>OV702282.1:231633527-232883527 GCA_916181665.1 Avena sativa | reverse complement strand
TAGAATTGGAAGAAGAATTAAAGAGATACGCAGACCTAGATGGCTAGTATTACTTACATTTTGATCTACAAATTTTAGTTCTTCTGACCATTCACCCACGGACCTGCCCATGAAACTTTTCCAAACCCTGTTCGGCAAAGAAAATGGATAAAGAAGTAATTAATTACTTGTTTTCACGAAAGTTGCCGATTTAGTGCGATAATATGATTGAAATTACCTCTCTAGCATCTCTTTAAAGTATGCCCATAGCTCTTGGTCTTTTCGTAACGAGTCTATGACAAGGACTTTTCCTGAGTCAACTTGAATGACTAGCAGAATAAAGTGGAACCTACGCACGCATAACTCATCATCAGTTACACTTAACATCGAGTAGGCCGAAACAGAATGTGTACAAGAGAGGATAACACTCACGAGAAGTTGTAAGACAATAGTATTTCCCTTTTGGTTTGTTGTCTCAGTAAAGACCTTAGCAAGAAATCTTCTGTTTGCCCGGGTTTGTGTTTTACCACTTGTTCATGAACTCTATTTGGGTCAACGAACCCAATATCAAAAGGGCCTCCTTTCATGCATTCCATAACCTTTTTCATGTATAATAGTATATACATATATGGTGAGCATATATATATACATGTAATTAATGAATTGAATAAGCTGAGATAGAAATTACAGAAATAGTACTTACACACAATAAAGGCTAATGGCAGCTTTGTCGAGTTCCTTCTGATTGAATACAAATGCAAGTCTTGAATGTTGAAGGTGATCTCGTCGTCTCTGCACAAGAAAATCTGATCTCTTATATGCGTCGTGATCCATTCTTCCTTTCTCATCTTGCAGAAATCAAGGTACCACTTATGCAATCTTCGCATTTTTGTTGGTAGATTCTTGAACTCCTCTTTCTTGACGAGATTCTTGTTGGGGTTCGTAGCATGGAAGACAAAAAATTTCTACCGCATGCACACAAACAAGCCAAGATCTATCTACTAGATTGTAGCAACGAGTCGATGGAAGTACTCACCTTCAAAGATTCCAAAGCGGTTAACGAGAGCAGATTCTCGTGGGTGATGTAGTCGTACACTTGCCAATCTCAAGATCACGTAGACGATCCTTTCGGCGCTGCGTTACGGCAGCGCTTCCGCAGTCGGTCGCACGTTCGGTACTCGATGAAGACCTTCCTCTCCCTTGTTCCAGCAGGCAGCGGAGGTTGTAGTTCTCCCTCGCGATTCCGGCAGCATGACGGCGTGGTGTCGGAAGTAGAGGGAAGATCCCGCAGGGCTTTGTTGGAGATATGCCCTAGAGGCAATAATAAATATAGTTATTATTATATCTTTGTGTTTATGATAAATGTTTACGTTCATGCTATAATAGTATTAACAAGGAAACATTAATACTTGTGTGATTTGTAAACTTAATTTGAAGTCCCTAGTAAAGCATCTTCATAATACTAGCTTGTTGGTTAATAAATGATTGTGGTTTCCCTATCATGAACATTGAGATGTTATTAACAACAAGATCATATCGTTAGGAGAATGATATGATGGACATACTTCAATAGATAAGCGTAGCATAAAGATCAAGTCATTTTAATATTTCAATTGCTATATGCTTTCTGATACATAGTAACCTAATTCCTGCGGCCATGAGATCATGCATATCACCATCACCGGAAGGATGCTTTGATGACATCAAACACCACACCGTAACTGGGTGGTTATAAAGGTGGCATTGAGTGTTCGGAAAGTATTGGTTGAGACACATGGATCAAGAGTGGGATTTGTCCATCCATATGACGGATAGATATACTCCGGGCCCTCTCGGTGGAATGTCATCCAATTGGCTTGCAAGCATGTGACTGGCTCACAAGGGATCACATATCACGGGAACGAGAAAAGAGTACATATCAGTAACGAGGTTGAACTAGGTATGCAGAGATACCGACGATCAAAACCTCGGATAAGTAAACTATCGTGAGACAAAGGGAAATTGGTATCGTATGTAAGTGGTTCATTCGATCGCAAAGTAATCGTAGAAATATGTGGGAGCCATATGAATTTTCAGATTCCTCTATTGGTTATTGTTCGGAGAAGTGTCTCGATCATGTCCGCATAATTCACGAACCGTAGAGAGACACACTTAAGGATTCGGCGTTGTTGAGTAGTTATGGAATGATGAGTAAGAGACCGAATGTTGGTCGGAGTCTCGGATGGGATCCGGGATATCACGAGGAGATACGGAATGGTCCGGAGAATAAGATTCATATAAGGAAAGTCCTGTTTCGGGGTTGGAGAATGGTTCCGGTGTTTTCATCGGGAATGTTCTAGAAGGTTCCGGAATGTACGGCACTCCGGAGGGGAAGGGTACATGAATGTGTCATAACAAGTTGGAATGGTTGCATCATGTACTAGGTGTCATCGCTGAGCGAAATAAAGGGATAAATCAAATCCTAGTTTGAAAAGTCAAACGCCAATTTGAAAAGTCAAACGGCTATTTTGCTTGGTGGAGGGAGAGTAGGAAACCTACTTGGGGAGGAAGTCCCTCTCCCTCCACGGCCGGCCTTGGAAGCCGAGTTGGGGAGGGACTCCCCTCCCCTTGGCCGCTGCCCTCCACCTATATAAGGAGGGGCAGGGCTGCCCCTCCAAACACACAACTTGCACCCCGCAAACCCACGCTCCAATCCGCCGGCACCACCACCACCTGCTGCTGCCGCCGCCTAGGGCTAAACCCTAGCCGCCGAGTTGGGGCACCCCCTTGCCCTAGCCGCCGGCCTAGCCTCTTCTCCTTGGTGCGTCTAAACCCTAGATCACCGAGGGCTCTCTCATAGTCCACCATACTCGCTCCGGCTTAAGGCGAAGCCCTACGAGATCTTCCCTCTACTTCCGGTACCACGCCGTCGTGCTGCCGGAATCACGAGGAGAGTGCTACAACCTCCGCTGCCTGCTGGAACAAGGGAGAGGAAGGTCTTCGTCGAGTACCGAACGTGTGACCGACTGCGGAAGCGCTGCCGGAACGCAGCGCCGGAAGGATCGTCTACGCGATCTTGAGATCGGCAAGAGTACGAGTACATCACCCACGAGAATCCGCTCTCGTTAAACACTTTGGAATCTTCGAGGGTGGGTTATTCCATCGACTCGTTGCTACAATCTAGTAGATAGATCTTGGCTTGTTTGTTTGTATGCGGTAGAAATTTTTTGTTTTCCATGCTACGAACCCCTACAGTGGTATCAGAGCCATGTCTATATGTAGATCTGTTGCGCGAGTAGAACACAATGGTCATTGTGGGCGGTGGTGCTTTTATTATCAATTTCTTCTTGTGTACTTTGCATCTTGCGGTATGATGGGATGAAGCGGCCCGGGCTAACCTTACATGACATCGTTCATGAGACTTGCTCCATGTTCAACATGCAACTTGTATTGCATAAGTGGCTTTGCGGGTGTTTGTCTCTCCCATTATAGTATAGATCCATTGTACAACGGGCACTTGATAGTTCAAACATCAACGTTGTGGTTCTTGTTCATAATTAGATCGACACTTATTGAAAGCCCCAAACCACGTAAAATATGCAAAGAAAATTAGAGGCGTCTAACTTTGTTTTGCAGGGGTGTGCTGTGATGTGATATGGCCATGATTGTGATTATATTTGATGTATGCAATGTTCCTTATTGTAAGTTGGCAACCGGCAGGAGCCATATGGTTGTCTTTAAATTTCGTTAAGACTCGCGTGTCTATTCAAAGTAGTTGTAATAGTTGAAGCTGGTGGACGACAATCATGGAGAAGCGTCATTGACCTTGATGCAATGCCGGTAATGATGGAGATCATGTTCGTTCTTGAAGATGGAGATCAGAAGCACAAAGAAGAAAGGCCATATCATATCACATATTATGAATTGCATGTGATGTTAATCCTTTATGCATCTCGTATTGCTTAGTTAACGACGGTAGCATTATAAGATGATCCCTCATGCACATAAATTTCAAGTCTAAAGTGTTCATCCTTAGTGAGCACCGTTGCTAAAGCTTGTTGTTTCGAAGCACCACTGTGGCATCCCGCAAAAACCACTACTAGAAAATCGCGTTGTTTTTGCGCATTGCATCATCATGACCGCATGCTCATGTCATCATGCCACATTGCATTTGAGCATCGCCATCATCTTGCATTTGCTTGCATAAAATTATTTGCTGAAAAACCGGTTCATGTTTTCTAAACGCCCCATCTTTTATTCAAACGCCAAACCCGGGTCCCCGGCTTATTTTGTTTTGTTGCTATCGGGTTGTAAAAGCCCCGTGTTAAACAATTAAAATGTTAAATTATTTTAGTGGGGGCAGTCGAACGGGCCGACCCGACCCGAACGACCACCCCCAGAACCTAAATCGGTCCACCTATCCGCCCTTCTAAATCCTACAGCTACCAATCTATCTACCCACACCCCTTTGGCCACCTCACCCCGGCCAACCCCGTCGCGCCACCTCACCTCTCCTCTCCCCACCCCCAATCCCCATCTGCCACGTGGCCTCCCCCTCTCTCTCTCTCCCCACTCTCCCTAACCCACCCACAACACACGCACGCACCCGCCGCAGCCACACCCGATCCCCACGCGCGCAGCCCCACCCCAGCCACGCGGGTCCCACTCGCCCACCGCCTGCACCGTCTCCTTCCTCCTTCCCTCCCTCGCTTTTCCTCCACCGACGCCCAGCGAGCCCCCCCGCCGCCCCGCCGTCCGCGTGAGCTCCCCAGGTCCCGCCGGACCTCCTGCCTGGCCCTCACGAGCGCCGCCACCCACGCACCACCATGCGCGCCGCCGCGCCTCGCGGAACCTCCCGTGGCGCCATCGCCCGCCGGCGCCCCCGCTCGCCACACCAACCGCCGTCGCCCGCCACCGTTCTTCCTCGCTCCGCCTCGACAGCACCTCCTCCGGCGCTCGCCGCCGCGGCCGCTCCCCTTCCCCGCCTCCGGCCGCATCCCCTGCAACGCCCTGCTCCGCCAACCCACGCCGCCGGACCCCCGCCTCACCCCTGCAAGCCCCGCGTCCCCGCCGGACCTCCTCCAGCGCCGCGCCTCCGCCACCATCTCCGCCCCGAGCGTGTAGCCCGAGCTCCGTGAGCCCGCCGTCGGCCGCGCCCGCTCCCGTCCGCGCGGACCTCCCCGTTCGGCCGCCTCCACCCGCGCCTGAGAACCCTCCGCCGCCAGCCGCCTCGTCTCCTGCAGCCCCGACGGCGCCTCCCGTCTTCCGGCCCGCGTCTGGCCGCCCTGCGGCGCTGCAACCTCGCCTCGCCCAGCGCCGGTGTCCCCGCTCCTCTCGTCGTCCTCTCCGTGGCCGGCCGCGCGATCCCCTCGGCGTTGTCCTCCTCGCCCCTGCGCAGAGCGCGTCGCCTGTTTCCCCGACCGGAGCAGCTCGCCGTCCCGTCTTCACCACCTGTGGCCTTCCCTGTGCGTGCCCAGGTGCTGCTGAAGCTGTATGTGTGGTGATGGTTTATGTTACGGGGCGGTGCTGAGTGATGATATTGTTGCGGCTCGTGTACGGCAAGGTCGCCAAGATCTTCGGTGTGGAGACCCCCGTACCGGCACTGACAAGATCTTCTCGAAGCGGGAACAACAAGAACCCTCTCGGGACCCGAAGACCGCGGAACCCCGAGATCTTCTCCTGTAGTGACGGGGTCTTCTGCACGGAACGCCAAGACCGACTCGATGGCGTGGGGCCCGACGAGACCCTCGCAACGGCAAGCTCGACCCTGTGGACCCGACAAGATCTTCGCGACTACAAGACCGGCGTCGACCCGGAAGCATCCGACGCGCCCCGACACCGACCCAAGTCCTGCTTCCCGGACGCGACAAGAACTACCCCCCCCGATATCCGAGAACGATCCCGGAGTCCGAGAACGTTTCCGCCGAGACCGTTCCGTCGAACCCTGGACCCTGAGACCGAACCCCGAACCCCGGAAACCAAGATCGTCGAACCCTAATGTGTGAACCCCTCCCCGAAACCCTAATTTTATAATACAATTGTTGCATGTCAAATCATTCATCTCGCATGCATATCATGTGGTTTGGGGGCCTTATGCCGATTCACCTAATAATTAAATATGGGGCCCATATGCGGACAAATATAGTCTCATATTGGTCTCATTTAAATTGATGTAGCGAACCGGTACCATATTTTGGCCATGTTAATACAACATTTAAATTGCGGGGTAGATAAATAACTGGAACCATCTAACTAGTTGTCGGGACCCCGGTTCCACTTAATATGACCTAATTGCATCGCATCTTTGCCATACCATGCATCATACATGCATCATGCCCGATCTTCTGCCGTTGTATTAAATAGTGCATCCGATGTTTCTTCTAGTGTTTTGCTTCTTCGCGGATAAGGCCGTTGAGTTGATGTGAGCTTCGCCCCGATCTTCGGTTGCACCCTTCGACAATGTTTCCAGGCGAGCATCTCCCCCTTTCTACCTATCTTACTTTTATAGTATTTATTCCCTCCTATTGATCTACTGCTATCCGTGTTGCGATGCTCTAGTTTTCGTACCCGTGATATCCCTTGCAGCCTTACATTACCATGGCCACCTCCTATTACCTGTTGTTTGGTAGATAGCTGGACTTGCGCGTCGTAGTCGCTGCTCAAGTGCCGCTGCGTGTCGTCAAATGCCACAGTTGTTGGAGCCTTGCCGCATGTTGATGTTGGAGATGATCATAGTTTTACTTATTGTTCACTTTAATTCCTGTTTAACAATTAAAATTGAAGTAAGTAAGCAGAGGCATCGGTGGGTGATAGATAAAATTTGGTTTCCGAACGCCCACTTGTGTCCCGTAGGACCCCGAGTACTTGATACCTGTTCCTTGTTTTATCGCGCTATCCACATATGGGGAGTATGGGCCCCCCTTAGCCAGAGCTTGATTCAGTCTTATTTCTTGGGGCCACAACTAGTTTGAGGTTTTATTTACTATCCTGTACCTATGCCATGCTTTACTGCTTTATTTACGATTGTGTGAGGAGCACGCTGTACTGTTTTGGAAGCGGAGTGTTTTCGCGGTATCGACAGTCCCCGTTTGGGGATCTGCTGTCGTTTACAGCCACTGACGCAAACCTTGAGTCCGTCTCGGAGCTTGCTTACTTCGTTGCGGGTGTACTCCAAGGGGTGGCCCCCTGAAATATTTCTGAATCCTGTGATTGCTTTGTCGTGAAGACCTCGTTGGGTTTTGATTTGGTTTTTCCGAGGTTGATCGTGTGTGTGTTGCTATTTGTGCACCCCGGCCGGGTTAAAACTTTCTGAAAGCCGTGTCCGCGGTTATGGACGACTTGGAGCACAGTATCTCGACCATAGACAAGCATAACTAAAGTTTATTGCTATAAATTTGACTTTATAATGACTAGTAATCAGCTTCACTATAATGGAATGGCTAAATAATACTGCCCACAATTGCTTGTTTGGAGTGTCGCCTGCGACCATTGCACCTGACTAGTAAGTATTGCAACTACAACGGAATGGCTAAATGAAAGTACCAACAACTGCTGGGTTTTGGGTTATCTCATGCTATTTTTATCTGACTAGGAAGTGCCGCAACTATAACGGAATGGTTAACTAAAAGTGCCCACTGCTTATTTTATCAGAATGATTATCTATACCTGACTAGTAATTGGTGCAACGATAACTGAATAAATAAAACTGCCAACTGTGTGAGTTCCTCGGTGGACTTCCTCGACTGGTCTCGAGGGGGAAACATCAGGATGGGTTTGTTTGGTGTTAGCTTCATGTTGGACCCGGATAGGTCATTCTTACCCCCTCTGATAACCGCCAGTTGTATCGAGTCTCTATAGGAGGTTTAGTTCATGCTGCCGCTGCCGCTACAGTCCACCATACCTATGTAGGCGAGGACCGCCGAATTCTAGTCTCGCCGTGTACTGGCCTCAGTACTGATGCTCCTCTTTTTCCTTTGCCCTTTGTCGGCACCCCTTTTGTTTAAGCAGGTTTTGAGATCAACGTCGTTAGCAGGGTTACCCTTCCGGCTTGGCCTGGGCAGGGTTATGGACGCCATTGGTTATTCTTCAGGGCTCTTAGCTCAATTTGCACCTTGTCCGTAGTCGGACGCTCTATCATTTTCAAGGTGATTTGGATCTTGTATATTATATCTGTATTCTTGACTCATTGAGTCGCTGTTGTATATATGTCTGTTCTGTGGGTCCCATCGAGGACTGTTGTGTAATGTTATTACTTTGTTTCCACCCGCACGCAAGTGCCTGGTGGGCACCTTCGAATCGTTTCTATGCGGGTTTGGCGGGTTTCGCTAAAACTTGCATAGGGCCGATTCTGAGGGTGTTACAACCACGTGATGATCGGGTGTGTTAGATTCTGCAAGTGTATACAACGTGAGCAAGCCAGATTTGCTCATGTGGGAGCTAAGGTTTAATCTTGACGAGCCTAGCATGTACAGACATGGTCTCGGAACACGGATCACCGAAAGGTAAAGCATGAATCATATAGTAGATATGATGAACATGTCGATTGTTCGCCATTGAAGCTACATCAACTCTCGTGATGATCGGTGTTGATGTGGTGGATTTGGTTCGTGTGATCACTAAAACAATGTGAGGGATGTTGTTTTGAGTGGGAGTTCACCTAGATTAATTTAACTATTAATTAGAACTCAATTTGTCATAAACTTAGTCTAAACTATTGCAAATATGTTGTAGATCAATGGCGGCCCCTACCATCAATTTTAATGCGTTCCTAGAGAAAGAAAAGTTGTAAAAACAATGGAAGCAACTTCGCGGATTGGTTCCGCAATTTGAGGATTATCCTTAATGCTGGTAATTTGACCTATGTGCTGGATGCACCGCTAGGTGACCCGCCTGCAGCTGATGCTACTGATGAAGTAAAGAACGTTTACCTCGCTCGGAAGAATCAGTACTCCACAGTTCAGTGTGCTATCTTGTATGGTTTAGAATCGGAGCTTCAGAAAAGGTTTGAGAATTCAGACCCACATGATATTGTCCGTGAACTCAAACTGATTTTTGAGACTCACGCGGCAGTTGAGAGCTATGAGGCTTCTGAAAAGTTCTTTAACTGCAAGATGGAAGAGGGCAGCTCCGTCAGTGAGCATGTGCTTAAGATGTCTGGGCACGCAAACAAACTTAAAAGCTTGGGTATAGTGATTCCTAATGCTTTGGGGATTTACCGTGTCCTCCAATCACTACCACCAAGTTACAAGAACTTTGTGATGAACTACAATATGCAAAGCATGAACAAGCAGTTGCCAGAACTCTTCTCCATGTTAAAATCTGCAGAAGTGGAGATCAAGAAAGAGCACCAAGTGTTGATGGTCAATAAGACCACCAAATTCAAGAAAGGCAAGTCTAAGCAAAAGGGACACTTTAAGAAGGGTGGTAAGAAAGTTACCGCGCCGACGAAGAAGACCAAGGCTGGACCTAAGCCTGATACAGAGTGCTTTTACTGTAAGGGAGAAGGTCACTGGAAGCGGAATTGCCCAAAGTACTTGGAGGATTTGAAGAACGGCAACATCAAGAAGAAAGGTATATCCGATATACATGTTATTGATGTGTATCTCACTAGTACTCGTAGTAGTGCCTGGGTATTTGATACTGGTTTGGTTGCTCATATTTGTAACTCGAAACAGGTGCTACAGAATAAACGGAAGCTAGCGAAGAACGAGATGACGATGCGCGTAGGAAATGGATCAAAGGTTGATGTGATCGCGGTCGGCACGCTACCTCTTCATCTACCATCGGGATTAGTTTTATACTTAAATAATTGTTATTTGGTGCCTGCGTTAAGCATGAACATTATATCGGGATCTTGTTTATTGCGAGACGGTTACTTGTTTAAGTCCGAGAATAATGGTTGTTCGATTTATATGAGTAATATGTTTTATGCACATGCACCTTTGATAGATGGTCTATTCTTATTGAATCTCGATAGTGGAAATACACATATTAATAACATTGAAGCTAAACGTTTGAAATTGATCGATAACTCGACCTATATGTGGCACTGTCGTTTTGGTCACATTGGAGTGAAGCGTATGAAGAAACTCCATTCCGATGGACTTCTTGAATCACTTGATTTTGAATCACTTGAAATATGAGAAGCATGTATGATGGGTAAAATGACTAAGACTCCATTTTCTGGTATGATGGAGCGAGCTACGGACTTGTTGGAAATCATACATACCGATGTGTGTGGTCCAATGAGTGTAGCATCGCGCGGTGGTTATCGTTATGTTCTTACCTTCACGGATGACTTGAGTAGATATGGGTATATCTATTTCATGAAACATAAGTCCGAAACTTTCGAGAAGTTTAAGGAATTTCAAAGTGAGGTTGAGAATCAACGTAACAAGAAGATTAAATTTCTACGTTCTGATCGTGGAGGTGAATATCTAAGTTACGAGTTTGGTGAGCATTTGAAGAAATGCGGAATACTTTCACAATTGACACCGCCGGGAACACCACAGCGTAATGGTGTGTCTGAACGTCGTAATCGAACTCTCTTAGATATGGTTCGTTCTATGATGTCACTTACAGATTTACCGCTATCGTTTTGGGGTTATGCATTAGAAACAGCCGCATTCACTTTAAATAGGGCACCATCTAAATCCGTTGAAACGACACCGTATGAATTATGGTTTGGGAAGAAACCTAAATTGTCGTTCCTTAAAGTTTGGGGTTGCGAAGCCTATGTAAATAAGTTACAGCCAGACAAGCTTGAACCCAAAGCGGAAAAATGCGTCTTCATAGGATACCCAAAGGAAACTATTGGGTATACTTTCTATCATAGATCCGAAGGCAAAATCTTTGTTGCCAAGAATGGATCCTTTCTAGAGAAGGAATTTCTCTCGAAAGAAGTGACTGGAAGGAAAGTAGAACTCGACGAGGTTGTCGAACCTTCTGTATTTACGGAGAAGCTTGTATTTACAAGAAAGTGAGTGGAAGCTCTGTAGCATTCTTAATACTATATGTAGATGACATATTGTTGATTGGGAATGATGTAGACCTTCTTAATAGTGTCAAGGAATATTTGAATAATAGTTTTTCAATGAAAGATCTTGGCGAAGCAGCTTACATATTGGGCATAAAGATTTATAGAGATAGATCGAGACGTCTAATATCATTGTCACAAAGTACATATTTGGACAAAGTTCTAAAGAGGTTTGGAATGGAAGATAGCAAGAAAGGATTCTTGCCCATGTTGCCCAATACGACCTTGAGTAAAACTCAAAGTCCGACAACGGCAGAAGATAGAGAAAGGATGAGTAAAACTCCCTATGCCTCAGCCATAGGATCTCTAATGTATGACATGCTATGTACTAGACCCGACATTGCATATGATGTTAGTTTGAATAGCAGATATCAAAGTGATCCAGGAGTGGATCATTGGACAGCGGTCAAAAACATCCTTAAGTACTTGAGAAGAACTAAGGATATGGTTCTTTCTTATGGAGGTGATGAACAACTCGTTGTTAATGGTTACACCGATGCTAGTTGGAACACCGATCCGGATGATTCTAAATCTCAATCTGGATACGTATTTACTTTGAATGGTGTAGCAGTTAGCTGGAGGAGTGCAAAGCAAAGCGTTGTGGCGAGATCTTCAACTGAATCGGAATACATGGCTGCTTCGGAGGCTTCACAAGAAGCGATATGGATGAAAGAGTTCATTACAGAGCTCGGTGTTGTTCCAAGTGCGCTGGACCCAATGTCTATCTACTGTGATAACATGGGCGCCATAGCCAATGCGCAAGAACCAAGGTCACACAAGAAGCTGAAGCACATCAAGCTACGTTTCCACGCTATTCGAGAACATGTACAAGATGGTGACATAAAGATTTGCAAAGTACACACAGATCTGAATGTGGCGGATCCGTTGACTAAACCTCTCCCGAGGGCAAAACATGACCAACACCAAACTGTCATGGGTGTTCGGTATATTACCATGTAATCTAGATTAGTTGACTCTAGTGCAAGTGGGAGACTGTTGGAGATATGCCCTAGAGGCAATAATAAATATAGTTATTATTATATCTTGTGTTTATGATAAATGTTTACGTTCATGCTATAATAGTATTAACAAGGAAACATTAATACTTGTGTGATTTGTAAACTTAATTTGAAGTCCCTAGTAAAGCCTCTTCATAATACTAGCTTGTTGGTTAATAAATGATTGTGGTTTCCCTATCATGAACATTGAGATGTTATTAACAACAAGATCATATCGTTAGGAGAATGATATGATGGACATACTCCTATAGATAAGCGTAGCATAAAGATCAAGTCATTTTAATAATTCAATTGCTATATGCTTTCTGATAGATAGTAACCTAATTCCTTCGGCCATGAGATCATGCATATCACCATCACCGGAAGGATGCTTTGATGACATCAAACACCACACCGTAACTGGGTGGTTATAAAGGTGGCATTGAGTGTTTGGAAAGTATTGGTTGAGACACATGGATCAAGAGTGGGATTTGTCCATCCATATGACAGATAGATATACTCTGGGCCCTCTCGGTGGAATGTCATCCAATTGGCTTGCAAGCATGTGACTGGCTCACAAGGGATCACATATCACGGGAACGAGAAAAGAGTACTTATCAGTAACGAGGTTGAATTAGGTATGCAGAGATACCGACGATCAAAACCTCGGATAAGTAAACTATCGTGAGACAAAGGGAAATTGGTATCGTATGTAAGTGGTTCATTCGATCGCAAAGTAATCGTAGAAATATGTGGGAGCCATATGAATTTCCAGATTCCTCTATTGGTTATTGTTCGGAGAAGTGTCTCGATCATGTCCGCATAATTCACGAACCGTAGGGAGACACACTTAAGGATTCGACGTTGTTTAGTAGTTATGGAATGATGAGTAAGAGATCGAATGTTGTTCGGAGTCTCGGATGGGATCCGGGATATCACGAGATCCGGAATGGTCCGGAGAATAAGATTCATATAAGGAAAGTCCTGTTTCGGGGTTGGAGAATGGTTCCGGTGTTTTCATCGGGAATGTTCTAGAAGGTTTCGGAATGTCTGGCACTCCGGAGGGGAAGGGTACATGAATGTGTCATAACAAGTTGGAATGGTTGCATCATGTACTAGGTGTCATCGCTGAGCGAAATAAAGGGATAAATCAAATCCTAGTTTGAAAAGTCAAACGCCAATTTGAAAAGTCAAACGACTATTTTGCTTGGTGGAGGGAGAGTAGGAAACCTACTTGGGGAGGAAGTCCCTCTCCCTCCACCGCCGGCCTTGGAAGCCGAGTTGGGGAGGTACTCCCCTCCCCTTGGCCGCCGCCCTCCACCTATATAAGGAGGGGCAGGGCTGCCCCTCCAAACACACAACTTGCACCCCGCAAACCCTAGCTCCAAGCCGCCGGCGCCACCACCACCTGTTGCTGCCGCCGCCTAGGGCTAAACCCTAGCCGCCGAGTTGGGGAACCCCCTTGCCCTAGACGCCGGCCTAGCCTCTTCTCCTTGGTGCGTCTAAACCCTAGATCACCGAGGGCTCTCTCATAGTCCACCATACTCGCTCTGGCTTAAGGCGAAGCCCTGCGAGATCTCCCCTCTACTTCCGGTACCACGCCGTCATGCTGCCGGAATCACGAGGAGAGTGCTACAACCTCCGCTGCCTGCTGGAACAAGGGAGAGGAAGGTCTTCGTCGAGTACCGAACGTGTGACCGATTGCGGAAGCGCTGCTGGAACACAGCGCCGGAAGGATCGTCTACGCGATCTTGAGATCGGCAAGAGTACGACTACATCACCCACGAGAATCCGCTCTTGTTAAACACTTTGGAATCTTCGAGGGTGAGTTATTCCATCGACTCGTTGCTACAATCTAGTAGATAGATCTTGGCTTGTTTGTTTGTATGCGGTAGAAAATTTTTGTTTTCCATGCTACGAACCCCTACAGGCTTCGCCTAAGCTGGATGTGAGCTATGGTGGATTAGGGTTTCCCGGAAATCTAGGGTTTAGAAATCCGGGAGGAGGAGGAGGAGGTGTCGGCGGCGGCTAGGGCAGCGGCGACGGACCGGCGGCGACCCAGTGAGGCGGCGCGCGGGTGGCGGCGGCGGGTCGTCGTCGGCGGGCTCGGGTGGAGAGGGCTTGGAACTTGTGTGTTCTGTTGGGGCAGCCCTCCTCCTCTATTTATGAGGGGGGAGGCAGCCTTGGGAGGGGTGGGTTTGAATCCAAACCCAAACCCAAGTTGGATTGAGAGAAGGACTCGTTTCTTCTCCCACTAGGAAACCATTGTTCCAGTTTGACTTTCAATTTAGAGCTTTATTTCTCTCTCGCATATGCCAACACCAAGTGAATTGGATATGATCCAATCATTCCACATACCCATGACACATTCATGGGCCATTCTCCTTCCGGACCGGTGAACCTTCTAGACCCTTCTAGAACCTCTCCGATGAAATCATCGGAAACTTTCCCGAGCTCCAAAATAGGACTTTCCTTATATGAATCTTATTCTCCAGACCATTCTGGATCTCCTCGTGATATCCCGGATCCCATCCGAGACTCCGAACAACATTCGGTATCCCTACTAACATTCCATATCTACTAAACAACATCGAATCCTTAAGTGTGTCTCCCTACGGTTCGTGAATTATGCGGACATGATCGAGACACTTCTCCGATCAATAACCAATAGAGGAATCTGGAAATTCATATGGCTCCCACATATTTCAACGATTACTTTGCGATCGAGTGAACCACTTACATACGATACCAATTTCCCTTTGTCTCACGATAGTTTACTTATCCGAGGTTTTGATCATCGGTATCTCTACATACCTAGTTCAACCTCGTTACTGACAAGTACTCTTTTCTCGTTCCCGTGATGTGTGATCCCTTGTGAGCCAGTCACATGCTTGCAAGCCAATGGGATGACATTCCACCGAGAGGGCCCAGAGTATATCTATCCGTCATATGGATGGACAAATCCCACTCTTGATCCATGTGCCTCAACCCATACTTTCTGAACAGTCAATGCCACCTTTATAGCCACCCAGTTACGGTGTGGTGTTTGATGTCATCAAAGCATCCTTTAGGTGATGGTGATTAGCATGATCTCATGGTCGAAGGAATTAGGTTACTATGTATCAGAAAGCTTATAGCAAACGAACTATTAAAATGACTTGATCTTTATGCTACGCTTATTTATAGGAGTATGTCCATCATTCCATTCTCCTAATGATATGATCTTGTTATTAACAACATCTCAATGTTCATGATCGAGAAACCACGATCATCTATTAATCAACAAGCTAGTATTATAAAGAGGCTTTACCAGGGACTCTAATTTAGTTTACAAATCACACAAGTATTAATGTTTCCTGTTAATACTATTATAGCACGAATGTAAACATTTATCATAAACACAAAGATATAATAATAACTGATTTTATTATTGCCTCTAGGGCATATCTCCAACAGTCTCCCACTTGCACTAGAGTCAACTAATCTAGATTACATGGTAATATACCGAACACCCATGGCGGTTTGGTGCTGATCATGTTTTGCCCTCAAGATAGGTTTAGTCAACGGATCCGCCACATTCAGATCTATGTGTACTTTGCAAATCTTTATGTCACCATATTGGACATGTTCTCGAATAGCGTGAAAACGTAGCTTGATGTGCTTTAGCTTCTTGTGTGACCTTGGTTCTTGCGCATTGGCTATGGCACCCATGTTATCACAGTAGATATACATTGGGTCCAGTGCACTTGGAACCACACCGAGCTCTGTAATGAACTCCTTCATCCATATCGCCTGTTGTGAAGCCTCCGAAGCAGCTATGTATTCCGATTCAGTTGAATATCTCGCCACAACGCTTTGCTTTGCACTCCTCCAGCTAACTGTTGCACCATTCAAAGTAAATACATATCCAGATTGAGATTTAGAATCATCCGGATCGGTGTTCCAACTAGCATCGGTGTAACCATTAACAACGAGCTGTTCATCACCTCCATAAGAAAGAACCATATCCTTAGTTCTTCTCAAGTACTTAAGGATGTTTTTGACTGATGTCCAATGATCCACTCCTGGATCACTTTGATATATGCTAGTCAAACTAACAGCATATGCAATGGCGGGTCTAGTACATAGCATGGCATACATAAGAGATCCTATGGCTGAGGCATAGGGAGTCTTACTCATTCTTTCTCTATCTTCTGCCGTTGCAGGACTTTGAGTTTTACTCAAGGTCGTATTGGGCAACATGGGCAAGAACCCTTTCTTGCTATCTTCCATTCCAAACCTCTTTAGAACTTTGTCCAAATATGTACTTTGTGACAATGATATTAGGCATCTCGATCTATCTCTATAAATCTTTATGCCTAATATGTAAGCTGCTTCGCCAAGATCTTTCATTGAAAAACTATTATTCAAATAATCCTTGACACTATTAAGAAGGTCTAAATCATTCTCAATCAACAATATGTCATCTACATATAGTATTAAGAATGATACAGAGCTCCCACTCACTTTCTTGTAAATACAAGCTTCTCCATAAGTTTGTATAAAACCAAAGCTTTTGATTGCCTTATCAAAACGTTGATTCCAACTTCGGGATGCTTGCTTCAATCCATATATGGATCGTTGAAGTTTGCATACCTTGTTAGCATCTTTAGGATCGACAAAACCTTTGGGTTGCATCATATACAACTCTTCATCAATGTCTCCATTGAGGAACGCCGTTTTGACATCCATCTGCCATATCTCATAATCATAATATGCAGCGATTGCTAACATAATCCTTACATACTTTAGCTTCGCTACTGGTGAGAAAGTCTCATCATAGTCAACTCCTTGAATTTTTCAAAACCCTTTTGCGACAAGTCGAGCTTTATAGACAGTAACATTACCATCAACATCTGTTTTCTTCTTGAAAATCCATTTGTTCTCGACAGCCTTCCGGCCATCCGGTAAGTCCACCAAAGTCCATACTTGGTTTTCTTACATGGATCCAATCTCGGATTTCATGGCTTCTTGCCTTTTATTGGAATCTGGGCTCATCATTGCTTCCTCATATGTCGCAGGGTCATCGGTGTTATCCACCAACATGACACTCATAACGGGATCATACCAATCAAGAGTGGTATGAGTTCTCGTTGACCTGCGAGGTTCCGTAGTAACTTCAATCGAAGTTTCATGATCAACATCATTAGCTTCCTCTCTTATTGGTGTAGGCGCCACAAGAACTACTTCCGGTGCTGCGCTACTCGCAAGTTCGAGAGAAGGTTCAACAACCTCGTCGAGTTCTACTTTCCTTCCAGTCACTTCTTTCGAGAGAAATTCCTTCTCTAGAAAGGATCCATTCTTGGCAACGAAGATTTTGCCCTCGGATATATGATAGAAGGTATACCCAATAGTTTCCTTCGGGTATCCTATGAAGACGCATTTTTCCGCCTTGGGTTCAAGCTTGTCGGGCTGTAACTTCTTTACATAAGTTTCGTAACCCCAAACTTTAAGGAACGACAATTTAGGTTTCTTTCCAAACCACAATTCATACGGTGTCGTTTCAACAGATTTAGATGGTTCCCTATTTAAAGGTAATGCGGCTGTTTCTAATGCATAACCCCAAAACGATAGCGGTAAATCTGTAAGTGACATCATAGAACGAACCATATATAAGAGAGTTCGATTACGACGTTCGGACACACCATTATGCTGTGGTGTTCCCGGTGGTGTCAATTGTGAAAGTATTCCGCATTTCTTCAAATGCTCGCCAAACTCGTAACTTAGATATTCACCTCCACGATCAGATCGTAGAAAAATTTAATCTTCTTGTTATGTTGATTCTCTACCTCACTTTGAAATTCCTTAAACTTCTCGAAAGTTTCGGACTTATGTTTCATGAAATAGATATACCCATATCTACTCAAGTCATCCGTGAAGGTAAGAACATAACGATAACCACTGCGCGACGCTACACTCATTGGGCGACACACGTCGGTATGTATGATTTCCAATAAGTCCGTAGCTCGCTCCATCATACCATAAAATGGAGTCTTAGTCATTTTACCCATCAGACATGCTTCACATCTTTCAAGTAATTCGAAATCAAGTGATTCAAAAAGTCCATTGGAATGGAGTTTCTTCATACGCTTCACTCCAATATGACCAAGACGACAGTGCCACATGTAGGTCGAGTTATCGCTCAATTTCAAACGTTTAGCTTCAATGTTATTAATCTGTGTATTTACACAATCGAGATTCAATAAGAATAGACCATCTATCAAAGGTGCATGTGCATAAAACATATTACTCATATAAATCGAACAACCATTATTCTCGGACTTAAACAAGTAACCGTCTCGCAATAAACATGATCCAGATATAATGTTCATGCTCAATGCAGGCACCAAATAACAATTATTTAAGTATAAAACTAATCTCGATGGTAGATGAAGAGGTAGCGTGCCGACCGCGATCACATCAACCTTTGATCCATTTCCTACACGCATTGTCACCTCGTTCTTCGCTAGCTTCCGTTTATTCTGCAGTACCTGTTTCGAGTTACAAATATGAGCAACCGAACTAGTATCAAATACCGAGGAACTACTACGAGTACTAGTGAGATACACATCGATAACATGTATATCGGATATAACTTTCTTCTTGATGTTGCCTTTCTTCAAATCCGCTAAGTACTTTGGGCAATTTCGCTTCCAGTGACCTTCTCCCTTGTAGTAAAAGCACTCAGTATCAGCCATAGGCCCAGCCTTGGTCTTCTTCGCCGGCACGGCAACTTTCTTACCGCCCTTCTTGAAGTTTCCCTTTTTCTTAGACTTGCCTTGCTTCTTTAATTTGGTGGTCTTATTGACCAACAACACTTGGTGCTCTTCCTTGATCTCCACTTCTTCAGATTTCAACATGGAGAAGAGTTCTGGCAACGTCTTGTCCATGTTTTGCATATTGTAGTTCATCAAAAAGTTCTTGTAAGTTGGTGGAAGTGATTGGAGGACACGGTGAATCCCCAAAGAATTAGGAATCACTATACCCAAACTTTGGAGTTTATTTGCGTGCCCAGACATCTTAAGCACGTGCTCACTGATGGAGCTGCCCTCTTCCATCTTGCAGTTAAAGAACTTTTCAGAAGCCTCATAACTCTCAACTGCCGCATGAGCCTCAAATATCATTTTGAGTTCACGGACAATATCATGTGGGTCATGGTTCTCAAACCTTTTCTGATGC
Organism: Avena sativa; assembly: GCA_916181665.1. Lineage (NCBI taxonomy): Eukaryota > Viridiplantae > Streptophyta > Magnoliopsida > Poales > Poaceae > Avena > Avena sativa. The sequence continues at coordinate 232,864,318 of OV702282.1, read as the reverse complement.
TCCGATTCTAAACCATACAAGATAGCACACTGAACTGTGGAGTACTGATTCTTCCGAGTGAGGTAAACATTCTTTACTTCATCGGTAGCAGTAGCTGCAGGCGGGTCACCCAGCGGTGCATCCAGCACATAGGTCAAATTACCAGCATTGAGGACAATCCTCAAATTGCGGAACTAATCCGCGAAGTTGCTTCCATTGTTTTTCAACTTTTCTTTCTCTAGGAACGCATTAAAATTGATGGTAGGGGTCGCCATTGATCTACAACATATTTGCAATAGTTTAGACTAAGTTTATGACAAATTGAGTTCTAATTAATAGTTAAATTAATCTAGGTGAACTCCCACTCAAAACAATATCGCTCAAATTGTTTTAGTGATCACACGAACCAAATCCACCACATCAAAACCGATCATCACGAGAGTTGATGTAGCTTCAATGGCGAACAATCAACATGTTGATCATATCTACTATATGACTCATGCTTTACCTTTCGATGATTCATGTTCCGAGACCATGTCTGTACATGCTAGGCTCGTCAAGATCAAACCTTAGCTTCCGCATGAGCAAATCTGGCTTGATCATGTTGTATACACTCGCAGAATCTAACACACCCGATCATCACGTGATGCTTCAAAACAACGATCTTTAGCAACGGTGCTTACTAAGGATGAACACTTTAAAACTTGAAATTGTGTGCTTGAGGGATCATCTTATAATGCTACTGTCGCAAACTAAGCAATACAAGATGCATAAAGGATTAACATCACATGCAATTCATAATATGTGATATGATATGGCCTTTCTTCTTGTGCTTCCGATCTCTATCTTCAAGCATGAACATGATATCAATCATCACCGGTATGGCGTCAAGGTCAATGGCGCCGTTTCATGATTGTCTTCCACCAGCTTCAACTATTACAACTATTTTGAATAGACACGTAGGTCTTAACGGAATTTAAAGGACAACCATATGGCTCCTGCCGGTTGCCAACTTACAATAAGGAACATTGCATACATCATATATAATCACAATCATGGCCATATCACATCACATCACACCCCAGCAAAACAAAGTTAGACTCCTCTAATTTTCTTTGCATATTTTACGTGGTTTGGGGCTTTCAATAAGTGTCGTTCTAACTTACGAAACAAGAACCACAACGTTGATGCTTTAACTATCAAGTGCCCGTTGTAAATTGAATCTATACTATGATGGGAGAGACAGACACCCGCAAAGCCACTTATGCAATACAAGTTGCATGTTGAGCGTGGAGCAAGTCTCATGAACGATGTCATATAAGGTTAGCCCGGACCGCTTCATCCCATCATACCGCAAGATGCAAAGTACACAAAAGGCAATTGATAATAAAAGCAACACCGCCCATAATGACCATTGTGTTCTACTTGTGCAACAGATCTACATATAGACACGACTCTGATAACACTGTTGGGTTTCGTAGCATGCACTACAAGGAATATGTTGATACATGACCCTCTATTTTCGTCACTGAATCATCATTATCTACAATATATGACGATCTTATGACGAAAAACAGATCGTCAAAATCTGAGTGTCAGTAATTGCACACAACGACGTTTTTCACGAAATCGTCATAACCGTCTATGACGATATTGGACCGTCATTACCATTATGAAGATACGATATCGTCACGGGAAAATTGGCATCGCCAGGTCAGATCCTACGTGGCCAGTCCGACGTGGCACGAAATCAGCCCACTCCACGTTTGTTGTTTATATGGGCTAAGCCCAAAAACTTGGTAAATTAACTGTTCTGCCAATTCCATTGATTTATTGGGCCAACCCAACAAGTTGGCCTTCTCTATTTTTAGGGCTTTGGCCTTTTAAAGACCAGTTTCTTTTCTATTTTGAACCATTTTATGAAATTGTACAATTCTTCAGTCTAAAATTGTGTGGGCTAAGGCCTTTTTAGAGCCCATCTAGCATTTGTTTCATTTCAGACAAACAAAACATCAAATATCTAGGTACACACTGGCCAAATCAAATTAATTTTCAAGAATGCTAACCAAATTTAGATCAGTATTACAATCAGAACATATTTGACATCAACCAAGAACATAAAACGGCTACAAACGTTTGCTGAGTGATGAAGCCTTCGATTCTTCCACCTCAGGCTGATAAATATTACAATATTGCAACTATAAAATTGTTCAAATCACCCAGGCAAATACAACCAGTTTCAAAAAATATGACTATCTATACTTTGCTGAGTGATGAAGCCTTCGCTTCTTCCACCTCAGGCTGGAGCTCCTGTTAAAGAGAGGAAATGATGGTTACACAGTTAGTCAGATCGTCCTGCCCGGTTTGCATCTCTTTGTCCACTGCTCTGGTCACGGAGATCGACCCAGGCTGCAAATGAGTGGCATCGCATGAGTTAACTTCAGAATTCATAAGGACACATCTTGTGCAGAGAAGCTCAATGTATCCTATAAGCTAGCAGAAGATTTTTCTACTGAGTAGTATTTTAGTTACATGGGGCAACATTTTTTCTGTACCTGAATGTAATGCTCCACCGATGGGTCTAGCGGAGTCTTCCCAATGTCGCCATAGATCATGAAGGACACCTCATCTGACCCTGCCGCTGGAGGGGTTCTTGTCGTGGGAATGACCACGGCAGATGTTGCAATCGGCAGCGAGTAGTAGAACATGGGGCAAAGGCGGCCAGCCATCTGCGGTGCGAGATGAGGGCAGAGACACAAGGATTTACCCAGGTTCGGCCCCTCGGAGCGTAAAGACCTACTCCTGCTAGATTGTATTATGGTGGGAGTACAATGGAGCGAGCTCGGCGGCTAGGCAGCGAGTCGCTTGGGTGTATGATGGAACGTATCCTCTATGCGTCCTCTAGGGAGGTTTATATAGACTCACCCCCCTAGGGTTTATAGATCTCAACCGAATCAGTTAAGGTTTCAGCGATCGTTTAACCTAATCCGATTGGGCCTATCTACGCTTCTGGGCCTTCAGCTTCCAGTCGCTTGAGTCCACGCCAGGTATTGATCCAGTCGCTGTCCCGCAGGCCCACTCGCTGGCACCTGGGCCAGTGGGAAACGTCCTGCTGGGTATACCCCGGTAGGCATATCCCCACCAGTAGTCCCCGAGGCCGTCGTTGATTGGTCGCAGGTGGTTGCGGACGCCCAGTCGAATCGGTGGCGGACTCCTAAATAAAGGAAAAACTAGTTATTCTAGTCGCACTAACGGCGACCGATCGGGTCGCAGCTCGGCGAATGGGTCGGCGAATATTCAGTCACTGTTGTAGTGATCGGGTCGGCGAATCGTCAAGTCGCGCGGAGCGACGAGTCGAGTGGATGAAGTTGGACCGTCAAGTGGGGTCAAAACTAGCCGTTAGGGTAATCCAACGGTAACTTTTGGCGTAATCACCGCGTAGTAACGGCTCCCGAAATTGGCGGGTAACAACCGCTATATAAGGAGAATGACAGGCGAGCGGGGAAACACTCCTTCATCTTTCCTCCGATATCGCCCATCTTCGTTTCCACTCCACATCGCGATCCAACCGATCCAGAGAGCCCCGATCTCCACAAATCTTCCAACCAATGGCCCCCTCCACTGAACCATGGGGAAGATCCAAGTGCACTAGGGCGCTACTGGCGTCCTTCGAGGAGGCCGGGATCCTACGCGTCGGCAGATGGCGCATCCCCGCGGCCGAAGAAGTGACTCCGGACCCGCGCGAGGGAGAGTTCGTCTGCTTCACCAACCACCTGGAGCGGGGGCTGGGGTTTCCCACTTCTCTCTTATTCCGGCGTTTCTGCGCCTACTACGGGATCCAGCCGTCGGACCTGGGCCCGCGTAGCATCGAGCGGCTCGCCATTTTCGTGGCGTTCTGCGAGTGCTATCTGGGCTGCAGGCCCTACTTCCCCTTATGGCAAGATCTGTTCCATGGGAGGTTCAGCCGCGAAGAATCAGGCGGCCCGATGCTGGCTGCGGGTGGCCTGACATTTCAACTAAAGTCGAAGGCGTCGTTCTTCGACCTGATGCTGCCCGCCAAGGCGGCAAACGAATGGAAGAAATCCTGGTTCTACGTCACCGAGTCGACTCCAGACGGCAAGGCGGCGCTTCCAAGGTACTCTGCCGACCGGACCGAACCGCGTCGGCTCCAGGTCGGTAAGCTCCCGTTGGATCAGCGGATGGTTGTCGACGAAATGTTGCAAACCATCCGCAGTCTGAAGAAGAAGGGCCTCCAAACCATCAACCTCTACAACTGCTGGCTCGGCCGGCGGCTCGTGCCTTTGGCTTGCCGCGACCATTACATGTACGAGTATACAGGTAGGGACGACCCGACGAAATCCTGCCTCGTCGAGTGGAAACTCGAAGACTACATCCTGGCCCTGAAGAAGATCACCCAGGCGGCGTACCTGGACTTGAAGGCCGGGGTCGCCCCCTATACCGCAAGGCGCCCAGCTCCCATGGTAAGTCGCCATTTTCGCCAGCATTCGCAGTCGCAGATGATGCATTCGCGGTTATGCTAACGTTGTATCATGCTTATTGTAGTTGTTCCAAGTGGGGGAAGGATGGCTCCCACCCGCAAATGACGAGAACTCGAGCTCGTCCGTCCAGGGCGGGAGCGAGTCGCCACCCGCCAAAGGCGACGTCGGGAGTGACGCGGGTGATGACGACGATGACGACGAAGACGAACCCGTGGAAGACGCCGCCCCGATGGTTCGCAAAACTCGCGGGCAACATCAGCGCGAGCTCGAGGCGAGTAGGAGCCTCGAACCTCACGATGACGATGATGACGAGCTCCCCGAGCACACCTCACGTCGTGAGGCCACTCCGTCGAAGAAGAAGAAGAAGAAGTAGGTGAAGGCTCCACCGAGGAGGAAGACGAAGCCGGCAAAGCAGGCGTCTCCGCCCCGTTCTGCGACTAGTTCCGACGCCACCAGCTCGGCTAAGGGCGAAGCGGCGCGCACGACAGTAGCACCAGATGCTGCCGCTCCCCTGGATGAGGTACCTCTGGCATCGCTTCCACCCCCATTCGCCCCGGTCTCTGGGTTGGGGGCTACTCCAGCCGCAGCAGCTTCGCCTCCCAGGAAAGCTCCCGCAGATGTCATCACGGAGGCTCCTGCCACGGCCTCGTCTTCGAAGAGGCCCTCTGTGTCTTGGGCACACGATGTGTTCGAGATGGGCCTAAGTCGGAAGTTGGGTCCCGAGCTGGAGAAGCCGGCCAGCATCCGCACGGGTCTGCGATTCATACTAGTCGCCAAGTAAGTCTTGTTCATCTGCTTGCCTTCCGTTGTAATCGGACAATTTTACTCATATCGTTGTTTCACAGGACTGGAGTTAAAAAGATCGGCCATCCTTCCGTGGCCAAGGTTCCTCCAGTCGTCACCGAGGAGGACCCCTCGTGGAAGAGGAAAGCTAACGAAGTCGCTGCTCTCGCAGACAACACTAAGAGGGCGAAAGGCGACGACGTCGTCACGGTCTCTGACGACACGACAGTTGCTCCAAGCGATCCTCCGACTGTGGCGGAAGTGGCCTTGAAGACCAAGGAGGCTGTTTCCTCGCCCGGAGTGGCTGAGCCAGCTTCTAGTGGCGCTGGGGCGACCGCTGCGACTTTCCCCCGCTTCATGGCCAAAGCAGCCACAGCGAGTGGCGCGGCGCCAACGAGCCAGACGCCTGGGGTCGCCGAGACGGAAGTCGAGCAGCGTCGCGGACACACTCCGGTCCTGCTTGCGTCTGTGGATGCGCTGCAGCTCCACGGCATGCTGGGCGCAGCCATCCAGGTATGTCCAGTCCCCGAGGATCGGGCCACTGAATTTCAGTGGTCGGATTCTTTAGTGTTTTTGTAGCGTCCAGTCCCCGAGTGCCTAGTCGCTGAATTTCAGCGGGTGGGCACTTAGGATTTTTGATCTCCAGTCCCCGAGTGCCTAGTCACTAAATTTCAGCGGGTGGGCACTTAGGATTTTTGATGTTGTTGACAGTTTAATTTGTGCATAGGGCCTGCAGCGCGAATCGGCCGATCGGCTTGTAGCAAAGTGTCGCATGGAGAAGGAACTTGTTGTCGTCTAGGAGACGAACAAGGGGCTGCAAGCCGTTGCAGCCGAGGCGGAGGAAGTCCGCCGGGGCCTTGTCCCGGTGGGTGCGGCCGAGAAACGGATCGCTGACCTGGAGCGCGAGCTCAAGGAAGCGAAGGCGAAGGTGAGCTCGGCGGAGGGACGAGCGAAAGCTGCTGTCACTCCTTCCGCTGAAGAATGGAAGGTGTCAGACACACTCGTTGTTGGGCTGCAGAACGACTTCTCCTTGCTTCAAAGCTTCATCACGGGCCTCTGCCGTCCGCTTATTGGTAAACTTTTCTTCCTCTACCTGGAGTCGTTATGGAGTCGTTGGTGTACTCACTGCCGGCTTATGTCCATAGGCCGGATTATTGACAGCTCGGAAGAGGCGCAGTCATACGACGCACGGCAGTGTGTGAACACTCTGGTCAACTCGGCCGCGTTGTCCATGGCTTGCATTCGAGCGTATCTTCAGGAGATATCTCCCACGGAAGTGATTCCTAGCGACCTCGTCGAGGTATGGCGTTATCTGGAGAAGGCTCCAGCAGTCGTCGAATTCATGGCGCGGTCGGCCTTCCGGCGCGGGGCGGCGACGGCTCTGAGCCTGGGGCTTGCCCATTTCCCGGAGGATTTCGACCTTGATGATGTGACGAGTGGCTACCCCTCGTCGACGGGCTCTGCGGAGATTGCCGAGGTGCTGAAGCTGACGGACCGGGCCGCGGTGTATGCCGATCGCGTTTGGGCGATGGGCGACCTCCTCCCCTACCAGGAGACGACTGTCGGCCCCAACGATCCTGAACCGAAGCATCGGGACTTCAAGGTCGAGCAGCCGTTCCGTGCAGCGATGGCGGGTGAGTTGATGACGTACCCGTCGAACCCGTACGTGCCCTTCATTCACAACCGTAGGGGTGGCGGCAAGTCGGCATCAGAACCTGCGGAGTAAAAGCATTGTGCCCTAGGGCGTTAGTAGTAAATAGTCATTGGACTTATCTTGTATTTTTGGAACGACTTTGTTCTGCTGTAACGCGAATTCGTGTTATTTTGTGGATTGTTTCGTGATTTTGATTGTTGATTGGACGAGTCCCCGAGCGCATCCGCCCTTTTTATGGGGTTTACCTCGTTTGTTATGTGTTTGCGATTTTGAATGTTTTTCGATTGTTTCGTTATTGATGTCGACTCGCCAGAGCTCGGAGAGCCAGTCGCAGGGCGACTCCCGTGGGTGCTCTGTACTTGACCGTTTTCCCGTGCGCGAACGAGGTCGGGTGGCCGAGTCCCTGAGTGTGGTACTTGGTGGTTCTAGTCGCAACTCCAAGGTAGGTGAGGACTAAGAGCGTTAGAGTGAGCGCGTCGCTCCTGCCTGACCCGAAGGATCAGTCGCATGGCGAGTCCTAGGCACGCTCTCATACTGGGCGTTTTTCCCCAGCCACTCATATTTGAATGGACGTCAGTCCCCGAGCGTGGTACTTGGCCGTTCGAGTCGTTATGCCGAGGATGCGGAGGACTTGGTCGTTGTAAGAAGCGAATGCAATTGTCTTGGCTAGGTGAGCCAGTCGGGCTAGGCGACTCCAATGGGGCTCCGGGTTGGCGTTTTTCGTGGACGTTACGAGGCCTGGAGTTTTCCAGTGCCCTCGTGCCGCACTACTTGGCCGTGCCGGTCGCTTTACCAGAGGTTGACTTCTGCGAGTAGCATAATGCTGTTATTACGAGTTCGAGTGGCACAAGACATGGAGAGTAGACACAATTTTTGGTAACCGATCTGTTTTATTTCATAGCGGGTGGAGAGTACATGTATGGAGTTCTAGGAGTAGAACTTCCGTAGGAGGTTTACATTCCATGGCCGCTTGACGTCGAGCTTTCCGTCTCCTCGGACGTCGGTGAGGTAGTAGGTGTCGTTGCCTAGAACTCACCCGATGGCGAATGGTCCCTCCCGTGGGGGGGGAGAGCTTGTGCATGCCCTTTTTGTCCTGGATGAGGCGAAGTACCAGGTCGCCTTCCTGGAAAGTGCGAGTCCTTACTCGCCGGCTATGGTAGCGGCGGAGCCCTTTGCTGGTAGATGGCGATGTGGGAGCGAGCTAGGTCGCGTGCCTCGTCGAGCTGGTCGACTCCATCCTGGCGTGCGAGTTCGTTTTTGGCCTCCGTGTAGTTGACCACCCTGGGCGAGTCGTGCTCTAGGTCGGTGGGCATGACTGCCTCGGCGCCGTACACCATGAAGAAGGGGGTGAAGCCTGTTGACCTGTTGACGGAGGTGCGGATGCCCCAGATGACGGAGGGTAGCTCCTCGACCCAGCACCCGGCGGTGCACTCGAGCGGTACTTGGAGCCGTGGCTTCAGGCCATGGAGGATGCTCTGGTTGGCTCGTTCCGCCTAGCTGTTGGACTCTGGGTGGGCGACTGATGCGAGGTCGAGTCGGATGTGTTGTTCCTCGCAGAACTCGGCCATGGCTCCTTTGGCGAAGTTGGTGCCGTTGTCCGTGATGATGCTGTTTGGGAACCCGTAGGATAGATTAGCTCGCGTAGGAACTTGGTGGCAGTCTTCCCGTCGCATTTCCGGACTGTCTTGGCCTCCACCCATTTTGTGAATTTGTCGACTGCGACCAGGAGGTGGGTGAAGCCGGAGGGGGCCTTCTTGAAAGGGCCTACCATGTCCATACCCCACACGGCGAATGGCCAAGTGATGGGGATTGTCTTGAGTGCCGAGCTCGGCACGTGGGTCTGGTTGGCGTATTTCTGGCACCCGACGCACCGCTGGATGATGTCGACAGCGTCTGCGTGTGCGGTGGGCCAGTAGAAGCCATGTCGCATAGCCTTTGCGACAAGAGAGAGGGTGCCGGCATGGTGGCCGCAGTCGCCGAAGTGGATGTCTTGGAGGATTTTGTGTCCTTCAGCGGGTTGAATGCAGCGTTGGAACACGCTGGTGACGCTGCGCTTATGGAGCTCGCCGTTGATGATGACGAAGGATTTGCAGCGACGTGCTATCATCCGGGCATCCGTCTCGTCTGCTGGAAAGGTGCCTCCCACCAGGTAGGCAACGTACGACGTGGTCCAGTCGTCTGGCTCGGCGATGAGTGCGACCAGGGCTGCCTCTGGCTGCAGCGGGATTCCGATGTCGATCTCCCTTGGGGGAGAGACGGAAGGCTTGGTGATGGTGTCGAGGAGGACGCCGGCGGGTGGTGCGAGTCGAGCCGAGCCGATGCGAGAGAGTGCGTTGGCCTCCTCGTTCTTTCGCATGTCAATCCACTCGACGGAGTAGCCTGCGAATTGCCCGCGTAGCTTGTCCACTGCTTGGTGGTATGCCGCCATGGTGGGGGAGACGGCGTCGTAGGTGCCAGCGACTTGCCCGGCGACGAGGTCGGAGTCTCCGTAGCAGCGCATGCGGTTGACGTTCATCTCCTTGGCAGCTCGCATGCCGTGGAGCAGTGCCTCGTACTCGGCCATGTTGTTGGTGCAGGGGGTGAAGTCGAGGTAGAGGACGTAGCGGAGCTTGTCGCCCTTTGGAGAAGTTAGCACGATCCCTGCTCCTGCGCCATCCACGTTCTTGGAGCCGTCGAAGTGTAGGCTCCAATAATTGAGGTACGACAGCTTTTCTGGCTGCTGGGCCTCTTCCCAGTCGGCGATGAAGTCCGTGAGAGCCTGCGACTTGATCGCTTTGCGCGGCTCGTACTTGATGTTGTGTACGCTGATCTCGACGGCCCACTTGGCGACTCGCCCGGTCGCCTCACGGTTGCGGATGATATCCTACAACGGTGCGGAGGAGACGATCGTTATCGGGTGCTCCTGGAAGTAGTGTAGCAGTCACCGCTGTGCTCTGAAGACCGCGTATACCAGTTTCTGGTATTGCGGGTAGAGCTGGCGCGACTCGGTGAGGACTTCGCTGATGTAGTACACTGGTCGCTGCACCGGGCGCTCCTTTCCCTCCTCTTGTCGCTCGACGACCATGACGGCGCTGACGACGCGCTCGGAAGCCACGGCGTAGACCAGCATGGGTTCCTTGTCGATGGGAGCGGCGAGTAGCGGTGCTGCGAGTAGCACCTTCTTGAGGTGACGGAGCGCATCATCCGCCTCCTTGTCCCACTGGAAGGTGGGATTCTTGCGCATCAGGCGGTAGAGGGGCATCACCTTTTCGCCCAATCGGGGGATGAAGCGACTGAGAGCCGCGACTCGCCCGGCCAGCCTCTGGACGTCGCGCAGGCACTCGGGTTTGCCGAGTCGAGCGATCGTGTCGATCTTGGTGGGGTTCGCCTCGATCCCGCTCTTGGAGACGACGTATCCCAGTAGCTGCCCAGCTGGCACACCGAAGGTGCATTTGCCTGGGTTTAGCTTTATCTTGTATTTCCGCAGGTTGGCGAAAGTTTCCGCCAGGTCGGCGAGTAGGTCGCTCTGGCGAGCGGACTTCACCACTACGTCGTCGATGTAGACGTGGATATTGCGGCCAATTTGGCTCGCAAGGCACTCCTGCATGCACCGCTGGTAGGTTGCCCCGGCGTTCTTGAGGCCGAAGGTCATGGCAGTGTAACAGAAGGCTCCGAAAGGCGTGATGAACGCCGTATTCTCTTCGTCCTCAACGATCATTTTGATCTCGTTGTATCCAGAGTAGGAGTCAAGGAAACATAGCGACTCCGAGCCCGCGGTGGAATCGATGATTTGGTCGATCCGCGGGAGGACGAATTGCTCCTTCGGGCAGGCGCTGTTTAGGTTTGTGTAATCGATACACATCCTCCAGGTCCCATTTTTCTTCTCTACCAGGACTGGGTTTGCCAGCCATTTGGAGTACTTGATTGGCCGGATGAAGCCTGTAGCGAGTAGACGCTGCACTTCCTTGGCGATTGCTCGGCGGCGCTCTTCATTGAAGGGCCGCAGCGACTGCTTGACAGGTCGCACTTTGGGGTCGGCGTTGAGTTTGTGCTCATCGAGTTCCCTAGGAACACCAGGCATGTCAGAGGGCTTTCATGCAAAGATGTCCCTGTTCTCACGGAGGAACACGATGAGCGCGCCTTCCTATGCTGGGCTCATGCCCGTCCCGATCATCACCGTCTGGCTGGAGTCGCCTGGGACCAGCTCGACGGTGCGGGTATGCGTCGTTGCCTCGAAGGCTGAGGTGTTGCCGCCCTCCGTGTTGGGCTTCTGGAGTATGGTGGGGTCGTCGTTGTTGACCCCGCTCGCGTACTTGGCGAGCTCGTCGGCGTGGTTGGCCTCTGCCGCGATGACGGCGTCGGCGAGTTCAGCTCATTTGGCCTCGCACTCGGCGGCCATGTCGGGGTCGCCGTGGATTGTGATGACGCCGCGCGGTCCGGGGACGAAGTCGACTCGCCCGTCACTGTGGCGCTTGCCGGTGAGGCGAGTGTTGCTGTAGCGTAGATCGGATCGTCTTCCGATGTCGTTGCCGCTTGTGCGGCGTTGTCCTCCTGACTCGTTGTCGGTTTCTTGGTTTGGGTCTTCTTCCGCGTATCTTTTGGCGATCTCCAGGAGATCCGGTATGTTGTCGAGTGTGCGGTATGCTCGTTTGAGCTTGGCGAACAGGGGCTCGTAGCGGCACGAGGTCTTGAAGCAGTGGATTGCGGTGTCTGGGTGGATACCGACCGCGTTGTACCATAGTTCTTGCCACCGTTGGACCCAGCTGCGGGTCGACTCGCGAGGTCCCTGGACGCATTGTTCCAGGTGCTCGATGGTGGTGGCGCGGGTGTATGAACCCTCGAAGTGCCTGACAAAGGCATCACGCATCTCTTCCCAGGAGTCGATGCTATCCGCGGGGAGAGTGTTGATCCACTGCCTGCACGCCCCCTCCATCATTAGGGGGAGGTAGCGGGCGGCTAGTAGATCGGTGTGGCCGGTGATCCCCATCACCATGAAGTAGGTATCCAGCCACACAGAGGGATCGTACGAGGGGTCGTACTTCTCTATTTCCTTCGGCGCTTTGAAGTTCGTCGGGTATCTTTCGACTCGGATCATCGGTCCGAAGCACCGGGGCCCGAGTCAGCTTAGCGACCCCCTCGGATCGCCATCGCGGCGGTTGGTTAGGGTATGCCATAGGTCGTCGGGCTGGCGTGCGCGCCAGCTCTGGTTGTTGATGATGTGGGTGCGGGCGTCGACGGGCTGACCGTTGGCGGCGACGAAGTTGGTCGCCGGCCGGGGGTCGTTGGTGGAGAGTGCCGCGTTCGCGGGTCGGTGTTGGAGCTGCAGTGGTTCGGGTGGCGGGCAGTTGAGGGTGTTTGCCGCCATGGGGCGGCCGCTTGAGGCCGCTCTGATGCCCGATGAACGCGAGTACATCCGACCCTGTGAGTCGACGCCTGCGTTTTGTTGCTCGACCGCTTTTGCGAGCAAGGCCTTGGCGTACTGGATCTATAGGGCGCCATCACCGGTGGCCGCGATGTTGTCGACTGCTGCTCGGCCCGCGACGAGGTTGTCCATCGGGGTGGAGAACAGCGGTAGGCCATTCGCGTCTCGCTCCCGTGAGGAGACCACGATCCTCGGCTGGTCCCTGGGTGGTGCCCGGTTGGGTGGTGGCGGGGCGTCATTGGCCGTTGACCCTGGTGGGGGCCGAGCGCTTCCTCCTGGTGGCGCGTTCTCGCAGATCGCGCGCTCGGCCGCGCGAGCCGGGTCGCTCTTGTCATCGAAGTTCAGGGCGCGCCCCTGGACGGTGGGGTACAGGCGCGACCTGATTCGGAGCTGGTGGTAGCGCGACAGCTCCTGCGTTGTCACCTGCTCGAGGCGAAATTTTTCACGCTCGGCTTGTTCCTTGCGAACTGCTTCCGCCAGCTTCAGGCGGAGTTCCTCGACCTTCGTTGCTGTCGTGTTGGGAGGGATCGGAGTGGAGACTGGATCCTCCGGCGGGTCGGCGCCAGTCGCCATATAGGTCGCGGCGTGGCGGCCAGTTCCGTCGCGGAGGTCGGCGGAGTTCTCCGACCCGGAGTCGAAGTCAAAGATCCCAAGGATAGAGGGATCCTTGAAGTCTCCGGCATAGGAGACCTGGGTGATGGAGCCCATGGGCGACGCGGCGACAATGGATCCGACGAGTGACGCTGGGGTCACCGAGTCGGCGTCGTCGTTGAGGGCCGCGTCTTCCGCGGCTGCGGTGGTTTCGGCCACGTCGCTGTGGGCCGAGTCGTACTCGGAGGCGAGGCGGTGGATCGTGCGGACCTGACTCTCAGAGAGACGGTCGTGTGGCGGAGACTCGCGGATGCGAGCCGAGTCCTCCGAGACGATGACGTCGGTGAGGCCGATGAAGAGGCTGATCGTGCCGACCGGCAGGATCATGCTATGTGTGACGGGTCGCGCCGCCGGGACGTAGCTGCTCGGGAAGATCTGGAGCATCTCGTCGATCGCTATCATGCGGCCGGTGGCGATCGACTCGTTGATGGGTAGATTGGATCTCGCCGCAGAACACCGGCCTTACCGTCCAGGCCCCACGGTGGGCACCACTGTCGTGGGAATGACCACGGCAGATGCTGCAATCGGCAGCGAGTAGTAGAACATGGGGCAAGGGCGGCCAGCCATCTGCGGTGCGAGATGAGGGCGGAGACACAAGGATTTACCCAGGTTCGCCCCCCCGGAGGGTAAAGACCTACTCCTGCTAGATTGTATTATGGTGGGAGTACAATGGGGTGAGCTCGGCGGCTAGGCAGCGAGTCGCTTGGGTGTATGATGGAACGTATTCTCTATGCGTCCTCTAGGGAGGTTTATATAGACTCACCCCCTAGGGTTTACAGATCTCAACCGAATCAGTTAAGGTTTCAGCGATCGTTTAACCTAATCCGACTGGGCCTATCTACGCTTCTAGGCCTTCAGCTTCCAGTCGCTTGAGTCCACGCCAGGTCTTGATCCAGTCGCCGTCCTGCAGGCCCACTCGCTGGCACCTGGGCCAGTCGGAAACGTCCTGCTGGGTATACCCCGGTAGGCATATCCCCATCAGTTCTGAACTTGACCGTGTCACTCCAACCCACAGTTCCACTACACAACAAGAAATTTAGTAACAACAGACTCATGAAATAGCAGGTTATAGTACACACAGTTCACACAACGATTATACAGTAACACTGACAAGTTTTACCTTCCATAACAGACTTAGGACACCATTCACATCTCAAAATGCTAAGGCCTGGGAGGTATCACCCTTTTTCAAAAAGGAAAAAGAAATCGCGAGCTCAAAAGCATGATGAGATGCTTCTTACCGAGTTCCTGTTAGAAAACATTATACTAGTGATACAAAACTTCACATCACTTTGTACAAGCCAAGGAGCAGAAACTATTTTCGTCATTGTTTAACACAACAAACATTTTTCATATCTATCTGATTCACTCAGGCATATAAGCACAACATGCAGTCAAGTACCTAAGAACATGAAATGCTTTTCATATCTAACTATCACAATGAGTGGAACTATACATACTAGAAACACGGCATTAGTCCAAATCTAGTAGAAAGTGGTAGATGTTCTAGCATATGTACTAGAAAAAAATAACCAGCATCGCCACATAACATGTATAATAATTGGACGTCGGGGACTAGAACAAACTCTATTTTTTCCTAGCTTTTCCCTAGTTTGTTCATATTACTAGAACAAACAATATCTTATCAAGGATAACTATTGCTACTGCAAGTTGCTATAGTTTATGATATAGAAGGGCTAAATAATTATGATTACTTATATAGTAACAGGTAGCATATGAGGTTAAAACAAACTCGACCAATGGACCTACCAATAGCTGTGAGATTTTTAACTAGACTAGAAGAAACTACCATCACTACACCCACCCAGCGGAAACCAAGCCTCAAACAGGGTGAACTGGGCACACACTCCCAGCTCTAGCCAACAGAACAACAATCAGTTCTCATTTTGGAAGTGGGTTTAAAGAATACAAGATGTGTCTTTTTACTTTTAATGTAGTACTACCTTGTAGTGATGATACTGATCTGTTGTGAGGTCTGCATTTCCATTCCCTGCAATCCTCCCTGTTCATCGCAACACAAAGCAAGAAAATGCTAGTGTGGATCAGACATCAGGACAAAGAACAAGAGCAAGCAAACTTGGAATATCAGTTAAAATCCCAAGTCCAACATTTAGCTGTCTATAAGATCTATCTATGTACATGTACGAACATTATCCTGCAACATTAAACGCATCTAGCTACTATAGTACATCAATCAACACTGAATTGGTCGTTGTCTACTGCCCAACATTCCATATACTGGGAGGCGGCACAAGCGAGGAAGTAGGGAGAAAATCAACTGGATGAATGTGGTCACCTGGGGTGTGTGCTAACGCGTCCCAAATGGAGGGCTCGTGGACGCCTTTGGCCGCCATGCCCTCGACCTAGAACACCGACATCGCCGTCTCAAACACGAAGCCCTTGGGGAACGATGCCCGACTCAGCCCGCCTAGCCAGTTCGACCTCGCGGCGGCACGCACTCAAACGCCTCCGCCATGGTACGTGGCCACCAGCGCGAGCAGGATCAGGCACCTCCCCATCCTCGCGGCGTTTGCAGAGGGGTCCTTCAGGAAGAGGACGCCTGAGCGGCGGGGCTGCCGGAGCTATGGGTTGCTGCACAAGAAAGGGAGCAAGGGGCTGCACAATAAAGGGAGCAAGGGGCGGCGGCGCCACTGAGAGAGGGTCCAAGAGGGAGAAGAAAGAGGGGAGGGGAGAAAGGGGGAGGGGAGAGAGGGATACGTTACCGGATCAGAATGGGGGTAAGGAAGGTACTGTTGTCGCCGCCGGAAGGAACTGCAGACACTGGCAGCGGCGTCCTCGTTGTCGTCGTCCACGGTAGCGACGCGGTGAGGCGAGCTCAACGGAGCGGCGGTCAGTGAAGCACGCGCGCACTGGCGAGCAAGACCACCGTGACGCCGCCGACTCTCATCCCGCGTGGTGGCTGGCCATGGCGTCGCTGTTCTCCAAATCAGACAAGGCAACGACCATGTTGGGGATGCGGCGGAGGATTGGATCGGAGAGAGGAGGGTGGGTGGCGGCGGGCGGCGGGAGATCTGAGTTAGGGTTAGTTTGGCAGCGCAGGGAAAGGGGCGGGTGGGGCGCGTCCATCTCCGGATCCCAACTCCCAAGTTGGTGCGATTGACACTGGGTGTAGGTGTGCTTCTTCAGGTGAGCTACAAGCGTTGGATTGAAACTGGACGGTTTAGATCATGCCCCTGAGGACGATCCGTGGGAGGCGGTTTGCTATGTACTGATTGGTCCGTTCACAAAACAACTCTTTTTTGCACTCGGAAAATGAATAATCCCTTCAAAACGGTCTGATTTGAACTACAGGTACATGATCCGATGCCCATTATTTTTTGAAAAAATGAGTTTTAGACTCACAATATCAGGTTTCTTCAGATATTCAATGCAAGTTTAGCGAGGCTCGTCCCCTAGCTAAGAACCTTCATGACCGTCGTTTTGACCATAGTTTGAAACGAGTATAAAAAATTCAAAAACGGTCCGATCAACGCAAATCCTTCGCGTGGTGTCTAAGTATGTGACATAATTGCAAGGAAAAATACCAAACTTGGTAAACTGAGTATGTCTCGAAAAAACCTTCACAACATGACCTATCTTGTTCGAGGTTTCATGGCTTTGGGACCAAAGGACCAATGTTATGGCTAGAATCAGGGCATAGTTTGTGATAATGCACCCGTATTGTGCACACATGTGTATCATGGGATGGCGAACAATGTTGTAGGAGGAAGTTTTCCTTTTCGACGCACGGAAAATCCATTTTCCATTTTCCGAGCGCAAAAAACAGGGCATTTTGTGAAGCAACCACCAAATGAAAGTTTTAGAATGGTACCCCCATATTTTGTAAAAAAATTAGACCACCTTACATGGACAATGTCCCAACCGGGGTATCTCAAACCTTTCCTTTCACCCCTGGCGAAAAAAACAAATTCCTGCCGAATCGGTAGGAAGTGGGTCCGGTTTGAACTACAGGTACATGATCCGATGCTCATGATTTTTGGTAAAAATCATTTTTAGACTCACAATATGCTATTTCATCAGAGATCCAATGAAATTTTATTGAGGCTCAACCCCTAGCCAAGAACCTTCATGCCCGCCGGTTCACAAAACAACTCTTTTTTGCACTCGGAAAATGAATAATCCCTTCAAAACGGTCTGATTTGAACTACAGGTACATGATCCGATGCCCATTATTTTTTGAAAAAATGAGTTTTAGACTCACAATATCAGGTTTGTTCAGATATTCAATGCAAGTTTAGCGAGGCTCGTCCCCTAGCTAAGAACCTTCATGACCGTCGTTTTGACCATAGTTTGAAACGAGTATAAAAAATTCAAAAACGGTCCGATCAACGCAAATACTACGCGTGGTCTCTAAGTATGTGACATAGTTGCAAGGAAAAATACCAAACTTGGTAAACTGAGTATGTCTCGAAAAAACCTTGGCAACATGACCTATCTTGTTCGAGGTTTCATGGCTTTCGTACCAAAGGACCAATGTTATGGCTAGAATCAGGGCATAGTTTGTGATAATGCACCCGTATTGTGCACACATGTGTATCATGGGATGGCGAACAATGTTGTAGGAGGAAGTTTTCCTTTTCGACGCACGGAAAATCCATTTTCCATTTTTCGAGCGCAAAAAACATGGCGTTTTGTGAAGCAACCACCAAATGAAAGTTTTAGAATGGTACCCCCACATTTTGTAAAAATATTAGACCAACTTACATGGACAATGTCCCAACCGGGGTATCTCAAACCTTTTCTTTCACCCCTGGCGAAAAAAACAAATTCCTGCTGAATCGGTAGGAAGTGGGTCCGGTTTGAACTACATGTACATGATCCGATGCTCATGATTTTTGGTAAAATTCATTTTTAGACTCACAATATGCTATTTCATCAGAGATCCAATGAAATTTTAGTGAGGCTCAACCCCTAGCCAAGAACCTTCATGCCCGCCGGTTTGACCATAGTTTGAAACGGGCATAAAAAAATAAAAAACGGTCTGATCAACGCAAATCCTTCGCGTGGTGTCTATTATGTGACATAGTTGCAAGGAAAAATACCAAACTTGGTAAACTGAGTATGTCTTAAAAAACCTTCACAAAATGACCTATCATGTTCGAGGTTTCATGGCTTTCGGGTTAAATGACCAATGTTATGGCTAGAATCAGGGCATAGTTTGTGATAATGCACCCGTATTATGCACACATATGTATCATGGGATGTCGAACAATCTTGCAGGAGAAAGTTTTTCTTTTCGACGCACGGAAAATCCATTTTCCATTTTCCGAGCGCAAAAAACTAGGCGTTTTGTGAAGCAACCACCAAATGAAAGTTTTAGAATGGTATCCCCACATTTTGTAAAAATATTAGACCACCTTACATGGACAATGTCCCAACCGGGATATCTCAAACCTTTTCTTTCACCCCTGGCAAAAAAGAAAAATTCCTGCCGAATCGGTAGGAAGTGGGTCCGGTTTGAACTACAGGGACATGATTCGATGCTCATGATTTTTGGTAAAAATCATTTTTAGACTCACAATATGCTGTTTCATCAGAGATCCAATGCAAGTTTAGTGAGGCTCAACCCCTAGCTAAGAACCTTCATGCCCGCCGGTTTGACCATAGTTTGAAACGGGCATAAAAAAATAAAAGACGGTCCGATCAACGCAAATCCTTCGCACGGTGTCTTATTATGTGACATAGTTGCAAGGAAAAATACCAAACTTGGTAAATTGAGTATGTCTCAAAAAACCCTTCACAAAATGACCTATCATGTTCGAAATTTCATGGCTTTCAGGTCAAATGACCAATGTTATGGCTAGAATCAGGGCATAGTTTGTGATAATGTGCCCATATTATGCACACATATGTATCATGGGATGGCGAACAATGTTGCAGGAGAAAGTTTTCCTTTTCGACGCACGGAAAATCCATTTTCCATTTTTCGAGCGCAAAAAACGGGGCGTTTTGTGAAGCAACCACCAAATGACAGTTTTAGAATGGTACCCCCACATTTTGTAAAAATATTAGACCACCTTACATGGACAATGTCCCAACCGGGGTATCTCAAACCTTTCCGTTCACCCCTGGCGAAAAAGACAAATTCTTGCCGAATCGGTAGGAAGTGGGTCCGGTTTGAACTACAGTTACATGATACGATGCTCATGATTTTTGGTAAAAATCATTTTTAGACTCACAATATGCTGTTTCATCTGAGATCCAATGAAAGTTTAGCGAGGCTCAACCCCTAGCTAAGAATCTTCATGCCCACCGTTTTGACCATTTTGAAATATGATATTGTCCCTTTTTTGCCAAAAATATATGATATTGTCTCTACTATAGACTAATATGGGATTAGTAAATCCACTATTTTCAAATAGTCAAAGTATTTTCTAATTAGCACCCTAAGTTTATCTACTGAATTTTTTAAAAATTTAGAGACAAAAATCAGTTCTTTTGGACTTCTTATGAAAAAGATACAAAA
This sequence comes from Avena sativa, assembly GCA_916181665.1. Lineage (NCBI taxonomy): Eukaryota > Viridiplantae > Streptophyta > Magnoliopsida > Poales > Poaceae > Avena > Avena sativa. The sequence continues at coordinate 232,844,843 of OV702282.1, read as the reverse complement.
GAATTAAGAAAAATGAAAAATGAAAAGAAGAAAAAAAGACTAACCGGACCGGCCAAGTTGGGCTGGCTGTAATTACCGAGCGCAAGTTCAAGAGGCCCAAGAAAAACTTGTCTACTTCATGGGCCGAACCTAATCATAAGCCGAGGCTAAGGCCCAACAGACAAAATGAATGTTAATATACCTTGCGCGTGGTACAAATACAACAAAATGAGCTTGGCGCGGTGGTTTCCAACCCTCTAGGAGGGAGCTCAGTCGCGTGTTCGACTCCTCGCCCCGACGAGAATTTTTTGGTGATCCTCCTAATAAGGACTTGGGTGTGGGGCCGCCTGTGGGGCCTTGATGTCAGGTCGGCGTGATTCCTGAGTGGACTTGGCGTGGGCCGCCTGTCAGGTGGGGCATGGGGCCGCCTGTGGGGCCTTTCTGTCAGGTCCGGAGTGGGGCAAAAATTAACACATAAATAGGACATGCCACGTATGCAAAAAATGACATCGTAGCCATGACACATATGCGCAACTGCTGATGTGGCCAACTAGTCATGTCAATAAATACGAATTTAGACACTACGACGATATGAGTTGGTCATAATAGACTACAAGTAAGATCCTAAGCCGTATTGCGCAGACTATGACAATTTCATCTAATGAAATTACGACGATTTCGACACAGAACGTCGTAATTGTACATGGTTTTGACATCTTTAAATGGCCTATGACCATCTTGCGTGAAATCATCATAGATTTATGACGATTTCATTTCACGTCACTACGAGAAGGTCACAAGTGAACGCATTTCTTGTAGTGATGGAAAACAAAAAAATTCTACCGCATGCACACAAACAAGCCAAGATCTATCTACTAGATTGTAGCAACGAGTCGATAGAAGTACTCACCCTCGAAGATTCCAAAGCGGTTAACGAGAGCATATTCTCGTGGGTGATGTAGTCGTACACTTGCCGATCTCAAGATCGCATAGACGATCCTTCCGGCGCTGCGTTCCGGCAGCGCTTCTGAAGTCGGTCACACGTTCAGTACTCGATGGAGACCTTCCTCTCCCTTGTTCTAGCAGGCAGCGGAGGTTGTAGTTCTCCCTCGCGATTCCGGCAGCATGACGGTGTGGTGTTGGAAGTAGAGGGAAGATCCCGCATGGCTTCACCTAAGCCGGATGCGAGTTATGGTGGATTAGGGTTTCCCGGAAATCTGGGGTTTAGAAATTCGGGAGGAGGAGGAGGTGTCGGCGGCGGCTAGGGCGGCGACGACAGACCGGCGGCTAGGGCGGTGAGGCGGCACGGCGGCGGCGGGCTCGGGTGGAGAGGGCTTGGAACTTGTGTGTTCTGTTGGGGCAGCCCTACCCCTCTATTTATGAGAGGGGAGGAAGCCTTGGGAGGGGTGGGTTTGAATCCAAACCCAAACCCAAGTTGGATTGAGAGGACTTGTTTCTTCTCCCACTAGGAAACCATTGTTCATGTTTGACTTTTCAAACTTCCGTTTGACTTTCAATTTAGAGCTTTATTTCTCTCTCGCATATGCCAACACCAAGTGACCTTGGATATGATCCAATCATTACACATACCCATGACACATTCATGGGCCATTCTCCTTCCGGACCGGTGAACCTTCTAGACCCTTCTAGAACCTCTCCGATGAAATCATCGGAAACTTTCTCGAACTCTGAAATAGGACTTTCCTTATATGAATCTTATTCTCCGGACCATTTCGGATCTCCTCGTGATATCCCGGATCCCGTCTGAGACTCTGAACAACATTTGGTATCCCTAATAACATTCCATATCTACTAAACAACATCGAATCCTTAAGTGTGTCTCCCTACGGTTCGTGAATTATGCGGACATGATCGAGACACTTCTCCGATCAATAACCAATAGAGGAATCTGGAAATTCATATGGCTCCCACATATTTCCACGATTACTTTGTGATCGAATGAACCACTTACATACGATACCAATTTCCCTTTGTCTCACGATAGTTTACTTATCCGAGGTTTTGATCTTCGGTATCTCTGCATACCTAGTTCAACCTCGTTACTGACAAGTACTCTTTTCTCGTTCCTGTGATATGTGATCCCTTATGATCTAGTCACATGCTTGCAAGCCAATTGGATGACATTCCACTGAGAGGGCCCAGAGTATATCTATCCGTCATATGGATGGACAAATCCCACTCTTGATCCATGTGCCTCAACCCATACTTTCCGAACACTTAATGCCACCTTTATAGCCACCCAGTTAAGGTGTGGTGTTTGATGTCATCAAAGCATCCTTCAGGTGATGGTGATTAGCATGACCTCATGGTCGAAGGAATTAGGTTACTATGTATCAAAAAGCTTATAGCAAACAAACTATTAAAATGACTTGATATTTATGCTACGCTTATTTATAGGAGTATGTCCATCATACAATTCTCCTAATGATATGATCTTGTTTTTAACAACATCTGAATGTTCATGATCGAGAAACCACGATCATCTATTAATCAACAAGCTAGTATTATAAAGAGGCTTTACCAGGGAATCTAATTTAGTTTACAAATCACACAAGTATTAATGTTTCCTGTTAATACTATTATAGCATGAATGTAAACATTTATCATAAACACAAAGATATAATAATAACTGCTTTTATTATTGCCTCTAGGGCATATCTCCAACAAATCTTCCCGTACTTCCATGGCTGTATGGGGTTGACATCGCCTTTGGGCAAGTGGTCTCCCATGATGTTCAAGTATGCAATGTAAGTCATCTCCATCTCATTGGCCTTTCTTTGTAGCTCTTCCTCGTAATCATTTACAGGAGGAGATATCCGTGTGTCGAACACTTGGAGCGGGGCGCACGATTGGTTTTCCTGCTCTCCGAGCATGGGAACTGTTTTCTGGGATGCATGACTACTACTTTCAGACTCGCTCCGCCTTGCATCCCCCTTTATAATCTGGCGCTCGTAGTCCGGCACAAGTGGGGTTTCAGGTTTCAAAAGATTATTATAAAACTTCTCCACCACCGCTGGATCTAGTTTCTCCTTTGGCTCGGCCCGTCTAGGTGCAAAGAATTTCTTGACCTCTTCTTCCGAGATCCTCTTGTTCTCCTCATCGCTGCGATTCCATGGTAATACCGGCAATGGCTTGGTGGAAGGCTACGGGACGTAGTTTCTTGAACTCTTCGGCGTACGGTTTCCTGCGGATTTCTTCGTGGCAGTGCTAGTGCTTTTCGTGGCAGTGCTCTTCCGCTTACCCTGACGCGCCGGAGATGGCTGACGTGCAGAAGATGGCTGGCGCACCGGAGATGGCGGACGTGCAGGAGATGGATGAAGCGCCGGAGACGGCTGACGCGGCGGAGACAATAGGGGAGTATTCTGATGAACCGGAGATGGCTGAGGCTGCTCAGATTGCTGACGCTACAGAGACGGCGGGGGTGCCAGTGGCCTCCAATTTGGAAGCACGATGTGTTCCTTCTTCCAAAGAATGGTTGTTTTCACTTCAAATTTGAGTTGAGTTTCCCCTTCACCTATAGCATGGTCAAGCTGTGCTTCCTCATATTCCTTCACAACCTCATCCACCCCGACAATAGCATAGCCATCTGGAATCGGTCGGGAGTGATAACTTCCACTAGCTACAGGAGGTAAGGCATATCCGACCGCCACCTTAATGGATAAGCCCATTAATCTCACATGTAGCTCAGCATGTTCGCTCACCGTGATCTCATCCACGGGGTATCGAGGACCCGTCATTTCAAGTGTGGGCTGCACGTTCTCCGTGGAAGCGACGTTGCTTTTCCGCACAGAGTCTAGGCCCCCGGCAGCTTCCAATGCAGGCTCTTCGTGCCGCTGAGATGGGCCGGTAGCTTGCTGGCTATTTTGTGTGTTCACTTGTGCCCGCAGCTCCCTAAGTGCATGTTCTATCTGTGTCGTCCGGTCTGTACGCTCTTTTTCTTTTCTACTGCGCCATCTGTAAGAGTCGCCCCACGCGGAAAACCCATCCTTCCACGTCATACCCCCTGTGCCTCGTGCTAGTTCAGGGTGTTCTTTCTTACCGATGACGCGTGTAAGCTGGTCATTCTCTCTGTCGGGATGGAAGGTCCTGGTGGTTGTTTCCTCGAATATCGTGATGAGTTTATTGACGGGTTTGGCAAGAATTGTTGGGAATATACACAATCCTGTTTCTGGGTCCAACTTTGCCCCGATTCCGTAGAACCAAGTCTTTGCACGTAGCTCCCACCCATCTGTCTGGGGTGTGATCCCTCTATCGCGCAGAGGCTTCTGAGCTTCCTCCCACCTAGATCTCTGAGATATGTAGCCACCTGACCCCGTCCTCTGGTGATATTCCTTCTTCTGGGCATTTAGCGTATTGGTTTCTGACCTCTTTGTAGTTATAGCACCTTCCTTGTACGTCACAAAATCGGGCCAGTGAGGTCTTATCTTCGCATAATATGCATCTTCGAAATCTAGAGGCTCCCCATCTTTGACAAATTTGTTCAATTTTGTCTTCCAGTTGCGGAAAGCCTCAGCCATCTTCTTTAGAGTCCAGTCTTTGATCTTTTCCTTTATAACCGGTTTATTTTCATCCTCCTCTGCCGGTAGGGTGAAATTTAACAACAGCGAAGTCCAAAGCGTTTCTTTGGATCTTTCATCGACAAAGGTACCGTCGCCCTTCTTTGGCTTATTCCAATATTCAATTGTGATTGAGATTTGGTCCCTAACAAGAACTCCAGCCTGATGTATAATTTTGTCTGCGGCCTTTTTGGGCTCCATCAGCCTGCCATCAACACGGACTGTTTCGATCGTGAACTTTGCACAATCTTTCAACCGATGGCTCGCGCTCGCTTGCTCTTTTTTCGTAGAAGAAGATTGTTGCTGGCTGGTCGATCCGGAGGGCTAAAATAAGAAAGAAGCATTAATTCATGCATGTACATATATACAAATCAATCAGTGCAAGTCAGCAGAGGCTTAATCCATGCATATACCTCGACGGACTTTGTAATCACTAAAGTGCGTTCACCGGAGTCTTCATCTTCTCCATGACTACTTGAGTTGTCATCATGTCCCTCCAAGTTCAGATATTGTAAGGTGTCCTCGTGGATCATGTTCTCCATTATTTCTTACTCTTCAAGGTTTCTACTGAGTGGATCCATAGTTTCTAAAACAATAATATTATCTAGAGTAAGAGAGTAAACATTCAAGTGGACTTGGATTCATACATAAATATACATATTATTCATACAAAAATACACAAATAAATACACAAAAATACACAAATAAAATTAAAACCCTAAGCATGCTTGATCATTGTTTTACGCGAGAGAAACAATTAAATTTTTTAGCGCTGGTACTATGGAGTGCGGGCGTGCCAGTATATGATGGTATACAAATTAAATAAAGCAAACACAAAGATTATGCGGGAAACTTGTAGTCTTTATTGATATTCATAAGAACATACAAATCTCATTGTACATCTTCCTTGTGCGACATCGGACATACAAAAGAAGCGATTGTCTTGACCCCTAGAGCCTCGAGAGGACTTCTAGTTAATTACATTCACGAGTTTATGCCCGTGAAAGACCTCTGATTATGCTGCAGTGTACGGTCATCATCATCATTATCAACTCATAGCTCATTTTCTCTAAGGCACATAACATGCAAATACTGATTAAGGTAGTTTGCAGCCATATCAACAAAGTACAGAGGTCCACATTGAATTCAGACAAAGTCTCAAAATAGTTGTTCGGCCTCGTCGGTCACGAACGGTGTGTGTCCCGCCTCGTCGATCAGAATAGATATGTAGGTTCTGGCCTCGTCGGTCACGGAAAAAAAAATTGACTGAGACAAAATACTGAATCACTCGACTAACATGAATTGTAGCTCCATAAATTGTTAATGTTAACAACGGGACCTTGCTTATTCCAGAGTAGGTGACCGTACTGGATTTAAATGACACATGCATATGCCTTTCACGTTGGTGAGTGTCCATCTGAACATGAGGTGTGGACAACAACACTTGTATTTCAGGGGGCATCGTGACATTTGATGTTGTAGGGAATGTCTATAAGCAAGCCGGCGACGATGTAAATCGCGTAGAGCCGAGATACTCAATCTTTGGTAGATCAAATCATGCAACGTCCATGGCGGCGAGCTAAATCGCGTAGAACCTTGAACACCTTAAACCTTAGAGATCACCTGTGAAATGTTTGCAATAGCGACATGAAACGCGTGTAGAGCCAAGACCCGGTCGTTTATGTAAATCGGATCCCAAACATCATCAGCGGCGAACTAAAATCGCGTAGAGCCGAGGTGAAACAATTTTGTAGATCAACTATGAATATCGTCGGCAGCAATATAAATCGCGTAGAGCTAAGATGACACATATTTTGTAACTCAGACTATTAAACTCCTCGGCGGCGAAATAGATTCGCGTAGAGCCGGGACACCACAGATCTCATGAATCAGGGTATGAAACTCATCGGTGGCGATATAAATCATGTAGATCCGAGAGAAGACTTTTTTTAGATAAAGAGACACATCGGCGACGAATAAATCGCGTAGAGCCGAGAAAAGACTTTTTTAGATCAAGACCCACATCGGCAGCGAATAAATCGCATAGTGCCGAGAGAAGACTTTTTTTTAGATCAAGACCCATGCATCGGCGGCGAATAAATCGCGTAGAGCCGATAAAAGACTTTTTTTTAGATCAAGAACCACATCAGCGACGAATAAATCACGTAAAGCTGAGAAAAACACAAATCTATGACATGAAATGCATAGAAAACAAGAAAGAATATACACATGCTACCTTCATACGATTTTACTCACCATGTGATGCCATCGATCTGCAACGTGAAGAAAGCACCAAGTGCAGATTGGAAGCCATGTCAGGGAGTGAGCCGTGGCGCGGGTGTGTGGTAGATGAGGTGAACTAGTGTGAAGAAGAATGAATATGTGTGTGTGACGGCGATGAAATGGGTGTATGAGTGTGTGTGTGGCAAGTGCGTGTGTGTGTCCAACCTCTCCAGTGATCACACTAAGAGGATTTTTATACTAGCCTCCCCTGCCCTAATCCATGCGTATAGATAAATAGATAAGTGTTATTAGCGGCACCGTCAGGGCTATTAGCAAGCATTTCTGATCTTATCCTGAGCTAGCTGCTACGTTAGGTGAGACCCTTGCCCGTTTCCATCGACCTGGGCATCTTTGACATACGTGGTATACGTATGTTATCCGGCTGATGCACGTATGTGTACAAAAGTCAGTCAGGTGCCCTTCAAACCAGATGGCTAGCTGATATGAGTCAAGGGCACTCTGCCTAACAAAATGCCAACGAATCCATGTGTGTACAAAATCATCCTGCCAAACAAAATGTCACGGTGACACTCGTTTACTCTGTTTGATCAATAATTATTTGTAATACTTAAGAGAATTCTTATCACCATAACTTATGTCAGTATACACCGACATCATATCACATAGTGCTATGTGACAAAAACATTGTTGAACAAATTTTAATCGAGGTCCGAGGGGTCCAAACCCTAATTCGGAGAAACCCCGGATGCATATGAGAGGGTTCATTATATTCTTCTAATTAAACTTGTCATGTAAGTTGATTAACAATGCATGATTATAGCTTAAATAGATAGTTCTCATTTTTCTGAATATTTTGATATAATATTTATATTTTTCTGACTTATAAATAATTAGTTATTGAATTTATAAGATTTAAACATTTTCTGAAATTATTAAACCACTTATTACGTAAGCCTGACGTCAGCACACTCTAACCCTTTTCTCACGAAAACAGGGGCTAGCCACAGTGGCTGACGCATGGGACCGGAGCCACGTCAGAGCCACACAGGCGCCATGCGGGCTCACCGGAGGATGCTCCAGAAGACGGCAGCTGGCGGCGCTGGAGAGTGACCTAGGGTGCGCGAGCAAGCGGGTCCGACTCAGCGTGATGCGGCCTACCTAAAACGGGAGGCGCCGCTACCTAGGGGTCACCGGAGCGACGTCAACAACGACAGCCAGCGGCGGCGCTTGCAGAGCAGCGAGGCGACGACAGCTCCGAGCGAGAGGGAGCGAGTGAAGGGGCGGGTGAGCACCGTGGGCTCACCGTGGGTCTACCAGAGGGGTCCGCGAGGCCGGGCGGGGTCGGAAACGGCGACGATGGCGACGGTCGTGGTCGTCGGGCTCGGAGAAGAAGCGGTGCTTGGGGGTCGATTGCGGATTCCCTGCGTCGATTCCTTGGACGCGGAAGAAAAGCACGACGAGGCGGCAGCAACGTCGGCGTGGATGGGCGCAGCGGCGACGGCTCCTCTTTGTGTGCTCCTCTGTTCTCCTCGATCTGGCTGGGGGAAGAGGAAGAGGAGGTGCGCGCTTTATACCCTCCTTTAACACCGGTTCCAGCCATGAACCGGTGTTAAAGGGGGGAATTCATTTCGCGCGCACTCCCCCTTTAACACCAGTTCCAGCCACGAACCGGTGTTAAAGGGGAGAGTGTGGGGATTTCGCTTTGCATGCATAGCCCTCCCCCTTTAACACCGGTTCGTGGCTGGAACCAGTGTTAAAGGGGGGCATTTATTTCATACATTAAAGGGGGCATTTTTAATTCAAAAAATAGGATAGAATTTAGAAAATTCATATCTTTTTCAATTCAACTCAGAAAAATATGAATAATATATCATAATTTTTAGAAAAATAAGATCTATCCATTCATATAAAAACATTTTATAGTTATTGTAGATTAAAATTTTCAAAATGATTAAAACACTTACATATGAATTTTGATTATTCAATTAAGACAAAAATAAAATAGTCAAACCCTAAAACTTTGAACTTAAGAAATATTAAGTATCTGAAAAGGAATCTAACCCTATTTTATTAGAGCAAATCATATTTTATTTTGTATTAACATTTTTGAATTGTTTGGATATTTAAACTTAGCATTTTTTGTATACTTTGGAATCTGACAAAACTTTCAACATGAAAATTGTTTGCATTTGAATAATTAATCCTAATACATTTTTTGTTTTAAAAAAATAAAATTCTAACTATTCAAAGTAGTAACAAATGGAAAAGGAAAGGCAGAATGCACGGGAGGAAAAGGGCGGGAAATAATGGGCAGGAAGAAATTTTTATTACGATAGCACTGGAATTAAAGTACATAACGCAACTAACAGTAAATTACATAAAGCACGACTGAAAATTAAGATACATAGAAGAACTGAAAATTAAGATACATGACCAGATTAAGTCACAATCGGCCGAACTTGTTTTGGAATGTTGGAGTGATTCAGTCATGCTCCTGCCTACACCTGTAATACTCGCCACTGTAGTCGTCGTACTCGCCGCGGCCGTCGTCGCTGTCGTCGTCGAGGTCGCTGTAGTTGAACCTTGAAGGCTGAGTACACGTGAGTGTAGGGGTTCGTAGCATGGAAAACAAAAAATTTCTACCGCATGCAAACAAACAAGCCAAGATCTATCTACTAGATTGTAGCAACGAGTCGATAGAGGAACTCACCCTCGAAGATTCCAAAGCGGTTAACGAGAGTAGATTCTCGTGGGTGATGTAGTCGTACACTTGCCGATCTCAAGATCGCGTAGACGATCCTTCCGGCGCTGCGTTCCGGAGGCGCTTCCGCAGTCGGTCACACGTTCGGTACTCGACGAAGACCTTCCTCTCCCTTGTTCCAGCAGGCAGCGGAGGTTGTAGCACTCTCCTCGCGATTCCGGCAGCACGACGGCGTGGTACCGGAAGTAGAGGGGAGATCTCGCAGGGCTTCGCCTTAAGCCGGAGCGAGTATGGTGGACTATGAGAGAGCCTTGGTGATCTAGGGTTTAGACACACCAATTAGAAGGGGCTAAACCAGCGGCTAGGGAAATTAGAAGCTCTAACTCGGCGGCTTGGGAGAAATCCCTAGGCTGTGGCTAGGGTTTAGGTTTAGAGGGAGGCAACTTGTGTGTCTAGGAGGGGAGCCCTGCCCCTCCTCTTATAGGTGGAGGGAGGCGCGCCTGGGGAGGGGAGTCCCTCCCCAACTCGGACACAAGGTGGGCCGGCGGTGGGAGGAGGAACTCCTCCCCCAAGTCGGTTTGAAACCTCCTTCTCCTCTTTCCCAAAACTAGCCGTTTGACTTTCAAACTAGCCGTTTGACTTTTCAAACTAGGATTTGAATAAACCCTCTATTTGGTACAGCGATGACACCAAGTACATAATGCAATCATACCAACTTGATATAACACATTCATGTACCCTTCCCCTCCGGAGTGCCGGACATTCCGGAACCTTCTAGAACATTCCCGATGAAAAAAACCGGAATCATTCCCCAACTCCGAAACAGGACTTTCCTTATATGAATCTTATTCTCCGGACCATTCCGGATCTCCTCGTGATATCCCGGATCCCATCCGAGACTCCGAACAACAGTCGGTCTCTTACTCATCATTCCATAACTACTCAAACAACGTCGAATCCTTAAGTGTGTCTCCCTACGGTTCGTGAATTATGCGGACATGATCGAGACACTTCTCCGATCAATAACCAATAGAGGAATCTGGAAATTCATATGGTTCCCACATATTTCTACGATTACTTTGCGATCGAATGAACCACTTACATACGATACCAATTTCCCTTTGTCTCACGATTTTACTTATCCGAGGTTTTGATCGTCGGTATCTCTGGATACCTAGTTCAACCTCGTTACCGATAAGTACTCTTTTCTCGTTCCCGTGATATGTGATCCCTTGTGAGCCAGTCACATGCTTGCAAGCTAATTGGATGACATTCCACCGAGAGGGCCCAGAGTATATCTATCCGTCATATGGATGGACAAATCCCACCCTTGATCCATGTGTCTCAACCCATACTTTCCGAACACTCAATGCCACCTTTATAGCCACCCAGTTACGGTGTGGTGTTTGATGTCATCAAAGCATCCTTCCGGTGATGGTGATAAGCATGATCTCATGGTCGAAGGAATTAGGTTACTATGTATCAGAAAGCTTATAGCAAATGAACTATATTAAATGACTTGATCTTTATGCCACGCTTAACTATAGGAGTATGTCCATCACATCATTCTCCTAATGATATGACCCTGTTGTTAACAACATCTCTATGTTCATGATCAGGAAACCATGATCATATATTAACCAACAAGCTAGTTTAACAAGAGGCTTTACTAGGGACTCTTTTATGTTTACAAATCACACAAGTATTAATGTTTCCTCTTAATACAATTATAGCATGGTATGTAAACATTTATCATAAGTATGAAGATATGATAATAACCTACTTTATTATTTCCTCTTGGGCATATCTCCAACAGTGGGCTGGACTTGAGGGTATCGCAGGCGGGGGTTAGAGACGGCGGCCGTGTCGTAGGCCATGACGCTCTGGAGAGTCCGGTCGCGCCACCAAAACCAACGGCCGGCCTCGTTGAAGTTCGGAGGAGGTGGGCCGTCCTCCTCGTGCCGACGAGCGCCCTCTCACGCCGATCCCCAAAGAAGGCTTCCCAAGTCGGGAAATAGTCAGGATGCCAGTTGGGATTCCTCCGCTGCTCCGGCGTGAGCTCGAAGTAGTAGTGATTCGTGATGACCATCCGGCGCGCCACACCTAGAGGGACATGAGGAACCGGCACGCCTTCGGCGCTCAACATCTAGCCGACGGGAACGCAGTAGCCCGGTGGGCAGGGGTAGTTCGAGGCGCAAAGCACCTCCGCCTCCCTGGGGTTAGTGGTACGGTGGAAGCCATGGGAAAGAGTGATGAGGTTGCAGATATGAGTCTAGAGATGTGCAATGACAATGGAGGCCAATCCTACATATATATAGTGAGAAATGGCGGGAAAAAACTGGCCGGAAGAAAAATGGCTAATTTAATACATATAGTGTTAACGTAAGAAATATGACATTGATTTCCATGTTAAGATACATATTTGTGCCAAAAATGGCTCATTTAATACATATATAGTGTTAACGGAAGAAATATGACATTGATTTCCATGTTGACATACATATGTGTGCCAAAAATGGCTCATTTAATACATATAGTCAATATTATGATCGCGTCGGCCGTAACCAAGGAGTATCGGCAGTGTTTAACAGGATGGTTGGGTCAATCTTCACTTTGAAGGGCGGAATTTCATAAAACTTCTTATAATCTTCTGACATGTCTGTCTTATCCCCCACTTCCACGATGTTTCTTTTCCCTGAAAGAATTATGTGACGCTTTGGCTCATCATGTGATGTATTTGTTTGCTTATTTTTTTTCTTTTTTTTTTTGGTTTGGTAGACATGTCCTTCACATAGAAAACCTGAGCCACATCATTGGCTAAGAGAAATGGTTCGTCTAAGTACCCAAGATTGTTGAGATCCACTGTTGTCATTCCGTACTTCTTGTCTACCTCGACCCCTCCTCCTGTCAGCTTGACCCATTTGCACCAAAACAAGGGGACCTTAAAATTAGGTCCATAGTCAAGTTCCCATATCTCCTCTATGAACCCATAATACATGGGCTTTTGTCCATTGTCTTCTGTTGCATTGAAGCGGATACCATTGTTTTGGTTGGTGCTCTTTTTATCTTGGCCTATCGTGTAAAATGTATTCCCATTTATCTCGTACCCTTGGAAAGTACATATAGTCAAAGATGGTGTCCTGGCCAACAAGTACAACTGATCTCCAACAGTGGTGTTATTCGTGAGAAGTCTTTGCAACCAGCTGCTAAAACTCGCCATGTGTTCACTTCTAATCCATTCATCAGACTGCCCCGGGTGTTTGTGGCGTATAAAATTCTTGTGTCCATTGATATACGGGGCAACCAAGATAGATCTTTATAAAACCGTGTACTGTGCTTGATTGAGAGAATGCCCGTCCCTAGATATCATTCCTTTACATCCTAGGGTGCCTGTTCCACGCAGTCTCCCCTCATGTCATGATTGTGGAACACCAATCGCCTTAAGGTCAGGAATAAAGTCAACACAGAACTCAATGATCTCCTCTGTTACATAGCCCTTGGAGATGCTTCCTTCTGGCCTAGAACGGTTATGAACATATTTCTTTAAGACTCCCATGTACCTTTCAAAGAGGAACATATTGTGTAGAATTACATGACCGAGAATGACAATCTATTCTACTAGGTGAACCAGGAGATGCGTCATAATATTAAAGAAGGATGGTGGGAACACCAACTCGAAGCTGACAAGACATTGGACCACATCTGTCTGTAACCTTGGTAGGCTTTCTGGATCGATTACCTTCTAAGATATTGCATTGAGGAATGCACAAAGCTTCATAATGGGTACTCGAACATTTTCAGGTAGAAGCGCCCTCAATTCAATCGGAAGCAATTGCGTCATAATCACGTGGCAGTCATGAGACTTCAGGTTTTGGAATTTTTTCTCTACCATATTTATTTTTCCCTTTATATTCGACGAGAATCCAGACGGGGCCTTGATACTGCTCAAGCATTCAAAAAAGATTTCCTTCTCTACTTTGGTAAGAGCGTAGCTGGCAGGAGTTAAGTGGCGTCCTTTACCCTTCTTGTTCTCACGATGCATAGGCTCTTCAGGTTCTTTCATATGTTGCTGGTCCTGCCGTGCTTCCGGTGTATCTTTTGACTTCCCATACACTCCTAGGAAGCCTAGCAGGTTCACGCAAAGATTCTTCGTCACGTGCATCATGTTGATTGAAGAGCGGACCTCTAGGACTTTCCAATAGGGTAGGTCCCAAAATATAGATTGATTCTTCCACATGGGCGCGTGTCCGGCATCGTCATTCAAAACAGATTGACTGTCAGGACCTTTTCCAAAGATTACTTCTAGGTCCTTGACCATACCAAATACCTCCTCACCGGTACGGAGGACATGCTTCCTCCGGGGTTCTGCCAGACGTTTGAAATGCTTGACTTTCTTTCTTACGGGATGCATGTTCAGAAGAAATCGACGATGCCCTAGGTACACAACCTTCTTACATTTATCCAAATATACACTTTCAGTCTCATCTAAACAGTGTGCATGCTTTGAATCCCTTGTTTGTCTGCCCTGAAATGTTACTAAGAGCGGCCCAATCATTGCTGGTTACGAAAAGCAACGCTCGCAGGTCAAATGGCTTCCCTTTGTGCTCATCCCACATACGTACACCTGGTTTTGCCCACAGCTGTAAAAGTTCTTCAACTAATGGCCTTAGGTACACATCAATGTCATTGTCGGGTTGCGTCGGGCCTTGGATGAGCACTGACATCATAATGAACTTCCTCTTCATGCACAACTAAGGAGGAAGGTTATAGATACATAGAGTCACATGCTAGGTGATGTGACTGCAGCTCTGCTCCCCAAAAGAATTCATGTCATCTGTACTTAGACCAAACCTTAAGTTCCTTACGTCACGTGCGAAGTTCGGGTACTCTCTCGACTCTTCTCCACTGTGACCCATCAACGTGTTGTTTCAACATCGCGTCTTTCTTACGATCTTCCATGTGCCATCACAACAACTTGGCATGCTCTTTATTTCTTAAGAGACGTTTTAACCGTGGTATTATAGGAGCATAGCACATAACCTTTGCAGGAACCTTCTTCCTAGGGGCCTCGCCCTCAACATCGTCAGGGTCGTCTCGTATGATCTTATACCGCAGTGCAGTGCATACCAGACATGCATCCAAATTCTCGTACTTCTCACCACGGTAGAGGATGCAGGCATGTATCTTCTACACGTCTAATCCTAGAGGACAGACAACCTTCTTTGCTTGGTATGTACTGTCGGACAATTCATTATTTCTTGAAAGCAGATTCTTCATTTTTACCAACAACTTTAAAAATGCGTTGTCAGTCACACCGTTCTCTGCCTTCCATTGCAGCAAATCCAGTATGGTACCTAGATTTTTGTGGCCATCTTCGCAAGTTGGGTACAACAATGTTTTGTGATCCTTTAACATCTGCTCCAGCTTCTCCTTCTCCTTTTCAGTTTCATATTCTTCATTTGCATCAGTAATGGCCCGACCAAGATCGTCATCAGTGGGCCCATCTGCTGCCTCTTGATCTTCATCTACCCCCGTTGCAGTATCATCGTATGCAGTATACATGTTATGATAGTTGTCATCATCCTCTTCTTCTTCGTTGTCTTCCATCATAACCCCTCTTTCTCTGTGCTTGGTCCAACAATTATAGCTGGGTATGAAACCGTACCGAGGCAGGTAGGCGTGAATGGTTTTGGTATTTGAGTAGTCTTTCTTGTTCTGACATTGAACACATGGACAACACATAAAACCATTGTGACCACGGTTTGCCTTAG
Source organism: Avena sativa (assembly GCA_916181665.1). Taxonomy (NCBI): domain Eukaryota; kingdom Viridiplantae; phylum Streptophyta; class Magnoliopsida; order Poales; family Poaceae; genus Avena; species Avena sativa. The sequence goes on along the minus strand of OV702282.1, from coordinate 232,829,571 downwards.
GCACAATGATGAAATTTTGGAGGCCCGTAATGTACTCGGAAGTGCGTCAGTCACCATACATCCATTGCCGGTTCATCTGTATTATATAATTAATAAAAAATCATTACAGTACATCATGAATTAATAGGGAGATGACCACTTTTATAGTACATCAATGACACATGAAAGGATAAAGTTGCTGACCTCGACCGAAGGGGAAAGAGCAACAAGAAAACTTAATTCGATATCTCAGGCATTTCACCGAACACCTCTTGTGCATAGGATGAAAACACAAACTAGCACCCTCTCACCCTCTTTGCTAAGCTCCAAAATGAGAGAGTGAAACAATGAGAGAGAGGGGGTGGGCTGCGGTGTATTATATATAGACGCACACCCTTTAACACCGGTTCAAGCCACAGACCTATGTTAAAGGGGGGGTCATGCGCGGCGCGGTGGGGCAGGGCCTTTAACACCGGTTCGTGGCTCGAACCAGTGTTAAAGGGGGTGGGCCTTTTTGCTTTCTGGACCGCGCTGGTACGGGCAACCCCTTTAACACCGGTTCGTGGGAGAACCGGTGTTAAAGGCCAATTTGGACCTCAACTAAAGGCCTCATTTCCACCACTGTAACCATAGAATCCCATTGGTCATGTGGTATTAGATGCGTCCATAATTGCACCCAATGTATCACCATATGAATAAACTGCATATGACTAAAAGATCTTGTTTTATTAAATATGATGTTCCCATAATCTCCAAATATACCAACATAAGGCCAAAACACCAATATAATTTCAGCCTTAGATGTATTATCAACTTCATTCAACCAATTTCCAAACAAATTTGCTATATTAGCCGGAGGAGGGATGTTGTAAGTAAAATTGACGATACACCACCAAAAACGGGCAAAAGGATAGATAATTTCCCCATCATAAGTCTACGATATAACTGTAGCCATGATGTCTACTTATTACCGTTAAGTATTCTCCTGAAACCAATATTCATCGGTATTTGAGCTAACACATGTGCCACAATAACATTTTCCTGTTGCACTATATTATATAGAGGTGTGTATTGTTGTGCTAATCGTATATTTCCCATTCATGCATCCTCCCAAAACCTAATACTAGAATCATCCCCTATTTTGAAATGACCTCTAGCAAAGAACTTATTCTTTGGACGCATAAGTGCTTTCCAAAAGGAGAAATAAGTCAGTTTTGCCTGGACTTCAAAAAACTTTTTTTTGGCTTGGGTACTTGTTATGTAGCAACTCTTGACAAATATGAGCTTTGTAGTTTGTTTTCAATAAGTACATTATAGAAGTAAATGTTAAACATGATTATTGTTGGAAATATGAGAAATTTACCAAGTGATTTATGAGAAACAAACAACAGGTAAAACAATACTAGAATGCTCGAAAATAAACTAGCCAAGTAATTTGACAGAAAGTGTGCAGAGAGATCGAAACAATCTGAAAAAGATGAAGAAAGAAAGCATACATCAGTGTGCCGGCGTTCGGGTTGGAGTTGTCACCCATGTCGTCAAGGAAGAGGTTCTCGATGGCGGGGAAGAAGTCGTCGTTGGGGAAGATGTCGACGGCATCGGTGAAGGAGTCCGTGATGAAGCCAGTAGTCGCGCCGACAGCGCTCCCCAAAAGCCTTATCGCCCTTCTCCCGTACAGGACTCGAAGAGGCGGGGTTCCTGAGGCCTACTGTCCCGGCTCGCGGGATGGGGAAGAACTGGTGGCAGCTCAGTGCTCTGGAACTTGGAGGCGGTGGTTCTGATTGTGTGTCTGAGGAAAGGAGCGACTTTCCGTTCTTATAGGCACATGTAGACAGGCGAATAGACGGCGTCGAAAGAGGAAACGAACAGGCAGTGACCGAAGCCAAACAGCCTCCATTAAGTTCGAATTAAACCTCTACTGAGTTCGTATTTAAAACCCATTAGCAGACTGTTCAAATTCTGCACGCCCGTTCATATACCAGTCATGCGTGGCAAAAAAGAACTCGGCTCGACGAGATTCCCGCAACCCCCGCGCGCGTCATGACGAGGCGGGCGGCGGAGGAGGAGCGCGCGTGTGAGACTCTCTTCTTCTCCTTCTCATCCTTTTACCAAGTGGTAGGAGAGCCTCCCTTATAAGCTCGTGCAAACCTCCTTCAACTAGCAATGTGGGCCTAAACATTTATCCCACCTCTTGCCATGCATGAATGGGCCACATGGGTCTCTAAGATTTTTAGGAATTATTGGAATAGAAAATGAGCTGGGCTATATGGGCCAAAATTCCAACAATTACAACGCATGCAGGTGCACCAGATGTGATTGACCTAGGGACTACACTTAGCCATACACCTATCTATAGCCTGTCCACGGTTCAATTACAAGTATGTACTTAAATAATATCTACCTAGTTTTATTGTGTCAACCGACACCACTGATATAATTAATATAAGCTCAGTCAGTAATTAAGAACAAGTGTACCACCAACTGTAGTAGGAGTATTATGTGTATATGTATCACTGGCATTCGTATTTCCATAGTATTACAACTCACTAGTAACAAATTAGTATCAAAACTTTGATCATTTTTTTCGTTTTCTTTTCCTTGTTGCAACTTCCTCCACCACTCTTGGTGGAGTAGAGACATTTCATTTGCATGAATATATCGTAGGAGTTTGTATCTGACATAGGCTTAGAAGGCATCAGGAGTTCCCTATAGGGTTGGTGACCGATCAAAGTTTCTCCTAGATGGTCATTCTCTTTCAACAAAATGTCGTCGGGGAGGATCTGAAATCGTCTATGTGAACCTTATATGGGGTTTCGTGCAACAGTTCTCACTACAGGACGCGCGCGCTACGCCGAGGGCAAAAAGCCGTCGGCGTAGCCTAAAATGCCCTCGGCGTATGCTACGCCGACGGCTGCCCTCGGTGTAGCCTCCTCGGCAAAAGGCTCCCTCGGCGGAGCACATAGAGGCCGTCGGCGTATCAAAATGCCGTCGGCGTATGCTACGCCGAGGGCAATGCCGTCGGCGTAGCGGCCGTCGGCATAGCTTGTCGACAGGTTGCAAAAATATTTTTTTTTAAAAAAAATAAATTTTTTATTTTATTTTTTTTCTTAATTTTGAATCTTTGAATTGTTTGACTCGTTAATCTCTCACTTTGAACATTTTTAACACTAATTACACTTAATATTTAATTAAATTGCAGTCTTGGTCGAACTTCCCGGAAGGTCACCCATCCTAATACTACTCCAGCTCCAGCACGCTTAACTTCTTCGTTCCTTCAGAATCTGTTTCCGCAAAGTAATTCATACATTGTTGTCAATACTATGATATCAATCCTATTAACCCTTATATCAACATGTCACATGTTTGTATTTTTTGAAATTACAAACAATTATTTAAATAAACATTAATGAATAAGTAAAAATATTATTGAATTCAAATAAAAATATAATAATTTTAATTTTTGTATTTTTCTATTTAATATGGAATAATTAATATCTTTAAATCTATAAATGGGAATTTAACAAATAATATGTCTAAATTGATCAGAAAAATGAGAGGAATCCAAATATGATATCCATATCAACTAATCACAAACCCTCCGTTTTTGAATTATCTATTTGGTGGTTGCTTTAGAAAATTCCTTTTTTGCGCTCGGATAATGAAAAATAGCTTTTTTGTGCGATGAAAAGGAAAACTTGCATTGAATATTTGATAAAATAGCATATTGTGAACCTAAAAATGATTTTTATAAAAAAACATGAGCATCGTATCATGTACATGTAGTTCATATCTGACCCACTTCCTACCGATTCGACAGAAATTTGTCTTTTTCACCAAAGGTGGATGGAAAGGTTTCGGAACCCCCTGTTGGGACATTGTCCATATAAGGTGGTATATTATTTTAGTAAAATATGGTGGTAGCATTTGAATTAGCCATTTGGTGGTTGCTTCATAAAATCGTCCGTTTTTTATGCTCGGAAAATGAAAAATGGCTTTTTGGTACGACGAAAAGGAAAACTTCCTCCTGCAACATTGTTCGCCATCCCATGATGCATGTATATGCATAATATGGGCACATTATCACAAACTATGCCTTGATTCTAGCCATAACATTGGTCATTTGACCTGAAAGCCAAGAAACCTCGAATGAGATAGGTCATTTTGTGAAGGTTTTTTTGAGACATAATCAATATATCAAGTTTAATATTTTTACTTATAACTATGTCACATAATATGACACCACGCGAAGGTTTCGCATTGTTTCGATCGTTTTTGAATTTTTTATGCCCGTTTTAAACTATCGTCAAACTTTATCGAACGGCGGGCATGAAGATTCTTAGCTCGGGGCCGAGCCTCGCTAAACTTGCATTGGATCTTTGATAAAATAGCATATTGTGAACCTAAAAATGATTTTTGTAAAAAAACATGAGAATCGGATCATGTACCTGTAGTTCATATCTGACCCACTTTCTATCGATTCGGCAGGAATTTGTCTTTTTTATCAGAGGTGGACGGAAAGGTTTCGGATTCCCATGTTGGGACATTGTCTATATAAGTTGGTATAGTATTTTTGTAAAATGTGGTGGTACCATTTTGAATTAGCCATTTGGTGGTTGCTTCACAAAATCGTCTGTTTTTTGTGCTTGGAAAATGGGAAATGGATTTTTGGTGCGACGAAAAGGAAAACTTCCTCCTGCAACATTGTTCGCCATCCCATGATGCATGTGTATGCACAATATGGGCACATTATCACAAACTATGCCTTCATTCTAGCCATAACATTGGTCATTTGGCCCGAAAGCCAAGAAACCTCGAATGAGATAGGTCATTTTGTGAAGGTTTTTTTGAGACATAATCAATATATCAAGTTTAATATTTTTACTTATAACTATGTCACATAATATGACACCACGCGAAGGTTTCGCATTGTTTCGATCGTTTTTGAATTTTTTATGCCCGTTTTAAACTATCGTCAAACTTTATCGAACGGCGGGCATGAAGATTCTTAGCTCGGGGCCGAGCCTCGCTAAACTTGCATTGGATCTTTGATAAAATAGCATATTATGAACCTAAAAATGATTTTTGTAAAAAAACATGAGCATCGGATCATGTACCTGTAGTTCATATCTGACCCACTTTCTACCGATTCGGCAGGAATTTGTCTTTTTCACCAGAGGTGGACGGAAAGGTTTCGGATTCCCCTATTGGGACATTGTCTATATAAGGTGGTATAGTATTTTTGTAAAATGTGGTGGTACCATTTTGAATTAGACATTTGGTGGTTGCTTTACAAAATCGTCCGTTTTTTGTGCTCAGAAAATAGGAAATGGCTTTTTGGTGCGACGAAAAGGAAAATTTCCTCCTGCAATATTGTTCGCCATCCCATGATGCATGTGTATGCACAATATGGGCACATTATCACAAACTATGCCTTGATTCTAGCCATAATATTGGTCATTTGACCCGAAAGCCAAGAAACCTCGAATGAGATAGGTCATTTTGTGAAGGTTTTTTTGAGACATAATCAATATATCAAGTTTAATATTTTTACTTATAACTATGTCATATAATATGACACCACGCGAAGGTTTTGCATTGTTTCGATCGTTTTTGAATTTTTTATGCCCGTTTTAAACTATCGTCAAACTTTATCGAACGGCGGGCATGAAGATTCTTAGCTCGGGGCCGAGCCTCGCTAAACTTGCATTGGATCTTTGATAAAATAGCATATTGTGAACCTAAAAATGATTTTTGTAAAAAAACATGAGCATCGGGTCATGTACCTGTAGTTCATATCTGACCCACTTTCTACCGATTCGGCAGGAATTTGTCTTTTTCACCAGAGGTGGACGGAAAGGTTTCGGATTCCCCTATTGGGACATTGTCTATATAAGGTGGTATAGTATTTTTGTAAAATGTGTTGGTACCATTTTGAATTAGCCATTTGGTGGTTGCTTTACAAAATCGTCCGTTTTTTGTGCTCAGAAAATGGGAAATAGTTTTTTGGTGCGACGAAAAGGAAAACTTTCTCCTGAAACATTGTTCGCCATCCCATGATGCATGTGTATGCACAATATGGGCACATTATCACAAACTATGCCTTGATTCTAGCCATAACATTGGTCATTTGACCCGAAAGCCAAGAAACCTCGAATGAGATAGGTCATTTTGTGAAGGTTTATTTGAGACATAATCAATATACCAAGTTTGATATTTTTCCTTCTAACTATGTCACATAATATAACACCACGCGAAGGTTTCGCATTGTTTCGATCATTTTTGAATTTTTTATGCCTGTTTTAAACTATATATAATGTCTTATGTTTTACTTAATTTTTATTTATAAATGTGTAATATTTGAGTGTAGATAGATAGGTCTTATTTTTCTACGAATTTTGATATATTATTTGTATTTTTCCGAATTAGAATGATTTAGTTATGATTTTTCAAAGTTTAATGAGATAAAATAAAAATAGCTACGCCGAGGGCAGCCGTCGGCGTAGCATAGGATATGCCGAGGGCAATTCTACGCCGACGGCTGCTTGGCGGAGCTGGCCTAGACGATGGCTACGCCGACGACCCCGATGTTTGGCCGTCGGCGTAGCGACTGGCCGTCGGCGTAGCTTCCCATTCCTGTAGTGTCTCTACCCGTGTCTATAACCATGCTCAATGTCCCATGTACAGATGGGGATTCAGTAACGTGCCCACGGCAAGTCACGGCGTACCTGGACTCTTTTTATCCACCATCGACTCTGCATCCAAGGGCCGAAACGAATGCTAGGCAAAAAGAAACACATCTCTACAACCATATAATCAGATCTCCATCGAGGACGGCAGGATTTGTTCTTATTAGATTGTGAAAACTGCATTCTAAAAATAGTCAATATAGCAGTCTATAGCTTCAGTTGTCCTTCAGTTTCGGTGCAAAAAAGTATTGCTTCAGTTTTGTGCAAGCAATTTTTACTTCAAATTTGGTGCTAACAACACGTATTGCCTTAGCTTGGTGCAAACACTATAAAGATGCTACAGTTTTTAGCTAGTATTACTTCAAATTCGTTGAAAACATCGAATCTGAATCTTGGGTGCAAACATATCCGTTCAGTTAGGTCAAGTTGTTGTGCGCCGTTGGATGAGAAGGGACCATGGTAGTTTTGATTCTTTCTAAGCCTATGCCAGTCTCGAACTTTGCAGGGTATATTTCTATTTTTCTATGAAGTTGGTCAAGTTCATAAAATTTGACTTATGACAAAGCCTAGACGAATATTACTATTTTTTGATGCAGGGAGTATATATCTACCTAGTTTTATGGTGTCAACCGACACCAATGCTCAGTGGAAGTTCCATCCATACTCGAGAACAAATGTAGGTACCAACTGCAAGATATGTATGTACCAGCGGGCAGTCATATTTCAATAGTAGCAAACTAAAATCAAAAGTTTTATCCTTTTGTTCTCCTTTCCTTCTTGCAAAATTTTCACAACTCTTGGTAGAGTAGAGATATCATATGCGCAGGAGTATCATATATGAGTTAGACACTGAAAGCTTAGAAGGCATCAGGAGTGCCCCGAAGGGTTCATGGTCGATCGACATTTTCCCTAGATAGTCATTTTTTCCGAAAAGATGACTTTAGGAACGAATTAACCGAATATGCAGTGTGGTGCATTCATACCCCTTGTGAGTGTGACTTTCACCATCTTGAGTGTTTCCTGTGGTGCCCTAGAAGACCAGTCTACGCACCGGATCAAGCCGCTGAGACATGTCTTACTTGTCTGATAATGTCGTGTTTCCTTAACTTGATTTTTAGTTTTTTCAACCGTCTTTTGATTATACACTTCTTGTTTGGCTGCTACTCGTTGTATAAATAGCCTCATGTGCCTTGTGCATGTCAGTGGACCGAGTGGCCGACTTGTGCAAAGAAAACTGAACTTGTGTAGTTCCGGCCATGGTTCGCATGATCAGATCTTTTATTCATTGATGTTGACATCACGATAATGTCTCAGTTGAGAAACGAGATCTAAATATACTAAGTGAACAGGCTGAGCTTCGTGGCCACCTGCATCCCATCTGAGACAGTGTGGCCGGTGTGATAGATTTTTAGGCGTTTTCATTTATGCTGCTACACGTTTATGTTATTTTACATTCGCTACTAGAAATTCTTCCTCATTAATTTTGCACTCTTTATCACTCTGCTCCGATGGGCGCCGCACGGAGTAGACCTGTGGCCGCTTAGGGTCAACATTGGAGAGCTGAGTTCTGAAGAGGTGTCACCCTAGGTGCTGCTCCGGCGTGTTGCGTCCAAGAAGTCGTGTAAGTGGGAGTACATATGCGTTGGAGTGTGCTGCCGAGGGCCCCCTTGCTTGTGCATAGCTCTGCCAGTGGATGTCGTCCACTAGACGCGTGTAAACAGGTGTAGTGCCAGGCAGTCTCGCTTCGTGCGGCCGGCTGCCGTCCAGATGGTGCCGTCCAGACTACCATCAACGAGAAGCAGAAGGGAGACCAAGATGCATGGCTCCACTGCATGAAAAGGGCTGGAGACCTAGAGCGCCACCACGGATGACCTGATATCTGTCCCTGGAGTGTGCTAGGGTTACAAGCGATAGCCCGCATAGTGAGTACCCACTAGTAGAAAACTAGCTAAAGGATTAAGAACCGATACTAAAGGCTGCATTAGTACCGGTTTAACTGCTCAGGTCACCGGCAAACCTTAGTACCGGTTCGTTTAGGCTGTATAGTACCGGTTCGTGTTACGAATCGGTACGAAAGGGTTTCGCGCTAAATTTGAGGCAGAGGTGGGTTCAGCGTTGCACCTTTAGTATCGGTTCATATAAAGAACCGGTACTAAAGGGTCTCCAGATCTATTTCTTCACGCGAGCCACCCGAGCCAGCTCTATTTTTGCTTCTCCTCTCACATTTCCAAATATTTCCCTCCTCTCACACTCCAACAAATCTCCATTTTTCTCCACCATTTTGTCAAGATTGACGGCATCGTCCGTCTATCCAAGGGTTAGCAATATCATCCTAATTTAGCTTATTTCTTTGCTAGTCTAACTCGTGTCATTTTTCTAGTGCTAGCAAGGTGTTCGATGAAATGCCTAAGTTAGGGATTTCATTCTTTTTATATGCAATTTGAGCTCAAATTGAAGTATGATTTTTTGGTTTTAGTATCGTCCCCGTCCTCATCGCCGTCGATCGCCAGCGCCATCCCCTAGCCGGCACAACCTCGGTGAGTCTCTTTTTTTTAATAAAAACACTTAGTTTTATGTGATGATAAACTTGAATATTAATTAATTTGGTCACTCATATATTCATGATGTTGTGTAATTAATGATTTTTGATATAATTATATAATACAGATGAATCGACAATGGATGTACGATGACTGATGCCATCCCGAGTTCATTACTGGCATGCATTAATTTCTCAACGTGGCTGAGGCAAACAGGCGGTCAGATGGTTTCATTTGTTGTCCATGTAGTTCCTATAAGAATACGAAGGATTACTCTACTTCAAAAACCCTTCACGTCCACCTGCTTGAGAACGGTTTCATGCCCGGCTATAATTGTTGGACCAAGCACGGGGAAAGAGGGGTTATAATGGAAGACAACGAAGAAGAAGAGGATAATAACAACTATCCTATGTTCACTGAAGACGGTGATAGTAGAGTGGGGGGAGACAAATCTAAAAAAGAGCCCATTTTTTATGAGCCCGCACTACAAGAGGACCCCTCCTTAAGCAACATATACCCTGCAACGAATTAAATATCTATAGGAGTTCTTTTTAGTAGATACACATATAAGCGTTCTAGACCGCATCCGTTCTCCATTAATAGCAGTATATATGAGATGACCTTTATTGACTAAAAATAATAAGGTCAACCAATAAAATCGAAAATAATTGGCACTGAAAAATATTGATTTTCGCGGCTTGAAACAAATTTCTAAGTTTGGCGCATGTCCTCACAAAAAATTTCAATCTTGTGGAGGGTTCTACTCGCGCGTAGTTACTCTACAAGTAGGCCCATGAAGTAGCCTGTTATCTACTTCCGTTGACCCCTCCCTGCACGACCTGTGCAATTCCCCATCGACCCACCATGATTCTCCCCGCCGCCTCCGTTCTTGCTCCCCACTGTTCCGATCTCGTATCACCGCAGGTCTCCAGCACTTCTGACCGCAGATCCGCACTCTCCCCGATCTCCTCCGCCTAGTCCGCCTGCAGTTTCATTCAGCCGTCGTCTCAAGCAGAGCCGTCTCCTAACCCTAGATTGGCGACCAACAAGAAGCTGCGGCGGCCGCTTCGCCTAATCGGCCACCTTCCTCGGATTGCCTTGCACCTGAGCCAGGTAGGTAACTTCCGGGTTGATCCGCCCGCCTGAGTATAAAGGATCGCGTCAGCCTCTTTCAACGAGATCTCGGTCTCCATGTAGGTCGATCTCTGTATTCCTAATCCCCATTCTTCTTTCTCTCATTTTGATTTGCTGATGTAACAGGTCAGTGTCCGCGAGTGGCTACTCCGTTCGTGGCACCGTATTTCTGCTGGGCGGGCGGTCAAGTCCTTGGCCTTCACATGATTCAGTGAGCCTTTTTCATTTCTCCTCTCCGTCATGTGCTCTTGTCGCTGTACTTCTGCACTGCTGAGTTTGTTGTTTCCTGCACTGCAGTGGATCAGACGAATTGCAAAAACTTTAGCCTAGATAATGCGTCAACGGGCAAACACCTATGTCTGATGATCTTCAATCTCTGCTCATCTTCTTCTTTCCTCTCTATTTTTGTATCTATTTTGATATATGAGTCGGCCGGTGGTCGGTAGTCACTGTCTCATTGACCCTGGTATTTTTCTAAAGGCAAGGATTTTCTTTTGCTGCAAGTGCTTATTGTCACACACACACACAAGTGGGCAATACACACTTCGTCAGGGACCCGGTGAAGGTACGTACATGGTACTTGTGTAGAAAACACATGACTTACCTCAGAGAAAACTCTCGTTGCAGTAAGCCATTTTAAAATACTTTCATCTATTTTATTCAATTTCATACGATTATGCGAAGTACATTTTTTTAATAAAACCAGCTTATTTACTATGATATACTAGGTTGATAATGAACGTGTTTGCTAGTTTATGTTGCTTATCAAAGAATACGTGTGCGCTGTGGTAATTCATCCTGGTTATGAAGAGCAATTTTTTCTTGATATTTTAATCAACATTTTATCTAGTTATTTGAGAATTCAAATGGTTAATAATCAACACTTTCTAAGATTGCAATTAAACATTAGCAGCTGGTACAACTTGGTGATGGTAGTCTACCTGTATATGCATAAGTTCTTTCTTCGCTGTACTCAGCTATATATTTTATGGACGCTGTATTAGTGGAAAGGAGAAATGGATGCTGAAAAAAATAGTTTTTCATATGGATTTCTGATCAATTTCTTCATTCCTGAAGTTAGTATGATTGGACCAGAGTATTGATCATTTTGTCTCTATTCCTAGTTTTCTATTTTGTGCAAGTAAATGTAGATTTAAACATACACTTCTAGCTTTTGCCACTTTGATACTAAATTAGTAATTTTGTTTCTTGCAGGACCGGAAGATCAACAATTACTTGCGATTTGACATATGCTCTGGACATGTCTAAAAGTAGAATATTTGTAGGGATATATACATAGATTGTCATATTTTGAAAGATTGTAAGCTATGTGTACTCTTGTGTACTCTTTGGATAAGTCTCTTGTACTTTGACAGTGATTCCAATAATATAAATTGATTTTTTCTTCACTCGATCCTTTTTTATTCTAATTTTTTTCTTATTGTCATATATAGTATCTTTTTCTAAAGAATACTCTCCCTTACAAATAAGATGAGAACAATGTACTCCATAAAATAATATTTAAATTTTAATAAAAATCATATCTATTATGAAATAAAAGGTTCAACCATTTATATTGTCTACCAACGCATACAACTGTTGTTTGAACTTCGTTGTTATTTTGCAACGCATAATTAACTGGTTACCAACAGAGCTATATGCGTTGCCTTGTATGCTAGCAACGCCCAAAAACGCAACACTTTTTTATTCGTTGGTATAGTGTCTAGCAATGCCTATATAGCCATTTAGATACGCATAAATGCGTTGGTGTAGAGGGGGTTGTCTTGTAGTGCCGATGACGATTTGGGTCGGGCCATTCTTGATGCGAAGATAAACTGCGGAAGTGAAAAGGAGAGGTTGAAGTTGGAGAAAATGTTAGAGGATCACAACAAACTATTGTACCCAAATTGCGAAGATGGCCAGAAAAAGCTGGGTACCACACTGGAATTGCTGCAATGAAAGGCAGGGAATGGTACTTCTGACAAGGGATTTGAAAAGTTGCTGAAAATAATAAAGAAGATGCTTCTAGGGAAGAACGTATTGCCCTCTAGTACATACGAAGCAAAGAAGGTTGTCTACCCTCTAGGATTAGAGGTGCAGAAGATACATGCATGCATCAATGACTGCATCCTCTACCGCGGTGACGAGTACGAGAATTTGAATGCATGCCCGGTATGTGGTGCATTGCGGTATAAGATCAGGCGAGATGACCCTGATGATGTTGAGGACGAGTCGTGCCCCAGGAAGAGGGTTCCTGCCAAGGTGATGTGGTATGCTCCTATAATACCACGGTTGAAACGTTTATTCCAAAACAAAGAGCATGCCAAGTTGTTGCGATGGCACAAAGAGGACCGTAAAAAAGATGTGATGCTGAGACACCCTGCTGATGGGTCGCAGTGGAGAAAAATCGACAGAGAGTTCAAGTCATTTTCAGAGGACGCAAGGAATTTAAGATTTGGTCTAAGTACAGATGGCTTTAATCCTTTCGGGGAGCAGAGCTCCAATCATAGCACCTGGCCAGTGACTCTATGTATCTATTGTAGGGGTTTGTAGCATGGAAAACAAAAAAATTCTACCGCATACAAACAAACAAGCCAAGATCTATCTACTAGATTGTAGCAACGAGTTGATAGAATAACTCACCCTCGAAGATTCCAAAGTGTTTAACGAGAGCGGATTCTCGTGGGTGATGTAGTCGTACTCTTCCCGATCTCAAGGTCGTGTAGACGATCCTTCCGGCGCTGCGTTCCGGCAGCGCTTCCGTAGTCGGTCACACGTTCGGTACTCGACGAAGACCTTCCTCTCCCTTGTTCCAGTAGGCAGCGGAGGTTGTAGCACTCTCCTCGCGATTCCGGCAGCACGACGGCGTGGTACCGGAACTAGAGGGGAGATCTCGCAGGGCTTCGCCTTAAGCCGGAGCGAGTATGGTAGACTATGAGAGAGGCCTCGGTGATCTAGGGTTTAGACGCACCAAGTAGAGGGAGCTAGGCCGGCGGCTAGGGCAAGGGGGTTGCCCCAAGTCGGCGGCTTGGGCAAACCCTAGGGCGGCGGCGGCTATGGTGGGCGGCGGCTAGGGTTAGGTTTAGAGGGGCAAGGTGTGTGCTTGGAGGGGCAGCCCTGCCCCTCCTTATATAGGTGGAGGGGGCCGGCCAAGGGGAGGGGAGTCCCTCCCCAACTCGGCTTCCAAGGCCGGCAGTGGAGGGAGAGGGACTTCCTCCCCAAGTAGGTTTCCTACTCTCCCTCCACCAAACAAAATAGTCGTTTGACTTTTCAAATTGGCGTTTGACTTTTCAAACTAGGATTTGATTTATCCCTTTATTGTGTTCAGCGATGACACCTAGTGCATGATGCAACCATTCCAACTTGTTATGACAAATTCATGTACCCTTCCCCTCCGGAGTGCCGGACATTCCGGAACTTTCTAGAACATTCCCGATGAAAACATCGGAACCATTCTCCAACCCCGAAACAGGACTTTCCTTATATGAATCTTATTCTCCGGACCATTCCGGATCTCCTCGTGATATCCCGGATCCCATCCGAGACTCCGAACAACATTCGGTCTCTTACTCATCATTCCATAACTACTCAACAACGTCGAATCCTTAAGTGTGTCTCCCTACGGTTCGTGAATTATGCGGACATGATCGAGACACTTCTCCGATCAATAACCAATAAAGGAATCTGGAAATTCATATGGCTCCCACATATTTCTACGATTACTTTGCGATCGAATGAACCACTTACATACGATACCAACTTCCCTTTGTCTCACGATAGTTTACTTATCCGAGGTTATGATCATCGGTATCTCTGCATACCTAGTTCAACCTCGTTACTGATAAGTACTCTTTTCTCGTTCCCGTGATATGTGATCCCTTGTGAGCCAGTCACATGCTTGCAAGCCAATTGGATGACCTCCACCGAGAGGGCCCAGAGTATATCTATCCATCATATGGATGGACAAATCCCACTCTTGATCCATGTGTCTCAACCAATACTTTCCGAACACTCAATGCCACCTTTATAGCCACCCAGTTACGGTGTGGTGTTTGATGTCATCAAAGCATCCTTCCGGTGATGGTGATAAGCATGATCTCATGGTCGTAGGAATTAGGTTACTATGTATCAGAAAGCATATAGCAATTGAACTATTAAAATGACTTGATCTTTATGCTACGCTTATCTATAGGATTATGCCCATCATACCATTCTCCTAACGATATGATCTTGTTGTTAATAACATCTCAATGTTCATGATAGGGAAACCACAATCATTTATTAACCAACAAGCTAGTATTATAAAGAGGCTTTACTTGGGACTCTAATTTAGTTTACAAATCACACAAGTATTAATGTTTCCCTGTTAATACTATTATAGCATGAATGTAAACATTTATCATAAACACAAAGATATAATAATAACTACATTTATTATTGCCTCTAGGGCATATCTCCAACAGTCTCCCACTTGCACTAGAGTCAACTAATCTAAATTACATGGTAATATACCAAACACCCATGGCAGTTTGCTGTTGGTCATGTTTTGCCCTCGGGAGAGGTTTAGTCAACGGATCCGCCACATTTAGATCTGTGTGTACTTTGCAAATCTTTATGTCACCATATTGGACATGTTCTCGAATAGCATGAAAACGTAGCTTGATGTGCTTCAGCTTCTTGTGTGACCTTGGTTCTTGCGCATTGGCTATGGCACCCATGTTATCACAATAGATAGACATTGGGTCCAGCGCACTTGGAACCACACCGAGCTCTGTAATGAACTTTTTCATCCATATCGCTTCTTGTGAAGCCTCCGAAGCAGCCATGTATTCCAATTCAGTTGAAGATCTCGCCACAACGCTTTGCTTTGCACTCCTCCAGCTAACTGCTGCACCATTCAAAGTAAATACGTATCCAAATTGTGATTTAGAATCATCCGGATCAGTGTTCCAACTAGCATCGGTGTAACCATTAACAACGAGTTGTTCATCACCTCCATAAGAAAGAACCATATCCTTAGTTCTTCTCAAGTACTTAAGGATGTTTTTTACCGCTGTCCAATGATCCACTCCTGGATCACTTTGATATCTGCTAGTTAAACTAACAACATATGCAATGTCGGGTCTAGTATATAGCATGGCATACATTAGAGATCCTATGGCTGAGGCATAGGAAGTTTTACTCATCCTTTCTCTATCTTCTGCCGTTGTTGGACTTTGAGTTTTACTCAATGTCGTATTGGGCAACATGGGCAAGAACCCTTTCTTTCTATCTTCCATTCCAAATATCTTTAGAACTTTGTCCAAATATGTACTTTGTGACAATGATATTAGGCGCCTCGATCTATCTCTATAAATCTTTATGCCCAATATGTAAGCTGCTTCGCCAAGATCCTTCATTGAAAAACTATTATTCAAATATTCCTTGACACTATTAAGAAGGTCTACATCATTCCCAATCAACAATATGTCATCTACATATAGTATTAAGAATTCCATAGAGCTCCCACTCACTTTCTTGTAAATACAAGCTTCTCCATAAGTTTGTATAAAACCAAAACTTTTGATCACCTTATCAAAACATTGATTCCAACTTCGGGATGCTTGCTTCAATCCATAAATGGACCGTTGAAGTTTGCATACCATGTTAGCATCTTTAGGATCGACAAAACCTTTGGGTTGCATCATATACAACTCTTCATCAATGTCTCCATTGAGGAACGCTGTTTTGACATCCATCTGCCATATCTCATAATCATAATATGCAGCGATTGCTAACATAATCCTCACAGACTTTAGCTTCGCTACTGGTGAGAAGGTCTCATCGTAGTCAACTCCTTGAATTTGTCGAAACCCTTTTGCGACAAGTCGAGCTTTTATAGACAGTAACATTACCATCAGCATCTGTTTTCTTCTTGAAAATCCATTTGTTCTCGACACTTTCCGGCCATCCAGTAAGTCCACCAAAGTCCATACTTGGTTTTCGTACATGGATCCAATCTCGGATTTCATGGCTTCTTGCCATTTATTGGAATCTAGGCTCATCATCGCTTCCTCATATGTTGCAGGGTCATCAGTGTTGTCCACCAACATGACACTCATAACGGGATCATACCAATCAGGAGTGGTACGAGTTCTCGTTGACCTGCGAGGCTCTGTAGCAACTACAACCGAAGTTTCATGATCATCATCATTAGCTTCCTCTCTTATTGGTGCAGGCACCACAGGAACTTCTTTCGGTGTTGCGCTACTCGCAAGTTCGAGAGAAGGTTCGACAACCTCGTCGAGTTCTACTTTCCTTCCAGTCACTTCTTTCGAGAGAAATTCTTTCTCTAGAAAGGATCCATTCTTGGCAACGAAGATTTTGCCTTCGAATCTATGATAGAAGGTATACCCAATAGTTTCCTTTGGGTATCCTATGAAGACGCATTTTTCCGCTTTGGGTTCAAGCTTGTCCGGCTGTAACTTCTTTACATAGGCTTCGCAACCCCAAACTTTAAGGAACGACAATTTAGGTTTCTTCCCAAACCATAATTCATATGGTGTCGTTTCAACGGATTTAGATGGTGCCCTATTTAAAGTGAATGCGGCTGTTTCTAATGCATAACCCCAAAATGATAGCGGTAAATCTGTAAGTGACATCATAGAACGAACCATATCTAAGAGAGTTCGATTACGACGTTCGGACACACCATTACGTTGTGGTGTTCCCGGCGGTGTCAATTGTGAAAGTATTCCGCATTTCTTTAAATGCTCGCCAAACTCGTAACTTAGATATTCACCTCCACGATCAGAATGTAGAAATTTAATCTTCTTGTTACGTTGATTCTCCACCTCACTTTGAAATTCCTTAAACTTCTCAAAAGCTTCGGACTTATGTTTTATGAAATAGATATACCCATATCTACTCAAGTCATCCGGGAAGGTAAGAACATAACGATAACCACCGCGCGATGCTACACTCATTGGACCACACACATCGGTATGTATGATTTCCAATAAGTCCGTAGATCGCTCCATCATACCAGAAAATGGAGTCTTAGTCATTTTACCCATCAGACATGCTTCGCATCTTTCAAGTGATTCGAAATCAAGTGATTCAAGAAGTCCATCGGAATGGAGTTTCTTCATACGCTTCACTCCAATGTGACCAAGACGGCAGTGCCACATATAAGTCGAGTTATCGCTCGATTTCAAACGTTTAGCTTCAATGTTATTAATATGTGTATTTCCACTATCGAGATTCAATAAGAATAGACCATCTATCAAAGGTGCATGTGCATAAAACATATTACTCATATAAATCGAACAACCATTATTCTCGGACTTAAACAAGTAACCGTCTCGCAATAAACAAGATCCCGATATAATGTTCATGCTTAACGCAGGCACCAAATAACAATTATTTAAGTATAAAACTAATCCCGATGGTAGATGAAGAGGTAGCGTGCCGACCGCGATCACATCAACCTTTGATCCATTTCCCACGCGCATCGTTACCTCGTTCTTCGCTAGCTTCCGTTTATTCTGCAGCACCTGTTTCGAGTTACAAATATGAGCAACCGAACCAGTATCAAATACCCAGGCACTACTACGAGTACTAGTGAGATACACATCAATAACATGTATATCGGATATACCTTTCTTCTTGATGTTGCCGTTCTTCAAATCCGCCAAGTACTTTGGGCAATTCCGCTTCCAGTGACCTTCTCCCTTGCAGTAAAAGCACTCTGTATCAGGCTTGGGTCTAGCCTTAGTCTTCTTCGTCGGTGCGGTAACTTTCTTACCACCCTTCTTGACGTGTCCCTTTTGCTTAGACTTGCCTTTCTTGAATTTGGTGGTCTTATTGACCATCAACACTTGGTGCTCTTTCTTGATCTCCACTTCTGCAGATTTTAACATGGAGAAGAGTTCTGGCAACTGCTTGTTCATGCTTTGCATATTGTAGTTCATCACAAATTTCTTGTAACTTGGTGGTAGTGATTGGAGGACACGGTAAATCCCCAAAGCATTAGGAATCACTATACCCAAGATTTGAAGTTTGTTTGCGTGCCCAGACATCTTAAGCACATGCTCACTGACGGAGCTGCCCTCGTCCATCTTGCAGTTAAAGAACTTTTCAGAAGCCTCATAGCTCTCAACTGCCGCGTGAGTCTCAAATATCAATTTGAGTTCACCGACAATATCATGTGGGTCTGAATTCTCAAATCTTTTCTGAAGCTCCGATTCCAAACCATACAAGATAGCACACTGAATTGTGGAGTACTGATTCTTCCGAGCGAGGTAAACATTCTTTACTTCATCGGTAGCATCAGCTGCAAGCGGGTCACCCAGCGGTGCATCCAGCACATAGGTCAAATTACCAGCATTGAGGACAATCCTCAAATTGCGGAACCAATCCGCAAAGTTGCTTCCATTGTTTTTCAACTTTTCTTTCTCTAGGAACGCATTAAAATTGATGGTAGGGGCCGCCATTGATCTACAACATATTTGCAATAGTTTAGACTAAGTTTATGACAAATTGAGTTCTAATTAATAGTTAAATTAATCTATGTGAACTCCCACTCAAAACAATATCCCTCACATTGTTTTAGTGATTACACGAACCAAATCCACCACATCAACACCGATCATCACGAGAGTTCATGTAGCTTCAATGGCGAACAATCGACATGTTCATCATATCTACTATATGATTCATGCTTTACCTTTCGGTGATCCGTGTTCCGAGACCATGTCTGTACATGCTAGGCTCGTCAAGATCAAACCTTAGCTTCCGCCTGAGAAAATCTGGCTTGCTCATGTTGTATACACTTGCGGAATCTAACACACCCGATCATCACGTGGTGCTTCGAAACAACAAGCTTTAGCAATGGTGCTTACTAAGGATGAACACTTAAGAACTTGAAATTCATGTGCATGAGGGATCATCTTATAATGCTACCGTCGTTAACTAAGCAATACAAGATGCATAAAGGATTAACATCACATGCAATTCATAATATGTGATATGATATGGACTTTCTTCTTTGTGCTTCCGATCTCCATCTTCAAGCACGAACATGATCTCCATCATCACCGGCATTGCATCAAGGTCAATGACGCCGCTCCATGGTTGTCGTCCACCAGCTTCAACTATTACAACTACTTTGAATAGACACGCGGGTCTTAACAGAAATTAAAGACAACCATATGGCTCCTGACGGTTGCCAACTTACAATAAGGAACATTGCATACATCAAATATAATCACAATCATGGCCATATCACATCACAGCACACCCCTGCAAAACAAAGTTAGCCGCCTCTAATTTCTTTGCATGTTTTACGTGGTTTGGGGCTTTCAATAAGTGTCGATCTAACTTACGAACAAGAACCACAATGTTGATGTTTGAACTATCAAGTGCCTATTGTAAATTGGATCTATACAATAATGGGAGAGACAGACACCCGCAAAGCAACTTATGCAATACAAGTTGGATGTTGAGCGTGGAGCAAGTCTCATGAATGATGTCATGTAAGGTTATCCCGGGCCGCTTCATCCCATCATACCGCAAGATGCAAAGTACACAACAAGCAATTGATAATAAAAGCACCACCGCCCACAATGACCATTGTGTTCTACTCGTGCAACAGATCTACATATAGACATGGCTCTGATACCACTGTAGGGGTTCGTAGCATGGAAAACAAAAATTTTCTACCGCATTCAAACAAACAAGCCAAGATCTATCTACTAGATTGTAGCAACGAGTCGATAGAATAACTCACCCTCGAAGATTCCAAAGTGTTTAACGAGAGCGGATTCTCGTGGGTGATGTAGTCGTACTCTTCCCGATCTCAAGATCGTGTAGACGATCCTTCCGGCGCTGCGTTCCGACAGCGCTTCCACAGTCGGTCACACGTTAGGTACTCGACGAAGACCTTCCTCTCCCTTGTTCCATCATGCAGCGGAGGTTGTAGCACTCTCCTCGCGATTCTGGCAGCACGACGGCGTGGTACCGGAAGTAGAGGGGAGATCTCGCAGGGCTTCGCCTTAAGCCGGAGCGAGTATAGTGGACTATGAGAGAGGCCTCGGTGATCTAGGGTTTAGACGCACCAAGTAGAGGGATCTAGGCCGGCGGCTAGGGCAAGGGGGTTGCCCCAAGTCGGCGGCTTGGGCAAACCCTAGGGCGGCGGCTATGGTGGGCGGCGGCGGCTAGGGTTAGGTTTAGAGGGGCAAGGTGTGTGCTTGGAGGGGCAGCCCTGCCCCTCCTTATATAGGTGGAGGGGGCCGGCCAAGGGGAGGGCAGTCCCTCCCCAACTCGGCTTCCAAGGCCGGCGGTGGAGGGAGAGGGACTTCCTCCCCAAGTAGGTTTCCTACTCTCCCTCCACCAAACAAAATAGCCGTTCGACTTTTCAAACTAGGATTTGATTTATCCCTTTATTTTGTTCAGCGATGACACCTAGTACATGATGCAACCATTCCAACTTGTTATGACACATTCATGTACCCTTCCCCTCCGGAGTGCCGGACCTTCCGGAACTTTCTAGAACATTCCCGATGAAAACACCGGAACCATTCTCCAACCCCAAAACAGGACTTTCCTTATATGAATCTTATTCTCCGGACCATTCCGGATCTCCTCGTAATATCCCCGATCCCATCCGAGACTCTGAACAACATTCGGTCTCTTACTCATCATTCCATAACTACTCAACAACGTTGAATCCTTAAGTGTGTCTCCCTACGGTTCGTGAATTATGCGGACATGATCGAGACACTTCTCTGATCAATAACCAATAGAGGAATCTGGAAATTCATATGGCTCCCACATATTTCTACGATTACTTTTCGATCGAATGAACCACTTACATACGATACCAACTTCCCTTTGTCTCACGATAGTTTACTTATCCAAGGTTATGATCGTCGGTATCTCTGCATACCTAGTTCAACCTCGTTACTGATAAGTACTCTTTTCTCGTTCCCGTGATATGTGATCCCTTGTGAGCCAGTCACATGCTTGCAAGCCAATTGGATGAAATTCCACCGAGAGGGCCCAGAGTATATCTATCTGTCATATGGATGGACAAATTCCCACTCTTGATCCATGTGTCTCAACCAATACTTTCCGAACACTCAATTCCACCTTTATAGCCACCCAGTTACGGTGTGGTGTTTGATGTCATCAAAGCATCCTTCCGGTGATGGTTATAAGCATGATCTCATGGTTGAAGGAATTAGGTTACTATGTATCAGAAAGCATATAGCAATTGAACTATTAAAATGACTTGATCTTTATGCTACGCTTATCTATAGGAGTATGTCCATCATACCATTCTCCTAACGATATGATCTTGTTGTTAATAACATCTCAATGTTCATGATAGGGAAACCACAATCATTTATTAACCAACAGGCTAGTATTATAAAGAGGCTTTACTAGGGACTCTAATTTAGTTTACAAATCACACAAGTATTAATGTTTCCCTGTTAATACTATTATAGCATGAATGTAAAAATTTATCATAAACACAAAGATATAATAATAACTACATGTATTATTGCCTCTAGGGCATATCTCCAACATCTATATCTTCCTCCTTGGTTGTGCATGAAGCGGAAGTTCATTATGATGCCAGTGCTCATCCAAGGCCCGAGGCAACCCGGCAATGACATTGATGTGTATCTGAGGCCATTGGTTGAAGAACTTTTACAGTTGTGGCGTGAAGAAGGTGTACCTATGTGGGATGAGCACGAACAAAAGGAATTTAACCTACGAGCGTTGTTGTTTGTAACCATCAATGATTGGCCTGCTCTTAGTAACATTTCAGGACAGTCAAATAAGGGATACAATGCATGCACACACTATTTAGGTGAGACTGACAGTATATATTTGGGAAACAAGAATGTGTACCTAGGGCATCGTCGATTTCTTCCAAAACAACATCACGTAAGAAAGAGAGGAAAGCATTCCAGAGGTGAGGCAGATAACCGAACAAAACCTACCCGCCCTACTGGGGATGTTATATATGATATGGTCAAGGATTTAAAAGTGATCTTTGGAAAGGGTCCTGGCGGAAAATCTGTTCCGAATGATGTTGACGGACACGTACCCATGTGGAAGAAGATGTCTATATTTTGGGAGCTATCCTATTGGAAAATCCTAGAGGTTCACTCTGCAATCGACGTGATGCACGTGACGAAAAATCTTTGTGTGAACCTGCTAAACTTCTTGGGCGTGTATGGGAAAACAAAAGATACACCGGATGCACGGCAGGACCAGCAATGTATCCACGAAGGAAACAACCTGAATCCAGAGAAGTATCAAGGTACTGCCAGCTACGCTCTTACCAAAGAAGATAAGGAGATCTTTTTTGAAGTCCTGAGTAGCATCAAGGTCCCGTCTGGCTTCTCGTCGAATATAAAGGGAATAATAAACATGTTAGAGAAAAAGTTTCAAAACCTAAAGTCTCATGACTACCACATGATTATGACACAATTACTTCCGGTTTCATTGAGGGGTCTTCTGCCAGAAAATGTTCGAGTACCCATTGTGAAGCTATGTGCATTCCTCAATGCAATTTCTCAGAAGGTGATCAATCCACTAACTCTACAAAATTTACAGAAGGATGTGGTGCAATGTCTAGTTAGCTTCGAGTTGGTGTTCCCACCATCCTTCTTTAATATTATGACGCATCTCCTCGTTCACCTGGTCGAAGAGATTGGCGTTCTCGGTCCTGTATTTCTACACAACATTTTACCCTTTGAGAGATTCATGGGAGTCTTAAAGAAATACGTTCATAGCCGTGCTAGGCTAGAAGAAAGCATCTCCAAGGGCTATGGAACAGAGGAGGTCATTGAGTTTTGTGTTGACTTTATTTCTGACCTTAAGCCGATCGGTGTTCCTGAATTGCGCTATGAGGGGAGGCTGCGTGGAAAAGGCACGCTAGGAAAGAAAGCAACAATGTGTATGGACGGACATTCTTTCATTCAAGCACACTACACAGTTTTACATAATTCCAGCTTGGTGGCTACATGTGCCAATGAGGAACATGTCCATTAAGGTGGCGGTCGGCTATGTTTACCCAAATGAAGATGGAGCAATGCACCATCATATGCCCATTCCGGCTGTGCTCGTGTCGGGGTGGATGACGTTGTGACGGGTTATGAAATAATGGATCTTGATTTTCCTGGAGGTGACGATGAGAAGACAATGGGCGATGTCAAGCGCAGTTTCGCCCTATGGAACAAGAAATACATCGTCTTTTCGCCAAGGCCACCAACTCCTCCTCGTAGCAGTCCACGTGAGCAGCAAAGTCCACATGAGCAGCAAATGCCATCGACTCCTCCTGGTAGCAGTCCACATGAGCAGCAAAGTCCACACCTACTTGAGAGGGACCCCAGCGCGAGTCCACCATCTCGATATCCTCCGCGTAAGAAAGCGCCTGTTAAGTGGAATGGTTCGCCGACTAGGAATAGACTTAGAAAGGAGAAAGCACAGCCGCCTATTCAGAAGTTACCTTGGGAAAGAACTATCGAGGAATGCACCGTAATCTCTAAGTCCGAGGTGGAAGCCCATTTTGCTAAGAAAGTGCCAGAGATACCTTTTGAGAAGACACTAGATCCGGTGAAAGTTGTGCGTACCGTTGAGAATCTATATGACCCTGTACCATCGCCGCCATCTGACTATAGGCGTTCTATTGAAAGGTCATATGACGATATGGTCCTGGCTAAAAAACCCGATCAATCGGTGGTCTAGGCAAAAAAAGGGAAACAAGTGCACCAGCTCGGAGAAAAACCCGTTCAATCGCCCCCCCTCTCAAGGTGTTTGACAAGAAGGCCGTTCAAAGTTCTCGACAAAACACAACTGATTACCCCATCGCTGAAGTAGCATATAAATTTGTTCAAGGGGAAGATTTGGTCGAGAATGTCAGGTTGCTACCAACAAGTATGCGTAATTTGCATATATGGTACACTAATGCCACAAAGAGAGGGATCGAGGCTATCATGGTGCGAGTTAAGGATGAGCACTACTTCCAAGAATACAGTGTGAGCGTTGAATTCTGCGAACTTTTTCAGTTATACAATCTCCGGGCCCTCGACAAATCTATCATCACTTGCTATTGTCTGTAAGTGATTTATTTATGTAATTTGAGAAGTCTTTAGCTCAGCTCGTTCATTATCTGCAATTATACTCAATTTAATCTTTTGTGCGCTATATTATGCAGATCGAAGAAGCTCGAATGCAAAAGGGATGAAATCAAGGACATTGGGTTCGTTGACCCGGATACAATGCATGTAAAAAACATAGAAGATCCCATGTATAACAAGGATACACCGGAGACTTTGCTAAGGTTTTTTAAGCAACAACGTGAAAAAAAAATAATACTTTGTCCTTACAACTTTAAGTAAGTGTTACTGTCTTCTAACACATTCTTTTTGCTCACCAGATGTTAAAATTTTAACTGATGAGTTATATCTATGACACTGCATATTTTAAACGTGCGCATGTTCCACTTTATTCTTATCGTCATTAAAATGTACGATGGAGAAGTTGAAGTCTTTGACTCACTAAGCAAAGAGCCTATACTATACAAGACAGCTTTTGATATGCTCAAAAAGTAATTTTAGTTCTTATTGGTTTTTTTATTAATTTCCTGATATCAACAAATTGATAACTCTTTTATGCATTTTCTTTGTCGGGAAGCGTATGGAAAACTTTCATCGAGGAAGATCCGGCCGGTGGATGGAAACCGAAGCTGATACGGAGTTCCAACAAAGTAAGTAGTACTACCTAGGTCCACACACCTTTATCATACTTGATTATTGTTTGATTGAATTATATTCTTGTATAGAAATGCGCGAAACAACCATTGGGGACTAATCTATGTGGATACTACGTTTGCGAGTACATTCACAAGATTATCAGCGAGAGAATGAATAATAAAAGAAATAAAGAGGTACGTAAACAATATTCACAAATTTATTTTGTTACCATCAGTTGTGCTGAGTTTTAGTCATAATTGTTTGATTATGATTTGATATATATATATATATATACACATAGCTCATGTATTTATTTGTATCTCATTCTTTTATAGTTGGCAAGAAAGTGGGACACGCTCTCAATCGAGCACCGCTTCAAAGCAATTGGCGAGGAATTGGCGGGATTTTTCCTTCGGAACGTCATAGCTAATTTCGGAGAGTACCACTATGCATGAAGATCGATCTTCATGCATGTACTACATGTAATATATAGTTTGGCTTGGAGAGTACCACTATGCTACATGTAATATATAGTATGCTCCGAAGAGTACCACTATGCATGTACTACTTAATATGCGATCTTATGCAATTACATATTTTATATATATGCACCAAGTTGATATGCATCACCTTGATCTTCATGTACTACCTAAACCCAAACGCGTTTCTGGCACATCGACGCGATCCTCGTACGATGAAACGGTTCGATACCCCTAAACCCCTCCTAAACCCTAAACCCTGAATTCTCTGTCAAATCTCTGCCACGTCCCCACGTTTGGTACCGGTTCGTGTTACAAACCGGTACCAAAGACTCCAGCCCCGCTGGCTCCTGCGTGCCCACGTGGAGGCACTTTTAATACCGGTTCGTAAGGAACCGGTACCAAAGGGGGGAATGATTTAGTCCCGACTAATTGGTACCGGTTGCCAAACCGGTACCAAAGCCCCTCTGGAACCGGTACAACAGGGCATTTTTCTACTAGTGACCATCGATTTGCATCAATGCAATCCCGTTGCGGGAACGAAATAGAATAATGATTCTGACCAATAGAGACTTGTCATGCAATCAAAATACAATACAAGTTATCACTTGGAAATATGGCATCCATCTAGGGCTAGTGCGTATCTTGGAAGGCGTTTGACCTGTTGGCCACATGATCACCTCTTCTGTGAGCTCCTCAGTTGCATACAATACTTGTTTGAAATAGCATGATATTGTCTCCATGGGTTTTCTGAATATGCTGTTGATCACTCTAAATCTTTGGTTATGACCTACCACGTGAAGGAACATAGCAAGTTGCTCTTCCACATAGGATGTTGTCTACCGGCAATCTGTTGCCCCTATGCCTTTTCACAAGTGCAAAGAATGGAGCTATATTCATAGGGAGCATTTGGAGTCTCTAAAACGTTATAGTTGACTATGTAGTTCAAAATTAGCTACTCTCTCATGATCTTAGGCCAACAAAGGGCCTTACATGAGTCAAGGAAAAGCAACGCGCCTAACAAATCTCTTGTGAAGCAGCATGATCCAGGTCTGAATGACAACTACGAGTGCAACTCCTTGATGGATAAGTGCCATCTTGTCAACCTAATAATGAATCGAGTAAATAGCACTATGAATCATACAACTTGTCCTGCGTGTGCAGATAAGTCACACTTCTTATAAAATAGACAAATCGGTTACACTACTTGTTAAACGCGTGCATCGCAGGTCACAAAAAGGTCAACCGGTCGGTTTTGACAAAAAAAAGGGCACGGGTGCGTCTCACGCGAGTATCTCAGGACAATCAATATATTACCAAAAAAACCTAGTATTGCTAAATATTTTTAGATCAGGTTTAAATCAATTTTGCATTTGGTTGAATTTAACCAGATCGCTATGTATGTCTCTGAATTGACAATTGGCTAGTTAATTTCCAATTTAAAGTTGCAATTTGTATACAACAACAATTGGCTACTTGACCATATATATTTTAATAGGAACTCGTATTCTAACTAGCCAATTGTCGATTCAAAGATGTACATAGCGACTTGGTTAAACCCAACCAGATGTAAAATTGATCTAAACTCTATCTAAAAATATTTGGAATACTAGGGGTTTTTCTTAAGATATTAACTGCCTTGAGATGTTCATGGGAGACACACGTGCCTTTTTTTTTATCAAAAACCGGCCGGTTGACCTAAGTGACCTGCGGTGCACGCGTTTAACAAGTAGTATGACCAGTTTATTTATTTTACAAGAAATGTGACTTATTTGCATATGCGAAACAAATTGTATGACCCACGGTACCATAATCGGATCTAGAATGAATACTGCCTATATCGACATTGAAGGCATAGTACACAGAGTAGGGGAGAGGGAGGGGCAATGATTTACCTCCGCCATATCACACAAGGGAGTACAGAGCTAGGGAGAGGGAGGGAGATGCAACGAATTTCCTGGCTGACGGTTTGGTGCTGGAGCAGGAGGAGTCGACCGGTGGCGCGTCTCAGCCGTCACCACCTCGCCATCGCCACAAGTGCCAAAATAGGAGAAATCGGATTTTTTGCAACACGCTGATGCAGAGAGGTGAGAGAATGGAGAAGATGAGACTACACTTGGCGTGAAATAGGGAAAGGAATCTTTCGTTTCCGCGCACACGCCATTGCCTGTTTTTGCAGCACGGAGGCATGGCTCCACTAAAACGGCCTATTGGGGCGTTGTTGGTAGGGCTTCCTATGGAGTGCTTTGCATATGGTTTCGGTCATGATGCAGACATTATGCGAGCAACCAATCAGTCTTTTTTAGTACCGATCCAACATGTTTAGAGGGCATGCAGGAAATCAAACTTGCCCCTATGAACTACACTTAGCCATAGTCATATAAAGAGTGTCCACGGTTCAAATACATGTATGTATTTAAATAATACTTTCTCCGTCCTAAAATGTATGACGTCTAAGATTTAGTCAAAAGTCAACATCTTTTAAGTTTGACCAAGTTTATATAAAAAAATACAAACATCTGCAATATCAGTGGTATAATTATTGTGTCAACCGAAACCAGTGGTATAATTATAAGCTCGGTCACTAAGAGCAAATGTACCACCAAATGTGGTAGTAGTAGTGTATACATATACCTGCCGGCATTCATATTCCCATAGTATTACAATTCACTTGTAACAACTCGATGGTATTTTCCTCGTTGCGACTTTCTCCACCACTCTTGGCAGAATAGATACATAATCTATGCATGAGTATATCATATAGGAGTCAGGGACTAAAATAGGCTTAGCAGGCATCAGGAGTGCACTGAAGGGTTCATGGTGGATCAAAATTTCTCCTAGATGGCCACTTTTGTCCAACTAAATAACGTTGGGGAGGATCTAAATTCAGTGAAGTGAACCCAATAAGGGCTGTTGCATAGTGATGCTATACCCGTCTCCGACCATATTGAGTGTGCCCTGTATTGTTCTAGAAAACCAATCTACTCTCCTGATATGTGCATGGTCCAGATCCAGCAGCTGAGGCCTGATATGTGCATGGACAACGGGGAGGCGTCGTTCTGCAGCAACATGTCATTGTACTTCCTAGATGAAGCTCAGTGTCATCTATGCTGTCTGAGGCTGTGGACGAATTCAAATGGAAATTACTACAGAGTGGTAAATTTTCTGTTGATTTTAGATATAGAGCTTTGATCCAATCTGATATTTCAGTTTCATGATAATAATAAAATTTGAAAGACGAAAATACCCGTTAAAACAAAGATTTTCGCTTGGTATCTCCGTAAAGGGGTTATTCTCACAAAATATAATCTTGTTAGGAGGAATTGGCATGGAAGCATACAATGTGTTTTTTGTCACCATAATGAGACAATACGGCATCTGTTCTGCCAATGTAAATTTGCTCATGCTATACGGTCAATTATTCAAATAGCCTCTGGTTTATCTTCTTCATGTTCGGTGGTCAATGTATTTGGCAAATGACTGAATGGGATTGAGGATAAATATGTGACTTTATTTAGGGTGGGAGCGCTTGCCATTATTTGATCGCTTTGGCTATGTAGAAATGACAAGATTTTTAATAAAACTACCGAGCCACGGCCAACCTCCGATCATGGACCTCTCGCTTTGGACGTATGGAGTTCCACGACTTGTTTGTGGAGGGTTGTATGCGGTTGGAGGACACGGCGAGTGATATTTTCTCCCGACATTGATGTAAGTGTGATCTATGGATAGAGCTGCCATAGCACATTATGGATAATTTTCTTTATTTTCACAACTATTCGTAATTTTGGTCCTTTCGCTTTGGAATCGAGTTCTGTGTTTGATAGACTGTGTGCATCCTAGCTATGCAGAGGCCGTGTGTAAACTTACTTTTAAGTAATAAAGTGCCCATTTTCAAAAAAAAAGCATAGAAGAGTCTAGAAAGCTAGGCCGTCTCTTGTAATAGTCTGATGTCCTCGGAGGGTGATGACCCACAAGTATAGGGGGTGTATCGTAGTACTTTTGATAAATAGGAGTGCCGATCCCAACGAGGAGCAGAAGGTGCTGAACAGTGGTATGGAGCAGGAAATCTCTGTAAATACTTAGCAAACGGATTTTTAGTGGTTTTCTGATAAGGCAATAAAACAAAGAGGAAGTAACAAAAGTAACGAACAAATGGAGCAAGTGGACCAATCCTTTCTTAGCAAAGGACAAGCCGGTGGAAATACTTATAAGGACCAAACGTTCTCAAGGACACATGGAAATTCTGTCAAGTGATTTCGCTTCAAATAGCTAAGTACTCTTCTTTGGTGTTGTAAGTGTTGTGTGGGTGAACCTGTGATAATGTACCGACCGTACTTGGACTAATACATACTTGTGATTAAACCCCCTGCAAACATCTGTAACTACAGGAAAGTAATTAAGATATAAATCTAACCACAGCCTTAAGATCTGAGATCCTACGCTCCCTTATGCAATGGTGTCCTAACGGGGGTTCAGGTTTCTGTCACTCCGAAAACCCCACAATTAGTAGCCAAATACACAATGCATTCCCCTAGGCCCATAAATGGTGAAGTGTCATGTAGTCGACGTTCACATGACACCACTAGAAGAATAGCACCACAACTTAAATACTAACCATTGAATAATAACTCAACACAGATCCATTAATAACAACATGACTTCTCCCATGTCCTCAAGAACTAGACAAACTACTCACAAGACATCATATGGATCAAGATCAAAGATGATATGATAATGGATAACAATCTGAATATAAATAATAATCCAATGGTTCCACTCACAAGCATCAACTACAATAGTAATTAAAACCGGGAAAGTTTCCCCTAAGAACTAAAGCAATATCCAACACAATTGTTACAGCGGGATGGAATGGTGATGATGGTGTGGATGATGATGATGATCCCGATGAAGCCTAGCTTGATGACGGTGTTGATGGCGACGATCTCCCCTCTCCGGGAAGGAATTCCCCCGGCAAAGATCTGTCTGCCAGAGAGATCTTTCTCTCTTCGTGTTCCCCCCCCCAGAGGCAGTGGAAATCTATCTGTGGTCGCTCCCCCAGGCTTAGGGTTCTGTAGGGAAGATATAGGCGAAGGGGCGGAGTCGGAGGCCGAGCAGGTGGGCCACACCTGCCCTAGGCGCGGGGTCGGGTGGGCCCGCGCCTAGGGGGTGTGGGCCCCTGCGGCCCCTTTTCGCTCCTCCTTCTGGCTTCCTTCGTCTTCTGGTAAAATAATATGTTTCCATATTTTTCTAATCTTCACGAAATTGCATCGAAACGCCTTCTTTTCCATCAGAATCCAGACTCTGGAAGTCCATCCTCCAAGAATCATCCAACATGCATAAACAGATGAAAAGCCATAAGTAATAGCTCATAATAAGACAAATATCAATGAATAGAGGTAAATCATGATATAGAATGGTGATGCAAATTGGGCGTATCAACTCCCCCAAGCTTAGACTTCGCTTGTCCCCAAGTGAAAACTGAGCTTAGTAAACATGTCCACAGGTTTATGGAGTGAAGTGTCGATAAAAGAATACGAACAAGAAGCATCACACTTACCATTGCACAACTCATAGAAGAAAGCAACTCACCATTATATAACTTATCTTGCAACCAAGTACAATAGTCACAATAGAGATGCATAAAGATAAATCATAATTGGAATTGGCAAACTTGTTCTTGGTCAGAGAACACCTGACAAACAGTTTCACAAAATATTTTGTAGAAATTTTACAACAGGAGCACTCTTTGCTCAAAAAGTTTTTTCACAAGTGAAGGTTTTCAAAGTAATACTCAGTAGATAAGGGTCTTGTGCAAACAAGGAAGATAAAGAACATGATTGAATAAATCACCATATGAATGCTTGAAACACAATAACTCAAATGCTTGCTGGAGATAGAGAGGAAGTAGGTTTACTGACTCAAACTGATAACTAGGAGAAAGGTCCCTTCTCAGAGGGAAGCAGGGATTACAAGTCATAAAGAGTTTCCAAAAGATTATGGTACTTACTAGCTTTGAGCCCTCATTGCCCCTATCATAGGCATCTTGAGATGATTAAGGTTAAAGTGCACAAAGATGGAGTATATGCTTGACGAAATATAAGTTGGCAATATCATGTCCCTTGAATATGAGGACCACTCCTCATGCTACTCAACTTTGGGCCCAGGTAAGTTCTTGTCATTGTAAGTATTTGCGTATCATTGAGAACCGCCAACGGGTTACCCCTTGCACATGGTACAGGAGCTTTCCCATAACCAAAATGACAAGGCAAGCAGACAATGAGCATCTCAGCGATCTTTTGATTTACCATGTGCATAGCTTTTTATTGATGATTCTTCATAGATATCTCACTATGGTGATGCTGCAAGTTTCCACCATGATTAAGCATGTCTTAGGCTAGCGGCCCAGGCGTTTCTCTAACACAGAATACAAACTCCATTGACTTACAAGTTTCCTCTTTATTTTACACCCTTGACATCCGTAGACAAAAGAGCATGATATCAACTGAGTACAAAAAGTACAGGTGCAATGTTGAAAATGTTCCCCGTGACAGCACGATTCTGCTAATTCCAACATATAGATGCAAGCATATACAACTTCGATGGCACAATGGTTCAAGTCTATTAGGGGCAAGAAAATAAGGTGTGCCATCAAGTTCGTGAGAGCTTTACTAACTAGTTTTCATATAACAAAATACTTTTTTAATTCGAAAAGTAGATGAAGCTTGAGAATTTGCTAGGAATAGCAAAAGCTACTAGGTAGATATGGTGGACACAAATGGCAAAGGTTTTGGTTAAAGGGTTTGGAAACATGAGAAGTATGCCTTCTCAAAACAGGTTTTTGGCTAGCAAGGCTGGGTAGCAAGCAAGAGAGTTGAAAGAAACAAGCAAACATACAAGTAATAAAGCCAAACATACAGTCTTCCTGGAAGATACAAAAGATCTTAAATACAGAATACTAAGCTTATGAGCCAACAAGAAAACAAATGATACAAAATACCTGTAAGCTTTTTCTCTTTTTCTTTCAAATATCAAAAAGTATTGCTACTGACCAGAGCTCGGTTTGCCAAAACCAATTTAGATCCACTTGATGCTCCCAAAGTGATGCCAATACTGATCAACAAGATCCATCATATAATAGAGATTGCAAACTAAAAATAAGAAGTGCAAAAAGTAAAAGATGAAACTTCTCATTAATATTCCAATAAAGGCACTCACACCAAGGGATACATAGATAACCAACTAAAGGAGAGATACTTCCACATGCAAACCAAACTATAATATAACCTCTCTACCAAAGATACGAATCCACTAAAAAGGTAAAGATAAAAGATAATGGTGGTGATACCGCGGCACTCCCCCAAGCTTGGAACAAGCCAAGGGGATGCCAAACCTGATGACGAATTACTCCTTCGGTGGTGGTGGTGTTCTCTTGTTAAGGATCAGAAAATCCTCCAGCATCTTACGAAGCCTGTTATTCTCCTATTGAAGCATAGCTGCTTTCATCCTCAAAGCACGGTACTTAGTACAAAACTCGTCAGTGGTTCGAAGGGCCTCTGCTGCCTCGGGGCAGTATCTGAAGTCTGGACCAAAAGCTATGATTCCCTGCATGTTACGAGAAAAAGCATCCCCAGTGTTAATTGCTCCTACCAAAGTGGGTTTCCTTCCCCTTGCCCCTGCGGAGGTTTGTTCTTCCAACTTTATCTCCTCCACGGGCTTCTTGCCTTTGTCGTTGGCGGGGACCATGGTGCTCTAAACTTGAGAAGATTTCCTGACAGAAACAGATTGAAATGAAAACACGATGGGAACACGATGCACGAACCTCGGGGGGATCCGGGGGGTTATATATTACGAAGTTTCAGTGCATAAGGAAGGTTCTGATATGGAAACGAGGCGAAGGCGGAGTTCGAGGGGGAAACACCCCCCTCAGGCGCGGCCAGGCTGGGCCCGCGCCTGGGGTGGGTTTGTCCACCCCGGACTCCGGTTCCTCCTTTGTTTCGTCTCGTAGTCTTCCTTATGTATTAAAAACATCAAAAATATAAAAATATTGGAGTTTCATGAACCTTCTGTTTTCACCACTTTTACTTATTCAAAGACGAACTCTGCAGATTCCTTATCTCTTTCTCGTGAAAATTTCCTTCATACAAAACACTTTCACAAACTCAATGAAAAAATTAGTGTAAGAAAAAACAATAAACCTTTAGGTACACACTTCAACTGAAAACCCATCAAAACAAAAGCTTCTGTAAGAGGCAAATGCAAATGAAGGCAGAAATCTGTCAAAACAGACCATCAGGTAAAGATTGATTTTTTCGAAGACCTTATGTTGCTCAAATCAAAAAGTGCAGAACTAATGAAAGTTGGGTAACAACTCGGAGAACATGATCATAAAAATAC
Organism: Avena sativa; assembly: GCA_916181665.1. Lineage (NCBI taxonomy): Eukaryota > Viridiplantae > Streptophyta > Magnoliopsida > Poales > Poaceae > Avena > Avena sativa. The sequence goes on along the minus strand of OV702282.1, from coordinate 232,795,606 downwards.
AGCTCCATCCAAAATACTGAGATCCCTCACAAATTTTTACGGTGCAGCACAAAAATCTGTCCCAGGACAACCACTTTTCACAACTCCTTTACTTCACAAAAGCTGTTGAACTTGACACAAAAACCAAAACAAAAAGGATAAGGAGCAGTTATTACAGCATGCATAGGAAGTGGGTTAGACTCAAGTGTGTTGGTTATTTGCTTCTTGATGCTCTTTTTCACTCCAGATTTATATCTCCTTTGTGAGCATTTATTTACCTCCGTAATAACTTCCAAGACTCGACAAAACTCTTGGGTTATCTCTCAACAAGTACTTTTCTTTTATGCCTTTAAGTTAGGCCTGAGAGTTTCAAAGATGCTCACAAAGGAGATATAAATCTGGAGTGAAAAAGAGCATCAAGAAGCAAATAACCAACACACTTGAGTCTAACCCACTTCCTATGCATGGGAGTGTCATGAGAAAACAAATTGTTGAAACAAAAAGCCACAAGCATAGGAAGACAAAACAGATGCAACTTCAAAGCTTTCAACATAAAACGGGGAAACTTAACATTATTGAGATGCATAAAACCATGTTTTCCTCTCTCATAATAACTTTTAGTAGCACTTTCAATAAAGTTGACAATATAACTGTCACTGGCAACAACTTTATCATAATAATGAGCATACTTACTATCACCAAAAAGAGGTCCAAGGTCATAAACCAGATCAATAGAAGCAAGTTGTTCCATCCTGAAATCTTTATTAGGCAAGCTGTTTCACAAGGAGCTTTAGCAAATTTGGAAAATTTAAACTCATACGAATCTCCATCAAACTTAGTTAAAACTTTTTCCTTCTTACAATCAATAATAGTTCCACAAGTGTTCAAGAAAGGTCTACCAAAAATGATAGGACAAGTTTTGCTAGCTGCTGAATTAAGCACTGGAAAATCAGCAGGATATTTAATCTTACCACAAAGAACCTCCACATCTTTTACAATACAAATTGGGCAAATGGTTTCCTTATTAGCAAGGTGAATAACCACATCAATGTCCTCAAGATCACAAGGACCGATTTCATGCATAATTTCCCTGTAATCTCATAAGGAATAGCACTAGAACTAGCACCAATATCACATGAACCATAGTAGCAATGATCACCAATTTTAACAGAAAGCACAGGAACACTAGCTTTTCTAGCTTTACTAGGATGAGAAATAATATTAGAAGCGTCTTCACAGAAGACAATATGCTCATCCTGTATATTTCTAGCATCAAGATCTTTCACAACAGCTACCACAGGCTCAATATCAATGAGCTCATCAGGCTCCACAGTTTTCTTTGTACCTTTGCTATTTGCACTAATCATCATAGAATACTCCTTTACCTTAGCTGGAAAAGGTATTTTCTCAACATAAGGTTCAGGCACAATATGATTAGTAGTACAAACTTGAGTACTTCTAACAGGAACATGACTAATAACATCTTTATAAGGTGCATGGTACTTGTTCCACTTCTTCTTGGGAATTTCTATGTAAGAGGCAAAGACCTTAAAACAGTTGGCAATACTTTGGGAATCAAGACCAAACTCATTACTAATATCACAGAAGTCATTAGTTCCCATAAAAGATTTAATACATTCATAATCATAGTTTATACCTGACTTTCTTCCTTTGTCATTCTCCCAAGCTTTAGTGTTCTCTTGAATACGGTCTAGTAGATCCCATTTAGCTTCTTCCTTCATACGTGTGAATGATCCAGCACAAGAAGCATCTAGTAAGTCTTTATCATGAAGAGAGAGCCTAGCATAAAAGTTATTGATAATAATATTGTTAGGGAGTTCATGAATAGGACATTTAAGCATTAGTAACTTCAATCTCCCCCAAACTTGAGCTGTACTCTCTCCATCACGAGGCCAAAAGTTATATTTCAGATTTCTATCCTTATGAATCTCATTGGGAGGATAAAATTTAGAATAAAAGAGAGAAGCCATCTCCTCCCATTCCAAGGATTGTCCATTCTTCAGCAGCTTATATCATTCTTCAGCTCTTCCTTTCAAGGATATGGAGAGTAACTTCTTCTTCACCTGTTCAGTTGTGATACCTGCATACTTAAACAACCCGCATAATTCATGGATAAAAAGCAAGTGATCACCAGGATGGACAGTTCCATCCCCTAAATAATAATTATCCATAACACGATCAACAATACTTGTAGGTATCTTAAAAGGATCTATCTCAACAGGTGGTGGTTCATCTACTACCCTAGCAGCGGTAGTAGTTTTCCCAAACAAAAAACCAAGTGGGTTGTCCATATTGGAAATAAAGTAACAAGCAGTAACAAAAAGCAATACTCACAGTAGAAGTTTCCTTTACCAGTTCCACTCTTCAATAGCACTTCACTCCCCGGCAACAACGCTAGAAAATAGTCTTGATGTCCCACAAGTATAGGGGGTGTATCATAGTACTTTCGATAAATAGGTGTGTCAATCCCAACGAGGAGCAGAAGGTGCTGAACAGTGGTATGGAGCAGGAAATCTCTGTAAATACTTAGCAAACAGATTTTTAGTGGTTTTCTGATAGGGCAATAAAACAAAGAGCAAGTAACAAAAGTAACGAACAAACGGAGCAAGTGGCCCAATCCTTTCTTAGCAAAGGACAAGCCGGTGGAAATACTTATAAGGACCAAACGTTCTCAAGGACACATGGGAATTCTGTCAAGTGCTTTCGCTCCAAATAGCTGAGTACTCTTCTTTGGTGTTGTAAGTGTTGTGTGGGTGAACCTGTGCTAATGTACCGACCATACATGCACTAATACATACTTGTGATTAAACCCCTTGCAAACATTTGTAACTACATAAAGTAATTAAGATATAAATCTAACCACAACCTTAAACTCTGACATCCTACGCTCCCTTATGCAATGGTGTCCTAACGGGGGTTCAGGTTTCTGTCACTCCGGCAACACCACAATTAGTATCCAAATACACAATTCATTCACCTAGTCCCATAAATAGTGAAGTGTCATGTAGTCGACGTTCACATGACACCACTAGAAGAATAGCACCACAACTTAAATACTAACCATTGAATAATAACTCAACACAGATCCACTAATAACAACATGACTTCTCCCATGTCCTCAAGAACTAGACAAACTACTCACAAGACATCATATGGATCAAGATCAAAGATGATATGATAATGGATAACAATCTGAACATAAACAATAATCCAATGGTTCCACTCACAAGCATCAACTACAATAGTAATTAACACCGGGAAAGTTTCCCCTAAAAACTAAAGCAATATCCAACACAATTGTTACAGTGGGACGAAGTGGTGATGATGGTGTGGATGATGATGATCCCAATGAAGCCTAGCTTGATGACGGTGTTGATGGCAACGATCTCCCCTCTCCGGGAAGGAATTCCCCTGGCAGAAATCCGTCTGCCGAAGAGATCTTTCTCTCTCCGTGTTTTCCGCCCCACAGAGGCGGCGGAAATCTATCTGTGGTCGCTCCCCTAGGCTTAGGGTTCTGTAGGGAAGATATAGGCGAAGGGGCGGAGTCAGAGGCTGGGCAGGTGGGCCACACCTACCCTAGGCGCGGGGTTAGGTGGGCCCGCGCCTAGGGGGTGTGGGCCCCCTGCGGTCCCTCTTCGCTCCTCCTTCTGGCTTCCTTCGTCTTCTGGTAAAATAATATATTTCCATATTTTTATGGTATTTTTCTGATCTTCGCAGAATTGCACCGAAACGCCTTCTTTTCCATCAGAATATAGACTCCAGCAGTCCATCCTCCAAGAATCACCCAACATGCATAAATAGATGAAAAGCCATAAGTAATACCTCATAATAAGACAAATATCAATGAATAGAGGTATATCATGATATAGAATGGTGATGCAAATTGGGCGTATCAGAGGGCTCTACACCATGGCGCCGGTGGGTGCTCTTATTTCTCGACATCTTTTTAACCTTCTTTTTTTACTCGTTTTCTATCCATACACTACTCGTTTGGTTGCTTCTCACCGTATGCATAGCCTAATTTTCTTGGCATCTTAAGCTTGCCTTTTCCGGGAATCCACTTTGGCTCGTGGGTGTGGAAACACCTATTGTCAAAATACATATTTCAAAATGTTAAAAATAATCTAAAACAAAGTTTTCTCATGTACTTCCTCCATTTAGAAATATAAGATGTTTTAGATTTGTGAAGGCGATGTATCTAGACACGTTTTAGTGTATAGGTTCAAATGAATTTTGACACTAAAAGGTGTCTAGATACATCTCATTCACAAACCTAAAACATCTTATATTTCCAAATGGAGGGAGTATGTCTAGACATTTTATGTTTGCACACAAAAGTATCGGCGCAACAAAACAATTTTTGCGGCTTATGTAAAAAAGACAATTCTTTACACTCAAATATGACTATTTAGAAGATATTTTTTTGTCTTTTTACATAAGGCATAAAAATGTCTTTTCTTGTAAAACTTTTTATGCTAACACAGAATGTTCGGATGAACACATGAAATTTTTGTTTAGAAGTTTTAAATATTTTTAAAATAGATATGCAATTTCATAATAGGTGCATTTACACATATGAGCTAAAACACCACCTACTAAGCATGACACATAAGAATCCACTTAGCCACTTAGAATTAATTTCATATTTTCAAGCTTAGCCAAATCAGGGCACATAAGAAGGATCGATGACATGATAATAAGCTATTTAAATAGACAACCCATCAGTCATCACCTACTAAGCATGGAGTAAGACCACCAATATGCCCGCCCTCCTTTTTCCAAAATGGAGTTATTTCATCAGTCTCCGAACCAATCAGTGCATACAACCTTTTATTACTTTATTAAAAAAAATTATTTACAAAAGTTTGATCTCATGGGTCACATAAGGTAGACATATGAACCAATCAGCGAAAGAAAGATGACAACATATAATTATTCTGCATCAATATGCTATCCTCCCACCAAAAAGCTAGTTGCACACTGTCTATATAAATCACGAGCAACATCCTCTAGTCGGTTGAACTCTGTATCCAAATCATTTTGCTTCTCCACTGGTTGTCAGAAGGACCACATGACAGATCCAATAAATTGTCATCAGGATAACCTGCATATTAACCATAATGATAAACAAAATGTTTGACCAAGGATTCCTTTGCACAATGCATTTATTATGTGTTTGAAAGCATTACCCAACATTGTTGTCTAAACTAGTGGCAACGCTACCACAAAATTGTCCCACCATGCCAGAGGTGATACTTTTTTCTAATAGGTGTAAATGCACCCATTATAAAAAATACGTACAAAATGCACTGTAAAATATCAAAAAAAATGAAACAAAAAATTTGTGGGATCAAACAATCTATGTTGGCACACAAAATTTTGCAAAAAAGGAACATATTTTGTGGCTTTCTTAAAAAACACAAAAAATATCTTGTAAATAGTAATACTAGAGCATCATTGTACTTTTTACCTAAGCCACAATTTTTTTATTTGGTGCCAAAACTTTGTGCCCAAACATAAAATGTTTGAACTTACATGGATTTTTTTTAGAATTTTTAATATTTTGACATATGTACCTAGACAATGGGTGCATCTATACCTCTGAATCAAAGTGGATTTCCTCCAAGTTAGGGAAAAATCCAAGGCTCGTAGAGAAATGGGCTAGTACACCTTATCCTAGGGTGTTGGGAAATTTATTTTAGAAGTTACACTGGCCATGTTCTCATTATGCAAAAAATATTCTTTTGCAATGGTTAAGTAACAATGGGAGCTCCACTGGTTACCCTTTCAGTGCCTACTTTACTGAATATCTAAACCTGCACATGTTGTAGACTAACTTGTCCATATTGCTGATCTTAGTTGTCTCGGGGGTTTTGAGTCTGGGTATCTTAGGCATTGCTCCCAAAAATGAGTAATACGGAACAAATCTAAGAGCCAATATGGTCTTTGTGTTAAGAACTTAAATCTAGACCCCAAAAAAGCAAATATCAGTTTAATTGCTAAATGAGAAGGATGTGTGGAGTAAGCACTGAAAACAAAACTCATATACTACTACACATGTTTTCTAATGTGAGGGAAAAACCGCCAGAACTATCCCCAGTTAGATCTCCAACTTCTCCAACATCATCAACACCGTCTCCATGATAAAGAGGGACTATTTCACCTCTAGACTATGGGTTTGTAGTAGTACATTGATCTCTCTACCCCTCTCTCTCTCATGCTATCGTTGTTTAATAGCATATGAGATGCCCAACATGATTATGGTCAGCTATGTAATTTCTACATGGTTGATCTTTGTTTTTAGAGATTATATTTGAGATTGGAATTCTATTATGTGTAAGATGTATTGCTAAATACATATTATGTACCCTGCTTTTATGAACTTGTTTTGATCATACTTGTATGCAAGACCATATGTGAGGGAACATGTGTATTAGTTAGAGCAACATGGTGGTGGAGATTGGATAGTGGCAGAAAATTTGAGATCCACTATGGGTTTTACCTTTCTTTTGTTACCTCACTAGGGATAAAGTGAATGCGTGTGTTATATTTGTCTTGTGACATCAAAGATGTTCTTGTTTTCAAGGTAGCACATTTGTTATTCAAACATCATGTGAAAGTGCTTAAGGATACACTCAATTTATTCCTAATTCTAGATTGCATGGATTTTCCATTTCTAGAGGAATATAGGTAATATGTGTTGCATCATATTTATATTATGCCATGATTCCCATATGAATGCTAATCAAAAACACGATGAAGTTCTAAGTAATATTACATCATATGTGAGGAGTTTTATGTCTACCACACTTTATGAGAGAATAGACCAGTGAACCCATAAACCCCGGTCCATTTTTATTATAAGAAACCACGTTTACATGCTTTTAATGTCATTTACATTTTCTACAGAATTAATTTCAATAATACAAAAATACTTTCTGCAAGCATAAACAAACACCCAAAAAGAAATTTATTTTATTGTTTTACTTTCTTATTCTAGTTACAGTTTACTTTATTGTTCTCTTATTTTACTATTTTATTTGAGTTTTACTAATATGAAACCTTGTGCTTGACAACCACATGGTGGAGTTTGTGATACAAGAAAAAAACTTTGTTTTATAGGTTGCTAGAAGAGGACAAAAGAGAAGTTTCTGCAATTGCCCGAGAGTTTAATATAAACCATCGGGTCACCTTGTGGGGAAAAGATGCTTGCTACAACACTCTCACTTAGAGTCCCAATGCATACACGTAAAGTTGTTTCCATCACAATATTTGAAATTGTGATCTATAATTTCCAAAAAAAATTATATCAGACAAAATAATTATTGAAAGACCCGCAAATTTGATGAAATAAAGACAAAAAAGTGATGTTCTTGGCCTAATAAAGTGAAACAATGTGTCCTTATAATATCGTAGAAAATTAGCAAAAATATGTTGGCATATAATCTAGCTTGTGAAGTGCAACATCGTGAACCATATGAATATCGGTTCTGCTATCTAGGTTAGAAATGACTGGCACCATATACGATCATGAAAAATTTCAAGGTGCAGCATGTTAATGTATGCCAAGCGGGGCACTTATGATGTACTATTAGAAATTAATCTGACCAATTCATTGATTCAAAATTGGAAGAAAATTTGAACTAATTAGGAATCTATAAGGTATATGAGGGAGACCACTATGAAGCAAGGTAAAGAACATAAAGCAAAGACGAGGGTAATTATTGCCACCACCTGATAACAGGAAAGTGTAAGCTAGAGGAGGAAACAACTGTAGAGTTATCCAGCAAAAGAGAAGCACTTCACTACCACCTCCATGTCGCTACCCGAGCGCTTATAGGTTTTTGAGGCCGAGATGACTCCATATCTGCCCCATCGCATCACTCGCGTGTTCCATGGAAAATCAGTCATCTTAGCAGCCAACAAAGAGGCAAAAAAATCCTGAAAACAAACCCTTATCTCGTGACATCAGGCACGAGCGGCCTAACTGGCCAAGTTTATAAGATATTTCCCAGGTCAAACTTCAGAGTAGCATCCCAGTAACGATGGACCGGCCGAGCGGAAATGTGGCACATTAAAATGGCACAAAGACGTGCCCAACTGATCTAGGACATCCAAAGATCGGATTGGACGGCTCAGGAGGTTAAATCGCTAAGAAAACTCATAGGTAGTTGAGTTTTATTTTTTTAAAGTATGAAACGTACAATCAAACATAACTCAATTTGTGTGCGATGTTGAGTTATGGGTTGTTGTGTATAGCTTGTGTACATATGCTACTTGTTTCTTTTGGTATCACTATTGTTGCATAGCTAAACGGTGTGTGATGTTTGAAATAAACATACCACTGGACTAAACAACAGTGTGGCACCTTAATTAAACACTTATGTTGTAGAAATTTTTGTTGATTGTGATTACTCATATATGTCGATGGTTGAGCCGACAAAAACATATATGTAGGCCCTAACTATCGCAAACTATCAACAACATGAAACATATTATGTGAAAGATCGGTCATTTTCACATGGTTCAGTACACCGTGTGCACAATATAGGCTCATCATACACCCTCGAATAGCGATGGCTCGCTTCATCGTATGTGGAGGACGATTTCCACCATGTGCGATGGCCCGATCTATACTAGTGGCATAATATGTACTAGTGTAGTTATCACCAAAAATTCGACGCATTTACCTTGATCTCAAGGCAATAGTTAGCAACTCCGTACCTATGAAGCTACCCAGCTGCTTTTGGATGTAGTAGTCATAATAAAATCGATATACTTATCATCCTAATACATATGAAGTTTCCGAGGTGTTTTACTTCATAGTTGTTGACTTGACGAAGATAAAGTTATCATCCAAAAGTGGTAACTCACTTATGAAATTAGGTGGTAAGTTCTATGATAAAAAAAATCGAAAATAACATCCAAAAGTGAGATCGCATTTCAACCCGAAACTAATCGTATGTACTGTGGATAATTTATAGTCTGGATAACTCACATGTTACATGTAGGTAATTTTTGGGTCCAAAAAAGTTGTCAAAACATACATGATATCTCGTTTTCGAAGGTCTTGTTGCGGCTAGTCCAATGGTAAAAATGGATCTTCGATCGGATAAAAGGTTTGACATACAAAACATTCTGAAATTTCAAATTTTAAACAGTTTTTTCTTGTATATTCATGCACTAGTCACATGAATTTTCTTGCGTTTGGCATGTGATTGCGCTCCTGTGGTAGCACTCAGAGCAAACTCATTCAAATCAATGTTGTCTGAACATCCTCCATGTTGTGCTATTTATTTGACTCACATCGTACAATGGCGTACTTTTTATGGTTTAGCCGATGCTATATTTAATGCTAGCTATGTCCCTACTAGTATATAGGTACCACTAGCTATTCTTATTTCCCTAGCACCGCAACACAAAAGTAACAGTTTTACATTAGAAGGTTGATCTTTTCGTCCATTCCCTTTTCCGTCTTGCAACTTTCTCAACCACTCTTGATAGAATCGGGACATTACCATAGCAGGGTGTGTATAGGAGTTATGGACTTAAGTAGGCTTAGGAGGCATCAGGAGTGCCCTTACAGGTTCATGATCGATCAACATTTCCCCTAGATGGTCATTCTTCTCCATAAACATGATTTCAAAAAGGATAAGAAACCATTCATGGGAACTCCATATGCAGGGTTGTGCGAAATTACTCTTGCCAGGTCTAAGCATGTTGATCGTTTCCTGTACAACCCTAGAAAACCAGTCTATGCAATAGATGCGTGTGCGCTGCACCGCAAGAAGAAGAAATTTCACTTTCTCTTATCCAACGGTAGGACGCAGTCCTGCAGTCAAGTAATCCAATATACCTCCGATGTTCAACTCGAGGTCTTCTACGTAAGGAACTAGGGTAGAAACAATGTTCTCTTCGAGAATCAGGAAATGATTTGGGCACCCAAGATTTCTAAAAGTTCCATCTCGATCGTGTTTGGCAGAGCGTGATTATCCCAACGAGTTACCCAACTATGGCTACGAGCTCTCGCTGTTATTTGTACATATGTATAACTTATATTACTTACTCTCTTTTTATCCATACACTCAGTGGAGAAGGACGAACAAAACTCGAGGTAGGGCGAAGTTTACAAAAATGACACAAATATGAATATGTCCCGGGACATTAATACTTTATATGATTCTAACACAATCACATAGTAATAGAAGTATAACCTAAAAAGATACTCATAAAGAAATTTTAATGATGTATAGAGGTCATAGCCAATGGCAAAGCTATTTGTTTTTGAAAATCGTCCATAATTTTATCGATTTGGACTTCTGAATATCCCTCCCTCGATGTAGCACATCATCAAGTCCCCAAGAAGCCATTGAGAAAATCAGCCTTGATGCATGGTTTTTTTCGGCTAAAAAACCTTTTCAACTTTTGTTGTCACCGCCATAGAACCAATGCCAACTCAAAGAGGCGATAAACCGTAGGAAAGACGACATGTCTTTCAAATATCAAGAACAACCTCAAAATCTTCATTTTTTATTAAATGAATAGATTCATAATTCTCTTAATAGGAGAAATCTCCATGTTATAATTACATAAGATGAGCAATCTTATTCACACAACCTAAAAATAGTATCTTGAGTCAAGATAAGAAAATTTTGAAACAGTTATAAACATAGCTCATCAAATCAATGGTAATACATTGTATGGCAACGTAGGAAGTGTCCACGTCATAAAAATAATCAATAGTGATATGTTATCTTCCCCATTCTCTTGATTCCATGTTATCTTATTATTTTATTCGTACTTACAATTATGATGTTATTTTGTGTGCAAATTGAGATTTTTCAAGAGGGGATCTCAACCATCAATTCTCCTATTGAACAAGCATGTACTCACATCCTTAAGGGGAGACCGATAAAAATAGAATTAGAATTCTCAATTACTAAAATATAAAAAGCCAAAGTAGGACCTTAAAACACAATCCATCACATATCTAGATTTGGTTCGGCCACACACCATATCCCAACAAAAATACACTTAAGTCCTACATCAATACCCCCATGACAATGTTTAGAGTTCGGTTTTGTTAAATTTAGAATTAACTATTGATAGAAATATTTAGTTTTGGATGAGATTAGATAAGCCTTTGTTTATGTTTCAGAATCGGTTTTGCGTAGTTTTCACTAAAACAACCAAAAATTTCTCATACAGAATCCGTTTTTTGACGTATGACCACTCAAAATATTTAGAATAAACATGAACATATGAAATGTTTCGTCAAAAATCAAGTTAGGGCGGATGTCCTACCTTGACCTACTAGGAGCTTCGCCCTGGTTGCCAGGTCTGATTTTCCCTTAGTTGGAGGAGAGAGATTTAAGAAAGAGAAGGTTGTCCTCCCTTATCTAAGGAATGATCCCTTAAAAATAATAGAAGAGTATTTTCTCCATTGTAATTTGTGCATTCCCTTATCAACATGATTTTTTACTATAATTAGTCAATTCACATTAATTTTTAGAAATGATAATAAGAGGTGACCCGTTGTACAACATATTTTTGATGTCTTCTCTAGATTATATGGAGAGCTAACAGAAGACTCGCCTTCTCTACCATTGTATATGTCTTATGTATTTCAACAATACCTAACTAGTTTCATTGTGTCAACCAACACCAATAATATAATAATTAATACTAGCTCTGTCAGTAATTAGGAACAAGTGTCCCGCCAACTGTTGTAGTAGTGAATATACCAGCGGGCATTCAAATTTACATAGCATATTAGAACTCAGTAGTAAGAAATAAATATCAAAACTTTGATCCTCCCAACTCGTTTCCTTTTCAATTAGAATTCTAAATTACTAAAATATATAAAGCCAAAGTAGGACCTTAAAACACAATCCATCACATATCTAGATTTGGTTCCGCCACACACCATATCCCAGCAAAAATACACTTAAGTCCTACTTCAATACCCCCATGACAATGTTTAGAGTTTGGTTTTGTTAAATTGAGAATTAACTATTAATATAAATATTTAGTTTCTGATGAGACTAGATAAGCCTTTGTTACGTTTTAGAATCGGCTTTGCGTAGTTTTCACTAAAACAACCAAAACTTTCTCATACAGAATTCGTTTTTGACGTATGACCACTCAAAATATTCAGAATAAACATGAACATATGAAATGTTTTGTGAAAAATCAAGTTAGGGAGGATGCCCTACCTTACCCTACTGGGAGCTTCGCCCTGATTGCCAGGTCTGATATTCCCTTAGTTGGAGGAGAGAGAATTAAGAAAGAGAAGGTTGTCTTCCCTTATATAAGGGATGATCCCTTAAAAATAAGAGAAGAGTATTTTCTCCATTATAACTTGTGCATTCCCTTATCAACGCGATTTCTTACTATAATTAGTCAATTCACATTAATTTTCAGAGATGATAATTAGAGGTGACCCGTTGTATAACATATTTTTGTTGTCTTCTCTAGATTGTGTGAAGAGCTAACAGAAGACCCGCCTTCTCTACCATTGTATATTGTCTTATGTATTTCAACAATACCTACCTAGTTTCATTGTGTCAACCAACACCAAGGATATAATAATTAATACTAGCTCCAGTAATTAGGAACAAGTGTTCCGCCACCTGTTGAAGTGGTGTATATATACGTACCAGCAGGCATTCAAATTTACAACTCAGTAGTAACAAATAAATATCAAAACTTTGATCCTTCCAGCTCGTTTCATTTTCCATCTTGCAACATTCCCTACCATTATCGTTAGAGTAGAAACATTATTTTTGTGCTGGAGTATCGTATAGGAGTTGGGGACTGGAAGTAGGCTTAGAAGGCATCAGGAGCGCCCGGAAGGGTTCATGGTCGATCGAAATTTCTCCTAGATGGTCATACTTTTCAAGCAAAATGACATCGTGGAGCATGTGAAATCTGCAACGTGAACCCAATAAGGGGTGGTGTACAACAGTACAAGGATGATATACCCGTGTCCAACCATGTTGGGTGTCTCGTGTACTACCATAGAAAACCACTATGCGCACCGGATGCATGCATGTTTCATATCGAGCCATTGAGACCTGACTTTCTGGTCGACAACGAGGGTCCGTCTTCTTCGAGCAACATGTACTTCCCAGATGAAGCCCGGTGTCATATGTGCAATGTGACGGTCCGTTTGAGGCAGAGGCACCAGGTGTAGTCTTCAGAAAAAGAGTGAGGATGTGAGAAAAGTAGAGTACAGACAATGCACTTAGAAAAGTAGAATCAATTTTTAACCCCAAGAGTTATTCCAACACACTTAGAATTTACTTCATGTTTTCCTCCTTTGCCAATTCAGGACTCTCATAAGAAGGATCAGTCAAGTGATAAGTGTACAGACAACTCATCATCGATCGTACTAAGCTTGGAGTAAGACCATGAATATGTCTGTCCTCCTTGGCTCTATTAATGAGCACTGTCAGCATATTAACCAATGTTAAACAAAATGTGTGACGAAGGATCTCTTTGCCCAAGGCATTTCTTTGTTTGAAAGAGCCACAGTGGTTACTCTTTCAACGCCCACTTTATTAAAAATCTAAACCTGCACAGTACTCGCCTCAGGGGTTTTCAGTTTAAGTATCTTAGCCATCGCTCCCGAAAATGAGTGATACGTAACAAATCTAAGAGCCAATATGTTCTTTGTGTTAAGAGCTTAAATTAGACCCCCAAATAAATATTAGTTTGAATTGCTAAACAGAAGAATGTGTGAATCGGAGTAAGCATTGAAAACAAAACTCATATACTACCTATGTTCCCTGATGTACTACTATCATCTAATAAGAGCAAACTATCAAATATTTTAAGTGGAGATTAACAAATAATGGGATGTTTCCTGTCAAATATATATATGAAGATCTTATGAATGGATATCCACGGTTTCCCATAACTACCTATAGAAGTTAAAAATCCCACTGAGAACAAGATTTTTATGACGAGAATGAAACGACTGAACATTTAATTTTATCATGCCCTTTCGCTAAGATTATTTGACGCATTGTGTTTTGCACTTACAATATTCCAGCACCAACCAATATCACTAATATGTTTGGGAATTGGCTTAACGGAGTGGATAGGGCGAATAAATCTAGAATTCATATAGGCGTTTCGGTTTTATGTTGGTCCATTTGGAGGTGCCAGAACAATATTATTTTTAACAAGGCTGGAGTTTAATCTTTTTTGCAGGTTATTCACATGGCGTCACACTGGATTCAGTTCTGAACTTTTCTTCTCCCAGAGCATCAGCGAGAACCTATGGTGTCTGGATGCAACCGTCTCGTCATGGTCGGTACGGATATTTTCAACCAGGCTTTGTGGCGGCATTCTAATAGATTAAGAGATGTCTAGCTGCTATATGCTTCCACTTTTGAGTTTATTTGTTATTTTCAGATGGTTGGTGTTTGTATCAACTCTATCTGATCCTTGAACTATAATACTTTGATTATTAAACTTCTCAATAAAAGGCTATGTGCATCCTAGGATGCAGAGGCCAAAGCATTGCCCCATTTCGAAAAAAAAGAGCAAACAGGCAACTCGTGTTTTTAGTTGGTTTAGTTACATTAACAGTACAAACTCTAGAATTGGACATGTTCTCTACCAGACTACCAATAGTAGAGAAGTAAAGTTCTGAGATGGCAATTGGTTTTGATGGCCAGGCTCACAAAATTGATCTCTCCAATCGTGTCACGTCAGAACGAAGAAACATGCCATACTGGCGGTGGTTCTAACTACTGCTCCTCCTGATGTCTCCTTTAGCCCAAAGGCCACTGTTTGGACGAAGTACTGAAAGCACACTAGTTACAAACATTGTTGCACGTGTACTCTGTCCTAGACAATTTACAATTCCATTTACATTCCCCTCTGAACAATTTTTGTGATTTAAGATACCCTTGGAAGTAATACTACTACTTTCATGATACCAAAGTTGAGGGGTGACACTTACTAATTGCTACTACCTCCGATCCTAAATAAGTGTCGCAATTTTGAACTAGAGTTAGTTTAAAACCATGACACTTATTTAGGATCGGAGGGAGTACTTGGCAAAGAGGAAGTAAACCGTTAGCAAACCGAGGGACCTGCTCACATGTTTCAGCGCGGACATATACCATCAGTTGCTGGACTTTTTTGATAAAAATTTATGTTTCTGGAGTGGTTATATAAATATGACAACCTTAAAATAGTTGCCATTTTTAGGCTATTTTCTCATATACAAACTCGTTGAGGTCATTGCCTACTGCACTACTGCACTGTCAACAGAAGCGGGAGGTGAGTGTGCCTAAGAGTTGAACTGGACTTATTTTAGGGGATTTATGTCCTACTTTGGATTGTAATTTGATAGCAGGTTTTATAATGTTCGTCTTTGCTCAAGATTAGACAGTTTTGTCTCTCGTAGTCAGGTTTCCTTGCAGTGTGGTTGAATATTGTAATTCATCCATAACTAAGCTATGTATCGGATAACACTATAGGAAATCGGCGCAGCGCCGAGGGCCGGGAGCCCTCGGCACAGCCCCTCTCGGCGTAGGAACCTGTCGACGTAGAGTGAAAAGCCGTCGGCGTACACACGCCGAAGTCGCTGTCTGGCCCTCGGCCTGGCTATCGTCGGCATAGACCCAGCGGGCCCTGCTGCACCTCCGTTAACAGCCGTCCGGCACATAGGCGCTACGCCGACAGCATTGCCGTCGACACACCTCCTAGCCACACCCCAGGGCAGGCCGCCACGTTGCAGCAGGGCAACGACTACGCCGACGGCAATGCTGTCGGCACATCTCCTAGCAACACCCCAGGGCAGACCGCCACGTAGCAGCACGGCAACAACTACGCCGACGGCATTGTCGTCGGCATAGTCTCTGGCTGCTGGGTTGGTGCATGATTTGTGCCGATGGCATTGTCGTCGGCGTAGCATCTGTTTCTTTTTTCTTTTCTTTTTTGCTTACTTACCTTTCCAGCAGCAACAAAATCCATAAATGAATTATAGGAAAAGTTATGAAAGCAAGAACAACATCACATATCATTACCCAAACATCAAATATCATTATCCAATAGCACTACATAACATCATCGAAACAAGATCATCACAATAAGTGCATACACAAACAAGATTCCAACCCTATCTAGCATCTAGCTAGGGGCATCCCGACCCTACATAACCCGATCTAGCATCTAGCTCTAGCTCTATCCATGGAGCCCGAGGGATCCCGACCCTAGCTGAGGCGAACGTCGATGCATCGGGGAAGTAGAACCAACACCCGAAGAAACACCAGGAGAAGCACCGGGAGAAGAACCTTGAGCCTCACGGCTGGAATGAAGCGGTGTAATCTCGCGTGACGAACACGGCATGGGAGAAGCACGACCAAAGGGTCGAGTCCCGGAATTTCCCGTCACCTACATGTTTGAGCAAGAGTTAGCAACTTGCGAGGCATAGGAAAGCGGTAACCTGTAACAAGTGGAGTGCAAACAACTTACCGGGGTACCAGAGTAGTATGTGACATCGAATTCTTCCCTCGATGGGAAGCGAGGCGCTCGCCCCGGGTTAGCTGGCCGGTCAGTTGGTACCACCTTCCGCTCTCTAGTTTCCAAAAAGTGCGCCATCGCCTACATGATAGTTCGATGTTAGCCGTTGCAGAAACAAATTTCAAACTAGAGGATAGTTCGATGCCACCCTTTGCAAAACTAAAGGTTGAAACTTACATCATTAAGCAACCCTTGGTACACGTCGAAAGCATCTTTCTATTCACGCAACGCATCATAATGCGCCTGATAATCCATGTTATGGGACCTGTAGGCCTCCTCGAACTCTGGCTACAATTTCAGAAATAATGGAACTCGTCAAATTTAGCCATTCATGAACGAATTGCGGCAAGATGATTAAAATGAGAACCACTTACATCGTCGGTGGTGGTGGATCGACGAGACAGAGAACGAGGCGCGATAGGTGGTGATCGGCGGTGTGGGTGGCCTTGATACGCGTGAGGCTCGTGGTAGGCTTGAGAACCGTATTAAGCATCTTGTAACGGCCATGCGGCTTGCCTTGGGACGCCAAGATCACCACAATCTCATCGACCTCGTGCTGGAGTGGGTCATCCACCTCCGAATGCAAACCCTGAACCTTCTCATAGTAGAGGTCGACAGTAGACTTGGCCTTGTCGTAGTACTCGGCAAGCTGGGGCTGAGGCTTCTCTAGATCGGGCTTCTTCCGCTTCATGACCTGCCACACAACCAGGTTGGTAACCTGGCTATCAACCTCCTTCTCTTGCGCCTCCTGCATCGCCAAAGAAATGTTATGCGTGTCAACTACAAACATGATGCGAAATAAATGCTCCATGTATATATATACCAGGTGGTCCTTGAAGAGATCATGGTTGTGGCATCCCGTGATGTGTGTTCCCTCATGGCCACGGTTTGCTTTGTTCCGCTAGCTCACAACCTCGAACCAGGGTCTTGCCCGAGCCACCTCCTAGCCAATGTCTCAAATGTGTCTTCCTTCCCATCGCACCGGTGGGGCCTAACCTAAAAACCCAATACTCATTTGAAGAACATATAATGTAATGGCAACTTAGCCGTTGGCGTAGTAACCCGGCCCTCGGCGCTTCTTGGATTTCATGTAGTGTATAGGGGCCAAATACGATTTTTTATTCCTTCTTAATATTAAATGCTTTTGACCATTTCGGCCCTTATTGTGTTTGGTGGAAATCTCATGGGTTTAACACTGCGAAAAAGGTGCAATGCAGTAGCAATATATACCTCCAGTCATTCCCATTTAACCTAGCACATGCATCTCCAAGAAAATTAACATAAAGTCTTCAGCCCTATGTGACACCTTTTTCGTTTTCCAAATAAGTCCACCAGTAGTCCTGTTAGATACATCCGTGCAGGAGTATGCATGTATAGAAGACAGAAGCTTAGGACTGCAGTAAGCTTAGGAGGCATCAGGAATGACCTATAGGATTGCTGATGGATCAAAACTCTCTAAAGATGAGTTCCCACTAGTTCTTTTGGAAAAAAGAGATGAACAAGAAACTCTAAGTATCTCTGGGAACAATATTTCACGACACGGCACATACCACATCCACAGTACCCCGACAGACCGAATACTCGTGTCGCGGACAAAGTGATGTCTTCATGAATCCTGCGGTCGGTGTTGATGTTGTTGATTTCAACTCTAGTTTACATTTGACGAATCAAGAATATATTTGTGTATTTTATTTGATGTTGTCCCTCTTTTGTTGTTTTGAGTAATTTGAATAACCAATTGGTGAAGGAGTTATATGTTTTGAATTCAGTGATGGCAGATATTTTATATACTTAAGTTTATATATCAACAATTTCTAAATGCTTAATTATGCCTGAGCTGGACTAATCATATGCGAGGCAGTACAGGAATAGGTTAAAAAAGGTACTCCCCCAGAGGCACAAAATCCATCCCATGCACTTTCTGGCTGAGACGTAGGGTGAGCGGCAGCCCACAAAAAACGTTTCTAGCTTTCAAGCATTCCAATAATTCATTAAACAAGATGGTTGCTACTAGTACGGGTTCTCTGCGGGCACTGGCAGCTGGGAAGAGCCGGTAAGGTTGATCCTTAAGGTGGCCATACTTGTGTTTTTCTGGTAGTGTTTTGTTCTAGTAAGGGCGCAGTTAGTTTCAACCATTCTCCCGATGTTTATGTTATCTTTCTTTGAAATATCCAAAGGGCTAAGGAAAATATTGGACCTTTTTAGATCATTATTCTTTTGGTAAAGTGATTGTCAAATCAATGGAACAGTGATTCTGTTGGAAATATAAGCAATAATCCATATGATTTAATCCGAATAATAAACTGATAAAGCATGATCATACAAACAGTAGTAAAACCAATCATGCAGATCAACAAAGTAGATGAACAGATTACATTTATACAAGACAAACCTATTACATCTACGCCAAACGGTAGAACTAGAAACTCTAGCATAATCTGAAAGAGAGAGATTGAGATCACATACGATGCAGTTGCGGCAGTAGTCGCGGCAGAGCTGTCGCCCATGTTGAGGTTGTCGAAGAGGTCGCTGACGTTCGGAAAGAAGTCGTCGTTCAGGAACTCTTCGTCGGATGCCGTCGTGGTTGCCAGTAGTCGCGCTTGAGAGCTCCCCAAAAACCTGATCGCCCCTCACCCGTACAGGTTCACGAGAGGCAGGGTTCTGGAGGCCTACTGTCCCGATCTGCGGTGCACGCCGCAAGCCGGGATGGGGAAGACGAAAGCGACGGCGCAAGGTTCTGGAGGGTAGGCGCGTGTGTGGATTGAGTTACCGATTAGGTTTAGCGCAGACGCATATATAGTGCAGGTTAGGAAGATCATGGGACTCAACCCACGTCCGAGTCGGTAACAGTCCACGTCCATAAAAACTGGAAACGGCTGTAATTAACGCGTCCGTTAATAACTCATAATCCATTTTCCCAACCAGCAAAAATAAAGCTCAGCTCGGCGAGATTCCCGCAACCCGCGGCGCGCGCGCGTCGTGACGAGGCGTGGCGAGGCGAGGCAAGGCGGGCGGCGTCGGAGGAGGAGTGCGTGAGGGCTATTCTTCTTATCACACCTTAGTGAGTGGTGCAACACTCTACTATATAAGATGGTCCAACTCCCCTTCAACTAGCAATGTGGGACTAAACTTTAGCACCACTAGCACAGCCATATGCTGCCATATACAAGTGGGTCAAAGAGAATTTTCAGAATTTGTCTAATGGGCCAACAACCCAAAACTCACCAAATTCCAACAATCCCCCACAAAGTCTCATTGGCACATCACAACACTTTTCTTCCAGAACATTATTTTATATACCGGTGTGTAGTGGAGACTGTTAAGTTGAACTTCCACGTTAAACTTCATGCTACGCTAGCTAGCAACTTGAATAGTGGACTATGGCTTGAACTATAAGTTTTCTGCGTGCTAGTTTCACACAAAATCTAGACCGGTACAGGGCTACCGTCGGCTTCCCCGCGGTTTGGAGCTTATGCGTCATACTCCAGGGCCTTTCATGAGTTTATTAGAGAGCACCCAACTCTCACGGACTGCGACGTTTGACAGTCAGACTCATATAGGTGTGTTTCCCAAGAGATGTTCTGCAGGACAACATCTCCGCTTATAAAAAGCCACTTGGAACACATTAAGATAAATATCAACCTGCCATGCAGATTAAGAGAGTATTGCATATTTATGGAGATGTAAATATAATATAGGGATACTCTCCTCTCAGCTGACCAACAGCTTGTCTCTCATCTCTAATTCACGGGATCTCCGATCACATAGAGTGGGTTGCCACTGGGATCAACTCATAACATGGGTCTCAAACCCATCTCCCTCGATGCATTATCTTTCACATTGCGTGATAAACCCTTTGAGAAGGGATCTGCCAGGTTCTTAGATGTTTGGATATAATCCAACGCAATAACTCTGGAGTTTCTCAGTTTCCTAACAGATTTCAATCTCCTCTTCACATGCCTTGATGACTTCATATTATCCTTAGAACTGTTTACTTTGACGATCATAGTTTGATTATCACAGTTCATCGGGATGGCGGGTATTGGTTTTTCAACCACAGGTAAGTCCATCAAGAGCTCATGAAGCCACTCTGCTTTAACAGTGGCTGTGTCTAATGCTGTGAGTTCTGCTTCCATTGTTGACCTCGTTAAGATGGTTTGCTTGCAAGACTTCCAGGAAACAGCTACACCACCAAGTGTAAACAAATAACCACTTGTGGCCTTAATCTCATCAGCATCAGATATCCAGTTTGAATCGCTATAACCCTCAAGTACCCGTGGATACCCAGTATAGTGAATACCATAACTCGTAGTGCCTTTCAAATAAACGCAAAACTCTTTCAAGAGAATGCCAATGATCATCTCTAGGATTTGACACAAATCGACTCAGTTTGCTTACAGCAAAGGAGATGTCAGGTCTAGTAGCGCCGGCTAATACATGAGCGAGCCAATGATTTGAGAATATCTCAGTTGATCTTTAGCAGTCCTTCGATTCTTTCGAAGTAGCACACTCGGATCATAAGGCGTTGGAGAAGAATTGCAGTCGCTATACCCGAAGCGACTCAATGTCTTTTCCACATAGTGAGACTGAAGCAGTGTAATCCCACCATTGTCATTCTTTAGTAGCTTGATGTTTAAAATTACATCAGCCACTTCCAAGTCCTTCATCTCAAAGCAGCGAGATAGGAACTCTTTGACCTCCTCGATAACAGCGAGGTTGGTCCCGACTATCAATATGTCATCAACGTAGAGACACATAATAACTCCCTCGCCCCCACCATGGCGATAGTACACACATTTGTCAGCTTCATTTGCAACAAAGCCTTCAGCAGTTAAAGTTCTTTCAAACTTCTTGTGCCACTTCTTAGGAGCTTGCTTAAGACCATACAAAGATTTTAATAACTTACACACCTTTCCTTCTTGACCATCTACTACAAATCCGTCAGGCTGCTCCATATAAATTTCCTCATCTAGCTCTCCATTTAGAAAAGTTGTCTTAACGTCCATTTTATGAATGAGAAGACCATGTGAGGCAGCCAAGGAAAGTAGTACTCGAATAGTGGTCAATCTGGCTACAGGTGAGTAGGTATCGAAGAAGTCTTCACCTTCCTTTTGGGTATAACCCTTAGCCACAAGACGTGCTTTGTACTTTTCAATAGTACCATCAGGTCTAAGCTTTTTCTTGAACACCCACTTACATCCTACAGGTTTACACCCATAAGGACGATCAGTGACTTCCCAAGTACCATTAGCTAAGATGGATTCCATCTCGCTTCTGACAGCTTCCTTCCAGTAGTCAGCATCTTGAGATGCATAATCTTCTGAAATGGAAGTGGGAGTATCATCTACAAGGTACACAATGAAATCATCACCAAATAACTTTGCAGTCCTTTGTCTCTTGCTCCTTTTGGGAGCTTCATTGTCATCCTCCATAGGATCATCAGAGTGTTATATCGGCATAGTGGGTTCAGAAATTATAGAAAATTCCTAACTAGATGAACTAGTCATCTCCTGATTTGATGAGCTAGACATACCTTTCATAGGAAAGATGCCCTCAAAGAAAGTCGCATCATTCGACTCCATAATTGTACCAACATGCATGTCGGATACCTCAAATTTTACTATCAAAAATCTATAGCCAATTCTATGAAAAGCATATCCCAGAAAAACACAATCAACGATTTTTGGTCCAAGCTTTCGCTTCTTGGGTATTGGAATATTGACTTTCGCCAAACAACCCCAAGTTCGTAAGTAAGAGAGTTTAAGCCTTTTCTTTTCCCATTCCTCAAATGGAGTCATGGTTTTATCCTTTACGGGAACACGGTTTAGGACATGACATGCAGTCATTAGCACCTCCCCCCACCATTCCTTGGAAAGACCCGATGTATCTAACATGGCGTTAACCAAATCAGTTAGAGTACGGTTCTTCCTTTCGGACACCCCATTTCACTGAGGTGAGTAGGGAGGCGTCCTCTCATGTATAATACCATGTTCCGCATAGAATAAATCAAATTCATTTGAAAAGTACTCTCCACCATGATCCGACCTTAGCCGCTTGATTTTAAGATCAAGTTGGTTTTCTGCCTCAGCTTTATAGATTTTGAAGTAGTTCAAAGCTTCATCTTTAGATTTCAAAGATAAACATAGCAGTATCTAGTGGAGTCACAATCAACGTCATAAAGTATCTTTTTCCACCTTTTGTCAACACACCATTCATCTCACAAAGATCTGAATGTATAAGTTCTAGCGGTGCTAAGTTTCTCGGTTCCGCAGCCATATGAGACTTGCGGGGTTGCTTTGCTTGCACACAAACTTCACACTTAGAACCTTTGACAGTGGTAAATTTCGGAATTAAACTCATATTGGCTAGCTGCGTCATGCAACCAAAGTTAATATGACAGAGTCGTGAATGCCAAACATTGGAGTCATTATCATTGCAAACATGATTAATAACTTTAGTACATGATTCTGACAAAGACAAGCGGAACAGACCTCCACACGCATAACCCTTTCCAACAAATTGTACATACTTACAAATTACAACTTTATTGGACTCAAAAACCAACTTAAAGCCATCTTGACATAAAAGCGATCCACTGACGAGATTCTTATTGATGGAGGGAACATGCTGCATATTCTTCAGCTGTATGGTC
Source organism: Avena sativa (assembly GCA_916181665.1). Lineage (NCBI taxonomy): Eukaryota > Viridiplantae > Streptophyta > Magnoliopsida > Poales > Poaceae > Avena > Avena sativa. The sequence continues at coordinate 232,772,412 of OV702282.1, read as the reverse complement.
TTCCCCAAAGTAAACTTCAGATCTACCGTACCTACACCATGAACAGAAGCACGTGAGCCGTTTTCCATCAGCACGGAAGAGGTCCTTGAGACCTGATAAGAGGAAAACATGGAAATATCAGAACATACATTTGTATTAGCACCCGTGTCTATCCACCAATCAGGAGAATGACATACTGAAAGGATAGTAGGTAAAATACCGTACCCAACATCCTTCATCTCAGTATCGCTAATAACAACTGAAAGGATACGAATGTCGCCTAGAGGGGGGTGAATAGGCGATTAAAACTTTTCTTGTCATGGGAATGACCACGGCAGATGCTGCAATCGGCAGCGAGTAGTAGAACGAAAGGCAAGGGCGGCTAGCCATCTGCGGTGCGAGATGGGGGCGGAGACACAGGGTTTTACCCAGGTTCGGCCCCCCGGAGGGTAAAGACCTACTCCTGCTAGATTGTATTATGATGGAGGTACAATGGGGCGAGCTCGACGGCTAGGCGGCGAGTCGCTTGGGTGGATGATGGAACATATGTTTACACGCCCTGTAGGGAGGTTTATATAGACTCACCCTCCCTAGGGTTTACAAATCTCAACCGAATCTGTTAAGGTTTCGGTAGTCGTTTAACCTAATCCGACTGGGCCTATCTACTCTCCTGGGCCTTCAGCTTCGAGTCGCTTGGATCCACGGCAGGTCTCGATCCAGTCGTCGTCTTGCAGGCCCACTCGCCAGTTCCTGGGCCAGTCGGAAACGTCCTGCTGGGTATACCCCGGTAGGCGTATCCCCATCAGTAGTCCCCGAGGCCGTCGTTGATTGGGCGCAGGTGGTTGCTGGCAGTCGGAGCATACGGGTACAATGCAGACATCCAGTCGAATCGGTGGCGGGCTCCTGAATAAAGGAAAAAACTAGTCATTCTGATCGCAGCCTGGCGAACGGGTCGGCGAAATATTCAGTCACTGTTGTAGTGATCGGATCGGCGAGCCGAGTGGTTGAAGTTGGACTGTCAAACGCAGTCAAAACTAGCCGTTGGGGTAATCCAGCGGTAACTTCTGGCGTAATCACCGCGTAGTAACGGCTCCCTGATTTGGCGGGTAACAACCGCTATATAAAGGGAATGGTAGGCGATCGGAGAACCATCTCCTCGTCATTTCCTCCGATTGCGCACACCCCCGTTCTCCTCCGCATCGCGATCCAGCCGATCCAAAATCCTCCGACCCCCACGATCCCTTCCGCCAATGGCCCCCTCCATCGAACCATGGGGCAGGTCCAAGTGTACGAGAGCGCTACTGGCGTCTTTCGAGGAGGCCGGGATCCTGCGCGCCGGCAGGTGGCGCATCCCCACGGCCGGAGAGGTGACTCCGGACCCGTGCGAGGGAGAATTCGTCTGCTTCACCAGCCACCTGGAACGGGGGCTGGGATTCCCCACATCCCTCTTCTTCCGGCGCTTCTGCGCCTTCTACGGGATCCAGCCATCAGACATGGGCCCGCACAGCATCGAGCAGCTCGCCATTTTCGTGGCGTTCTGCAAGTGCTACCTGGTCTGCAGGCCCTACTTCCCCTTGTGGCAAGATCTGTTCCACGGGAGGATCAGTCGCAAAGAAGCAGGCGGCCCAATGCTCGCTGCGAGCGGTCTGACGTTTTAGTTGAAGTCGAAGGCATCCTTTTTTGACCTGATGCTACCTGCCAAGGCGGCGAGTGAGTGGAAGAAGTCTTGGTTTTACGTCACCGAGGAGACTCCAGACGGCGAGGTAGCGATTCCGAGATACTCTGCCGATCGGCCCAAGCCGCGCCGACTCCAAGTCAGCAAGCTTCCAACGGACCAGCGGATATTCGTGGATGAGATGCTTCAAACCATCCGCGGCCTGAAGAAGAAGGGTCTTCAGACCATCAACTTGTACAACTGCTAGCTCGGGCGGCGACTCGTTCCCCTGGCCCGCCGTGACCATTATATGTACGAGTACACGGGCCGGGAGGACTCGACGAAATCCTGCCTCGCCGAGTGGCAACTCGAGGACTACCTCCCGGCGTTGAAGAAGATCACCCAGGCGGTGTACCTAGACGTGAAGGCTGGGGTTGCCCCCTACACCGCGAAGCATCCAGCCCCGACGGTAAGTCATTTTTCCATCATTCGCAATCGCAGTTGATGCTGTCGCGGTTATACTGATACTGTCTCATGCCTATTGCAGTTATTTCAAGTGGTGGAAGGGTGGCTTCCGCCCGCGGACGACGATAATTCGAGCTCGTCCGTCCAGGACGGGGGCGAATCGCCTCCTGCGAGGGGCGGCGTCGAGAGTGACAGGAGCGGCGACGACGACGAGTCCGAGGAAGAGGTCGCCCCGCTGGTTCGCAAAACTCGCGGACAGCGTCAGCGTGAGCTCGAAGCGAGAAGAAGCCTCGAACGTCATGACGATGACGAAGATGAGCTCCCCGAGCACACCTCGCGTCGCGAGGCTACTCCGTCGAAAAAGAAGAAGAAGAAAGAAGTGAAGGCCCCTCCGAAGAGGAAGACGAAGCCGGCGAAACAAGCATCTCCGCCTCGTTCCACGAGTAGCTCCGACGGCATCAGCCCGGCCAGGGACGAAGCGCTACAGACGACGGCAGCACCGGATGCCACCGCCGTCCCGAGTAAGGTGCCTCTGGCCTCGATTCCTCCCCCATTCGCCCCAGTCTCTGGGTCAGGGGTCGCTCCAGTCGCGGCAGCTTCGCCTCCCAGGAGAGTTCCTGCCAAAGACGTTGTGGAGGCTCCTGTCGCGGCCTCATCGACGAAGAGGCCATCTGTGTCTTGGGAGCATGACGTCCTGGAGATGGGCCTCAGTCGACGACTGGGCCCCGAACTGGAGAAGCCGGCTGGCATCCGCACGGGGCTGCGGTTCATTCCAGTCGCCAAGTGAGTTTTATTCACCTGCTTTATTTTTCATTGTAGTCGAACCACTTTGCTCATGTACTCAATTTGCAGGACTGGGGTTAAAAAGATAGTCCATCCGTCCGTGGCCAAGGTGCCGCCAGTCGTCACCGAGGAGGCCCCCTCTCGGAAGAGGAAGGCTGATGAGGTCGCTGCCCCCGCAGACAGTGCCAAGAAGGCCAAGAGTGACGAAGTCATCACGGTGTCTGACGACACGACGATTGATCTGAGTGATCCTGCGGCGGGGGCGGCCTTCGCGACCAAGGAGGGTGCTTCCTCACCTGGGATGGCCGAGCCGGCCTATTTTGGTGCCGGCGCATCCATCGCGACCTTCCCCCCGCTTCATGGCCAGAGCGGCCACGGCGAGTGGTACCACGCCATCGAGCCGCGCACCTGGGGTCGCCGAGACGGAGGTCGAGCAGCGTTGCGGGCACACTCCGGCTCTTCTCACATCCGTGGACGCACTACAACTTCATGGCATGCTGGGCGCAGCCATCCAGGTATTTCCAGTCCCCGAGGATCGGGCCACTGAATTGCAGTGGTCAGTTTCTTTTGGTGCTTTGCTTTTACTTCTTGCGCCCAGTCCCAGAGTGCGCATTCGCTGAATTTCAGCGGGTGGGCGCTCAGGTTTTTTATCGCCAATCCCCGAGTGTCTAGTCGCTGAATTTCAGTAGGTAGGCACTTAGGATTTTTGATCTCTAGTCCCCGAGTGTTCAGTCGCTGAATTTCAGCGAGTGGGCACTTTAGGATTTCGTTTTTGCTAACTGTTTGACTTTTGCACAGGGTTTGCAGCGTGAATCAGCCGACCGGCTTGCTGCGAAGTGTCGCGCGGAGAAGGAACTTGTCGCCGTTCAAGAGGCGAACAAGGGACTCCAAGCGATTGCTACGAAGGCAGAAGAGGTTCGCCAGGGCCTTGTCCCGACGAGTGAGCTGACGGCGGCGCAATCGGCGTTGAGTTTGGCGGAGAAGCGGATCGCCGACCTTGAGCGCGAGCTTGCGGACGCGAAGGAGGAGGCGAGCTCGGTGGATGGGCGAGCCAAGGCTGCTATTACGGCCGCCGCTGAGGAGCGTAAGGTCTCCGACGCCCTTGTTGCTGGGCTTCAAGACGACTACTCCTCTCCTCAAACTTCATCACGGAGCTCTCCCGCCCTTTGATTGGTATGTGTGCCGCCTCTGCCTATAATGTTTCCATTGTGTGATGTTTGATGTACTCACTACCCCTCCTGTCCACAGGTCGGATTATTGATAGCGCGGAAGAGGCGCAGTCATTCGACGCGCGGTAGTCTGTGGCCACTCTGGTCGACTCGGCCACGCTATCCGCGACTTGTATTCGGGCGTATCTTCAAGAGATGTCGCCCACGGAAGTGATTCCCAGCGACCTCGTCGAAGTGTGGCGGTACTTGGAGAAGGCGCCATCAGTCGTCGAGTTCATGACGCGGTCGGCGTTCCGGCGCGAGGAGGCGACGGCGCTGAGCCTTGGGCTCGCCCATTTCCCGGAAGATTTCGATCTAGACGACGTGACGAGTGGCTACCCGTTGTCGACGGGATCGGTGGAGATCGCTGAGGTGCTGAAGATGACGGACCGCGCCGCGGTATACTCCAATCGCGTCTGGGCGATGGGCGATCTCCTTCCGTATCAGGAGATGATCATTGCACCCAACGACCCCGATCCACAGCACCGGGACTTCAAGATCGAGCAGCCCTTCCGTGCGGCGATGGCGGGTGAGCTGACGACGTACCCGTCAAACCCGTACACTCCCTTCATTCGCAACCGCAAGGGTGGCGGCGAGTCGTCGTCGAAGCCTGCAGAGTAAAACATTGTGCCCTGGGGCGTTAGTAGCAGTTCTGCCGTTGGGCATACTTTGTATTTTGTGACATTTGTGATATGCTATAATGAGATATCGTCTTATTTTCTGGACTATCTTGTGTTGGTGATTGAGGTTTGAACGAGTCCCCGAGCGCGTCCGCCCTTTTTATGGGGTTTACCTCGTTTGTTATGTGTTTGCGGTTTTGAACGTTTTGTTATTGAGGTCGACTCGCCCGAACTCAGAAAGCCAGTCGCAAGGCGACTCCCATGAGTTCTCTGTACTTCACCGTTTTCCCTTGCGCGAACGAGGTCGGGTAGCCGAGTCCCCGAGCGTGGTACTTGGTTGTTCTAGGCGCGACTCTAGGGTGAGTGAGGACTTGGCGCGTTGGAGTGAGCGCATCACTCCTGCCTGGCCCATCGGGTCAGTCGCATGGTGAGTCCTGGGCATGCTCTCATACTTGGCGTTTTCCCTAGCTGCTCGCGCTGAACTGGTCGTCAGTCCCCGAGCGTGGTACTTGGCCGTTCGAGTCGCTGTGTCGAGGATGCGGAGGATCATGGTCGCTGTGAGGAGCGAAGGCAGTTGTCTTGGCTCGTTAAGCCAGTCGAGCTAGGCGACTCCAATGGGGTTCCGGATAGGCGTTTTTCGTGGACGTTACAAGACCTGGGGTAACCCAGTGCCCTTGTAGCGCACTACTTGGCCGTGCCGATCGCTGTACCAGAGGTTGACTCCTACAGTTAGCTTGGTGCTGTTACGACGAGTGCGAGTGGCACAAGACACGGAGAGTAGACGCAATTTGCGGTAACCAATATTTTTATTTCATAGCGACTGGGGATACATATGTGGAGTTCTAGGAGTAGAACTTCCGTAGGAGGTTTACATTCCATGGTCGCTTGACGTCGAGTTTGCCGTCCCCGCGGACGTCGATGAGGTAGTAGGTGTCGTTGCCGAGTACTCGCCCGATGGCGAATGGTCCCTCCCATGGGGGGGAGAGCTTGTGCATGCCCTTCTTGTCCTGGATGAGGCGCAGCACCAGGTCGCCTTCTTGGAAGGTGCGATATTTCACCCGTCGGCTGTGGTAGCGGCGGAGTCCTTGCTGGTAGATGGCAGTGCGTGAGCGAGCCAGGTCGCGTGCCTCGTCGAGTTGATCGACTCCATCCTGACGTGCGAGTTCGTTCGCAGCCTCCGTGTAGTGGACGACCATTGGCGATTCGTGCTCAAGGTCGGTGGGCATGACTGCCTCGGCGCCGTACACCATGAAGAAGGGAGTGAACCCTGTCGACCTGTTGACCGAGGTGCGGATACCCTAGACGACGGAGGGTAGCTCCTCGACCCAGCACCCGGCGGTGCGCTCGAGTGGTACTTGGAGCCGCGGCTTCAGGCCGTGGAGGATGCTCTGGTTGGCCCATTCCGCCTAGCCGTTGGACTCCGGGTGGGCGACTGACGCGAGGTCAAGCCGGATGTGGTGTTCCTCGCAGAACTCGGCCATGGCTCCTTTGGCGAAGTTGGTGTCGTTGTCCGTGATGATGCTGTTTGGGAACCCGTAGCGATATATGAGCTCGCGTAGGAATTTTTTGGCGGTCTTCCCGTCGCATTTCCGGACTGGCTTGGCCTCCACCCACTTGGTGAACTTGTCGACCACGACCAGGAGGTGGGTGAAGCCGGAGGGGGGCTTTTTGAAGGGGCCTACCATGTCCATGCCCCATACGGTGAATGGCCAGGTGATGGGGATTGTCTTGAGTGCTGAGCTCGGCACGTGTGTCTGGTTGGCGTACTTCTAGCACCCGGCGCACCGTTGGACAATGTCGACCGCGTCGGCGTGTGCGGTGGGCCAGTAAAAGCCGTGTCGCATAGCCTTTGCGACCAGAGAGTGGGCTCCGACGTGGTGGCCGCAGTCGCCGGAGTGGATGTCGTGGAGGATCTTGCGTCCTTCGGCGGGTTGGACGCAGCGTTGGAACACGCCGGTCACGCTGCATTTGTGGAGCTCGCCGTCGATGATGACGAAGGATTTGCAGCGTCGCGTTATCATCCGGGCGTCTGTTTCGTCTGCCGGCAAGGTGCCTCCCTCCAGGTAGGCCATGTATGGCCTGGTCCAGTCTTCTGGCTCGGCGATGAGTGCGACCAGGGCTGCCTCTGGTTGCAGCGGGACTCCGATGTCGATCTCCCTTGGGGTAGAGACGGACGGCTTAGTGATCGTGTCGAGGAAGACATCGGCGGGTGGTGCGAGTCGAGCCGACCCGATGCGAGAGAGTGCGTCGGCCTCCTCGTTCTTCCGCCTATCGATCCACTCGATGGAGTAGCCTGCGAAGTGTCCGCCCAGCTTGTCTACTGCCTGGCGGTACGCCGCCATGGTGGGAGAGACGGCGTCGCAGGTGCCAGCGACTTGCCCAGCGACGAGGTCGGAGTCTCCGTAGCAGCGTAGGCGGTTGACGTTCATCTCCTTGGCAGCTCGCATGCCGTGGAGTAGTGCCTCGTACTCGGCCATGTTGTTGGTGCAGGGGGTGAAGTCGAGGCAGAGGACGTAGAGGAGCTTGTCGCCCTTCGGGGAAGTCAGCACGATCCCTGCTCCTGCGCCATCCGTGTTCTTGGAGCCGTCGAAGTGCAGGCTCCAGTAGTGGAGGTATGGCAGCTTTTCCGGCTGCTGGGCTTCTTCCTAGTCGGTGATGAAGTCCGCGAGAGCCTGCGACATGATCGCTTTTCGTGGCTCGTACTTGATGTTATGGACGCTGATTTCGAAGGCCCACTTGGCGACTCTCCCGGTCGCCTCACGGTTGCGGATGATGTCCTGCAACGGTGCTGAGGAGACGACCGTGATCGGGTGCTCCTGGAAGTAGTGCGGCAGTCGCCGCTGTGCTCTGAAGACTGCATATACCAGTTTCTGGTATTGCGGGTACCGTTGGCGCGACTCGGTGAGGACCTCGCTGATATAGTACACCGGTCGTTGTACCGGGCGCTCCTTTCCTTCCTCCGGCCGCTCGACGACCATGACGGCGCTGACGACGCGCTTGGAAGCCGCGACGTAGACCAGCATGGGTTCTTTGTCGACGGGGGCGGCGAGTAACGGTGCTGCGAGTAGCACCTTCTTGAGGTCGCGGAGGGCGTCGTCCGCCTCCTTGTCCCACTGGAAGGTGGGGTTCTTCCACATCAGGCGGTATAGGGGCATCGCCTTTTCGCCCAATCGGGGGATGAAGCGGCTGAGAGCCGCTACTCGCCCGGCCAGCTTCTGGACGTCGCGCAGGCACTCGGGTTTGCCGAGTCGAGCGATTGTGTCGATCTTGGTGGGGTTCGCCTCGATCCCACGCTTGTAGACGACGTACCCCAGGAGTTGCCCTGCTGGTACACCGAAGGTGCATTTGCCTGGGTTTAGCTTTATCTTGTATTTCTGCAGGTTGGAGAATGTTTCCGCCAGGATGGCGAGTAGATCACCCTGGCAAGCGGATTTCACTACCACGTCGTCGATGTAGACGTGGATATTGCGGCCAATTTGGCTCGCAAGGTATTCCTGCATGCACCGCTGGTAGGTCGCCCCGGCGTTCTTGAGATCGAAGGTCATGGCGGTGTAGCAGAAGGCTCCGAATGGCGTGATGAACGCCGTCTTTTCCTCGTCCTCGACAGCCATTTTGATCTGGTTGTACCCAGAGTAGGCGTCGAGGAAACACAGCGACTCCGAGCCCGCAGTGGAATCGATTATTTGGTCGATCCGCGGGAGGACGAATTGCTCCTTCGTGCAGCCGCTGTTTAAGTTTGTGTAGTCGATACACATCCTCCAGGTCCCATTTTTCTTCTCGACCAGGACTGGGTTTGCCAGCCACTTGGAGTATTTTATTGGCTGGATGAAGCCTGCAGCGAGTAGACGCTGCACCTCCTCGGCGATGGCTCGGCGGCGCTCTTCATTGAAGGGCCGTAGCAACTGCTTGACAGTTCGCACTTTGGGGTCGGCGTTGAGTTTGTGCTTAGCGAGTTCCCTAGGGACACCAGGCATGTCAGAGGGCTTCCATGCGAAAATGTCCCCGTTCTCACGGAGGAACTCGATGAGCGCGCCTTCCTATGCTGGGCTCATGCCCGTCCCGATCGTCACCGTCTGGCTGGAGTCGTCTGGGACCAGCTCTACGGTGCGGGTGTGCGTCGTCGCCTCGAAGGCTGAGGTGTTGACGCCCTCCGAATTGGGCTTCTTGAGTATGGTGGGGTCGTCATTGTTGACCCCGCTCGCGTATTTGGCGAGCTCGTCGGCGTGGTTGGTCTCTGCCGCGATGACGGCGTCGGCGAGTTCAGCTCCTTTGGCCTCGCACTCGGCGGCCATGTCGGGGTCGCCGTTGATGGTGATGACGCCGCGCGGCCCGGGGAGCTTCATCGCGTTGTACGCGTAGTGGGGCGCTGCCATGAACTTGGCGAATGCCTGGCGCCCCAGGACGTAGTGGTAGGGGCTGTCGAAGGGTACCAGCTCGAAGACGATCCGCTCGGTGCGAAAGTTTGCTGGTGTGCCGAAGGTGACTAGCAGCGTGACCTTGCCGATCGGGTATGCATTCCGACAGGGGACGATGCCATGGAACGTGGTGTAGGTCGTTTCGACCATCGACTGCGGGAGCCGCAGTCGCCTGAAGGTGTCCAGGTACAGGATGTTGATGGAGCTTCCGCCGTCCATCAATGTCTTGGGGAGCCAGTAGTCTCCCACCTTGGGCTTTACCACCAGGGCGACTCGGCCCGGGTACTCGATGCGTGGCGAGTGGTCCTGGCGGCTCTAGGTGATGGGCTGCTCCGACCAGTTGAGGAACTGGGGAACGTCCACCTGGGCCACCGTGTTGACGGCGACGACATGGGCGATGACCTTCTTCTCGCTCTTCCTGTTGAAGCCTGTGAAGGTGTGGAGCGAGCCGGCCACACTGCCGAATTTTCCGCCGTTTGGCGGGTTGTTGTCGGGGTCCTCCCGCGCTCGTCGTGCCTTCTCAATCTCTTTGAGAGAGTGGCAGTCGGCGGTCGTGTGCGTGGCGGGCTTCCCTTCCCTGCTGTGAAATGCACAAGGTTGGTTAAGGAGGGCCGCGGGGTCGAACCTTGGTTTCGCCTTGTAATTTCCGCCATCGCGGCATTGCCCTCCATCACGGCGGAAGCTCTTGGGCTCGCACTGCGCGTGCCCAGCGTTGGCGACGAAGTCGACTCGTCCGTCACTACGGCGCTTGCCGATGAGGCGAGTGTTGCTGTAGCGTAGGTCGGACCGTCGTCCATTGTCGGTGCCGTTTGTGCGGCTTTGACCGCCCGACTCGTCGTCGGTTTCCTGGTTTGGGTCTTCCTCCACGTATCTCTTGGCGATCTCGAGGAGATCCGGTATGTTGTCGAGTGTGCGGGAGTGTCGTTTGATCTTGGCAACCAGGGGCTCGTAGCGGCACAAGGTCTTGAAGCAGTGGATCGCGGTGTCCGGGTGGATGCCGACCGCGTTGTACCATAGTTCTTGCCACCGCTGGACCCAGCTGCGGGTCGACTCACGGGGTCCATGGACGCATCGTTCCAGGTCCTCGATGGTGGTGGCGCGGGTGTAGGAGCACTCGAAGTGCCTGACGAAGGCGTCGCGCATCTCTTCCCAGGAGTCGATGCTATCCGGGGGAAGAGTGTTGATCCACTGCCTGCACGTTCCCTCCATCATCAGGGGAAGGTAACGGGCGGCTAGCAGGTCGGTGTGTCCAGCGATCCCCATCGCCATGAGGTAGGTGTCCAGCCACACGGAGGGGTCGTACTTCTCTATTTCCTTCGGCGCTTTAAAGTTCGCCGGGTATTTTTCGCCTCGGATCATCGGTCTGAAGCACCGGGGCCCGAGTCGGCTTAGCGACCCAATTGGCTCGCCGTCGCGGCGATTGGTTAGGGTGTGTCGCAGGTCGTCGAGCTGGCGTGCGCGCCAGCTTTGGTTGTTGATGATGTGGGTGCGGGCGTCGACAGGCTGACCGTTGGCGGCCACGAAGTTGGTCGCTGGCCTAGGGTCGTTGGTGGAGAGTGCCGCGTTTGCGGGTCGGTGTTGGAGCTGCAGTGGTTCGGGTGGCGGGCAATTGAGGGTGTTTGCCGCCAATGGGCGGCCGCTTGAGGCCTCTCTGCTGCCTGAAGAACGCGAGTACACTCGACCCTGCGAGTCGGCGTCTGCGTTTTGCTGCTCGACCGCCTTTGCGAGCAGGGCCCTGACGTACTGGATCTGTAGGGCGCCGTCGCCGGTGGCCGTGATGTTGTCGGCCGCTGCTCGACCTGCCACGAGGTTATCCATCGGGGTGGAGAACAGTGGTAGGCCGTTCGCGTCTCACTCCCGTGAGGAGACCACTATCCGCGGCTGATCCCTAGGGGGTGTGCGGTTGGGTGGAGGTGGGGCTCCCATCGCCGTCGACCCTGGTGGGGGCCGGGCGCTTCCTCCTGGTGGCGCGTTCTCGCAGATCGCGCGCTCGGACACGCGGGCCGGGTCGTTCTCGTCGTCAAAGTTCAGGGCACGCCCCTGGACGGTGGGGTTCAAGCGCGACCTGATTCGTTGCTGGTGGTAGCGCGACAGCTCCTGCGCCGTCACCTGGTCGAGGCGAAATTTTTCGCGCTCGGCTTGCTCCTTGCGGACTGCCTCCGCCAGCTTCAGGCGGAGTTCCTCGACCTCCGTTGTCATGGCGTTAGGAGGGATCGGGGTGGAGAAGGGATCCTCCGGCGGGTCGGTGCCAGTCGCCATTTAGGTCACGGCGTGGCGACCGGTCCCGTCACGGAGATCAGCGGAATTTTCTGACCCGGAGTCGAAGTCGAAGATTCCAAGGATGGAGGGATCCTCGAAGTCTCCCACATTGGAGACCTAGGTGATGGAGCTGCAGGCGAAGCCGCGGTAATGGATCCGGCGAGTGACGCCGGGGTCGCCGAGTCGACGTCGTCGTTGAGGGCCGCGGAGTTTTCGGCCACGTTGTTGTGGGCCGAGTTGTACTCGGAGGCGAGGCGATGGATCGTGCGGACTTGGCTCTCAGAGAGCCGATCGCGTGGCGGCGACTCGCGGATGCGAGCCGAGTCCTCCGAGACGATGACGTCGGTGAGGCCGACGAAGAGGCAGATCGTGCCGACCGGCAAGATCATGCTGTGCGTGACGGGTCACGCCGCCGGGATGTAGCTACTCGGCAAGATCTGGAGCATCTTGCCGACCGCTATCATGCGGCCGGTGGCGACCGACTCGTTGATGGGCAGATTGGATCTCGCCGCAGAACACCGGCCAGACCGGCCAGGCCCCACGGTGGGCGCCACTGTCGTGGGAATGACCACGGCAGATGCTGCAATCGACAGCGAGTAGTAGAACGAAGGGCAAGGGCGGCCAGCCATCTGCGGTGCGATATGGGGGCGGAGACACAGGGTTTTACCTAGGTTCATCCCCCCGGAGGGTAAAGACCTACCCCTGCTAGATTGTATTATGATGGAGGTACAATGGGGCGAGCTCGACGGCTAGGCGGCGAGTCGCTTGGGTGGATGATGGAACGTATGTTTACACGCCCTGTAGGGAGGTTTATATAGACTCACCCTCCCTAGGGTTTACAAATCTCAACCGAATCTGTTAAGGTTTCGGTACTCGTTTAACCTAATCCGACTGGGCCTATCTACTCTCCTGGGCCTTCAGATTCCAGTCGCCGTCTTACAGGCCCACTCGCCAGTTCCTGGGCCAGTCGGAAACGTCCTGCTGGGTATACCCCGGTAGGCGTATCCCCATCATTTCTAGAGTGGCTCAACAAAGGCGGAATAAAACTAGTGTTTACTTTGTTAAGCACAACCTAGAACAACTAAGGTTCACCTATGTGCACCAACAACTTATGCTAAGCAATACAAGCAACAAAGTGATAGCAAGATATATATTACTTCAAGCACGAAGGCTATCACAATGTAAAGTGCATAAGTAAAGAGCTCGGGTATAGAAATAACCGAGGCACGCGGGGACACCGATATTTTACCGAGTTCCTCCCAACATGGAGTACGTCTCGTTTGGAGAGGGGGTGGTATCAAACCACCAACGCCACAAAAGGCCTCCCTTATTCTCCGGTGAATCTCACCCCAATGGGATCGATCCACGCTTCCACTATCGGTGCACTTGTCGGTGGCAACCGGAACCTCTCACAAGGTTGGGGCACTTCTCCACAACTTAATTGGAGGCTCCCAACAAATGCCACAAAAGTCCACAATGCCACCAAGGCCACAAAACCGTCTAGGGTTCCAAGAACCCAAGAGGGACAAACTCCAATGAGTAACTCAAACCAAATCCTCCGAGGAGAACTCAAACTGATGCACCAAATGCAAATGGCAAGAACACCACAAAGGTGCTCAAATCCCTCACTCTCAAGTTCCAACAAAGCTACTGAAGCTATTGGGGGAACAAGAGAGGAGGAATCAAAGAGAGACACAAAATCCCCCAAAATCTAGATCCCCAAAGATGCACTCACAAAGAGATGAATCGGTTAGGTCAAAACGTGGGTCTAGACCTCCTCTCTCTTCCACTCAAATATCTGCAAGAATCATCGGAGGGAAAGAGATTATGCAAGATTCAAAATCTAGAGCAAGTGTGGACAAAGTTTAGCCTAATAGATAAGAGAGGAGCTAGCTAAACTAAAAACGGACAGATGGCTTAAATAAGGGTCCCAGAAAATATGGCAGTTAGAGCAATATTTCGCTCAGGGCCGGTAGTACCGGTCAAAACCGGTACTACCGCCTGCTAGACCAGCAGCGAGTAAGCAGGAATATGGGGCGAGCAGCGCACGTGCCACGGGGCCAGTGCGGGGCCAGCGCAGGGCGCGCGCGATGCCGGAGCTGCGGCAGCGCAGCGGGGTCAGGCAGCGCAGGGCCCAACGCAGCAAGCAACAACAGCAAACGCGGCAGCAGCGACGAGGTAGGCGCGCACACGGCAGCTGGGTCAACACATCGCGAGCGCACGCGGGAATTTCTGCGGCAGCGCGCGAGCGAGTAGGGCCGGGTACGGGCGCGTGCAGTGAGATTGGCGGCGGCATGCGAGCAGCGCGCGGGAGGCGGTGGCGACGCGCGAGTGGGGCGCGGGGAGCGGGGCCAGGCGGGCAGGCACGGCGGGCCAAGCGAGCGCGCATGGTGGAGCCAGCGAAGCGGCGGGCTGGATTGAATCAGATCTACCTGGGCCGGCCGGTAGTACCAGCCCACCCGGGCGGTACTACCGAGTCGGTCCGGTAGTGTCGGCTGCAGGGGCCGGGCCAGACAGTGGATGAGTGGGCTGGAACAGGCGCGTCCGGTACTGGGCCCGGTAGTACCAGACGGCCCAGAAAATATCTTTTTCTTTTCTTTTAGAGAATTGAATTAGCAAATATTTAAATGCTCATAACTTTTGATTGGTGACTCCGATTGACCCGATTCCAATTGCGTTGGATAGAGGACAACAAGGGCTTTCCAATAAAAGTGGAAATATTGGTTATCACCAAGTGAGAATGTATCAAGTAATATAATGTGAAATACCTCACTTGGTGAGACACCGGAAAACCACCATAAATCAAAATCGCAACAAGATACATATGGGAGATCCGATTTTGATGAACAAGAGCTTGTTATGGAGATTACCACAAGCTCTATATCCTCACATGGATAAGACCAAATAACAACCAAATACGATGATGCAAGTACGCAAAGTTTGAGCTCTCTTCGAACGATGTGACCGAATTACTCATACGAGAGCCCCTCTTGATAGTACGGTTATCTATCCTAAACCCGGTCTCACACACACAACGTGAGACCGGAAAAAGGGAAAACCTATCAATATTATACCTTTTCCTTGAGCATTCCACTTGAGCTCGATGTAGACGGTCTTGCCCTTCTCAAGATGGAACGCCTTTCTTAATTCCTCATCATCGACCTCGCATATTGAACTTGCACAACATATCTTCTTTGTATTTCATCGACCTTGAAGCCAACACATGCTCCAAGCGATGCCAATGGACAAATCCTACAAGTAACTTAATACACACAATAGTCCATAAAGATTGTCATTAATTACCAAAACCAAACATGGGGGCCCAACATGTTCTTTCAATCTCCCCCATTTTGGTAATTGATGACAATCCTTTTAAGAGGGTTTATATAAGGAATATTAATGAATAAAATGGTAATACCAATATCAAATACTACAAAAGTATGTGATATTGGTACCACCACCATATATAGAGCAAACTCTCCCACAATCTATGCATGTGTGATGAACTTGAATTTCATTGCATATATTGCCAATCATTATCATTGGTGGAGTTTCGTCTATATATACCACATGTTAAGCAACAACAAAGATGCAAGAGCATGAGAGGCAAATGCATAAGAACAAACTCAATGCATAAACCATGCACAAGAACAAACTCAATGCATAAACCAACTTCCCTTAAACTCAATGCATAAACCAACTTCCCTTAAACCCTCTAAAACTTCTCCCCCATTGGCATCGATTGCCGAAATGGGTGACAAGTTCTAGAAGGCAAATATAGTAATAATTCCTCTAAAGGTGTGCCTTCGCACATATCCAATGATGAATACTTGGGAGGGAGTAGAACTATATCGAGGATCCGAATATTGCCAAAATAAAGTCAAATGATGCAAGCAATTTACAAGATCCGACAAACCAAATGAAAACAACGAATGAGTCCAAATGGAAACAACAAGATGTTATGATATGAGCAAAAAGAGTGCTTCAAATAACAAATAGAGAAGCTCCCCAAGATTCGGGCACAATTTTAAAATAAATGCATTGGAATACATAATGCACAAAAAATGGAATCCTTGCTCCCCCATAAGCATTTAAAACACAATAAATGAGAAAGAAGACAGATGAGCATTATTCAATGAATTAGATGAGCTCCCCAAAGATAATGCACCAATTATGATAATAGTATTTGGGATCAAGGTGCATAATCATGGAATCCTCACTCATCCAAATTCATTTAACAATACAAGGCATGAGAGAACAAGTATGAGTGTCCGAAGATGCAAACAAGGGGAACAATCACTCATAGGCAAATAAATTTGGAAGCCACCGAAGAATCAAAAGAAATAAAAGGTGGTATCCAAGAAATAAATTCTCAACTAAAATTATCTTCTCATATGTGTATATGTTTCTAGGTGGATAACATCACAACGATATATGACCATAAAGAAACAAGCACACACAAGGAAGATATACCATAAAGCACATGAAAGCTAAAATGAAGTCACAACATATACCAATAAGATTTTTGCTTCAAAGCATGGCCAAAGGCTCACATATATCTTATTGTACATTAATGAGCTTCAAAAACCAACACACTACATATATTACAACTATCACCAAGGGAAAAGGAGAAAGTTGGAATATATGGAGAAAGGCAACAAGTATCATAAGATGGAATAGACTAGCAAAAATCTCACTATTGCACATGAGAGAAGTTGATGAAATGATAGGCAATAAAATTTCTAGATTGACATATTTGGGATTGGAGGATCATATGCATGATTCTGTATAGTCCCAATTATATGCACTCATCTCAACTTAAACACATATACAATATAGAGTCCTCTTAAAATCATGGCTAGAACTACAACAATTACAAATACATTAATTCATGCTATAAGGCAACCGGCAAACGGTTGGAATCAAGTTATATGAGCATGAGAAAGAGATACTTCTTACCGAGATATAATTGGTAGGATGTAGAAGATATGAATTCGTTGATCATCCTATAGCTTGCCTCAAATTTTCTTCCAAGCATCACTTCTTAAAAATTGAGAGACAAGCGTCCAATATATCTCCAATGTACCTAAACCACATTTAAGTACAAAATGGTCCCCAAACTTATTGGGTCCAATGTAGTTAGTACAACTACAATATATAGGAGAGACTCCACATAAACATGTGCATATTGATATGAAATTGAATTTCATGCACAACTTAGCCGATGGGATTTGGTGGAGTTTCCCCTATATATTGGATCAAAGAAAGCAAGCATGCCATAATATAAACATATAGTAAATATACATGCATAAAGCTTTCAAGAACCAAAAAGTAAATACAATTTGAACAAAAACACCAAGTAAATCGAGATTGCACACATAAGAGTGTGACAAGACAAACGATGTCCAAATTGTATCAAAGAACCAAATCAACACATGAAAGATCACAAGTTCAACAAATGAACTAGGCTAAAGACAAAGAGCAAAAGATATATAAGAACACAAATGCTCAAGGATTTATCTCATTCTAAAATTGGACAAAACATGAAACAAGGAATGAGACAAAACCAACTCCTAAAAAGAGCAAGGTTCCAACAAGAAACCAAACTCCCCAAACTTTTCATTATGGCACAAAATACCAAAACGAAAAGATTGAGCATCCAAGCACATAAAACTCGATATGGATCAAACAAAGAAGCATAAAAGGATTGTTCTAGATAATATAGGATAGCTCACCCATAAGTAGTACATTATATAGAATTTTTGCTTTTGAATGCAAAATGCACACAAATGAGATCATTACTACTACCTACATTAAATAAAACATAAGAGGATACCGAATAAAATAAAAGGATTCAAAAGAAGCAAGGAATACATGGGAGCACACAATACATTTACTTGGCCAAAGATAGGATAATATTAAGCAAAGGCCAAAGTGAATATGATCAATAAATTCTACCATAATTTAGTACTCATTGTCCAAGGACAAGAAATATTGTGAATAATTTTCCCAAGGTAGCTAGCATGGATATCCAAAATCATAGTCACAACAAGAAGCATATAACAAAATATAAGAATTAAGCATGATACTTCGAACAAGATTCTTGGTAGCTTCCAATAGTCACACAATCACTAGTGATTAGAGTAACTTGAAGCAAATGGTTTCCATGAGGATATATATATATATATATATCTAAATATGAGGAAACACATACCAAGAAACACTCTCCTATACAAGATTCAAAATAAGATCAATAAAGCCATTCAAGCAAATTGGAAATTGTATGAGCAAATGTGTCACATAGGTTCTAGATAATTATCAATATCAATTCTAAGTGACACAACCTCGAATATTCACATTTTCTAGGATTGTAATATGCACTAAGCATATGACTCCCCAATAATGTGATACTACCATAAACCAACACGAGGCGAAAGGATACAAATAGAGATAATTAATGGACATTATAAAACTTAAATTTCTCATGAGAATTATACCACATAGAGACTAGACAATAAACCAATATAAATACTAGGTGGTATTCCTCATGTACACACAATTTTAGGATTGTGGAATGCCTAAGCATAACACTCCCCCAAAATGGGATAATCCATTAATCTCCCAAAGGATCCAAATAAGATACCAAATATAACCAAGTAAGGCTCCAATACAAGAAACACACATACATGGTGTGCCACCTAATCATATACAAATATACTTGATACCTCAAGATAATTAAGTGGAAAGCACAACATGTACAAAAGCATGGAAGATACAAAACCAACACATGCACAAGGGGCGAGTAACTTTCAGTGTAATGAGTTAAGCATATGATACCGCAAGGAGGAACATTGGAAATATAATATGATCATGATAATACAAATGGCTTGGCTTGACAACAATAATTGATGAAGATCCCTCAATTCTTCATAATGTAGCCAAGTCTCCAATGCTCTCCAAAACACACCTATTGATCAAGTTTTGGCTTGTTGGTCCCCAACCAAGTTGGGTCCTAAGAAGTTAGTCACAATAGGCTTGGCAACCCAAATGGATCTTTTCTTGACACCACATTGGGCACCAACAAAGTTGGCAAACTCATTGCCAACCTCATCCTTATAAAGAGAATAAGCATCATCAATAATGATATGATTGGATGAGGAGATACCGATAGTGCATGAGGAAGAAATATGCCCTTTCTTACGACAAATGTAGCAAGTTCTACTCTTGCCATCTTTATTTTTGGATGTAGCGACAACTTGAGGAAGAGCTTGAGTCTTCTTGGGAGGAGGCCCATCTCTAACAAGATGTAGAGCTTGAGGCCGCTTCCCTTGTTGCTTCTTGCCAAGGGACTTCTTCTTTAATGGGCAATGTTTGACATGATGCCCTTCTTCCTTGCACTTGAAGCAAACAATGTTGGCCAGATTCTTGACTTGATGTTGGCCATTCTTCTTGTTGTCATTGTGCTTCAACATGATACTGGACTTGTTCTTGACATTGGAGTTGAATCCAAGCCCACTCTTGTCATTGGGGGATTTTTGCACACTCAAGATTTTGTTGAGTGCGGCCTTCCCTTCATGACCTTTTTTCAAGTCATTCTTCAAAGAAGTGGCTTGAGCCTTGAGCTCTTTGATTTCCTCTACATGGTTAGTTTCAACAAGCACTAGAGGAAATGGAAGCATTTTTATCATGGCAACAAGACAACACAAGCATATCATCATGAGATTTATTCAAGTCATTTCTACATGATATGCAAGGACTATTAACACAAGCATGTAAGGAGTTTGTAGTGCTAGAAGTGTTAAAGTCTAAAGATAGATCATTGCAACTAGATAGAGATGAGGGATTACAAATAGTAATCACACTATCCAAATTGCAATTTCTATCACCACTCACCATATCATTACCTTGTGAAAAGTCACATGTTGGTGAAGTGGTAGAGGATGAGAACTCATCTCGACCGGAAGTGGAAGCAACACAATCATCCTCAATAATGTTGGACACAACATATTTATCTTGAAGTTTTGTCCATAACTCATGAGCGCTCCAAAAAGGAATGACTGAAGATGTAACTACATAGCTCAAAGCATTAACAAGCACATTAGAAGCTTGAGCATCGAGATATAAGTTTTTCTCATCCTCACTAGATAGATTTTTGAAATCCATTGGAGGAGAAAAACCTATATCTATAATACACTCCAAATTTGGGTCCATGTCCCGAAAATGAATGGGCATGAGATTTTTCCATATATCATAATTTGTGCCAACGAATGTGAACATGTCATTGTGCACTAATCCCCTAGCCGACATCTTTACTCTCAAGGCGGTGAAGCCTAAAATGAGAGAGCGGGATCTGATACCAATTGAAAGGATACGAATGTCGCCTCGAGGGGGGGTGAATAGGCGATTAAAACTTTTCCTAGAGTGGCTCAACAAAGGCGGAATAAAACTAGTGTTTACTTTGTTAAGCACAACCTAGAACAACTAAGGTTCACCTATGTGCACCAACAACTTATGCTAAGCAATACAAGCAACAAAGTGATAGCAAGATATATATTACTTCAAGCACGAAGGCTATCACAATGTAAAGTGCATAAGTAAAGAGCTCGGGTATAGAAATAACCGAGGCACGCGGGGACACCGATATTTTACCGAGTTCCTCCCAACATGGAGTACGTCTCGTTTGGAGAGGGGGTGGTATCAAACCACCAACGCCACAAAAGGCCTCCCTTATTCTCCGGTGAATCTCACCCCAATGGGATTGATCCACGCTTCCACTATCGGTGCACTTGTCGGTGGTAACCGGAACCTCTCACAAGGTTGGGGCACTTCTCCACAACTTAATTGGAGGCTCCCAACAAATGCCACAAAAGGCCACAATGCCACCAAGGCCACAAAACCGTCTAGGGTTCCAAGAACCCAAGAGGGACAAACTCCAATAAGTAACTCAAACCAAATCCTCCGAGGAGAACTCAAACTGATGCACCAAATGCAAATGGAAAGAACACCACAAAGGTGCTCAAATCCCTCACTCTCAAGTTCCAACAAATCTACTAAAGCTATTGGGGGAACAAGAGAGGAGGAATCAAAGAGAGACACAAAATCCCCCAAAATCTAGATCCCCAAAGATGCACTCACAAAGAGATGAATCGGTTAGGTCAAAACGTGGGTCTAGACCTCCTCTCTCTTCCACTCAAATATGGGCAAGAATCATCAGAGGGAAAGAGATTATGCAAGATTCAAAATCTAGAGCAAGTGTGGACAAAGTGTAGCCTAATAGATAAGAGATGAGCTAGCTAAACTAAAAACGGACAGATGGCTTAAATAAGGGTCCCAGAAAATATGGCAGTTAGAGCAATATTTCGGTCAGGGCCGGTAGTACCGGTCAAAACCGGTACTACCGCCTGGCAGACCGGCAGCGAGTAAGCAGGAATATGGGGCGAGCAGCACACGTGCCACGGGGCCAGTGCGGGGCCAGCGCAGGGCGCGCGCGATGCCGGAGCTGCGGCAGCGCAGCGGGGTCAGGCAGCGCAGGGCCCAACGCAGCAAGTAGCAACAGCAAACGCGGCAGCAGCGATGAGGTAGGCGCGCACGCGGCAGCTAGGTCAACACATCGCGAGCGCACGCGGGAATTTCTGCGGCAGCGCGCGAGCGAGTAGGGCCGGGTACGGGCGCGTGCAGCGAGATTGGCGGCGGCATGCGCGCAACGCGCGGGAGGCGGTGGCGACGCGCGAGCGGGGCGCGGGGAGCGGGGCCAGGCGGGCAGGCACGGCGGGCCAAGCGAGCGCGCATGGTGGAGCCAGCGAAGCGGTGGGCTGGAGTGGATCAAATCTACCTGGGCCGGCCGGTAGTACCAGCCCACCCGGGCGGTACTACCGAGTCGGTCCGGTAGTGCCGGCTGCAGGGGCCGGGCCAGACAGTGGATGAGTGGGCTGGAACAGGCGCGTCCGGTACTGGGCCCGGTAGTACCGGACGGCCCAGAAAATATCTTTTTCTTTTCTTTTAGAGAATTGAATTAGCAAATATTTAAACGCTCATAACTTTTGATTGGTGACTCCGATTGACCCGATTCCAATTGCATTGGATAGAGGACAACAAGGGCTTTCCAATAATATTGGTTATCACCAAGTGAGAATGTATCAAGTAATATAATGTGAGATACCTCACTTGGTGAGACACCGGAAAACCACCATAAATCAAAATCGCAACAAGATACATATGGGAGATCCGATTTTGATGAACAAGAGCTTGTTATGGATATTACCACAAGCTCTATATCCTCACATGGATAAGACCAAATAACAACCAAATACGATGATGCAAGTACGCAAAGGTTTGAGCTCTCTCCGAACGATGTGACCAAATTACTCATACGAGAGCCCCTCTTGATATTACGGTTATCTATCCTAAACCCGGTCTCACACACACAACGTGAGACCGGAAAAAGGGAAAACCTATCAATATTATACCTTTGCCTTGAGCATTCCACTTGAGCTCGATGTAGACGGTCTTGCCCTTCTCAAGATGGAACGCCTTTCTTAATTCCTCATCATGGACCTCACATATTAAACTTGCACAACATATCTTTTTTGTATTTCATCGACCTTGAAGCCAACACATGCTCCAAGCGATGCCAATGGACAAATCCTACAAGTAACTTAATACACACAATAGTCCATAAAGATTGTCATTAATTACCAAAACCACACATGGGGGCCCAACATGTTCTTTCAATTAGCGGCATTGCCGTTGTTCCCATGTTGACACTTGTCAAAGCGATTAGGGCATCTAGGAGCCCAATGACCAGGATCACCACAGACGTGGCAAGAGCCTTTCCTCTTATCATTTTTCTTCTTGAAGTTGGTTGAGTGCGTGGCCTTGTTCTTGCCATCAAACTTCCCCTTTCCTTCAGTTTTGTTCTTATTCTTGAACTTGTGGGATTGAAAGTTTTTCCTCTGCACCAAATTCGCAGTGGAACCTCCCTCAAATCCTTGAGTAGTTTTGTCCTTTGCTCTCGCCTTCTCTTCCACATGAAGAGAATCAATGAGATCCGTAACGGAAAACTCTTGTCTCTTATGGTTCAGAGAGGTAGCAAAGTTCCTCCACGAGGGAGGAAGCTTGGCAATAATGCCACCGGCCACAAATTTGTCCGGTAAGAAACATTTGAACTGCTCAAGTTCTTTGGCAAGTGATTGTATCTCATGAGCTTGATCAACGACGGAGCGCTCATCAACCATCTTGTAGTCATAGAATTACTCCATGACATATAACTCAGTACCAGCGTCCGAGACTCCAAACTTGGCCTCGAGCGCTTCCCACGCGTCCTTGCCATTATCAAATGACATATACGGGTCAACAATGTTGTCCCCAAGAACACTGAACAAAGCCGCCATAAACATGGTATCAGCTTTCTTAAAGTTTGCTTCCTGCTCAGCAGAAAGATCTCCTTTAGGCTTGCCAAGAGTGGTGCTATAGCAGTTTAGGTTTTCAAACCAGAGAACTTCTCTCTTGCGCCATCTCTTATAGTGCATGCCATCAAAAGGAGGCGGCCTAGTAGGCGCGGCTACACACTAGTGAAATTCAGTTGCCTATAATCAGGTTTTTGAATTGTTGGAAATATAAGCAATAATCCATATGATTTAATCTGAATAATAAACTGATAAAGCATGATCATACAGACAGTAGTAAAACCAATCATGCAAATCAACAAAGTAGATGAACAGATTACATCTATACAAGATAAACCTATCACATCTACGCCAAATGGTAGAACTAGAAACTCTAGCATAATCTGAAAGAGAGAGATTGAGATCACATACGATGCAGTTGCGGCAGTAGCCGCGGCAGAGCTGTCGCCCATGTTGAGGTTGCCGAAGAGGTCGCTGACATCCGGAAAGAAGTCGTCGTTCGGGAACTCTTCGTCGGATGCTGTCGTGGTTGCCAGTAGTCGCGCTTGAGCGCTCCCCAAAAACCTGATCGCCCCTCACCCGTACAGGTTCACGAGAGACGGGGTTCCGGAGGCCTACTGTCCCGATCTGCGGTGCACGCCGCAAGACGGGATGGGGAAGACGAAAGCGGCGGCAAAGATCGTGGGACTCAGCCCCGCGGCGCGCGGCGCGCGCGCGTCGTGACGAGGCGTGGCATGGCGAGGCGGGCGGCGTCGGAGGAGGAATGCGCGAGGGGGCTACTCTTCTTGTGACACCTTAGTGAGTGGTGCAACACTCTACTATATAAGGTGGTCCAACTCCCTTTCAACTAGATAGCAATGTGGGACTAAACTTTAGCACCACTAGCACAGCCATATGCTGCCATATACAAGTGGGCCAAAGAGAATTTCAGAATTTGTCTAATGGGCCAACAGCCCAAAACTCACCAAATTCCAACAGATTCCAGGACTAAAGCACCAACCTGGCCATTGTTCTCCTCCCCGAAGTACCACATTGTATTTGTTTCAGAATTTTTTGAGTTCACCTATTCCTAGAATTCGGGTACCTGATTTGCAATATTGAACTGTATGTAAAAGTATCTCACATATGAAAATTGCTCTCTACCTAAAACAGCTATCCATCATGAGCATCAGTTACTAGCTTCATCCATTTAAATTACCTTATCCAACATCTATTAGGATCATGACACTTTCGTCAACAAGTTAGAGCGATTGGAGATGTGTTTGCAAGTCAATGCAGTTTGGTGAGACACCATATTGTGAGTCAATGCAATTTGTGACAGCGTGTGGACTAAATTAGAATTATAGGTCACGAACAAATATTAGATATTGCGACAGCATGTGGGCCAAATCAGAATTAGTATGTTACACATATGTTCATTCAAGACCTAAAGGACGCCATGTATCAGAATTCTAGGTCTTGTGGACGTTCTTATGAAGCCTAACATCGCTTGCTCGAGAGAACTTCTCACGGTCTACAATGTCGCCAATATTTGCAGTGTTGGCATGGGCATGTGAGGCAAGACACTCAAATATTTCTATCTTTGCCTATAAATGCAGTTTGGCAAGACACTATATGTCTGACATCATGTAGGCTAAATGCTAGAGATATGTTCATTCAAGACATAAGGACGCCATGTATCACTCAAATACATATCCACATACATCATTGTTGCTCTATATATGTGGCAGGGGCTTTACCGATGTTCTTACAGAATAAGACATATGAACATAGCTTGCTCGAGAAAACTTCGATATTCTAAGATGCCTTAAGTATTGCAGCGTAGGCATGGACTAAACGGGTTGACGTGACAGAGATTTGTCCGTTTCTCTGCCGCGACATGATTATGTGTTTTCATTTTGTTTTTTTCATTTCGTTCCTTTTATAATTTGTATTTCGTTATAATTTTAAACATGTTTCCGTACACTTATTTTACACTACTACATACACAATACATGTTTATATATATTCGATCTATATTTCGAGCATACATATACAATATTTGATCATATTAAAAGGAAAAAATGTTTGAAATTGCATGGTCATTGATGATATATCATATCAATTACATGGAGATTACTAAAGCATATCGAGTTCCGCGTTCTCCACATAATGTTCTCCCTTTACATTAAGGATCTCCTTCATCAGAAATCTTGCCAATTCCTTTTAATGTACGCATTGGTCTGGTTTGAGATTCTCCCGCAAACCGTAAATATAATGTGAATCAACTCTCCGCTCACTGGTTAACTCGTGAATGTACTCGCAAACATAGAATCCGCATAAATGAGTCTCTGATGGATGCTGCAAATCTTTCACCATTTTATAAGTTAGCTCATATTTAAACGGACCTGCTATTTTCTGTTTGAACCGTGTCCAACACCTACTCGGCAAAGAAAATGAACAAAGAAGTTATTAGTTAATTGATATCAGGAAATAAACAAAATAGGCCGATATAATGTGATAATAATTGAAATTACTTCTGGAGTATTGCTTTCATGTCGCTCCACTTCTCTTGGTCCCAACTTAATGAGTCGTGAACTTCAACTAGGGACTTATCAACTTGAATGTTTAGCAGGATCCAGTGAAACCTGTGGACGTTTATATAAGCCGACATGCATAACTCATCAATTACACTTAACATCGAGTAAGCAAAAAAATGTGTACAAGACAGCAGCACTCACTTGAAGTTGTAAGGAAATAGTATTTCCTTAATGTAATTATGCTCGATTAAAAACATGCACATGTCTTCCTCCATGTCCATGGAGTGATTGCGTAATGTATATTCATTAACGATATATGAGTCAATAAACCTAACGTCATATCTTCTAACTCTTTTGCATTCAATCATCTTCATTCTGCAAAATATAATAGCGTACAAATGGATATATAGTTAGGATAATATATGCATGCAATGAACGAGCTGAGCTAAAGACTTAATTACAGAAATAAATCACTTACAAAAAATATCAACTGAGGATAGATTTGTTGAGGGCACGCTGATTGTATAACTAAAACATTTCAGTCATTTGAATCTGTATCGAGTATTCTTTGAAGTGATGCTCCTTTCTAACGTCCACCGAAAACCATTCTTTTTGATGCTTTTTTTGTTTGCATAGTGTACCATTCGTGCATATTTCGCATATGTGTTGATAGACGCGCGAGATCCTTATGACCGACTAGAGGCTCCCCTTTGACATAACTCCGTGCTATCTCACCCATTAGCAAATCTTCATAGCCTAAATATTGACCAAGAGACATATCTGCGTCGATAGCAAGTTCTTTGGCCCTCTCTATAGTGATGCCAATTATTCCAGCAGTAGCCTTGGCTCTGGGGTCCATTAATTGCATGTCCTTATCCATATCGGATCTGAATGCCTTGTCGGTATCTGAAATCACTATGAGGGGGACCTATTGAATTTTCTGTTGTCCAAGCTGGGGATTTTGTTTCCCGCATTTTGTACTTGTTATTTTTTCTGCTTTGCTTGCTTAATAATTTTGTGGTCATAGTCTGATTCCAGATTCATCGATATTTGGGATGGTTTCTCAAGAAAGGACTTAGCCCACTTTTTGGTTTTTTCATTAAATGTCGGCTTTGGCTCGAGCTTTTTGGGTGCAAAAAATCCTTAACTTGGGAATCCACATCCGCAGTGTTTTCCTCGTCAGTCTTGTCATAAGGTCTCTTAGGAAGAGCCGACGGGATGTCGACTATCTTCGCCGTTTATCTTTATTCGATGTGGGGCGCGGGGGAGCGGTGACCTTCCGTTTTTTCAACAAGGTAGTATTGCACGGAGGCAGAGGCGGAGATCGAGTATTGCGCGTAGGCGGAGATCTATTTGATGTACTCGCGTTGCAGCGATCGACATCGGGGTGGGGTGGAGTTGGATGTTGACGATCATCGGGGCAGGATGGACTTGGAGGTTGACGATCATTGGGGTGGGTGGACTTGGATTCATCGGAGTCGGTGGCCTTGGCGCCGAGCCTGGAAACTTGATGCACTTCTTCTTCCATAGAATGATGTGGCGCTTGACGTCTCCTACTTTCCTAAGGCCTTTAGTCGTAGCGATGTCAATCTCTATGTCCGTGAAATCCTCCACTAGGTCATCCACCATGACACGAGCATAGCCATGTGGAATCGGAAGTGAATGGTTGTAGGGTTAGCAACATAGAAAACAAAGAATTTCCTATGATGGGAACAACTATGTACCAAGATCTATCTACTAGATACAAGCAACGGGCAGATATACATCCGTAGAGAACATACCCTTGAAGACCGACAAAGCTTAACGAGTCCAAACTCGTGGTTGATGTAGACGATCTCTTGCCGATCTCAAGATCGAGAGGAAGTCTTAGCGTCGCAAAACAGCAGCGCATCCGTGCTCTCACACACGTACAAGACACCGAGCAACCTCCTCCTCCTCGCTCCAGCGATGCAGCGGAAGCACAACCCTTTCTTGCCGAATAGCCACCGGGAACATGTATCTCGCTAGTACGAGACCATGGGGAATAAATTCTGGAGAGGGGAGAGATCCTTCATGAGGAGGTGTACTTTGAGAGGAGGAGAGGGGGGGCTTTTATAGGAAAGAGGGGGGCACCCAAGGGGCATGGCGCCCAGACATGGGGGCTGCCCCCCCCCCCCTCTTCCACATTCATGTGGGTGGACACTCCACTCACTCAAATGCCTTTCAATTTTCTCCACTCAAAATCCCACTCAAATTCCCATTAAATTTCCACCAAATTTAATGCAAACTCTCATTAAATAAAACTCTTTTTATTTATTCAGAATTTTGTCAATTACTTTAATGACAAACATTCACATATAACCTCTTGCTAGTATTTCATTTCACATGCAGAAACACTTTCTGCAATTTCACCTGAAAACCCATTTCGGTATCTAGTGAAATAAATTCCTGCGCTTGTTTATTCTTTCCGGCATGAAACTTTTGCTCCAATTGGATGTCAGTGTCCCTTTAGTGTGCCACCCTATGGTTCGCGAATAATGTGGACATGATCGAGACCCTTCTCCGGTCAATAATCAGAAGCGAGACCTGGAGATCCATACTGACTCACACACATTCAACGATGACTTTCCTGTGATCGTCGGAACCTTTTACGCTAGTATCTTAAACCTTTTGTTTCGCGATATATTACATGTCCGAGATTCGATCATCGATATCTCCATACCTAGTTTGATCTCGTTACCAACATGCACTATTTTATCGTTCCCGTGATATAACATTCTAGTGATCAAATCACTTGCTTGCAAGCTAATCAATGTGATATCACCGAGAGGGCCCAGAGCATATCTATCTGTTATCAGGATGAACAAATTCCACTCTCGATCCATGAGCCTCAACATAACACTTTAGTAGTTCTGAAGCCATCTTTATAATCACCCAGTTACAGTGTGGCGTTTGATGTCATCAAGAAACTCTTCCGGTGTTAGTGATTGACATGATCTCATGGTTTAAGGATTAGGATCACTTCGTAAGTTGTTATAGCAATATAAACTCAATGAATTTGATCGTAATGCTATACTTCGAATGAATGTTCATCACATCATTACACTAATGTTGTGACCTTGTTATTAACAACATCGAATATCCATGATCAGGAAACCTTTGATCATCTTGTTAATTAACGAGCTAGTTTATAAGAGAGGCATAACTAGGAACTTCCTTTTTGTTTATTAAACACACATGTATTAACGTTTCCGTATTAATACAATTATAGCATGCAAAATAAACATTTATCATAAATAAGGAATACGATAATAACCACTTTATTATTGCCTTTCGGGCATATTCCCTTCAGTCTCCCACTTGCACTAGAGACAATAATCTAGTTTGAAAACTTTGCGTATTGAACACCTATGGCTTTATGGTGTTCCATATACGCAATTGCAAGTGGTTAACATAATCTATGGATCTGACGCTTCAGGTCCGTGTGTATTTACATGTCATTGCGTCTTCACGCATCACTCATTCTCCAATGAGATGACATTGTATAAATTTGGTCTTTTGGTGAGACCTTTAGTTCCTTGGGGTTAAATCATGTCGTTACTATTATCGTACAATATATCTTTAGTGTTAGCCCGTTGCGAACCATACCTTAGTTTGATAACAAACTACTTGACACAAATGCCCTTCTTTGCTGCTACTATAGCAGTCATATACTTACCCTTTTTGTTATAGTATCCGTCACAATGTATTAACTTTGGAATTCATCCAAATTCATCATGGAAACTTTCTTTCCATTACATTGTGTTACCCATAGTTTAAAATGAGATAAACTTAATTTGTATCTTGTGACAAAACTAGTATCAATGTAACGCTTTACAATAAACTATTTGTAATTGTTTGTCACCTCTACACAAATATATTCTTAGTTCTTCCAAAAGATCATAAGAATATCCTCACTATCATCCAATGATCATTTTATGATTCATTCTGGTATATGCTCATAACACTTAGGGCATAGGACATATCTGGATGTGTACATATCATGGTACGATTGATCAAAACATCCTTGTGATTTCACTCATCAAGTGTCAAAGCACTTGAATCTTGTTTCACTTATCAAGTGTCGATACACTTGAATCTTAATTCAATTCCTTTCATGCGACAAGAACCGTTTCTTGTCGTTTCTATATTGAACTCCTTCAATATCTCATATATGTATGTTTGGCACAACCATATTAGCGTCACAGTCTATCCACTATAGACATTCATGCTAAATATTCGGGTTTTGCCTAAGTCTTTCATCGAAATGAAATTCTTAACCTTTATCAATAAAAGATACATCATTTACAATCAACAAGATGTCCTCCACATAATGTATTAGAAATATGTCTCAGCGCTCCCACTTAATTTCTTGCAAATGCAAGCATCTTCATCGTCTCTAGATGAAAACTTCTTTTTCATCACGGTGAAGATTCCAACTCCGCGATGCTTACTTCAACCATTGAAGTTTGCATGCCCCTTTTAGCATCCTTTGAATTAACAAAAACCCTTTGGATCGTGTCATGTACACGTCCTAGGTAACCATTCTATTAGAAGAACTTTGTTTTGTTTATTCATCTACCATATACCAAATTATATGTAGTGGTTGCTACTTTAATCTGTCTAGACTAAATATCGCTATGAAAGATCAAATCTTGTCATAGTCAACTCCTTGAACATTGTCATAAAATACTTTACGACATGTCGACTATTTCATAGATGTGAAACATCCATGTCTGTTTCTTTATAGATCCAAATACGACCGATAGGTTTTTACACCTTTCCGGAGGGTCTTCCAAGTTCAAAAAACTTGATTTCTCGTATATGAAACTATCACGGATTTCATGGATTCAAGCCATTTGACGGAGTCAGGGCCCATCATCACTTCTTTGCATGTATTCGGTTCATCATTGTCAAACAATAATGATTTACTCTCAAATCTCAGCATTTGATTGTTTATCCGACCGACTTGGTTTAATAAGAACTTAGATCCCCGTGACCACA
Organism: Avena sativa; assembly: GCA_916181665.1. Classification (NCBI taxonomy): domain Eukaryota; kingdom Viridiplantae; phylum Streptophyta; class Magnoliopsida; order Poales; family Poaceae; genus Avena; species Avena sativa. The sequence continues at coordinate 232,742,083 of OV702282.1, read as the reverse complement.
ACATTTGAGGCACATAAGTTATGAGAATTATGGCAGCCCCCAGAACGATTTCCGATGCTGCGCAACTCAGCACATTTAGCTAAGGTTCATTAACCTTATCAAAGTTCTATTGTCCTCCCACTTAACTTTTACGAAAAATTCCTTTTTCAAGAAACTTCACGTTTCAAGCGACAAACCCTTTTGTCCTTGGTGTTATGGAGGAATAACCAATTTGTTATTCGAAATAACCGACAAAGACATGCTCATCCGACTTCGGTTGTAAACATCTTACTTATGTTTATCATACCAAAATTTAAGAAATGACAACTTGGGTTTACCCCAAAACCATAAATTCCATTGTGTCATTTCAACGGATCAAGATGGAGCTCTTTTCAGTGTAAAAGCGATAATCTCTAAAGCTTTAATCTTTTAAAACATAATGGCAGTTTTATAAATAACACCTTTGATCCAACCATGTCAAACAAGGTTTCATTACAGATTTCAAACACTCCATATTCTTATGGTGTTTCGGGAGATGTAAATCTAGGTGTTTTGCTAAACTTGCAACTCAAATAAATCCCTTTATGATAAATCATAATTCATTTATTTTTCTTGTTACACTTGTAACTCAAATAAATCCCTTTATGATAAAATCATAAATCATTTATTTTCTTGTTACAATGATTTTCCACTTCATCTTGAAAGTCTTTTAAATATTTTCAAATATTTCATACTTCTTTCTCATTAAGTGAATATTCACTCAAATTTCCGGAGAAAGCATATGAAGTTGAATTCCATCGCTTACGACTACACATAATGGACTACATACATCGATATGTATAAATTCCAATAATTTAGTCATTCGTTCTTCTTTGGCCTTTGAACGAAGTTTCAATTATCCCGAGGAAAGTCTCACAAGCGTCACTTCATCAAATCAAAGACTCCAAAAATCCATGAATATGTAGATTATTCATGTTTTCTTTCCAATATAATTTAAACGGCGATGTCACTTCGTAAGTGATCTTCCAATCATTTGTCTTGCGACATTTTAGCATTAGTTTTTATGGATGTGATTTCTCCAACTAGATTTGTAAATCATCCATCTTATATGGAATACAGTAATTATTTGAACAACCTTTGTTCTCATAATACCTAATTTAAATAACAATTATTAAAACAAATCTTGAAGTCAAGCTTTGATGTCAACGAGAAATACAAACAACGGTTTGTTTGTTTTTGATGAACATCATCACATATTCTCTTGCTAGTTACTTAGGTCATTGTGATTTATGAATTGCGTCGTTCCGTATGAAATTTCATACCAACCAATTCGGTATCCAATACCTAAGAACCACATTGTTTAATAAGCAAAGAATGCAACCATAACATGTATATCATCTATATACCTAAATTGGATATTTCCAATCTTTTCTTTTCTGCCAAATATATTTTATAGATTCTCTTTCAGCATTTTCTTGTTCCTTTTAAAAGAGTCTATCAACATCAAAAGTGGCGCCATATACATGACACATAGTCCAAAGCCTGTATATTCAAATAACAATACCTTTGGACTTGCACTTTCAAGTAGATCACCATCATCAAATGATCGGTATTCTTTCAAAATCATTCTTTAGTAATCTTTTTAGTGTAGTAAACACTTTACATACATCTTCTATTCATCCTTATCATGACGACTTTCATGATCAAGCTAATGTAGCTTATAAAGATGAATCGTGAGTATAACGTTACTTTCCAAAACCCTTTTGGATGATTAGGATGTCTAGCATCTCCAACCTTTGAAAATTCTCATCCAATATGATAATATACATTATACTGTACCATACTGCAACCAAAATATTGTTTCATATATCGTTATATCTGTCACACATGATGGTTTCTGAAACAATTCTTTCAGCTCCTAGATAAACTTGATATTAAAACAATCAAGAATCATGGAGGCAAACATGATACTTAAGATACTAACATTGGAATTGTTACTCTCGATTTAATACTAATTATTAAACTTCACGGAGTAAACAGAGTTTGCTGAAAGTTTGCAATAAGACTTTAAACTTTGATTGACACTCAACACAATACGATACCAGTTCGTAAAGTAAATATCCAGAATTCTATAGTTCTATTATCTCAATTTTATCTAAGAATAAGGTGGTGAACGAATGCCAATGACTACAACAAATTATGAAAATTCACTTTGATTTAATTTATGATAAATTGAGTTCAACTAATCCAAATTATAAATAAACTCCCACTCAAAAACGACATCCCTCGTGTCTTTTTGGTGATTACATGAACCAAATCCACTACACCAAGTCCGATCATCACGTGGGTCGGTGTAGCTTCAAAGGCGAGCATACATATGGTCATCATATAAAAACATATGACTCATGCTTAACCTTTCGGTCCGTGTTCCGAGGCCATGTTTGTACATGCTAGGCTAGCCAAGTAAGAACCTTAGTATTCGCGTGTGTAACTGTCTTACACCCGAGATATGCTCGTGGATTCAAGTACACCCGATCATCACGTGATGTCTTCAAGCGACGAAACATTGTCGGTGCATACTTAAGGAAGAACACATTTTTATCTTGATATCTAAATGAGGGATCATCTTATTATGCTAATAAAACACCAAACAAGCAATATAAGATGCAATCAAACATCACATGTTTGTAAGTGAAATGATATGGTTCTTGCAGTTGATCTCCATCATGTGCATCATGGTATGATCGCCATCATACCTCTATGTGCAAGGCCAAGGTCTATGGAACTTACACGTTATGTGTGTTGTAAGAGTATCGACTTATACTTCTACTTACAACATCACCATATCATGACACTAGCCTAGCAACAATCTAAACTAGACGTCTCTAATTTATCCATTGCAAGTGTTATGTGGCTTAGGGATTTCGAAGATATAACCGTTCTTACCTACGAACATGAACCACAACGAGGATAACCAAATTGTTGACAACTCGTTGCAAATTAGATATTGACTATAGTAGGAGAGACAGACACCCGCTAGCCACTTATGCAAAACTAATTGCATGTCAAGCGTGGAACAGGTCTCATGTGCGAGGACATGTAAAGTTTGTCCGGGCCGCTTCATCCCACTATGCCACCAATATCCGAAGTACAACTAAGAAGCAATAAAATGATCATCATCGCCCACATACTCATATGTGTACTACCCGTGCAAAGCATCTACGCATAGATCCGGCTCTGATACCACTGTAGGGTTCGCAACATAGAAAACAAAAAATTTCCTACGATAGGAACAACTATGTACCAAGATCTATCTACTAGATACAAGCAATGGATGGATATACATCTGTAGCGAACATACCCTTGAAGACCGACAAAGCTTAACGAGTCCAAACTCGTGGTTGATGTAGACGATCTCTTGTCGATCTCAAGATCGAGAGGAAGTCCTAGCGCCGCAAAACAGCAACGCATCCATGCTCGCACACACGTACAGGACACCGAGCAACCTCCGCCTCCTCACTCCAGCGATGCAGCGGAAGCACAACCCTTTCTTACCGAATAGCCACCGGAAACATGTATCTCGCTAGTCCGAGACCATGGGGAATAAATTCTGGAGGGGGAGAGAGATCCTTCACGAGGAGGTGTACTTTGAGAGGAGGAGAGGGGGGCCTTTTATAGGGAAGAGGGGGGCACCCAAGGGGCATGGCACCCAGCCATGGGGGCTGCCCCCACCTCTTCCACATTCATGTGGGTGGACACTCCACTCACTCAAATGCCTTTCAATTTCCTCCACTTAAAATCCCATTAAATTTCACCAAATTTAATGCAAACTCTTATTAAATAAAACTCATTTTATTTATTCAGAATGTTTTCAATTACTTTAATGACAAACATTCACATATAACCCCTTGATAGTATTTCATTTCACATGCAGAAACACTTTCTGCAATTTCACCCGAAAACCCGTTTCGGTATCTAGTGAATTAAATTCCAGCGCTTGTTTATTCTTTCCGGCATGAAACTTTTGCTCCAAATGGATGTCAGTGTCCCATAAGTGGGCCACCCTATGTTCGCTAATAATGTGGAAATGATCGAGACCCTTCTCCGATCAATAATCAGAAGCGGGACCTGGAGATCCATACTGACTCCCACACATTCAACGATGACTTTCCTGTGATCGTCGGAACCTTTTACGCTAGTATCTTAATCCTTTTGTTTCACGATATATTACATGTCCGAGATTCGATCATCGGTATCTCCATACCTAGTTTGATATCGTTACCGACATGCACTCTTTTCTTGTTCCCATCATATAACATTCTAGTGATCAAATCACTTGCTCGCAAGCTAATCAATGTGATATCACCGAGAGGGCCCAGAGCATATCTATCCGTCATCGGGATGAACAAATTCCACTCTCGATCCATGAGCCTCAACATAACACTTTAGTAGTTCTGAAGCCATCTTTATAATCACCCAGTTACAGTGTGACGTTTGATGTCATCAAGAAACTCTTCCGGTGGTAGTGATTGACATGATCTCATGGTATAAGGATTAGGATCACTTCGTAAGTTGTTAGAGCAATATAAACTCAATGACTTTGATCGTAATGCTATACTACAGATGAAAGTTCATCACATCATTACACTAATGTTGTGACCTCGTTATTAACAACATCCAATGTCCATGATCAGGAAACCTTTGATCATCTTGTTAATCAATGAGCTAGTTTATAAGAGAGGCATAACTAGGAACTTCCTTTTCGTTTATTAAACACACATGTATTAACGTTTCCGTATTAATACAATTATAGCATGCAAAATAAACATTTATCATAAATAAGGAATACGATAATAACCACTTTATTATTGCCTCTCGGGCATATTCCCTTCAATGGTGGAGTGCTCCAGGTAGACAAGGTAAAGCAGTGCCGATCGCCACCTTGAAGGACAGGTTGTTCATTGGCTGATGTAGATCACATTGTGTCATCTCTCTGACATCATCCATGGGGTAGCGAGGTGTCGGTGCATCATCCAGGAGTGCTTGATCATCAGCCCGGACCTCTATGGAAGCCATGTTGCTTCTCTGCTGGCTATGATCCAATGCTGGATCATCAGCATGCGGCTGAGATGACCTTTGTCTAAGTGCTTCCACTACCAGCTTCTTCATGTCAGCTAGTTCCTCTTCTATCTTCCCGATCCGGTCTGCCTCCCGGTCCTTCTTTCTCTTACGGATTTTGTAACTGTCATCATACTCAGGAAACCCTTTCTTCCACATAACACTGGCATCTTTGCCTTGTGTTTGTCCACCTTTTTCAGGATTACTGAGGGAGTGTGTTAGCTTGTCGTTCTCTCTCTCGGGCCGGAACAATCCCAATTGAGCATCATTCATTGCTTTAACAATTGCATTGGAGGGTGTTAGATTTTTTTCCTGAAAAATTGTCTTCCCTGTTTCTAGGTCCAACGATCCCCCGTGCCCATACCACCAGTGCTTTGACCTCTCAAGCCATCCATCTGTACCGGGAGTGACCCCTCTAGTCCTGATGTCTTGCTCCATAGTTCCCACTTAGGTACGACACTCTTATAGCCACATGTCCCCATTTTATGGTGGTATTTCTTTTTGGAAGCATTTATCGTATTCTTTTCCGACTTTGCCTTGGCTTCAGAAGATAGCTTGTATGTTACAAAATTGGGCCACTGTCCTTTAAACTTATCGTATGCTCCTTCGAACTCTGGAGTTTTCTTTTTCACGACATACTTCGCGTATAAACTTTTGTTGTGGCTCCGAAACAGTTCATTCATCTTCATTAGAGCCCACTCCTTGACTTTCACTGTTCCTTCAAGCCCACTTGGCCTTGGGGTAGTACCATATGCCTCGAATTTTTCATACTCTGGAGATAGTATGAAATGTGCTATGAGCTTCTGCCAAAGGTTATCTTTGTCATCATCAGTGATATAACTGTCGGATTCTTCACTTGCTTTCTTTGACTTATTCCATTCTTGAATGGTGATCAGGAGGTTGTCCCCAACAATCACCCCGCATTGATTTATAAACATCCTCTGATGCTTTTCTAGAGTAATCGGTTATCCATTATCATCTATTTCGTCGATGGTGAACCTTTGATTACCATCCAACTTTTTGTCCAGGCCTCGTTTCGTTCTAGTTGTCGATTCCCTCGATTGGGTGGGCTAAAATAAGAAGAGAGAGTAATTAATATGTATATATATACAGACCAATTAATTGTCGAGGCATAATATAGTTATATATACCTCGCCGGTTATTGTCGAGGGGCCTTCATTGTTGTTTTTTGCCCTTCATCAACATTGTCTGGTTGCCCTTCTTCCCTTTGTTCTAGTTTATGTCCATCACCGGATGGATTCAGAAATGACGATATATTATCCATTTCACCATTTATAATGCTCACAGTAAGCTCGTTGCCTTCTGCGTCTGGTTCGCTCCATCACTACTACAAAAAAAGTTTAAAAAAAGTCGGCTTTATGTAGATATGAGCAAATAGATGGTAAAAAATATTGTCCTATTTTAATTTTTACTCATATTTTTTTAACATTTCCTAATACTAATACTAGACCACTACTACTATATATACTATTACTAATTAGTACTAATACTACTACTAATACTACGAATACTACTACAAATACTATGAATTAATACTACTACAAATATAATACTAGTAATACTACTAATATTTCCCACTAACATTATGCACTAATATATACTAATATACTATTATATACTAGTATACTAACATTTATGTACTATATTTGTAGCATTTATATACTACTAGTATATTATACTAGCATTTATGTACTATCATTTGTAACATATACTAACATTTATGTACTAGTATACTAGCATTTATATACTAACATTTATGTACTAATATAATACTAGTATATACTCAAATATACCATTATATACTAGTATACTAACATTTATGTACTAGCATTTGTAACATATACTAACATTTATGTACTAGTATACTAGCATTTATATACTAACATTTATGTACTAATATAATACTAGTATATACTCAAATATACTATTATATACTAGTATACTAACATTTATGTACTATATTTGTAGCATTTATATACTACTAGTATATTATACTAGCATTTATGTACTAGCATTTGTAACATATACTAACATTTATGTACTAGTATACTAGGATTTATATACTAACATTTATGTACTACTCCCTCCGTCACGGTTTGGAGGGCGTTTTAGAGAGATTGTTGAAACCTAGGTGGAAGCTAATTGGGGCTAGATTTGTGTCAAAAACATGCGCTCATTACATATTTGGTGCCCTATTAAACGTAATTACTCAATGGAAACGATGAGTCTAGGCGCACGCATTGGTGAAGTTGCATGCAAGAATTAATTCTTTGGCTGCATGAAGTAGTAAGTGGGAAGGAAAAAGAAGGGCATTAATTATGTAAATAAGTCTAACACGCCTAGGAGGAGAGGAGTTTTGGAAACGCATGGCTTTTATAAGACGCCCTCCAAACCGTGACAGAGGGAGTAATATAATACTAGTATCTACTCAAATATACTATTATACTAATATACTAATAATACTTATATACTACTAACATTTCCTAATACTAATATACAACTAACACTTATCATCGGATCAGAGGGAGATCGATGGAGAGGGAGAGGGTCGGGCCGCACCTGGGGCATAAGAGCGTGAGGACGACGGCGCCGGTGACGACGGTGGCGGTAACAGCGCGTGACAGTCGCGGTGGTGTGGTTTGCAGCTGGGAGCGTGCAGACGACGGCGCGACGATGGTGGAGACGACGACGGCATAGGCTCGGACTACTCACAGCGATGGTGGCGGCGTGGCGCGCGCAATTTCGGAAGCCTGTGGGTGTTGGGGGATTTGTGGCGCCTCCTGCACGCTAGAGTTCGTCGAGAGAGCTGAACGGATAGGAGAAGAAGGGGCGGCACCGGTATATATATATGGAAAAGGTCATTAGTCCCGGGTCATGCCACGACCCGGGACTAAAGACCCTTTAGTCCTGGGTCGTGGCATGACCCGGGACTAAAGGCCCCCCACCCTCTAGTCCCGGGTCGTGGCTGCACCCGTGACTAGAAGCTATTTTCGACCTCGACCGCTTCGCGCGTGATCCAAGACCTCTAGTCCCGGTTTGTGTTTAGACCCGGGACTAGATTGTCTTCTGTAACTTTTAAATTCAAAAACATTTATAACTTTGGAAATTCATAGCTCCTATTTAATAAATCCAAATAATATAAATAATATGTCTATTATTATTATAAAATTATAAGGAGTATTAATATATCATCCTTGCATCTCTTTGTATAATGCATAAATTGTGACATTCTCATTTCAAAGTGCATTCACTAATTTTTTGTAACTTTTTAAATTCAAAAACATTTATAACTTTGGAAATTCATAGCTCCTATTTATAAAATGCAAATAATACAAATAATATGTCTATTATTATTATAAAAATATAAGGAATCTTAATATATCATCCATACATCTCTTTGTATCATACATCAATTGTGACATTCTCATTTCAAAGTGCATTCACTAATTTTTTGTAACTTATTAAATTCAAAATCATTTATAAGTTTGGAAATTCATAGCTCCTATTTAATAAATCCAAATAATACAAATAATATGTCTATTATTATAAAAAATATAAGGAATCTTAATATATCATACATACAACTATTTGCATCATGTATCCATATTTTCGGTTTGAATAACTATTTTGGGGGCCTTTTAGTCCCGGTTGGAGGCAACAGCCGGTACTAAAGATATTTCCCGCTATTCTCAGAGACCTCAAGCCACGCGCCATACTTTCCCGCCATGTTTTCCCGACCTTTCCCTCTATATCTAGGCTGACCGCGCCATGGCCATCCACACACATCCACACCTTCCCCTCGCATAACAATGGACAACACATTGATGGTGGCTTAGTCGACGTAGAGCCTATTGGGAGACCCCAAGAGGAAGGTGTGATGAGCACAGCAGCAAGTTTTCCCTCCGTTATGAAACCAAGATTATAGAACCAGGAGGAGTAAGGAAACAACCCCAAGGTGTTGCTACTAACTTGGAATCTGCACAACACAACCACAGAACTTTGCCCCAACTTACAGTGAGGTTATCAAGCTCACCGGTTTGCTGAAAACAAAGGATTAAATGTATATTGTGGAAGAAAGTAAATTATTGCAGAAAGTAATAGTAAACAGTAGATGGAATATCAACGGTAAAGAATGTACCGGGGTCCACATTTCACTAGAGGTGTTTCTCTTTAAGATAGATAGCATGTTGGGTGAACAAATTACAGTTGGGCAATTGACAGATTGAAAATGCATAATATGCATGTACAAGTCATGATGATTCCTATGAGATTTGTTTGGGAATTACAACATAATACATAGACCATAATCCAACTGCATCTATGACTAATAATCCACCTTCAGGTTATCATCCGAACCCCTTCCAGTATTAAGTTGCAAGCAACGGATAATTGCATTAAGCAAAGTGTGTAAAGTAACCAATACAATTTACCCATGGACAAAGATTGTTTTTTCTCCCTAGTAGCAACAACACATCTACAACCTTAGAGATTTCTGTCACTTCCCTAGATTACTAGAGGCATGAACCTACTATCGAGAATAAATACTCCCTCTTGGAGTTGCAAGCATCTACTTGGCCAAAGCATCTACGAAGAACGGAGAGCATGCAAGATCACAAATAACATAGACATGATAGAATCAATAATCAATCTTGAACATGGTACTCAATATCCATCGGATCCTAACAAACACAACATGTAGGATTACATAAATAGATGATCTTGATCATGAACGGAGCTTAGAAGATCTAAACATGAAAGCACAAAGGAGGAGAACCAACCATCTAGGTACTGTATGGACCCATAGTCCAAGGGTGAACTACTCACGCATCACTCCAGAGGCTAGCATGGTGATGAAGAAGGCCTCTGGGATGATCTCTCCCCTCCGGCAAGGTGCCGGGAAGAGCTTCTGATCCCCCCGATCTAGGGATAGAGATGGCGGTGGCTATAGACTTTTTTTGTGGAGATTTGATTAGGTGTTTAGAGTTTCTGCATCGGGGTTATTTTATAGGCGAAGGGGCAAGATCGATGGGTGCCCGAGGGGCCCACACCTAGGGCTGCCCCCCTAGGCCGCGCCACCACCAGGTGTGGCCGCCTCGTGGCCCCACTTTGGCTGCCCTTCGGACTCGGTGTTCCTTCTGGTAAAATATTGACTTTGGCTTTTCTCCCGTCCAATTCCGAGAATATTTCCTTACTAGCTTTTCTGAAACCAAAAATAGCAGAAAACGGGCAACTGGCACTGCGACATCTTGTTAATAGGTTAGTTCCAGAAAATGTATAAAAATACCTCAAAGTGTAGACAAAACATAAGAAAGTTGATATAAAACAAGCACAGAGCATCAAAAATTATAGATACATTTACGACGTATCACACATACTAGGCAATTATGACCCTCGAGGAGACCGAGGCGTTGTGCACCTCCATCTACCTATGTCTGTAGGGCTACCGGCTGCCCGTCGGCTAGATGCTGAGCGCTAGAGGGGTTATTGTCCCTCTTGTGTCTCAAGGTTCCGCCCGCCATGCAGCCATCACGAACCACTTCTACCACGGGCTCACGCCGGATCAGCGGATAGATCCCCATTGGATCCCAACAACTACGACACCTGGAAAGCCTTCTTTGCTAACCGACAGGAAAGGTAGCTCGCCAGGTACGAGGGTGACGGCCCTCCCCCGGTGAACCACAACAAAGTCGGTTGTCGCCTATGGTGGGCGAACTGGACTATCGTCGACGTGATGTGCTACATCGAGCAAGGAGATCATCCTCTCCTGTGGTGCCCACACCCGCCGCAGAGCCATAAGAGTGGCGGTGGTGAAGACCGCAGGCGTAGAGGCGTCTTCATTCGGGAGCCCCTCCCCCACGCGTCATCCGAGGCCGGAGTGGCAGGTGCCCCCAGAATATTCTATAGCTGGGCTGAGGATCCAGTCGCGTGCACCTAGCGACGACGACAATGGAGAAGACGAAGACGACCCTAAAGATGTGTACTATAGGGCTAGATATGAGCATGACTTAAGGGGGGCCTTTAGTCCCGATTCCGTAGTCCCATTTCTTAATATTAGTAGATATCTTGAGTGTTAGTTCCAGTTTGTGGCTGGACTGGGACTAAAGGGGAGCCTTTAGTCCTGATTCCGTAGTACCAGTTAGGAAACCAGGACTAATGGACCGTTTCCTACTATGACTTTCCCGAACTATGAAGATGTTGTTATATTCTTGTGCCGGTGAGATAACTAATTTCACATATTAGGGAGTGCCTCTATGACCAGCAATGTAGATATGCCTGAGGACTGGATCCTTAGGCATCTCCACATAGCTGGTCGTAGTGTTGTCTCTACTCTCGCACACCATCTTGCAGTTTATAACTTCTCTAACTAGATCAATACGCCTGGGAGCTAACTAATGTCACATATTAGGGAGTGCCTCTATGACCAGCAATGTGGAGATGCCTGAGGACTGGATCCTTAGGCGTCTCCACAGAGCTGGCTGTAGTGTTGTCCCTGCTCTCGCACACCATTTTGGAGATGACTGAGGACTCACAAGGATGCTTATTTATAGATTAAGCAGCACGACATAGTGTCGACACTCACCCTTGTCATTAGTGCTGCCACCCACCAGCATAGTGTTGCCACTCACCAAAATAGTGTCACCACTCATTGGCACAGTGTCGCCACTCATGTTTTGTCTTGGTTGGTGTCTCCAACCGGGACTAAAGGTTCATCTTTAGTCCCGGTTGGAGACACCATCTAGGACTAAATATTCTCGCGCCTGCCGCAACCCGTTGAGTCCCGGTTGGTGTCTCCAACCAGGACTAAAGATGAACCTTTAGTCCCGGTTCAAGACACCATCCGAGACTAAACATGCTCGCGCCGGCCCCAGCCTACCACAACCCCTTAAGTCCTGTTTGGTTTCTCCAACCGGAACTAAAGATATTTCTGGCCATGTTTTCCCGCCCTTTCCGGGTCTCGTTGTCGACCCGGAGCTTCTTTGGTGGATGTCACATGGTACAGGATCGGTACAGAGGGAGCCAGACCCTAAGGAGGGTCTCTGATACCTGGCAAATTCTTCAGGGATCTCACCCGAGCTATGCTCATGTGATGGTTCCTTCTCTTTGGGTGTTTACCTCCCGCAGTTCAGGAACCGGGAGTCGTCATCTAGTTTGATTGAGCAAGATGTATTAGTTATCATCATATCCATAATAAATGAAAATATTATCTTGGGAACTATTCAGAATGCTCAGGAACAATACATTACATAATTTTTTTCTTCTGAGTTTTCAGAACATAGTTACATAAATTTTTTAATACATTATTACACATCATTTCTTCGTGTGTGTCCCTTGTTGATTGCACCGTAACCATGGAGAATCTTCATTAATTAACAGGGTTGTTGGATCAGTGTTTACTTCGAAGGGCGGAATTTTATGAAACTTATCACAATCTTCTGACATGTCTATCTTGTCCTCCAATCCCATGATGTTTCTTTTCCCTAAAAGAATGATGTGGCACTTTGGCTCATCATCTGATGTATTCTTTTGCTTATTTTTTATTTTTCTCGGTTTGGTAGACATGTCCTTCATATAGAAAACCTGAGCCACATCATTGGCTAGGAAAAATGGTTCATCTAAGTACCCAAGATTGTTGAGATCCATTGTTGTCATTCAGTACTTCTTGTCTATCTCAACCCCTCATCCTGTTAGTTTGACCCATTTGCATCGAAACAAGGGGACCTTAAAAGTAGGTCCATAGTCAAGTTCCCATATCTCCTCTATGTAACCATAATATGTGGTCTTTGACCCATTGTTGTTTGTTACATCAAAGCAGATACCACTGTTTTGGTTGGTGCTCTTTTTATCTTGGGTGATCATGTAAAATGTATACCCATTTATCTCGTACCATTGGAAAGTCGATATAGTCGAAGATGGTGACCTGGACAACAAGTATAGCTGATTTCTAAGAGTGTTGTTTTTGATGAGATGTTGCAACCAACCGCCGAAAGTCTTCATGTGTACATCTCTAATCCAGGAGTCATGCTTCCCAGGGTTGTTGGAGCGTAAAATTTTCTTGTGTTCCTCAATATACGGAGCCGTCAAGGTGGAATTCTGTAGAACTGTGTAATGTGCTTTAGTGTAAGAAGGCTCGTCCCTACATGTTATTGATTTCCTTCCTAAAGTGCCTTTTCCACTCAGTCTCCCCTCATGCCACGATTGAGGAAGACAATCGCCTTAAGGTCAGGAACAAAGTCAACACAAAACTCAATGACCTCCTTTGTTCTGTATCTCTTGGATATGCTTCCTTCTGGCCTAGCATGGTTACAAACATATTTCTTTAATATTCCCATGAACCTCTCAAAGCGGAACATATTATGTAGAAATACAGGACCGAGAATGGAAATCTCTTCGACTAGGTGAACCAGGAGGTGCGTCATAATATTGAAGAAGGATGGTGGGAACACCAACTCGAAACTGACAAGACATTGGACCACATCATTCTGTAACCGTGGTAGATCTTCAGGATTGATTATCTTCTGAGAGATTGCATTGAGGAATGTACATAGCTTCACAATGGGTACTCGAACATAATCCGGTAGAAGCCCCCTAAATGCAATCGGAAGCATTTGCCTCATAATCGCGTGGCAGTCATGATACTTTAGGTTTTGGAACTTTTTCTCTGGCATATTTATTATTCCCTTTGTAGTCGACAAGAAGCCAGATGGGACCTTGATAAAGCTTAGGCATTCAAAAAATATTTCCTTCTCTTGTTTGGTAAGAGCATAGCTTCCATGACCTTGAAACCATTCTAGATGCAGGCCTTCTGGGTCTTTCATACGTTGCTTGTCATTCCGTCCTTCCATTGTATATTTTGTCATCCCATACATGCCCAACAAGCCTAGCAGGTTCACACAAATATTATTCGTCATATGCATCACATCGATTGTAGAGCAGACATCTAGAAATTTCCAATAGGGTAGCTCCCAAAATATGGATTTCTTCTTCCACATGGGTGCGTGTCCATCAGTGTCCTTTGGAATAGATTTTCCGTCAGGACCCTTTCCAAAGGTTACTATTTGATCCAAATCTTTGACCATATCAAATACATTAGCACCAGTACATTCCTTAGGATTCGTCTGGTGACATGCCTGCCATTGAAATGATTGCCGTTATTTATTAAGGCATGCTTGGCCAAAATAAATCGATGATACCCGAGTACACATTCTTCTTACAATGTTTCAGATATATACTTCTAGTCTCATCTAAACAATGCATGCATGCATTGTATTCCTTATTTGTCTGTCCTAAAAGGTTAATAAGAGCAGGAAAATCATTGATTATTACGAAAAGAAACGCTCGGAGGTCAAATTCCTCCTGCTTGTACTCATCCCATACACATACGGCGGGTTCGTGCCACAGCTGTAAAATTTCTTCAACTTATGGCCTTAGATACACATCAACGTCGTTGCCGGGTTGCTTCGGGGCTTGAATCAGCACTGGCATCATAATGAACTTCCGCTTCATGCACGACCAAGGAGGAAGGTTATAGATACATAGAGTCAGGGGCCAGGTGCTGTGACTGGAGCTCTGCTCCCTAAAAGGATTTATGCCATCTGTACTTAGACCAAACCTTAAACTCCTTGCGTCATCTGCAAAGTCCGGGTACTTTCTATCAATTTTTCTCCACTACGACCCATCAGCGGGGTGTCTCAACATCATGTTTGACTTACGTACCTTTTTATACCATCGCAACAACTTGGCATGCTCTTTATTTCTGAAAAAACGTCTCAACTGTGGTATTATAGGAGTATACCACATCACCTTGGCAGGAATCCTCTTCTGGAGGGGGGGGGGGCTCGCCCTCAACATCACCAAGTTCATCTCGTCTGATCTTATATAGTAATGCAATGTATACCGGGCATGCATTCAAATTATCGTACTCCCTACCGCGGTATAGGATGTAGTCATTAGGGCATGCATGTTGTGGCATCCCGCCAAAACCACTACTAGAAAATCGCTTGGTATCTTGTTTTGTGCATCATCATGACATCATCATGCATATTATTTTTACTTGAAACTATGTTGCGAAAGACTATTGTTTTCTGAAACTAGCCCTCCTTCTATTTCAAATTAAACCCCCGAATGTTTCTGGATATTTTGTTTGTCTAAAACTAATTACAAAATCATTTACTAAAATTAAAATAAACAATATTTCTTTTAAAATAAAACTGTTTTTGATCGGGGGAGGCAGCCCGGCCCGAAAAGCCAGGCCGCCTACCACCCCGATCGGCCCAACCCAATCTCACCATACCCTAATCTATTCCTACCCAATCCTAGTCTACCCAAACCCCCTCCACCTCACCCCACCCAATCCTCTCTCGCCACCTCACCCTCATCCCTCCTCCCCACCACTCAACCGCTGCCACCTCAACCCACTCCCTCTCCCACACATGCCACACACGCACCACCCGGCCCACACACACACCCCACACACAGCACGCACACCACGCGGCCACCCCCTGGACCCGACCACCCCGGTCCCACCTCCCCACTTCCCGCTCCTCTCTCCCCTCGCTCAGTCTCCCACGCGAGCCCCACCCCGACCCGCTTCCCCCACCGAACGCGCTCGCCCCGCCCCTTCTTCCTTCCCTCCGGCCACCGCCCTCTGCTCCTCCTCCCGCCTCCGTGCCGCCGTCCTCCCCTGCGAGCTCCTCGCCGCCAGGAGCTGCCTCCGCCTCGCCGGGACCCCTTCCCCCCTCGAGCTCGCCCCGGCCATGGCGTCCGCCGCCTCCTGCGCCCCTCGTCAGCCTCCTGCCGAGCTCCACCGAGGCCGCTCCTCTGCGAGCCTCCATCGTCGGCAGCCTCCGCCGCCTCCCTCAAGCTCCGGCGCCCCCAGGCCCTCCGCTCCCCGTCGGCCTCGCCCGCGGCCGCCCTCCGCTCCCCGTCGGCGCCCGCGGCCGCCCTCCGCTCCCTGTCGGCCTCGTCGTCAACGCCTCTGGACCCCGTCCGCCCTGTCTCGCGCCCGCGTCCTCCGTCGTCTGCAACCAGGCTGACGCCACGCCACCCCTCTTCCTTCCGCGGGCAGAGCCGCGTCGCCCGCCGCCGTGCTCGGTTCCGGCCGGCCTCGCCCGCCAGCGACCACCCTCGCCGCCCTGGAGCACATCGACCCCTCCCCGCTGCGGAGCTCGGCTTCCTCGCGTTGATGCCAGGCACTGCCTCCGTTCTCCTCGGCGGCGCTCAATCCCAGGACAAGGACGTCATATGCCCAGTTGCTGCAGTGACTAACCGGACACCTGAAGTACTACCTCGCCATGTTTCACTTCTGTTCACATCTATTCCAAGAACAATCGAACATGGAGGGCACTGATAAGGCGTCGAGATCCCCTCGTCGACAAGATTGGCTCGATGCAGATGATTTTGAAGCAAGTACATGGTCCCACTCGAATACCCCGACATCGATTCCAAGTTCTTCGTCTTGGATTCCAAGGCCTCCGATGTGGAACACCAAGTTCTCCTTCCCGGATCTGAAGACTGATCCCGAAGCCCTGGATCCGAGGCCGATTCCGGTGCCCGAAGCCGATAACCCCGACGAGAACCACGACACGGATACACCGAGTTCTCCATCGAGGACACCAAGGCCGTCGACATGAAACCAAATGACGTCAAGCACTTCGCCACGGAACGCCAAGTCCTTCACCCCGAATGCCAAGACCGACCCGATACACGGACCCGACAAGATCTTCGTGACGACCAGATTCGCACAGAACAACAAGAACTGCTTCGCGGACACCGTGCGACAAGATCTACTTCCCAGATCCGAAGACCCTAAATCCCGGAGTCCGAACCTTGTTTCCGTCGAACCGATCCCGTCGAACCCTGAGACCCGACCCTGAACCCTCGGAGCCCAAGATCGACAAACCCTAATGTGATTCCCTTCCAGAGCCCTATTTTATAAAATGAAATATAAACTTGTTGCATATTAAATTGTCATGCTTGCATGCATATCATGTGGGTTTGGGGGCCTTATGCCGATTCACCTAAATTAAATATGGGGCCCATATGCGGGCAAATCTAGTCGTATATTGGTCCCATTTAAATTTGTGTAGCAAACCGGTGCTATCTTTTTGCCATGTTAAGACAACATTTAAAATGCGGGGTACCTAAATAACTAGAACCATATATTTAATTGTCGGGACCCCCGGTTCCGCTTAATATTGCCTAATTGCATCGCAGCGTTGCCATGTCATACATCATACATGCATCATGCCCGATCTTTTGCCGTAGTATTAAATAGTGCATCCGGTGTTTCTTCTAGTGTTTTGCTTCTTCACGGACTAGGCCGATGAGTTGATGCGAGTGTCGACCCGACCTTCGGATGAACCTTCGGCAATGTTTTCAGGCGAGCATCTCCCCCTTTCTACCTATCTTACTTTTATAGTATTTATTCCCTCCTGTTGATCTATTGCTATCTGTGTTGCGATGCTCTAGTTTTCGTACCCGTGATATCCCTCGCAGCCTTATATTGCCTTGGACACACCCTATTACCTGTTGTTTGGTAGATAGTTGGTCCTGCGCGTCGTAGTCGCTAGCTCAAGTGATGTTGCGTGTCGTCAAGTACCACAGTTGTTGGAGTATTGCCGTGTGTTTATTGTTGGAGATGATCAAGACTTTAATTACTGTTTAAACAACTAAAATTGAAGTAGGTAAGCAGAGGCACAGGTGGGCAATAGATGTTATTTGGTTGTTAACCGTCCACTTGTGTCCCGTAGGACCTCGAGTACTTGATACCTGTTCCTTGAATATTCGCGCTATCCACATCCGGGAGGATTATGGGACCCCCCTGAGCCAGAGCTTGATTCAGTCTTATTTCTTGGGGCCACAAACTAGTTTGAGGTTTTATTTACTATCCTGTACTTATGCCATGCTTTACTGCTTTATTTACGATTGTGCGAGGAGCACACTGTACTGTTTAGGATCGGGACACGATTTCGCGGTATCGACAAGCCCGAGTTTTCGGGTTTCCAGTCGTTTACAGCCGTCCACCCAAACCTTGGGTCCGTCTCGGAGTCAGCTAACTTCGTTGCGGGTGTACTCAATGGGGTGGCCCCCTGAAATATTTCTGAATTCTGTGATTGCTTTGTCGTGAAGGCCTCGTTGGGTTTTGATTTGGTTTTTCCGAGGTTGATCGAGTGTGTGTTGCTATTTGTGCACCCCTGCAGGGTAAAACTTTCTGAAAGTCGTGTCCGCGGTTATGGACGACTTGGAGCACAGTATCTCGATCATAGACAACTATAACTAAAGTAGTGTTATAAATTTGACTTTATAATGACTAGTAATCCGCTTCACTATAATGGAATGGCTAAATAAAACTGCCAACAATTGCTTGTTTGGGTTGTCGCTTGCGACCTTTGTACTTGACTAGTAAGTATTGCAACTATAACGGAATGGCTAAATAAAAGTACCAACAACTGCTGGGTTTTGGGATATCTCATGCTAGTTGTATTTGACTAGTAAGTATCGCAACTACAAAGGAATGGTTAACTAAAATTGCCCACTGCTTATTATATCAGGATGATTATCTATACTTGACTAGTAATTGCTGCAACGATAACTGAATAAATAAAACTGCCAACTGTGTGAGTTCCTCGGTTGATTTCCTCGTTTGGTCTCGAGGGGGAAATACCAGGATGGGTTAGTTTGGTGTTAGTATCCGGTTGGTTCCGAATAGGTCTTTCTTACCCCTCTCCGATAGCCGCTAGTTGTATCGAGTCTCTATATGTTGCTTAGTGCATGCTGCGCTGCCGCTGCAGTCCACCATACCTAAGTAGGCGAGGACCGCCGAATTCTAGCCTCGCCGTGTACTGGCCTCAGTACTGACGCTCCTCTTTTTTCCTTTGCCCTTTGTCGGCACCCCTTTTGTTTAAGCAGGTTTTGAGATCGACGTCGTTAGCAGGGTTACCCTTCCGGCTTGGCCTGGGCAGGGTTATGGACGCCATTGGTTATTCTTCAGGGCTCTTAGCCCCATTTGCATCTTGTCCGTAGCTGGACGCTCTATCATTTTCAAGGTGATTTGGATCTTTGTATATTATATCTGTATTCTTGACTCATGGAGTCGTGTTGTATATATATCTGTTCTGTGGGTCCCATCGAGGACTGTTGTGTAATGTTATTACTTCGTTTTCCACCCGCACGAAAGTGCCTGGTGGGCACCTTTGAATCGTTTCTATGCGGGTTTGGCGGGAAGCGCTGAAACTTGCATAGGGTCGATTCTGAGGGTGTTACACATGTATCTTCTGAACCTCTAAACCTAGAGGGCAAACAACCTTTTTTGCTTGCTACATACTGGCGGATAATACGTTATCCTTTAGAAGCATATTTTTCATTATTTTCTGCAACTTTTCAAATGAGGAGTCAGCTATACCAAACTCTACCTTCCATCGCAACAATTCCAGTGTGCTACCCAAATTTTTCAGACCATTTTCGCAATTTGGGTAAAACAACTTTTTGTGATCCTCTAACATTTCATTGAACTTCTCCCTATCCTTTTCATTTTCGCAGTCTCTCAGTGCATCAGCAATGGTCCAACCAAGATCATCAGCGGGCTCATCATGTACCTCTTCTTCATCCTTCCCTTCAGCTTCCGCCATGGAAGTATCACCGTATTTAGGAAAACCATGATAGTTGTCACCATCCTCCTCTTCTTTATTGTATTCTATTATAACCCCTCTCTCTTCGTGTTTGATCCAACAATTATAACTGGGCATGAAACTGGACTTCAACAGGTGGCTGTGAAGGGTTTTTGAATCAGAGTAATCTTTCTGATTCCTACATCCACTACATTGATAGAATACAAAACCATTCCGCTTGTTCGCATTAGCCACACGAATGAATTCATACACGCCATTAATAAACTCGCCAGAGCGCCAATCAGTACCGTACATCCATTCCCGGACCATCTGCATTATTGTAATAGTATATCAAAAACCATTACACAGCATCAGGAATAGAGATCAGTGACCAATTTAATACAAGATATAATGTAAACTTCTAGAGCATTAAATTTGAATTTTGAAAAATTTACATGCACCAATTTTTGAATTGGAGAAAAAAATTAACATAAAAATGTGAAGTTTTAATTATTGTTCTAGCAGTGAAAATCTCATTACATTCTGAGCTCTGAAACTATAAAATTACATATTTCAATTTTCAGTACTTTTTGCCTAATCAAAATTTGCCTAAAATTATATATCTAAAAATCCCTCTACTTCTAGAGCATGCAAATCCATCTATACTTCTATCGCATTGAGATAAAATAACAATGAGAGATGAAAGGATGAAGTTCCTAACCTTTTAAAACCTTGGATTGAGGGGTTGCAACCAAATCTTGATAATCTTGAGAAAAAAAGCATGAACTCAGCTTGCTTGGGAGCAAAAATGGCCATGGCTCAGACATAGACGAAGCTGAATTATAAAGGAACCAATAGTCCCGGGCCATATTACCGTCCGGGACAAGAAATTACAACTAGTACCGGGCCATGATATGGGTCGGGACTAATTGTTCCCGCACAGTGCAGCTGGCCGGCTCGAGGTTACTTGTCCCGGGTCTTATTACGAATCGGGATTAGAGGTCCGAAATGGTCCCGGACTAGTGCTTTCCAACATTTCTAGCTGTTGGAGTCGGCACCGAACCGAATGCCTCTTTTCCACTAGTGGGCCTTGTCCTCACCATGAGTTGTTCCTTGCTGATCTCCTCGACCTGTGGACTCGGAGCTACTCTCGGCATGGAGACAGCCCAACAGATGCCCCAAGCCAAGCTTCTAAGGGACGACAACTGGATTCAGCGAGTTTTTAGCGAGTGTTCCTTTTTCCGTATCACACATGTAATAAGACTATAGCAAAAAACAATGTGATAGCTTAATCAATTATCGGTCGCTCGAGCTTGGCCATGGTTGCCACGCCCCTGCATGTTGCGCCCAATATCGCCACATCTCGCTGGTTGAGCTTACTATTATCACTGGCTGCGACTGAGTTGGAACTTGGGAATAAGTGTGAAAATTTCATAGTTTGGTGCACTCGATTTAGGGATGCGCGGCGGAAAGTTCAAGATTTTGGTGTCAGGAGGCCATTATGGCCATGGCCATGCCCTTTGATTGAGCGACCGAATCGTATCTTCGTGGTTGTGTCCGCTTGCGTGAGTGCAACAGTCACTAAAGCCTCTCCTATTGCATTGTCTCTTAGCATCTTCTTATAGAAGATACACTAAATATTTATTTATTTTTAAAAGGGGTAACCGGCCCCAGCCTTGCATTGCATACGGCCCTTTAGTGCATAATTTTCATGAGTATTACAGGTTATTACCATGGATCACTCAAAGTCTCAACAAAGATAAGCGGGGAGAAAGTAACTAAAGGTGGACGGCGCTCTAGCAACTTCTTGTCAAATGCATCTCACACCGCCAGCCGCACCGGCTATAAAAATCTCATGACACCGTCGCCAAACGACTGCACCTAATATCTATCAATAGCCCAGCGCGCGTCCACTGGCTGTAGATATGACCACATGTTTATGGATCCAGTGACTAGCCATAGGTATAACCCGCAGAAAAGATGAAAATTTTATTTTCTAAAAGATAAACTCAGTGCATATAGCTCAAAATAATGCGCACACACCAACTCTATGTGGTCCTTATCTTTTTTTTGGAAGACCATTCAACCAATTCACAAATAGGGTAATATTAGTAGGGGAGATACGTTAAAGGTCATTAAAACAATCCGCCATATAATTCTTGCAAAGGAACATGATAGGAAAACATGTTGTATTGTCTCCCTTGATCACAACAACAAGATTTGGTACACAGCCCACCAAATATTGTTTTGAGCAGGGGCGGATCTACCATTTCTTCAGCCCGGGCAGTCCCTAGGCTTGTCGACACGCGATGGCTCATTCTTTTTCTGAATTTCTATAGTGATTTTGTTCTCTTAAACATGTTTGCCCGGGCTTTTGGAATCTTTTGGGTTGAGGTTTGCATTTAGTTGATTTGGGGGTCATGGTTGCACGATCGGGGTGGTAAACTTATTTTTTTCAATAAACCTTTGTAGTCATATGTGACCTAAGATATAACAACACCGTCTTTTCTTGTTAACTACAGTTCAACAGTTTTTCTATGATAAGAGGGTTGCGTTGTTATATTACGGTCTCATTCGTGATTTTTACATGAGAGGTCTTTTGGGTTGCGTAATGTAGAGTTGTGCTCAAGAATTTTCTAAAATTTCTGGGTGTGCCAAGCCGACCTGACCCACACACGGTCAATGGGCAGGGAGAGCTTCTGTAAAATATTTCTCTTCAATATTGGTATACTTATGGTGTTTAAATGGCCAAACTTTTCCTTCGTCAATTGATGGATAGGACTGAGGTCAAAACATTTTTGTAGGATTCGTCTTCAGTCTTTACCTTCCAACTAGCCCGCCAAAAGAACCATGTGCGAGAAGACTGGTTCTTTTTGAGACTTCGGAATAACCAAAAAATTATCTCAAGTTCACCTTGCAAATTGCAACTGAAACTCCAAAACTCTTTATCCTGATGCAAAAGTTCTTCACCATATCTTGGTTTTTAGAGGTTGAAGTTAGTAATTGTTTGGGCAAACATCGCTTATGCAGCCACTATAAGGCCTTGTCCATGCTCCGAGGATTGGCTTGCTCCACGCCTCCACCACCACAAATATAACAAAACAAGACTTTTGCTTTGGTGTACCCCTTGTCCAAACTTTGGCAAAGTGAAACTAGTGGATGGCCAGGATTGCATGATCTTTGTTTTCGAGGGCACTATCATCATTCCGCAGACTGGATCAGTGCGTACAAACCCACCGAAGGCCATATGGCCCGCTTAGAAACTATGCACTGTATCATATACATATGTGGTACGTGTGCATGTCTGTGGGAGCCCAAAATGCTGGGAGGTATATAATGCCCCTCGGCCGGACTGCCATCCCACGCTCCTCCCCTCGGCTGTACCAATACGAGGACTTGGACTCCCTAGGGCAAACGTATAGGACAGTGCTACGCGTTTCCCGGGATAAAAACTTCTAATCCCCTGGGTCCTCGTTCCGACACGTGTCCATCCAAATTCCGCTTTTGCTACACTCAGACCCGCTTTTGCTACATACGCCCCGCTTTTACTACACTGTAGCAGAAAACGCCCAGAAATAGAAAAACGGATTGGACCTCGTCGGAGATTTCGCCGGAATCCTCGCCGGAGACCGTGTAGCAAAAAAGTTGGGCTAACGTAGCATATTCGACCTCGCCGGAGACTCGCCGGAGATCGTGTAGCAAAAACTCAACGCTATTGTAGCAAAATATTTTTTCTAATGTAGCAAAACAGACTTTGCCGAAAACATCACCGGAGACCTCGTAGCAAAACCATAGAAATCGGATGTAGCAAACCAACTGTGTGAAAGTAGCAAAATATATATGAATAATTAGCAAAAATTGTGCGAAAAGTAGCAAAAAATATATAAATACATAGCAAAATTAATATGCTAAGATAGCAAAACGCTGATAGCAAAGACAAAAACAAAAATAGCGACACCGGTCAACTAGAGTAGCAAACGCTATAAACAGTGTTAGCAGCACCGGACGATGTATGTAGCAAAGCCGTCCGTTGGCGTATTTAGGGGCTGTTTGGTTGTGCTTATTTATGGCTTTTCGCTTTTGGCTTATAAGCCACAAAAGTACCTAAATATGTGCTTTTTATTTTGGATTTTGGCTTATACCATCATACTACTATGTTCAGTTAAAAGCCAAAAGCCAAAGCCGAAAGCACCTATTTTGGTGCTTTTGTGGCTTATAAGCCAAACTCTAAAAGCTAGATTTAAGCCCAACCAAACAGGCCCTTAGTAGACTCCGTCGGCGCATGTAGTAGACTCCATGGCGGGGCTTGCGTCGACAAGCTCAGGCGCAAGCAGCAGGGCGTGGCGGCGGGAGGTGCAGGAGGCGGCGCAGCGACGCAAGCAGCAGGCGGCGCCGTGGTGCGAGCAGCAGGGCGTGGCGGCGTGAGGTGCGCAAACAGCAGAGCGGCGCGCGCAGAGTTGAGGTGGACTGGAGCCATGGAGCGGCGACCATGGCGGCCATGTCGAGAAGCAGGCCGCTGGGAGCTTGTAGCAGCATCACCGGGCGCGTGTAGCGGGTCGCCATCAGGTGCTTGTAGCAGGCTGTCAGGGGATTGTAGTAGATCTCTGGGGAACGGGAAGGTTGGAAGATGAGAGAGGCCAGAGAAACGAGGAAGGACAGCGTGGAGATGCTGCGTGTGGGGAAGAACGGGGCGTCGCCAGCGCTGGGAGTAATAGGGGTGGTCGCCGCGGGGGAAATCAGGAAAGGATTGATGAACTGTCGTGGCTTTCTCCATGTGAAAGAGAAGGGAAAGGAAGTGCGGTCGCGCAGGGATAAGGTTGTGGTGGGGCCACAGGACACGCGTCGCTCGCGCGAGCCGGGGGACGTGTCGCGTGCGATCCCCCGGGGGCATAGTATCATTTTCCAAATGTATACCTTGAAGTTTGCTCTCTGTGTCTGTGGGGGCCGGAGTAGGGGAGGACACGACATCAATAGAAAACCAGCCATTTTTTAGGTCTTACTTATTTTAGTAGGTTTCGGAATTTGTAGAGCTCTTTCAGATGAAAAAAACCTTTGTGCATAATTTTAAATGTATTTCTTGACAAAGGAAATATATTAATTTCAGGGAGACATTAGTTACATTCCTCTGCAATAACGAAATGTCCTTAGAACATTTCGGATACACACAGCCATACCACAAAAAATTAGAAGAAGGAACATGAAATTAAATACTCCCTTTGTCTTAAAATAGATGTTCCAATTTTTTTCTAAATTTAGATGTATCTAGACACCGCTAAATTTAGCATATAGATACATCTGAATTTAGACAAATTTTGTACATTTATTTTGATATGGAGGGAGTACTTAAAATTCGACATAGCAGGGAAACACCGAAGCGCACATCCTAAAACAATACTAGCCAAACTGACACTGCTAAATATGATGTGCATGCTAAATAAAGTTGACTGTTAACCTTCTAGCTAAAATAATTCAACATGGCTGTTGAGTTCATAAATATCATGGCACGCACTTTCCCAGAAAAGTAACTTTGCTGTTGAGTACGGATGCAAAAATGTATATCCAGAAAACTACTACTGTCATAACAACCATGATACAATTTTAACGTGATTTTCCATGAGTCCGATGATTTAGAAGTTTGACTGCAAGCTTTCAAAAACCTCCTCTATCATAAGCCAGAGGTCGTATATAAACTTTGATGTACCGACTCTCCATAAAAAAAGTAGATGACCAATAATAAAGGGCGTACCCAACTTTTCAGCCTAGTTCATGGAGCACAACAGTACATATATACTCCGTAATTGAATTGCATCGAAAACTCACCATATATATTCATCACTTTTCGCTACCTGCATATCCGGTAGAAACTGCTCTCGTTCACCCCCAGCCCCCATATGCATTAGCACCATAATAGGTATGGGAGGTCTCAGGAATTTCACCAGGACAAGCATTATCACTGACGGCTTATGATGTACTCCCTTTGTTTAGAAATATAAGATGTTTTAGGTTTATGAATGAGATGTATCTAGACATCTTTTAGTATATAGGTTCAAATGAATTTAGACACTAAAAGGTATCTAAATACATCTCATTTACAAATCTAAAACATCTTATATTTCCAAACGGAGGGAGTATAAGTTTCTTGGCATGTCTCTCGTTTGGGCACTGACGGCTTATGATGTATCACCGGAGTATAAGTTTAACTAAACAAAATTTCTTCCTTTGGGCACAACATTAGATGTCTCAGCTAAGAACACAATGTATTTGATGGCAGGCAGTTGGCAGCTTAGCGGTGTGCTCAGAGTCCCTCCATGCCTTCCGGAAAATGGCCTAGGTGGCACACTAGTTATGTGGAATAGTGTCTGCAAGATCTTAAGGCGGGACGTGCCATGCAATGTCTGCAATAACCACGAACAATGACAATGTACCAACATCGTCGATGGGTGGCCGGTGTGAGTCATCAGGACGCGAACAGTCGGTGTGCATGTTTCACGGCTTTTCGGTGCTTAGGCGAGTCACGGGTGTCATGTTGAAGTCAAATCAGGTGGAACTAGAGGTAATGTAAGACAGCGGCATCCAGCGATCCCACATATGTCGCCCGCAAAAAACAGCTTAGGCCTCGTTCGGCAGCGGTGGTTGGACCGGTTTTTTTTTGTAAATTCCCGGCCCAACTTGAAACATCCGGAGACACGCGAAGGGTCCTTCGGCAGGCCGGTATCGGACGAACTGAGCCCAAGTGTTTTCTAGAAAACTCGTCGGGCTGGAGGGGAACGGAGACACGACTCCATACTCGCGTTTCGCTCGTGAGACGACGGCTCGCTCCGGCGGCGCCGCAAGGACGCGGCGCACATCCTCGTCACCGTCGCTGCCGCTGCCGCCAACGCTCGTCCCCGTCGCGAGTAGACGTTCGTCCCCGCCGCCGACTTAGACGCCTGCTTCTTCCCCCGGACGTCGACGCCTTTCTCCCCTGTGGACGCCTCCCCGGCTCCATCTAAGTGCCCTTAGCACCATAGCCGAAGCCCAGTACCTCCCATAGACCTCCTTCTCCGGTGGAAGCCTGGCCTTCTCTCAGGTACGTCTTATGCCTCAACCCCTATCTTGATCTTGGCCTAGGTCTAGGATTTAGGGTTTCAAGAGATTAAGGACGAGTTCTTGATTTAGATTGCTGGGAATGAGCTAGTCGTTGCTGCTTGTGCCGAGGTAGTCGTTGCTGCTTGATTTAGATTAAGGATGATATTTTGCTTGTGCCGAGGTAGTCGTTGTTGCCTGGCTGTGTTACTCATGCTTGTGTGTGTCTTCACATGGGGTGATTAATAATTTAGATAGTTATCCTTGGTCAATACTTGTGCTTTATTTCTTCTTCCTTCCTGTGTACCATGACGCTGTTCAATTCTTTATACACGGATGAGTGAATTCTATCTAGTCCTTTGCTTCACCTGACATGGCCTGATATACTGTAATGTAGTACTACTTGCTGTGCAATGTAAGCGGTGACCTGATGTTTATATGATGGCAACTGTAAATACAGTAACAAGAATCCAGTTATACATTTACTAATTTGCTAGTGTTGTTGTCAGTATATGAATGCCTTGTTGTATTTCCAAGTTATACTATCCTAATTTTAAAAACCAGAAGCTCATGTGCACCAACAAAACTAGCTTCAGCTTATTATTGTCAGTATATGAATGCCTTGTTGTATTTCCAAGTTATACTATCCTAATTTTAAAAACCATAAGCTCATGTGCACCAACAAAACTAGCTTCAGCTTATTGTTGTCAGTATATGAATGTCTTGTTGTATTTCCAAGTTATACTATCCTAATTTTAAAAACCAGAAGCTCATGTGCACCAACAAAACTAGCTTCAGCTTATGTTTCAGAATGAATGACAATGTAGGATGTAGGGATACGTTATTGATATGCCTCCTTTTTTGGTAGGAAGCTGCTACAATTCTAGTGGGGGTGGACGAGCCACCGCCGTCTTGAGACCCTGTCAGCACGCCTAAATTTGGTATGTGCATGACCTTTGCTTTTAGGCATTCTTTGTCCTGCTTATTTTGCCATTCCTTCTCATTATTTTCTCAATTGCTTTTCACTAGTCCTAAATGAATCCACGGAGCCTAGAGCGTATTAGAAAGAGGAAAGCTGATGATGATGAGATGTTATTCTTCATTCTTCCAGCATTGTACTTACATCTAACGCGTACGGAAAAGAATAAACGTCATAGCTCCATCTTGTACGGCAAGAAGAGAGTTAGGGAACTGCTTGATGGGCATATTAAGAATTGCTTGGTAGCTTTTAGGATGGAACCGCATATATTCAGGTGGTTGGCATCATACCTTAGAAATGAACGCCTGATATTAGATACTAGACTCAAGGTGGAAGAGAAGCTGGCCTTCTTTCTCTATATGCTATCACATAATACATCATTTGAAGATCTACAAGTCGAGTTTCGGCATAGTGGATCGACCTTCCACGAGTATATCAAGGAATTCTTTGATATTATCCCCATCCTAGCAACTCAATTTGTGAGGCCTCGGTACATTGACGAAACACATCCCAAAATTGCTATGGATGATCGCTTCTTTCCATACTTCAAGGTTCCATCTTCTTCTTTGAAATTTCAAAAGTTCCTTCAATTATTATAATTTCAAAAAAATGATTTCCATTCTGTTTCATTGCAGAACTGTATAGGTGCCATAGATGGGTCCCATGTGCCTGTTACTAGATCTCCTCGACTTCAAGCTCCGTGGAGGAATAGGAAAGGCTCCCTTAGCCAAAATATCATGCTTGCATGCGATTTCGACCTAAACATAACATTTATTTCATGTGGATGGGAGGGATCTGCCACAAATGCTAGAGTACTGAGTTCAGCCATACTCAAAGGTTTTAAAGTACCAGATGGCAAATTTTACCTAGTTGATGGTGGCTACGCAAACACCAAATATTTTCTTGCACCAGGTGTACGGTATCATTTGGAAGAGTGGGGACATGGTCGCCATAGGCCACAGAACTATAAGGAACTTTTTAATCACCACCATGCAGTTCTAAGGAACCATATAGAAAGGGTTTTGGGTATTTTGAAGAAGCGGTTCCCTATTCTGAATGTTGGAACCTTTCATCAAATAGAGAATCAAGTGAAGATTCCAGCAGCTATGGCGATCTTCCATAATATTATAAAAATGCATGCTGGAGATGAGGAATGGCTTGACAACATGCCTGATCTCATAGACCCAGCTGACTTTGTGGATCTACCCAACGGTGACGGTGAAAACCACCAGGAGAACAACATCCAAGGCAACCTTTTGAGGGACCAAATTGCGTGGCAAATGTGGAACGATTACCAACATCAGTAGCTAGTTTCATAGGTGTAGCTAGTGACACATTGCAAGGCAAATGTCTAGTCTTTATCATGTAATGAGGAACTATTTCTGGTCTTTATCATATAACGGGGAACTATTTCTGGTCTTTATCATGTAATGAGGAACTATTTGTAGGGTTCGCAGCATAGAAAACAAAAAATTTCCTACGATGTGAACTATATACCAAGATCTATATATACTAGATACAAACAACGGGCGGATGTATATCCGTAGAGAACATACCCTTGAAGACCGACAAAGCTTAACGAGTTCAACTCGTGGTTGATGTAGACGATCTCTTGCCGATCTCAAGATCGAGAGGAAGTCCTAGCGCCGCAAATCAGCAGCGCATCCGTGCTCGCACACACGTTCGAGGCACCGAGCAACCTCCGCCTCCTCGCTCCAGCGATGCAACGGAAGCACAACTCTTTCTTGCCGAATAGCCACCGGGAACATGTATCTCGCTAGTCCGAGACCATGGGGGATAAATTCTAGAGGGGGAGAGAGATCCTTCACGAGGAGGTGTGTGAGAC
This sequence comes from Avena sativa, assembly GCA_916181665.1. Lineage (NCBI taxonomy): Eukaryota > Viridiplantae > Streptophyta > Magnoliopsida > Poales > Poaceae > Avena > Avena sativa. Next base: position 232,712,469 of record OV702282.1, on the reverse strand, counting down.
AAGTGAGGAGGAGGGGCTCCTTTTATAGGAGGAGGGGGGGGGAACCCCAAGGGGGTGGCCGGCGCATGGGGCTGCCCCCTTGCCCTCCCCTCTTCATGTGGGTGGACACTCCACTCACAAAACTCCTCTAAATTCCCTCCACTCAAAAGTCCACTCAAAAATCCCATTAAATTTCCACCAAATTTAATGCAAACTCTCATTAAATAAAACTCTTTTATTTTATTCAGAATTTTGTCAATTACTTTAATGACAAACATTCACAAATAACCCCTTGCTAGAATTCTATTTCACATGCATAACCACTTTATGCAATTTCACCCGAAAACCTGTTTCGGTATCTAGTGAAATAAATTCCTGCGCTTGTTCATTCTTTCGGCATGAAACATTTGCTCCAATTGGATGTCGGTGTCTCTTAAGTGTGTCACCCTACGGTTCGTGAATAATGCGGACATGATCGAGACCCCTCTCAGATCAATAATCAGAAGCGGGATCTGGAGACCCATACTGACTCCCACACATTCAACGATGACTTTCTTGTGATCGTCGGAACCTTTTACGCTAGTATCTTAATCCCTTTGTTTCACGATATATTACATGTCCGAGATTCGATAATTGGTATCTCCATACCTAGTTTGATCTCGTTACCGACATGCACTCTTTTCTCGTTCCTGTGATATAACATTCTAGTGATCAAATCACTTGCTTGCAAGCTAATCAATGTGATATCACCGAGAGGGCCCAGAGTATATCTATCTGTCATCGGGATGAACAAATTCCACTCTTGATCCATGAGCCTCAACATAGCACTTTATTAGTTCTGAATCCATCTTTATAATCACCCTGTTACGGTGTGACGTTTGATGTTATCAAGAAACTCTTCCGGTGTTAGTGATTGACATGATCTCATGGTCTAAGGATTAGGATCACTTCGTAAGTTGTTATAGCAATATAAACTCAATGACTTTGATCGTAATGCTATACTTCGGATGAGTGTTCATCACATCATTACACTAATGTTGTGATCCCGTTATTAACAACATCCAATGTCCATGATCAGGAAACCTTGATCATCTTGTTAATCAACGAGCTAGTTTATGAGAGAGGCATAACTAGGAACTTTCTGTTTGTTTATTAAACACACATGTATTAACGTTTCCGTATTAATACAATTATAGCATGCAAAATAAACATCTATCATATACTTGGAATACACATAATAAACACTTTATTATTGCCTCTCAGGGCATATTCCCTTCAGTCTCCCACTTGCACTAGAGACAATAATCTAGTTACATAGTGATAAATCTAACACCCATTGAGTTCTGGTGTTGATCATGTTTTGCTCTAGGGAGAGTTTTAGTCAACGGATCTGCTACATTGAGATCCGTATGTACTTTACAAATCTTTATATCTCCATCCTTGACATGCTCGCGGATGGAGTGAAACCGGCGCTTAATATGCTTGGAATGCTTGTGAGACCTTGGCTCTTTGGCATTGGCAATGGCACCATTGTTGTCACAATAGATCACCATTGGGTCCAACGCGTTTGCCACAACTCCTAGTTCGGATATGAACTCCTTCATTCAAACTGCTTCCTGAGCTGCTTCTGAAGCAGCAACATATTCGGCCTCCGTTGTTGATCCCGCTACCACAGGTTGTTTGGAACTCCTCCAACTAACCGCCCCGCCATTCATGAGAAATACGTATCCGGATTGAGACTTAGAGTCATCCGGATCGGTGTCAAAGCTAGCATCGACATAACACTTAGCGACGAGCTCTTCTTCACCTCCGTATACAAGAAACATATCCTTAGTTCTTCGTAAGTACTTAAGGATATTCTTGACCGCTATCCAGTGTTCCGAACCTGGATCCGATTGGTACCTACTAGTCAAACTAATAGCGTGTGCCACATCCGGTCTTGTACATAGCATGGCGTACATTATAGAGCCTATGGCTGAAGCATAGGGGACTTTGTCCATTATCTCTCTTTCTTCCGCCGAAGCCGGACTTTGAGTCTTACTCAATGTCTTGCCTTGCAACATAGGTAAGAACCCCTTCTACTTCCGTCCATTTTAAACTTCTTTAAAATCTTATCAAGGTATGTACTTTGCGATAGCCCTATTAGGCGCCTAGATCTATCTCTATAGATCTTTATGCCTAATATGTATGACGCTTCACCTAGGTCCTTCATTGAAAATTTGCTGTTTAGATAACTTTTAACACTGTTTAAAAGTTCTATATCATTTCCGATCAATAATATGTCATCCACATATAATATCAGAAATGCCACATTGCTCCCACTCACTTTCTTGTAAATACAAGCTTCTCCATAAGTTTGGACAAATCCAAACTCTTTGATCACCTCATCAAAGCGGAGATTCCAACTTCGCGATGCTTGCTTCAATCCATAGATGGATCGCTGAAGCTTGCACACCTTGTTAGCATCCTTAGGATCGACAAAACCTTTGGTTGTATCATATACAACTCTTCTTCAATATTACCATTGAGAAACGCGGTTTTGACATCCATCTGCCATATTTCATAATCGAAATATGCAGCAATTGCTAACATAATCCTAACTGACTTTAGCATCGCTACGGAGAGAAAGTCTCATCGTAGTCAACTCCTTGAATTTGTCGAAACCCCTTTGCGACAAGTCGAGCTTTATAGATGGTCACATTACCATCAGCATCAGTTTTCCTTTTGAAAATCCATTTGTTCTCCACGGCCTTTCGGTCGTGAGGTAATTCCACCAAGTTCCAAACTTGATTTTCATACATGGATTCCATCTCGGATTTCATGGCTTCTAACCATTTGTTGGAATCCGGTCTCATCATCGCTTCTTCATACGTCGCAGGGTCATTATTTTCATCAACCATGAAATTTATGACAGGATTTCCGTACAGCTCGGGAGCTGCACGCGTCCTGTTTGACCTGCGAGGTTCGGTAGTACTCTCTTTCGGAGTTTCATGATCATTATCATTAGTTCCCTCTTCAACAGGTGGAGCCAACTCCGGAACAACTTCCGGCGCTGCGCTACTCGCCATACTTTGAAGAGAAGGTTCCACAACCTCTTCGAGTTCTACCTTCCGACTATTCACACCTTTCGCGAGAAACTCTTTCTCTAGAAAGGATCCATTCTTGGCAACAAAAACCTTGCCCTCGGATCTGTGATAAAAGGAATACCCAATAGTTTCTTTAGGGTATCCTATGAAGACGCATTTTTCCGCTTTGGGTTCGAGTTTATCCGGTTGAAGTTTCTTCACATAAACATCGCAACCCCAAACTTTAAGAAATGACAGCTTAGGTTTGTTTCCAAACCACAATTCATATGGTGTCTTTTCAACGGATTTAGATGGTGCCCGATTTAAAGTGAATGCAGCAGTTTCTAGTGCATAACCCCAAAATGACAACGGCAAGTCTGTCAGAGACATCATAGATCGAACCATATCTAATAAAGTACGATTACGACGTTCCGACACACCATTTCGCTGTGGTGTTCCGGCAGGTGTGAGTTGTGAAACAATTCCACACTCTTTCATGTGAGTGCTAAACTCGTAACTTAGATACTCACCTCCACGGTCGGACCGTATAAATTTGATCTTTCTATTACGATGATTTTCCACTTCATTCTGAAATTCCTTGAACTTTTCAAAGGTTTCAGACTTGTGTTTCATCAAGTAGATATAACCGTATCTACTCAAATCATCTGTGAAAGTAACAAAATAACGATATCCACCTCGCGCCGACACACTCATTGGACCACATACATCAGAATGTATGATTTCCAATAAATCTGTCGCCCGTTCCATTGAACCGGAAAACGGCGTTCTAGTCATCTTTCCCATAAGGCATGGCTCACATGTATCAAATGATTCATAATCAAGTGATTCCAAAAGTCCATCCGAATGGAGCTTCTTCATGCGTTTAATGCCAATATGACCTAGACGGCAGTGCCACATATATGCGGATATATCATCATTAAGTTTAATCCTTTTAGCATCAACATTATGAATATGTGTAACATTATCATTGAGATCTAACAGAAATAAACCATTCATCATTGGTGCATTACCATAAAAGATTTCATTCATATAAATGGAACAACCATTGTTCTCAGATTTAAATGAATAACCACTTTGCATCAAACATGATCCAGATACAATGTTCATGCTCAGTGCAGGCACCAGATAACATTTATTCAAGTTTATGACTAATCCCGACGGTAAGTGGAGAGGCAGCGTTCCGACGGCGATTACATCAACGTTTGATCCATTGCCGACACGCATCTTGACCTCACCCCTTGCTAGCGGTCGCTTGTTCCGCAGCCCCTGATTCGAGTTACAAATATTAGCAACTGAACCGGTATCAAATACCCAGGTGCTACTGCGAGCACTAGTCAAGTACACATCAATAACATGTATATCATATATACCTTTGTTTGCCTTGCCGGCCTTCTTGTCTGCCAGATACTTGGGGCAGTTGCGCTTCCAGTGGCCAGTCCCCTTACAATAGTAGCACTCGGTATCAGACTTAGGTCCAACTCGGGGTTTCTTTTCAGGCGCGGCAACAGGCTTGCCGCCCTTACTTCCCTTCCGTTTTCCCTTCTTGTCTTTCTTGAAACCAGTGTACCTATTGATCATCAACACTTGATGTTCCTTTTTGATCTCCACTTCTGCAGTTTTAAGCATTGACAGAAGCTCGGGGAGAGACTTCTTCATGCCTTGCATATTATAGTTCATCACGAAGCTCTTATAGCTAGGTGGCAGAGACTGTAGAACACGATGGATGCCTAAGTCAATGGGAATCGATATTCCCAAGGACACAAGCTTATCGGCGTAACCCGACATCTTGAGTACATGCTCACTAACGGAGCTGTGCTCTTCCATCATGCAGCTAAAGAACTTTTCTGAAGCATTGTAGCTCTCTACGGCAGCATGTGTGTCGAAAATCATTTTCAACTCACCCATTGTATCAAATGCATTGCCGTTTTCGAAACGCTTTCGAAGTTCCGGCTCTAGCCCATACAATATGTCGCAATGAACTAAGTTGTGGTCCTCCTGACGAGTCTGATAGATATTCTTCTCCTCGTCGGGGGCATCATCAAAAGGTGGGGGGCCTAACGGCGCTTCTAGCACATATTGCTTTTGTGCAGCAGAGAGGAGAATCCTCAAATTCATGGCCCATTCAGTAAAGTTGCTACCGTCCGTTGCTAGTTTCTCTTTCTCCATGAACGCATTGAAATTAAAAGCAGGTGGTGCCATCTACAACAGAATTTGTAAAGTTTAGACTAAGTGTATGATAGATCGAGTTCAACTAATCTATATTACGAATGAACTCCCACTCAAAAGCGACATCCCTCGTGTCCTTTTGGTGATTACATGAACCAGATCCACTACACCAAGTCCGATCATCACGTGAGTCGGTATAGCTTCAAAGGCGAGCATCAAATGGGCATCATATCAACTATATGACTCATGCTTAACCTTTCGGTCTGTGTTCCGAGGCCATGTCTGTACATGCTAGGCTCGCCAAGTTAGAACCTTAGTATTTGCGTGTGTAACTGTTTTACACCCGAAATATGGTCGTGGATCCAAGAACACCCGATCATCACGTGATGTCTTGGAGCGACGAAAACATAATCGGTGCATACTAAAGGAAGAACACATTCTTATCTTGATATTTAAATGAGGGGTCATCTTATTATGCTTAACAAAGCGCTAAACAAGCAATATAAGATGTAATCAAACATCATATGTTTATTAGTGAAATTATATGGTTCCCGCAGATGATCTCTATCATGTGCATCGTGGTATGATCACTATCATACCTATATGTGTAAATCCAAGGTCTATGGATTTTACACGCTATGTGTGTTGTAAGAGTATCATCTCATACTTCTACTTACAACACTACCATATCATAACACTAGCCCAGCAACAATCTAAACTAGACGCCTCTAATTTATCCATTGCAAGTTTTACGTGGCTTAGGGCTTTTGAGATAGAACCGTTCTTACCTACGAACATGAACCACAACGAGGATAATCAAATTGTTGACAACTCGCTTGCAAAATAGATATTGACTATAGTAGGAGAGACAGACACCCGCTAGCCACTTATGCAAACTAGTTGCATGTCAAGCGTGGAACAGGTCTCATGTGCGAGGACATGTAAAGTTTGTCCGGGCCGCTTCATCCCACTATGCCACCAATATCCAAAATCACAACAAAGGAGCAACAACATGATCATCATCGCCCACATACTCATATGTGTACTACCCGTGTAAAGTATCTACGCATAGATCCGGCTCTGATACCACTGTAGGGTTCGCAGCATAGAAAACAAAAAATTTCCTACGATGTGAACTATATACCAAGATCTATATATACTAGATACAAACAACGGGCGGATGTATATCCGTAGAGAACATACCCTTGAAGACCGACAAAGCTTAACGAGTTCAACTCGTGGTTGATGTAGACGATCTCTTGCCGATCTCAAGATCGAGAGGAAGTCCTAGCGCCGCAAATCAGCAGCGCATCCGTGCTCGCACACACGTTCGAGGCACCGAGCAACCTCCGCCTCCTCGCTCCAGCGATGCAGCGGAAGCACAACTCTTTCTTGCCGAATAGCCACCGGGAACATGTATCTCGCTAGTCCGAGACCATGGGGGATAAATTCTAGAGGGGGAGAGAGATCCTTCACGAGGAGGTGTGTGAGACAAGTGAGGAGGAGGGGCTCCTTTTATAGGAGGAGGGGGGAACCCCAAGGGGGTGGCCGGCGCATGGGTCTGCCCCCTTGCCCTCCCCTCTTCATGTGGGTGGACACTCCACTCACAAAACTCCTCTAAATTCCCTCCACTCAAAAGTCCACTCAAAAATCCCATTAAATTTCCACCAAATTTAATGCAAACTCTCATTAAATAAAACTCTTTTATTTTATTCAGAATTTTGTCAATTACTTTAATGACAAACATTCACAAATAACCCCTTGCTAGAATTCTATTTCACATGCATAACCACTTTATGCAATTTCACCCGAAAACCTGTTTCGGTATCTAGTGAAATAAATTCCTGCGTTTGTTCATTCTTTCGGCATGAAACATTTGCTCCAATTGGATGTCGGTGTCTCTTAAGTGTGTCACCCTACGGTTCGTGAATAATGCAGACATGATCGAGACCCCTCTCAGATCAATAATCAGAAGCGGGATCTGGAGACCCATACTGACTCCCACACATTCAACGATGACTTTCTTGTGATCGTCGGAACCTTTTACGCTAGTATCTTAATCCCTTTGTTTCACGATATATTACATGTCCGAGATTCGATCATTGGTATCTCCATACCTAGTTTGATCTCGTTACCGACATGCACTCTTTTCTCGTTCCTGTGATATAACATTCTAGTGATCAAATCACTTGCTTGCAAGCTAATCAATGTGATATCACCGAGAGGGCCCAGAGTATATCTATCCGTCATCGGGATGAACAAATTCCACTCTTGATCCATGAGCCTCAACATAACACTTTATTAGTTCTGAATCCATCTTTATAATCACCCTGTTACTGTGTGACGTTTGATGTTATCAAGAAACTCTTCCGGTGTTAGTGATTGACATGATCTCATGGTCTAAGGATTAGGATCACTTCGTAAGTTGTTATAGCAATATAAACTCAATGACTTTGATCGTAATGCTATACTTCGGATGAGTGTTCATCACATCATTACACTAATGTTGTGATCCCGTTATTAACAACATCCAATGTCCATGATCAGGAAACCTTGATCATCTTGTTAATCAACGAGCTAGTTTATGAGAGAGGCATAACTAGGAACTTTCTGTTTGTTTATTAAACACACATGTATTAACGTTTCCGTATTAATACAATTATAGCATGCAAAATAAACATCTATCATATACTTGGAATACACATAATAAACACTTTATTATTGCCTCTCAGGGCATATTCCCTTCACTATTCCTGGTCTTTATCATGTAATGAGGAACTATTTCATCATGTAATAATATTTCTTTGATAATTATCATCATCTTGCGTTTATTTATTTTTAATCCCAACAGATATGCATCCCAAAGGAACTCCCATGTATCCAAAAGGCTCTCCCAAGTTTAACTTAGTCCAGTCCAACACAGTGGGAAGGAAATTTAAGAAAAAGGCTTCACCGAAGATGAAAAGGTCTTCTCCAAAAGGTATTCGGTCTAGTCTTTTATTTGTCCAACATGTTACAGTGTTGTTCCCTGCTAGTAGAAGTCAAATATAATCCTTCATGAGCATCTAAACTAAAATTAAAATGCCTATGAAATATGATTTCTTGGTTGTACAAATGATAGCTGCACATGTCCTATGCATCTATGGTAAGGATCCAGCTAACTTAGTGCTAGGGGTAGTAAATTTTCTGTACTTCTTATTTTGATAGTAGAACCATGTCGAATCAAGTTTCCATAGCATGTTGACTCAAGTTTCAGCTCGTGTCACATGTATATGGTTTTTATGCATTGTGTAGGTGGGGGACCAAGGGCATCATGGAATCTTGGGCTTGAAAAATCTCTTGTGGATATACTTCATGAGCACAACAATACTTATCATAAAAGCCAAAATGGTTGGAGTAGTGAAACATGGAACATGATGGTGAAACTTTTCCTTAATCGACACCCCTATGTGAAATACACAAAGTCACAAATTCAGGACAAGGAAAAAGATCTAAAGAGAGATTATAGGATGCTCAAGGAGGCACGCATGCAAAGTGGCGTTGGCTGGAATGAAAACGAGTTCAAGCTACAAGCTGAGCCACATCTTTGGAACAACTTGGAAATTGTAAGTTCTTCATTCTGGCCCACTCTTGTCATTCAATTCACAAGGCACATCTTTGGTACTATCATGTTAAGAATCATTTGTTCAACTCTTGTAGTCATTTGGCCCAAGGATAAAGAGATTCAAAATCAAATCTTTTCCTCTCTATGATTCGATTGGAAAACTATATGAAGGTAAGATATCTACTATTCTTTGTGAATCTTGCTGCTGATAACGATGGAACTGCTATCAAATGGCTACTTTTTTGGCTTCTTTTTGTAGGGAACATAGCCGAGGGAAAATTCAACTTCACTTCCACTTCAGCACCATCAAAGGAGGATGTGACAGAAATTGAAAGTGATGATGAGTATGAAGCTGAAAAAGATATCGAGAGAGAGGAAAGTGGGGAACAAAATGAAGATGACCTGCATATGATTGATGAAGTTAGTGCTGCTCAAAGTATGGCTCAAGTGGTGCGTGAAGAAAATGGAAGAAATTTTGTTGGTGGTTCAAGAAAGAAGCCAATAAAGAAGATCAAGAACAGTCCTAAGAAGAGGAATGCAGATGGAGTAGTGCAAGTCATGGATCGCTTAGTACACATCAAAGAAAAAGAAGCCACCAAAGAAGCTTCTCTTGATTTCTCTATCAGCAAATGCATGGATTCATTCAAAACATTGCAGGGTGTTTCAGCTGATGATAAAATTCCAGCCTTGGAAGTCTTTAAAGTTGCTGACAATCGTGAGATCTTTGTGAACCTTGCTGCTGATAACGATGGAACCGCTATCAAATGGCTCCGTGTACATATAGCCAAGTTAGCCTAAGGTAAGCTACTGCTCTTCTACTATTGTCACACTTCTTAAAAATGCATTATGTAGCATGTGGATATTTGTGTTTAATATTTAGAAGCATTACTCTTGTTGATCATAGATAGCTAAGTTAACATGTGGACATAAGGGTGTGTTATAACTTTTATCAATCTTTTTATTAATGGTACTTATTTGTAGCCTTGATAGATGACTTGATGCTGATGTAGCTTGCTCTCAATTGTTGGAAACTTTATATGCCATACTTTCATATACACGATTGTTTCTCACTGCTATATGCACAGTTGTTTACTTGTTGTTGCTAACTACAATGTAACTTTCTCTGCTCAGGTGCAAGTTTGCAGAAACATTTAATGTTCCTGAGATGATATTTCTGCTACATACCATGATCCGTGATATGGTAAAACTTTAATGTAAGGTTGATCAGATGTTCCTGTGTGAGATGTTCTTCATGATTAAGATCATTTTTGTAATAAACCAATGAGATGTTCCTGCGTGAGATGATACTTCTGCTACATACCATGATACGTTCTTGTTCCTGGATGCGATGCTTGAGATGTTCTTCGTCCTGGTTGAAATATTTATTATACATATTCAAATGAGATGTTCTTGTAATGCTAGGTGACATGATAAAAATGTATTGTTGAAACTATGTGCTTAAGTGATATAAATATTCGATTTTTACTGATGGTATACATTCAATCAAAGTTATGCTGAAACTCTGAAGAAATCATATTTTTATGGCTAATACACCCGGTATCAAATCCCTTGTGCCAAACAGTGTAAATTTCGGTAGGGAAAGAGTATCTAGATGGTGAAGTGTATCGGGTGAAGGAAGTGGTTTCACCAAAACCACTAGGTATAATACACCGTGAGACACCAGGAGTCACTGCTGCCGAACGAGGCCTTAAGTGGTGTATAGGTGGCTCACAGTGAAAGTTATGTGGCGTATATGGACAAACCCAAAAGGATGAGCGTCGTTCCACAAGGTGCGGAGGAGCCGATCCATTCCGTGCTTTTAGGAACATGGTTGATTTGACCAAGTAGCTGTTGCATCATCAACAGTTTCGTCGTCACAACATTGCACTGGGATCAAGTTTTTTGTTTTAGTGAACAAAAAAGTATTCTTCCTCTTAAAATAAATGTCAGAAATTTGTCTGAATTTCAATGTATCTAGACACTATTTAGTACTAATACATCCAAATTTAGAAAAATCTAGGACATCTATTTTAATACGGAGGGAGTAGAAGAATTGAGTGTATATATATATATCATCGTGTGGGGTTTAGTTTTTGGTAATAGTAATCAATTGACATCCAACTAATCTCCCACCCCAAGAAAAAATTCAGTGGCAATTAACACTAATGGACAAAACTACCCTTTTAAAACAATCAAGGTCATGTATCAATGTCATTAGTGTGTACAATGCAGTGATGTACTTATGTGGGTGCATCCACGTTGTACATGGTATTCCTTATAGAAAGAGTATATGATTTGGAAGTTTGGATCACAATAGGCTTAGGAGACACTGAATAGAGAATTGCCTAGGGGATTTGTGATGGACCAAAACTGCCTCATATTAGTTCCTAGCGGTTCTGTTATAAACGGAGATATAGACGGGAACATTAGGTATACATCTTGTTTAAAACATATCTCAGAATCATGCAGACTGCATCCTCACTACGACATGGATACTGATTCACAGAGCAAATGATGTGTTAGAAAATCTTGCAATTCTTGTGTCTATGGATAATCTGATTCCATATAAACTGTTTTACTATGAATGAGACATATATTGTGTATTGTATGTTGTGACTCTAGTATTTTGTTTCTGTGAATAATTTATGTGCACATCGGGTATCAATAGACGAGGGAGTGATATTTTTTTTTACTTGGTGATGGTTGTAAATTTCTACATATTTAACTTTATATGGAAAATTTATCAAGGATTATATGTGCCTATTTTGGATTCATTCATAATATTTGATACAAGAGTAGGTGGCAAAATTAGTAGATCCTCAGGAGTACAAAACCCGTGCCATGCACTTTCCGGTAGAGAAGGCTAGCCCCTTGAGATGGTCCATCAGCACGACGAGGTCTAGATCAATTGCGACGAGGCTTGGCTTCTCCATGGCCCTTTATGGTCTTTGTTGGTGGAGTACCTGATAGCTAAGGACATTGATTTATGTATTTGTCATCTGTCGTATCATCCACGTTGGCACAGAGTGACCAGTAAGTCATCTCTTAAGATATCTTGCAGAGTGCAATGGAGACTAAAATTGTTTATGATAATATATGCCATTACATGAATCATGTCATATCATTCAATAAGTTATACAAATCAGAAGTCAATGCAGTTTGGTGAGATAGTACTTCCAGACTACATGTGTGCTTATGCAACATAAGAAGTTCTTGAAGCTCAAAACTTGGAAATGTTCATTCAAGACCTAAGATCTTAGAGAAGACAACATACCATTCTATATACACATCTCTTCAAATATTCTTGCTCTATATATATGCAATGATTTTACCTACGTGCAACAAAGATGGCTGAAGAATTTCCTCATGTATATTGCAACAACCGTGCATGTTGCATATTATGTATGGTCATGGGAGGTATCTGGAAAATTTCCATTCAGGGTGAACACAGTGGTGTAAGAACCTTAAGGGAACAAAGATCGAGGATCTTGCATCCTTCGTTTTTCTCTTGAGAAAGATGTGCAATCAGCCTCAGAGATCCTGGATTCAGCGCCTCATGCTCACAATTCATGGTGTCGTGGAAATGTTGAAAGATTTCCTCAGTATGCTAACACTGATTACTTTGTAATCCTTCCGTTGTTTAGTTTACAATGTCTAATCGATGCTAACCTGTTTCACCATTGCCTACGTGGAACTGTTAAGAGTTGAACGCATTTTTTCACCTTACTTATTTCTCTTAACCTAAGTACCTAACTGCTTTACATTGTCAAATCAACTCCATTGCAAACGAGGTGAGAACCAACATAAATAAATAAATAACATGAAGATTGCATATTTGATGTGCATGTTGTATTTGCATGCCTTTGATCCCTTATTCACCTCCTTTACACGAATAGAGGGAGTAACAGAAAAGGGAATAGTCAAGGCCAGGAGCAGACCACCAACCTCCCCCTTGTCCACTCGAATGAACATGCTGATATTGTGTAAATACTTTTTTGGGTGGTGTCTCTTTCCTAGTTCAGCTCCCCGTCATGATTTGCATCATCACAATATTAAAAAAAGGAATTCCAAGGATGATCTATGTACCATGAACAACCCCTCGTCATGCGCACCAAGTTTTAGTTAGAGCATCCTTCCAGAGCACCGACACCTCGTAAACATGTTCACCTAATAGCCTTCTCGAATTTTATCGCGAACTACTGAAGAATTTGTAGTATACATGTAAGGATAAGGCGAGAATGTTAAATATGTCAGACTATTTCTCCCGGATATCATTCTACTTACAATGTTTATATGGCCAAATATGTCCTAGCTTCATCAATGGACGACCATGATTAAATTTAACAAAAATTGAAAGGATTTGTTTTAGTGCTTTCTTCCAAGTAGCCCACCGGAGGAGTCATGTGCGAGAGGACTAATTTTAGTTCATAGATATGTAGTGTGAAGAAATTTCATTCCAAAAAAAACCCAGCATGAGATGCTTACGCCAGCATAAGTATCTTGTGAAAGGAACTGCCAAGTTGGATTTTCATTCCGACGGAATAGGAGAATCATTTGATTCGCCATTCTGTTCGTCGTGGTAAGGGAAGAGAGAACATTGTCTCTCTATTCTTCGTTTTGAAATGGAGGAGAGACAGCTACAAAGAAAGTGCGGCAAGGAAATGTGTGGAGTCTACAAAAAGGGGAAATGGAATGTGGCTGGCTGTGGCATACCGTTCGTTGGTGTCACGTGATGGGTTAGGACACACAGTGGTGCACCGACGGCATGCATCCATGGAACACTCACATTGCCACATATAATGTGGCAGCTCTAAGACGGATGATGTGTCATTCCACAAGGTCGGAGGAGCCGGTCGAGTCCTTGCTTTTGGGAACATGGTTGATTTCACCAAGTAGATGTTGCATCATCAATAGTTTCATCGTCGCAACATTGTACCGGGATCGAGTTTTCATTTTTGCGCATAAGTGGAAGAATTGAGTATATATCATTGTCTCGGTTTGCGTTTTGATAATAGTCATCAACGGACATCCAACTAATCTTCCATCACAAGAAAAAATCAGTTAGCAATTAGCACTAATGGAGAAAACTGCCCTTTTAAGACATATAATCAAGGTCACGTCGTGAATGCGTACATGTTGTGGTGTACTTATGTGGGTGCACCCAAATTGTACATGGTGTTTCTTATGGATTGTGATGGACCAAAACTACACCCATATTAGTTCCTAGTGGTTCCTGTTATAAACGGGGATGTAGACCGGAACATTTTCTATGTAACCATATCTCACAATCATGTAGATTGCATCCTCACTACGACATGGATATACTAATGTGATAGAGAAAATGGTGCCATAAAAAGTCTTGTAGTTGTGGCTATGGATAATTTGATTCCATATAATTCCAGGAATGAGACATATTGTGTATTTTATTGTCACTCTAGTATTCTGGTGTTGTGAATAATTTAAGTGCACATTAGGTATCAATTGATGAGGGAGTGATATATTTGTTACTTGGTGATGATTGTTAATTTCTACATATTTAAGTTTAGATGGGAAATTTCTCAAGGCTTAGATGTGCCGATTTTTGGTTTCATTGATAATATTTGATACAAGTATAGGTGGTAAAAATAGTAGATCCCCAGGGGTGAAAAACCCATGCAACGAGGCTTGGCTTCTCAGCAGCCATTTAAGTTCTTTGTTGGTACCAAATAGCTAAGGACACTGATTTATGTGTTTCTCCATTGTCATATCCAGTGAAAATATTTTGTTGTTTTCCTCTTGACTATTGCCTAATATATGTTGTATGGCATGATTGAGTACCTCGACGCTTGACATTTCAGTTTAGTTTGGTCTTCAATTATTTATTGTCCAATTTGCCCATCTTACAAAGGTTTCATTCGTGAGAGTAATATATTTGTTTCATAGTTCTGAAGTTTGAAATTATCTTATTGTCGTTATCTTATAGCTATGAATTATTTATGCACATAGTGACCAATAAGTCATCCCTTAAACTATCTTGTTGAGTGCAATGGAGACTAAAACTCTTCATACTAATATGTACCATTACGTTCATGTCATATCATTCAACCAGTTATAGCAATTAGAAGTCAATGCAGTTTGGTGAGATAGTAATACCTGAGATCTTAGAGAAGACAACATACCATTCTATACACACATCTCTTCAAATATTCTTGCTCTATATATATGCTATGATTTTACCTACATGCAACAAAGATTTCTGAAGAATTTCCTCATATATATGTTGCAACATCGTGCATGTTGCATATTACGTATTACGTATGGCCATGGGAGGTATCTGGAAATTTTCCATTCCGGGTGAACACAATGATGTATGAACCTTAAGGGAACTAAGATCGAGGATCTTGCATCCTTTGTTTTTCTCTCGAGAAAGATGTGCAATCAGCCTCAGATCCTGAATTCAGCGCCTCATGCTCACAATTCGTGGTGTTGTGGAAATATTGAAAGATTTCCTCCGTAGGCTAACACTATTACTAATCCTTACGCTGTTTAGTTTAGATTGCCTACTCGATGCTGACATGTTTCGCCACTAACCCGAAGAGGGCACGGGACGCACCAGAAGCGAGCACGTGTCGCGAAAGGCCATATGAGATTACGGAAATGCACGAGAATAAACCATGTGTCGACGCGAGAGCGCCGGCGCGGGACCTTTGTGAAGATCGGTCTTTTTCTAGGACTAGCAAATTACCCGTGCGTTGCAACGGCTCGATTACAACCCTAGAAAATAACATTTTTTAAGTGTTACAATTCTAAAAATAATGTATTTTATTTTGATTTTTTATAAACCATAGCACACATGTCCATGCGTTTCAACGGAAAAGAAAAACAATATGTATCGTAACTAAATTTGCCGGTCCTCCTCAAATTTCCGCACCTCTGTTGTTCCCCTCTACGCTGACCATTTGAGATCAATCAACGCAAGCAATCAGGTCCAACTGTGGCCAGGTATGCTCTTTTAATTCATGCATGCATCCCTCTTGTTTACCATCGTTAGCCGCACATAGAGATTCCTTTCAAAGACAACCGACGTTTTTTCTGCTTTATTCCTTCCTAAAGGCAATCGACGTCCTTTTCTGCTTAATTCCCCAGGCAGCTGACTGATATTTAAGTAAACTTCTGAAGGTATATAAACTGGTGGAACTCAGTGCAAAAAACCGGGGTGGGACTATTTTATACATTTTGTCTCTTTTCTAGGCCAGACGTGGCACGCGTGATATTCTTTTTGGTTCTTGTTCGTGTGGATGATATGACCGATCTAAGCAAGCCCAAGCATCAATGGGCCTATGGGCAAGCGGCGGGGTGGTTGGGTCAGAAAATTAACGAAGAGAAATAGAGAATTAGCCGGGTATGTAAAACGGTCCTGGTAGACACACGCACGTAAGGCCAACGCGAGAGTCCATCGTCCCGGAGGAACGCGCACCCGACGCCCGGCTCCTCCCTATCAGTTAATCTTATTTATTTTAATCGTTATTTTCACTCAGGGGTGGCATCGGTGGATAATACGTGGTTATATGGAAGAGCAAAACGGTCCAAAAAAGTGTTGGACCGGGAGAAACACTTCGTGCTTTATTATTATATATATATATATATAATATATAATATAATATAGGTATAGGTATCTATCTACTAATTTATACAAAGGTAGGTTCGTCCGCACCTGGTTTTGGTTCCGATTTTTTGTTGGACGGATTTACCCCTGGCTATTTGATTATATTACAGGGGATGCCACCGCTAAGTCAGATGCCTGTTCTTTCTTTTCCTGCTTTGACCGGTTTCGATCGCCCCCGTGGCAGCCCCTTCGACGACGGACTGGGCATGGAGCTAAACCGGCTACAGCGGCAAAATCCTTCGACATCGACCGCCTCCGTCCCGCGGCTGATCTCGCACCCGCCCGTTCGTTTGCCGTGTCCGGTGATGGGAAGCAAAAGCTGTGTGGTACCTAGCCCAACGGCCAGAGCGGGGATGGAGGGGTGGCCTAGCTGCGAGGCGGAAGGGAGCCCGACGGCCTAAGCGGAGGACGAAGGGGCGGCCTAACTGTGGGATGGAGGGGATCGAGCACCAAAGGGACGCTGGTGTTGGCGCCAAACGCTGGTCACCGCCGCCGCAGGGCCTACGCGCCGCCGGTACCCCTGGTTCCCCGTTACCGTCGCTGTCGCCATATTGAGATCACACGCCGCCGTATTGGGATACAGCGTCGCCGCGTCACCATATCAGGGACCTGTAAATCGTTGCGGAAGTGGCTCCACTGGTTTCCTAACTTTGAGCGGACGCTCGGTGCTGATCCTCACACAGCTAGCAGATAGCCATAGTTGTCGATCTGAAAACGCATGCTGAATTTCCCTGAATTTCCTTTTGAAGCCACTGGATTCAGAATTTCTATGTGTCACTCAGATATCGTTGTTCTTGGCATGACTACATGAGTGAAACCAGAGAGCGTGCTACAGATTTGATACAGGGAATAGAATAGAATTGTCCGGTACATGTGTCTTCTGAACTCTGAAGTAAAGAAATTTTCATGCCAGACAATGAAGGAAGATGCTGTTTTCCTCTTTGCTGTACTAAATAAGTTTACTAAAATTTTCATGTCAAAAAATGAAGGAAGATGCTGTTCTTTGCTGTACTAAATAAGTTTATTATTCCCCTTTGTTGTAGTATATTGTTGTGGGATGCAAACTGAAGCACTCTCTCTTTTTCTAAAAATATAAATTTATGCAGGTTTCTGTCAATGCAACAAGGAGCTCATGCAGTAAATATGACTCCGATGGAGAATATTTGTACTTGAATGTGCTAATTTTCTTGGGGTATACAAGTGAAATGTAGAATAGTAACTTCCATTTGACATTTGTTTTGTGAAAGATGAATGATGGTTAGCGGTTTTGTCCCTAACTGTCAGGAGAAATAACGGCCACTATCAAGGCCAATGAGACAAACCGGTGCGCGTTCACGTGACAACAAAAATCCCCCTCAGTTGTTGGTCGCTCAACCCCTCTCCGTTGCTGGCCGCTCTATCCCCAGTGCTGCCGGCCTCCTCCTCCCCAATTTTGATGATTAATTGGTCAGTCAGTAAGAAGGGGTGGCTAGGGCCAGCTCGGTGCCCATGTTGCCGGCCGTCGCCGGCCCTTTCGGCGGGTCAACTCGGTGCTCGCGCCGTCGACTGTCTTCGTCTGGCCGGATCTAAGGAGGCCTCCTCCTCGCTCTCGCTCATGCTCACTTCGCCTCTACACAAGTCTGCATGCCTAGCCTTCTCTGGCTCGAGGGTAGCGTGCACACGACCTTCGTGGAGGGTGGCCGTAGGCAGATGGCAGGAGGACGACGTGGTCGTTGATATCTAAGACAACGTGTAGGGCGGCGGGGCACGGACGTTGTTGGTGTGTGCGCGTGCAGTCGTGCGGTGTGCGTGTGTGGGTAGGGGTTGGTGTGGAGTCGTGTTGGGTGCATGTGGTGTTGTGTTGAGTGATGGGTGCGTGCGTCCATGTTCGTGTTTGCGGTGTGGTTAGGGTAGGATTTGATTAAGGCTTGGGTGTAGAGAGCGATGCGAGCTTGGCATTGAGGGGAACCGGCGGAGGAGCGCATATTTGAGAACAGAATCGTCCGTCGAGTTGAAGACGAGGAGGCGCTTTCTAGGACATGCAGGTCCCGTGCAGGACAACGCCTTGGGGGACTGACGCCGGCATACACGAGAGGGGGCAGGAGGCGGTGCGATGCCGAGGTCGACGACCAAGGGATGGCGCAGTCCAAGACTTGGCTACAGGGACCGGTCGGTGCGACGGGAGAGATCGACCAAGGTCGGGGCGACAGGTATAGAGAATGGTGGTTGTTGATGGGAACTCGGGAGGAGACAGAGTGGTTCGGTGGCAACACACACAATTACTATTTATGTGTATTTTCTATAACAGACATGTGTGAAAATAGCAAAAACTTTTGTCCACCAGAAATTTCGTTCCGATTTTTTGTTTCCCGTTTTTCCCCTGACTGTTTGGAGATTTTACAATCCCTGCCACCGCGTACTGAAACTGGGTTCCTGCCACCGCGTACTGAAACTGGGCGGTTTGGTTCCGAGCCCGAGCGAAGCCAAGGACGTCGGCGGTCCACCGCTCCCCATCGCCAGCAAGCTCCCCCTCCCCATCCCACCTCCATCGAGCTCCTCCATCGCCAGTGCACCCCCATCTCCGCTCCCAGCCGCCGCATCCCCATCTCCGCCCTAGCCACCGAGACCCCTGCTCCTCCTCCAGATTCAATCGAGTGAGCATGGCGGAGGCGTGGTCTAGGATGCGGTCAAGGTCCGTGAAGCTCTTCCTTGACCCTTATCAGTTTGAACAGGAAAAGACAAAGGATGTGCTGCTACAGCTCCTTGCGTTGTTTTGCTCTGCTTCAAGTCAGGTGCGTCTCCTTGCATTGCTTTGCTTCAGTCCTCTCCTCTTCTTTACTGAATTCTGAATTGTTCTGTATAATTGATGCTGAATCTATGAATTTCTGACAAAAACCTCTAAATTTCTAATGCGCAGACCTGATGAACAACGTGGATACCATCGCAAGGCATTGCAAGCGAAGCGGACATAAGCCTGATTGGTTTGTATGGTGTGGGCTTGCGCTGCACGATGCATGAAGCTCCCGACCCTGTCGCCCTGCTGCTGCTGCTGTGCGCCATGCCAAATCTGACTCAGGTTTGCTATTTGATTGAACAATATTGCTGCTACTGTTCTGGAATAGTAAACAAAAGAAATAGAGAAAGAATAGTCGGTGGGGAAAGGATAAGAGAAAAACGATTGGAACAGGGGATGCCGCATGCTTCGTTTCTAGAAGCAGCTGATTATGTGATTTGTCTGCATGGTTAGCTGATGCCCGCGCTAACTTGGTGTGTGTATATACTCTTCTTCTGATTGCTACATGCTGCTGCCGTTGTGAGAGATGTGAATGTTTTTAAACCATAGCTAATTGGAACGTGTTCCTCATCTGGATGATACACAAATAGATTATTAGAAATAATAAAAAAGATAATTTGTGCATTTAAAGGATATTTAGATAATATGGATATGAAATTTAGTATCAACCAAGTGGAGATAAATTGGGTAAAAAAGAGGAACTCTAGCAGAATGCATCCACCGGTGTCATATGTGGGTGGGAAGCAAAATTCAAAGAATTAAACTCCACAGCGTGGATAGACTATGTTTTCCATTGTTGTCATATTATGTTTTATTTATTATATAAATAATAAAATTTAAATCCGTTGCAACGTCACGGGCATTCAGCTATAGGTATAGATTTCCATATCCTGACGTTCTTGCGCTAGCGAGTCCATCGCGTATTAACTCGGATGTGCATTTTTTTTTTAAGAAAAGGATGTACAGCTTGTCATGTGGCCTGTGGTGTTTTAGGCTGGCAGGGCGCACGTGTTCTAGGCATAGAGGCCCATTACAAGAGGTGGGAGACTAGGGGCCAATGTGAGGTGGTCCCGTGCGCCGCTTTTAGCAGCGCCTTCTACTCGCGCCTCCTCAAGTAGTTTGACGGTTTTTCAAGCGGTTTTTTTATACTTTTTTTTTACAAAATCGAAATTAGAATATTTTTTAAATCTGATCAAATTCGAAATCATAAGAAACTCGAAAGATGAAAAAAAATCAAATTTGAACAAATTCGGAATCTGAAAATAATCCAAATTTGAAAATTGAAACATGAACAAAATTCAAATTTGAAAACATGTAGTAATTTTATTTTTTACCAAATTGAAATTTGAACATTTTCAAACCGAAAATAAAATAAAATCTGAACTTAAAAAAAAGTAAAACGAAACAAAAAAGAAAACGCAAAAAGCAAAAAGAAAAGAAGCAGCAGCACAGGGGAGCACCGGACTGGGCCTGGCCCGTAACACGAATATTGGCGCAAATGCATACAGCGGGGTTTGCAGGCAGCGCGCACTCGTTGCGCCGCAACGAGCGGCATATAGGAATTGTCGGGGCCAACAGGCCAGAAAGAAATCACATAAACGCATTGCTTTCGGTTCCTCTTCCTGATTCCGATCGACGCCTCCGGCCAGCCGCTCCCCCATGACTCCACTCCACGAGAGGAACCGACGGCGCACAGGATAATGTGTCGTCCTGCGCTTCGTTCCAGCAATCGAGCATCATCGCTCCATCTGCAGGCCGTCCACCCCACACCTCTTGTAACCCAGCCTGCCAACCCAAGGTAACAGGAGTAAGGCGACCCCAAGCCCTAAATTATCGATCTTGCAACCTGTGTAAAAATTGCTCTTCTAAGTTGCGTAAATTCCTCTTCAAGTTTTATTCCCTGTACAAGCCTGTCGGGAAGTACAAAATTCTGTTTGTTTTATTTGTGTTTCTCATCAAATGCAGGGCATGGAAGAAAAATGCCATGGCAGGAACAGAGTCGAGGTTATATTAATTGGGAAGGGGTGATTCGATATGATCCAGGAAAAAGGAAAATAAATGGAGGACTATCATCTTCATCTCAAGGACTAGGTAAGAAGACTGCTTTTTTGTGTAATCCCCTCAATCATGCATGATAGTTTGCGTGATAATGTCATTTACTATGTAAAGAAAGAACAAACAAAGGAAGTCACCAATGAGCAAGTGGTTGACTGATGCATGAAAATAAGAGAATGTAATTATGCCACAAACCATCATATCCATGATTGTTAGCGAGTGGCAGGCTTGGATTGCTTGCTTGTAGATGTGGGTTGAGGGGAGGGTAGTTCGTTTTTGGTTTTGTGTTGCGCTGCCACATGCCCAAAGTGGCGCCGGGTCTGCTGGTGGACTCTTCTTTTGTAATCTGTGTCCCCCCCACCTTTCGAGTCTAATACAAAACGCACAGATCTTCTGCGGGCACTCGAAAAAAAAAAGAATGTAATTATTAAAAAACACTCTCGCTTTGGATAAATTATATTTGGTCATTTGGTTTGGTTGATAATTTAATTTGTGTTGTTATTTTGTAGATTATGGAGGGTTCGAGGTCTGATGATGTCTTTTTCTATTATCGACAATCTTTTGTGAGTGACATCAACGCTTATTCATTTCAGTAAGATCTGGATCACCCTTGTCCTTCGTTCCATTGATTTATATATGGAGTATATGACTTGTCAAAACTCACAGGCAACACACTTGGTAAATATTTGGTTCAGTTACATAGAACATTATCTCGTGAGTTGGATAGGCACTAAAATGCATCTACTCGTAGAGCTCCTATCCCTACAACCTCTAAAGGGCATGAAAATAGTGTCCCAATAACTCCTGTCTTTCTCGCCAGACTTGCCCATGTTGTTTAACTCAGCTTGCACAGTAATACAAGGTGAAAAGTCTTGGTCCAGTAAAGAACCAAAAACCCTCTAATAACTAACCAGACAAAACAAACACTTTATGTAAATCCGCTTTTTGGCAACACGTCAGGACTGAAAACGAATCTGAAAAGAAAGGTGGCTTAGAAGAGAGCTGAAAAAGAAGTTACTTGGCCTGCATACCGTTGAACAGATCATGGCGCGTCAGAGATCGCGGATGACTTGGTTAAGCGCCGGAGATGCCAACTCAAAATATTTCCATATTCATGCTAGCCACAGGAGGAGGAAAAACTTCATTGGTAGTATGAATGATGGACAACTAATTCATTCTTCCCATGAGGGGATTGAAAACACTCTGTATGAGCACTTGAAGAACAGATTCGGCAAGCCAGCGGAGAGACAATTCAGTTTGAATTTCGAATTCTTGGGGCTGAATCAAGTGGACCTTAGTTCACTAGAAAATCCTTTTATGGAGCAAGAGATTTGGGAAGCCATTAAAGACATGCCAAAAGAAAAGGCTCCAAAAAGGCTGGATGTAAGTGACCCTGGGGATTATCATCCCATTTCACTTGTTCACAGTTTGGCTAAAATCTTTTCTAAAGTGTTAGCAAGACGGCTCGACAATATCCTACCTCAGATCGTCGGAGAAAATCAAGGTGCATTCCTCAAGGGTCGATCGCTACATGACAATTTTAGTTTGGTGCGAGAGTTGGCGAAATTCCTCAAAAAGAAGAAATGCCAGAGTGTTCTCCTCAAGCTAGATATCGCAAAGTCTTTTGACACCGTAGCATGGCAAGTCCTCTTGGAAGTTCTTCGACAAAAAGGTTTTGGTCGTCGCTGGTGTGCGTGGATCGTAATACTTCTGGCCTCTGCCTCCACGAATATTCTTCTTAACGGTATGCCCGGGCCTAAAGTTCAGTACGCCAGGGGTTTAAGACAGGGAGATGTGTTGTGCCTATGCTTTTCATTCTTGTGATGGATGCACTTAGCCTCCTTTTTTCCAAAGCCGAAGAGATGGGAATAATCGCTCCTTTTCCGAGGAGACGGGCTATACCCCACAGGCTTTCGATCTATGCCGATGATGTGATCCTTTTCCTTCATGCTGCGAGTTCAGATGCGTTGGCGGCAAAGAGACTTTTGGATATTTTTGGCGAAGCCTCGGGACTCGTGTGCAACATGGGAAGGAGTTCTATCTCCCCAATTCTATGTAACCAAAACGTGGTCGTGGATCTTAGCTCACTGTTAAATTGCAGGGTTTCCCAACTGCCAATCACCTACCTCGGTTTGCCTCTCCATTTAAAGAAAGCTTACAAGGAGGATTTCCTAGCCTTGATTGATAAAATCAGAAACAGACTAGCATCGTGGAAAACATACATGCTCACTCAAGCCGGCAGATTAATACTGGTCTAGTCAGTGCTTAGTGCCATGGAAATTTTTCACCTAATGTCACTCGATCCACCGCCCTGGGTTTTTAAAGCGATTGACAAAATCCGACGAGCTTTCCTCTAGAAAGGTACAGAAACTGTTCAAGGAGGTCATTGTCTTGTCAGCTGGAAATCCGTCTGTCGTCCTAAATCCCCCGGCGGCTAAACAATGGAGCTTAGCGAGCAGGGGTCGTCTCTCCTTGCAGGCTAGGCGTAGTTCTTCAGGCCATGTGTTATTCTAGAGTTTGTTTCTTCCGGTTAGTCTAGCATGTCGTTTTTGGTCGGGTCGTCTATCTTGATGTCTTGATATCTTGTATGCCTCTGAACTTTGTTTTTAGCTGGGTTTTGCCCTCTCTTTCTTCTTAATATAACACGTGCAGTTCTCCTGCATGGTTCGAAAAAAAGGAAAAGCTCCTAGCCCGGATGGATAGATACCAGCCTTCTATCATAAGTGTTGGCAAATCATAAAGAAAGACATGGTGGAAGCTTTCAATTGCTTCTATTCCATGGATGGCAGAGCCATGGAAAATATCAATAGTGCATAGACAATCCTTCTACCAAAGAAGCCGGGTGCGTGCGAACCTAATGATTTCCGACCTATTAGCTTGGTTCATAGTTTGGCAAAAATCTTTTCTAAAGTGTTTGCAAACAGATTGGCTCCGATGCTCCCTCAAGTGGTTAGCAAGAATCAAGGAGCATTTCTTAAAGGTCGTTCTCTCCATGACAACTTCAAATTAGTGAAAGAATCAGCCAAACTTCTTCGAGCAAAGAAATGTGAGAGCTTACTTCTCAAAATAGATATTGCAAAAGCCTTTGATACGGTTGCATGGCAATTTTTGCTAGAAATTCTTCAGAGAAAAGGATTTGGGCCTAGATGGGGGGCATGGATCGTTATGCTCTCGGCATCCGCGTCTTCTTCTATTCTCCTTAACGGAGTTCCAGGAACAAAAATTTGGCATGGGCGTGGTTTAAGACAGGGCGATGCGCTATCACACATGCTGTTCATTATCGTAATGGATGCCATAAGCTTGCTGTTAGAGAAAGCAGAAGAGGAAGGTCTAATTGCGCCATTCACCAACAGTCAGTCGATACCTCAAAGAGTACCAGTATACGCTGATGATGTAATTATTTTTCTCAAAGAAAATTTAGAAGATTGTGAAGTCACAAGGTACTTGTTGGAGGATTTTAGGGAGGCTTCTGGGCTTCGGTGCAACATGCTGAAAAGCTCCATATCGCCGACCTTTGGAGGTTGGCTGGTCTTCAAAGGAATCAGTAATCTTCTCAATTGCCAGATTTGTAGTTTGCCGATCACTTATTTGGGCCTTACACTTCGTCTCGGAAAAGCTAGGAAAAAAGATTTTCGGATCCTAATTGAAAAAATTAGGGAAAGGTTAGCGTCATGGAGAACATGGTGGTCATTTGATATTGGTCCAGTCAGTGCTCTCGGCCATTGCAATTTTCCATCTAATGTCTCTTGATCCTCCTCCATTGGTTTTCAAGACCATAGACAAGATTCGCAGGGCCTTTCTTTGGAAGGGGACTGAAACTGTCAAGGGAGGCCATTGTTTGGTTAGTTGGAAACAAGTCTGTCGCCATAAAGAAGCTGGAGGTCTGGGTATATTGGATGTAGAAAAGATGAATTCTGCTCTACGCGTTCGTTGGGCATGGAAGCTGGGGACTTCGGTTGACTGTCCCTGGAATAATTTGGCAACCTCTCAGAATGAAATTGACAAATGCCTTTTCAACGCTGCGACCCAAGTTACTGTAGGTAACGGAAATAAGAGCTACTTTTAGACAGATAAATGGCAACACCTACATGTGTACGAGCTGATACAGCCGGCCACCAAAGCTAGGGGCACTGCCGCTGAAGCTTTGCCTAATGGTAATTGGCTAGCTGATATTCGGCAACCAATGAACATTCGGACATTTATACAAGTTTTGCAGGACGTTGAAGCATTAAGGAACTTTCAGCCGGAACCAAAAAGAGAGGATGATTGGATATGGCTTTGGGAACCAAAATGAGAGTTCTCCTCTAAGTCAGGGCCTATTTTCAGGGTTCTACAAGTTGTGAATTGGACATGGGCATTTGGCAGTCCTGGGCACCCCTTCAATGCAAGCTAGCGATGTGGCTGATCCTTAGTAAAAGGGTTTGGACGGCCGACAGGCTTGCCAAAAGGGGTCTTCCTCGGAATGAAAAATGCATGTTCTGTGATTTTGAACAGGAAGATGTCAAACACTTGTTCATGAGGTGCGCGGTCATCAACATTATTTGGAACTCAGTCCTTAGTTGGGCTGGTTTGCAACAGGTCGCCACTAATGTCAGCCTCACGCTTGAAGACTGGTGGCGTAATGCTCGGGACACACCGCAGGGAAGAAGCAAGAACTCGCTAGACACGCTGGCGATACTAACGGCGTGGACCATTTGGCGAGAAAGAAACAGAAGGGTTTTTGAGAAGATATGCACGCCGGTCCATAAAATCATCGATTCAATCAGAGCGGAGGCGAAGATGTGGGTGACGGCAAGCCATGGCCGTTTCATTCTAAATGTCCCCTAGTTGTAATTCTATTTGCAAACGTTTTGGTCGTTTCAGGTGTCTGTGAGTGTGCGTGAATCGGGCTGAGACCTGTTGAATCCAAGTATTTTGTTGTCTCTCGTTTTTCCTCCTATCTAATATATTTCACATGCAGTTCTCATGCATGGTTCGAAAAAAAAAACGAATCTGGACAAGAGCCTGACATTCCTATTGTCTGCACCAATCGTACCCTGGATGATACTCTCTCTGAATTAAGAGGGGGGACAAGAGTGTTACCTTGCTGCTACATAGGACTGCTGCTGGGTACAAGGAAGCTTAGAAGAGCAGAGTTGCAACCTATCTGCTGAGAGTGTGGAAAGGGAAGTTGATGAACAGAACTACTCCCCTTGCTTCCCCCTGACAGCTTGTTGATAAAAAAGTTTGACAAGCTTCGTAGAGGGTTTCTCTGGAATGCTGATTAAGAGGCTTCTAGTACAGTAGCAAATGTTTTGTTAATTGGAAAAGGATTTGTTTGCCCAAAGAATTCGGAGTGCTAGTCAAAAGGATTTATCAGCATCCTCACATCAACTGTTGCCTACTAGTGTACCTTTCTTGCTTCCCCCTGACAGCTTGTTGATAAAAAAGTTTGACAAGCTTCACAGAGAGTTTCTCTGGAATGCTAGTCAAGAGGCTTCTAGTAGCAAATGTTTGGTTAATTGGAAAAGGATTTGTTTGCCCAAATAATTCGGATTGCTAGCCATATTGTTGCTTTTAGCTAGCAGGGCATAAGACTGAGATGGAATGGTATATTTGGGATGTTCATGGCTGGCCCTGGCATGGGACGCAACATTTTGCGATGCTATTGACAGGACTCCTCCATTTCGATTGGGGATGGAAAGACAACGCTTTTCTGGCATGATTATTGGATGAAAGAAGAGGCTCTGGCATGGTCTGCTCCTAAATCTGTTCAGATCAACGAAAAAATTTGTCTGTCCACAAGGCTTTGTTTCAAGGCAGACGGGTGAACGGACTGCAAGGATCAGCACTACTGAGGAAATGGACCAATTCTGCTCTCCGTGGGATAAAACTCAGAACGTAGTGTTGAGTGTTGACTGACACACGAGATTCAGCTCACTGGCGATTAACCACTGACTGAATATACTCTGGTCTTTCGGCATATCCTTTGCAATTCAATGCAGGTAGCGCCTTCTAAATGTGGACATACATGGAAGATAAAGTTAGAAGGGAAATTGGATTTTTTTTATTTGGGTACTCTTGCAAAATAGGAATTGGCCTGCACCTTCTGTGATCAAACTTTAGAAACGGCGGCGCACATCACCATAAACTGCTCATTTGCCAAGGAGGTTTGCCATTGTTTCCAATCAGCTGGGACCATGTGAATTTTGGCAGCTCCGAAGAACACTATACCAAAGATGTTGGTGTGTGCTTAATTCTGGAAGCAATCATGAACCCAGGAAACCTTCCCTTCAGATCGCTGCATATGTTGCTTGGCATTTGTGGAATGACAGGAATAGAAGAACTTTTAAAAACAAGCAGTTTGGTCCAAAGGAGCTGGCAATGGTGATAAGAGGTGATAGTCAGCTTCTGAAGGAGGCTGGAAAATAGTCCTGGAGAGTCGCACTTTGATTTAGAGCCTGTTAGTGTGACTTTGTTTGTGTTGTCTAGTGGTTTCATAATCTTGTAAACCAGGAACACTTGTTCCTTCCCCTTCTTTAATGCAAAAGAAGAACTCCTGCTGGTTTGGGTCAAAAAGGAAGAAGACTGCTGCTAGTCCCAATGAAACCGAAGTGATTCATAAATTTACTTGGGAAAGCAAACACAGTTGCAAGGGAGCTAAACAGGCAAAGAAAGTGAAAACAAAGTGATTGATTCATAAAATGTATTTTGAAAAAGCAAACGCATTTGCACATATACGGTGCAATGCTTACAACATAGGCATTGAAGTGGATAGACACTCCGATCCATTTAGTCTTTTAAAGGAACTTGAAATGAAGTCTATAATTCAAATTATTCGGAGTACTCCCTCCGTCTTGAATTAGATGTCACAAATTTATCTTGATTTGAATGTATCTAGATACATGCGAATCTAGAAAAATCCGTGACATCTAATTCGAGACGGAGGGAGTATATTTATTCGAGGGATGATGAATCCCGAACTATAGAAGTCGCACGCATCAGGCGGTGACGACAACGCTGGCATGGACGGCGTCCTTGATCTTCACGACGGCGCGGGAGAGTTGATTTCCGACGTTGTTGATTGTCTGTGCGACGAGGCTCTCCGGTGTTGCTCCTCTCAGAAATGTCTGGAACATAACGGAGACGATACACCCATCATTGGTCCTGTGGCTCATGGAAGAACCTGAGGGAAGCTTGGTGTCAAATGGCTGGATCTGCTCGTCGCCCTGTCCGTCAGGGAGGATGGCAAACCCGGAGGGCAGGAGGGACGAAAAGGCGGTCCTCCCTCCACGGATGACTTCCTTCAGGGAACGCTCTTCAACCGGAGCATATGCCACCATCATGCATCCGTCGTCTGTGCACACCTGCTGCAGGATCAGCTTCTCGTTGTTGGTCCGATGAGCAGGCTGCAAGGATTTGAAAAAAAAAAAGAAATTGGACAACAATTAGAACTTGGAGCTGGAACAATATGATTCCTGAGGTTAATTACTTTTATCGAGAATGATGCTGCAATGTTGCAATACAGATAAAAAAATGTTTGGAACTAGGAATGCAAAAACTGTGATTACCTTGGGGTGGAGGACGGAGACGGCGTAACGAGGATACTGGAAGGCGGCAACAAAGTCCTCCTGCTGCAGGGGCGCACCGTTGCAGAAGGTGTCCCACTCGCCACGACGATTGTTGTCGCAGATGTAGTCAAAGACGTGCATCCCCGGCGTGCCGGGGAGCCACACGGTCGTGGCAGCAGAAATGATAAGTCCAGCCTGCGCTCCCCGTGCGTTGCCAGCAGTGTGCAGAGTCGCGACGCGCATAGCCACCTCGAAGCTCTCGTCACCGACGGCGCAGTCTTTGCGCACCTCGTCGACGGTGCCCCACGCCTGGCCGCCCCTGGGGCCAGCGCCGCAGAGAGTGGTGAAGAAGCGTGCTGTCGTCTGCTTCGCCAGCTCCAGGACACGGTTTCTCCCCTCTCGAGGTACAGGGCCTGCTGCAAAATTTCAGAAACCCAGAGGTTAGGAGGATGTGTGTTGTGGTTTTATTTTCTGTTTTGGTCGACCATCAGCGCAGTGCTCACTTGTTTTGATGATGTAAATAGCATAATTCGAGTGCAGGAGAGCAAGGTATTGACACCGCCTCTTGAGGGATGTCAGCCAGCGGCGTGCGCCGAGGGCGTGGCCTGTGCGGAGCAGCGGATGGTACAGCCCCGGCACCGCGCTCTTGTCGTACTCCGCATTCACAATCCATGTCACCTGGAACAGATGAACGTTCATGCAAGGGACAGACAGACATGAGACGAGCAACATATCGTTTACCATTTTGCAACTTGAAAGATGAAGGCATGAAGCACATCACCAAAGTACGTACTGTATTTAACAGAGGGGAATTCGTACCTTGCAGTAACCATTCTTCATGTCCTCAACGAGGCATCCACTGGGAAGCAGCTTGCAGGATGTGGCATTGATCCATGTGTTGATGCCAGATGTGGCATCATCCCCGGAAATGTCATTGACAGACACGTCCACCACGGCCCAGACGTTTGGCTCGATCAGCCGGGATTGCCTCACAAACTGCACCTTGCAAGTCGGCATCCGGAGCGACGGCACCATCAGGTTCACATTCATCTGCAGCAAGTGTGCCACGGATTCAACAACTTGTTAGCCATAACAATCTATACATGAAAACTAGTGGACACAGTAGATGAGCTATATATATTGTGCATTATTCAGACTTACCAGTTGAACTTGCCCATGGTAACCAGTAGAGGGGGCGATGTTCTTGGCGGTAACACTTCCCACAATACCAGGAAACGCCTCACACAAGCGGGTCTGTTCAAAGCAAATCACAAAAAGGGATAATATGTATTTGCATCTTGGAAGGACATATATATCGACTACTACTACTGTAACATTATGGAATGATATATAGAGGTCTGGTACATACCGCGTCCGTGAGGATGCTGATGATATCGTCTCCAGTGCCCATAACCATGTCAGTGTCCCGGGTGCCGTTCATTGCAAACCCCGGAAGGCCAACCTCGAATACACCTGGGAACGATGCCTGGTGATACGACTGGTAGTTGAGAACATCGCCGTCCGACGTCGGCAGCCACATCGTCTCGCCCTCCTTCACCATTATCATGAACTCATCCCGTGCATGGAGCACCCGTCCGAGAATCTCGGTGCGCTGCGCATCGGCTCTGGTGCAGCTGCCACGCACGCAGCCCTGCGCCCTGGTGTTGGTGTCCATCTCCAGCGAGTCACCGGGTGGCATGTTGATGTCGAGATCGGCAGCAAGCTGCTGGCGGTCATAGCGGCGGGGCATGGTCTTGTGGAAGAGTTCGTCCTTGAGCCTTGCGTTCTCCATAAGCAGGCGCTGTGTTTCAGAGCTCTTCTCGCGGGGCACCATCGGGCCTCTGCATGTGGGGCAGCTCTTCTTCAGCAGCGCCGCTTTGATGGCTTGCTGCTCAGCTTTTAGGGCCTCGTTCTCTTCCCGAAGCGCCTTGTTCTCATTCTTCTCAAGCTGGTTCTGCAATTATATAAGAGGTGCGCATTGTTCAATTTCTTAGCAAGAGGTAGAGCGTAGCATAAACCCAAGGAACCAAGTCTACTGACAGTTTGACATTAAAATGCATGGGAGAACATTTATCTAGACAAAAGATTGGCAAGACAATCAGTGCGTGCTATCTCTATCTTATTAATAAAGTCGGATTAGTACAAGGGAACAGAGTAAACACCTAAGCCATGGAAAAGATTGGTCTATACCTAATTCGCGGAACGCCGATTTTGGAACCAGAATTTGACCTGCAGGGGACCCATGCCAACCTTCTTCGCAAGGGCCAAACGCTTATTCTCGTCGGGGTGGGGGCATTCATGGAACACACTGCATATCACCATAGTGGATTTGTTCATATCTTGGTTGCTTATTAAGAAAAAAAACATGATGAAGTATATATATTATACGCTTCAAGCTGTTGAATCTGTTTTCTGCAATGACGCTTTGGATGCTTGGTGCTTGGCCTCCCCCTCTTTCTGTTACTTGAACTCGCACCAGTATAGTCTTCATCATCATCAGCATCATCATCATCATCATCATCATCGTTATAATCATTATCATCATCAACGATGGCTAGATTGTTCCAGAATGAGTCTTTGTCATCGCTCGGGATGCTGAGGTCGAGTTGATCATGCACATTGCCATTTTCTTGCTGCCATTCGCTGTCCATGGTGGCCTGAAAAACAGAAAGCAGCATGCGGACAACATTATGTAGAGGTTGTAAAGGGAAATAGCATAAGCAATGGGAGTCGTAGAAGTGTATAGCTCATGGTGCTTTTTGTGTATGTGCATCTTATACCTCTTTATCGGCATATTAAAGTACATTTTATCGAAAAATATGAAAGTACATGGAAACTATTATTTGTGGTACATGTCTATTTAGTCCAACAAAGTTACATGCCCAACTATAGTGGGATCTATAGTTTGCAGACTCCTCAGATTCTAAGTGTGTGTAAGAGAAAAATGAAGTATAGTTCAAACCAATATCCCACAATGGTAAATGTAGAAGAGAGTAATATAAGCCTATATGTGGGGAAAGAAACAAGAAAGCAACACATGCTAGAGAACTAGAAAGCAACAGATGGTAGAGAAAGTTTTAAGTACTCGAGCAAGTATGACTGTATGAGACTATATATCCCTAATTAGTCAACTGAGATTTTCTATATATCTATTTATTTGTGCAATCCAATAAATTGGATGTCCATTGGACTACTGGTAATGCTTTTAATATTACTTTTGTCCATTACTGCTTTATTTCTACTTGTACTCATGTTTTCATTGTATCAGGCCAGAATAGATAAATCCATTGCCCCATTTGGCGTGTACATGCCTTTATGGACGACATGTATTGCTAAAATGGATATGTGTCCAACAAAATACTGCCAGCCATTTCATATTCACTAGTTCTAAATAAAGCTAAAAATATATATATAATTTAATAAATATATTGCCAAATTAGAGAAAACATAGTGACAAGAATGTTTAAAAATTATACAGATCAACAGGGAAATTATAAACCAAGGTAGGTTAATCAATGTGATTCAGATCCAACTATTCATACCATACCATCAACCCATATATCAACTAAAGAGTAAACAATATTATCCTATGAAATTACAATACAAAAAGACATAACTAATAAACCTTATAATAAATACAGATACAATATTGCATATGAAAAGGGGAAATAATTGCACAACAATCTGTATGCAACTTTATATGAATACTCTTGATCTAACTTTGTAAAAGGAAATGCAAAAAAGGAACGGTGACATCCCACATGGAAATTGAAGTTATTGTGACAGTATGAATATTCACTTGTAATACAAACTCTATAACTAGCATTGATAGTGAGAATGCAAAAAAGTAGACAACCTCAAACTTACACACCACAAGTGATAAAATTGTACATATGATAAATATGGATCTTCCATAGGGAATATATGCAACTAATGTTATTCCCGGAATGCGAACAATACTTGCTACAAATATTACTGCACTCTCATGAAAACAGAGTTAAAATTATCAATCATTAGAAGGTAATCAAGCCATATAAATTGCATAATAGTCACTTGTATATACCAAAATGTTGCAACTAGAGACCACATGAAAGAATCGATTGACACTTCTCCTTTACTTTATCAAACCTAAAAACCTATGTCCCATAGACATATCCATTTGTATGTGAACTAGAAATTTTCTAATATAATTGATTAGTTATTAATAATCAAACATGATCTATACTTCTACTTATAAGGGAAATCAAGTGATGATTACTCCTACAAAGAAACTGAAAAAGATGATAATGTATTCGTTTTTAGATGTAACTACACATTCAGATCTATGTGATCAGCAATAACTTTCCCTAAATAAAAACAAAAAAATAATATCTTAAAGTTTACATGGGGTGCAATACTAATAACAAACAAGACAAAGTTATTTCATAGAATTAGTAAATACTACTAAGATTGTGTTAATGTGTATATAAAACTTCATAATGCATTCTTGAATACCTACATAAATATTTACTGGGATAAGGTTACTTCTACAAATATATGCAATAGTCAAGCATGAAAGGAAGTACTATATATCCACCTATAGAAGCCATTGGCATGCAAGTTGCTACTTGTATCCACTATCAACTTTAACTTCTAATCTATACTTCATATCCTCTACAAAACAAAAGGGATCAACTTTGCCTGTGGCATAGAACTCATATTCAACATTACACATTGCAGAACTAAGAATACTAAAATTCTTACATGTAACCACAATATTGGATCATCAACTCCACAGGAAAATACCTTTGACTTGAACAGGTATCCGTCCTTGAGCTATCCGTCCTTGCCTATGCCAAAACTACAAGCCAATTCGAATGGGGTCCTCAAACTATTGTGATGTCGACTGGCCATACCCGTCGGTATTTAAAGGCGCGGAGACCACCGCATACACATGATCTTTGTTTCCTATGTATTAATTTATCTCCAAATATATATTCTCCGCGCGGAAGATATGCTCGGGTTGGATGGCATCGAGATACGATAGAAGAAAATAAATGCGTGGATTCCAATTGATTCTTATAAAAGCGTATATATTCAGTAAATACTTTTAATATGGGAAAGAAATATTCTAAATAGGGGTACTTTTAATATTCTGGTCAATGGATATACATCTTCGCATTTATGTTATTTATAGCACAATAAATGTGTTAATTATCGTATACTCGATATTTATGCCCCACTGACAGCATAACATACCTTACAATATGATATGTAGAATATTATCTTAGATTTCAATTATTTTCCTAGAGTTGTCACTGTATCCTCCTAGATATTATAACAGTAATGGCCAATTATTTTTGTATTTATTAGCAACCATCTTTTGAGTATCTGGTTCTAGAAACTTTGTTTCTCTGCGGAAAACATAAGTTCAATTTCATTGGGCCACAATACACCGGGAGAAAACAATGTATAGGCCAAAGCCTATGGGTCGAGGGTAGCCCAGCTAACTATGTCGCATCTACTCATTGCAAAGCACATCAAATTATTGAACTAAATTCCAAGGAATGTATTGAGCCATGTATCAAACCAAAAATAGCAAAAGGAATTTTTTGAACCACACACCTATGCTTGTTGTGACATCCTGGATCATTGCTTAATAAGATGAATAAGCTACTAAACTGCATCTTCCTTTTAAGCTAGTCCCCTTCAAACCTCTCGGTTAAGTGTACTTGGCCAGTAGAAAGATTGGGATGGTTAATTGCCGGGCCATAGGATCGAAGCTATGCATATGTGTTATATGTATTATTCATGTTGATAAAGAGGGTTACTGGGGTACCACTCCCAAGCCAAAACAGATTGACAGGAAAGATGGAACACCATCAACACTACAACACCTCCAAGTGCCATGCACTAATCATAATTCTGCATAGCAATGAGCTCGAGTGCCTTAGACCCCTCTTGTGCATATTATATCGATATACACATCATGCACGAGATGGGTAACCACAACTGGTAATGCAACAATGACTCTGCGATTCAAAGCACTAATATAACAAAGCTCTTAATAGAACAAAGAAGCAAAATATTAAAAGCAAAGGTCACTGACCCAACATTACATCAATCAACAAAAACATAGTTATGATATTAGACATAGCATGGTTAATAAAATGCCTAAGAGTCCAGAAGCATAACGATGACATCCCATTCTACAGCTCCAAGATGTTGTCTGGGAACCCCAAGTTACTCATCGACATCGATGTCCTTGTAGAACTCTCGTTTGATGGAACTACTTACTTTGTTTAAAAAATAACAAAAAAACAAGGTTGGGCACAAGATGTACTTTGCAAGAGTTTGGTAACCAATTACCTACATGCTTAGGTATGAAAAGCTTCATGCAGAGTTCCTCTATGTAAAGAAAGATTTATTTTTGTAGCACCCTAGCTATTAAGGCTAAGTTTCTATGTACAGTGCTAATCTCTAGATCGATTAACTAGCATACATAGTATAGATATATATCAAATATAACTTTGCATCATAAATACAACGTACATGATCCAAAATTTGTAATAATTACAACTTACATAGCTCAAAATATTTAAGTACATAACAGAAAACGAAAACAAGGTAGATCTTTGTCCTTCAAATGTGCCATAGGCGAACAATTTTTGAGTGAAATCTGAAGACCGACTTGTAGGGTTCGCAGCATAGAAAACAAAAATTTTCCTACGATGTGAACTATATACCAAGATCTATATACTAGATACAAACAACGGGCGGATGTATATCCGTAGAGAACATACCCTTGAAGACCGACAAAGCTTAACGAGTTCAACTCGTGGTTGATGTAGACGATCTCTTGCCGATCTCAAGATCGAGAGGAAGTCCTAGCGCCGCAAATCAGCAGCGCATCCGTGCTCGCACACACGTTCGAGGCACCGAGCAACCTCCGCCTCCTCGCTCCAGCGATGCAGCGGAAGCACAACTCTTTCTTGCCGAATAGCCACCGGGAACATGTATCTCGCTAGTCCGAGACCATGGGGGATCAATTCTAGAGGGGGAGAGAGATCCTTCACGAGGAGGTGTGAGAGACAAGTGAGGAGGGGTGCTCCTTTTATAGGAGGAGGGGGGGAACCCCAAGGGGGTGGCCGGCGCATGGGGGCTGCCCCCTTGCCCTCCCCTCTTCATGTGGGTGGACACTCCACTCACAAATCTCCTTTAAATTCCCTCCACTCAAAAGTCCACTCAAATTCCCATTAAATTTCCACCAAATTTA
The DNA here is from genome assembly GCA_916181665.1 of Avena sativa. NCBI lineage: Eukaryota > Viridiplantae > Streptophyta > Magnoliopsida > Poales > Poaceae > Avena > Avena sativa. The sequence continues at coordinate 232,676,356 of OV702282.1, read as the reverse complement.
ATGCAAACTCTCATTAAATAAAACTCTTTTATTTTATTCAGAATTTTGTCAATTACTTTAATGACAAACATTCACAAATAACCCCTTGCTAGAATTCTATTTCACATGCATAACCACTTTATGCAATTTCACCCGAAAACCTGTTTCGGTATCTAGTGAAATAAATTCCTGCGCTTGTTCATTCTTTCGGCATGAAACATTTGCTCCAATTGGATGTCGGTGTCTCTTAAGTGTGTCACCCTACGGTTCGTGAATAATGCGGACATGATCGAGACCCCTCTCGGATCAATAATCAGAAGCGGGATCTGGAGACCCATACTGACTCCCACACATTCAACGATGACTTTCTTGTGATCGTCGGAACCTTTTACGCTAGTATCTTAATCCCTTTGTTTCACGATATATTACATGTCCGAGATTCGATCATCGGTATCTCCATACCTAGTTTGATCTCGTTACCGACATGCACTCTTTTCTCGTTCCTGTGATATAACATTCTAGTGATCAAATCACTTGCTTGCAAGCTAATCAATGTGATATCACCGAGAGGGCCCAGAGTATATCTATCCATCATCGGGATGAACAAATTCCACTCTCGATCCATGAGCCTCAACATAACACTTTATTATTTCTGAATCCATCTTTATAATCACCCTGTTACGGTGTGACGTTTGATGTTATCAAGAAACTCTTCCGGTGTTAGTGATTGACATGATCTCATGGTCTAAGGATTAGGATCACTTCGTAAGTTGTTATAGCAATATAAACTCAATGACTTTGATCGTAATGCTATACTTCGGATGAATGTTCATCACACCATTACACTAATGTTGTGATCCCGTTATTAACAACATCCAATGTCCATGATCAGGAAACCTTGATCATCTTGTTAATCAACGAGCTAGTTTATGAGAGAGGCATAACTAGGAACTTTCTGTTTGTTTATTAAACACACATGTATTAACGTTTCCGTATTAATACAATTATAGCATGCAAAATAAACATCTATCATATACTTGGAATACACATAATAAACACTTTATTATTGCCTCTCAGGGCATATTCCCTTCAGTCTCCCACTTGCACTAGAGACAATAATCTAGTTACATAGTGATAAATCTAACACCCATTGAGTTCTGGTGTTGATCATGTTTTGCTCTAGGGAGAGTTTTAGTCAACGGATCTGCTACATTGAGATCCGTATGTACTTTGCAAATCTTTATATCTCCATCCTTGACATGCTCGCGGATGGAGTGAAACCGGCGCTTAATATGCTTGGAATGCTTGTGAGACCTTGGCTCTTTGGCATTGGCAATGGCACCATTGTTGTCACAATAGATCACCATTGGGTCCAACGCGTTTGCCACAACTCCTAGTTCGGATATGAACTCCTTCATCCAAACTGCTTCCTGAGCCGCTTCTGAAGCAGCAACATATTCGGCCTTCGTTGTTGATCCCGCTACCACAGGTTGTTTGGAGCTCCTCCAACTAACCGCTCCGCCATTCATGAGAAATACGTATCCGGATTGAGACTTAGAGTCATCCGGATCGGTGTCAAAGCTAGCGTCGACATAACACTTAGCGACGAGCTCTTCTTCACCTCCGTATACAAGAAACATATCCTTAGTTCTTCGTAAGTACTTAAGGATATTCTTGACCGCTATCCAGTGTTCCGAACCTGGATCCGATTGGTACCTACTAGTCAAACTAATAGCATGTGCCACATCCGGTCTTGTACATAGCATGGCGTACATTATAGAGCCTATGGCTGAAGCATAGGGGACTTTGTCCATTATCTCTCTTTCTTCCGCCGAAGCCGGACTTTGAGTCTTACTCAATGTCTTGCCTTGCAACATAGGTAACAACCCCTTCTTACTTCCATCCATTTTAAACTTCTTTAAAATCTTATCAAGGTATGTACTTTGCGATAGCCCTATTAGGCGCCTAGATCTATCTCTATAGATCTTTATGCCTAATATGTATGACGCTTCACCTAGGTCCTTCATTGAAAATTTGCTGTTTAGATAACTTTTAACACTGTTTAAAAGATCTATATCATTTCCGATCAATAATATGTCATCCACATATAATATCAGAAATGCCACATTGCTCCCACTCACTTTCTTGTTAATACAAGCTTCTCCATAAGTTTGGACAAATCCAAACTCTTTGATCACCTCATCAAAGCGGAGATTCCAACTTCGTGATGCTTGCTTCAATCCATAGATGGATCGCTGAAGCTTGCACACCTTGTTAGCATCCTTAGGATCGACAAAACCCTTTGGTTGTATCATATACAACTCTTCTTCAATATTATCATTGAGAAACGCGGTTTTGACATCCATCTGCCATATCTCATAATCGAAATATGCAGCAATTGCTAACATAATCCTACCTGACTTTAGCATCGCTACGGGAGAGAAAGTCTCATCGTAGTCAACTCCTTGAATTTGTCGAAACCCCTTTGCGACAAGTCGAGCTTTATAGACGGTCACATTACCATCAGCATCAGTTTTCCTTTTGAAAATCCATTTGTTCTCCACAGCCTTTCGGTCGTGAGGTAATTCCACCAAGTTCCAAACTTGATTTTCATACATGGATTCCATCTCGGATTTCATGGCTTCTAACCATTTGTTGGAATCCGGGCTCATCATCGCTTCTTCATACGTCGCAGGGTCATCATTTTCATCAACCATGAAATTCATGACAGGATTTCCGTACAGCTCGGGAGCTGCACGCGTCCTGTTTGACCTGCGAGGTTCGGTAGTACTCTCTTTCGGAGTTTCATGATCATTATCATTAGTTCCCTCTTCAACAGGTGGAGCCAACTCCGGAACAACTTCCGGCGCTGCGCTACTCGCCATACTTTGAAGAGAAGGTTCCACAACCTCTTCGAGTTCTACCTTCCGACTACTCACACCTTTCGCGAGAAACTCTTTCTCTAGAAAGGATCCATTCTTGGCAACAAAAACCTTGCCCTCGGATCTGTGATAGAAGGAATACCCAATAGTTTCTTTAGGGTATCCTATGAAGACGCATTTTTCCGCTTTGGGTTCGAGTTTATCCGGTTGAAGTTTCTTCACATAAACATCGCATCCCCAAACTTTAAGAAATGACAGCTTAGGTTTGTTTCCAAACCACAATTCATACGGTGTCTTTTCAACGGATTTAGATGGTGCCCGATTTAAAGTGAATGCAGCAGTTTCTAGTGCATAACCCCAAAATGACAACGGCAAGTCCGTCAGAGACATCATAGATCGAACCATATCTAATAAAGTACGATTACGACGTTCCGGCACACCATTTTGATGTGGTGTTCCGGCAGGTGTGAGTTGTGAAACAATTCCACACTCTTTCATGTGAGTGCTAAACTCGTAACTTAGATACTCACCTCCACGGTCGGACCGTAGAAATTTGATCTTTCTATTACGATGATTTTCCACTTCATTCTGAAATTCCTTGAACTTTTCAAAGGTTTCAGACTTGTGTTTCATCAAGTAGATATAACCGTATCTACTCAAATCATCCGTGAAAGTAACAAAATAACGATATCCACCTCGCACCGACACACTCATTGGACCACATACATCAGAATGTATGATTTCCAATAAATCTGTCGCCCGTTCCATTGAACCGGAAAACGGCGTTCTAGTCATCTTGCCCATAAGGCATGGCTCACATGTATCAAATGATTCATAATCAAGTGATTCCAAAAGTCCATCCGAATGGAGCTTCTTCATGCGTTTAACGCCAATATGACCTAGACGGCAGTGCCACATATATGCGGATATATCATCATTAAGTTTAATCCTTTTAGCATCAACATTATGAATATGTGTAACATTATCATCGAGATCTAATAGAAATAAACCATTCATCATCGGTGCATGACCATAAAAGATTTCATTCATATAAATGGAACAACCATTGTTCTCGGATTTAAATGAATAACCACTTCGCATCAAACACGATCCAGATACAATGTTCATGCTCAGTGCAGGCACCAGATAACATTTATTCAAGTTTATAACTAATCCCGACGGTAAGTGGAGAGGCAGCGTTCCGACGGCGATCACATCAACGCTTGATCCATTGCCGACACGCATCTTGACCTCACCCCTTGCTAGCGGTCGCTTGTTCCGCAGCCCCTGATTTGAGTTACAAATATTAGCAACTGAACCGGTATCAAATACCCAGGTGCTACTGCGAGCACTAGTCAAGTACACATCAATAACATGTATATCATATATACCTTTGTTTGCCTTGCCGGCCTTCTTGTCTGCCAGATACTTGGGGCAGTTGCACTTCCAGTGGCCAGTCCCCTTACAATAGTAGCACTCGGAATCAGACTTAGGTCCAACTCGGGGTTTCTTTTCAGGCGCGGCAACAGGCTTGCCGCCCTTACTTCCCTTCCGTTTTCCCTTCTTGTCTTTCTTGAAACCAGTGTTCCTGTTGATCATCAACACTTGATGTTCCTTTTTGATCTCCACTTCTGCAGTTTTAAGCATTGACAGAAGCTCGGGGAGAGACTTCTTCATGCCTTGCATATTATAGTTCATCACGAAGCTCTTATAGCTAGGTGGCAGAGACTGCAGAACACGATGGATGCCTAAGTCAATGGGAATCGATATTCCCAAGGACACAAGCTTATCGGCGTAACCCGACATCTTGAGTACATGCTCACCAACGGAGCTGTACTCTTCCATCATGCAGCTAAAGAACTTTTTTGAAGCGTTGTAGCTCTCTACAGCAGCATGTGTGTCGAAAATCATTTTCAACTCACCCATTGTATCAAATGCATTGCCGTTTTCGAAACGCTTTCGAAGTTCCGGCTCTAGCCCATACAATATGCCGCAATGAACTAAGTTGTGGTCCTCCTGACGAGTCTGATAGACATTCTTCTCCTCGTCAGGGGCATCATCAAAAGGTGGGGGGCCTAACGGCGCTTCTAGCACATATTGCTTTTGTGCAGCAGAGAGGAGAATCCTCAAATTCATGGCCCATTCGGTAAAGTTGCTACCGTTCGTTGCTAGTTTCTCTTTCTCCATGAACACATTGAAATTAAAAGCAGGTGGTGCCATCTACAACAGAATTTGTAAAGTTTAGACTAAGTGTATGATAGATTGAGTTCAACTAATCTATATTACGAATGAACTCCCACTCAAAAACGACATCCCTCGTGCCCTTTTGGTGATTACATGAACCAAATCCACTACACCAAGTCCGATCATCACGTGAGTCGGTATAGCTTCAAAGGCGAGCATCAAATGGGCATCATATCAACTATATGACTCATGCTTAACCTTTCGGTCCGTGTTCCGAGGCCATGTCTGTACATGCTAGGCTCGCCAAGTTAGAACCTTAGTATCCGCGTGTGTAACTGTTTTACACCCGAAATATGGTCGTGGATCCAAGAACACCTGATCATCACGTGATGTCTTGGAGCGACGAAAACATAATCGGTGCATACTAAAGGAAGAACACATTCTTATCTTGATATTTAAATGAGGGATCATCTTATTATGCTAACAAAGCGCTAAACAAGCAATATAAGATGCAATCAAAACATCATATGTTTATTAGTGAAATGATATGGTTCCCGCAGATGATCTCTATCATGTGCATCGTGGTATGATCACTATCATACCTATATGTGTAAATCCAAGGTCTATGGATTTTACACGCTATGTGTGTTGTAAGAGTATCATCTCATACTTCTACTTACAACACTACCATATCATAACACTAGCCCAGCAACAATCTAAACTAGACGCCTCTAATTTATCCATTGCAAGTTTTACGTGGCTTAGGGCTTTCGAGATAGAACCGTTCTTACCTACGAACATGAACCACAACGAGGATAATCAAATTGTTGACAACTCGCTTGCAAAATAGATATTGACTATAGTAGTAGAGACAGACACCCGCTAGCCACTTATGCAAACTAGTTGCATGTCAAGCGTGGAACAGGTCTCATGTGCGAGGACATGTAAAGTTTGTCCGGGCCGCTTCATCCCACTATGCCACCAATATCCAAAATTACAACAAAGGAGCAACAACATGATCATCATCGCCCACATACTCATATGTGTACTACCCGTGTAAAGTATCTACGCATAAACCTGGCTCTGATACCACTGTAGGGTTCGCAGCATAGAAAACAAAAATTTTCCTACGATGTGAACTATATACCAAGATCTATATACTAGATACAAACAACGGGCGGATGTATATCCGTAGAGAACATACCCTTGAAGACCGACAAAGCTTAACGAGTTCAACTCGTGGTTGATGTAGACGATCTCTTGCCGATCTCAAGATCGAGAGGAAGTCCTAGCGCCGCAAATCAGCAGCGCATCCGTGCTCGCACACACGTTCGAGGCACCGAGCAACCTCCGCCTCCTCGCTCCAGCGATGCAGCGGAAGCACAACTCTTTCTTGCCGAATAGCCACCGGGAACATGTATCTCGCTAGTCCGAGACCATGGGGGATAAATTCTAGAGGGGGAGAGAGATCCTTCACGAGGAGGTGTGAGAGACAAGTGAGGAGGGGGGCTCCTTTTATAGGAGGAGGGGGGAACCCCAAGGGGGTGGCCGGCGCATGGGGGCTGCCCCCTTGCCCTCCCCTCTTCATGTGGGTGGACACTCCACTCACAAATCTCCTTTAAATTCCCTCCACTCAAAAGTCCACTCAAATTCCCATTAAATTTCCACCAAATTTAATGCAAACTCTCATTAAATAAAACTCTTTTATTTTATTCAGAATTTTGTCAATTACTTTAATGACAAACATTCACAAATAACCCCTTGCTAGAATTCTATTTCACATGCATAACCACTTTATGCAATTTCACCCGAAAACCTGTTTCGGTATCTAGTGAAATAAATTCCTGCGCTTGTTCATTCTTTCGGCATGAAACATTTGCTCCAATTGGATGTCGGTGTCTCTTAAGTGTGTCACCCTACGGTTCGTGAATAATGCGGACATGATCGAGACCCCTCTCGGATCAATAATCAGAAGCGGGATCTGGAGACCCATACTGACTCCCACACATTCAACGATGACTTTCTTGTGATCGTCGGAACCTTTTACGCTAGTATCTTAATCCCTTTGTTTCACGATATATTACATGTCCGAGATTCGATCATCGGTATCTCCATACCTAGTTTGATCTCGTTACCGACATGCACTCTTTTCTCGTTCCTGTGATATAACATTCTAGTGATCAAATCACTTGCTTGCAAGCTAATCAATGTGATATCACCGAGAGGGCCCAGAGTATATCTATCCGTCATCGGGATGAACAAATTCCACTCTCGATCCATGAGCCTCAACATAACACTTTATTAGTTCTGAATCCATCTTTATAATCACCCTGTTACGGTGTGACGTTTGATGTTATCAAGAAACTCTTCCGGTGTTAGTGATTGACATGATCTCATGGTCTAAGGATTAGGATCACTTCGTAAGTTGTTATAGCAATATAAACTCAATGACTTTGATTGTAATGCTATACTTCGGATGAATGTTCATCACACCATTACACTAATGTTGTGATCCCGTTATTAACAACATCCAATGTCCATGATCAGGAAACCTTGATCATCTTGTTAATCAACGAGCTAGTTTATGAGAGAGGCATAACTAGGAACTTTCTGTTTGTTTATTAAACACACATGTATTAACGTTTCCGTATTAATACAATTATAGCATGCAAAATAAACATCTATCATATACTTGGAATACACATAATAAACACTTTATTATTGCCTCTCAGGGCATATTCCCTTCACGACTAACGATTACTTAGAAACAACATAATTTGCAACATTAAATGTTGCATCCATGAATGATCAATACATTGAATGTATGTCAAGTAGGCTAAAATGGATTAGAACAGCCCTAGCATATACATGCACATTTGGCTAGTTGAAATTTAGGGTCATTTTCATAAAGTAATAGTTTTATCCTACTGTATAAAAAGTACTTCTCCAACGATTTGACACTCTGATTTACTCCCGGGTGCTCTAACCAAAATAAGTTCACCCAACAAATTTTAAGTAATTGAGGAATTGAAATGAGCGAGAAATATGTCATAGCATCAAAATCAAGTTTCTCAAGTTGTCCACAACTAGAACATGACTAAGTACTTAGTTTACAACCTTCTGTAGAGGTAAGTATGTAGGAAAATAGTAGAACATTTATGAACAAGATAGCATCACCCGCCTTTAGTTGTTTAAATACTTCTGCAATCACCATAGTTGCACTTCTCGCAATCTATCATTTACAATAAAGGTACAACAAACACACCATTCAAAATGCTACAATTAGATATTGCATGTTATTGCTTCTTAGCATCTTTAGGATCGACAAAACCTTTGGGTTGCATAATATACAACTCTTCATCAATGTCTCCATTGAGGAATGCTGTTTTGACATCCATCTTCCATATCTCATAATCATAATATGCAGCGATTGCTAACATAATCCTCACAGACTTTAGCTTCGCTACTGGTGAGAAAGTCTCATCGTAGTCAACTCCTTGAATTTGTCGAAACCCTTTTGCGACAAGTCGAGCTTTATAGACAGTAACATTACCATCAGCATTTGTTTTCTTCTTGAAAATCCATTTGTTCTCGACAACCTTCCGGCCATCCGGTAAGTCCACCAAAGTCCATACTTGGTTTTCGTACATGGATCCAATCTCGGATTTCATGGCTTCTTGCCATTTGTTGGAATCTGGGCTCATCATCGCTTCCTCATATGTCGCAGGGTCATCGGTGTTGTCCACCAACATGACACTCATAACGGGATCATACCAATCTGGAGTGGTACAAGTTCTCGTTGACCTGCGAGGCTCTGTAGCAACTACAACCGAAGTTTCATGATCATCATCATTAGCTTCCTCTCTTATTGGTGCAGGCACCACTGGAACTTCTTCCGGTGTTGCGCTACTCGCAATTTCGAGAGAAGGTTCGACAACCTCGTCGAGTTCTACTTTCCTTCCAGTCACTTCTTTTGAGAGAAATTCCTTCTCTAGAAAGGATCCATTCTTGGCAACGAAGATTTTGCCTTCGGATCTATGATAGAAGGTATACCCAATAGTTTCCTTCGGGTATCCTATGAAGACGCATTGTTTCGCTTTGGGTTCAAGCTTGTCCGGCTGTAACTTCTTTACATAGGCTTCGCAACCCCAAACTTTAAGGAACGACAATCTAGGTTTCTTCCCAAACCATAATTCATACGGTGTCGTTTCAACGGATTTAGATGGTGCCCTATTTAAAGTGAATGCGGCTGTTTCTAATGCATAACCCCAAAATGATAGTGGTAAATCTGTAAGTGACATCATAGAACGAACCATATCTAAGAGAGTTCGATTACGATGTTCGGACACACCATTACGCTGTGGTGTTCCCGGCGGTGTCAATTGTGAAAGTATTCCGCATTTCTTCAAATGCTCGCCAAACTCGTAACTTAGATATTCACCTCCACGATCAGAATGCAGAAATTTAATCTTCTTGTTACGTTGATTCTCTACCTCACTTTGAAATTCCTTAAACTTCTCGAAAGTTTCGGACTTATGTTTCATGAAATAGATATACCCATATCTACTCAAGTCATCTGTGAAGGTAAGAACATAACGATAACCACGGCGCGATGCTACACTCATTGGACCACACACATCGGTATGTATGATTTCCAATAAGTCCGTAGCTCGCTCCATCATACCAGAAAATGGAGTCTTAGTCATTTTACCCATCAGACATGCTTCGCATCTTTCAAGTGATTCGAAATCAAGTGATTCAAGAAGTCCATTGGAATGGAGTTTCTTCATACGCTTCACTCCAATGTGACCATGACGACAGTGCCACATATAGGTCGAGTTATCGCTTTGATTCAAACGTTTAGCCTCAATGTTATTAATATGTGTATTTCCACTATCGAGATTCAACAAGAATAGACCATCTATCAAAGGTGCATGTGCATAAAACATATTACTCATATAAATCGAACAACCATTATTCTCGGACTTAAACAAGTAACCGTCTCGCAATAAACAAGATCCCGATATAATGTTCATGCTTAACGCAGGCACCAAATAAAAATTATTTAAGTATAAAGCTAATCCCGATGGTAGATGAAGGGGTAGCGTGCCGACCGCGATCACATCAACCTTTGATCCGTTTCCCACGCGCATCGTCACCTCGTTCTTCGCTAGCTTCCGTTTATTCTGCAGCACCTGTTTCGAGTTACAAATATGAGCAACCGAACCAGTATCAAATACCCAGGCACTACTACGAGTACTAGTAAGATACACATCAATAACATGTATATCGGATATACCTTTCTTCTTGATGTTGTCGTTCTTCAAATCCGCCAAGTACTTTGGGCAATTCCGCTTCCAGTGACCTTCTCCCTTGCAGTAAAAGCACTCAGTATCAGGCTTAGGTCCAGCCCTGGTCTTCTTCGTCGGCACGGTAACTTTCTTACCACCCTTCTTGAAGTGTCCCTTTTGCTTAGACTTGCCTTTCTTGAATTTGGTGGTCTTATTGACCATCAACACTTGGTGCTCTTTCTTGATCTCCACTTTTGCAGATTTCAACATAGCAAACAGTTCTGGCAACTGCTTGTTCATGTTTTGCATATTGTAGTTCATCACAAAGTTCTTGTAACTTGGTGGTAGTGATTGGAGGATACGGTAAATCCCCAAAGCATTAGGAATCACTATACCCAAGCTTTGAAGTTTGTTTGCGTGCCCAGACATCTTAAGCACATGCTCACTGACGGAGCTGCCCTCTTCCATCTTGCAGTTAAAGAACTTTTCAGAAGCCTCATAGCTCTTAATTGCCGCGTGAGTCTCAAAGATCAATTTGAGATCACGGACAATATCATGTGGGTCTGAATTCTCAAACCTTTTCTGAAGCTCCGATTCCAAACCATACAAGATAGCACACTGAATTGTGGAGTACTGAGTCTTCCGAGCGAGGTAAACATTCTTTACTTCGTCGGCAGCATCAGCTGCAGGCGGGTCACCTAGCGGTGCATCCAGCACATAGGTCAAATTACCAGCTGTGAGGACAATCCTCAAATTGCGGAACCAATCCGCGAAGTTGCTTCCATTGTTTTTCAACTTTTCTTTCTCTAGGAACACATTAAAATTGATGGTAGGGGCCGCCATTGATCTACAACATATTTGCAATAGTTTAGACTAAGTTTATGACAAATTGAGTTCTAATTAATAGTTAAATTAATCTAGGTGAACTCCCACTCAAAACAATATCCCTCACATTGTTTTAGTGATCACACGAACCAAATCCACCACATCAACACCGATCATCACGAGAGTTGATATAGTTTCAATGGCGAACAATCGACATGTTCATCATATCTACTATATGATTCATGCTTTACCTTTCGGTGATCCGTGTTCCGAGACCATGTCTGTACATGCTAGGTTCGTCAAGATCAAACTTTAGTTTCCGCATGAGCAAATCTGGCTTGCTCACGTTGTATACACTTGCAGAATCTAACACACCCGATCATCGCGTGGTGCTTCGAAACAACAAGCTTTAGCAACGGTGCTAACTAAGGGTGAACACTTTATGACTTGAAATTCATGTGCATGAGGGATCATCTTATAATGCTACCGTCGTTAACTAAGCAATACAAGATGCATAAAGGATTAACATCACATGCAATTCATAATATGTGATATGATATGGCCTTTCTTCTTTGTGCTTCCGATCTCCATCTTCAAGCACGAACATGATCTCCATCATCACCGGCATTGCATCAAGGTCAATGACGCTTCACCATGGTTGTCGTCCACCGGCTTCAACTATTACAACTACTTTAAATAGACACGCGGGTCTTAACATAAATAAAAGACAACCATATGGCTCCTGCCGGTTGCCAACTTACAATAAGGAACATTACATACATCAAATATAATCACAATCATGGCCATATCACATCACTGCACACCCCTGCAAAACAAAGTTAGACGCCTCTACTTTCTTTGCATGTTTTACGTGGTTTGGGGCTTTCAATAAGTGTTGTTCTAACTTACGAACATGAACCACAACATTGATACTAGTATTGTTAATCACCCGTTGTAAATTAGATCTTAACTATGCTAGGAGAAACAGGCACCCGCAAAGCCACTTATGCAATACAAGTTGCATGTCAAGCGTGGAGCAAGTCTCATGAACGATGTCATGTAAGGTTAGCCCGGGCCGCTTCATCCCAACATCCCGCAAGATGCAAAGTACACAAGAAGGAATCGACAATAAAAGCATCAACGCCCACAATGACCATTGTGTTCTACTCGTGCAACAGATCTACATATAAACCTGGCTCTGATACCACTGTAGGGTTTCGTAGCATGGAAAACAAAAAATTTCTATCGCATACAAACAAACAAGCCAAGATCTATCTACTAGATTGTAGCAACGAGTCGATGGAATAACTCACCCTCGAAGATTCCAAAGTGTTTAACGAGAGTGGATTCTCGTGGGTGATGTAGTCGTACTCTTCCCGATCTCAAGATCGCGTAGACGATCCTTCCGGCGATGCGTTCCGGCAGCGCTCCCGCAGTCGGTCACACGTTCGGTACTCGACGAATACCTTCCTCTCCCTTGTTCCAGCAGGCAGCGGAGGTTGTAGCACTCTCCTCGCGATTCCGGCAGCACAACGGCGTGGTACCGGAAGTAGAGGGGAGATCTCGCAGGGCTTCGCCTTAAGCCGGAGCGAGTATGGTGGACTATCAGAGAGCCCTCGACGATCTAGGGTTTAGACACGCCGAGGAGGAGGCTTGGCCGGCGGTTAGGGTTGCTAGGCGGCGGCGGCGGTTTGCCCTAGGGCGGCGGCGGCAGCAGGAGGTGGCGGCGCCGGCGGCTAGGGTTTAGAGGTGGAGGTGTTGGGTGTCTAGGAGGGGAGCCCTGCCCCTCCTTTTATAGGTGGAGGGCCGGCCAAGGGGAGGGGAGTCCCTCCCCAACTCGGCTTCAAGGTGGGCCGGCGGTGGAGGGGAGGAACTCCTCCCCCAACTCGGTTTCCACCTCCCTCTCCACTTCCCAAAAATAGCCGTTTGACTTTCAAATTGGCGTTTGACTTTTTCAAACTAGGATTTGATTAAACCCTTTATTTTGTTCAGCGATGACACCTAATACATGATGCAATAATACCAACTTGATATAACACATTCATGTACCCTTCCCCTCCGGAGTGTCGGACATTCCGGAACCTTCTAGAACATTCCCGATGAAAACACCGGAACCATTCCCCAACTCCGAAACAGGACTTTCCTTATATGAATCTTATTCTCCGGACCATTCCGGATCTCCTCGTGATATCCCGGATCCCATCCGAGACTCCGAACAACCTTTGGTCTCTTTCTCATCATTCCATAACTACTCAAACAACGTCGAATCCTTAAGTGTGTCTCCCTACGGTTCGTGAATTATGCGGACATGATCGAGACACTTCTCCGAACAATAACCAATAGAGGAATCTGGAAATTCATATGGCTCCCACATATTTCTACGATTACTTTGCGATCGAATGAACCACTTACATACGATACCAATTTCCCTTTGTCTCACGATAGTTTACTTATCCGAGGTTATGATCGTCGGTATCTCTGCATACCTAGTTCAACCTCGTTACCGATAAGTACTCTTTTCTCGTTCCCGTGATATGTGATCCCTTGTGATCCAGTCACATGCTTGCAAGCTAATTGGATGACATTTCACCGAGAGGGCCCAGAGTATATCTATCTGTCATATGGATGGACAAATCCCACTCTTGATCCATGTGTCTCAACCAATACTTTCCGAACACTCAATGCCACCTTTATAGCCACCTAGTTACGGTGTGGTGTTTGATGTCATCAAAGCATCCATCCGGTAAAGGTGATGTGCATGATCTCATGGTCGAAGGAATTAGGTTACTATGTATCAGAAAGCATATAGCAATTGAACTATTAAAATGACTTGATCTTTATGCTACACTTATCTATAGGAGTATGTCCACCATATCATTCTCCTAACGATATGATCTTGTTGTTAATAACATCTCAATGTTCATGATAGGGAAACCACAATCATTTATTAACCAACAAGCTAGTGATGTATAGAGGCTTTACTAGGGAGTTCAATTTAAGTTTATAAATCACACAAGTATTAATGTTTCCTTGTTAATTATAGCATGAATGTAAACATTTATCATAAACACAAAGATATAATAATAACTACATTTATTATTGACTCTAGGGCATATCTACAACAGGGGCAAGACCCGGGCCAAAAACTGAACACAAAAAATACTAGTATTGAAAAATTTGCAGAAATTTGGTACAATTGCGATGGTGAACATATGATTTCGACTCCATTTCTAACGATCCAATGGCTTACATGTATAATTTTTTATCTTCTATTTCTACAACAAATAAAAATATTCATTCATTGAATGTCTTACTCGATTCAATTCTTTGGGGGTTCAGAATTTAGAAATTGCCTCCATGTTCTCTTCTTTCTGCCCGGTCGCATGATTAGTGAGCATGCAAGTGCAGGTCTGAGCAGAACGATTAGGCGAGTGTCCAAGTGCAGGTCCATGCAGAGCCGAAGGCGCGGAACAACCAACAAACAGAGATGAAAGAGGGCAGACCGAATGGGGAGGCGATATGCGACGACAGACGACCGTGACACAGCAGTCCGGTGGCTGCACTTTTGCATTGGCGCCCGCAGCACGACAGCTGCGTGGGGAGGGGGCGACCGATAGATACGTTCGCTGGGGATGCGGGGCAGTCCAGGGAGAGTGAGGCGGCGCGATGAGAAGAGGACCGGCGGCGGATCCATTTTTTTGGCGGATCTATTCTAGCTCGACCGAAAAAGAGGCGCTCGTCTCGTTCGTTGAGATTCCCGTCCAGTTGTCATGTCCATGCGGAGGCAGAGAAAAAAGGACATTGATGGGCTTCATTTTGGACGGGAGCTGGGCTAAACCCTAGGCCATTTCTACAACATTTATACGTAACAGTTCAGGTATTTTGTTGTGCCCCGGGCCATGGCCCTAGTTGCCCAGGGCCTGTCTCCGCCCATGTTTAGCTGCATGATGGAAGAGAACAACTCTATAAGTGAGCATGTACTCAAGATGTCAGGTTACGCTGATAAGCTTGTGTCCTTGGGAATAACGATTCCCATTGACTTAGGCATCCATCGTGTTCTCCAGTCTCTTCCACCTAGATATAAGAGCTTCGTGATGAACTATAATATGCAAGGCATGAAGAAGTTTCTCCCCGAGCTTCTGTCAATGCTTAAAATTGTAGAAGTGGAGATCAAGAAAGAACATCAAGTGTAGATGATCAATAAGACCACTGGTTTTAAGAAAGACAAGAAGGGTAAACTGAAGGGAAAGAAGGGAGGCAAGCCGGTTGCTGTGCCTGAAAAGAAACCCCGAGTTGACCCTAAGTCTGATACCGAGTGCTATTATTGCAAGGGGACTGGCCACTGGAAGCGCAACTGCCCCAAGTATTTGACAGACAAGAAGGCCGACAAGGCAAATAAAGCATGTTATTGATGTGTACTTGACTAGTACTCGCAGTAGCACATGGGTATTTGATACCGGTTCAGTTGCTAATATTTGTAACTCGAATCAGGGGTTGCGGAACAAGCGACCGCTAGCAAGGGGTGAGGTCAAGATGCATGTCGGCAATGGATCAAGCGTTGATGTGATCGCCGTTGGAACGCTACCTCTCCACTTACCATCGGGATTAGTTATAAACTTGAATAATTGTTATCGGGTGCCAGCACTAAGCATGAACATTGTATCCGGATCATGTTTGATGCGTAGTGGTTATTCATTTAAGTCCGGGAACAATAGTTGTTTAATTTATATGAATGAAATCTTTTATGGTCATGCACCGATGATGAATGGTTTATTTCTGTTGGATCTCGATAATAGTGTTACACATATTTATAATGTTGATGCTAAAAGGATTAAACTTAATGATAATATATCCGCATATATGTGGCACTGCCGTCTAGGTCATATTGGCGTTAAACGCATGAAGAAGCTCCATTCGTATGGACTTTTGGAATCACTTGATTTTGAATCATTTGATACATGTGAGCCATGCCTTATGGGCAAGATGACTAGAACGCCGTTTTCCAGTTCAGTGGAACGGGCGACAGATTTATTGGAAATCATACATTCTGATGTGTGTGGTCCAATGAGTGTGTCGGCGCGAGGTGGATATCATTATTTTGTAACTTTCACGGATGAGTTGAGTAGATACGGTTATATCTACTCGATGAAACACAACTCTGAAACCTTTGAGAAATTCAAGGAGTTTCATAGTGAAGTGAAAAATCATCGTAATAGAAAGATCAAATTTATACGGTCCGACCGTGGAGGTGAGTATCTCAGTTACGAGTTTAGCACTCTTATGAAAGAGTGTGGAATAGTTTCACAACCCAGGCATACCGGAACACCATAGCGAAATGGTGTGTCGGAACATCGTAATCAAAATTTATTAGATATGGTTCGATCTATGATGTCTCTGACGGACTTGCCACTATCATTTTGAGGTTATGCACTAGAAACTGCTGCATTCACTTTAAATCGGGCACCATCTAAATCCGTTGAAAAGACACCATATGAATTGTGGTTTGGAAACAAACCTAAGTTGTCATTTATTAAAGTTTGGGGATGCGATGTTTATGTGAAGAAACTTCAACAGGATAAACTCGAACCCAAAGCGGAAAAATGCGTCTTCATAGGATACCCTAAGGAAACTATTGGGTATTCCTTCTATCACAGATCCGAGGGCAAGGTTTTCGTTGCCAAGAATGGATCCTTTCTAGAAAAAGAGTTTCTCGCGAAAGGCGTGAGTAGTCGGAAGGTAGAACTCGAAGAGGTTGTAGAACCTTCTCTTCATAGTATGGCGAGTAGCGCAGCGCCGGAAGTCGTCCCAAAGTTTGCTTCACAAAATGAAGAGGGAACTAATGATAACGACCATGAAGCTCCGAAAGAGAATACTACCAAACCTCGCAGGTCTAGCAGGACGCGTGCAGCTCCCGAACTGTATGGAAATCCTGTTATGAATTTCATGGTCGATGAAATTGATGACCCTGAAACGTATGAAGAAGCGATGATGAGCCCGGATTCCAACAAATGGTTATAATCCATGAAATCCGAGATGGAATCCATGTACGAAAAACAGGTTTGGACCTTGGTGGACTTACCTCATGACCAAAAGGCCGTGGAGAATAAATGGATTTTCAAAAGGAAAACTGATGCTGATGGTAATGTAACCGTCTATAAAGCTCGACTTGTCGCAAAGGGGTTTCAACAAATTCAAGGAGTTGACTACGATGAGACATTCTCTCCCATAGCGATGCTAAAGTCAGTTAGGATTATGTTAGCAATTGTTGCATATTTCGACTATGAGATATGGCAGATGGATGTCAAAACTGCGTTCCTCAATGGCAATGTTGAATAAGAGTTGTATATGATACAACCAAAGGGTTTTGTCGATCCTAAGGATGCTAACAAGGTATGCAAGCTTCAGCGATCCATCTATGGACTGAAGCAAGCATCCTAGAGTTGGAATCTCCGCTTTTTTGAGGTGATCAAAGAGTTTGGATTTGTCCAAACTTATGGAGAGGCTTGTATTTACAAGAAAGTGAGTAGGAGCAATGTGGTATTTCTGATATTATATGTGGATGACATATTATTGATCGGAATTAATATAGATATTTTAAACAGTGTTAAAAGTTATCTAAAGAGCAAATTTTCAATGAAGGACCTAGGTGAAGCGTCATACATATTAGGCATAAAGATCTATAGGGATAGATCTAGGCGCCTAATAGGGCTATCGCAAAGTACATACCTTGATAAGATTTTAAAGAAGTTTAAAATGGACGGAAGTAAGAAGGGGTTCTTACCTATATTGCAAGGCAAGACATTGAGTAAGACTCAAAGTCCGGCTACGGCGGAAGAAAGAGAGATAATGGACAAAGTCCCCTATGCTTCAGCCATAGGCTCTATAATGTAGGCCACACTATGTACAAGACCGGATGTGGCACATGCTATTAGTTTGACTAGCAGGTACCAATCTGATCCAGGATCGGAACACTGGATAGCGGTCAAGAATATCCTTAAGTACTTGCGAAAAACTAAGGATATGTTTCTTATGTACGGAGGTGAAGAAGAGCTCGTCGCTAAGTGTTATGTCAACGCTAGCTTTGACACCGATCCAGATGAATCTAAGTCTCAATCCGGATATGTATTTCTCATGAATGGTGGAGCGGTTAGCTGGAGGAGTTCCAAACAACCCGTGGTGGCGAGATCAACAACGGAGGCCGAATATGTTGCTGCTTCGGAAGAGGCTCGGGAAGTAGTTTGGATGAAGGAGTTCATAACCAAACTAGGTGTGGTTGCGAGCGCGTTGGACCCAATAGTGATCTATTGTGACAACAATGGTTCCATAGCCAATGCCAAAGAACCAAGGTCTCACAAGAATTCCAAGCATATTAAGCACCGTTTTCACTCCATCCGCAAGCATGTCAAGGATGGAGATATAAAGATTTGTAAAGTACACACAGATATCAATGTAGCAGATCCGTTGACTAAAACTCTCCCTAGAGCAAAACATGATCAACATCAGAACTCCATGGGTGTTAGATTTATCACTATGTAACTAGATTATTGTCTCTCGTGTAAGTGGGAGACTGAAGGGAATATGCCCTCAGAAGCATTAATAAAGTGGTTATTATGTATATTCCAAGTATATGATAGATGTTTATTTTGCATGCTATAATTGTATTAATACGAAAACGTTAATACATGTGTGTGTAATAAACAAACAGAAAGTTCCTAGTTATGCCTCTCTCATAAACTAGCTCGTTGATTAACAAGATGATCAAGGTTTCCTGATCATGGACATTGGATGTTGTTAATAAAAAGGTCACAACATTATTGGAATGGTGTGATGAACATTCATCTGAAGTATAGCATTACGATTAAAGTCATTGAGTTTATATTGCTAAAACAACATATGAAGTGATCCTAATCCTTAGACCATGAGATCATGTCAATCACTAACACTGGAAGAGTATCTTGATAACATCAAACGTCACACCGTAACAAGGTGATTATAAAGATGGTTTTAGTACTACTAAAGTGTTATGTTGAGGCCCATGGATCTAGAGTGGAATTTGTTCATCCCGATGAAGGATAGATATGCTCTGGGTCCTCTCGGTGATATCACATTGATTAGCTTGCAAGCAAGTGATTTGATCACTAGAATGTTATATCACGGGAACAAGAAAAGAGTACATGTCAGTAACGAGATCAAACTAGGTATGGAGATACCGATGATCGAATCTCGGACATGTAATATATCGTGAAACAAAAGGATTAAGATACTAGCGTAAAAGGTTCTCACAGATACAAGAAAGTCATCGTTGAATGTGTGGGAGTCAGTATGGATCTCCAGGTACCGCTTCTGCTTATTGATCAGAGGGGGGTCTCGATCATGTCTGCATTATTCGTGAACCGTAGGGTGACACACTTAAGAGACACCGACACCATTTGGAGCAAAAGTTTCATGCTAAAAAGAATAACAAGCGCAGGAATTTATTTCACTAGATACCGAAACGGGTTTTCGGGTGAAATTGCAGAAAGTGTTTTTGCATGTGAAATGAAATACTAGCAAGGGGTTATATGAAAATGTTTGTCATTAAAGTAATTGACAAAATTCTGCATAATAAAAGGAGTTTCATTTAATGAGAGTTTGCATTAAATTTGGTGGAAATTTGAGTGGGTTTTTTATTCGAGAAAATTGAAGGGGCATTTTGTGAGTGGAGTGTCCACCCACATGAATGGAGGGAGGGCAAGGGGGCAGCCCCATGCGCCGGCCACCCCCTTGGGGTTCCCCCTCCTCCTATAAAAAGAGACCCCCTCCCTCTCTCTCACTCACACCTCCTCGTGAAGGATCTCTCTCCCCCTCTAGTAATTATCCCCCTTGGTCTCAGACTAGCAAGATATATGTTCCCGATGGCTATTCGGCAAGAAAGAGTTGTGCTTCCGCTGCATCGCTGGAGCGAGGAGGCGGAGGTTGCTCGGTGCCTCGGACTTGTGCTAGGACTTCCTCTCGATCTTGAGATCAGCAAGAGATCGTCTATATCAACCACGAGATCAATCTCGTTAAGCTTTGTCGGTCTTCACGGTATGTTCTCTACGGATGTATTTCCGTTCGTTGCTTGTATCTAGTAGATAGATCTTGGTACATAGTTGTTCCCATCGTAGGAATATTTTGGTTTCTATGCTACGAACCCTACAACCTTTACCTTATTCCATCAGCCATGCCAAAAGGTCTATGCCCGCAATCATGTATGTTCTCCAACGCGGAAATGTTTCTTGTGTGTAGGGGTTGGGAGGATACGCCTCAAGCAACCCAGGCCACGTTCCTATGTGATGGACCTCTGACCTCTGCCTTATCATTTTTAAAACACTTTATATGCTTATGCTAGATGGAAATTAAAGCCCATACTAGATAGCTCATGGAGATATCTAAGCAAGTTAGTTAGGATGATCGGAGCCTCATACCTCCATGCATGGTTGTATGCTCATCTTATCTTGAATCTAAGAGACAAAAATTTGGGTCCTAGGCGGCAAGGATGAGGCAACAAACACATCTTCAAGGTAGCCCATCCAAGCCTATAGTCATATTTAAACATATCATACAACACTTCATTCTCACCACGACAACATATCATGCTAGATTCATTTGCAATCTGATTCATCAACCGATGGACTAGAGTTAAACAACTAGGCAAGTCAAAGCATAAGAGATAGATAAAGGCTCTAGCAGGTGCATAAGGAAAACCTTAATCATACTAGGAGCAATGAATCAAGATATATAGATGACAAGGAATAGAATAAGCATCAGATAGGACAAATCTATCTATCGATAAAAGACATTGGAATGTATACTTAACATAGATTTCACTAATAAAAGGGTGTGTGTCAGGGAGAGCGAACCGTTCCATCGCTCGTGCATGCACGTGGCAGGTGCGGACTACCTCACGCGTTTTTGGCTCCCATTCCTTGTGTGACACATGGAGGCTCTAGAGAGGCACAGTTAATGTAATCCCATGGACCCTATGCTCTAAATCACAAGCCGGTATAACCCAAAAGTGGATAAGGTGTGCTACCGTGGAGGCCCAAGGGTCACCCACATGTAGGCCCGTCTAAGCGAATCAGGGCTCGGTACCGGCCAACAACCCTACCCACTTCTCGTGGTTATAGCTTCATGTGCGAGAGATGTAGCCGGATGGACTGTGATTCAATCATACACAAATGAGTATGTATTCCAACGATATACTGAAGGGATACGGGTAGGCTACACTAGCGCAAATCAAAAATTTCTACCACGTATACCAGGATTACTGTTGTCATAGATCATGGGATTACCACTAGACGCGTAGTTGCGGAATCGATGAAGCGCGTTGAGGCAGTGCAGACGTTCCACGTCTCCTCCTTGTCCTCGTCCCACGAGAATCTCCCCTTGTGCGGCTCGTCCAAGTGCCACAGATGCAGCACCTCCAAGGTATCCACACGTGCGGGGTGGAAGCTTCAGACGCCGGACTGCTAAGTCCAGGCGTGCAACACAGGCGTGAGGTGTGGCGGCTGGGTGGTCTAATTCGGATCCAATCCTCATTAGGCTTCCAGCCCCTTAAGTGTGTGACCCTATAGGTTCATATACGTATAGACATGACACGAATACACTTATTCTGCCAATAGTTGGTAGCAGCCTCTAGCAAAACATGCCAACTCCTAAACGCATACAAAGATCATATCGGACGAACCATCACAAGGTTTAGTACATGTTTTTCCCTTTGCCTCACAATATTTGGTCTAGATCCAAGCTGACCTCCCTTTCTCGATACTGTGATTCGGAATCCCTTTACTAGGTTAACTCTTAACCTTATTTAGCACGGCCATGCATTTCTGGATCCGGTCACTCGAGGGGCCCAGAGATATCTCTCTCAAGTAGAGAGGGGAAAATCCCATCTTGATTGACCATGCCTTGCAGCATGCTTCTGGACAAACCCGAAAGCTACCTTTATAATTACCCAGTTACGGAGTATCGTCTGATAGCCCCAAAGTAGGTCGATCCACATCTCAAGTACATGCGACAATCTCAGGTCTAAGGACAAAACGTACACGATGTATATAGAGAGAGAGCTGCAACTAATTGCCAGTCTCAAGTTGGGTCAGTCCAACCCCATGTTCATAACATGTGTCCACATCATTGGTTTGACATCTCCATGTCTATGACTTGCAAAACATAGTCATCAACCAATCGATGTGATAGTCTAATATTCACGTGTGTCCTCACATGAACTCCGACTAGGGACAACTATTAAATAACCATACAAGTAAAGAGTTTCACAAACAATTCACATAATTGCCAATCAATACAAGTTGCCTGATATGGATATTCAAGGAACGTTACAATAACTCATGGATACATATGAAATATAATCATCTCTATGATTGCCTCTAGGGCATATTTTCTTCATATACAAGAGTATATCAGAGCCAAACCATCTAAAAAATAGAAATATTGCAATTCCATACATCAAGATTCAAATATCCTAGATAGAGATAATAGTTTAGGATACATCCTTATAAATCACACATTAGAGTATCAAGCGGAAGCAAAAAACAAGATCCGAGTACGGATAATAAGCAAACTGGCATAAGATGCCCAGAAATAAGCACATCCCACCCACGGATCTCATGGATCTCTATCCCCGAAATCTCTACGCTTGACGGTCGTTGCCACCATCATCGGTCTCCTCGACCCAGTAACCTTCATGTGGATATGTCTGTCCATATAAACAATATTTATCGTGTGAGACCCTAGGGGGCTCAGCCAGTCTTTATGCATCTAAAGGGAACAACCTAAGGGTGACGCATGCAGTGAAAATAAAGTCTAACAGTTCTATAAAGACACGCTACAACATTCGTCTAACCAAAGATAGGCGGACATTCGTTAAATAAACAACAGTTAATTATCCAACATAAATAAATATCGCTCGCCCTCCTTCTCGTTCCCCGAATGAGAAGGCAGAAGAACATCCCATCTGTTGGCAGTTTTATTAATCATTCCATGAATATTGTACTATTTTACTAGTCATGCTTAGTCAAATTAAAGACAACACTTTGAAATGGATCGTATGGGCACCTAGACGGGGGGGGGTGAATAGGTGCTACCCAATTTTTAGTACTTTTTCAATTTTAGGCTTGACACAAAGTAAATTCTCTAGATATGTAACTATGAGAATTTCCCTATATGCAAACCTAGCTACTAAGCACGTAAAGAGAGGAGCGAGGGAACCGTAGTGGAGCATGCGGAGTTACAGGGATTTGTTTTACCGCAGTTCCTTCCTTGTTAAGGGAAGTACATCGGCGTTGGGGGGTGGGCGGTTCTAAGACCACCACGCCACAATAGGCCTCACCCTATTCTCCGATGGATCTCGCCACGAGAGGCCTGATCCACCGACTCCACTATTGGTACCCTTCGAGGCGGGAACCGGTGCCTTTTACAATCCTACCGGGGCACACACCCACAACTGAATTGGGGGCTCCCGAGATGACAACAAGCTATCACAAGAACAAGGTTTATCAATATAAACAAAACAAGGATCTAGGTATTTGCAAGAAATACTAGATCGGTGATTCTCCAAATGAATGGAGAGGAGATGAAGCGCTTGATTGCAGTTGATGAAGATCGAGTCCTCCTCCTTCGATTCCCCAAGGGACGGGGCCTTTGGGTGGATCTAGGTGGAGCTCTCTTGGATGAAGGTTGCAGATCAGATCTTGACTTTTTCGAATGAACCAAGAGATCTGGCAGGAGGGGGAAGGCTGGCTTAAATACCCCCTGCACAGATCTGGCTGTTGATCAAGTTTGGAGGCGGATTATCCGCCCCCCCCCCCATTAGGGGCGGACTATCCGCCCCTAGGGCGGATACTCCGGGATAAAAATCCGCCCCCACTCTGGGGATGGCGCCTTGAAGAATTTGATGAAGATTATGGGGGGGGGGCGGATTATCCGGCGTGGTCGGAAAGTCCGGTCGAAACTCCGCCCCCCCCTCTGGGGCTTGCGCCTTGGCAACGAGCAAGAGGGGCGGATAATCCGGCGTGGCCGGATAATCCGGCCAAAACTCCGCCCCCCTTCTGGGGCTTGCGCCTATCTGGGAAAAGGGAGGGGTGGGGGCGGATTATCCGCCCCCCAAAGGCAGATTCATTTCCCTTTTATCCTTAGAGAGAACTGCAACACTTCAACGCACATTAAATAATCCTTGATATTGTTATCTAACAAACAAAACACTAGGGATTACGAAATGTTCTTTCAATCTCCCCCTTTTTTGGTGTTAGATGACAATACTAGGATTTGCAATGAAACCGGCTAACGCCACCTTAACAAAAATGAAAGAGGCTCCCCCTAGATGTGTGCATATTTACAATTTGCATTTGAATACAAATACACACACTAGAGAGAACACAACTTTCATAGCAAAGATAATTGAAACAAGGTGGGTTGGGAAACAAGGTCATACCACCGGGATGTGATTAGCCATAGAAAAATAATGAGATTGTTAGACTCCAAGCACATCCCACAATATTGATGCATACACTAGATAATCCCATGATTCCATATGCCATCAAACAGACTCCATAGATAAATCCAGAATTCCATGAGAGTAGACCCACAATATAAATCCGGGATTCCAGAAGACCAAACAGAGTAGAGCACGACATAGTCTTATATAATCCAAGCACAAATAGCAAATAAGTTCACGCTAAAAGGGGCACAAGCAAGCAAATAAAACGACTGAAAGACAAGTGCTTGCACCCGACCCTTGCAAATCCATGTGACCTAATAGAACTACTTCTCCCCCTTTGGCATCGAAACGCCAAAAAGGAAGAAGAGCGATGCTAACACCCAAATTTGCAAGAACCAAATCAAACAAAAACCAAAGTTGGGTGTGTTTTCCATAAGAACAAGAAATATGCAAGAGAATTCAAAGAGAGCCATTAGAAACCAACTCTTCTCAAGGAAGAGGGCGGTGGCCGAAGCCATCATGTTGGAGTGCATGGCATGACACCGCGACGATGTATCTTGAGTTCCAAACCAATGCTCATCAATAACCCACATATCACTGAATGATAGTAAGGGAAATGATTTTTCTTGTTTTCGGCATTATGGGGGGAGGGTTATCCCAATCAATTAGGGCCACACTCCCCCTATGTCTATGCCCACATCTAAACCAAATACATGAAAAGAGTAAGTGAGTGTGCAAGGGTAGTCAAGCCAAGCTCCTTGAATCTATGATATTTAGCTCATTCCTCAAATAACAAAATCTTGCTTCATCAAGAGGCTTCGTGAAAATATTAGCAAGTTGGTTCTTTGTGCTCACAAAGGATAGGGCAATATTGCCACGAGCAACATGATCCCGAATGAAGTGGTTGTGAATCTCAATATGTTTTGTTCTTGTATGCTGCACGGGATTGTAAGCAATTTTGATAGCACTTTCATTGTCGCATAATAGAGGCACTTTGTCACAATTGACACCATATTCCTTTAAAGTTTGCATCATCCATAATAACTGTGTACACGCACTTGCAGCAGCAACATATTCAGCTTCGGCGGTTGAGAGTGAAATACAATTCTGTTTTTTTGAAGACCAACACACTAGAGACCTGCCCAAGAATTGACATGCACCAGAAGTTGATTTTCTATCATCTTTGTCACCAGCCCAATCTGAACCAGTGTAACCACATAGACAGAAACTTGAACCTTTGGGATACCATAACCCAAAATTTGGGGAATGAACCAAATATCTGAAGATTCGTTTGACCGCCACTAAGTGGCTTTCTTTAGGAGCGGCTTGGTACCTTGCACACACTCCTACACTTAACACGATATCGGGCCTAGATGCGCAAAGGTAAAGGAGAGAGCCGATCGTGGATCGGTATACCTTTTGGTCCACGTCTTTACCCTTGGGATTGAGCTTAAGATGACACTTTGTTTGCATTGGAATAGCAACGCCATTGAGATCCGTCATCTTGAACCTTTTGAGCATGTCTTGGATGTACTTAGCTTGATTAATAAAGGTTCCCTCTCTAAGTTGTTTTATCTCGAATCCAAGAAAGAACCTCAACTCACCCATCATCGACATCTCAAACCTGTCAGTCATAAGCTTTGAAAATTCATCGTTAAAAGCTTGGTTAGTGGAGCCAAAAATAATGTCATCTACATAAAGTTGTCATACAAAAAGCTCCCCATTAACCTTCTTAGTAAAAAGAGTGGGATCGATTTGCCCAACTTCGAATCCACGGTCTAACAAAAGCTCTTTAAGGTGCTCATACCACGCACGTGGGGCTTGTTTAAGGCCATAGAGCGCCTTATCGATTTTGTAGACATGGTTCGGAAATTTGGGGTCCTCAAAACCCGGGGGCTGCTTGACGTATACCAACTCATGTAGTGGACCATTAAGAAACGCACTCTTAACATCCATTTGCTGTAATTTAAAATTATGATGGGTGGCATAGGCAAGAAGGATACGGATGGACTCAAGACGAGCCACAGGAACATAAGTCTCGCCAAAATCAATTCCTTCCACTTGAGAGAATCCTTGAGCCACGAGTCTTGCTTTATTCCTCACAACAATGCCATTTTCATCTTGTTTGTTCTTGAAAATCCACTTGGTGCCGATAACATTGCGACAATCCTTGGGTTTCTCTACGAGCTTCCAAACTTTGTTGCGCTCGAAGTTATTTAATTCTTCATGCATTGCTACAACCCAATCGGGATCTTCAAGAGCATCAAAGACCTTTTTTTGGTTCAACCATAGAAATGTGAGCTTGATGATCACAAAAGCTTGCAAGTTCTGTTCTAGTAGATACCCTTATTCGTAGATCACCGACAACCTTGTCAAGAGTGTGACCCTTTAGCTCAAGGTTCCGATTAGCACGAGCCTTGCGACGAGTCTCAATATCCTTATTGTTTCTAGGAGGAGTTGATTCAACATTGGTATCCTTGTCTTGACCACTACCTTGCCCTTGATCCTGTTCTGAGTTTACAACAGGAGCTTGCTGCTGAAAATTTTCTTCAGGGCCGGATAATCCGCCCCTTGGTGGGGCCGGACTGTCCGGCCTTGGAGATGATGCAGCAACCTCCTCTTCCTATGAATGCCTGCCAGAGCTGGGAGATCCAGAGCTGGATAATCCGCCCTCGGGGGCCGGAGAATCCGGCCTGGAGTCTTCTTGGTTGTTCCCTTCTTCTTCGGATCCCCTGGGACGAGTTGGAGTGCCAGGGGCGGAATGTCCGCCCCTTGGAGGGGGCGGATAATCCGGCCTAGGACTACCATTTTTGCCCAGGAGACAGATGATCTTCAGCAGGTTGCGGAGTTGGTGCAGAGTTTTCTCCAGCAGTAGGGGCTTGTTGATCTTGTGTATATGAGGGCTCCACTTGAGTGGAGCATTGTCCTTCCCGATCCCCCACAAGGGGTTCCTCAATGGGGCGGAAAAATCCCACGCCCATTCTTATGGCATCTTGGGGTATTTCAACATCTGCATACAAACATCAACTTGCCCTACATAGGAGCCGTTATTTTCATCGAACTCCACACTAAAAGATTCTACAACAGTCCCGGTGAGCTTATTGTAGACTCTATAAGTGTGGGATTCGGCACCGTAACCAACAAAATACCTTCTAAAGCCTTGGACTAAAATTTAGACAAGCGGACAGCTTTAATAAGAAAGAAACACTTACAACCGAATACCCTGAAGTATGAGATGTTGGGCTTGTTACCGGTAAGTATTTCATATGGAGACTTGTCCAAAATCTTTCGGAGATAGAGCCGGTTAGATGAGTGACAAGCAGTGGATATGGCTTCAGCCCAAAAGTTGTAAGGAGACTTGAATTCAGCCAACATTGATCTTACCATGTCCATCAATGTCCGGTTCTTCCTCTCGGCTAGACCATTTTGTTGAGGGATGTATGCAGCGGAATATTGATGACTTATCCCCTCTTCCCTGAGAAACTCATTTAAAGTGTAGTTCTTGAATTTGGAGTCGTTGTCACTTCTTATTGCCAAGATAGGAACATTGTGTTGACGTTGAACTTCATTGGCAAAGTCAATAACCGTTTGTTGAGTCTCACTCTTTATCTTGAAGAAGTAGACCCATGTATATCTTGAGTAATCATCGACAATAACCAAGCAATATTTCTTCCCACCAAGACTTGCATGAGATGGTGGGCCGAATAAATCCACATGAAGTAATTCCAAGATCCTCTTTGAAGACACAATAGTCTTACTCTTGTGGGGAGAGTCATGCATTTTTCCTTCAACACAAGCCCTGCAAACACGGTCTTTGGCAAAGGAGACATTGTCTTTTAGTCCAAGGATGTGGCCACCCTTGTGGAGACTTTGCAAAGTTCTCATGTTGACATGGGCTAAACGGCGATGCCATAACCAGCCCACGTCGGCCTTTCAGAATACGCGAATCGGACCCGAAGTGGTTTTCCCCGAAAAGTCCACCACATACATGTCATTTTCGACGTACCCAACAAAAGCGACCTTTAGAGACTTGCTCCACAAGAGTACCACCAAATCATCATCAATGAAAACAGCAAAACCCATCTTGCCAAGGGCACGAACAGAAAGAAGGTTGTAACCGAGGGTCTCAACAAGCATGACGTCCACGAGAGAGATATCGTGGGCAACCACAACCTTGCCAAGACCCAATACCTAAGATTTAGACTTATGACCATAGGATACTGTAATATTATCATGATTTGGACGCATCTCCATGATGATCTCCTTGCTTCCGGTCATATGACTAGTGCATCCACTATCCAGCACCCATTTCGACCCACCGGAAGCATAGCCCTCGGAACTTCTTGCCATGAGACAAGTAGAATTCTTGTTGATGATATTCTCGTTCGGAGAGTCGAAGAGAGATGTTGATGTAGATGTGGTGGCTATAGCAGCCACCTCTTGAGAGCTATCATCCTTGTCCTCATCTTCACTTCCCGAAGAATATTCTTCTTGAGCCACTAGAACTATCTTTGGTTGCTTCTTGAAAGGAGCATTCTTCTTTACAAATTGTTTCTTGCGTGGAGCCTTTGACTTGTCTTTGAAAATAAGTCTTCCTCCATTATCTTCCCTACTTTGATATGGACACTCAGCTACAAAGTGCAGTCGGTCACCACAGTTGAAACATGTTCTTAGCTTGGGACCATTTTCCTTTCTTCCATAGGCTCCACTCTTGCGTTCTAGTTCAGCTTTAGCCTTGGCCGGGTCTTTCCAAAATTTTCTAGCATAAAGGGCTAGGTATTGTCCGTGGATCCTTTTTATATCCTCGAGACAGTCCATACCTTCTATGGCATAATCATCATGATCAATCACACTAGTCTTCAAGGCCATGTTGACCCCCTTTTGCATCCCCATAGCTCGTGCACGAGCATCTTCGGCATTCTTGGCAGCCACTTTGAAAGCGGCCATTTCTTGCATTACCTCATTGGATGACATAAGGTGGTAATTATGCCTACCTTGGAGACTTTTCAAATCCGTGGGCTCAAATGGCATAAGAGCACTGACATACTTTCGCTTGATCCATGCATCATCAACGTGAGTTGCACCATGATTCCTGAAAGTTGTGGCTATTGCCTTGAGCCTCCTATACATGTCCTCGTGGTTTTCTCCATCCAACATATAAAATCCTTCAGCTTCATTGCTCAAAGCATCATATCTATTCCTTCTCATACTTTCATTTCTGATGAAGAGCTCGGTGAGAGCATCCCAAGCTTCCTTAGTTGTACTAAGATGCTGAATGTGTGGCATATTTTTGTCACCCACACCAAGCTATATCATGTGTAGAGCTGTAGCGTTGAGCTGGCTATCGACAACTTCTCTTCTTGTGAGATTGTTGGGGTTTCCAACATGAAGACCATTTTCGATGATTTTCCACAACTCAATGGAGGAACTGCACACATGAGACTTCATCAAAAATTGCCATTGAGTAAAAGTAGATGCAGAAAGTTTGGGTGGATCACCCCTATTATGTATATGTGGGTGAGGAATAGGTGGATCAGGTGAATACACATGGGAAACCTCATTGTATCCTTCCTTACCACTATCCTTTTTCGAGGTGGAGCTCTTGCTAGTGTCATCACCAACCACTTCGTTATCTTTGGAATTGGTTTTACCCGTTTCCTTGGATTGCGGAGTGGTAGCCTCAGAGTTAGATGGAGGTGATGCTGCGGATGTGGAGAGACGCATTATCAATTGACGCATCTCTTCCATCTTAGCCTACATTGAACTCACCAAGGTTGTTTCCAACGTCTTGAGATCGTTCATGGTGACTATCTCCGAAGCATCACTCACATCTACCTTGGAACCCATACTTCTCTTAGGCGGTTAAGCCCGAAATAAGAGCCGGGGCTCTGATACCAATTGAAATGGATCGTATGGGCACCTAGAGGGGGGGTGAGTAGGTGCTACCCAATTTTTAGTACCTTTTCAATTTTAGGCTTGACACAAAGTAAATTCTCTAGATATGTAACTACGAGAATTTCCCTATATGCAAACCTAGCTACTAAGCACGTAAAGAGAGGAGCGAGGGAACCGTAGTGGAGCACGCGGAGACACAGGGATTTGTTTTACCGTAGTTCCTTCCTTGTTAAGGGAAGTACATCTGCGTTGGAGGGATGGGCGGTTCTAAGACCATCACGCCACAATAGGCCTCACCCTATTCTCCGATGGATCTCGCCACGAGAGGCCTGATCCACCTTCTCCACTATTGGTACCCTTCGAGGTGGGAACCGGTGCCTTTTACAACGCTACTGGGGCACACACCCACAACTGAATTGGGTGCTCCCGATATGACAACAAGTTGTCACAAGAACAAGGTTTATCAATATAAACAAAACAAGGATCTAGGTATTTGCAAGAAATACTAGATCGGTGATTCTCCAAATGAATGGAGAGTAGATGAAGCGCTTGATTGTAGTTGATGAAGATCGAGTCCTCCTCCTTCGATTCCCCAAGGGACGGGGCCTTTGGGTGGATCTAGGTGGAGCTCTCTTGGATGAAAGTTGCAGATCAGATCTTGACTTTTTCGAATGAACTAAGAGATCTGGCATGAGGGGGATCGAGTCCTCCGACAAGCGGACATCTTGCGAGGAAATAGCATGTCCTTTGGCAAGCTGCTAGCCGAGAGCGCTACGAACCTCAAGATCATTGCACTTGTAAGTTTTACTTTGCCCTTTGCATTTCATACGAGTATCCCACTGTAGCCCTCGAGGATGTAGACGGAAAACCATAGGTTTTGCATCTATATGCTCTAAGAGTGACTAAGTTAGAAAAAACTCGCACTGTAGCCCCCAAGCATTTAGATGGAATGAATTACTCCGACTAGATGCTTTAAGAGTAGCATACGCAGTGTTTATAATTTTCAATACTGTAGCCCCCAAGTCTCTAGTTGTAACTGAATTAGTTCCGACTAGATGCTTAAAGAAAAGCTAAGCATTTTCCGAGTAAAAAACTTTATACTGTAGCCCCCAAGCTTCTAGTTGAGCACTGAATTAGCTCCGACTAGATGCTTAAAGAAAAGCTAAGCATATTGCTAAGTTAAAAACTCTCGCTGTAGCCCCCGAGCACCTAGGTGGGAACGTTCCGACTAGGTGCTCCAAGCAGACTGAACAACGGTTTAACTTTTTTCCTTTTTTCCACAAAACGAGAATGCTCGAAGGGGCATGGCCAACGACAAGTATCAGAAGATGCGCGCAGATCTTGAAGCCGAAAAGGGTAAAACTGCCATCTTGAAGCAACAGATCATCAAAAACAATAGTCTGTTTTCTTTTTGCGCATTCCGTCTTGTTTTTGTGCCCACTTTCTCCGAGTACTCACTGTGTACTTTGTTTTCTCCGACTTGCAGAACATGTCGCCAAGGCCAAGGATATTGTCGAGCAGTCCAAGCACATTCAACAGCTGGACAGCGAGAACCAAATCCTTAAGAAGGAGAGGGAAGAGATGCTGAAGATGCATGAGGATTCCATGAAGGCCCTGCAGGATTCCGCCTCCGCGGAAATCAATTGCTTGAAGGAGGAGCTTGCGATCTTAAAAGATCAGAAGCAAGCTGCTGATAAGCAAAACCAATGCCACAGCGAGGCGTTTAAGCTCCTCCAGCAAGAGAAAGAATCCCTGGCGGACACCCTCTGGCAGGCGAAGGCCAGCATCTTCAGTAAGTTTCCTCCGCCTTGTACTTCTGTAGTTTGGATACTTAGAGTTTATTGAACTCATGTGCTCCTTGTCGGAATTTGCAGCTCCTATGGGTTTAACCCGCTCGCCTCCTTCGGACAAGGAATGCATGGTTCTTGCCGGCAACCTCATCAACACCGCCATCACCCAGGCCAAAGAGATTGCCAAGCCCCTCCAGATATACATCAAGGCCTCGGACTCCGTGACGAAGTACTCGGAGATTCTGCGTCGAGCCCCCGAGCGTGTCACAAGCTGGAAAGCTTCATGTGCACGGGCTGGCACAAGGATGGCGCTGTCAATGGTGAAGGCACACTACGAAGATGCCGACATCGACATGGTGACCTCTGGCATCCCCGACGTTGACGATGACGGCAAAGAAATTGATCATGAAGCCATCTTGTCATCACTCGCGGGTTATGATACTAGAGTTGCCGAGTTGGTGGACATTGACGTCTTCGTGCCCATGAACACCATCGACAGCGTCAACCAAGATTCCTCCGAGTCTCATCATAGTGCCGACGTTGAGGGTGATTCTCCGACTGGTGACGATGCTGCCTCCAAGTATTCTGCGCCCAAGGAATGAAAAACTCTATGTAATATTTGTTTCACCTTTGGTGTATGCGCAGAAAAAACTTGGCGATGTAACTTAAGGCGGAAAACAATGGTTGTTATGTCTTGCTACTTAAGAACTAATTTCGAGCATGTATATATTTTTAAGCAAGTGTTGGCTTATCCATTACTTTGGTTCTTATGCTTGAATTTTCGTGAGTCGAAAGACTTGTTGTCAGAACCATGCGCTTAGGTGATGATGCCCAATGGCACCGTTAATAACCCGAGCACAAAATCGCCGACAATAAGTGCCAAAAGTCACTACTCCAGAATCCACATAAAAACGACAAAGAACGTGTAGACCAGAAAACTTAAGCTAACGCTCGTAGGCGGAATTTTCACAAGTGCAAACGCAAGACTTGTGCATAAAGGTTTTACATGATCCAAAAATGAACACTAAAGGAGGTAAAAGACTCAGGAATATGAGTGAACCAAAGAGCTTTATTTCATTGATCATATAAGAGGTACACAATTAGATAAAAAATGCTAAGTGTAAAAAGGACGTAGCTGTGCTATGTTCCATGGCCGATCAAGCTCCGGATAGTCATCATCCGGGTCATGTCGCTTATGCTTATGATCCTCGTTGGGTCTATCCTTTGGTTCACGATTGTCAACAAGGTAGTAAGACCCATTGAGTAGCGCCTTGCTTATGATGAACGGTCCTTCCCATGTCGGGGATAATTTGTGTGACTTCTTCTGCTTAAGTCGGAGCACCAAATACCCCTCTTTAAACGAGCGATGCCGAACGCGGCGACTATGGTAGCTGCGTAGCTTCTGCTGGTAGATGGCGGATCTTTGGCATGCCAAAATGCGCTCCTCCTCGAGAAGGTCCACATCTAGGCGTCTGGATTCTTCAGCATCATCCTTGTCGTAGGCGGCAACTCTTGGTGCATAGTGGAGGATGTCGGAAGGCAAGATGGCTTCTGCTCCATATACCATGAAATAAGGGGTGTAGCCGGTGGATCTGTTGGGTGTAGTTCGTAAACTCCACGGCACAGATGGAAATTCTTTCGCCCAGGCTCCAGCTGCTCTATGTAGCGGTGCCTCAAGACATGGCTTGATTCCTTGGAGAATTAATCCATTGGCTCGCTCAACCTGACCATTGGATTGTGGGTGTGCCACAGATGCAAGGTCAAGTCGGATGCCTTTCTCCCAGCAATAAGCCTCCACTTCTCCGAGTGACAAGTTGCTTCCATTGTCGGTGATAATGCTATGTGGGAGACCAAATCTCACCACTAGATCACGGACAAACCTGAGGGCAGTTGGCCCATCAAGCTTTCTAATGGGTTTAGCTTCTATCCATTTGGTGAATTTGTCAATTGCTACAAGCAGATGCGTAAACCCACAAGGTGCCATCTGTAACGGTCCCACCATGTCTAGCCCCCAGACCGCAAACGGCCAAGTTATTGGTATTGTTCGCAGTTCTTCAGTAGGAACATGTGGTTGTCGGGCATAATACTGGCATCCCATGCATGTCTCAACCAGCTTGTCGGCGTCCTCCTTCGCGGTCAACCAGTAGAATCCTTGCCGGAAGGCTTTCGCGACCAACGATCGAGGAGCGGCGTGATGCCCGCAATCTCCGAGATGGATTTCGCGTAGGATTTCCATACCTTCTAGCTGGGAAACACACTTTAGGTATACACCAGTAGTGCTTCTTTTGTAGAGTTGCCCATTGATTATGGTATAACCCTTTGCTCGTCGTACTATTTGCCGTCTTTCGACTTCGTCGTCGGGCAAAGTTCTGTGTTCGAGGTATTCCATGAACAGTTTTGTACAAGCCGGAGGGACCTTAGTCACCATGTTGACGAAAGAGTCAGCTCTATCCGGGTTGTCGATGTCGGCTCCCTTCACGGATGGTGTGCGCAGATGCTCTAGGAAAACTCCTAGCGGAATTCTCTTACGCCCTGACCCAATCTTGGACGGTAGATCAGCCGCCTCGTTTTGCTCCCTAGGCACATACTTGACTTCGTAGCCCAATAAGCTCTTAGCTATCTCGTCCACTTCGTCTCGATATGCTGCCATCATAGGGTTACGCGCATTCCATGTGCCAGCCACCTGCTGGGCAACCAAGTCGGAATCTCCATAGCAAACTATGCGCTTGATGCCAATATCCTTGGCTACACGTAGTCCGTGAATGGGTGCTTCATACTCCGCCATGTTGTTTGTAGCCTCGAAGTGGATCTGCGGAACGTAGTGTAGCTTGTCTCCTGTTGGTGACTGTAATAATACACCAGCCCCCGAGCCGTTGAGCAGCTTTGATCCGTCAAAGTGCATCACCCAGTACTCTGGTTCTGGCAACGGAGTAGCGTCTGGCATCTCCGTCCAATCTGCAACAAAATCCGCCAAGGCTTGTGATTTGATAGCGTCGCGTCTCTTGTAGGTGATCTCGAAGGCGGCAAGTTCGATGCCCCACTTCACGACCCGTCCTGTAGCGTCGCTGTTGTTGATAATGTCGGACAGTGGAGTCTTGCTCACCACTGTGATTGGGTGCTCCTGAAAGTAATGTCTCGGCTTCCGAGAAGCAAGGAATACTCCATAAGCTATCTTTTGGTAGTGCGAGTAACACTGCTTGGACTCCGTCAAGACCTCGCTTACGTAGTAAACTGGTCGTTGAACTCTGTGCTCATAGCCTGGTTCCTTCCGCTCTACCACGACGACGATGTTGATAACTCGGTTGGTTGCCGCCATTTAAATTAACAGGGGATCACCAGGCCTGGGTGCTGCAAGGATGGGCGCTGAGGAAAGAATCTCCTTGAGCTGCTTCAATGATGCATCTGCTTCGTCTGTCCACGTGAATTTGTCCGCCTTCTTCAGCAACTTGTACAGTGGCAAGGCCTTCTCTCTAAGTCGGCTGACGAACCGACTAACTGCTGCAACACAACCTGTTAGTCGTTGAATGTCCTTTAGGCATATCGGACGGTTTATGTTTAAGATGGCCTTGATTTTCTCTGGGTTGACCTCGATTCCACGCTGGGAAACGATGAAGCCCAACAATTTGCCGGATGGAACCCCGAAGACGCACTTCTTAGGGTTGAGCATCATGTTGTACTTCCTGAGATTATCAAAGGTTTCTTTTAAGTCAGAGATTAAGTCATTTGACTTTTTAGACATCACCCCGCGATATCGTCCACATAGGCGTGAACGTTCTGACCAATTTGTTCGTGAAGGCAACGTTGCATTGTCCGCTGGTAGGTAGCACCTGCGTTTTTCAGCCCAAAGGGCATCGTGACATAGCAAAACGTGTCGTATAGGGTAGTGAACGAAGTGGCCAATTGGTCCGACTTCCTCATCTTGATCTGGTGGTATCCTGAGTATGCATCTAGAAAACACAAAAGTTCCGAGCCAGCCGTCGAGTCAATGACTTGGTCAATGCGAGGCAAAGCAAACAGATCTTTGGGACATGCTTTGTTCAAGCCGGTGTAATCAACGCACATTCTTAATTCATTGGTTCCCTTTTTGGGGACAAGTATAGGATTGGCCACCCATCGGGTGTGAAGGACTTCTCGGATAAACCCAACTTTAAGTAACCTAGCTATCTCTTTGCCGATGGCGCGTCTCTTCTCATCTCCGAAGCTTCATAGAGGTTGTTTCACTGGTTTACATTTTGGATCTATGTTTAAGCTGTGCTCGGTAAGTTCCCTAGGTACACCTTTCATGTTGGCAGGTTGCCAGGCAAAGATGTCCCTATTCTCATGGAGGAACTCGACGAGCGCGCTTTCCTATTTGGGATCCAGATTCGTCCCAATGGCGACGGTCTTGGAGGCATCGTCTACCACAAGTTCCACTGGCTTGGTTTCGATGGCGGCCTTTAATGCAGGAGCGGAGTCGGAGATCTGCTTCTTCGACGCGGGCATCTCTGAGTCATTGACCTTGCTCTGGATCTCTTTGAATTCTTCGCTGTAGAGGACAGCTTCTGCAACGGCTGCTTCATTGATCTTGCAGTCCCTTGCCTTGGTAAAGCTTCCGGATACGGTGATAACACCGTTTGGTCCGGGTATCTTGAGTTTGTTCTAGACGAAGCATGGCTTGGCCATGAACGTGTGGAATATGTCGCGGCCGAATATGACGTGGTACACCCTCTTGAAGGGGACCACCTCGAAGGTCATGCGCTCTTGGCGGTAATTATTAACATCGCCAAAGGCAACCTGAAGTGTAATGCACCCAAGGGACCGAGCCTCCATACCAGGGACTACGCCGTGGAATACGGTGTTGGTCCGCCTTAGGTTTGCCTCTGTCAAGTTCATCTTCTGCAGTGTATCCAGGTACATGATGTTGATGCTGCTTCCACTATCCACCATGCACTTGGTGAACTCCACGTCGTCAATCAAGGGGTTGATGACCATGGCGTACTGGTTCTCCGTGGGCACAAGGTCTGGGTGGTCTGTCCTGTCCCAAGTTATTGGAACCTCCGACCAGCGCAGGTACTGGGGGACTGGGGAGAGTGGCCATCAGAATCCTGAGAGAAGTCTTCTGTTGTCGGACGGTGGGGGTGCCAAGGAAAGTGTGGTAGACTGGAGCCTTCTTTGCGAAGGGGTTCTTGCCCTTGTCGTCGCTCTTGGCGGCGTGCTTGGGGGCAACGTCTTCGTCCATGTCACTTGAATCCTTGGACTCCTCCTTCTTCTTCTTCCCCTTGCCCTTGCCTCGCGGTCTGTTCTTCCGACTTTGCTTGTAGACGGACTCCGGGTCTTCCTTCAGGTTGTTGACGAACTTGCAGTGTCGATTGGTATGGGTGGACTTGCCGTTGGCGTCGAGGTGTACGAGGCACGGCATATCGCGGTACTCCTTGTAGGTTTGGGGAACGCGGAGCGGCGCTGAGGTGGTTTCACTTCCTCGTTGCTGCCCGCGGCCAGCTCCCCTTCCTCGGCCACGTTGTCCGCCTTCTCCTCGTCCTGCAAAAGTCATAGCGACCATGTCGGTAGATTGATTTTCTTCTGGAGCGGTTTTCCGCTTTGTACTGATGTTCCTCCGAGCTTGAGTTGGAACGGCTGTTTCCGGCAAAGAGCCACGAGCATCATCGTCGGCAGCTGTGAACTCACTAGCTAACTGAATCATCTGATTCAAGTCAAGCTGGTGATTGTCCTGCAAGCGCTTTAGCTTATGTCGGAGCAACGTGCCCCTTTCCAACCCATCGATGAAGGCGGCCATGGCGGTCTGAGCGTGCACTCCTGCGCAGGAATTCTTCATATCCAGCCATCAGGAGAGGTAGGCGCGAGATGTCTCGTCTTTTTCTTGCACGCACCGCTGTAGATCACCCACAGTGCAGGGACGCTTGTATGTACCCTCAAAGTTCTTGGTGAACGCTTCTTGCATGTCCAGCCAGTTGTAGATAGATTTCTCCAGCAAGTCGTCGATCCATTGACGGGTTGTGCCCGCCAACATTAACGGGAGGTACTTGACGGCGACGTTGGGGTTGCCTCCGGCAATCTCCACCGCGTTGCTGTAGTCATGCAACCATGTGGTTGGCTTGGCGGTGCCGTCATAGGGCTTGATGGTCATGTCAATCCGGAAACCTTTGGGGTAAGTTGTGGACCGTATTGCAGGTCCAAAGCAACGTGGTCCCAGGTATGGTCCTTCCCGGGCGTCGTGGATCTTATCAATCCGCGAACGTGCATCATATGGCTCCGGGTTATTCTTACTTTTGTCAACAGGGGATGGGCTGCGTGAACGACGCGGGCCTCTTCCGCCATGGTGACTGCTTGGCGGCGACAGAGGCGGAGGTGGCGGTGGGTTAGTCTTTTTGCTGTTACCCTCCTGCGACGCCTCACGCCTGTCACGGTTGCTTGTCGGACGTGGAGGGTCATGGTGTGACCTGCTCTTGTGTCCTTGGTGGCGCTCTTCATCATGACGGGTCTGCGCCGCGTTGTCACGGATGATGATGCCGCACTGCTTTGGTGGGGGCATATCCGTACGATGGTGAGCTTTGTAATCTTCCTGATGTCGGGGGGATTGGGGCGGTGGCGATGGGCGACGAGGTCGGGCTTTTTCTCCATGGTCGGAGGATATGGGGATAGCATCCTTCTTGTTGCACGCATCCCTCCATCTTCGTTCTGATGAACCCGTCCGAGACCCGACATCCTGAGGAGATCTGTCCCTTGGCGGTTTGTACTGGCTAGATCGGCAGAGCGCTGGGTCAGACTCAAGTCTCTAAGAGGTAGTCTTTTCCTGCTGCTTCACCGCCTTAGCCACTAGGTCATAGACATGTTCCACTGCCTCAGGCGATCAATCCTGCTCTAGAAGGGTCTTGGCGACGGCGAGGTTAAGGAGTGGGGTGGGCATCACCTGCTTGCCTTCACTGTCAATGTATGCCTTGGCCTGTGCCGGCTTCGAGGGAGCCCATCCTAGGTTGCGCCGTACACCAGGATCGTTGATGACGCGAGCCGAAGCTTTCTTAGCCTTCTGCTGTTGTAGCAAAGTCTTGTACTCGGCCTCCATTGCTCTAGCTTTCTCTATGGACTTCTACGCGTTGACCAGATCTCGATCTAGTTTAGCGCCTTGCTCTGCGATGTCTTGCGCCTCCTCCAGCAGCTGCTGGCGCTTCTCGTCAAGCTGGGTCACGTTCCGGATATGAGCAACGGTTAGTGGCTCGACAAGGAGATTGCCGTACATCACTCTATCAGCTGGAGTAACATGGGCTGTTGCCGACGTAGATGCTGGAGGTGGCAAGTTTGCTGTGTTGTTGTTGCTCGGGCCGGTGCCGAGTTCCTGCGGCTGCTGCACTGGGTTAGGCGAAGGAGGCATGACCTTTGCGCGATCATCGTCAGCAACAATAAGTGGACCCTTCCCCTTTTCCAGTGCCGTAGGCGGAGCTCGTCCGGGTTGATCTTCATCCATCGCCGTCCCAATGGTGACGAACACCCCTCGGGACGTGACGGCGGTGTTGGCTTGCTCGTCGCGCGAGTACTCCTCCTCCATCTCCTGCATAGCAGAGTCTATCTCTTCTGGACTGAAGTCTATCTCCTCTGAATCTGCACTGAAATCAGCATAAAGCGTGTCAATGACAGAGTCGGAGGGTGACAGGACTTCCTCGATGTCGGGCGGTGGAGGTGCAACAGGCTCGACGATGACCGGAGGTGGTGGTGCTGCTGCGACGATGGCGGCGGGAGGCGGTGGCAGCGGCTGCTGAACCGGAGGTTCTCCGTCTCTGAGCGCAAGCTCCATCTGGGCTACCGCGTCAGCTACCGCGTAGCTGTTGACGGTGCTCACCATATCTTCGAGGGTAAGGCATCCTGTTGCCTGCTGCCGTCTTAAAGAATGTCGGAGCAGCGTGCCGCGGTCCAGTCCTTCCACGAAGTGAAACAAAGCGTTATCATCGGGGTAGTGGGCTAGATCGGCTCGTATACGGAGCCACCTGGCCAGGTAATCGCGGGGGTTTTCGCCCTCTCTCTGAACACAGCGCGCTAGATCGAAGATGGTAACCACACCGACGAACTTGGATCTCTACTGTCCAGACGCACGGACGAAGCCGGCGGATTTGCAGTGATCTTTCACCTTTATATCCTGCACATGGGCGGTTTGGGTGGGCTTTGAATTTTTCTGATCTTTGCCGGCAAACTCCAAAGAGGGATCCGACATCGATCCTTCCGCGAACGTATCATGCCCGTAGGCGGTCCATGCGGGTCTTGATGCTTTCCGATCTTTGTCGGCAAACTCCGAAGAGAGATCCGACATCGATCCTTCCGCAAACGTATCCTGCCCGTAGGCGGTCCGTGCAGGTCTTGATGCTCCTCCGACTCCCAGGGAACTAGTGCCCGAGTCGGTTTTGCCGATGAAGAGGTGGATGTCTCCGATAGGAACGATAGAACACCGCGTAGGGTTCGTCTTCGCCGGGATCCAGAACTCGTCAGGAGGGACGATCGGAACGTTGCCGGAGAAGAGAACACGGCCGATGGCTACGGTTTCGCCGATTCCCGCGAAGATCTTGGTCCTCGCCCGCTGAAGAGCCTGAAGCGCCTCTTGCCCCACGGTGGGCGCCAACTGTCGTGGTATTGCCGAAGAGTACGCCATGGAGGGGTCCTCACAGTGCGTGTTTAGAGACGTGGGGTAAGGCGGACGGTTGACGGGTACGAGGTAACACAGCTTACCCAGGTTCAGATCCCACAACGGCGACGGAATCCTACTCCTTCTATAAATCACTATAAGGGCAATACGCCGAGTTACAGAGATAGGTTCGCTATGCGAGGTTGTATGAAGTTGTCTGAGATTGTGCCCTAAAGGCTCCCATAGGCCCGACTTATATAGTCGCCAGGTCCTAGGGTTACAGGGAAAAGTCTTAGCCGGACAGGTTACAGAGTCCTACACCGTCTATCACTAGTCTTGTGTATCTTGCACTCCAAGGCTCCGGGTACGCTGGTGACTCCACCGTAGCCTTCCTTTATTCGGCATGGGCCTTCCTTCTGGATCCACCTAACTGGGCCGCCCAGCAGGCCATAGACCATGCTACCGACTATGGGCCACCCGAGTTAGCCGGATAAGAGACATGCTATAAGGATACCCATATAGCATATCCCCAACATGGCACATGCGAGGGGCTATGGGTTGGGGAGCAAAAATTCCAGGAGGCTAAGTAGAAAACCTTCCTACGTGGTGTTTATCGTAACTAAAGAAAAGAGGCTAGTTTTTAGCAGCTCGGCGCACCTTCGAACGGCGATTGTGTGCGCTGCGGGTCTCCATTTCCACCACCATTTGGTACTACGCGTAGATGGGACATATGGTTACAAGTTTGATCAAGGAAACTTCGTCGGAGCCGGATGGAACTGTCTAGATCTAGCTGAAATGGAGGTGGTTTTGGGCGCGGATCCTGACAAAACTATCTACTGACGAAAATGACGAGGTGCCAAGAATGCGAAGGCAGGGCTGAGACCAAGCGCGGGAAGCTGACCTGGGGTGCGCGCTTGGAAAGATAGGGTGAGGCCGAGACGCTGGAGAAGGGAGCCAAATATGGGCGGCGCTAGAGCAGGAGTCTTCATGGAGTCTAGCCGGAGACGCAGCTGTGGCAACGAACACACGGGTCAGAGACGAACGACGGATGTAGGTCGCAGTCGGGAACAAGAATGTGGCAGGTCAAAATGTCCATTAATATATCTATTTTGATCTTTTTTGCCTCTTAATGAGATTTCTTGGTTTATCACATTATGGGGGAGTCATATGTTTTGTGCATATAATAAACCTAGAAAATGTGGACATCTGAGGTAGTGCCACTTAGAATTGATATTGAGAATTATCTATCTCCAATGTGACACATTAGCTCATACAATTTCCAATTTGCTTGGATGTTTTTATTGCTCATCTTTTGGATCTTATGTGTGAAAGTATTTCTTGGTATCTGTTTCCTCATATTTTGATCTCTATATCCTCATGGAAAACATTTGCTTCAAATTACTCTAATTACTAGTGATTGGGTGACTATTTGAAGCTACCAAGAATCCCTTTCGAAGCATCAATCTTAATTCTTATACTTTTTTATATGCTTCTTAGAGTGAATATGATCTTGGATATCTTTGTGAACTACCTCGAGAAGATTATTCCCAATACTTCTTCTCCTTGGACAATTAGTACTCGATTTATGGTAGAATTTTTTGATCATATTCACTTTGGCATTTGCTTAATTTTGTACTATCCCTTGCCAATAAAATGTTTTGTGTTGTCTCCCAAGCTTTCCTTGCCTCTTGTGGATCTTCTTATTTTATTGGTATC
Organism: Avena sativa; assembly: GCA_916181665.1. Taxonomy (NCBI): domain Eukaryota; kingdom Viridiplantae; phylum Streptophyta; class Magnoliopsida; order Poales; family Poaceae; genus Avena; species Avena sativa. Next base: position 232,633,715 of record OV702282.1, on the reverse strand, counting down.
CTCTTATGTTTTATTTAATGTAGGTGGTAGTGATGATCTCATTTGTGTGCATCTTTCATTTAAATGCAAAATTCTATATAATGCATTACTTATGGGGGAGCTCTTCTATATTATCTAGAACACTCTTTTTTATGCTTCATCGTTTGATCCATAGCGTGTTTTATGTTCTTGGAAGTTCAATCTTTTCGTTTTGGTGCTTTGTGTGCCATCATAAAAAGTATGAAGAGTTTGTTTTGGTATCTTAACCTTACTCTCTTTGGGAGTTGGTTGTGTCTCATTCTTTGTTACTTTCTTTGATCTTTTGGAATGAGATAAATCCTTGAGCATTTATGTTTTTCTCTATCTTTTGCTCTTTGGCATTTGTCTAGATCATTTGTTGAACTTGTGATCTTTCATGTGTTGAGTTGGTCCTTTGATACAATTTGGACACCTTTTGTCGAGTCACACTTTTGTGTGTGCCTTGTTGGTTTACTTGGTGCTTTTGTTCAAATTGGATCTCCTTTTGGTTCTTAAAGTCTCATGCATGCATATTTACTACTTGTATATATTATGGCGTGCTTTCTTTCTTTGATCAAATATATAGGGGAAACTCCACAAAATCCTAATGGGCTAAGATGTGCATGGAATTCAATTTCATATCAATATACACATATTTTTTGTGGAGGCTCTCCTATTTATTGTAGTTGCACTAACGACTTTGGACCCAATATGTTTGGGGACCATTATGTACTTAATGTTGTGTTAGGTACATTGGAGATATTTTGGATGCTTGTCTCATCAATTAGGAAGAAGTGGTGTCTACATGGAGGAGGCAAGCTAGGATGATCAACTAATTTATATCCTCTTCATCCTACCAATTATATCTCGGTAACAAGTATCTCTCTTATGCATACATATTTTGTTCCCAACATCTTGTAGGTTGCTTGTTGGCATGAATTAGTGTATTTGTAAATGTTGGGGCTCTTTCTTTGGCTTTGAAGAGTTATCTCCATTGAAAATGTGTGTATGTTGAGATGAGTGCATACTATGGGGACTACAAAATCATGCTCATGATTCACTAATCCCAAATATTTCAATCTAGCAATCTTATTGCCTATCTTTTTCTCAATTACTCTCATGTACAATAGTGAGTATTTTTGCAAGTTGATTTCTATTTGAGATACTTGTTGCTTTTCTCCATATATTCCAACTATCCCCGTTTTCCCTTGATAATAGTTGTAATGTATGTAGTTTGTTGGTGTTTGAAGCTCATCGATGTACAATAAGATATATTTGAGCCTATGGCCATGCTTTTAAGCAAACATCTTATTGGTATATCCTATGACTTCCTTTTGTTCTTCATGTGCTTTCTTAAATATCTATTTTGTTTGTGCATATTTCTTTGTGGGCATATATCTTTGTGATATTTTCCACCTAGAAATTTATACACACAAGAGAAGATCAATCTTTAGTTGTTTTTGCATTTCTTGGAAACCACCTCTTATTTCATTTTGATTCTTTGGTGGCTTCCAAATTTATTGACCAATGAGTGCATTGCTAAATGACTTTGGAGGAGTGAGGATTCCATGGTTGTGCATGTTGTTTCCAAATGCAACTACTATAATTGGTGCATAATCTTTGGGGATCTTCTCTAATTCATTTAATAATGCTCATTTGCGCTCTTTCTCATATTTTGTGGTTTAAATGCTTATGGGGGAGTGAGGATTCCATATTTGTGCATATTGTATTCAACACGCAATTATTCTAAGTTGTGCACAAATCTTGGGGAGAATCCCTATTTTCATTTGAACACTTTTTTTGTTGTTTCCAATTGGTGTCTTTTGTTGTACTCAATTGGTTCTTTTTGGATCTTTTGATTGCTCGCTTCATTTGTTGAAGTTTCTTTTATTTTATTTTTTCGATCTTTGGGTCCTCAATATAGTTTTACTTCCTCCCAAGTATTCATTATTTGACATGTGCATATGCACACCTTTGGAGGAATTCTCCTATATTGGTTGTCTAGAACTTTTCACCTATTTTGGCAATCGATGCCAATGGTGGAGAATTTTTGGAGGGTTTAAGGTAAGTTGGCATTTTCTTTGAGTGTGTTCTTAATAATTTGCCTCTCATGATCTTGCATCTTTGTGGTTGCTTTGCATGTTGAATATATAGAGGAAACTCAACCAACGGTAATGGTTGGCAATCCATGCAATGAAATTCAAGTTCATCTCACATGCATAGATTGTGGGGGAGTTTTCTCTATATATTTTGGTTTCACCAACATCACATACTTGTGTAGTATTTGATCTTGGTGCAACCAATTTGTTCATTAAATTCCATATTTAAACCCTATCAAAGGGATTGTCATCAATTACTAAAATAGGGGGGAGATTGAAAGGGTATTTATGCCCCCCATGTGTGGTTTTGGTAATTAATGACAATCTCTATGGACTAATGTGTAAATTGAGTTTTACTTGTAGTTTTGTCCATTGGCATCGCTTGGGCCATGTGTTGGTATCAAGGTTGAAGGTTGATGAAGAAGGAAAAGAAGAAATGTCCAAGGACTTTATGCCCATTGGAATCATGAAGAAAGAAGGAGCTTGAAGGTTGATCAAGACAAGTGCAGAGAGTTGTATCTCAATGGATCAACACTCAAGAAGGAATGAAGAAGTGCAAGATCAAGATCCGCCATCTCTAGAATATCTCATGCTTGGAGCTTGCTATCCTCGATGATCATGGAGTGATGAAGACAAGTCCAAAGAAGAGGTTTCCCCATGGAGTATGGGGGAGAAATTTGCAAGTCTTCATCAAGCAAGAGCAAACAAGAAAGGTGTTCCATCTTGAGAAGGTCAAGACGTTCTACATAAAGCTCAAGTGGAATGCTCAAGGAAAAGGTATGTTTTTCATAGGGTTTCTCTTTTGTCGGTCTCATGTTGTTAGTTGAGAGACCGGGTTTAGGATAGATAGTCGTACTATCAAGAGGGGTTCTCAAGCCGTGACTCGATCGCATGTTTTAGACAGAGCTCAAACCTTTGCATACATAGAATCATCTTTCTTGGTTGTTATTTGGATCTTGTCCATGAGAGGATCTAGAGCTTGTGGTTATCATCATAACAAGCTCTAGTTCATAAAATAAGGATTTCCCTTGCATATATTATTGTGGTTTTTGATCTTGTGAGTTTTCCGGCTCCACACCTTGGGAGATATCTCACATATATATTCATGGTATTTTCTCCCTTGATCCAACTCATCGTTATCTTTCCAAAAAATTGGTTTCATCTTGTTTGGAGTTTGGTTGTGAAAGTTATTACAGTTTTGGTTTCTGAAATTTCCCTGGGCGGAAGTTCCTGCCCGCCACCGATAGTACCGCTAGGGAATTTTGCCGCCGGTAGTACCGGTGGAATTTTTGGGGATACTTCCGCTCATCCTGAGTTTGGCTCAGTAACCTCTCTGTCTGGTTTATTCTATTTTGCATAATTTTAATCAGAAGTTAAGGAGGTAGTACCGCTCCTGCGGGAAGTACCAGCCAGGCTCCGGAAGTACCGCTCGGGTATATTTGCCGCTGGTAGTACCGATTGAAATTCCGGCTCTCTTTCCGCTCACTGTCAGTAACTTCTCTGTTTGGTATGTGCTATTTTGTCAGAACTTTGGTTGGATTTTGGGGCGGTAGTACCGGTGACCGGCGGTAGTACTGGCCAGGCTCATTTTTTTGTCTCTCATCTCGTTGTTTACTGACCATTGAAAGGGTGCTGGCGGTAGTACCGCCCACCCAGTGGTACTATCGGTCGTGCACGGATCTGAACTCAAACGGTCAGATCTGGGAGCCATTTAAAAGGGGCCCCTCTTCCCCTTTGTGGGCCCTAGATCTTTTCTTGGTTTTTGACTTTATCTCTTCCCTCCATTGTTGACCTTGAAGATCTTGACCTCTCCCTTCCCCCCCTATGATTCTTGCATATTTTTTACGGATTTGAGAGAGGAGATCTAGATCTACAATTCCCCCAAACCAAATCCCTTCTTTGTGAAGGAATCCTTGGGAGCTAGATCTTGGATAGTTTTGTGTTCTCCTCTTGTGTTCTTCCTCCCTTATTCCCCCAATAGCTTTTGTAGCTCTCTTGGAATTTGGGAGTGAAGGACTTGCCCTTGCATTTGTTGCATAGTTTTGAGTTCTCCACGGAGATTCGACGAGTACAAGCTTGTGGGGTTGTTACTCTTGGGTTCTTGGAACCCTAGACGGTTGTGTGGTTGGCATGTTGATTTCTTGAGGCCTCCATTGTGGGGTGATATCAATCTTGTGGCCTTTTGGCTTTGTTTCCTTTTGTGGCTTTGTTGTTGGGAGCCTCCAATTGAGTTGTGGAGATAGCCCCATCCTTGTATGGGTTTGGTGACCGCCCTCAAGTGTCCCTTAGTGGATCGTGAGTAGGCCTTTGTGGTGATATCATGGGAGAATAGCGTGAGCCTATTGTGGCGTCGGTGAGTTGTGTGTCTTTGCATCCGGTGTGAGGCCTTGTGTGGCGTTGGGTAAGCATCAAGCCTCCACACACCGAGGTGAGATATTTGTGGCGTTCAGAGAGCATTGCGCCATCGCACCTCTCCAACAGAGACATAGCTTCTTTGGAAGTGAACTTTGGGATAAAAATATTTGTCTCTGCGTCCATCGGTTATCTCTCAACCGAGCCCTTTACTTATGCATTTTATATTGTGATAGCCATCGTGCTTGAAGTATTTCATCTTGATATCACCTTGTTGCTTTTATTGCTTAGCATAGGTTGTTGGTGCACTTAGGTGAACCTAGTGGTTCGGTTTTGTGATTAATAAATTAAACGTTAGTTTTATTCCGCATTTATTTGAGCCTAAACCGTAATAATTTTAAAAGTCTATTCAATCCCCATCTAGGCGACGTCCATTGCACTTTCAGACGTCCACTTGCTCCATCCCGTTAGAGTGGCACAAAGATGGAGGCCGACGGGGGAAGATAAACAAGAGATGGCGTCTCCTTCCTTCGGTCGAAGCGGTATGCACCATGGGCAGAAGTTGCGCCAGGAAAAAGGATTGTTGGGCCGGGAGAGCTGCTATGCTGGTGGCCTTGGTGGGTTGCTGCAGGTATGCTTCTATCCTTTTCTTTATTCTGTTTCAATTTTATTTGATTGTTTGAATTTTCTTGTTTCAAATTTGAATCAGATGCTATTTTGCATATGATTTGAACAGAAAAGGGCATATCAAAAGGATGACAGGGGTGGGGTAGATTAGAGGGATTCAAGGTGATAGCTAATTTAGTAAGTGGTCCAAAACCAAAGGGAAGAACTCAACTAGGAATTTAGACAAAAATTCACAGGAACTAGAGAGGGTGCTTGTCATTGCATGTACCATGCATGGCGTAGAAAAGATGGTGGTGTATCTAGGTTGTAGTGCAAGCTAGTTCAAAAAGGCATGCTTCCTTGTTTTTAAGTAGAAACATCCAATTCAAGATATGGCCTATTTAATAAAGAGTCAATTGAATTCCCAAAAGCCAAACTAGAGTGCATTTTCTCTTTAGGTGTTAACATGGCCTTAGGAGTTCCACTAGGCCCCATATTTGAATGAGCATGAGTTGAGATGAAGCTTCCCTTCAACATAGCAATCAAGAGAAGGCCCTAGAGAAACCCCATACAATATTGTGAAAACAATATAGACCAAATATGGGAGCAAGAAGGTGATGAAAGGACCCATACCAACTATTCATGAGCTAGAGTCAAATACTAGTGCTCATATATAGTTTGGATGGTGGAATTATAAGATGGTAACAAAGAAAGGTGGTGGAGTTGGAAGAGATATGCCCACAACAACTCAACATGAGCATTAAGAAATATATCAAAAGCCAACCACAATATATCAAGAGGCAAATACAAGTAATACAATATAAATGCATATGGGATAAGAACCAAATGAAAAGGGGTTTTATATGATGCTCAAATGCAAGGTGGCATGGTGATATCAGCATGATATAATAATGATGCAATAAACGACGTGTAGGAAGTAGAATTTTATTATTATTCATGTAGCATTATAGATGTTTGACAAATGGGATGCTACAGTTAACTTTTCCATTTTTTTATGGATCCAAACACGAAAAAATGAATATCTTTTGAATTGATAGTCCAAATCGAAATCCGTTTTCAGGATTGTGCTAGTCACATCAAGATCTTAATAACTAGATCTCATGTTGATAAGTTTTTATGAACTTTTTTTGCACTGATTTAGGTCCTAGGTTACACTGCCTTCGGTCATAGTGCATGGTGCAGTGCCCTCACAGTGCACCGTCCATGCACTGCCCTGTTTGTACTCGTTGCACTGCCTTCAAAATACTTTCAGTTATTATTCACTATCTTTGAACATACGATGTATATATGTGATGCTTAATGCTAGTGCTAATGCTAGTACAAACAATATTCTAGGCCAATGTGCAAAAAGAACTTCTACTTGATCCATACCTTGAGTATAGAGATATTCAAGGTGACCTTTATGTCCATGCCTTTCCAAAAGATACAAGAGGCAGAGTTCGTGGATTGGGGTTGTTACCTCACTCATGCAAGGCAGTTGAGATTGCAATAACATCTATGAGGTCTACAGAAATAACAGAGAACTGTGAGATTAGGGCATCAAATGCCTAAAGTGGCACCTCGCTTTGTGCTACCTCCTCGTGGTGTTGTAATTACTCTCTCATCAAGTGCCAGAAGTGCTGAAGTTGTTCCTCTTTCTATGCTAGCTTGTCGTGTGGTAGCTACTAGAAGAATTCAAACTCCTCCTACTCCTGGATTATCGACTCCTATTCATGTTGTTCTTACTCCAATAGAAGTTGGCCCTGATCTGACTCCTATTGATGTTGTGCTAACTAGAGCAGTTGTTGATACTGAAGTGCTAAATCCAGATGGTGTTGCTGCTGGTACACCTTTAGATGGTGATGATTCTATTCCAGATGTTGTTGATGCTACCCCCACACTACTAATGTTGCTTCGAAGGTAGCTACACTCTTATCTGTTGGTGGAAATAACTCCAAGAAGAAGAAATCAGGAGGCCATTCTTGGCCTCTAGTTTTTATGCGCTTGTCGCATGTGATCGTTGCACATTTCAGTACTTACTTCATCCTATTATAGTATGCATTACAAAAAATTTATCTCTACACTTCTATAGTTTGAGGACTGACATAAAGAGGAAGTCCTCAAGTTTTTGAGTTTAGCTAATTGTGCAACTCAGGTATATGTATCTTATATGTCATTGAGAATGTATGTTAGCTTTTAGGAACACGTATATTGTTGATGCTACACATTAACTTTTTATAATTAAAGCAAGAGTGGGTTTGGAATCGATGACAACTGATAGGACAGTTGCATTTGGGGAGTTAACTTCCACAAACAAGCATACATTGTGGGATCACGGATAACCATTAGGGGATTACTGTGAGATCTTGATTGATGTTGTAATCAAAAAACATCTGCCACTGCCTAGGCCAATTGGAAAGGTTAATAAGTTGGTTCAAGCTCTTCACGTCAATATTATTTGGTCATTTGCAAATGTATGTGAATAACAACTTCTAGCTTCCAAATTTATAAAATGTGCATACCCTGACAAATGTTTATCTATTGACATCATATGTTATGAATGAAGAAGGAGCTCCTAGGTCCAACAGTGAACTATTTCTATTCTTGTTATGAACAAAAGTATGTGTGTACCTCTAGCTAGTTTATATACTACTATATCTTTACATGTTTCTTTGTTTTCAGCAAAGTGATTTGTAGTTTATTTTATTCCTTGTTCATCAAGAGTTTTCCATAGACTCAACTAAAGACCAAGAAATCATCACTTCATCGTAGCACTTGTTACCCTGGAGGAGATGGGTTCCCTGCTGGTCGATGATTGAGTTAATCTGTGTGAAGTCGATCACACTTAAACTTCTCATGAAAACTTATCTAATGGATGTGCCAAAACTGATTATGATACCTTTTGTAGTGCCATCATGTATGTGTCTGATACTATGATGTGATATATATATTCGAGTTTGTGTTTTGATATTTGGAATCATTATGTGTGATTTATATTAAGCTTTTCTGTAATTTGGGGTAAAATGGGGGAAACCTAAATGTAGAAATTGCAGGCTAAATTGTTGTGCCAAAAAAGATCACTAAGGGCACTAAAAATTATGTTGTGCACGGGAGGCAACATATTGTGTCATCGTCTCACGGCTACCACGACACCTAGGCAGTGCCGGCCTACAATGGGCCATGGCATTAAAGCCTTTTCTACCGCGAAAGCGCTTGGTCGATGGATGACATTGTTTCGAGCCAAAAAATGCATCCTTTATGCATTTTTCCTGACGAAGTTATCCCTGGCGTCTCTTTTTTTTCCACGCCAGCGCGAGCATGGCAATTAGGCATGTGTTTTGGCGTCTATAAGCGCTAGGTCTCGAGGTATGTGTTGTAGTTATGGGACACTTGGCTAAATCACTAAAGCCATATAAGTTTATTGAAGTCCACTTTAAGAGGTGGCAGTATAAGGCCACGCTCTGGATGTGAGCTCTGCAAATATTAGAGGCTAGTAAAGGCTTACATGAAGGAACTATATCTGGTGAGGATCAGAATAAGTTTGAGGAAGCCAATACTATCATTGTGGGATGCATTCTGAGTGTTCTTGATAATAAATTATTTGATGTGTACATGCACATCATAGACACAAAAGAGCTCTATGAGGCACTAAATGCTAAGTTAGGTGTAATAGATGCATGTAGTGAACTTTACATCATGGAGAGCTTCCACGGCATCAGGATGGTGAACAAACTTTCTGTAGTTGAGCAAGCTCATGAGATATAGTTTATTGCAAAAGAGTTTGAACTCCTTAAGTGTGTCATTACCTAACAAGTTTGTGGTTGGGAGCATAATTGCAAAATTTCCCCTTCATGGAGGAACTTCACCACAACTCTCAAACACGAGATAAGAGATATTAGTTGAAAACCTAATAGTGTCTCGTGATGTTGAGGACAAGGCTCGGGCTAAGGACACTAATGAGAAAGGGGGCGAGGGTTAGTCTAGCGCCAACATGGTGCAGAAGAAAACCTTCGGCGAGAACAAAGGGAACTGAAAGCCCTCCTTCAACAAGCCTGCAAAGACTACAACCTTCAAGAAAAATAAGCCAAACAAGGATGACATAGGTTCCTTTACCTATGGAGAGCTCGGCAATTTTTGAAGGACGGCCCAGAGCATGAAGACCACAGAGGGAAAAAAGTGAAAGACTGTCAACATCATGAGCACTAGTGATGCAACACAAGGGTTGTGGAGGAACAACTCCACCTTGCTGCTATAATAAAGACAACACAAATGTTGAAGGAACCACTCCAACGTGTTGGGCTAGATATCGCTCTAGGGGCGTGAGCTAGATATCGCTCTAGGGGCGGGGCTGTCAAGAGTTTAATCCAAAACTCTCAACATACTAGATCTAGTCCAAGATCTAAAACAAGAACACAAGGTTCCATTTATTTGACAGGTAGTGGGTACATAGTCCAAGTTCTATAGATATAGGTGAGGACCTCTATTTATAGGCCGCATGAGCCTCCACTTCTTAGTTCTACTGATATCTATAAGGATCTAGATAATACTACTTAAAACTAGGAAGTAAACACAAACAACATGGTTACAACTCATACTAGAACACTTCAGAAACTAATACAACACATATGACTAAAGGACCAAATTACCTAGAATATAGAAGCGTGTAGAAACTAGTACTGGATTTTATTACTGTTTTATTCTCACTATTGTTCCTCATCATCCTCCCCTGGTTATTTAGAACTCGACCTCGAGTTATCTTCATAGGGTGCTATTTATGGATGATGAAGAGCTAAGTCTGTCACATTGAATGTGCTAGATCTTCACGTAGCGCTTGGATGTGTTGTTATGTAGCATCCATTCTCTTTCCCTATCCCTCTATTGTTGGCTGCAGCTTCCTCTCAAATAGAACACCAAGAATTGGGATGGATCAGCAAGACTCTGATACCACCTGATGCAGCACAAGGGTTGTGGAGGAACAACTCCACCACTCCAAGATCTTAAAATAGGAACATAAAGTTCTTTATTTATAGGTAAAGGTTACCACTCCAACGTGATGGGCTAGATATCGCTCTAGGGGCGTGATCTAGATATCGCTCTAGGGGTGGAGCTATCAAGAGTTCAATCCAAAACTCTCAACATGCTAGATCTAGTCCAAGATCTAAAACAAGAACACAAGGTTCCATTTATTTGATAGGTAGAGGATACATAGTCTAGGTTCCATAGATAGAGATGAGGACCTCTAATTATAGGCCTCAGCCTCCACTTCTTAGTTCTATTGATATCTAGATATAGATAATACTACTTAAAACTAGGAAGTAAACACAAACAACATGGTTACAACTCATACTAGAACACTCTAGAAACTACTACAACACATATGATTAAAGGACCAAATTACCTAGAATATAGTAGAAGTGTGTAGAAACTAGTACTGGATTTTATTATTCTTTTATTCTCACTATTTTCCCTCATCAACTAGCAATAGTGATGGGTATGGTAATTTATTTATTGTTCTTTTGGTATTTTAATCTCCATATTAGTGGATTGATAGGTGTGTCTCTATGTTCACTTATTATTAGGTCTCCCAAGATTCTTCAGTCCTATTAGGGAATGAGTCACATGACTCTATTCATGGTGTTGCATGATGGATTTGAAGCTCACTTCAGGAAAGATCGTGCAACTAAGGAACGTGTAACATGTCCCTACTATGAACAAGAATCTCATTAGAGGCTCTTTTCTATATAGATTGATGGGTTTAAGGTTATTTTAGAGTCTAATAAACTCATAGTTTCAAAACATTGACAATTTATTGGTAATGGCTATGAGTTTGGAAGCTTGTTCTATTTTCTCTTTCAGAGTTTTGTAATAAATTCAGAGTTTGTAATAAATCCATGAATCACATTTGTGGCAGTGTTAATGATGATACCAAAGTTTTACACTCTGGTTTATGTCACATTAATTTTGCTTTATGTCTCGAATGTCCAGTATGGGTTTATTTTCTGAATTTCACTATTGCCAAAGGTTATAGGTGTCATAGTAGTGTGCGATCAAAGAAACCTCGAAATCCTCATAAGGCATCCGAAGAGAGAAACCAGGCACCTCTAGAACTCGTACATTCTAATCTCTGTGAGATAAATGATGTGCTGATAAAAGGTGGAAAGAGATATTTTATGATATTAATTGGTGATGCTAAATTATGCTAAGTTTACTTGTTGCAAACTAAATATGAGGCTTTAGACTAATTAAAATTTTATAAGGCCAAAGTTGAAAATGAACTGGAGAGACAGATCAAGCATCTTAGGTCAGATCAATGTTTCATGATCATGGGCATTTATGTCAATTGAAAATGAGGTCATACTATTAAATGAATGATGTTATGGACATTGTACCCAACATAAGTATTGCAACACAATCAAGTAACAAAGTTCATCCTTGCGATAATTAGAAGCGTAGTAATCTACTCCTTAGACCGTGAGGTCATATTTAATCACTATAACCCGAGGTTGCCTTGATTGCATCAACCATCACACCATAATAGGGTGATCATAAAGGTGTCTCTTGGGTATTTCAAAGGGATATGTTGAAGTGTATGAATCAAGATTTGTTCTCCCGTGTGACGGGAAGATACACTAGACCCACTCGGTGAGATTACATCCATAAAGTTGCACAACGTATGACTAGGTCATGGGGATGGAATATCACGGAAACGAGTTAAGCAGCACTTGTTTATAACGAGATTAAACAAAGTATACTATATTGAAGATCAGATCTTGGACAAGTCATGTATCTAAGTAACAAAGGGAATTGGATTTGATGTTGATGGTTCAAAAGACATTGATATCGTGAAATGTATAGGGGTTATTATGGGTATCTATATCCCGTTGGTGATCACTGATCCAAGAAGTGTCTCTATCATGCCTATGATGTTCCTCTACGATAGGGTAACACACTTAAGGGTTCAAGACACTTGGAGATCATTTTGGAATCATCAGGATCATCAGAAGAAAGAAAAGAGAAAGACAGAATTATTTCATGAGAGACCAAAGGTTGTTCGGAGTGATCCGAAAGGCGTTTCGGGTCATAGGGAATTTAATAATATGTATTTTATATTAATTATTGAAATTAGTATTAAATTAATATTTATAAAATAAATTTATTAGGGTAGCCCACCTTAATGGGCTAACTCCTAGAGGGAGTGGCCCATATAGAGCAGCCGCCCCATGGAGAGGCAAAGGGTGCCGCCGCCTAGGGAAAGGCCGCGCGGGGTGGGGCCAACACTATCGCCGGCCGGCCATAGGCCTGGCGCGTGGAGGGGCCACCCGACCGCCTCCCCTCCTTTAGTCCCACCCAAGGACTTCGCAAGGTGGAGTCCTCCCTCCTTTATGCCCGAGGCTGATCTTGCATATTATATGGCATCTGCTGTCAGCTTCTAGGTGATAGTGTCAAGTATACCCTCTACCTATTGCTATCCCACACACAAACATCCACAGATCCATGAATTCGGCTACTGCCTGCACAAATGGGCTTCCTCTGAAGGATCTTAGCCATGCATGCCACTTTTTTTCACAAACTTCATCGCTTGATGCTATCTGACGGATGGTTCTTCCTTCCATCCATCTCAATCCAGAAATTTAGTGCTTTCCCATCTCCAAGCACGCAGTGAGTAGTTGCTCTGAAAATTTCAACTGCTCCTTTAGGAAGAGTGAACGGAAGAGTGAACCGAATCCCCTTCCAGGGTCTCTCCTCGTCATCCCGCTCCAGCTACAGCCAATGCATGCGCAGGGCCAAGTTTAGCAACCTTAGACTTTTTTACGCCCAAACCCCCTCTTATACTCAATTGTTATTTGTCTATATGCATCTTGTCCATATTCGTTTGAAAAGAATGGGTTTTATTATCTGCTAGGGACCAATCCATGATATAGAAATAAATGAGAAACTAGAAACCCCATATGCAAACTACATATTTAAAAAAGACACTTCACGGGAGAATTCAGTTTATGCGCGATTATATTGTTCATACAAGATCATTGCATACAAGATCATTGCGGAAAACCTATGTACAAACCGAGTGGACCGTGATGTCAAAGTCAGATCGATGTTTCATGATCATGGGCATTTATGTCAATTGAAAATGAGGTCATACTATTAAATAAATGATGTTATGGACATTGTACCCAACATAAGTATTGCAACACAATCAAGTAACAAAGTTCATCCTTGCGATAATTAGAAGCGTAGTAATCTACTCCTTAGACCGTGAGATCATATTTAATCACTATAACCCGAGGTTGCCTTGATTGCATCAACCATCACACCATAATAGGGTGATCATAAAGGTGTCTCTTGGGTGTTTCAAAGGGATATGTTGAAGTGTATGAATCAAGATTTGTTCTCCCGTGTGACGAGAAGATACACTAGACTCACTCGGTGAGATTACATCCATAAAGTTGCACAACGTATGACTAGGTCATGGGGATGGAATATCACGGAAACGAGTTAAGCAGCACTTGTTGATAACGAGATTAAACAAAGTATACTATATTGAAGATCAGATCTTGGACAAGTCATGTATCTAAGTAACAAAGGGAATTGGATTTGATGTTGATGGTTCAAAAGACATTGATATCGTGAAATGTATAGGGGTTATTATGGGTATCTATATCCCGTTGGTGATCACTGATCCAAGAAGTGTCTCTATCATGCCTATAATGTTCCTCTATGATAGGGTAACACACTTAAGGGTTCTAAGACACTTGGAGATCATTTTGGAATCATCAGGATCATCAGAAGAAAGAAAAGAGAAAGACAGAATTATTCCATGAGAGACCAAAGGTTGTTCGGAGTGATCCGAAAGGCGTTTCGGGTCATAGGGAATTTAATAATATGTATTTTATATTAATTATTGAAATTAGTATTAAATTAATATTTATAAAATAAATTTATTAGGGTAGCCCACCTTAATGGGCTAACTCCTAGAGGGAGTGGCCCATATAGAGCAGCCGCCCCATGGAGAGGCAAAGGGTGCCGCCGCCTAGGGAAAGGCCGCGCGGGGTGGGGCCAACACTGTCGCCGGCCGGCCATAGGCCTGGCGCGTGGAGGGGCCACCCGACCGCCTCCCCTCCTTTAGTCCCACCCGAGGACTTCGCAAGGTGGAGTCCTCCCTCCTTTATGCCCGAGGCTGATCTTGCATATTATATGGCATCTGCTGTCAGCTTCTAGGTTATAGTGTCAAGTATACCCTCTACCTATTGCTATCCCGCACACAAACATCCACAGATCCATGAATTCGACTACTGCCTACACAAATGGGCTTCCTCTGAAGGATCTTAGCCATGCATGCCACTTTTTTTCACAAACTTCATCGCTTGATGCTATCTGACTGATGGTTCTTCCTTCCATCCATCTCAATCCAGAAATTTAGTGCTTTCCCATCTCCAAGCACGCAGTGAGTAGTTGCTCTGAACATTTCAACTGCTCCTTTAGGAAGAGTGAACGGAAGAGTGAACTGAATCCCCTTCCAGGGTCTTTCCTCGTCATCCCGCTCCAGCTACAGCCAATGCTTGCGCAGGGCCAAGTTTAGCAACCTTAGACTTTTTTACGCCCGAACCCCCTCTTCTACTCAATTATTATTTGTCTATATGCATCTTGTCCATATTCGTTTGAAAAGAATGGGTTTTATTATCTGCTAGGGACCAATCCATGATATAGAAATAAATGAGAAACTAGAAACCCCATATGCAAACTACATATTTAAAAAAGACACTTCACGGGAGAATTCAGTTTATGCGCGATTATATTGTTCATACAAGATCATTGCATACAAGATCATTGCGGAAAACCTATGTACAAACCGAGCGGACCGTGATGTCAAAGTCAGATCAATGTTTCATGATCATGGGCATTTATGTCAATTGAAAATGAGGTCATACTATTAAATGAATGATGTTATGGACATTGTACCCAACATAAGTATTGCAACACAATCAAGTAACAAAGTTCATCCTTGCGATAATTAGAAGCGTAGTAATCTACTCCTTAGACCGTGAGGTCATATTTAATCACTATAACCCGAGGTTGCCTTGATTGCATCAACCATCACACCATAATAGGGTGATCATAAAGGTGTCTCTTGGGTATTTCAAAGGGATATGTTGAAGTGTATGAATCAAGATTTGTTCTCCCGTGTGACGGGAAGATACACTAGACCCACTCGGTGAGATTACATCCATAAAGTTGCACAACGTATGACTAGGTCATGGGGATGGAATATCACGGAAATGAGTTAAGCAGCACTTGTTGATAACAAGATTAAACAAAGTATACTATATTGAAGATCAGATCTTGGACAAGTCATGTATCTAAGTAACAAAGGGAATTGGATTTGATGTTGATGGTTCAAAAGACATTGATATCGTGAAATGTATAGGGGTTATTATGGGTATCTATATCCCGTTGGTGATCACTGATCCAAGAAGTGTCTCTATCATGCCTATGATGTTCCTCTACGATAGGGTAACACACTTAAGGGTTCTAAGACACTTGGAGATCATTTTGGAATCATCAGGATCATCAGAAGAAAGAAAAGAGAAAGACAGAATTATTCCATGAGAGACCAAAGGTTGTTCGGAGTGATCCCAAAGGCGTTTTGGGTCATAGGGAATTTAATAATATGTATTTTATATTAATTATTGAAATTAGTATTAAATTAATATTTATAAAATAAATTTATTAGGGTAGCCCACCTTAATGGGCTAACTCCTAGAGGGAGTGGCCCATATAGAGCAGCCGCCCCATGGAGAGGCAAAGGGTGTCGCCGCCTAGGGAAAGGCCGCGCGGGGTGGGGCCAACACTGTCGCCGGCCGGCCATAGGCCTGGCGCGTGGAGGGGCCACCCGACCGCCTCCCCTCCTTTAGTCCCACCCGAGGACTTCGCAAGGTGGAGTCCTCCCTCCTTTATGCCCGAGGCTGATCTTGCATATTATATGGCATCTGCTGTCAGCTTCTAGGTGATAGTGTCAAGTATACCCTCTACCTATTGCTATCCCGCACACAAACATCCACAGATCCATGAATTCGACTACTGCCTGCACAAATGGGCTTCCTCTGAAGGATCTTAGCCATGCATGCCACTTTTTTCACAAACTTCATCGCTTGATGCTATCTGACTGATGGTTCTTCCTTCCATCCATCTCAATCCAGAAATTTAGTGCTTTCCCATCTCCAAGCACGCAGTGAGTAGTTGCTCTGAACATTTCAACTGCTCCTTTAGGAAGAGTGAACGGAAGAGTGAACTGAATCCCCTTCGAGGGTCTCTCCTCGTCATCCCGCTCCAGCTACAGCCAATGCATGCGCAGGGCCAAGTTTAGCAACCTTAGACTTTTTTACGCCCAAACCCCCTCTTCTACTCAATTGTTATTTGTCTATATGCATCTTGTGCATATTCGTTTGAAAAGAATGGGTTTTATTATCTGCTAGGGACCAATCCATGATATAGAAATAAATGAGAAACTAGAAACCCCATATGCAAACTACATATTTAAAAAAGACACTTCACGGGAGAATTCAGTTTATGCGCGATTATATTGTTCATACAAGATCATTGCGGAAAACCTATGTACAAACCGCCGCCACACGGCACCTTAACTACCAAAATGCAGTCGGGATAGCTCACCGGAGCCTATTGGCGTGGCGGCGATGCGGGTGGCGACGCGACAGCTCACTCCTCCCGCTCAAGGTCGACAAAGATCTTCCCCTGCTCCTCTGCCACCCGGTTCCACTCCTCTGCCTTTTTGGCGTCGTGGCGGGTAGTAGTCCTCACCAGCTGCTTGACGATAGCGAGGTCATGGTCGTAGACGATGTCCTCCGATCCGAAGATCGGCACGGCGGCAGCGCGGCGAAGCGGTCGATGTCTTCATCCCTCAACGTAGCCTACCGGCGCGAAGCTCGCACCAGCAGCGGGAGGGAGCGGGAGCTCGACGCTGGAGGGGACGCGGACGGCGACCCGTGGGAGCTTGACGCGAACGGCGACGC
Organism: Avena sativa; assembly: GCA_916181665.1. Taxonomy (NCBI): domain Eukaryota; kingdom Viridiplantae; phylum Streptophyta; class Magnoliopsida; order Poales; family Poaceae; genus Avena; species Avena sativa. Next base: position 232,616,632 of record OV702282.1, on the reverse strand, counting down.
GTGGGAGCTCGACTCCTGCTACGCTTGCCGTGACTCCCGCCACGCGAACACTGGCGAGGGCCGGGAGTAGCAATACGAGCCGCGAATCCGTGCCGCATTTGAGATCCTCCGGTGCCGCTCCTCCGCCTGGTTGGCGGTGAGAACGTGGCTCGCATGGCCCATTTGGCTGCCCCCTTGACTGCGGCGAGCTCCCCATGACGACATGGCGGTGCGGCGGGTGCGGATATGTAGTGGGGGAGGGGAATTTCTCGTCGGAGCAGCGACGAAGTGGGCGGTGATGTGGCAGAGTGGCGAAGGGGGTATAGGGTTCAGCCCCGCATCAGCCTCTCTGATTGACATATATACAAGCTGATGCAGTGAATAAGTGGGGGTCGGCAAAAGATATGTGGGCCGGCAACCAAATGTGGCGTCTGCTCTGACCCAAGAAAGAGGCGAACCCCGCATACCAGTCCAATATGCCATTGGCAAGCAGATATGCGGAGTATTTTAGAGTTGCTCTAAACCCCGTAGACAAGCGGACCTAATCGCAGCGCCACGAGACCTTCTCCGCCTTTGGTGCGAGGACGGACACACGGAGGTTGCTGTTGATGGCGGACATGGTCAGCTATTCGAGCGAGGGGGTCGCGAGGTCGATGCGGCGTGGGGACCTCCCTGGATCCTCCACGGCCATCTCCCGCAGCGACGCCGAGTGGACCGTGATGTCAAAGTCAGACCCCTGGTCGGAGGAGGCGCGGGCGGCGAGCGCTTGCGAGAGCGAGAGGGACCTGACCTCGCGGAAAACGAGCACGGGAAGGCGGGTCCAGAGGCCGCACCACCGGGTGAGCGAGGATGAGGAGGAGCAAGTTGTCAGGGAGGGCCCCGATGTGGCCCGGCCCGGACGGCGCCAAGGCTAGCTTTCAAAGCCGTACGTGCTCAATTGCGACTACAGGACCGACGCGTCAAAACCCCAACAAGTTCCTCGACCGCGGGATCACGCTTTGATAGATGTAGGACGAGTGGTTGTAATTAGCTCTGCTAGGTAATTTAGTTCTTGGTGGAGAGTGAATTAGCAATTCCGTTAGAGCCATCAACTCAGATAGCCACCAAGCCGTTGTAGCCCGCCATGGATGAAGAGGGTCAGAGAGAACGAATCGAGGGAGGAGGTGGAGGAGATATGCGTGGAGATCCGCACGAGGAGGGGACTTCGTTTTTGTCGCGGCAATTTCTTCTATGTTGATTGTACTCATCAATGTCTCCTACCCGCGCCGTCAGCCACCCATGCTTCGCCAACTTGGCCCTTAGAGCATCCCCACTCGTTAGCCATTTTCACGGTAAAATTCGGATTAAATTTTGGCCGGACAAAACTCGTTTTCGGTATAAAAACTTCGAGTTTTCCACTCGCGTTTCCAGTCTAAGTTCTCGGGACGTCCGTTTTCGCTTAAATTCGGCTCAAATTTGCCCAGATTTCATAGTTTGGCATAATATGAATACAGAACATTTTGCAGCCTAGTTCGGCATACATTCGACTATAGTTTGGTAAAATTTTAAACATAGTTCGGCGTAAATGTAAATATAGTTCGGCCTGCAGTGAAAATATAACATATTTCGGCCAAGTTCGGCCAGTTCATGCTCGGCATCTACGTGTTGTCCCTGCGTATCCATATGTGCTCAACAAGATCATCTTGCAGCTGTTGATGCACCGGCGGATCTCGGATCTCCTGACGCATAGCGATGAAGGCAGGCCAGGTTGGAGGCACCTGATGATCAGGCTCGGCAAGAGGTCCCTGTCTGTAGTATGGCTCGTTCTGCTCGAGCAAACTCACTGGATCCTTCCTCTCATCTTTAATGATTATGTTGTGCAAGACCAAACAACAGTTTATCACTTCCCACATCTGATCTTTTGACCAGGTCATAGCAAGGAACCGGACAACTGCAAACCTCTGTTGGAGCACACCAAATGCACGCTCCACGTCCTTTCTGCAAGCTTCATGTTCCTTGGCAAACTGAGAATGCTTGGGGAGCATTGGGCTTGAGATAGTCTTCACAAATGTTGGCCATCTTGGATAGATGTTATCTGCTAGATAGTATTCCTTGTTATAGTGGTGCACGTTGATCTCAAATTCCACAGGGGGAGCATGACCCTCAACAAGCTTGGAAAAGGCAGTTGAGGAGTTGAGGACGTTGATGTCGTTGTTCGATCCTGCCATGCCAAAGGAGTGCCAGATCTAAAGATCATGTGTAGCAACTGCCTCAAGTATCACAGTGCAATCTCCTTTGTAGCCTTTGTACATTCCTTGCCATGCAAATGGACAGTTCTTCCACTGCCAATGCATGCAATCTATGCTTCCAAGCATACCAAAAAATCCTTAACTTTTATTGACTGCGAGGATCCGAGCAGTGTCTTCAGCAGTGGATGATCTCAAGTACTATTTCCCGAACACTGCAATCACTGCCCTGTAGAACCTGTACAAGCAATCGATGGTGGTGGACTCGGCCATGCAGAGATAGTCATCGACACTGACACCCGGCGCTCCATATGCAAGCAACCTCATCGCCACGTTGCACTTCTGTAGTGAGGAAAACTCAACCATGTCGGTGCAGTCCTTCTTGCAAACGAAATAGGGGGCGAACTCCCGGATGGCATGCACGATCTTGAGAAAGAGCTTCTGGCTCATCCTGAAACGACGCTGAAACACGGCCTCTCCGTGGAGCGGCTCGTCGGCAAAGTATTCGGCGTACAACAAGCAATCCTTTGCCTCTCCTTGCACTTCCGGTGACCCGCGCCAAACCACTGGCTTCGGCTTCGCCATCTGCAGGTACAGCTGGGCGAGGGAGGCGAGGATCTCTATGTGCTCTGCATCTTCGGCGACCTCGGCGTTCTCCTCCTCCAGTAGTACGGCGAGTGTCTGCTCGTCATCGGAGTCCATGGCCGAACCGGCCAAATGCCGAACACTTGGCGGGCGTGGTGGTGGGAGCTCGCAGCGAAGCAGAGCTACAGCAAAGTTCGGGCGGCGAAAGCGGCGGCGGAATGGGCGGCGACTACGGCGAGCATATCTAGAGGCGTGGGCATGTCTCGGCGTGGAGGAGCTCCGCCGGCGAAGTCATGGCGACAGAGGCGTTGGGAGCTCTTCGCCATAGTCTGGGCTAGTGGAGTAGAGGGGATGGGACTGTCTCGCCGACAGAGCTGGCCCACGCCCGTTTTCGCCGCGGTCGGCATTCCCGGGAACCTGGGTACGGCCTAGGAAGCCCGGACCAAAGTTTGTCCGAATCCGGACGAAAAGAGGTTCCTAGGAACGCAACTGGGCTGATTTTCGGCGTCCGGGCCTATTTTTAGCGTCTGAATCGGCGTCCTGGGTAGCCGAGTGGAGATGCTCTTACCATCACCGGTTTGAGTGTAGGGGCTCCACTGCCACTGATTCAACTGAAGGCGTCTCCGCAAGTTTGAGCGGAGAGGAAGCGAGGTCGAGGGCGGCAAGGGAGAGGAGGTGAGATCAAGGGTAGGGGTCAAGGAGGCTAGATCAAGGCAGCAGGGAGAAGAGGCGAGGGCAAGTGGATAGAAGGGCGAGGGCGGCAAGGGAGAGGAGGTGAGATCAAGGGTAGGGGTCAAGGAGGCTAGATCGAGGCAGCAGGGAGAAGAGGCGAGGGTGAGTGGATAGGAATTAAGGGCAAGGTCGAGGGCAGCAAGGAAGAGGAGGTGAGATCAAGGGTAGGGGTCAAGGAGCCTAGATCGAGACAGCAGGGAGAAGAGGCGAGGGCGAGTGGATAGGAATTAAGGGCAAGGTCGAGTGAGAGAGTCGACAGAGCGGTATGGTAGATAGTACCCCATACAGGTAGATAGTACCGCTCTCTGTTTTTGTGAACCAAAGTCGGGAGTTGGGCTATTTTGTCACTCGAGGCACCCCATTACCAAAATACTATCCAAAAATCTGACGGCTGATAACACCAAACGGAAGACCAAGATGAGTTCTATCCAAGATCTGACGGCTGATAACACCAGCACCTTCGGTGTATGAGGCGGCGGGTAACTCACCACTTCACCAGGCTTAGGCCTTTAAATAATTTGAGAAACGTCAAAATGTCAAACCAGCAGCCATGCCACAAAGAACGTTGATAGAAGAGGATTATAAACAGAACATGCCATGTTTGATATTGGTAAAAGTAGGCTAATTTTGAAGATTACAAGGCATACAGTTGGCACTGAGTTAACACTCGTACTAGCAATTTCTATCAACAGGCAAAAATATGTGTGTTTAGATGTGATGATCAAGAGACCTTTCTGACGTGATTCTACAAGAAGGTGAGTTTCTGAATGCAGAAAAAAACCAAAGTGGATCTTGTCACCAGCTGGTACAGCTCCCTATTCTGGCGAGGTCGTCCATTCTTTGAATCTGAAACAGCATAAAATTACAGTCGTGAATTGCCATTTTTTTGTATAGAAAATAGAATTCTTCAGTAAGAACATATTGTACTACTCCTTCCGTTTGGAAATATAAGATGTTTTAGGTTTGTGAATGAGATGTATCTAGACATCTTTTAGTGTCTAGATTCGTTTGAACCTATACACTAAAAGGTGTCTAAATACATCTCTTTCACAAACCTAAAACATCTTATATTTGTAAACGGAGGGAGTACTACATAATTATAAGAGAGTCCACTGTCTGGAGAAACCTAAACAAATGTGGAATTAAGGCATGGTTCTATACTGCTCATGTTGCTAGATCCTAAGCGCTTCATAATTGATATCAACTGGTCACTAACGGTTATGCTTACTCCAATAAGTCCATTCTTTGGGGACATGTGCAACTTCCCATAGATGCAAGTGCTGCCAAGTTAAGGCAAAATAGAGAGAGGACGGCATGGTTATGACAAGATCGTCATATTATAACAGCGCACAAAATTGTGATATACTCAAGTACTTCGCCACAAAGTACCTATGACATGGGAGATTGGGAGGCATACAGGAAGTGAGTCATCATCTTCTCCTTGGAGCAGCAATTGGCGCCCTTTGTGCTGCAGCTTGACCCTGCCCTCCAGCTTGCTCCTCCGGTATGTTTGCTGCTGCCGTGACAGCATTCATGACAATGAGACCAAGAGGAATTATGTACATCCACTGCAAAGCACAAAGTCAGATACAAGGGATAAGCAGAGAACTTTTGATGTAGAGACAACAAAGAAGAAGTTAAACAATATACACTTGATATTGGTAACTGTACTCACATATTTAGCCCAGAACGACTTCTCCGGTGGTTTCATCACTTCACCAAGTCCACTCTCAGTTTCTATTAATTGCTCTACAAATGATGGAGTTCTGCAAGCGCAAAACTTAAGTTAGAACTCGGAACAACGTGTCATCTGAGAGAGAATAGCTTTGAGGCAGTTCTCCAGCAATAGATTCGTTGCCGTGAAATGGTCACTTATATGAATGTGAATCGTCAGCTTTCTGGTGCTTTACTTGCTTTTTTCTCAACCAAGATAAAGCAGTGATTTACCTTGGTGCTTGTTCAGCAGTCTTCAGAACAGTGTATGAAGTGAATGTCCATTTTGATGGCTGAAACAAGAATTTAAGCACATAAATATAACCATGTGTCCTTTGGCGTGGGTTGTAGGGGGGGCAACTTTTATTCAAAGTTTAATGTAGGCAGTATATAACTCTCAACATAATTATGTTCGAGGTTTACGAAGCGAAGCAGGTAGCTCTACTCAATAAACACAATAAGTACAAATAAAGCTATAATCTTAAAGCCCTTCCACAGCTAGACCATATTTGTTTAGTACTGGAAGTTCCCTAAAACCCCCTTCATTTGAGGTTTTTGTAGGTCGCTAATAAAGTAGAAGCCTCTAAATATTAAATAAAAATAGTAAATGCGGATAAACTATGATCTTAAAGTCCAATTAGTAAGTACAAAACAAATGCCATGTTGAAACAAGAAAATGATTGTATCATTTTTTTTAGTTGTACAAAACAAATGGCCAAGTGTATGTTGCTGAACAATACAATCAAAAGGTTGTAGGTTCTTATTACCAACCACATGCAATTTGATAAAAATGGTTTCAAGCAAGATAACTTACTACTTTCACTGGCCGGGGATATTGGCATCCGCCAACAGAACCATAATTAACTGCCAAAATATTTACACCATCCTGCAAATAAGGCAGCATAGCTTAATATGAGCCAAACATCCAAGAGAACTTCTACGAACATTCATCTACAGAAAATGATAATAAGGCAGCATAGCTTAATGTGTGTCAAACGCCCAAGAGAACTTCTATGAGCATTCATCTACAGAAAATGATGATTGTTCTTTCAAGTGTTTCATCCTGTGAAAGACGGTACTATTCATTTGTATGACCGGTTTATCATACCAACATATAAGAAGATAAAGTATCTTTAAGAGCATCATGGAACAGACATGCTATGTGCTAGGTACAGTACATATTATGGTTTCTAAGAAATAAGCCAATGAGACCATATGTTGTTCTAGATACGACTAAAGGAAATTCCAATTTGGATACAGGATGCAAAGGAATCAGACATGTAACAGAAAATCAGGATGAAAGTTAAAATATTCATGTTGAACCAAACTTGTAGAATACTAATGCCCTGATGTCAAATGGCTAGCAGTATAATGTTAGGGCCTATGGTGTGGGTTTTTTTAATTCTGTGATTGATACTGAGAATAACAGTAGAGTCTCCTTAAAGGTATAGGCAGTATCTGGAAGGGGCATTAGGGGGTCATTTTAAAGATGGGCAGTCATATATCCAGAAAGGATAATGGACACTAATAGATGTTTCTAAAAATATATACTGAAGGAATACTTGATCATCTTTATTACAATCTCCTAGGGAACTCTAAATTTGATCTATCCCAATGGCTTCCAAACAAAACCCTCACTAATGTGCTATCCTAACTGCCATCGTCTGTGGATCTGCGTCAAAGGTAGATGTGTCACAGAAAAAGTTTACAACAAGCAAACAATCAACCAACATGAATTCACCCAACCCTAAATTATATGGATCATATAACTATTAACAGGAAAAAAGGAAAAGCTGCCATCAGTGTGTTGAGATGTACCAATTCTATCATCATAATGAAGTAATCAACTGTACAGTAGAATATACAAGAAATCTAGAGAATTACCATGTGGATTACAATATGTTCATCCAAGCTGTCACGTGGAATGCATCTCTGAAAAAACAGAGGGTACGCGGTTCAGAAACTGAAAGCATAACTTTAGAATCATGACAAATTGCCAACAGAAGAACATCCCAATTATACAAATGATGCCTCTTTGATAAGATATGCATCTCGCAATGGCCTTTGCTTCAAGATAATTTTAAGTAAGTATAGTTATCAATACATTCTTAAAAATCTAAATGCATAATAATATTAAACTTATAGTGTATCCATTGGATCTATCTTGCGACCAAACATTTAGCGACAACAAGGTCAAGACAAAAACCCTGAAATTAGTCAACTACTCAACTTACAGCTTTGATCGAGGAATAAACAAAATCTTTTCCTGTAGGATCCAACACATTAGATGGCAGCCTTATTGTATAAAAACCATCTTCATTCAGTAGTTCCTGCAATGCCAATAAAATGCAGAAGCATCAAATTAGTTGGGATGAACTATAAAGCAAAAATTAATGAAATCAAGAAAAAAAGGGCAATGGAGACAAAAAGGTACCGTAAATGCATCTTTTTCATCCACAGCCAACTCATTCCTCGTAAAGCGGAGCTTAGTGAGAGTCTGATCCAGAAAAGGAGTCACATAAATTGTAAATATATACAACATCACTGACTTTAAAAAAGAACATTAGAACCTAACATATGGTTAACTTGAGGGCAGTGTTAACATGGTTGCTTTTTCAATGACAAAACTAGTCAAATATTTCCCCCATTACAAAATACTAGCAAATTAAGCCACCAACAATTCTGAAGCAAAAGTACCATCCTAAATTGAACAATAGAATGAAAACTGAAGAGGCTTGTAAGAATATCGAACAAAAACTATACGAAACAAACAACTAATTGGAAGAAGATAATTCGTGATAGGTTTCCTTGCTTTGAGTGATTTGGGTCTCATCACTCGAACTAAGGAAAATTTTGGGTCTCATCACTTGAAGAAGATAACTCACGGTAGGTTTCCTTGCTTCCAGTGATGAGACCCAAAATCATTCAACGTCAGCAAATTTAATGTGAGATACCAGCAACCACATAATGTTCTCCTTACAACTAAGAAATCACCAAACAAATTATTAATAATGTGTACATCACCAATACTCCCACTAAAGAATAATAAAACAAACTTCCCCCTCCCATTCTCAAAACCCAAGTGACATATCAGACGAAGTCAAACAACACATAACACAGCTGTGAGAAGAAAACAAATAACAAGCCGATCTCATAATTCTGCATGAAGAGCTGAGAGGCGAGGAGATAAAGTTGCAGCCGAAAAAGAATAGGAAGCCAACACACAACTTCTCAGATCTGCCCATCCACTTCCAACCTAAACTCTGAATAATATGGATGTTTTACTCTTTAGCACAACTGAAGCAGCATTTTAGTCTGGAGTTGGAAGTTCATAAGTTGCATCAGTAATTAACTATTACGCATTTACTTATAAGTTTGGCTTCAACATGCTTAGTGCCCACAACTTCTGACCTATTTTAAATAGTTCTAGACAACCCAACTAGGGAGGATATTCTTACCCACTCTACCATTATCTAGAGACAAATTGCGTTTAATTAAGAAAAAACAAATCTCCCTTTTAGTGCTACATTGTAAAACTGAAACACTCCTTTTGTTATTGGCTCAATTATCCTGGTGTCTGCTTTGGTTATTACAGTACACTCTAGTCTTGCTTGCATTTGCTGATTTGCATGATCGAGTAGATGAGAATCAAAGTGTATAGTTGTCCTAGCTCAAACTCAACAGGTTGGTGTAACTAAGATAGTGGTGAATCCAGGTTTTTATAATATCAAGTCATGAAAACCAGGCACCCGTCTCATCCAGTACCAAAGCTTCTATTTTCACATTGCAGGATTTTGTAGCCACAGCAGTGGATCTGGTTTAGATAAGACCCTGAGGATATATAGAAATTTAACAAGCCAATATGCTATTAGAGATATATCACCCACAGTGTAGATGCAAGCTTTAATCTTCAGGACATAGGATTGTGACAAATGTGCAAACCAACAAATGACATAGAAGATCACTTTCTTAGTTACAGCACTATAAGTGACCCGAAATCAAGCAGATGTCTAATCTTTGTCTACTCAACCAATAAAGTAAACGTGACAATTATGCAATCAAGAAAAAAACACAAAACATAAGCAAATTAGTCACATAATTCCAACTCCTGAACGGTGTTTAGCACGCAACCTAGAAACAATAGGTTGTTTTTTCAAATCAAACGTGATATTACTAGGATGTATCAACGTCTCTCCAGATTGGGAGACACAGAGTTAACTTGCAGATGTTCAAATGGCATGCACATTAGACGTGTAGCCTTGACTCTACACGTCACATGATGCACCTTTTGTTGTGACTGAAGTAGATTGACAAGCTTTCCATTCATGTACAGCACACAAGATTAAGATAACCAGATAAATATGAGTTTAGGTCTTTATGTTACACTTACACAACATAGACACCATTAGATTCATATTCAAAAGAACTTCCATTGTGATTTTGTAATCATTGACTAAATATTGTACTCCCTCCGTCCTGGAAAGGATGACACAAATTTATTTAAATTTGGATGTATCTATATACTAAACAGTGTCTAGATACATCCGGATTTAGAAAAATCTTCAACATCCTTTTTAGGGTGGAGGAAGTATGAGTAATTTATGGTCAAAGCATGGATTTCGTTGGTCAAGACATGCCTTATATATTTCGATGGTCAAGACATGCCTTACTAGATTGACAAGCTAGGAAGTATATACTAACTAGCTTAGCTAGGCAAGGAACTAGCTAGGACATGCATAGATATAGAAAATTTGCACTGTAAATCTGTAATGCAGCAAACCAAGATTTTCTGGCGCAAGAGCCGATGGAGTGAACAGTAGCTACACCTTTTGGCAAAGCGCGACAACTGTCTATGGCGAGCTTTTTTATTCAGCATCATAAATGTGGCATGTCATACGTTATTATCACTCTGCTTGGCCGGCCATGATCTCATATTCCACCCAATGACGACTGGTTTCTTTCACCTCACAGAATGTGTCTGCCCAATGTTTGGCAACCACACACGAACTGGTAAAGCTTGACTATCAAGCAAACAATGTCTTAAACCCCATTGTCTAGCTCACTATATTTTATCAACTTAGCATGTGGTACTTACAGACTAAGGATAAATAATAGCAGCTAAACCGAATGAACAAACAAGTCATGAATCCTAAATTTAATAGCCCTGACAATACAAATAAGCTTCCTAAATGAAAAAAACAACAAACTGGCGCCCTCCACACCCCAATCTCCAGCCACCTCCTTTCTACCCCTTCTCTACACATGCGTCAAAGGGAATAACAAATGAAACAAAATAACCACGCCTAGATCCGATCTGTAGTTCAGATTTCTTAGCAATTTTCACGGACCAAACTACTGATAAGGGCGCAGTCAACCAAATCTACATCTAGGAGGTCCAATCACGGCCCGTCCACAGATCACGGGATCAGGAAGTAGGGAAAACAGATCAGCAAGCAACGGGAGATACGTACGAGGACGAGATCGAGCAACCAAACATGGAAGGGAAGCTACCGAAGTAAGGTTGAAGCAAACCTGGGAGCCGTGGGCGGAGGACTTGAGGCGGGCAGAGAAGGACCCGGCAGGGGTGAACCCTGCGCCAGCTCCGAGGTCATGCTCGAGGGTAAACTGGACGGTGTTGGACTCAGAGGTACCAGCCGCCTGTGCTGCATCTGCGGATCGGCGGCGGGAGGAGGCAACTACCGGCGCCGGTGAGGCCGGCCGAGAGGGGGTGGGGGAGGCCCGGATGCCGCCCTCGAACTCGTCATCGTCGTGGAGGAGCAGCTCGTCCGACTGGAAGGCGGAGAGGGAGAGCGAGTGGGCGAGGAGGAGAAGGAGGGGGAGGAGCAGGAGGAGGGAGCGGCGCGGTACGGCCATGGCTTTGGAAGGAGTGGCTTCGACTTTGGGAGAGATCGATGGCAACGCCGGCCGACGAGATATGTAGGATTGAAGGTTTTTTTTGTTTTTGCTTTTTTTTAGTGGAATATTTTTTAGAAGGATTTTTAGGCCAAACCTGGCCAACAGGCCGGCCCAGCACGACATAGGTACCCCCGTAGTTCATGGGCCTGGCATGGCCTGGCACACGGTGGCCCATTTAACGGGCGGGCTGTGCCGTAGCGGAGGCATGTCACGGTAGCTAAGCAGGCCGGCCCGTTAGGCTAAACAGGCTATATTTAAAAAATAAAAATAGAAAAAATAAAGATAATGTAAAAGGCTAAATGGGTCGTGCCAGACCGGCACGTGTGCTTCAGGTCACGGCCTAGGTGTGGCCCTAGTAGGCCAGGTATTGGCACGGCCTGTTAAGCCACATGACGAGTAAGGATGGTAATGAACAGGTTATAAGCAGGGTAAGACAGTATCATACTCATATCCATGTTGTTAATAGGTACAAAACTTTACATATATCTGTATCCACGGGTATAAAACTTTACCATGCCCATACCCGACGGTTATGGGTACCTGATGGGTAGATCCAATAATACATAATTTATTCACAATTTTACATTCATTAATAACATATTTAGAAAAATAATTATCTCTACTCAATAATAGGTAGACATGTACAAGATAATTATCAAAGGATAGAAATTGCAATCTCATACTCGTCCCTAGACTGTTCGAACACATATGTTGAAACTCTATAATTAAGTTTTACATATATTTTAAATGAGCAGGGTATGATTATACCGATGAATATAAGTCTATACCCGTGCCCGGACCCGTGACTTAACGGATAGGGTATGGGTATTACCCATAGGTATAAAAATATGCACATACTCTGCCAATGCGGGTACGGTACCCGGGGATAAAATTGTCATCCTTAATGACGAGTAAGGCCCCATAGGGGTTGGACATGCGTGCTTCGAGCCGGTCCACCAAGAAGCACGGCCCGATGGCCAGGTTTGTTGGTTTCAATGGACTTCGCTAAGATTTTTTGACTGAATTCTTCGCTAAGATATGAACTAGGCTAGTCAGGGGTATGGGCCGGTGCAGGGGTTCCTAGCATGAAAAACAAAAAAAATTATTGCAATGAACACACACAAGCTAAGATCTAATCTACGAGATTGGTGCAACGAGTTGATAGAGTACTAACCCTTGTAGATCCAAAGCGTTTAACGAGATTGTATTCTAGTGGTTGATGTAGTCGTACACTTGTCGATCTCAAGATCACGAATACGATCTGTCAACACCCGGATTTTTAATCCCAGATGCCTGTTATGCCATACATCGCAATCTCAGGATTACTATTTTTGCGAGACATAACAGAATTGGATACCATAGTACATCATCCATTACAAACCATACATAAGGTCTTACACAAATAAGGATCTCATGATCCAGTCTTAATACAACACAAGCAGCGGAATACGTAATAATAACGGTAGTGTAGGCGAAGCTCCATCTTTGGGGTCATAGGCAATGCTGACGATGGGAGATGATCCTAGTTCTCGTAACCTTCCTGGGGTCCATCCTCCAGGTACTCCTCTTCATAGTCTGGCCATGGAAATAGCCAGGGACAAAGTCATGAGTACTCTTTAAGTACTCGCAAACTAATACTAACAAGTGAAGGGGTTTTTTGTAATAGGACACTAGGCTCTAGGGTTGCTTTGCAAAAAGCCAGATTTACCTCTACTAAGTTCAGAAGCAAGAGAGCTAGTAAAAGTTTATAACACCTAAGTGGGAACTTGTATTTCATATCACAACCCTGTTGTGGTCAAGTCAAAGTCTCAAATCATTTCATAAGTCATTTTGGAAACATCTGACGGGGGAACAATATGGCCACTCCAACTGTCCATAACCGCGGACGCGGCTATTCGAATAGTTTGACACTCTACAGAGATTGAACACTTTCACCACAACATTCGATACATCCGTCAGGAACAAATCCTGAATTCACCATACTCAGTATGCGGATAATCAATCATAACCTTTCAATTACACGCCCTAGTATAATCACCTCTCCTGTGAGTTTGGCCTCCCAACCATGACCAACTGTCATCTTGGGTACTGCACAGGTGGACAATCTTCACAAGGTAGCCTCAGCTCAGACCTTGGCCGTGAGGGAACTAATACTAAGGTATATAAGTTTCCAGTCAAGCCCTACCTAATTCTCGGGTATTGTGGTTATACGATAAAATTGGAATGGTATCGCATCCAGACAACCATCAGTTTTATAAAGGGCTAAGGCTCATGCCTCAACATTTTCATCACCAAAATCATCTGGTGCTTGGAAACACATGTCAAAACATTTCAATAGAATGATCCATCATTCCAAGGTTTTCATAACCATTTTTCCACCAAGTATTCCCATCTAAAGTTGATCAAGTTTTATGCTTAGCACTAGCATCTACAAGTGGGGTAAGTACTAATAAGGGGTGGTAAACAAATGGAGTTTTAACTAAGTTCAATCTCATGCCTTAGGATGACATCAAGATTGTCTAGCTTAGGCCAAATTTTATGCTCTTTATGCAACCTTCATTTATCCTTCTAGAATCTACAATTCACTTAAGTAAACTCTAAGTAATAGCTTTGATAAAGAAATAAAGTATAAAGCTTGCAAGTAAAACTAGGATTGGTTTATCAAGTGGTTATGATCATATATGCTTTAAGGCATATAGTGGGCATGGACAAGCAAGTATTAGCTTGCATGGGTCAACTTGATTAGTAAGGCTTGCTAAGTTAATAGCTTGCAAGTATTGGCTTGCATCAGTATTAGTATAAGCTTGCATAAGTAGGGTATCTTGCAAGTATTAGCTTGCCTTGTGCAGAGCAGTGGTTGAAGTTCTCCTTGGTTTCTTCTTCGTAGTATCCTCCTTCCTCCTCGTATCCTTGGTCGGTACTAGCGTCTATAAATAAATATGAGGTACACAATCACCAAACAATACTTAACTACTTGCAATCATCACACACAAGGGTCCTATAGATGATCTAGCATCATCACTAACATTACGAGACTAAAGCTTAGTTTAATTCCTTTTATTTTTAGAAAAGTAATTTCTACTCATTGAAAAACTACTTAAGATTTAATATTCTCCAAACCAAATATGGGATCATGTTGACACATGTCATCACCACATATTTCAGTACATGGGAATGTGATTTAAAGTGGTGTCACAATTTAATAAGGTTTAACCTTTTATTTTAATTAAATAAAGTGACTAGAAATGCTTATGTGGCATTCTTTTATTACTTGGTCATTATTTCTGTAAGTAAACCTATATATTTTTATATATTCTGAAAGGTATGGTTAAATGTGATTTTGAGAGTTGGAATTAACTCAAAAGCTATTATGGTTTAAATTTGAAAAATGTTTGAATGCAGAAAAGCTTCTGCCTTGTCATTTTTACCAAGGATGATCTACAGGTTCAAATGACTTGAATCCAACGGGCTTGGATTCAGCATTTCCAGACCTTTATAACAAAATTAGTTTCATTCAATTTCGTTCACTGAATCGATCTGGGTTGATTTTTGAATCTAGGTGCAGAAGTGGGTTTGAAATAAAATAGAAAAGGTTAATTTCAAATGACTGGGCTGCGCGGGAAGTGATACTGGGCCGGCCTGCTAAGCACAGCGCTTACGCGGGCTGGTTAAGTCGCTGTCCCCACGCGTCAGTGAGACGAGGGGGTGCGAAGCGGTATGGGGCGATGTGAGCCGTGGGATCTTGTTCTAATCTAACGGCTGAGGGTCGTCGTCCACGTCGGGAAACTCCGGCGAGACTGAAACCTAACGCGGCGGATGAGGGTCATTGGGGGCTCACCGGGGCTCAGACGAGGGTCGGCGAGGCGGGCGAACGACGAAGTCGACGATGGCGAACCTCCTGGTACTGGCAGCTTCTCCTGGGGCGGCTCCAATCACTGGCTTCCTTCTTCTCCAGCAGCGGCGGGCTCCGGTGAAATTCCGACGAAGCGCTGCTCGCCTTGCTTCGGGAACGGGGTGGAACGATCAGTGAGGAGAGGGGAGTGAGATGGTGTGCTCAATTCGGCTGGGGGTGGCCTCTATTTATAGTCGCGACGACAAGACCGAACGGCATGGGCAGGCGATGGTGGCGACATGTCTACGGGCTGCTAGAGGCATGGTCGGCGGTGGCGATCGCTTGATGGTCTCCTGGCGATGCTCTATGGCTTTAATGCGCATGTAGGGGCGGTGGCAAATGGTGTGGAACATGCGATGCTCTACGCGGCCGAGGCGGCGTCTCCGACGGCGAGCGGTGGCTGTGAGGCATGGGGCGGCAAACGGGTATGCCTGGCGGTCTCCTGGGACGGTGGTGATCATGTATGCACGCGGCGAGGGCGGCGCGCGGTCTGTGAGCGTCGGTCGAGCGTGGCGCACGGGGCGCGCTCTCGGCATGATTTCTGGCGAGCTTGGCATGGTCCGTGCGTGTGGTCCAGGGGTTGGCAAGGTTCGAGCGCTGGACAAGGAGTGGCGGTGGGGTGTTGGCTTGCTCCCAGACATGTTGGTTAGGCTTGTTTCTTCTCCTAGCTCGCAGTCGACATGGGAGTGACAAGGGTGCACTCGGGCTCCTCACCATTGATGGCATTGCCAAGCTTACAGTGATGCTAGAGGTTTGCATTTGAGCTAGATGATCTACTAAAGCCTAATTGAAACTAGAGAGGGAACAAGTTAGGCTCCAATCACTGCTCACAATAGTGTTTAGATTTTATTTGATTTGAATCTGCAAAGTGTTTGATGAAATGGCCGCAAGAATTCAAGTTTTGAATTTTGAAAAGATTTTTGGTGGGTGTGCTAGGTTGGTGCTGGTGAGTCTGCAGATTTTGGGTTTTGAAAGTTGAGCTTGTTTCAGTGGTTTTTGAAAAAGTGGGATCTTCCCATATGATAAAGATTCAATTTTGAATTGTCATTTAAACTATGCATTTGAAAGTTTCTGGATGATAACCAAGTGGGCCTTGATACTTTGTTATGAGTACAATCAAGGGGTGTAAAGATCCAAACAAGTTTCTGTTAAGTTCTGAAAGTTTGGGACAGCCAAAGTAGGCATGGGAGTTAAATTGGTCAAAATGACCATTCACTTATTTTGTTTGTTTTTTGATTTATTTGTCTTTGGGAAAAGTTTGGGAATTGTTTAGATGATGTTTAATTCACCTAAGAATCCATTTACAAGAAAAGAAACACATAA
Source organism: Avena sativa (assembly GCA_916181665.1). Taxonomy (NCBI): domain Eukaryota; kingdom Viridiplantae; phylum Streptophyta; class Magnoliopsida; order Poales; family Poaceae; genus Avena; species Avena sativa. The sequence goes on along the minus strand of OV702282.1, from coordinate 232,600,267 downwards.
ACAAGGCAATTCAAAAGAATTCAAAATGGGATGCATACACACATGCATGCTTTCATATTTTTATTTAGAAAAGTTTTTGTTAACCCTAATTTTGATAATTAGAGTTTGATGATCTTAGTTTAATATTTTTGGGATGTTACAAACCTTCCCCCCTTAAACAAAATCTCGTCCCGAGATTTGAAAAAGGACGAACAGATTACCTAGGATTTGAAGAGATCGGGAAACTCCGTCCTGATGTGATCTTCGCGCTCCCAGGTAGCTTCCTCTTCTGTGTGGTTGCTCCACTAAATCTTGAGAAACTTGATGCTTCGGGTTCGGGTAGTTCGGAAAGCTTCTTCCAAAATATGGATGGGTACTTCGGGATAGGTCAGGTCATCATTGATCTCTATGGTCCGGTGATCGATATTCTTGAACACTTCGGTCTTCTCGGGGACTTCGAGACACTTGCGATGTAATGAGATATGGAACACATTGTGCACCGCTGACATCTCTTCGAGTAGTTCCAATTGATACGACACTTCTCCTCGACGGTTCAGAATCTTGAAGGGTCCGATATATCTGGGGGCTAACTTTCCTTTGAGTTGGAAACGCTGCATTCCCTTCAATGGCGACACCTTCAGATACACAAAATCTCCTATGTTGAAGGCGAGGTCTCGACGTCTCTTGTCGGCGTAACTCTTTTGTTTGGACTGGGCTGTCTTGAGGTGCTCACGAATCTTGTGAACCTTCTCTTCTGCTTCTCGTAGGATGTCGGGTCCGAAAATCTGACTCTATCCTACTTCTGACCAGTTAAAAGGGGTGCGACACTTCCTTACGTACATGAATTCAATGGGGCCATTTGCAAACTAGCTTGATAAATGTTGTTGTATGCAAATTCTGCAAACGGCAGACAGTCTTCCCACTTAGATCCATATTCCAACACACATGCTCTCAGCATATCTTCGAGTATTTGATTTACTTGCTCCGTTTGTCCATCGGCCTAAGGGTGATAAGCGGTACTGAAATCTAGTCGGGTTCCTAAACCCTCTTGAACTTTCTTCCAGAATCTCGAGGTAAATTGAGTTCCTCGATCAGATACGATGTTCTTGGGGACTCCATGCAAACTAACGATTCTAGCGATGTATAACTCCGCTAGCTTCAAACTCTGATATGTGGTCTTGACGGGTAAGAAATGGGAAACTTTGGACAATCGGTTCACTATGACCCAGATAGAGTCATTTCCCCTACTAGAAGTAGGCAATCCGGTGATAAAGTCCATTCTAACGGAATCCCATTTCCATTCCGGAATCTGCAATGGTTGCAACAATCCAGCGGGTCTTTGATGTCCTGCCTTGACTCGCTGACATATATCACACTTGGCGATATAGCTTCCGATTTCTCTCTTCATCTTATGCCACCAAAATTTCTCTTTCAAATCTTGATACATCTTAGTTCCTCCGGGATGGATAGAATAAAGAGTATCATGAGCTTCCTTCAGAATAAATTCTTTCAACTCAGAATCTGCTGGTACACAAAGGCGTCCTTTGTACCATAGAACTCCTTCTTCGTCTTCGGTGAATCCGGGTACTTTGCCGGTACCAATACGACGCTTGATTCCGTCGATACTAGCATTTCCCTTCTGCGTCTATTTGATTTGACTGATCAAAGTGGGTTGAAGTTCTATGAGCCAAAAATCCTTCACTTACTAATTCCATTCGAAAATCTTCCATTTCTTTGTGCAAGCTTGGTTGCTCCTTTAAAATCATGGAGTTCAAGCGGCACGGCAATCTGCTAAGGGCATCTGCTACCACGTTGGCTTTACCGGGGTGATAGTGAATCTCTAGGTCGTAATCCTTGATTAGCTCAATCCATCTTCTCTGTCTCATATTCAGTTCCTTCTGAGTGAATATATACTTCAGGCTCTTGTGATCCGAATAAATCTCACAACGATTTCCCATCAGGTAATGTCTCCATGTCTTCAGGGCTAGAACTACGGCTGCGAGTTCGAGGTCATGGGTTGGGTAATTTTTCTCATGTTGTTTCAGTTGTCGAGATAGATAAGATATAACTTTGCCTTCTTGCATTAGCACACATCTGAGACCGATCTTGGATGCATCACAATACACATCGAAGGGCTTCGTGATATCCGGCATGATTAAGATTGGGGCTGAAATCAATCTCCTTTTGAGTTCTTGAAAACTCGCTTCACATTTGTCGGTCCATTCAAACTTCTTGTCCTTCTTCAGCAATTGGGTCATGGGTCTGGCGATACTCGAGAATCCTTCTACGAACTTTCGGTAATATCCCGCCAATCCGAGAAATGCACGAACTTGGGTTTGAGTGGTTGGGGCTTGCCAATCTTCGACATCTTTCACCTTTGCGGGATCAACGACAATTCCTCCGGCTGATACAATGTGAACGAGGAATCCTACCTCCTGTAACCAGAATTCACATTTGCTAAACTTGGCAAACAGCTGATGCTCTCTAAGGGTTCCAAGAATGGTCCTTAGGTGTAGCTCATGTTCTTCTTCCGATTTGGAATAAATCAGAATGTCATCGATGAAAACAACAACAAACTTATCCAGGAAGTCCATAAAAATTTTATTCATGAGATTCATGAAATAAGCGGGGGCATTGGTTAATCCAAAGGACATAACGGTATACTCGTATAATCCATATCAGGTGGTAAAGGCAGTCTTGGGAATATCTTCTGCATGAATCTTGAGTTGATGATAGCCAGTCCTAAGATCAATCTTAGAAAACACTTTGGCACCGGTCAACTGATCAAACAAATCTTCTATCTTGGGCAAGGGATACTTGTTCTTGATGGTGACATCATTCAACTTCCTGTAATCCGTACACAAACGGTTACCTCCATCCTTCTTGTCCACAAACAAAACAGGTGATCTCCAAGGTGACGCAGTTGGTTGAATCAATCCAATTTCCAACATGGAATCCAGTTGCTTCTTCAGTTCTGCCAGTTCCGACGGGTTCATACTATAGGGTCTCTGGGCTATGGGTCCTGTTACGGGGATTAGTTTGATGATAAACTCGATATCTCGATCTGGGGGCATACCGGGCAAAACATCTGGAAATACATCGGGGTATTCACAGACTATCCGTACTTGGTCAATGGTAGGTTGGGCTATACTCTTGTTGCACTTGAATTGGCGAGGTAAGGTTTCATATATATGCTCGACTGATATTCCGGCGGTACTGGTCATGGTGATGGCTTTCTTGGCACAGTCAATCAATCCTTTATGTTTGGACATCCAATCCATTCCTAGTACTACTTCCAAACCTTTAGTTCCGAGTACTATCAGATTAGCATAAAAATCTATGCCATGGATTCGAATAGGGATGGCCTTGCAAATTTGCCTAGCCTTGGTGGTTGATCCGAGAATTTGGACGATCTTAACATGCTTCAGTTTTGTTGGTTGAATTTTACTAGTGCATGCAAATTCTTCGGTGACAAATGAATGCGATGCACCAGAATCAAACAACACTCTTGCAAGTACTGAATTAACAGAAAACATACTCAGCACGACGTCTGGCGCTTCCTGAGCTTCTTCAGCATGCATGAGGAAAAGACGGCCGTTGCGGTTGAGCGAATTCCCTAGGGCAAACCTTCTTCCTGGCTGAACAAGACGCTGCTGCTGAGCTGGGGCATTTGCATTGGGGGTTGCGGCATTCTTCTTGTTGGGGCACTCGTTGGAATAGTGGCCCTTATTTCCACAGTCATAACAAATCACTTGTGACTTGTCCTTTGCTGCTACAGGCACATCATTGCTTCCAGTCCTCGGGGCAGTGTTGGTGTTGGTGGTAGCATTGTTGTTGAACTTGGGTGGGGCACGGTTGAAATTGCTAGAGTTCCCGGGGTTGTTGTGATTTCCTCCGGGCCTTGGGTTTCCACGGTTGGGGTAGGTTGGACGGTTCATCGGGGGTCTGTTGGTACTTGGGGAAAATCCTGGAGATGGGTTAGGGCGATACTTTGGGGTCTGATGGGTTCCTGGCCGGTGCATCATGCGACGCTTGCGGTTCTCATTGGCTTGGTTGATCTTTCCTTCCATTTGGATGGCAGAGTCGACCAGGGCTTCAATATCAGCAAAGGGGATATTGACTAACACAGCCTGCATCTCATCATGCAGACCATTCAAGAATCTTTCTTTCTTCTTGGCTTCGGTGTCGATTTCATCCGGGGCATACCTAGTTAATGGCAAGAATTTGTCACAGTATTCCACTATAGTCATCCTTCCTTGCTTCAGTTCTCTGAACTCGTCTCTCATCCTCTTGATTAAACCCGGTGGTACATGGGTTCTGCTAAACTTGACCTTGAATTCCTCCCAGGTCATCATCTGGCCTCCGGTCATTGCACGAACACTGTTCCACCATGCTCTGTCATCTCCGGCTAGATAGTGGGTGGCGAACAAAACTTTCTCGTTAGCTTATACTTCGGCGAATTCTAGGTTATTTTACATGGTTTGCAGCCAATCATCGGCGTCTAAGGGCTCTTCCGACTTAGTGAAAACAGGTGGGTTGGTGTTCTGGAAATTCTTGAGCTTAGATCCATGGTTGTCCTGATTTCCGTGGCCTTGGTTGTTGTGGGCAAGCTGAGCTATCTGTTGCAGGGTGGCTAGGTTGGCTTGACGTTCCGCTCTTTCAGATTCACGGTCAGAAGTCAACATTTGCAGTATCCGCAACATCTGGTCCGGGGATGAACCACTTCCTCCACGTGGAATCTGAAGATTGAGATAGATCATGAGAAAAGAGGGAAATTTCTAAGGTTCTTGGACTTTGAGAAGTTTTTAAAGTTTGACTCAAATTTTTCTAGCAACTTGCTTTTCATTCATTCATTCATAGCACATGGTACAACACACACCACAACAAAGGGAAACAGATGGTTTTAAGAACCATTCTGGAAACTACGATACAGTGGGACCGAATACTACTCACTATGCTAGTGCTCAAGTGCTACTACTCCTCAGAGTCGGTGTAGTCGTCATCCTCATCATCCTCGTTGTCATCGATGAAGGCGTAATCATCCTCATCGGTGAAGAAATCCATAGCCTAATCTTCCAGGAAATCATCATCATCACTGAGATAGGAGTAGGGGTCCCCACGAAGATCCTCTCCGGCATTCTCCCTTTCCTCCAACTGCATGTCTCTCTCATGGATGGTCTCCTCCAAAGACGAGATACGGTGGCGAAGACGGGCAATGATGCGCTCCTTCTTGTCGAGCTAACGACGGCGAGACTTGCGATCCTTCGCTAGCATGGCGATGGTCTGATCCTTCGTCTTGATGATGGCGGACTTGTGGTTGGAGTAGTCACAACAGTTGTCCAACTCTTGCTGACGATCGTACATCATGAAGCTAAGGTGGTCCAATTGAGTTTTCAGCTCGTGGTGGTATGGGGATTCCAGGGGTTGTCCATTAGCATCACGCCTTGGGCAAAACTCAAAGCGAGTACCCTTGATCTGGTTGATACTCTGCCCACACAGACGAGAAAGAGCTTCCTGCATTGCCCTGGCAAGTCCATCGAGCCAGTTGTTCTCTCTTAGGGTGAACTGAATTCCCTCAGTAGTGGGAGGTTCAATATTTCCTCGGAGACTTGCAACAACTAGCCACTGCAGATCTTCTCCTCCTTGATCATTGAGCTGAGCTCCTAAGAACTCGGGGTGAGGACGCTCCAGAAGTTCCGAAAGCTGGTCCAAATCCCTCTCAAAGATAAGGTCTCCGCCATTTCCCAATTGGTAAAACTTGTTGTACTTCACATCCATCTAAAAGAATATAAGATGAGTAAGTTAGTAGAGTGATCAAGTGTGTCAAATTTTATGTATTATGCAAGATTTTTTGAGGAACATGAATTTTCATGAAAGAAGTGAGTGATAAGAATGGGAATAAGTTTTTTGTAAATATTTGCTTCCTTTGGTTTTGAAACTAAGTTTTTGATTCAAACGACCAGTCTAACTAGGGTCTCCTATGGTCAGGATGGCTCTGATACCAACTTGTCAACACCCAGATTTATAATCCCAGATGCATGTTATGCCATACATCGCAATCCAAGGATTACCATTTTTGTGAGACATAACAGAATTGGATACCACAGTTCATCATCCATTACAAACCATACATAAGGTCTTAAACAAATAAGGATCTCATGATCCAGTCTTAATACAACACAAGCAGTGGAATACGTAATAATAACGGTAGCGTAGGCGAAGCTCCATCTTCGGGGTCACAGGCAATGCTGACGATGGGAGATGATCCTAGTTGTCGTAACCTTCCCGGGGTCCATCCTCCAGGTACTCCTCTTCATAGTCTGGCCATGGGAATAGCCAGGGACAAAGCCATGAGTAATCTTTAAGTATTCGCAAACTAATACTAACAAGTGAAGGGTTTTTTGTAATAGGACACTAGGCTCTAGGGTTGTTTTGCAAAAAGCCAGATTTACCTATACTAAGTTCAGAAGCAAGAGAGCTAGTTAAAGTTTATAACACCTAAGTGGGAACTTGTATTTCATATCACAACCCTGTTGTGGTCAAGTCAAAGTCTCAAATCATTTCACAAATCATTTTGGAAACATCTGACGGGGAAACAGTATGGCCACTCCAACTGTCCATAACCGCGGACGCGGCTCTTCGAATAGTTTGACACTCTGCAGAGATTGTACACTTTCACCACAACATTCGATACATCCGTCAGGAACAAATCCTGAATTCACCATACTCAGTATGCGGATAATCAATCCTAACCTTTCAATTACACGCCCTAGTATAAGCACCTCTCGTGTGAGTTTGGCCTCCCAACCATGACCAACTGTCATCTTGGGTACTGCACAGGTGGACAATCTTCACAAGGTAGCCTCAGCTCAGACCATGGCCATGAGGGAACTAATACTAAGGTATATAAGTTTCCAGTCAAGCCCTACCCAATTCTCGGGTATTGTGGTTGTACGATAAAATTGGAATGGTATCGCATCCAGACAACCATCAGTTTTATAAAGGGCTAAGGCTCATGCCTCAACATTTTCATCACCAAAATCATCTGGTGCTTGGAAACACATGTCAAAACATTTTAATAGAATGATCCATCATTCCAAGGTTTTCATAACCATTTTTCCACCAAGTATTCCCATCTAAAGTTGATCAAGTTTTATGCTTAGCACTAGCATCTACAAGTGGGGGTAAGTACTAATAAGGGGTGGTAAACAAGTGGAGTTTTAACTAAGTTCAATCTCATGCCTTAGGATGACATCAAGATTGTCTAGCTTAGGCAAAATTTTATGCTCTTTATGCAACCTTCATTTATCCTTCTAGAATCTACAATTCACTTAAGTAAACTCTAAGTAATAGCTTTGATAAAGAAATAAAGTATAAAGCTTGCAAGCAAAACTATGATTGGTTTATCAAGTGGTTATGATCATATATGCTTTAAGGCATATAGTGGGCATGGTAGCAAGCAAGTATTAGCTTGCATGGGTCAACTTGATTAGTAAGGCTTGCTAAGTTAATAGCTTGCAAGTATTGGCTTGCATCTGTATCAGTATAAGCTTGCATAAGTAGGGTATCTTGCAAGTGTTAGCTTGCCTCGTGCAGAGCAGTGGTTGAAGTTCTCCTCGGCTTCTTCTTCGTCGTATCCTCCTTCCTCCTCGTATCCTTGGTCGGTACTTGCGTCTATAAATAAATACGAGGTACACAATCACCAAACAATACTTAACTACTTGCAATCATCACACACAAGGGTCCTATAGATGATCTAGCATCATCACTAACTTTACGAGACTAAAGCTTAGTTTAATTCCTTTTATTTTTAGAAAACTAATTTCTACTCATTGAAAAACTACTTAAGATTTAATATTATCTAAACCAAACATGGGATCATGTTGACACATGTCATCACCACATATTTCAGTACATGGGAATGTGATTTAAAGTGGTGTCACAATTTAATAAGGTTTAACCTTTAATTTTAATTAAATAAAGTGACTAGAAATGCTTATGTGGCATTCTTTTATTACTTGGTCATTATTTCTGTAAGTAAACCTATATATTTTTATATATTCTAAAAGGTATGTTTAAATGTGGAGAGTTGGAATCAACTCAAAAGCTATTATGGTTTAAATTTGAAAAAAGTTTGAATGCAGAAAAGATTTTGCCTTGTTATTTTTACCAAGGATGATCTACATATCCAAATGACTTGAATCCAACGGGCTTGGATTCAGCATTTCCAGACCTTTCTAACAAAATTGGTTTCATTCAGTTTGGTTCACTGAATCGATCTGGGTTGATTTTTGAATCTAGGTGCAGAAGTGGGTTTGAAATAAAATGGAAAAGGTTAATTTCAAATGACTGGGCTGCGCAGGAAGTGATACTGGGCCAGCCTGCTAAGCACGACGCTTACGCGGGATGGTTAAGTCGCTGTCCCCACGCGTCAGTGTGACGAGGGGGTGCGAAGCGGTATGGGGCGATGTGAGCCGTGGGATCTTGTTCTAATCTAACGGCTGAGGGTCGTCGTCTACGTCGGGCAACTCCGGCGAGACTGAAACCTAACGCGGCGGATGAGGGTCGTTTGGGGCTCACCGGGGCTCAGGCGAGGGTCGGCGAGGCGGGCGAACGATGAAGTCGACGACGGCGAACCTCCTGGTACTGGCAGCTTCTCCTGGGGCGGCTCCAATCGCTGGCTCCCTTCTTCTCCAACAGCGGCGGGCTCTAGTGAAATTCCGGCAAAGCGCTGCTCGTCTTGCTTCGGGAACAGGGTGGAACGATCAGTGAGGAGAGGGTGAGATGGTGTGCTCAATTCGGCTGGGGGTGGCCTCTATTTATAGTCGTGACAACGAGACCGAACGGCATGGGCAGGCGACGGTGGCGACATGGCTATGGGCTGCTAGAGACATAGCCGGCGGTGGCGATCGCTTGATGGTCTCCTGGCGATGCTCTACGGCTTTAATGCGCATGTAGGGGCGGTGGCAAATGGTCTGGAACGTGCGATGCTCTGCGCGGCCGAGGTGGCGTCTCCGACGGCGAGCGGTGGCTGTGAGGCATGGGGCGGCAAACGGGGATGTCTGGCGGTCTCCTGGGACGGTGGTGATCGTGTATGCACGCGACGAGGGCGGCGCGCGGTCTGTGGGCGTCGGTCGAGCATGGCACACGGGGCGCGCTCTCGGCATGGTTGCTGGCGAGCTTGGCATGGTCCGTGCGTGTGGTCCAGGGGTTGGCAAGGTTCGAGCGCTGGACAAGGAGTGGAGGTGGGGTGTTGGCTTGCTCCCAGACATGTTGGCTAGGCTTGTTTCTTCTCCTAGCTCGCTGTCGACATGGGAGTGACAAGGGTGCACTCGGCCTGCTCACCATTGATGGCATTGCCAAGCTTACAGTGATGCTAGAGGTTTGCATTTGAGCTAGATGATCTACTAAAGCCTAGTTGCAACCAGAGAGGGAACAAGTTAGGCTCCAATCACTGCTCACAATAGTGTTTAGATTTTATTTGATTTGAATCTGCAAGGTGTTTGGTGAAATGGCCGCAAGAATTCAAGTTTTGAATTTTGAAAAGATTTTGGTGGGTGTGCTAGGTTGGTGCTGGTGAGTCTGCAGATGCTTGGGTTTTGAAAGTTGAGCTTGTTTGAGTGGTTTTTGAAAAAGTGGGATCTTCCCATATGATAAAGATTCAATTTTGAATTGTCATTTAAACTATGCATTTGAAAGTTTCTGGATGATCACCAAGTGGGCCTTGATACTTTGTTATGAGTACAATCAAGGGGTGTAAAGATCCAAACAAGTTTCTGTTAAGTTCTGAAAGTTTGGGACAGCCAAAGTAGGCATGGGAGTTAAATTGGTCAAAATGACCATTCACTTATTTTGTTTGTTTTTGATTTATTTGTCTTTGGGAAAAGTTTGGGAATTGTTTAGATGATGTTTAATTCACCTAAGAATCAATTTACAAGCAAAGAAACACATAAACAAGGCAATTCAAAATAATTCAAAATGGGATGCATACACACATGCATGCTTTCATATTTTTATTTAGAAAAGTTTTTGTTAACCCTAATTTTGATGATTAGAGTTTGATGATCTTAGTTTAATATTTTTGGGATGTTACACGATCCTTCCAGCGCCGTGATCCGGCATCGCTTCCGTAGTCGGTCACATGTTCGGTACTCGATAAAGACCTTCCTCTCCCTTGTTCCAGCAGGAAGCAGAGGTTATAGATCTCTCGATTTCAACAGCACGCGGCGTGGTGGTGAAACGGAGTAGATCCCGCAGGTCTTCGTCTAAGCCGGAGCGAGTTATGGTGGAGTGGAGAGACCTCAACAATTAGGGTTTAGAGGCCGAGGGGTGGATGTGGTCGGCTGCGGCTAGGGCAGCGGCGGTGCAAGGCGGCGGCAGCGCTAGGGTGGCGGTGGCTTGTGCGGCAACAGCGGCTTGGGGTTAGGGTTTGGGTTGAGGGGAGAGGGGTTGCCCGCTCCCCTCCTTTTATGAGAGGGAGAGGCGGTTTGGGGAGGGCGGGCGAGTCCTCCCCCAACTCCCTCTCCTTGGCCGTCGGTGGAGGGAGAGGAGGTTTCCTCTCCTCCCTCCACTAGGATTTGACTTTCATGTTGGGATTTGACTTTTTTAAACTAGTGTTTGACTATTCAAACTATAGTTTGAATTCTCTCTTCCCATTGCCCAACCAAGTGACCTAGGGTATGAACCATTCATCCCATTAGGGTTTAGTACATTCCATGTACCCCTTCCCTCTGAAGTAGTGGACCTTCTAGATCATTCTAAAAGCTTCCGGTCCAAATACCGAAAACATTTCTGAACCTCGGAAAACAACTTTCCTTATATGAATCTTATTCTCCGGACCATTCCGGATCTCCTCGTGATGCATGGACCCAATCTGAGACTCCGAACAACATTCAGTCTCCAACATACATTACATATCTACTAAACAACATTGAATCCTTAAGTGTGTCTCCCTACAGTTCATGAATTATGCAGACATGATCAAGATACTTCTCCGATCAATAACAAATAAAGGAATATGGAAATTCATATGGCTCTCACATATTTCTATGATTACTTCGTGATCGAATGAACCATTTACATACGATACCAATTTCCTTTTGTCTCGCGATACATTACTTATCCGAGGTTTGATCGTCGGTATCTCCGCATACCTAGTTCAACCTCGTTATAGATAAGTACTCTTTACTCGTTCCGTGATATGTGATCCCTTGTGTGATCCAGTCACATGCTTGCAAGCCAATTGAATGACATTCTACCAAGAGGACCCAGAGTATATCTATCTGTCATATGTATGGACAAATCCCACTCTTGATTCATGTGCCTCAACACATACTTTCAGAATACTCAATGCCACCTTTATAACCACCCAGTTACGAAGTGGTGTTTGATGTCATCAAAGCATTCATATGGTGATGGTGATTAACATGATCTCATGGTCAAAGGATTTAGGTTACTATGTATTTGAAAGCTTATAGCAACCAAATTATTGAATGCCTTGATCTTATGCTACGCTTAACTATAGGACTGTGTCCATCACATCATTCTTCTAATGATATGACCTTGTTATTAATAACATACAATGTTCATGATCAGGAAACCATAATCATCAATCAATCAACAAGCTAGTATTACAAGAGGCTTACTAGGGACTCTTACATGTTTACAAATCACAGAAGTATTAATGTTTCCGGTTAATATAATTATAGCATGGTATATAAACATTTACCATAAACACAAAGATATAATAATAACTACTTTTATTATTGCCGCTTAGGCATATCTCCAACAGCCAGGCCTAATGCCATAATTTATTTTGTGAGGATGGACTTGATCGCTGGCGGGGGCAGGTAACCCCTGGTGCAAATCCTATGTTGCCTCACTGAGGGTTATCGCGTTGATGCTCACGTGGGGAGGTGATGTACTTTGTTTGGTTTTCGCTTTCTAAAAGTTGTTGGTATAATATAGGGCTTGGTACCACAGTTTGTCCGGAGATAAATGGTACTTGTGTCGGTAATTATGAGCATATTTAGCATTGCTATTCCAAGACGTGTTTCAAGTAAATATTTTCCTTATATATGAAAATATTGAAGGGATTCGCGGCATAGTAAATCAAAATTTTCTACGGATGCGAACAGAGGGAAAGCCAAGATCTAATCTAGGAGATGCAAACAACGAGAGAGATTGGATTAGATCTTCATACCCTTGAAGATTCGCACAGCGGAACGTTCGTCGGAACGTGGGTGATGTAGTCGTACTCGCTTCTCCTCCTCGCGATCCGATCCGATCTAGCACCACAAGTGGCGGTGCCTCCGTGAGATGCACACGTGCAGCACCTCGACGTCTCCTCCTTCCTCGGACCAGCAAGTATGGTGGATAGACGGATTGGATCTACAACACGACGGCGTGGTGTATATGGTGGAGAATTTCTGCAGCAGGGCTTCGCCTACAAACAGTCGGGAGGGAGAGAGGAAGGGCAGCAGGGCGGCTAGGGTTGGAGGGGAAGGTGTGGGGGGTGGTGCGCCCCCAGCCCTCTTTATATAGAGGGGTGGGGCGCAGCCCTAGCCCCTCCCCCAAGCCCAAACCGGCGGCCCCAAAGGAGGACTGGGGGGCAAGGAAACCCCCCCTTCTAGAAGCTCTATCTAGGGTTTAAACCCTCTTTGGCCGGCTGGGCCCTATGGGGCCTTGTGCCCCTGGCCCAATGCGGCCAGGGCACTCCATCATAGGCCCATGCCCCCTCCCGGAAGGTGAGGCCATGTTGGTCCCCTTCCGGAAGGTTCTAGAAGCTTCCGGTACAATACCGATTAACCCAGAACAATTCCGAACTCCAAAAACTGCGCTGCCTTATATGAATCTTATTCTCCGGACCACTCCAGAACCTCTCGTGATGTCCCGGATCCCATCCGAGACTCTGAACAAAAACTCATAAACCAATTATCCAATCTATCCTAGCGTCGAGACACGTTAAGTGTGTGACCCTGCGGGTTCGAGAATATGCAGACATGATCTTCTATCAATAATCAACAGCGGGGTCTGGACACCCATATTTACTCCCACACATTCATCGATGATCATATCGGATGAACCACGATGCCAGGATTCAATCAATCCCATATATATTCCCTTCGTCTCGCGATATTTTACTTGCCCGAGATTTGATCGTCGGTACCGTCATACATAGTTCAATCTCGTTCACAGCAAGTACTTTACTCGTTCCGTAATCCGATATCACTTTGTGATTAACTCCTTAACCACATGCTTGCAAGCGGTGTTGATATCGATTACCGAGTGGGCCCGAAGTATATCTCTCCGACTTGGGAGGGACAAATCCCATCTCGATACATACAACCCAACAGATACTTTTCGATCACATGAGAGACACCTTTATGATCACCCTCTCATAGGATGACGTTTGATGACCTCAAAGCTTTCTTCCGATACCAGGGAGTTGTATTATCTCATGGTCTAAGGAATACAATATTTGACATAAGAAAAGCTTCGCAAAGACGAACACGATGACACGATCTAATTGCTTCGCTTAGTTTGGGTCTGTCCACCATATCATTCTCCCAATGATATGATCTCATTATTAATCGACAACTCATGTCTATGGTTAGGAAACCTTAACCATCATTAATCAATGAGCTAGTCCATAGAGGCATACTAGGGACACGGTGTTGTTCACAAACCACACAAGTATTAAAGTTTCCGCTTAATACAATTCTAGCATGGAATATAAACATTATCATGAACAAGAATTATAATAATAACATCTTTATTATTGCCTCTAGGGCATAATTCCAACAGTCTCCCACTTGCACTAGAGTCAATAATCTAGTTTACATTTGGCAACAATCTCACACCCATGGCACTGAGGTGTTGATCATGTTTTACACGTGGAAGAGGTTTAGTCAATGGATCTGCGACATTCAGATCTATATGTACTTTGCTAATCTTCAGATCTCCATCTGCTATATAATCTCGGATTATATGAAACTTGCGGTTGATATGCTTGGTCTTTGGATGATATCTTGGTTCCTTAGCGAGTGCTATGGCGCCAGTGTTGTCACACAATATCTCCAGTGGGTCCAATGCACTTGGAACCACGCCAAGCTCAGTGATGAAGTTTCTGATCCAAACTCCTTCACTTGACGCTTCTGCAGTAGCCATGTATTCTGCTTCTACTGTAGATCCTGCGATCACGCTTTGCTTGCAGCTTCTCCAGCTCACAGCTCCTCCATTCAAAATATACACGTATCCTGTCTGAGATTTAGAATCATCCTTGTCAGTGTCGAAACTAGCATCGACGTAACCTTTTACGACGAGTTGTTCATCACCCCCATAGACTAAGAACATTTCTTTAGTTCTATTTAGGTACTTTAGGATGTTCTTCACGGCTGTCCAGTGTTCCACTCCTGGATCACTTTGATATCTGATCGTCAAACTAAGAGCATTGGACACATCCGGTCTAGTACACAGCATGGCATACATGATAGAACCTATGGCCGAGGCATAAGGCACTTTGATCATAGCTTCCCTATCATTTACCGTAGCTGGACACTGAGCCTTGCTCAATATCTTACCTAACAACATAGGCATTGGACCTTTCTTTGCCTTATCCATTCTGAACCTTTTCAGAACTTTGTCTAGGTATGTACTCTGGCTTAAAGCTATCAGGCGTCTTTGTCTATCTCTATAGATTTTGATGCCCAATATATAAGCAGCTTCACCTAGGTCTTTCATTGAAAAACACTTGTTCAAATAACTCTTCACATCGTTAAGCATGTTGATGTCATTTCCAATGATCAATATGTCATCCACATATAGTACCAGAAACGTCACCGAGCTCCCACTCACTTTCTTGTAGATACAAGCTTCGTAGCAATTTGGAACAAATCCAAAGATCTTGATCACTTGATCAAAACGAAGGTTCCAACTCCGAGATGCTTGCTTCAGTCCATAAATGGAACGTTGAAGTTTGCATACTTTATCAGCATCCTTAGGATCGACAAAACCTTCGGGTTGCATCATATACAACTCTTCATCAATGTTTCCATTGAGGAACGCAGTCTTGACATCCATCTGCCATATTTCATAATCATGAAACGCAGCAATTGCTAATAAAATCCGAATGGACTTAAACATCGCTACGGGAGAGAAAGTCTCATCGTAGTCAACACCTTGAACTTGTCGAAAACCTTTCGCAACAAGCCGTGCTTTATAGACGGTAACATTACCATCCGCGTCCGTTTTCTTCTTGAAGATCCATTTGCACTCAACGGCCTTTCGGTCGCTAGGAGGGTCCACCAAAGTCCATACTTGGTTTTCGCTCATGGATCCCAATTCGGATTTCATGGATTCTAGCAATTTCTCAGAGTCTGGGCTCATCATCGCTTCCTCATAGTTCGTAGGTTCGCTGTCTTCTACCAACAAGACAGTCAAGACAGGGTTGCCGTACCACTCAGGAGGGGCACGCGACCTTGTCGACATGCGACGTTCAGTAGCAACATCGTCCGAAGCTTCATGATCCTTGTCATTAGCTTCCTCTATCGTTGGTGCAGGCGGCACTGGAACAATTTCAGGTGCTGCGCTACTTTCCAATTCAAGAGAAGGTTCAATAACCTCGTCTAGCTCTACTTTCCTCCCACTCACTTCTTTCAAGAGAAACTCCTTATCAAGAAAGGAACCGTTCTTTGCGACAAACACTTTGCCTTCGGTTCTGTGATAGAAGGTATACCCAATAGTTTCCTTAGGGTATCCTATGAAGACGCATTTCTCCGCTTTGGGTTCGAGCTTGTCCGGCATCAACTTCTTGACGTAAGCTTCGCATCCCCAAACTTTAAGAAACGACAACTTAGGTTTAGCACCAAACCACAGTTCATACGGCGTCGTCTCAACGGATTTAGATGGAGCCCTATTTAAAGTGAATGCAGCGGTTTCTAATGCATAACCCCAAAATGATAACGGCAAATCAGTAAGAGACATCATCAATCGGACCATATATAATAGGGTTCGGTTCCGGCGTTCAGACACACCATTGCGCTGTGGTGTTCCGGGTGGCGTGAGCTGCGAAAAGATTCCGCTTGCTTTAAGATGCGTGAGAAAATCATAACTCAAATATTCACCTCCACGATCGGATCGTAGAAACTTAATCTTTCTGTTACGATGGTTTTCCACTTCATTCTGAAATTCTTTGAACTTTTCAAACGTTTCAGATTTATGTTTCATTAAATAGATATACCCATATCTACTTAAGTCATCGGTAAAAGTGAGAAATAGCGATATCCACCGCGCGTCGAAACACTCATCGGTCCGCATACATCGGTATGTATGATTTCCAACAAGTCTGTTGCTCGCTCCATCATACCGGAGAACAGAGTTTTGATCATCTTGACCATGAGGCATGGTTCGCATGTGTCAAATGATTCAAAATCAAGAGACTCCAAAAGTCCATCAGAATGGAGTTTCTTCATGCGCTTTACACCAATATGACCTAGACGACAGTGCCACAAATAAGTAGTATTATCACTATCTACTTTGCATCTCTTAGCCTTAATGTTATGGATGTGTGTTTCATCCTTTTCAAGATTTAGAAGAAATAAACCATTCACAATAGGTGCATGACCATAAAAGATGTTACTCATATAAATAGAACAACCATTATTCTCCGATTTAAATGAATAACCGTCTTGCAATAAACAAGATCCAGAAATAATGTTCATGCTCAACGCAGGCACATAATAACACTTATTAAGGTTTAAAACTAATCCCGAAGGTAAAACTAAGGAGAGCGTGCCGACGTCCATCACATCAACTCTTGATCCGTTGCCAACGCGCATCGTCACCTCATCCCTCGCAAGCCGCCGTCTATTCCGTAGCTCCTGTTTCGAGTTACAAATATTAGCAACTGAACCAGTATCAAATACCCAGGCACTACAACGAGGGATAGTAAGGAAAACAGCAATAACATGTATATCAAATATACCTTTGATGGTGCCAGCCTTCTTGTCCGCTAAGTACTTCGGACAGTTGCGCTTACAGTGACCCTTGTCCTTGCAATAGAAGCACTCAGTGTCCGGCTTAGGACCAGACTTGAGCTTCTTCTCAGCAGGGGCAGTGCGCTTGCCGCCGCCCTTCTTGAAGGGCTTCTTTGCTCCCTTACCTTTCTTAAAGGTGGGTTTGTTGACCATCAACACATGATTATCCTTTTTGATGTCCACTTCCGCGGCCTTCAGCTTTGCGAAGAGCTCGGTGA
The DNA here is from genome assembly GCA_916181665.1 of Avena sativa. Lineage (NCBI taxonomy): Eukaryota > Viridiplantae > Streptophyta > Magnoliopsida > Poales > Poaceae > Avena > Avena sativa. Next base: position 232,583,034 of record OV702282.1, on the reverse strand, counting down.
TCGTATCAGTGGAACCAATCTGATTATGAGTCACTACAAAACTTTTGTAGCTGGGAGGGAGTGATTGCAGAACCCTGTCAATCTTGAGCTCCTCTGTAATCATGCATTCCAGTTGCTCAAGGCGTTGAGTGTAGCCCGTCATCTTAATGGCGTGCTGTTATCGCCATATTTTGGCCAAAGGAGGAGTTGGGCCGCAATCAAGATGGGCTTAGAAGATACGTATATGCAACGTGTTGTTGAATCGGCCTCGTGCGTTGATTTGGGCTAAATTGCCCGTGTATCTTATATTGTAATAGGTTCCGTTTCGATTTAGGTAAGAGATAGAGTTGTAGAGTTATTCCAAAGATAGAAAGTCTCCGGACTATAAATATGTACCTAAGGTTATTGAGAAAAGGAGGACAATCACGTTCACAACAAACACAATCTCGGCGCATCGCCACCCCTTGTTTCTAGGGTTTTTCTCGGGTAAGTTCCATGCTGCCTAGATCGCATCTTGCGATCTAGGCAGTATCTACTTATGTGATTATTTGGTGTTACTCGTACTGAAGCCTTGTTGATGGCGAGTAACACTATTATCATAGATTTGTTTAGGCTAGCATCGGTACTTTTTTGCTATGATCGTTTAGATATGCTGCCTCTAGTTATCTCGCCGCCTTTGCACCTTTTCCCGGGTATAAGGGTGGCACTTTGCTTGATCTTTATTTAAGTCGATTTGATCTGTTATAGTTGTGCCTTGTTCTCCAAGGTTTAGTTTGACATCTACATGATCAGGCCTTGCAAACGGTTTGAACGATCCAGTAGTATGGAAGATATGGTTTACCAATCCAAGAGGAGTTGTTCCGGGAATTAACGTTACGTTGGTTTTTAGGCCTTCTCTAGGATTGGTTTTCTATTATCTTTTGTATCTACCAGGCTCAATTACGTGTAGGACGTTCCAATTATGTAGTGAAAACGTTAAACTATCGTAGATCGATTTAACTTGTAATGATGAAGCAAAACCCCATGTTATCATAGATCTAATGCAGAACCATGGGTTAATCGGCTCTAGGAGCCGATTCACAGGGAAACCTGGGAGCCGGTCACGGCTCGAATTTTACGTATACTTGTTTACCATGCAGGAAACCAATCGAAGCAATCCTTCACCTTCCTGACCAGGTATAGGTCAGGTGGCACGCCCTCGAACCAGCCAGGACGTGTGCCGGAGTTTTGCGGGCCGTTGCCCGAGGGACCAGGGCCCACCAGCAGTCCTGGGAGCCTCCCGGCTCTCCGTGTTGCCCGTCGCTGCTCGCCGGTGGGTTTTGGTAGGCAACACGTGCTCACTAACGGAACTCCCTTCCTCCATCTTACAGTTAAAGAACTTCTTAGAGATATCATATCTCTCAGAACGGGCCTGAGTCTAAAACATGGTTTTCAGCTCTTCGAGAATCTCAAAGGGCCCGGGATAGTCTTCAAAACGATTTTGAAGTTCCGGTTCCATAGCAAACAACATGGTGCTCTTAATCACACCATAATCATCTTTGCACGACTGATAGACAGCTTTCTCATCAGCCGGCGCAGTTGCAGCAGGGGGGTCACCTAACGCTTTCCCAAGGACATAGTCCTTTTGACCGCCAGAGAGAATGATTCTTAGATTGCGGAACCAATTGGTGAAGTTAGACCCATTGTTTCTATGCTTTTCCTTCTCAGCGAAAACGTTGAAGTTGAAGTTGGATTTAGCCATTTGATCTATAATATTTGCAAGTACAAATTAGACTATGTTCATGATAACTAGTTCAACTTTTAATCAAATTACTAGATGAACTCCCACTAAATTCAACATCCCTCAAGTTGTTTAGTGAACACGATCCAAATTCACCACACCTAATCTGATCTTCACGAGAAGAGATGTGGTTTCAATGGTGGACAACGAAGTGTCGATCATATCATTCATATGACTCATGCTTGACCTTTTGGTTCATGTGTTCCGAGGCCATGTCTGTACATGCTAGGCTCGCCAAGTTAGACCCAAGTATTTCCGCGTGTGCAAAACTGGCTTGCACCCGTTGTATGTGAGCGTAGAGTCTATAGCACCCGATCATCACGTGATGCTTGGACACGACGAACTTTCGCAACGGTGCATACTTGGGGAGAACACAGTTTTTATCTTGATCTTTAAGTGAGGAATCATCTTATAATGCTACCATCGCGATCTAAGCATAATAAGATACATAAAAGGATAAACATCACATGCATATAAATTTATGTGACATGGTATAGCCAATCTTCGCGCAATGATCTCCATCTTGTGCGTTCCGGCATGATCTCCATCACTCCACCATGATTGCCTCCACCACGAATAGCAACTACAACTATTGCTAACTACTTAGCGATAAAGTGAAACTATTACATGGCGTATAAGAAGTTGACACACAGGTCATACACAATTATAAAGACAACCATATGGCTCCTGCCGGTTGTGTACTCATCGACATGCAAGTCATGAAACATTACAAAACATGATCATCGCATACAATATACACATCACATCTTGGGCCATACCATATCACAGAAAACACTCCCTGCAAAAACAAGTTAGACGCCTCTACTTTGTTGTTGCATGTTTTACGTGGCTTATGGGAGTAGATGCTAAGAACGATTCTTACCTACGGAAAGCCACAACGGTGATATTATGGTTGCCAAACTCCGGTGTTAATCCCATGACAACTATAGTGAGAGAAACTGACATCCACCAGCCGCATGTGTGGAACAAGCCACACGTCAAGTGCGGAGCCGGTCTCGCGAACGACGTCGCGTAAGGTTGGCCTGGACCGCTTCAATCTCACTATCCCGCGTCATAAGAAGAACACAAACAAGAGTCTTGCAACAGAAAACATCAACGCTCGCAACAACCATGTTGCGTTCTACTCGTGAAACACATCTACGCATAGATCTAGCTCTGATACCACTGAAGGAATTCGCGGCATAGTAAATCAAAATTTTCTACGGATGCGAACAGAGGGAAAGCCAAGATCTAATCTAGGAGATGCAATCAACGAGAGAGATTGGATTAGATCTTCATACCCTTGAAGATTCGCACAGCGGAACGTTCGTCGGAACGTGGGTGATGTTGTCGTACTCGCTTCTCCTTCTCGCGATCCGATCCGATCTAGCACCACAAGTGGCGGTGCCTCCGTGAGATGCACACGTGCAGCACCTCGACGTCTCCTCATTCCTCGGACCAGCAAGTATGGTGGAGAGACGGATTGGATCTACAACACGACGGCGTGGTGTATATGGTGGAGAATTTCTGCAGCAGGGCTTCGCCTACAAACAGTCGGGAGGGAGAGAGGAAGGGCAGCAGGGCGGATAGGGTTGGAGGGGAAGGTATGGGGGGTGGTGCGCCCCTAGCCCCTCCCCCAAGCCCAAACCGGCGGCCCCAAAGGAGGAGTGGGGGGCAAGGAAACCCCCCCTTCTAGAAGCTCTATCTAGGGTTTAAACCCTCTTTGGCCGGCTGGGCCCTATGGGGCCTTGTGCCCCTGGTCCAATGCGGCTAGGGCACTCCCTCATAGGCCCATGCCCCCTCCCGGAATATGGGGCCACGTTGGTCCCCTTCTGGAAGGTTCTAGAAGCTTCCGGTACAATACCGATTAACCCGGAACAATTCCGAACTCCAAAAACTGCACTGCCTTATATGAATCTTATTCTCCGGACCACTCCAGAACCTCTCGTGATGTCCCGGATCCCATCCGAGACTCCCAACAAAAACTCATAAACCAATTATCCAATCTATCCTAGCGTCGAGACACGTTAAGTGTGTGACCCTGCGGGTTCGAGAATATGCAGACATGATCTTCTATCAATAATCAACAGCGGGGTCTGGACACCCATATTGACTCCCACACATTCATCGATGATCATATCGGATGAACCACGATGCTAGGATTCAATCAATCCCATATATATTCCCTTCGTCTCGCGATATTTTACTTGCCCGAGATTTGATCGTCGGTACCGTCATACCTAGTTCAATCTCATTCACAGCAAGTACTTTACTCGTTCCGTAATCCGATATCACTTTGTGATTAACTCCTTAACCACATGCTTGCAAGCGGTGTTGATATCGATTACCGAGTGGGCCCAAAGTATATCTCTCCGACTTGGGAGGGACAAATCCCATCTCGATACATACAACCCAACAGATACTTTCCGATCACCTGAGAGACACCTTTATGATCACCCTCTCATAGGATGACGTTTGATGACCTCAAAGCTTTCTTCCGATACCAGGGATTTGTATTATCTCATGGTCTAAGGAATACAATATTTGACATAAGAAAAGCTTCGCAAAGACGAACACGATGACACGATCTAATTTCTTCGCTTAGTTTGGGTCTGTCCACCATATCATTCTCCCAATGATATGATCTCATTATTAATCGACAACTCATGTCTATGGTTAGGAAACCTTAACCATCATTAATCAATGAGCTAGTCCATAGAGGCATACTAGGGACACGGTGTTGTTCACAAACCACACAAGTATTAAAGTTTTCGCTTAATACAATTCTAGCATGGAATATAAACATTATCATGAACAAGAATTAAAATAATAATATCTTTATTATTGCCTCTAGGGCATAATTCCAACAAATATCAGTGTGTGACATAGGAGAGTACAGTTATGAACCACATTTGTGGAAGTATAGGTCAAACAACATTGTCGACAAGAGATGATGATATATTAATCCTTGTTTGCATCTCCAATGAGTAACTTGGATCTCATGTCGGATGTGGTTTCTACTTCATCATCCCAAATGATATTTGAAAGATATTTTCATAGCTACAAGTGTGCATGGTTTAAGAAATTATTTTCCCCCATCATGCTCAATCTTATCTGAAAGTGCAATGGACGTTGCCTAGAGATGGTGAATAGACTTTTAAAATTATTACGGTTTAGGATCAAGAAAATGCAGAATAAAACTAACGTTTAATTTATTGAGCACAAAACCTAGCCACTAGGTTTACCTAAGTGCACCAAAAACCTATGCTAAGCAATACAAGCAACAAGGTGATAGCAAGATATAAATACTTCAAGCACGATGGCTATCACAATGTAAAGTGTATAAGTAAAGGGCTCGATTGAGATATAACCGATGGACGTGGAGACAGAGATTTGTTTCCCGAAGTTCACTTCCAAAGAAGCTACGTCTCCATTGGAGAGGTGTGATGGCGCAATGCTCTCCGAACGCCACAAATGGCTCACGTCGAGGTGTGGTGGCTCGATGCTCACCCAACGCCACACAAGGCCTCACCCCGGATGCGGAAGCACGCAACTCACCGATGCCACAAAAGGCTCACCCTATTCTCCCGAGTGCGCACCACAAAAGGCGGGCACTCGCTCCACTATGGTACGCTTGAGGGCTGTCACCGAACCCGTACAAGATTGGAGATAACTCCACAACTCAATTGGAGGCTCTCAACAACAAAGTCACAAAAGGCTACAATGCCACAAAAGGCCAACAAAGCCACAAAAGGCTACAAGACCACACAAGGTCAACAAGACCACAAAAGATCAACAAGACCACAAAAGGTCAACAAACCAACCACACAACCATCTAGGGTTCCAATAACCCAAGAGTAACAAGCCCACAAGCTTGTACTCGCCGAATCTCCGAGGAGAACTCAAACCTATGCAACAAATGCAAGGGCAAGTCCTTCACTCCCAAATTTCAACAAAGCTACAAAAGCTATTGGGGGAATAAGGGAGGAAGAATACAGGAGGAGAACAAAAAACTTTCCAAGATCTAGATCCCAATGATTCCTTCACAAAGAAGGGATTTGGCTTGGGGGATATTAGATCTAGATCTCCTCTCTCAAATCCCTCAAAAAGATGCAAGAATCATAGGAAGGGAAAGGGGAGAGGGAAAGCTTCTTCAAGGTCAGTAGTGGAGGAGAGAGAGAGCCTTAGAACCAAGAAGAAAGCTAGTGCCCACGAAGGGAAAGAGGATCCCCTTTTAAAGGGCTCCCAGATCTTCCCGTTATGGGAAATCGCGACCCTGGCCGAAACTTCCGGTGGGAGACCAGAAGTTCCGGTGGAAATTACGACTGAAGTTCCGTCAAATATGACACTTCGAAAACAGAAGGTTACTGACTGTGAGCAGAACAAGAGCCGGATTTTCCATCGGAAATTCTGGCGGCAACTAGGCCCGGGCGGAACTTCCGGTCCCTGACCGGAACTTCCGGCGGGGGCGGAATTAACGCCAAAACTTCCGACCCAAATTTCGTCAAATAAAACAAACCAAACAGAGAGTATATTGAACGTGAGCGGAAGAAGAACCGGAACTTCCGGCAGCAAAATGCCCTAGCGGAACTTTCGATGGGAGCCGGAACTTCCGGTCAGGGAAATTCCAAAAACCAGAAATGCAACAACTTTTGCATCCAAAATAATGGGTATCGCCTTGGGAGAAAATACCATGAATATATATGTGAAGTATCCCCCAAGGTGTGGAGCCGGAAAACTCGCAAGATCAAAAACCGCAATAAGATATGCAAGGGAAATCCTTAGACAATGAACTAGAGCTTGTTATGATGATGACCACAAGCTTTAGATCCTCTCATGGACAAGAACCAAATAACAACCAAGAAAGAGGATTCTATGAATGCAAACGTTTGAGCTCTCTTCGAACGATGCAATCGAGACACCCGCTTGAGATCCCCTCTTGATAGTACGACTATCTATCCTAAACCCGGTCTCCCAACTAACATCACGAGACCGACAAAAGAGAAGCCCTATCAAGAACATACCTTTGCCTTGAGCATCCCACTTGAACTTGTTGTGGACTGTCTTGTTCTTCTATAGTGGGAACACCTTTCTTGTTTGCTCTTGCTTGATGAAGATGAATACTTGCAAATTGCTCCTCCATACTACATGGGGAAACATCTTCTTTGAACTTGTCTTCATCACTCCATGATCATGAGGATGGCAAGCTTTAAGCATGAGATCTTCTAGAGATGGCGCATCTTGAGCTTGCCCCTCTTCATCCCTTCTTGAGGTTGATCCATCTTGATGCAACTCTTTACACTTGTCTTGATCAACCTTCAAGCTCCTTCTTTCTTCACGATTCCAATGGGCACAAAGCCCTTGGACATTTCTTCAACTTTCAACCTTGAGACCAACACATGGCCCAAGCGATGCCAATGGACAAACCTACAAGTAAAACTCAATTTACACATTAGTCCATAGAGATTGTTATTAATTACCAAAACCACACATGAGGGCATACATGCCCTTTCATTATCTAAACTTTAATAGATGATACGTGTGACTCGTATGGTGCAAGATACCCAATCTTACTAGGATAATATGTATCTAAATAGTATTTACCTCATATATACACGAGTTAGTCAAAGACATATCAAAGCAATATGGTAAATTTACCATGCCAAACTAAAATATAAATATGTACATGAAGGAGGATAAGGAACTTTTGCCTCATAGATGACTAATGTGTCCTCAAATATTCTAGAAACGTGTATAGAACCCAACCATCCACAACTAGGGAGATGAATCGCAAGTCTTCATAAACATCCATAACATTTTGGGTTGCATATCCATAGTGGTCTACATGATTGAGATGTTTAGTATCGCATACACAATCTATAAACATTGACCAAATGACATCTCCAATAGACTCATACAAACAATCTAGCGGCTCAATAAACTTTTGATTGATCTTCTTACTGGACTCTTTGAACACTTATGCTAAAGTGTTTATTCAGAACACTTGCACTTTGCTCCCTTCCAATCACATGTTCCAAATCCATCGATTCCATGTGAAGTATAATCATTGCCTAAGGGAATCTCCACCGGCATGATGCAAAATGTCATGTCGCGTCCGAAGCGGTCTGCGCGGACCAGCGGGGCGATCCATCCAGACCGATTCACGCGGACCGACCCATCCATGCACCAAACTTGGATCACGGGTGCGTCGGCCGGGACAGCGCGCGCTTGGCCTCCCGCGTCCTTCCCTAGTCTGCCTGGGTCCTCTCGCTAGTGGTTGGCCAGCACGGCCCAGGGCGGACAGATGGGTCACGCCGCTGAGCGCGGCTGTTGGAGATATGCCCTAGAGGCAATAATAAATGTGGTTATTATTATATCTTTGTGTTTATGAAAAATGTTTACATTCATGCTATAATAGTATTAACAAGGAAACATTGATACTTGTGTGATTTGTAAACTTAATTTGAAGTCCCTAGTATAGCCTCTATACATCACTAGCTTGTTGGTTGATAAATGATTGTGGTTTCCCTATCATGAACATTGAGATGTTATCAATAACAAGATCATATCGTTAGGAGAATGATATGGTGGACATGCTCCTATAGATAAGCGTAGCATAAAGATCAAGTCATTTCAATAGTTCAATTGCTATATGCTTTCTGATACATAGTAACCTAATTCCTTCGACCATGAGATCATGCATATCACCTTTACCGGATGGATGCTTTGATGACATCAAACACCACACCGTAACTGGGTGGCTATAAAGGTGGCATTGAGTGTTCGGAAAGTATTGGTTGAGACACATGGATCAAGAGTGGGATTTGTCCATCCAGATGACGGATAGATATACTCTGGGCCCTCTCGGTGGAATGTCATCCAATTAGCTTGCAAGCATGTGACTGGCTCACAAGGGATCACATATCACGGGAACGAGAAAAGAGTACTTATCGGTAACGAGGTTGAACTAGGTATGCAGAGATACCGACGATCATAACCTCGGATAAGTAAACTATCGTGAGACAAAGGGAAATTGGTATCGTATGTAAGTGGTTCATTCGATCACAAAGTAATCGTAGAAATATGTGGGATCCATATGAATTTCCAGATTCCTCTATTGGTTATTGTTCGGAGAAGTGTCTCGATCATGTCCGCATAATTCACGAACCGTAGGGAGACACACTTAAGGATTCGACGTTGTTTGAGTAGTTATGGTAGTATGAGAAAGAGACCGAATGTTGTTAGGAGTCTCGGATGGGATCCGGGATATCACGAGGTGATCCGGAATGGTCCGGAGAATAAGATTCATATAAGGAAAGTTCCGTTTCGGAGTTCGGGAATGATTCCGGTGTTTTCATCGGGAATGTTCTAGAAGGTTCCGGAATGTCCGGCACTCCGGAGGGGAAGGGGTACATGAATGTGTCATTGCATGTTGGAATGATTGCATCATGTACTAAGTGTCATCGCCGTTCCAAATAAAGGATTAATTCAAATCCTAGTTTGAAAAGTCAAATAGCTAGTTTGAAAAGTCAAACGGCTAAAATTGGAAAGAGGAAAAGAGGAGGAAGTGGGAAACCGAGTTGGGGAGGGAATCCCTCCTCCAACCGGCGGCGCCCCCTCCAAGCCGAGTTGGGGAGGGACTCCTCTCCCTCCCCTTGGCGCGGCGGGCCCCTCCACCTATATAAGGAGGGGCAGGGCTCCCTCCTCTAGACACACAAGTCCCTCACCTCAAACCCTAGAAGCTGCAGCCCTCCATAGCCGCCGCCACCCCCTAGGGTTTTGCCCTAGCCGCCGACTTCGGGGTCCCCGGAACCCTAGCCGCTGGCTCTATCCCCTCCTCCTTGGTGTGTCTAAACCCTAGATTGCCGAGGAGCTCTCTCATACTCCACCATACTCGCTCCGGCTTAAGGCGAAGCCCTGCGAGATCTCCCCTCTACTTCCGGTACCACGCCGTTGTGCTGCCGGAATCGCGAGGAGAGTGCTACAACCTCCGCTGCCTGCTGGAACAAGGGATAGGAAGGTCTTCGTCGAGTACCGAACGTGTGACCGACTGCGGGAGCGCTGCCGGAACGCAACGCCGGAAGGATCGTCTACGCGATCTTGAGATCGGGAAGAGTACGACTACATCACCCACGAGAATCCGCTCTCGTTAAACACTTTGGAATCTTCGAGGGTAAGTTATTCCATCGACTTGTTGCTACAATCTAGTAGATAGATCTTGGCTTGTTTGTTTGTATGCGATAGAAATTTTTTGTTTTCCATGCTACGAAACCCTACAGTGGTATCAGAGCCATGTCTATATGTAGATCTGTTGCACGAGTAGAACACAATGGTCATTGTGGGCGTTGATGCTTTTATTGTCGATTGCTTCTTGTGTACTTTGCATCTTGCGGTATGTTGGGATGAAGCGGCCCGGGCTAACCTTACATGACATCGTTCATGAGACTTGCTCCACGCTTGACATGCAACTTGTATTGCATAAGTGGCTTTGCGGGTGCCTGTTTCTCCTAGCATAGTTAAGATCCAATTTACAACGGGTGATTAACAATACTAGTATCAATGTTGTGGTTCATGTTCGTAAGTTAGAATGACACTTATTGAAAGCCCCAAACCACGTAAAATATGCAAAGAAAGTAGAGGCGTCTAACTTTGTTTTGCAGGGGTGTGCAGTGATGTGATATGGCCATGATTGTGATTATATTTGATGTATGCAATGTTCCTTATTGTAAGTTGGCAACCGGCAGGAGCCAAATGGTTGTCTTTAATTTATGTTAAGACCCGCGTGTCTATTCAAAGTAGTTGTAATAGTTGAAGCCGGTGGACGACAACCATGGAGAAGCGTCATTGACCTTGATGCAATGCCGGTGATGATGGAGATCATGTTCTTGCTTGAAGATGGAGATCGGAAGCACAAAGAAGAAAGGCCATATCATATCACATATTTTGAATTGCATGTGATGTTAATCCTTTATGCATCCTGTATTGCTTAGTAGACGACGGTAGCATTATAAGATGATCCCTCATGCACATGAATTTCAAGTCATAAAGTGTTCACCCTTAGTTAGCACCGTTGCTAAAGCTTGTTGTTTCGAAGCACCACATGATGATCGGGTGTGTTAGATTCTGCAAGTGTATACAACGTGAGCAAGCCAGATTTGCTCATGCGGAAACTAAGGTTTGATCTTGACGAGCCTAGCATGTACAGACATGGTCTCGGAACACGGATCACCGAAAGGTAAAGCATGAATCATATAGTAGATATGATGAACATGACGATTGTTCGCCATTGAAACTATATCAACTCTCGTGATGATCGGTGTTGATGTAGTGGATTTGGTTCGTGTGATCACTAAAACAATGTGAGGGATGTTGTTTTGAGTGGGAGTTCACCTAGATTAACTTTATTATTAATTTGAACTCAATTTGTCATAAACTTAGTCTAAACTATTGAAAATATGTTGTAGATCAATAGCAGCCCCTACCATCAATTTTAATGCGTTCCTAGAGAAAGAAAAATTGAAAAACAATGGAAGCAACTTCGCGGATTGGTTCCGCAATTTGAGGATTGTCCTCACAGCTGGTAATTTGACCTATGTGCTGGATGCACCGCTAGGTGACCCACCTGCAGCTGATGCTTCCGATGAAGTAAAGAATGTTTACCTCGCTCGGAAGAATCAGTACTCCATAGTTCAGTGTGCTATCTTGTATGGTTTGGAATCGGAGCTTCAGAAAAGGTTTGAGAATTCAGACCCATATGATATTGTCGAGGATCTCAAATTGATCTTTGAGACTCATGCGGCAATTGAAAGTTATGAGGCTTCTGAAAAGTTCTTTAACTGCAAGATGGAAGAGGGCAGCTCCGTCAGTGAGCATGTGCTTAAGATGTCTGGGCACGCAAACAAACTTCAAAGCTTGGGTATAGTGATTCCTAATGCTTTGGGGATTTACCGTGTCCTCCAATCACTACCACCAAGTTACAAGAACTTTGTGATGAACTACAACATGCAGAACATGAACAAGCAGTTGCCAGAACTGTTTGCTATGTTAAAGTCTGCAGAAGTGGAGATCAAGAAAGAGCACCAAGTGTTGTTGGTCAATAAGACCACCAAATTCAAGAAAGGCAAGTGTAAGCAGAAGGGACACTTCAAGAAGGGTGGTAAGAAAGTTACCACGCCGGTGAAGAAGACCAAGGCTGGACCTAAGCCTGAAACTGAGTGCTTTTACTGCAAGGGAGAAGGTCACTGGAAGCGGAATTGCCCAAAGTACTTGGCGGATCTGAAGAACGGCAACATCAAGAAGAAAGGTATATCTGATATACATGTTATTGATGTGTGTCTCACTAGTACTCGTAGTAGTGCCTGGGTATTTGATACTGGTTCGGTTGCTCATATTTGTAACTCGAAACAGGTGCTGCAGAATAAACGGAAGCTAGCGAAGAACGAGGTGACGATGCGCGTGGGAAACGGATCAAAGGTTGATGTGATCGCGGTCGGCACGCTACCCCTTCATCTACCATCGGGATTAGTTTTATACTTAAATAATTGTTATTTGGTGCCTGCGTTGAGCATGAACATTATATCGGGATCTTTTTTATTGCGAGACGGTTACTTGTTTAAGTCCGAGAATAATGGTTGTTCGATTTATATGAGTAATATGTTTTATACACATGCACCTTTGATAGATGGTCTATTCTTATTGAATCTCGATAGTGGAAATACACATATCAACAACATTGAGGCTAAACGTTTGAAATCAAGCGATAATTCGACCTATATGTGGCACTGTCGTCTTGGTCACATTGGAGTGAAACGTGTCGTGGTGGTGGCACGGCAGATGCCATGGGTAGGCTAAAGTATGGGGCCAATGGGTGCTAGTGGGATCTGGGGAGGGATGAGGCAACTGATTCTACACTCAAGGTATTAAAGCTAGGATCTTTATTTCTCTCTTGTTGGGTTACAAGCGCTCCTCGAGCTGTATAGAGGGGGACAATATGAATCTCCCCAGCCTAACGGTGCTCAAAGAGTCGACGCCCTCCTCAGGGTCCAAGCATCCCCTTATAAAGGAGTGCCTTGGGTGCCCTTAGGGCTGACGAGGCAAGCATATTCGAGGAATATGCTTGTCCCGAAATAGTAGTTCGGCGGCCTCCTTTCCCTGTCGCCCTTCCAATGACGGCAAGGCTCCAGTGGACCCCTCCTGCGCGCCTCGGGCTCCAGGACTGTCACCTCCGTGACCTCCTTCTGCCCCTCTGACGCCGTGCATCCTTGTCTCTTGTGCTTGGCTCCGCTCTGATTCCTTCTAGCCTGTAGCTATAGTTTGACCTTGGGCTTCTCCTTCTCCTGCAAGCTTCGTATCACTCGGCCTTACCTTACCTTGGGTAACCCGGCTTGTTCTTCACCTGCATCGAGATCACTCGGGCTAACCCGGACGACCTTCGCGGTACTTCGGCCGGGTAACTGCTCGATACACATACACGGGCTTCTTGCTTCCATACCTCGGCCGACATATTCATGATTCGGCCGACCTAGACCGTAACTCGGAAACTAGACGGGGATTGTACCTTTGTCTTTCCCCGTCTCTGACCTACCCGAGGTCAACCCCCTGACATTAGTCCCCGAAGCTGGTGTGGCCCTGTCGATAGCTTCGGCCGGGTCATATCAGCTTCATTATATTCTTCAGTTTTGTTTCCGAGTTATATCTTCATCCGAGGTTTCCTCGTTCCTTCCCTCGTACGCCATGTCCCACGTGTCACCCCCATCATTGTTCTTCTAGTTTTTAGGTCCCTCTACAGTGTTTACTGACAAGCTACAGTTAACTTTGTACCTGCTGCGCCGCCGCTGCGACGCCTCGGGTGCCGTTCCCCTTGGGGATCGTAACGCTCTTCCTTCGCGTGTGGCCGTTGGTGTGGCTCCGCTCACCGTCGTGCATTCGTGCCGCACCCACTATCTACACGGACAACCGCCACACCCACGATCCCACTTCCTTGTTCATGGCTTGATTATAAAGAGAGGGACTGCGTTTGGGGGATTCACTTTTCCCCTTATCGCTCGCCTCCGTCCTCCTCCTTCCTTTCACTGGCGCGTCCTCTCGCAGTTCCGCTGTCGCTCGCTTGCCAGAGCCTCCGCCGGTGAAGATTCCGCCGCGCTGTTCTGCCTGCCTTGCCCGCGTTCCGCGGCTCTGGCTCCGTCGCCGGTGAGTCCTCTCTGGTCGCCTTGCCCTGATCTTTCCTTAGATTCATCTGCTCCGATTCCGTGCTCGTGCGACGGTTCCTCTGTTTCTTCGCCATTGTTCTCGTGCAAAGTCCCGACGGGGCCTTGCAGCTCTAAACTCCCCTCTGCCGCCAGTCTTTCCTCCGGCGATCTTTCCGGCGCACATATGTCTAGTTCGTTTAGCGGCGCTCTGGTCGAGGACGACGACGCTGGCTCCGGGCCCGAGCGGGGCTCGTGGCAGGGCTCTTCCGTCACACGCCGTGAGATTGAATGGCTCATCCGGACTCGAAGAATTCCCGCCGAGGTTTCTTGCCGTTTACCCGGCAGCGAATCCTCTCCGGATATCAGAGAGGGCGAGTATGTGGTTTTCATGTCGCACTTCGCCCGTGGCTTCGGTCTCCCTCTCAGTGATTTCGCTAGAGAATTCCTTGACTACTTCGGCCTTCAGCCGCATCATCTTCCTGCGAACGCCATCGCTTCTCTTTCTGCTTTCATCTCCGCTTCGGAGGGATACTTCGGCCTGTGGCCGTCAGTGCATGTCTGGTCGAAGTTCTTCCAGATCCGCTCCAACGTTGTCCCTGACAAATCTCTGCACCCTTCCGAGAAGTTGCTTACCCAATGTGGGGCAGCGTCTATCACACCCCGGAGAAAATCCGTGTTTCCTCGTGTCACCAGATTGGAGTCGTGCAAGAAGTGGCACAAATCATTCTTCTATGTCAAGAACAGAGGGGCGGAGGACAAGATTCGGCTCCCTGCATTCTCAATTGGCCCACCTTCTAAAGTGAACTGGCTCTACAATCCGAGGAAAACTCATGCCTTGGCCGAGGCCTTCGAGATTCGGCTCAAAGAGTTGATCCGGGCCGGGTTATGCGGCGAAGACCTGATGGCAACTTTCATTAGCAGCCGGATCTGCCCCTTCCAGAAGCGGACCCACAAGCTGTGCTACATGAGTGGCCCCCTTGACCCTAATCGAGTCTCGACCGTGGAGCTGGATAACTACCTTATTTATAAGCGCGTCCGAGCTATCTTTAAGACAGAGATGCCTGAGGATTGGGCTTGGGGATTAAAACCATTCACCCGCGATCATCCGCCTCCCGAGGTGAGCTTAATCAACATCGCTCTGTTATTCCACTATTTTTGAAATTGGTTTATCTAATTCTCTTTCTCCTCGTCTTGCAGAGGTTCGCAGAGCAGAAAAACGAGGACGCCGAAGTTCTGCTGCTCCCTTGGCCCGCGGACAGGAGTACCCCGGATACTGGTGAGCCGGACTCCGAGGAGTTCGTCCCTAAGTCGGATCCTGCCCCGTCTCGAGCTCGCGGCAAGACTTCAGCGTACGAGGAGGAAGGTGATTCGGATGAGGTCCAAATTCTTGAGGTAGTTGCCGCCATGCCCATTTCTTACGCATTTCCGGCTTCTACTTTCCCAGCTAATCCGGCCGGTCAGGTTCACGACGCCGAGCCTATTGCTTCCCGACCTCCCGTTACCTCGGGGAAACGCGGGGCTCCTGCTAGTGCCTCGGAGGCGGTTCCTAAGAAACGAATGAAGAAATCCGCTCCGAACCCTCCCAGGCACAAGACTATGCCTGGGGTCGCCGGGTAAGTTCCTTTTGCTTATATTTCTTGTTTCTCTCTTTCTGTTTCTCATACTTACGATTCTTCTTCCTTATTTTTGCAGTGCTCCTCTTTCTGTTAAACCCAGCGGTCCTAGTATGACTAGCCGTCCGATTCGGCCGCCATCTCCTCCTCCCGCCGATGATACCAGGATTCCTAGTCCTATTCGTCCTGCTTCTCCTTCAGCTCCGAATACGTCGCCTGTTCGTCGCGATGTCCCTGAGAGCCCTTCCATTGACCTGGATTCGAGTCGGCCCTCCGAAGTTTTCGTCGAACCCGCCGCCCCTTCTATGGGCCCCAGCGCTGCTACTGAGCCTCTATCTACTCCGGCGGTTTCTACGGCCATTCCGACCTCGGCCGAAAAGGTCGTTATCACGGCGCCCTCTGCGACCATAACCTCCGCTGCTCCTAAGGACGCCGTCCCCACTCCCGAGGCGTCACTTCCTGCTGATGCCTCCTCTAAGGCGAGAAAAGCTGTTGCCTTCAAGACTTCTTCTTCTCAGAAGGGTCTTGCCGGCTCTTCTCAGCCGAGTATTGCTGACGTGCTGCGTAAGGGAGCTGCGGCTACTAAAGCCCCCGTTATTTCGGCCGCCGGCACCCAGCTTGCTCTCCATAAGAGCACTGCGACTGCCGTGGTCGAACAGCCTGCCCGGGGTAAAGTTTTAACTCGGACAGCCAGTGGGAACAGCCTTGGAGCGCTGGTTGAGTACGCCAATAATTGGAACGCTGCTGATCATTTTGAGGGTAATCCTATGAACCAGCCCTTTCAGCTTTCTGACATCAGCGGCCGTTTTGACCATGCTGCCAAGTTCATCGTTGATACCAACAAGATGAATGAGGTAATTATTGTTTCTCTGAGTTTTAAATTATTCCTCAGATGTTACTATATGCTCTAGTCCCCGAAACTTGCAAGGAAATAACTTGTTATATGCTTGGAAGTTTGACTTAAATTTATTTCTAGGGTTCGTTAATCCGGCCACCTAGATCCAAGTTTAGTTCTACGTGATTCGGACGTGCTTTAGCTGTGAACATCCAGCCACCTAGATCTGAGTTAAGTCCTGCTTGACTCGGATCTAGTTTAGCTTTGAACATCCAGCCACCTAGAACCGAATTAACTTCTGCTTGATTCGGATCTAATTTAGCTTTGAATATCTAGCCACCTAGATCTGAGTTAAGTCCTGCTTGACTCGGATCTGGTTTAGTTTTGAACATCTAGCCACTTAGATCTGAGTTAAGTCCTGCTTGACTCGGATCTGGTTTAGCTTTGAACATCCAGCCTCCTAGAGCCGAATTAAGCTCTGCTTGATTCGGATCTAATTTAGCTTTGAATATCTAGCCACCTAGATCTGAGTTAAGTCCTGCTTGACTCGGATCTGGTTTAGCTTTGAACATCCAGCCTCCTAGAGCCGAATTAAGCTCTGCTTGACTCGGATCTGGTTTAGCTTTTACTGTCGATTTATCACATTGCCTCACTGCTCAAGTTGCACATGACCGGCGGACCGCCGAGTTCCAAAGGTTGCTTTTTTCGCACCACAAGCTGGAAGAAAAGTACGAGAAAGTTCTTCCAGTGGCGAAGAAGGCTGGTATGTCGATAGCTCCTTTTCCTTATTGTCAACGTTCTCATGTATTTGTTCACGGAATGCCGGCTTACTTCTTGGTGAATAGGTAACATTAATAACCTCAATATTTGCCTTGAGAAGAAGGTCAAGAGCCTGGAAGGTTAGTTTCCTTTCTATCTTACACCTTCTCCCTTTTAATATATATGCTAAGTTTCCTTATTGCGTTTGGCTCTGGTAAAGCCGAGTTGCAAAATTTTGTAGTGTCATATCAAGACTGCGTGCCCATGCCTGACGTGATGCTGCATTTTTTAGAACAAAACGCTATTCACTCGGCGCAACTACAAGAAAAGGATGATGAAATAGTTCGCCTGCGATCCGAGGTGGATACCCTCAAGCTTTCTCAGAAATCCGAACTAGAAAAGGTCGATCAAGAATTTTCCGAGGAGAAGAATCGGCTGACTTTGGAGCTGCAGAAGAACAAAGAACTCCTCGAGGCTGCCGAACTTAAAACTCAAGGTTTGAGCGAGGAAATTGCTCGTTTTGAGAAGAGTAAGGTCGATTGGGCCAAAGACCTTCAGATAATGATGAGATTCATTCATCATAAGCTACTTAGCATAGCCGAATTATACTTTTCTTGTTTGTTCCCGTTACCATTTGACACGTTCATGTTTTACGCAGATCATTTCCCCGAGGCCAAACCCGTGAGTTCTAAAGCGGTTCTTGCAGCTCGCGTGCGCCGAGGTGAATCTGTTACCGTCAATTCGGAATATTCAATGGAGGATTACTTGGTCGCCGTTGGTTCCGCAGTTGGTCCGATGAAAATTATGGGCCGGGACTTGGTGCAAGCCGCTATCCGAGCTTACCATGTGCTCTGGCCAAATACCTCGGGGACTCCTGATATCGACGAAGTCAAGTTGTTGGTGAAAAGACTAATGGCATCTAAGAGGCAGTTGAGTCTTTGGAGGGAATCTGCTGGGCGTGCTGGTGCCGACATGGCTCTCACTGTTATCATGTCATGGTATGAAGACATCTCTCTCGACATCCTGAGAAATTTGCGCACTGGTTCCCGCTGGGTTGAGGATCCTACCTTTGTTGCTCTTCGGCAAGCTCGGGCCTTCCAACTTGTTGAGTACGCCGACGTGCACACTTGGAATGAAGGGCCGAGTTTTCTTCCAGACCCGAATGAGGAGGTTGCAGCAGAAGATGCTTCGGATGATAATTCGGCTGAGCAGGGGGAGGGTGAAAATGATTCGGCCACATCTGATAGCTCCAGCTCCAGCTCGGACAGCAACGGAGACGCGCGGTCCTCTTCCAAAGGTACCGGGCATTCTACCGCACAGACTGATGCTCCAGAGCAACCTCGGTCTTCCGCTGAAATTGCACCTGGGTCGGCAGAGGGCGAGGCAACCTCAGTCCAAGTTCCTCCTACCTCGGAGTGCCCCGCACCTGAGCAAGCTGCTGCCTCCCAAACGAACAACGCCTAAGTTATTTCCGATCCCTGGCATGCCGGGCGTATGATGTAGGCGAAACATTTGTCAACTCTCGGTATGATTCGAATTTCCTTTGCCATGTACTGCTGTGACATTTGGTTAAGTGGGTGTTCGTCTGAATTCTTGCTTTGCTGGCCCTCAATTTCCTGACCTTTTAGGACTTATCTTTGCCTCTATTTTTTATGGTTTTATCCAGGCGCGAGCTTTGAATATCATATGATATTGATCTGTTCTGAACATAGATTAACTACTTCGTTGTGAAAATACATAGCAATCGCTGGATTATTGTTTAATATACGAAACTTCAATATGTAAGTCAAATTTCAGAGGTAGTATAAAACTAGTATGGGTGCGCTCAGCATAAGTTTGAGGTAGCATGCGGTAGTCCCCGAGTCGCTGCTTTAGATGCCGAGGTTTAGATATTAATATGAAATTGCTATATCATATGGCAGTCCCGAGTCACTGCTCTGGGTGCCGAGGTTCAAACACATAACACGAAATAAATATAACATATGGTAGTCCCCGAGTAACTGCTCTGGGTGCCGAGGTTCAAATACATAACACGAAACAAATATAACATATGGCAGTCCCCGAGTCACTGCTCTGGGTGCCGAGGTTCAAATACATAACATGAAACAAATATAACATATGGCAGACCCCGAGTCACTGCTCTGGGTGCCGGGGTTCAAACACCTCATTGGATCTTGACTTTGAGATATAATGCTATGAGTAGAATGGCCGAAGTAAAGCCACATTCCAGGGACGCTTCGTTTCTTCGCCAGTTCTGTCTGCCTTGTTCCCTCCGGGGGACTGAGCGTCGATTAGATAATATGCATCGTTGTGCAATGCTTTGCTCACAATAAACGGCCCTTCCCATGGGGGTGACAACTTGTGCATGCCGGCCGTGCGTTGCACGAGTCGGAGGACCAAATCTCCTTCTTTGAATACTCTTGGGTTCACTTTCTTGCTGTGATACCGCCGCAAGTTTTGTTGATAAATAGCCGATCGTGATAATGTCAACTCTCTGGCTTCTTCCAGCAAGTCTACGGCATCTTGCCGAGCTATCTCATTTGTCTCTGAGGTTGTGTACTGAGCAACTCTTGGCGAGTCATATATTATATCGGCTGGAAGTACGGCCTCTGCCCCGTACACCAGAAAGAATGGAGTGTAGCCTGTTGATCTATTCGGAGTAGTTCGGAGGCTCCATAGTACGGCTGGGATTTCTTCGATCCAACATCCTGCCGACCTTTGCAAAGGTTCAACAAGTCGTGGTTTTATTCCTGACAGCACCAGTCCATTAGACCTTTCCACTTGCCCATTGGATGCTGGGTGAGCCACAGAGGCAATATCTAGTCTTATGTGCTTCTCTCGGCAAAATCTAGCGAAAGCTCCTTCTGCAAAGTTTGTGCCATTGTCCGTAATAATACTGTGCGGGTACCCGTATCTTAAGATGATATCCTTGAGAAATTTCACTGTTGTGTGCCCATCACACTTTTTAATTGGTTTTACTTCAATCCATTTTGTGAACTTGTCTACCATAACCAATATGTGGGTCATTCCTCCTCGCGCCGGCTTGAATGGTCCCACCATATCTAAACCCCATACAGAAAATGGCCAAGTGATGGGTATTGTTTTTAACTCGGCCGACGGCATATGTATTCTGGTTGCATATCTCTGACATCCATTGCATTTCTTAACTAATTCTTTTGCTTCTTTCAATGCCGTCGGCCAATAAAATCCATGCCTGAATGCCTTGGCTACTAAAGCGCGAGATGAGGCATGGTGCCCACATTCTCCTTGGTGTATGTCTAGAAGGATTTCCTGACCTTCTGTGGAGCTCACGCACTTCTGCAATACGTTTGTGACGCTTCTTTTATATAGCTCATTGTTTATGATTGTATAGGCTTTTGCTCTTCTTATGGTTTGTCTAGCTAGTACCTCATTACTCGGCAACACCGCGTCTTTTAGGTAAGAAGATATGGGTTGCGCCCATATCGGTGTTACTTTTTCTGATGTGATCTCACTGTCTATCTCCATGTTCCCTGCCGACGTATATACCTCGGCTCTCTCCATGATTGCGCTTACCTCGGCTGTCCCCCTCTTTAGGGGTTCCGAGTTATTCTGCGGATCCACCTCCATTGGCGTGTGATCTCCTGCACAATTTGCTGGGATAAAGATAGATTCGGATTCTGGTGATGGGATTATTGATGGTTTCCTGAGGTGCTCCAGGGCAATACCTGGAGGAATTGACTGCCGGGTTGATCCTAATTTTGACAATGTGTCGGCAGCATCATTTTCTGCTTGAGGTATGTGGTGGAATTCACATCCTTCAAAGTATCCACTGATTTTTTGCACATGGAATCTGTATAAAGACATATTAGCATCTAACGCGTCCCAACTGCCTGATACTTGCTGTACTACTAGATCCGAGTCACCATAACATAGGATTCGGCGTATACCAACTTCTTTTGCTACTTTCAATCCATGGACTAGCGCTTCATATTCAGCTACATTGTTAGACGCAGCAAAATGTATTTGCAGTACATATTTCAATTGGTCTTTTTTAGGCGAGGTTAGCACTATTCCTGCTCCCAAACCATTCCTTAGTTTGGAACCATCGAAATGCATTGTCCAGTAATTTGGATCTGGCACTGGTGGCTCATACTGCACCTCGGCCCAGTCTACGAGAAAATCGGCGACAGCCTGAGATTTGATTGCATCTCTCCTATCAAACTGTGGAGCATATGGTGACAACTCGATCGCCCATTTTGCTATTCGGCCACTTGCGTCTTTGTTGCTCAATATGTCGGCTATGGGTGCCTCACAGATTACTTTGATGGGGTGCTCTTCGAAGTAATGCTTAAGCTTTTTTGCCGACATATATACGCCATAAGCCATCTTCTGATAATGCGGGTAATTCTGCTTTGAAGTAGATAACACCTCACTTAGATAATAGACCGGCCTCTGAATCGACTTACCATCTTCAAGTCGTTCCACTACGACTATAGTACTAACTACTCTATTGGTAGCCGCTACATAGAGTAGCATAGGTTCTTTTGATAATGGAGAAGCTAAAATGGGTGCCGTAACTAACATCTTTTTCAACTCACGAAATGCGAGGTCCGCCTGCGGAGTCCAACTGAATTTTTCCGACTTTCTCATCAGCTGATAGAGCGGCAGTGCCCTCTCTCCTAGCCGACATACAAATCGACTAAGCGAGGCCAAGCAGCCCGTGAATTTTTGTATATCATTCAAACATTTTGGCAATTCCATTCTTTCTACTGCTCTTATCTTTGTTGGATTAGCCTCGATACCTCGGCTGGACACAAGGAAACCGAATAGTTTTCCTGCCGGCACGCCAAATGTGCATTTCTCTGGATTAAGCTTCATTCGGAACCTTCTCAGGTTCGCAAAAGTCTGTCGTATATCTTCTAGCAAAGTTTTGCTCTCTTTAGTTTTGATGACCACGTCATCCACATATACTTGTACATTTTTCCCTATCTGATCATGCAGGCATTTTTGCATGCATCTTTGATATGTTGCTCCTGCATTTCGCAGGCCAAATGGCATTGTGCGATAACAATAAGCCCCGTACGGGGTGATAAATGCAGTCTTTATTTGATCGGCCGGATTTAACGGTATCTGGTGGAAACCAGAATACGCGTCTACAAACGATAACAGCTCACAACCAGCGGTCGAGTCAATGACTTGGTCTATTCTAGGTAATGGAAAAGGATCTTTCGGACATGCCTTGTTCAAGTTGGTGTAGTCGATACACATTCGCCATACAATGGCTACATTGGGGTCATCTTTTTTCTTTTCTACTAGCACCGGATTTGATAACCAATCCGGATATAGTACCTCCATGATGAACCCGGCTGCGAGGAGCCGAGCTATTTCATCTCCTATTACTTTTCTCCTGTGTTCGGCGAAGCGGCGGAGAGGTTGCTTCACCGGCCTTGCTCCTGGCCTGACGTTTAAAGAGTGCTCAGCCAACTCCCTCGGAACACCTTGCAGATCTTGAGTTGACCAGGCAAATATGTCCCGATTCTCACGGAGGAAGTTGGTGAGCTCGCCTTCCTATTTAGCATCAAGGCCTGCACCAATAGTAACAGTACGCTCTGGGAATTGCTCATCAATCTGAAACTTCTTCGTCTCTTTAGTCGGCTGAAAGGAGACACTGCCATGAGGGTTGGCCAGTGCCGGCATGTT
This sequence comes from Avena sativa, assembly GCA_916181665.1. Taxonomy (NCBI): domain Eukaryota; kingdom Viridiplantae; phylum Streptophyta; class Magnoliopsida; order Poales; family Poaceae; genus Avena; species Avena sativa. The sequence goes on along the minus strand of OV702282.1, from coordinate 232,560,198 downwards.
CAGTTGTGCCGACTGAGCGAGGGCTGCTACCTCTTGAATCCTTCTCTTTTCTCTTGCTATAACCAATGACTCGGCCAAATTTGACCCGGCTGAAGCACACTCCATTGACTTCTTGTAATCCCCTGCAACTGTTATCACCCCCTGTGGTCCAGGTAGCTTCGTCTTTAGGTAACTTATATGACAGCTGCTCATGAATTTGGCCAGTGCGGGCCGTCCGAGTAGAGCATGATAACAACTTTCCAGATCCACCACCTCAAATTCTAAATTTTCTGCTCTGCAGTTATCTCTTGTACCGAATAACACGTCCACTCGGACTTTACCGATGGGCTCACATGAAAGCCCTGGCACTATCCCATGGAAAGTTGTCCTCGTGGATTGCAGCATGTTCTGCGATATTCCGAGTTTATGCATGGTATCTTTGTACATGATGTTGATACTGCTCCCATTGTCAATAAGTACTTTTGAAAATTTCACGTTGATGCTTGGTCCAACAAATGTCGGATCCAACACAAGTGCATATGATCCTGGGCTTGGCATTATTCTGGGATGGTCCTTCATGCTCCAGGTCACCTCCTGATCAGACCATGGCACATATCTTGGTACTGCCGGCATAACTGCATTCACTTCCATATGCCGGCGCTGCACACTTTGCTTGTCCTGCTGTTCCGTTGTGAACACACAATAAGATTGGTGATGTTCCCTGTAATCATTTCGTCCGGTATTTGCCGGATTCATCCTTCCGTCCTGGACCGGGTTTATTACTTGATGCACTGCATCCCTCCGAACCGAATTATCATACCTCGGAGGAGGGGGCGGTAGCATCAGTTGCTGTGTATTTGATCCAGTTAATTGCGGCTGAAGCTGCTGTTGCACTTGATGGGGCGCCTGAACTCCTGCTGGGTTCCCCATCGCATTTTTCATCTAGGCACATTGGCGGGTCGTATGATTGGCTGGTCTGGATGGGTTTGATGTGTGAAATTTGCATGACTGATCTAACATGGATTCGAACGTGTACTTCGGCCTCTCCTGCCACTGCTTCTTTTGTTCTGGGGTCCATTGCCTTTTTCCTTCATTCCTTGGTGTCCACTGCTGAGGTCCATTCTTCTGCCGTTGAGTCGCTCCGTGACTCGGCTGATCTTGTGCTACTGACGCCACCTGGGCCGAATTATATCTATAATCCGGCCTTTCTTCTTTTCTCCTTCCTCTGAAATCATTGCGCCTGGATGACCCAGCCAAATCTCTTGCATAATGATCCTGTTGCTCGCGATGATCCGCCGACATTAATTCTGGTTGTGTTGGGTCGCCCAATGCATAGGAGTCTGCTATTCTGATAGTCTCTGCCAGTGTGGATGGCATATCTCTTTGCAGGCGCTGCCACAACACGCTGGCATAACGGCAGCCTTGCGCGAACCAAGCGATTGCTTGCGACTCGATAACTCCTTCACATGAGTTTCTCAGGTTGCACCATCGAGTTAAAAATTCTCTATCTGTTTCATTCGGCCTCTGTTTGCACATGGCTAACTGTTGTGGCCTGTTTGGCCTCTTGTATGTGCTGGTAAAGTTGCTGACGAACATTTCCTCGAAATCTAACCAACAGTTGATACTGCCGGCTGGTAGATTATTCAGCCATACCCTGGCTGGTCCTTCCAACATCTGTGGGACATACCGCACTGCCCATCTTAAGTTGCCACCCGCTATCTTCACAGCAGTGGCATAATCAATCAACCAGTCTTGTGGCTTGGTACTTCCATTGTATGTTTTTGTGCCTCTTGCTAACTGAAAATTCGGCACCGGAGGTTCGCCCATGATCCGTGGACCAAAACATGTCGGGCCTGGTGGACCCTGTTCTTCCAACAGTTCGGATCGGTATAACCGATCCAACTTTACTCTTGCATCACTTGCTGGCAAATCTCTGTACAGGATTCTGTCCTGCATCCCATAGTGATTGTTTCCACCCTGGATTGCGTATTCCACCTCGGAATAACCATCATTGTACCTTTCATTCATTTGATTCTGGCGAGCTGGCCTTACTTCTCTTTCCTGCCGAGGCTCATGTCTTGGTTGCGGGTTGGGCGGCATCTCTCTCCTTACTTCGGTCGGGGTCTGATTTTCATGATTACCTCTCGCGGGTTCTCTCCTGCCGAGATCCCCATTGCCTCGGCCCCCGCCGTCCTTTTCCACACGACCGTGGTTTCTCTCCCCACTGTTACCTCGGCTTGCATTGCCTCTGTTCTCATTTGCCTTTCCAGCCATTGCCGGGTCATATGGAACAATTTGCTTGTTCCTCTTCCCTGAGGTTACTGCTTTGTCTCTTCGAGCGTTGTTTCCGGGTGAAGATGCTGCTGCCGCGGACAAGGCAGGCGCTGCCCCTGCCGAATGAACCATCCATGAAGCCCCCGGTCTTGCCGGGTTAGTTCTGAGTATTTCCTCATTTTGCTGGTTCGCGATGCGCACTAGCTCATTCACTCTTTCTTGTTGTTTCTGCCGAGCTTCCCCGGACAACCCCTCTAACTCCAATGCTGCGGCATTTGCCGCTCTCAGGTTCTTCGCCGGGGTACTGTACCTCGGCAAACCCAAATCACCTGATTCTGCTCTGTGAGCTTCATGCTCTTTGTTAATGTCATCAATGAGGTTCTTCCCTCTTAATCTTAGTTCGTCCACCCGCTCGGGTGCGATATCAAGCTTATTAGCTTTTGCATATTCTCTCAGGGTCCTGTTCAAGGATTCCCGCAGGGCCGATACTTTTTTGGCCTCTACCAGCACCTTTTGCCTGGTTTCTTCCAACTCTGCCTGAGCATTTGCCGGATCAAGTATCGGTGCTACAGGTGTGGTTAAGTTTTCTATAGTCGCCTGAAGAATGTTCTCTGGCCTTTCCAGAGGTGGCCCTCTCACTCGTGGTGCCTTTGGGGTGGTATCATGTAGCTCGGTCGGGTTTGTCACTGGCGGAATTACCTCAGTAGGTTGCAGCGTGGTCTGCTTGGGCGCGCCTTGTGCGCCTGCGGCGGGTTCTCTGCTTGACCCGGCTACTTCTGTTCTAGCTTGAGCTCCTGCTGCGACCATCACCTCGACGCTGCCTGCAGGACGTTCTCTTGATGGACGACTTGCTGCGCTACGAGGTGGCTCTCCTGCAACAACAACCTGGTGAGGATAAATGCCGGTGATGTAGACGCCGACGTAGACCCTGTGCTCGCCCAGGCTGATGAAGACCCCATTGCGCGGGGGAGTTTTCCCCCTGAAGCTTCCTGCATTGTCGCTGACATAGTCGCAGAGACCAAATCTCTGGACCAAGCCAGAAACAACGCGCTCGCCGGTGTTGATGAAGTTTCCCGTCCGGATCACAACTCCAGCTAGCACCGCTGCTGGCCCCACGGTGGGCGCCAACTGTCGTGGTGGTGGCACGGCAGATGCCATGGGTAGGCTAAAGTATGGGGCCAATGGGTGCTAGTGGGATCTGGGGAGGGATGAGGCAACTGATTCTACACTCAAGGTATTAAAGCTAGGATCTTTATTTCTCTCTTGTTGGGTTACAAGCGCTCCTCGAGCTGTATAGAGGGGGACAATATGAATCTCCCCAGCCTAACGGTGCTCAAAGAGTCGACGCCCTCCTCAGGGTCCAAGCCTCCCCTTATAAAGGAGTGCCTTGGGTGCCCTTAGGGCTGACGAGGCAAGCATATTCGAGGAATATGCTTGTCCCGAAATAGTAGTTCGGCGGCCTCCTTTCCCTGTCGCCCTTCCAATGACGGCAAGGCTCCAGTGGACCCCTCCTGCGCGCCTCGGGCTCCAGGACTGTCACCTCCGTGACCTCCTTCTGCCCCTCTGACGTCGTGCATCCTTGTCTCTTGTGCTTGGCTCCGCTCTGATTCCTTCTAGCCTGTAGCTATAGTTTGACCTTGGGCTTCTCCTTCTCCTGCAAGCTTCGTATCACTCGGCCTTACCTTACCTTGGGTAACCCGGCTTGTTCTTCACCTGCATCGAGATCACTCGGGCTAACCCGGACGACCTTCGCGGTACTTCGGCCGGGTAACTGCTCGATACACATACACGGGCTTCTTGCCTCCGTACCTCGGCCGACATATTCATGATTCGGCCGACCTAGACCGTAACTCGGAAACTAGACAGGGATTGTACCTCTGTCTTTCCCCGTCTCTGACCTACCCGAGGTCAACCCCCCGACAAAACGTATGAAGAAACTCCATTCTGATGGACTTATTGAATCACTTGATTTCGAATCACTTGAAAGATGCGAAGCATGTCTGATGGGAAAAATGACTAAGACTCCATTTTCTGGTATGATGGAGCGAGCTACAGACTTATTGGAAATCATACATACCGATGTATGTGGTCCAATGAGTGTAGCATCGCGCGGTGGTTATCGTTATGTTCTTACCTTCACGGATGACTTGAGTAGATATGGGTATATCTATTTCATGAAACATAAGTCCGAAACTTTCGAGAAGTTTAAGGAGTTTCAAAGTGAGGTAGAGAATCAACGTAACAAGAAGATTAAATTTCTGCGTTCTGATCGTGGAGGTGAATATCTAAGTTACAAGTTTGGCAAGCATTTGAAGAAATGCGGAATACTTTCACAATTGACACCGCCGGGAACACCACAGCGTAATGGTGTGTCCGAACGTCGTAATCGAACTCTCTTAGATATGGTTCGTTCTATGATGTCACTTACAGATTTACCGCTATCATTTTGGGGTTATGCATTAGAAATAGCCGCATTCACTTTAAATAGGGCACCGTCTAAATCCGTTGAAACGACACCGTATGAATTATGGTTTGGGAAGAAACCTAGATTGTCGTTCCTTAAAGTTTGGGGATGCGAAGCCTATGTAAAGAAGTTACAGCCGGACAAGCTAGAACCCAAAGCGGAAAAATGCGTCTTCATAGGATACCCGAAGGAAACTATTGGGTATACCTTCTATCATAGATCCGAAGGCAAAATCTTCGTTGCCAAGAATGGATCCTTTCTAGAGAAGGAATTTCTCTCGAAAGAAGTGACTGGAAGGAAAGTAGAACTCGACGAGGTTGTCGAACCTTCTCTCAAAATTGCGAGTAGCGCAGCACCGGAAGAAGTTCCTGTGGTGCCTGCACCAATAAGAGAGGAAGCTAATGATGGTGATCATGAAACTTCGGTTGAAGTTGCTACAGAGCCTCGGAGGTCAACGAGAACTCGTACCACTCCAGATTGGTATGATCCCGTTATGAGTGTCATGTTGGTGGACAACACCGATGACCCTGAGACATATGAGGAAGCGATGATGAGCCCAGATTCCAATAAATGGCAAGAAGCCATGAAATCCTAGATTGGATCCATGTACGAAAACCAAGTATGGACTTTGGTGGACTTACCGGATGGCCGGAAGGCTGTCGAGAACAAATGGATTTTCAAGAAGAAAACAGATGCTGATGGTAATGTTACTGTCTATAAAGCTCGACTTGTCGCAAAAGGGTTTCGACAAATTCAAGGAGTTGACTACGATGAGACTTTCTCACCAGTAGCGAAGCTAAAGTCTGTGAGGATTATGTTAGCAATCGCTGCATATTATGATTATGAGATATGGCAGATGGATGTCAAAACAACATTCCTCAATGGAGACATTGATGAAGAGTTGTATATGATGCAACCCAAAGGTTTTGTCGATCCTAAAGATGCTAACAAGGTATGCAAACTTCAACGGTCCATCTATGGATTGAAGCAAGCATCCCGAAGTTGGAATCAACGTTTTGATAAGGTGATCAAAAGTTTTGGTTTTATACAAACTTATGGAGAAGCTTGTATTTACAAGAAAGTGAGTGGGAGCTCTGTAGAATTCTTAATACTATATGTGGATGACATATTGTTGATTGGGAATGATGTAGACCTTCTTAATAGTGTCAAGGAATATTTGAATAATAGTTTTTCAATGAAGGATCTTGGCGAAGAAGCTTACATATTAGGCATAAAGATTTATAGAGATAGATCGAAACGCCAAATATCATTGTCACAGAGTACATATTTGGACAAAGTTCTAAAGAGGTTTGGAATGGAAGATAGCAAGAAAGGGTTCTTGCCCATGTTTCCCAATACGACCTTGAGTAAAACTCAAAGTCCGACATCGGCAGAAGATAGAGAAAGGATGAGTAAGACTCCCTATGCCTCAGCCATAGGATCTCTAATGTATGCCATGCTATGTACTAGACCCGACATTGCATATGCTGTTAGTTTAACTAGCAGATATCAAAGTGATCCAGGAGTGGATCATTGGACAGCGGTCAAAAACATCCTTAAGTACTTGAGAAGAACTAAGGATATGGTTCTTTCTTATGGAGGTGATGAACAGCTCGTTGTTAATGGTTACACCGATGCTAGTTGGAACACCGATCCGGATGATTCTAAATCACAATCTGGATACGTATTTATTTTGAATGGTGCAGCAGTTAGCTGGAGGAGTGCAAAGCAAAGGGTTGTGGCGAGATCTTCAACTGAATCGGAATACATGGCTGCTTCAGAGGCTTCACAAGAAGCGATATGGATGAAAGAGTTCATTACAGAGCTGGGTGTGGTTCCTAGTGCGCTGGACCCAATGTCTATCTACTGTGATAACATGGGCGCCATAGCCAATGCGCAAGAACCAAGGTCACACAAGAAGCTGAAGCATATCAAGCTACGTTTTCACGCTATTCGAGAACATATTCAAGATGGGGATATAAAGATTTGCAAAGTACACACAGATCTGAATGTGGCGGATCCGTTGACTAAACCTCTCCCGAGGGCAAAACATGACCAACACCAAACTGTCATGGGTGTTCGGTATATTACCATGTAATCTAGATTAGATGACTCTAGTGCAAGTGGGAGACTGTTGGAGATATGCCCTAGAGGCAATAATAAATGTGGTTATTATTATATCTTCGTGTTTATGAAAAATGTTTACATTCATGCTATAATAGTATTAACAAGGAAACATTGATACTTGTGTGATTTGTAAACTTAATTTGAAGTCCCTAGTATAGCCTCTATACATCACTAGCTTGTTGGTTGATAAATGATTGTGGTTTCCCTATCATGAACATTGAGATGTTATCAACAACAAGATCATATCGTTAGGAGAATGATATGGTGGACATACTCCTATAGATAAGCGTAGCATAAAGATCAAGTCATTTCAATAGTTCAATTGCTATATGCTTTCTGATACATAGTAACCTAATTCCTTCGACCATGAGATCATGCATATCACCTTTACCGGATGGATGCTTTGATGACATCAAACACCACACCGTAACTGGGTGGCTATAAAGGTGGCATTGAGTGTTCGGAAAGTATTGGTTGAGACACATGGATCAAGAGTGGGATTTGTCCATCCAGATGACGGATAGATATACTCTGGGCCCTCTCGGTGGAATGTCATCCAATTAGCTTGCAAGCATGTGACTGGCTCACAAGGGATCACATATCACGGGAACGAGAAAAGAGTACTTATCGGTAACGAGGTTGAACTAGGTATGCAGAGATACCGACGATCATAACCTCGGATAAGTAAACTATCGTGAGACAAAGGGAAATTGGTATCGTATGTAAGTGGTTCATTCGATCGCAAAGTAATCGTAGAAATATGTGGGAGCCATATGAATTTCCAGATTCCTCTATTGGTTATTGTTCGGAGAAGTGTCTCGATCATGTCCGCATAATTCACGAACCGTAGGGAGACACACTTAAGGATTCGACGTTGTTTGAGTAGTTATGGTAGTATGAGAAAGAGACCGAATGTTGTTCGGAGTCTCGGATGGGATCTGGGATATCACGAGGTGATCCGGAATGGTTTGGAGAATAAGATTCATATAAGGAAAGTTCCGTTTCGGAGTTCGGGAATGATTCCGGTGTTTTCATCGGGAATGTTCTAGAAGGTTCCGGAATGTCCGGCACTCTGGAGGGGAAGGGGTACATGAATGTGTCATTGCATGTTGGAATGATTGCATCATGTACTAAGTGTCATCGCCGTTCCAAATAAAGGATTAATTCAAATCCTAGTTTGAAAAGTCAAATAGCTAGTTTGAAAAGTCAAACGGCTAAAATTGGAAAGAGGAAAAGAGGAGGAAGTGGGAAACCGAGTTGGGGAGGGAATCCCTCCTCCAACCGGCGGCGCCCCCTCCAAGCCGAGTTGGGGAGGGACTCCTCTCCCTCCCCTTGGCGCGGCCGGCCCCTCCACCTATATAAGGAGGGGCAGGGCTCCCTCCTCTAGACACATAAGTCCCTCACCTCAAACCCTAGAAGCTGCAGCCCTCCATAGCCGCCGCCACCCCCTAGGGTTTTGCCCTAGCCGCCGACTTCGGGGTCCCCGGAACCCTAGCCGCCGGCTCTAGCCCCTCCTCCTTGGTATGTCTAAACCCTAGATTGCCGAGGAGCTCTCTCATACTCCACCATACTCGCTCCGGCTTAAGGCGAAGCCCTGCGAGATCTCCCCTCTACTTCCGGTACCACGCCGTTGTGCTGCCGGAATCGCGAGGAGAGTGCTACAACCTCCGCTGCCTGCTGGAACAAGGGAGAGGAAGGTCTTCGTCGAGTACCGAACGTGTGACCGACTGCGGGAGCGCTGCCGGAACGCAGCGCCGGAAGGATCGTCTACGCGATCTTGAGATCGGGAAGAGTACGACTACATCACCCACGAGAATCCGCTCTCGTTAAACACTTTGGAATCTTTGAGGGTAAGTTATTCCATCGACTCGTTGCTACAATCTAGTAGACAGATCTTGGCTTGTTTGTTTGTATGCGATAGAAAATTTTTGTTTTCCATGCTACGAAACCCTACATCTGCTGGCCAGACAGGCCGGACCACGACCCAAAATAGACCGCAGCCCGACCAAAACAGACAGAAACGGACATTTTAGGTCTCTCATCTGGGTCGGGCCGGTGGAGATGCCCTAACTTTTAGGACCAAATCTCAAATAGAGGAGAAACTCTCTTTTTTTGCTCTAGAGTGGGAGTGCTTGTTAAATAGATACAAGGGGGAGATTAGTGGAAAGGTATGGTTCTAGTAGATCCGACGAAGATATTCTTTGAGATAGAAAGAGGTGGGCTAAGATAAGAGCGTTGGATTCAAAAGTTTCCTAGAAAATTTTAGCCTACCAACACGCGGTCATTGTCATAGCCACACTAGAGCAACTCTAGTAGACCCCCCCAAATCATGCCAATATCTAAAAATAATTTATGGGGGCACTCTAGTAGACCCCCTACACCACCCCATAAGAAATCAAATGACCATGTAAAAAAACTAGCCTTTGAATTCAAGAAAAGGTTATTCCCATATCCCTCAGCTTTTTGGCGTGAAGGTAACATTCCCGAACTTGGAGTTTGGACACGATAAGGCTCCACCACAGAGGCTTATGAGTTGTACTCCGTTATCTCAAGGCCATGAATATGTTGGTGCTAAGGGCGTTGTTGATGAAAGATACCTAAGAGTCATAGTATGGGCCCAAGCAGAGGTATGCCACAATGGAGGAAAAGGTCCAAGGAGAGGCTGAAGAGAGAATAAGAAGTTGGTGCCACAAGGGAGAAGCTTGATGAGATGATCATGGCAAGAAAGAAGATAGTGGAGGAGACTCTTTAAGCAAAGATGGTGTTGACTGAGCAAAGGAAGATGGAGAAGTACGAGTCCCACATGGAGGAAATGGAGGCAATGAATATGAGGAGTATGGGCTCCGCATGGAGGCCTACAAGATTGTCTTTGAGGAGGGTAGGCTTGTCCTCAGAGAGAGGAGGTTGAAGCAAGAGGTCAAGAAGGATATTAACAATAAGTGGCTTGAGGACGCTTGGATAAAGATGGACCCGAGTGGGACTTATGAGAATGCAAGAGCCTTTTGAGAGATCACTCTCAGGATATCTTGGCTTCTAGGACGTGCTCGGGTGGAGCATAGTTTGATGGAGGAATTGTGTGAGATACTGACCTAGGACTTAATATGATTAATAGGATACTAAAATCAACAAGTTGTAACTTTTTTTAGAAGCTCATTTGAAAAAAATTAAAGGTTCAGTGTGCTTGGTCTAAAGCAATTTGAGGATAGTTGACCGATAAGAAAGTTCCCCCAAGTACGCACGAGTGAGGACAAAGTGAGCAGAAAAAAGTGTTGGTCTGTGAGACCAATCTAGAGATCCTAAAGAGTTAACAATGATGATGTTCGTGATGCTCATAGCATTGAGCAATATGTGGACTTACATATTTCATGATCTTTGCATTTGATTGATTTTCCTTTTCATTACATTTTCTTTTAGATGATGGATGGATATCTATATGTGATACTACATTTGCTATTAGGCTAGCCATTTGGGATGCTATAATGCATATTAGGTACATTTTGTTGATTAATCGTCATATGAATCTGGATTCAAAATGTTAAAAGGTATAGGTTTGAATGTTGTTGGCTTGTACTATGTCAAACATAAAGTTTGAACTATTATGTTTTGAATTGGAGTTTATATGGTCTTTCACTTAGTGGGTCTTCTAAACCATTTTAGGGACTCCTTTTCGAGCATCAGCCAACTTCACCGATCCCCTCACAGTTGTGGTGTGTGTGTGTGGGGGGGGGGGGGGGGGGCGGGGGGTCAGCACCCCCAACTTCATAAATTGAACTTGTGTTCATATTTTTAGAAAAGCAGTAAAGGGACATCACACAAACTTATTCCACAGTTGTTTCTCTTGATAGCTTAAGACAAAACAGTTTTTGTACAAGCTGGAGCCGAAAAAACTCGTCCTTACAATAAACTCGAGCACGAATATGGTGAACAAATTTTTTGATTATATATTTTTTATACAGTTATTATAATTTTTGTCTGCCATATATACATGAGTAAGGCAATTTCTCATCTTCTTCTCCTATTGGAAGCGCATGGTGCATGGCTGGATTCTCCAGACCACCACAAAAAGAAACCAAACATTTCGCGCCGATGGCGCGCCGGCGATGGACGATCTCTCCGGGATCATGTCTCTCCCGCCGGCTGTATACTATCTCTCTTTTGTTTTTGCGCAAAATACTCTCTCTCCCAACCTCTCCCCTGCAACTAGGAAAAGAGCGCAGCAAAATGAATTTAATCTCGCACAGTCGCACTCCCTATCACGGGCCGACGATCTTAACGCGCACTTTCTTTGCGTGCATCTCGGCGAACTCGGTCTCCGACGTCTCCGAGTTGGACGACGAGGTGAGGTGCCTCACCGAGTGGCGGTCGTCGCCGGCGTGGCGGCGTCGGGGCGCCGTCGAGGCGAGCACGAGCAGTGCCATGGCCGCAGACAGCGCGGCGAGCGCGGCCCACGTCGCGCGCGCGCCGCGCCGCAGCGGGCCGCACTGGTTGCCCACGATGTCCGCGAAGCCGGCCTTCACCAGCTCGCAGCTCACCAGCCGCTCCGTGCCCGGGAAGATGTCCAGCACGTTCTGGATGGAGCTCGTGTACGTCTGCACCTTGTCGTAGTCGATCGCCGACGAGAGGTCGGCCGGCGCGCAGTTGGCGCCGCCGCCCAAGTCCGAGCACGTTAGCCTCTTCAGGATCTTCAGGACAAGAAGGCGATGTCAGTCAAGATAAAATTTGGTTCTATGTAAGCAGTTGCCGCGATGGAGCTCTTGGTTTACCTGAGGGATATCACCGATGGTGGCGGCGCCGGAGGCGCAGTTCTCCGGCCGGTACCGGTACTCCGGCGGCCCGGTGAACGGGTTGCAGATGTAGTCCAGCTGCTTCACGCCGTACTCCGACTTGAACGTGTAAATGTTGGAATTCACCTGTCGAAACAAAGATTCAGAAACAATCTGGATCATTCACACTAACTCTGCCTGCTCTACTTCTGAACTTAGCTTCAGAATTCGTTACTGAGTGTTGTTTGCCTTTGTTAATTACCTGGTCTATAATGTCGTGGATCCCTGCACTAACATTGTGCAGGATCACGCCGCCGTACAGCTTCTCGCTGCAGGGTATGACGCTGCCCAGAGTGCTGTTCCTGGGGTTCAACTGGTACTCCTCGAGGGCCGCGCACGTGTCGCCGGCGAACTTGTCGAGGAAGTAGTACAGCCCAAAGTACATCCAGAAGAGGGCTGTCAGTACCCAGCACAAGGCTATGCACCTGTTGCAAAGAGATTTTTGTCATCAGAACATGGTCTGAAATCTAACAAGGTTATTCAGCTTATGCTGGGTTGTCTGAAGAATACTCACAAGCAGCACAATTTCTGCAGCCTTAGAGGTCTTCCCACTACAATAAAGAAGCACTGTGTTAATTTCCATTTCAGGTATGTCTAAGACACATTTGCTCACTGGGAAACATTTCACCATGATCACTTACCTAGCAAGAGAAGAACCGCGGCAAGATTCAGTGTCACGGTCGAAATGGTGACAATTTCTCTGAAAAATATCTGCTGTATTAGTTATCATGATGATAATGAGGTTTTCTAAAATTAATTCAAAACTGGTAATGTAGTATCAAAACCATGTATATCATGGGAAAAAAATCTTACAATGCGTTGATGCCTTTGCTGACCAAGCGCATGTTCTTCTCGGCCTTCGCCTGAATCTCCACGGCTTCAGTGTTGAGTGTCTCCACTGTGGAGTTCAGATGGTTAAAGGCTTGGCTGCTAATATTGTATATCTTGGACGCGTTCTCCATCCTCTCAATGGCTCCTGTAATGTTGTCAATCGTCGCCGTCGCTTCAAGCGCGGTTCTCCCGACGATCTCTTTGATGGACTCTGCTCTAGAATGAAATTTGACCGTGCCGGAAAGCGCGATCGCTGATGCAACTCTGCGAATAAAGCATGGTAGTAAATTAGTCACAGCAGATGAAAATTTTAGTATACTAGTATTGTTGCTGAGCTGAGTAACTTACAAGGCAAAAACTGCAAGAATAACGAGAAGTATCACAGTCAAAATGTGGTATTTGTGAAGAAAATAGTCGATGCCACCATATCTTCCGTCGTTCCTCTTGGCGAAGAAAAACTTCGAGGTGAAAAGGAATGCCGCAAAAAGAATGCCACCAACAAGCCATAATGCTGCGATGATATATCCAGATCTACCTGTAAAGATGGTCGACTGAAAAAGTAAACACAACGACAGTCAGTTCTAATCCCCCGTGGACACACATGCCTTCACCCTCTCATGTTATTCAGTTAACTCCATCTAACATTGACCTATATCAATGTATCAACTCATTTCTGCACATTCACATGTTTATAGTATTTCTCTAGTGGAAATCACCTTTCTTAAAAAATAAATGCAGAGTTAAAAGGAAATTTAGGATAAGCAGCATGCATTTATGCCCTGATCATGAACATGAGACACTACAATAGCAGTCATTTGTGGTATCAATCAATTAAGTATTCCCTCCTTCCTAAAATAAGTGACTTGGGTTTGTCTAGATTCGCATGTATCTAGATACGAATCTAGACAAACTCAAGTCACTTATTTTGGGACAGAGGGAGTAGTTGTTTTCTCAGGAAATCAGTATGACTACAGCAAGCAGGGTGCATGGCCCTTCAGAGTGTATTCAGAGATAGAGAAGAAGAGAACTCACACTCCAGTAATGCTCGTTTGTGATGTTGTACCCTCCCTCATACTTCCTTAAGCCATCAAGAAGATCGATTCTTCTCGTTCTTCTCGAAAGATCGCTGTCCGACCTATTGTTTCCCGTCTCCGACAAAACCCTACCTGCTGATCAACACAAGCAATTAACAGGGATCAGTCACCATTCGACGGGCAAACATTTACAGTTACTGTAAACTGTAAAGGTAAAATACTATCTAGAAGCTTTCATGAGGTGGTAGATGGGGATTATTCACCTGCTCCACCGTGGGGCGAGCTTTCGGAGTGTTGTAGAGGAGTGGTTTGGGCATGGGCTCGCGCGTGCAGGCCGGTGCTGCATGTGATGGCCGCGAGGCAGCAGAGGAGGAGCAGCACTAACCGCTCCAGTCTCCTGGATTCCATGTCAGAGACAGATAGCTGGCTGCCATGAGAGAAGCTCCAAACGTTACTCTCCAACCCCAATCCGAACCAACAATTAAAGGGAGAAGAAGAAACCAAAAGCTACCGCTAGATTTCTGCATGTGCTATTAGCGTTTACTGAAACTGGGATAGATGCGTGGTGCAGTAAGACAACAGGCGGATCAGCCTGCGACTGAGTGCTTTCCATGTCATCTGAAGACTGAAGTTTCTAGCTGGTCTGGCAAGGCGGCATGCCGGTTTCCTTTTTTCTGCCTAATTTCTGAAGAAACTGCCGTGGCTTCTGACCAACTTTTGGGAAAGATGACTTTGATTTTCCTCTCCACATTTTCAACGTCTGCGGTCGAGGAGGAGGAGGAGGAGGAGGAGGAGTGTTTGCCTACGGCGGCTAACATTAATTGCGGATTGCGAGCCAGACAAAATCGTGCAGATACTGGAGATGAAGAACATATATGCCATTAATTTTTGGGGAGCACTGGTACACCGCTTTTCTAGAAAACGATGAAAATCTTGGATAAATGCACGGCAATTTACGTGCGAATATTGCAATAGCCATATCTGTAGTACTACTAGGATCTAAGAGTATCGAATTATTAATCGCCGCCGAGTGAAGTTTTGTATATTTTCTGTCAATATAGAACAAGAAAAACGAGAGACGGAGAGAGAGAGAACACTATTATATAATAAAATAAAAATAAACAACCAGGATCAGAAGTAATTCAGCGTTTCGCTCTTTTCGAACGAAACTCTTGTGCAACTCGCAATGAAAACCTCCCGAAGGAAAAGAAAGAAACGACTAGATCATTAATCCTAGGAAGAAAACCTGTGAGGAACATTAATGGCGGACAGAGCTAGCGAACGAAAGGGAACAGAGTAAACGAAACCCCCAATTCACGCGGCAAGAAATTCAGTTCAAGCCATCGGAACTCAAGAACAGAGAAGAGATCACCGGAATCTGGAATGCGGAGCGCCCAACAGAAATCGCAGGGAAGAGAATCGTTACCAGTTTCGAAGCTTTATCTTCCAGACGTGGCCTCCTCCCCTGGAAGCATATGTCCGGCTGGGCTGCTCTTCTGATCGCCACACCTTGTTGAAGCCGGCACAAGACGAGAAGAGAAGAGAAGACTAACAGTGACGGCACCCTCCTCCAAAACTACGACCTCCAAGTTCCGGTCTCCGTCGCCATTAATTCCTTCTCGGCCGTGTCTGTCCTCCCTGCTTTCTCATTCATTCATCGCCCCCCGATCCAAACCCTTCTCTGTCTGCCCTCCCTTTCTGTTGCCGCACGTAGGAAGGCAAGTATTTATACGGGGAGGATCAATCAGGCCGGGAATATAATCAAGCCATTTAAAGCGCCATCCTTTCCTTTGGAATGGAGGAACTGGGCGACAAGGCCCTCTAGCTAAGGAAAGAATTTTCCCTTCCGAGGTCAGGGAGCGGCAACGTATAAAAAGGGTTTGAAACTGGAAAGCAGCGGTCCGTCCGCGTGAAAATTTGGCTCGCAATCCCCAGGAGAGAACAGGGGAGGGGTTGATTTTTTTGTTTGTTTGTTTCCTTTCTGCTTCCTCGCTTCCTCCTTTTCAAAGGGAAAATGATAGGACTCCCCCGGGATGCGATCCCCCGGTTCAGTCTGGCTGCCTTTTTCCTGGGTCGCGCGTAGTGTGCCTGTGGACTCCACTCCTGTGATCTTATCTTCTCATCGTCTCCACCACAAAACTAGATCGGGCAAATCCTCCGCTCACTGTTCGGCCGGAGACATCGCTGCTAGGCCGGAGCAGCCACACCCCCTGCACTCCTATACTTCTCCGGCGTCGCGCCACCTCTCCTCCCCCGCCTTCGTTCCTCTCCCCCTTCTCCGTCACCGCGGGAGCTTCCTCCGGTGAAGCACCGCCGCTGGCGCCACCGTCGCCGGAGTCGAAGGTTGTGAGGCACCTCTCTGCGCTGCTGTCACCCAAGCACGCGCCGCCGCCGACCCCTCAGGACGCTGCTCCTCCGAGGTCGCGTGTTGCTCCTGCGAGGGAACGGCAGCACTGCACACAACGGCGCCTGATGCCGTGCTACAGAGGCCGCGGCGACCTGCTACAAGCCCGGCGGCGGCAGTCGTGCTACAGAGGCGGCGGCGACCTGCTACAAGCGCGGCGGCGACCTAATACAAGCGCAGCGGTGACCTGCTAGAGAGGCGGCGGCGGCGGCGACCTGCTACAAGCGCGGCGGCTTTTGCTAGAGAGGCGTCGACTATTTTGCTACAGAGGCGGCGGCCATGCTACAGAGGCGACGACGACCTGCTACAAGCGCGGCGACGCTTTGCTACGGAGATGTTGGCTGCTTTCTACAACTGCGTCGGCCGCTTGCTACAACGGCATCAGGCGCTTGCTACCACAGGCCGGGGGACCTGCTACGTATGACTTGTGGTGTTGCTACATGCGACGAGCGGTGCTGCTATAATGGCATATCTTTTGCTACAATTTTTGCTCCAACAATGTCTCCGGCGAAGTCAGGCTTTTGCTACATTAGCATAATCATCTTGCTACATCTGTTTTCTGATTTTGCTATAAAAGCACAATTTTTTTGCTACGCGTTATCCGGCGAGGTCTCCGGCGAGATGCTTCGGCGAGAGTCTCCGGCGAGGTCGAATATGCTATGTTAGCCTAACTTTTTTGCTACACGGTCTCCGGCGAGGATTCCGGCGAAATCTCCGACGAGGTCCAATCTGTTTTTCTATTTCTGGACCGAACCATTTTCTGCTACAGTGTAGCAAAAGCGGGACGTATGTAGCAAAAGCGGGTCTGAGTGTAGCAAAAGCGGGATTTGGATGGACACGTGTCAGCACGAGGACCCGGGGGATCAGAAGTTTTTATCCCCCGGGGGACGCGTAGCACTGTCCTTTTCAAAGCCGTGTGAGAGATGACGGGCGCCCCCGGAGACTGGCGGGGAGGTTTTGTGGCCGTAAGAGCATCTCCACTCGCCTACCTAGGACGCCGGTCTGGATGTCGAATTTCGGTTTAGGACGTCGAAAATCGGTCCAGTCACGTATCCAAGGACCTGTTTTCGACCGGATTTCGGCGTGTTTTGGTCCGGCCTACCCAGTTCAACCTAGGTTTCCGGGTACGCTCTAGGGACGCCGGACGCCGCAAAAAAAGGCGTGGGCCAGCTCTGTCGGCGAGACAGTCCCATTTCCACCCACTCCACTCGCCCAGACTGCCGCGAGAGCTCTGTCGCCATGACTTCGCCGGCGGAGCTCCCTCGCGCTGAGACATGCCCACGCCTCTAGCTACGCTCGCCGTCGTTGCCGCCCAGCTCCACGCCTCTGCCGTCGCCGCTTTCGCCTACCTACCCTTGCCGTAGCTGTGCTTCGGCTCGGTGCGCCCACCACCACGTCCGCCAGGTGTTCGACATTTGGCCGGATTCGGCCATGGACTCCGACGACGACGAGGTGTTGTCCACTGACTCTGACGAGGGCAAGATACTCGCCATGGATTCCGACGACGAGGAGTTGCTCGTCGAACTCCTGGAAGAGGAGAGCGCCAAGGTTGCCGAAAGTGAAGAGCACTTGCAGATTCCCGCATCGCTCGCCCAGCTGTACATGCAGATGGCGAAGCCGAAGCGCGGTGGTTCGGCGCCAGGTCGCATGAAGTGCAAGGCGAGACAGAGGATAGAGGTCTACTGCATGTTGTACGCCGACTACTTCGCCGACCAGCCACTCCATGGAGGAGACGTGTTTCGCCGCCGTTTCAGGATGAGCCGAAAGCTCTTCCTCAAGATCGTGCATGCCATCCGGGAGTTCGACCCATATTTCCTTTGCAAGAAGGACTGCACCGGCTTGGTTGGGTTTTCGTCGCTTCAGAAGTGCACCGTGGCGATGAGGTTGCTTGCATATGGAGCGTCGGCTGATGCTGCCGATGACTATCTCCGCATCGCCGAGTCCACCGCCCTTGAATGCTTGTACAGGTTCTGCAGGGCAGTGATTGCAGTGTTCGGGATCAGTACTTGAGATCACCCACTGCTGAAGACACTGCTCGGATCCTCGCAGTCAATGAAAGTAGAGGATTTTCTGGTATTTGAGATCATGCTTGTTGAGGGTCATGCTCCCCCCTTTGGAATTTGAGATCAACGGTCATCACTATAACAAGGGATACTATCTAGCAGAT
Organism: Avena sativa; assembly: GCA_916181665.1. Taxonomy (NCBI): domain Eukaryota; kingdom Viridiplantae; phylum Streptophyta; class Magnoliopsida; order Poales; family Poaceae; genus Avena; species Avena sativa. The sequence goes on along the minus strand of OV702282.1, from coordinate 232,542,095 downwards.
GACATCTATCCAAGATGACCAACATTTGTGAAGACTATTTCAGGCCCAATGCTCCCCAAGCATTCTCACTTTGCCAAGGAACATGAAGCTTGCATGAAGGAAGTGGAGCGGGCATTTGGTGTGCTCCAGCAGAGGTTTGCAGTTGTCCGGTTCCCTGCTATGACCTGGTCGAAAGATCAGATGTGGGAAGTGATGAACTGTTGTGTAACCTTGCACAACATGATCATTGAGGATGAGAAGAAGGATCCAATGAGTTTGCTCGAGGAGGACGAGCCATACTACAGACAGGGTCCTCTTGCCGAGCCTGATCATCAGGTGCCTCCAACATGGGTTGCATTCATCGCAATGCGTCAGGAGATCTGAGATCCGGCGATGCATCAACAACTGCAGGATGATCTTGTCGAGCACCTATGGACACGCATGGGCAACACGACGTAGATGCTGAGCATGAACTGGCCGAACTTGGCTGAAATATGTTGTAATTTTATTGCAGGCCGAACTATGTTTACAGAACGCCGAACTCTGCTTAAAAATTTCGCCGAATTTTGGTCTTAAAGTGTTCTGTATTCGTCGTATGCCGAACTATGTCGAAATTTGGACGAAGTTTAACCGAATTTGAGCCGAATTTGAGCGGAAACGGGCGACCCAGGAACTCGGCCTAGGTACGCGGGTGGGAAACTGGGCGTACCCAGGCCGAAAACTTGCGCCGTCCGGCCTAAGTTTGGTCCGAATTTCGGCCTGGGTTCGGCCAACGAGTGGAGATGCTCTAACCTCGTGATATCCGGTATTGATGTGATGTGATGGACCTAAATAAATTCAGGAAAGAATATAGTTTTTCTCTCGAGGGCTTGAATGAAAGCTTGTTATAGTCGGTTGGCGATGACTTGCTTGCTTTCTCCTTTTTTTTTGCATGATGAAGGAAGGCAATGACTTGCTTCAATAGGCAACCAATTTGGGTTGTTGATCGATGTGCTATATCATACATACTAGGATCTCGATGGACTGAACCTTTCCTATGCACCGCTTCAGCTTTTTTTTTTTTTACCATGGTCCGCTAGAACTTTAACCTTTGCTCGCAACCGTTTAATTGCCATGTACGTTTATGTCATGTCATCTCTAAACTCGGACACAAGCCAAAACCAAAGTCAAATAACGCATTGCACGCGTCGTCACTAGAAATCTCTATTATACAAGAATTCATAAAAACAATGAAAAACACAAAATACATGATGTGCGGTAAGAAACAACACAACAAAAAAAAGGCAAACAACAATCTAGCACAAATAATATTGTCATGTTGCTCGATTAATGCATACTGAGTGCCGGATGCGCAATATTTAAGTGGATGTATTGTACGAGTTAATGTGCAATTTAAGATCGGATTTCTTAGGATCCAGCAGAATTCACCAACCATTGAACTAGAGTTCCGTCGACCTTTGGATTTCACAAACCCATCCATTTTGTATGAAGTTGTGTAGCTATTCCAGAGTGGGGAGTGTTTGCTCAACTGAGCTCATGGGTATCCGAATGAACTCCGTGGCTAGTAGTTTTTCTGGAGGACGGTTGTTTGGGTTAAGTTACTACTCGATAATTGCTGCTTTCTTCCGTTTCTTGGTTTGGGGAAATGTAATTACTTGCTTCATTGGACAACCATAACTGGGTTGTTGATCTGCTATATCTGTATCATGAGAGTTATAGAACACATGGTATCATTCGTTATTATCCATTTGAAAATAATTCGTAGAAGTAATGAAAAATGCAATACTAAAAAATAGTCAAACCACCATATCACAAGCTATCTATTAAGCAGTCTAGCACAAATAATATTACCGTGTTGCCTGATTGATGTGTAAACGGACCTAGATTTAAGTGAATATATTATATGAGTTAATATGCAATTAATATTTAATTTGTAAGGATTCAACTGAATTCATGAATCATTTCCCTCGTGTAAAAAAGGCAATACCACCAGACATGCGCATACAATTTCTAAGATTCCAAGGGCATGTGTGTGAAAGTAAGCTAGCTGCAGCATAAAGACGAAACAATTCTGCCGCGTTTCTTCCGACTCAACTTTTAGCATAAAGATGGTTGTCTTAACTTGCTATGTTACAAACACCACCACACCTAAGAATGATCAAAATCTCAAAATAATGTATGTAATCGTCACAAGAAAATAACCAAACCATCTTCCCTAAGCTATATTGAGCAATCTAGCACAAAAAAATGGCCGTGTAGCCCAAGTAAGTACATAATTAGTGCTGGATATGCAAGATTAAGTGTGTGTATTGTAGGAATTGTGTGCGATAAGATTGGATTTTCAAGGATCCAATTGAATTCATAAACAATAGGATTAGAGTTGTGGTTGTTTGCATTTTGCAAAACCCATTATTTCTATATTAATAAAGAAAGCCTAAATAGGTGGCAAACCATATTGAACCCTAACCATGTAGTGGAATCAGTAATCACCATCACGCGGTTAGTTAACTGCAAAAGCACACGTACAATTTCCCAGAAATAAGAGGGTGTGCTTGTGAAACTGACCAGACTGCAGCGTAAAGAAGAGGAAGGCGATTCTGCCGTGTTTCTTTCGGCTCAGCTTTTCTATCTTCACTCGTGTGTTCACAACGACGTGGGATTGTGCAAAATCTAGAAAAAGCTAGAGCGGTGGCGTCTTGGAACTAACAATACCCAAATAGGATACAGATGCTAGTACACTACTGTTAGCATTAGTGGCAATGTTGATTATGCTAACTTGAGCCTGAAACGAGCAAAGGAAAGTATCTGTGGGGTCACTTGGAGGTCAACTGGATTTCTTGCAGTTCAGGCATAACTGAAACACTAAACAAGTCTGCAGTTTCTTTTAGAAAAAGAAAGGGCGCGGTTTCATGGCTCCACAAAGCAAGACAAAATCCTCTAAATTCGGGGTCTTAGGTCTACACATAGCATTTAAACTACTCCCTTCATCTTAAAATAGATATTGCAAAGTGTATAAATTAGATGTATCTAGACGCTAAGGGTGTGTTTGGTAGTTTGGGTGGACTATCTTACCTGATACAAGCTGAGTTCAGCTATGTTGACCATATACAAGTATGATTTTGTGCTGTGTTTGGTAGGTTGTATTAGCTCAGCTGAGTTCACTTCAGATCTTGTTTGGTAGGTTGTATGAATCGAGCCATGTCATAGAAAAATAAAGAAACAACCGGGTCCCTGAAAACAAAACAAAAAAGCAATCGGGTCCCTGGCCGGAGCTCCGTCGCCTCCACACTCCTCTGCCACGCTCCACGGCCTCAGGCTGGTCGGAGCACCACCGCCATAGGCCTTGGAGGAGCCACCGCCGGCGGGAGGAGCCACCGCCACGGCCTCAGGAGCCGCCGCCGGCACTCCATGAGGCGAGCCCCTCTCAACCCGGCGCTCCATGAGGCGAGCTCCTCGTCAACGGGCCGCCGCCACCTTCTCCGGCGATAGGGGCTGCCTCCATGTGCAGACGCCGCCAGCAGACCGAGCTCCTTCTTCCCCGCCGCCAGGAGACCGACCTCCAACGCACGCCGCCAGGAGCTCGACCTTCGACGCACGCCGCCAGGAGCTCGCAGACCTGCAGCAGACGAGGCAAGGAGAGGCGGCAGGAGGCCACGCGCGCCATCAGGACCTTGACGGGGACATGCACAAGGGCGGTGGAGCTCGGATGGGGACGGCAGGGGTCGAGCTCGGACAGGGATGGTGGAGCTCGAGTCAGGACGGGGCTGCACATCGTGCGAGAACGGGCGAAATGAGGGTACGGGCCGTCGACCCCTGTCGGTCTGGAGCGCTGGCGTGGGACGGACTCAGCACTGCCCGGTTGCGAAGCTCGATTCTAGCTTCCCAACTAGGCAGGGCTGAGGGGGTTTTTCGCATGAGGTGGGCACTGCCCATTGTAATCGACCCGATCTAACAAACAACAAAACGTGGGATGAGGTCAGAATATCTGGGTTGCCCCGGTCTACCAAACACACCCTAAGTCACAAAGTTGTCCCTTTGGTCAAACTGTTTTTAATTTGACAATATATTGTCCAAGAATGTGTAATCTGAATATGTGAAAACAAAAGGAGCTTCCACAAATTTTACACAAAAAAGGTCGTTTCCGATTAATTTTTATACATTTGTCAATTAGCCAACAATACCCGAGTTGCTTTAGGGGTCTGGTCAAGAAGAGAAAAAGCGCATGGAGTTATTATACGTGTGACAGATCATCTAGAATTTTGTCTGTTTTCATTTTCGTTGGTTTATAGGTCTAACTCTTCTGACTTACGGTTCACATCATTAGCGAAGGGTGCTGCTTTGATTACGTGTCTTTTTAACATGGTGACTTTTTTATCTATTTAAACAAACTCTATTACCACAAATTTTGTCACGCTACTGCGAGCGAGAAACGAGAGGACCGACTCCGAACTCGTTCTGGTGCTACAATTGATGAATATTAGTAGATTTGTGTTCTTTTCTCAAAGAAAATCTTTTATGTACTCCCTTTGTCCAGAAATAATTGATTTAAGTTTGTCTAGATTCGATGTATCTAAACGTATTTTAGTATATTTAAATTTAAACAAATCTAAATCAGTTATTTTAGATGGAGGGATTTTTTTTTAGCTTTGATGACGTTTGAAAAATGCACGACTAGGGGCGAATTGGCAGTCGGTTCTACATACATCATTCGGTCTATCTACGGCCCCATGACCAAGTTGTCGTTTTGGACACGCTAGAAGTAGAGAAGATCACATCGATCGATGGAGCGCGGCACTTTTTGTCTCTCGACGGCGGCGTCGCACGCAGTGATGGGCGACTTTGACGGGTGCTGTGCTGCCTGCTTTTATCGTTAGCCGTGATAAGGCGGGCAGGCAGGCAGATAGGTGAGAGATAAGGCGCCTGCGATGCGACGACGACCGACGACGTCGCCTTCCGATATTTCCCGTTACGGACGGACGGTCGGACGCCGCTCTTGATCTCAGAAATTCCGCGCGAGAGGGACGTGAGTACTTTTGCCGTTGCGGGGCTCGGCGGTGCGCGCATTTGTTGCAGCCGGCCGGGACGCGTCAGAGGTCAAACTTGCCGACTAGACTTTGCCCGATTTGGACTTCTGGTCTCGATCGGGCCGTGTTCGCCTGTTCGGGGTCCTTGCCGTGGGTGACGCGGCGGACGAAAGAGTTTACTAGTGCCTCCCTCAATTCGATAGCCAAACGCAGTGCTATGTTTTTTCTTCCTTCGACGCAAATCACTGCTATTAGTGAGACCTGAACGGCTGAACCCGACAGAGCACAGCATCGAAAATCAGAAAAAGAAAATGTAGAGAGAGAGAGGGAAATGAATGAAAATAGAGGGAGGGAACATGCTACTCCGTCAGATTGTTATCCACGGAGACGATGTACTCGTTCCCGTGCGTCTATATCTTCCACACATATTTTTAGAGATACCGAAAACACGTCTGTAGTCCCCGGCTATAATGGCTTCTAGTTCTGGTTTCGGACCCGGGACTGCAAATCGGGACTAGAGACCCCTATCTCTGATCCGGTTTGCTACAGCTCGGGACTAAAGTCCACCACGTGACAGCTTCAGCGCGGTGGGGGCAGGAGGACCTCTAGTACTGGATCGTAACATCATCCGGAACTAAACGAGTTTATTCTTTTTCAATTTATGTTTCATTATAATTTCAACACTTATTCTACGCTACTATATACACGCTACACTTTGATGCATATATATAATTAATATTTAATCCCTTGCGAGCATATATATATATATATATAATATTCGATCATATCAAAAGAAAGGAAATGATTTGAAATTACATGGTCATCCATGACATATCATATCAATTATATGGAGATCATTAATTCATATTGAGTTTATCATCCTCCATATAATGTTCTTCCCTTTCATCAAGGACCTCCTGAATGAGAAATTCCGCCAATTTCTCTTAAATTGCTCGTACGCGCCGTTCTGGCTCGAGATTCTCCCGTAAACTGTGAATCAACTTTTCGCTTACTGGCCAACTCGTGAATGTACTCGCAAACGTAGAATCCACATAAATGAGTCCTCGGTGGCTGTTGCAAACCATTCACTATTTTATAAGTTAGCTCATATTTGAATGAACCTGCTATTTTTTGTTTGAACCGTGTCCAAAACCTGTTCGGCAAAGAAAATGAACAAATGAGTTATTAGTTACTTAATATTAGGAAATGAACGAAAGAGGCCGATATAATGCGATAATGATTGAAATTACTTCTGAAGCATTGCTTTCATGTCGCTTCACTTATCTTGGTCCCATCTTAATGAGTCGTGAACTTTAACTAGAGACTTGTCAACTTAAATGTTTAGCATGATCCAATGGAACCTGCGGATGTTTACATAAGCAGACATGCATAACTCATCAATTGCACTTAAAAAAAGAACATGTACAAGACAAAAAAAACTCACTTAAAGTTGTAAGAAAATAGTATTTCTATAACAAAATGATGCTCCATTAAAAACATGCATAGGTCTTCCTCCACGTCCTTGGGGTGATTGTGTAACGTATATTCATTAATGATATATGGATCAATGAATCCAACGTCATATCTTCTAATTCTTTTGCATTTAAACATTTTCATTCTGCAGAATATAATACCGTACAAAAGGATATATAGTCAGGATAATATAATACATGCAATGAACGAGCTGAGCTAGAGACTTAATTACAAAAATAAATCACTTACATACAATAGCAAACGATGATAGATTTGTCAAGGGCGCTCTGTATCAAGTATTATTTGAAGTGATGCTCCTTTCTAACGTCCACCAAAAACCATTCTTTTTGGTGCTTTTTTTTGTTTGCACAGTATACCAATCGTGCAAATTTCGCATATGTGTTGATAGAACGCGAGCTCCTCATGACTAACTAGAGGCTCCCCTTTAACATATCTCCATGCTATCTCACCCATTGACAGATCTCCATAGCCTAAATATTGACCAAGAGACATACCTACGTTGGTAGCAAGTTCTTTTGCCCTCGCTGCAATGATGCCAATTAGTATAGCAACAGCCTTGGCTCTAGGGTCCATTAATTGCATGTCCTTATTCATATCGGCTCTGAAGGCCTTGTCGGTATCTGAAATTACTATGAGCGGGGGGGGGGGGGGGGAGAGGGGTTGAATCTTCTGTTGTCCGAGTTGGGCAATTTGTTTCTCGCATTTTGCACTTGTTATTTTTTCTGCTTTGCTTGCTTAATAATTTCGCGGTCATAGTCTGATTCTAGATTCATCGATATTTCGGATGGTTGCTCAAGAAAGGACTTAACCCACTGTTTTGGTTTTTTCATCAAATACCAGCTTTGGCTCGGGCTTTTTGGGTGCAAAAAATCCTTAGTGTAGGCAGCCACCTCTTCGGCGGTTTCCTCATCAGTCTTGTCATAAGGTCTCTTGGGAAGAGCCGACGGGATGTCGACTATCTTCGCTGTTTTATCTTTCTTCTGAGAGGGGCGCGGGGGAGCGACGACCTTCCGTTTTTTCAACGAGGTAGTATTGCACGTAGGCGGAGGTGGAGATCGAGTATTGCGCGGAGGCGGAGATCGATTTGATGTACTCGCGCTGCGGTGGTCGACATCGGGGTGAGGTGGACTTGAAGGTTGATGTTCATCAGGGTGTGATGACCCACAAGTATATGGGATCGCAACAGTCTTCGCGGGTATTTGTTGGAGATATGCCCTAGAGGCAATAATAAATGTAGTTATTATTATATCTTTGTGTTTATGATAAATGTTTACATTCATGCTATAATAGTATTAACAAGGAAACATTAGTACTTGTGTGATTTGTAAACTTAAATTGAAGTCCCTAGTAAAGCCTCTTTTTAATACTAGCTTGTTGGTTAATAAATGATTGTGGTTTCCCTATCATGAACATTGAGATGTTATTAACAACAAGATCATATCGTTAGGAGAATGATATGATGGACATACTCCTATAGATAAGCGTAGCATAAAGATCAAGTAATTTTAATAGTTCAATTGCTATATGCTTTCTGATACATAGTAACCTAATTCCTTCGACCATGAGATCATGCATATCACCATCACCGGAAGGATGCTTTGATGACATCAAACACCACACCGTAACTGGGTGGTTACAAAGGTGGCATTGAGTGTTCGGAAAGTATTGGTTGAGACACATGGATCAAGAGTGGGATTTGTCCATCCATATGACAGATAGATATACTATGGGCCCTCTCGGTGGAATGTCATCCAATTAGCTTGCAAGCATGTGACTGGCTCACAAGGGATCACATGTCACGGGAATGAGAAAAGAGTACTTATCAGTAACGAGGTTGAACTAGGTATGTAGAGATACCGACGATCAAAACCTCGGATAAGTAAACTATCGTGAGACAAAGGGAAATTGGTATCGTATGTAAGTGGTTCATTCGATCGCAAAGTAATCGTAGAAATATGTGGGAGCCATATGAATTTCCAGATTCCTCTATTGGTTATTGTTCAGAGAAGTGTCTCGATCACGTCCGCATAATTCACGAACCGTAGGGAGACACACTTAAGGATTCGACGTTGTTGAGTAGTTATGGAATGATGAGTAAGAGACCGAATGTTGTTCGGAGTCTCGGATGGGATCCAGGATATCACGAGGAGATCCGGAGTGGTCCGGAGAATAAGATTCATATAAGGAAAGTCCTGTTTCGGGGTTGGAGAATGGTTCCGGTGTTTTCATCGGGAATGTTCTAGAAGGTTCCGGAATGTCCGGCACTCCGGAGAGGAAGGGTACATGAATGTGTCATAACAAGTTGGAATGGTTGCATCATGTATTAGGTGTCATCGCTGAACAAAATAAAGGGTTAAATCAAATCCTAGTTTGAAAAGTCAAACGCCAATTTGAAAAGTCAAACGGCTATTTTGTTTGGTGGAGGGAGAGTAGGAAACTTACTTGGGGAGGAAGTCCCTCTCCCTCCACCGCCGGCCTTGGAAGACGAGTTGGGGAGGGACTCCCCTCCCCTTGGCGCGCCTCCTCCACCTATATAAGGAGGGGCAGGGCTGCCCCTCCAAGACCTACACCTTGCCCCTCCAAACCCTAACCCTAGCCGCCGCCCACCATAGCCGCCGCCGCCCTAGGGTTTCTCCCAAGCTGCCGAGTTGGGGCTTCTAGTTTCCCTAGCCGCCGGCTTAGCCCCTTCTACTTGGTGTGTCTAAACCCTAGATCATCGAGGCTCTCTCATAGTCCACCATACTCGCTCCGGCTTAAGGCGAAGCCCTGCGAGATCTCCCCTCTACTTCCGGTACCACATCGTCCTGCTGCCGGAATCGCGAGGAGAGTACTACAACCTCCGTTGCCTGCTGGAACAAGGGAGAGGAAGGTCTTCGTCGAGTACCGAACGTGTGACCGACTGCGGAAGCGCTGCCGAAACACAGCGCTGGAAGGATCGTCTACGCGATCTTGAGATCAAAAAGAGTACGACTACATCACCACGAGAATCCGCTCTCGTTAAACACTTTGGAATCTTCGAGGGTGACTTATTATATTGACTCGTTGCTACAATCTAGTAGATAGATCTTGGCTTGTTTGTTTGTATGCGGTACAATTTTTTTGTTTTCCATGCTACGAACCCCTACAGTGGTATCAGAGCCGTGTCTATATGTAGATCTGTTGCACGAGTAGAACACAATGGTCATTGTGGGCGGTGGTGCTTTTATTATCAATTGCTTCTTGTGTACTTTGCATCTTGCGGTATGATGGGATGAAGCGGCCCGGGCTAACCTTACATGACAGCGTTCATGAGACTTGCTCCACGCTCAACATGCAACTTGTATTGCATAAGTGGCTTTGCGGGTGTCTGTATCTCCCATTATAGTATAGATCCAATTTACAACGGGCACTTGATAGTTCAAACATCAACGTTGTGGTTCTTGTTCGTAAGTTAGATCGACACTTATTGAAAGCCCCAAACCACGTAAAACATGCAAAGAAATTAGAGGCGTCTAACTTTGTTTTGCAGGGGTGTGCTGTGATGTGATATGGCCATGATTGTGATTATATTTGATGTATGCAATGTTCCTTATTGTAAGTTGGCAACCGGAAGGAGCCATATGGTTGTCTTTAATTTATGTTAAGACCCGTGTGTCTATTCAAAGTAGTTGTAATAGTTGAAGCTGGTGGACGACAACCATGGAGCAGCGTCATTGACCTTGATGCAATGCCGGTGATGATGGAGATCATGTTCGTGCTTGAAGATGGAGATCGGAAGCACAAAGAAGAAAGGCCATATCATATCACATATTATGAATTGCATGTGATGTTAATCCTTTATGCATCTTGTATTGCTTAGTTAACGACGGTATCATTATAAGATGATCCCTCATGCACATGAAATTCAAGTTCTAAAGTGTTCACCCTTAGTAAGCACCGTTGCTAAAGCTTGTTGTTTCGAAGCACCACGTGATGATCGGGTGTGTTAGATTCCGCAAGTGTATACAACGTGAGCAAGCCAGATTTGCTCATGCGGAAGCTAAGGTTTGATCTTGACGAGCCTAGCATGTACAGACATGGTCTCGGAACACGGATCACCGAAAGGTAAAGCATGAATCATATAGTAGATATGATGAACATGTCGATTGTTCGCCATTGAAGCTACATCAACTCTCATGATGATCGGTGTTGATGTGGTGGATTTGGTTCGTGTGATCACTAAAACAATGTGAGGGATATTGTTTTGAGTGGGAGTTCACCTAGATTAATTTAACTATTAATTAGAACTCAATTTGTCATAAACTTAGTCTAAACTATTGCAAATATGTTGTAGATCAATGGCGGCCCCTACCATCAATTTTAATGCGTTCCTAGAGAAAGAAAAGTTGAAAAACAATGGAAGCAACTTCGCGGATTGGTTCCGCAATTTGAGGATTGTCCTCAATGCTGGTAATTTGACCTATGTGCTGGATGCACCGCTGGGTGACCCGCCTGCAGCTGATGATACCGATGAAGTAAAGAATGTTTACCTCGCTCGGAAGACTCAGTACTCCACAGTTCAGTGTGCCATCTTGTATGGTTTAGAATCAGAGCTTCAGAAAAGGTTTGAGAATTCAGACCCACATGATATTGTCCGTGAACTCAAATTGATCTTTGAGACTCATGCGGCAGTTGAGAGCTATGAGGCTTCTGAAAAATTCTTTACCTGCAAGATGGAAGAGGGCAGCTCCGTCAGTGAGCATGTGCTTAAGATGTCTGGACACGCAAACAAACTTCAAAGCTTGGGTATAGTGATTCCTAATGCTTTGGGGATTTACCGTGTCCTCCAATCACTGCCACCAAGTTACAAGAACTTTGTGATGAACTACAATATGCAAAGCATGAACAAGCAGTTGCCAGAACTCTTCTCCATGTTAAAATCTGCAGAAGTGGAGATCAAGAAAGAGCACCAAGTGTTGATGGTCAATAAGACCACCAAATTCAAGAAAGGCAAGTCTAAGCAAAAGGGACACTTCAAGAAGGGTGGTAAGAAAGTTACTGCACCGACGAAGAAGACCAAGGCTGGACCTAAGCCTGATACAGAGTGCTTTTACTGCAAGGGAGAAGGTCACTGGAAGCGGAATTGCCCAAAGTACTTAGCGGATTTGAAGAACGGCAACATCAAGAAGAAAGGTATATCCGATATACATGTTATTGATGTGTATCTCACTAGTACTTGTAGTAGTGCCTGGGTATTTGATACTGGTTCGGTTGCTCATATTTGTAACTCGAAACAAGTGCTGCAGAATAAACGGAAGCTAGCGAAGAACGAGGTGACGATGCGCGTGGGAAATGGATCAAAGGTTGATGTGATCGCGGTCGGCACGCTACCTCTTCATCTACCATCGGGATTAGTTTTATACTTAAATAATTGTTATTTGGTGCCTGCGTTAAGCATGAACATTATATCGGGATCTTGTTTATTGCGAGACGGTTACTTGTTTAAGTCCGAGAATAATGGTTGTTCGATTTATATGAGTAATATGTTTTATGCACATGCACCTTTGATAGATGGTCTATTCTTATTAAATCTCGATAGTGGAAATACACATATTAATAACATTGAAGCTAAACGTTTGAAATCGAGCGATAACTCGACCTATATGTGGCACTGTCGTCTTGGTCACATTGGAGTTAAGCGTATGAACAAACTCCATTCCGATGGACTTCTTGAATCACTTGATTTCGAATCACTTGAAAGATGCGAAGCATGTCTAATGGGTAAAATGACTAAGACTCCATTTTCTGGTATGATGGAGCGAGTTATGGACTTATTGGAAATCATACATACCGATGTGTGTGGTCCAATGAGTGTAGCATCGCGCGGTGGTTATCGTTATGTTTTACCTTCACGGATGACTTGAGTAGATATGGGTATATCTATTTCATGAAACATAAGTCCGAAACTTTCGAGAAGTTTAAGGAATTTCAAAGTGAGGTTGAGAATCAACATAACAAGAAGATTAAATTTCTATGTTCTGATCGTGGAGGTGAATATCTAAGTTACGAGTTTGGCGAGCATTTGAAGAAGTGCGGAATACTTCCACAATTGACACCGCCGGGAACACCACATCGTAATGGTGTGTCCGAACGTCGTAATCGAACTCTCTTAGATATGGTTCGTTCTATGATGTCACTTACAGATTTACCGCTATCATTTTGGGGTTATGCATTAGAAACAGCCGCATTCACTTTAAATAGGGCACCATCTAAATCCGTTGAAACGACAGCGTATGTATTATGGTTTGGGAAGAAACCTAAATTGTCGTTCCTTAAAGTTTGGGGTTGCGAAGCCTATGTAAAGAAGTTACAGCCAGACAAGCTTGAACCCAAAGCGGAAAAATGCGTCTTCAGAGGATATCCAAAGGAAACTATTGGGTATACCTTCTATCATAGATCCGAAGGCAAAATCTTTGTTGCCAAGAATGGATCCTTTCTAGAGAAGGAATTTCTCTCGAAAGAAGTGACTGGAAGGAAAGTAGAACTCGACGAGGTTGTCGAACCTTCTCTCGAAATTGCGAGTAGCGCAGCACCGGAAGAAGTTCCTGTGGTGCCTGCACCAATAAGAGAGGAAGCTAATGATGTTGATCATGAAACTTCGGTGGAAGTTGCTACAGAGCCTTGCAGGTCAACGAGAACTCGTACCACTCCTGATTGGTATGATCCCGTTATGAGTGTCATGTTGGTGGATAACACCGATGACCCTGCGACATATGAGGAAGCAATGATGAGCCCAGATTCCAATAAATGGCAAGAAGCCATGAAATCCGAGATTGGATCCATGTACGAAAACCAAGTATGGACTTTGGTGGACTTACCGGATGGCCGGAAGTCTGTCGAGAACAAATGGATTTTCAAGAAGAAAACAGATGCTGATGGTAATGTTACTGTCTATAAAGCTCGACTTGTCGCAAAAGGGTTTCGACAAATTCAAGGAGTTGACTACGATGAGACTTTCTCACCAGTAGCGAAGCTAAAGTCTGTGAGGATTATGTTAGCAATCGCTGCATATTATGATTATGAGATATGGCAGATGGATGTCAAAACAGCGTTCCTCAATGGAGACATTGATGAAGAGTTGTATATGATGCAACCTAAAGATTTTGTCGATCCTAAAGATGCTAACAAGGTATGCAAACTTCAACAGTCCATTTATGGATTGAAGCAAGCATCCTGAAGTTGGAATCAACGTTTTGATAAGGTGATCAAAAGTTTTGGTTTTATACAAACTTATGGAGAAGCTTGTATTTACAAGAAAGTGAGTGGGAGCTCTGTAACATTCTTAATACTATATGTAGATGACATATTGTTGATTGGGAATGATGTAGACCTTCTTAATAGTGTCAAGGAATATTTGAATAATAGTTTTTCAATGAAAGATCTTGGCGAAGCAGCTTACATATTGGGCATAAAGATTTATAGAGATAGATCGAGACGCCTAAAGAGGTTTGGAATGGAAGATAGCAAGAAAGGGTTCTTGCCCATGTTGCCCAATACGACCTTGAGTAAAACTCAAAGTCCAACAACGGCATAAGATAGAAAAAGGATGAGTAAAACTCCCTATGCCTCAGCCATAGGATCTCGCCATGCTATGTACTAGACCCGACATTGCATATGCTGTTAGTTTGACTAGCAGATATCAAAGTGATCCAGGAGTGGATCATTGGACAGCGGTCAAAAACATCCTTAAGTACTTGAGAAGAACTAAGGATATGGTTCTTTCTTATGGAGGTGATGAACAGCTCGTTGTTAATGGTTACACCGATGTTAGTTGGAACACCGATCCGGATGATTCTAAATCTCAATCTAGGTACGTATTTACTTTGAATGGTGCAGCACTTAGATGGAGGAGTGCAAAGCAAAGCCTTGTGGCGAGATCTTCAACTGAATCGGAATAAATGGTTGCTTCGGAGGCTTAACAAGAAGCGATATGGATGAAAGAGTTCATTACAGAGCTCGGTGTGGTTCCAAGTGCGCTGGACCCACTGTCTATCTACTGTGATAACATGGGCGCCATAGCCAATGCGCAAGAACCAAGGTCACACAAGAAGCTGAAGCATATCAAGCTACGTTTTCACGCTATTCGAGAACATGTCCAAGATGGTGACATAAAGATTTGCAAAGTACACACATATCTGAATGTGGCAGATCCGTTGACTAAACCTCTCCGGAGGGCAAAACATGACCAACACCAAACTGCCATGGGTGTTCGGTATATTACCATGTAATCTAGATTAGTTGACTCTAGTGCAAGTGGGAGACTGTTGGAGATATGCCCTAGAGGCAATAATAAATGTAGTTATTATTATATCTTTGTGTTTATGATAAATGTTTACATTCATGCTATAATAGTATTAACAAGGAAACATTAGTACTTGTGTGATTTGTAAACTTAAATTGAAGTCCCTAGTAAAGCCTCTTTTTAATACTAGCTTGTTGGTTAATAAATGATTGTGGTTTCCCTATCATGAACATTGAGATGTTATTAACAACAAGATCATATCGTTAGGAGAATGATATGATGGACATACTCCTATAGATAAGCGTAGCATAAAGATCGAGTCATTTTAATAGTTCAATTGCTATATGCTTTCTGATACATAGTAACCTAATTCCTTTGACCAAGAGATCATGCATATCACCATCACCGGAAGGATGCTTTGATGACATCAAACACCACACCGTAACTGGGTGGCTATAAAGGTGGCATTGAGTGTTCGGAAAGTATTGGTTGAGACACATGGATCAAGAGTGGGATTTGTCCATCCATATGACGGATAGATATACTCTGGGCCCTCTCGGTGGAATGTCATCCAATTAGCTTTCAAGCATGTGACTGGCTCACAAGGGATCACATGTCACGGGAACGAGAAAAGAGTACTTATCAGTAACGAGGTTGAACTAGGTATGCAGAGATACGGACGATCAAAACCTCGGATAAGTAAACTATCGTGAGACAAAGGGAAATTGGTATCGTATGTAAGTGGTTCATTCGATCGCAAAGTAATCGTAGAAATATGTGGGAGCCATATGAATTTCCAGATTCCTCTATTGGTTATTGTTCGGAGAAGTGTCTCGATCATGTCCGCATAATTCACGAACCGTAGGGAGACACACTTAAGGATTCGACGTTGTTGAGTAGTTATGGAATGATGAGTAAGAGACCGAATGTTGTTCGGAGTCTCGGATGGGATCCGGGATATCACGAGGAGATCCGGAGTGGTCCGGAGAATAAGATTCATATAAGGAAAGTCCTGTTTCGGGGTTGGAGAATGGTTCCGGTGTTTTCATCGGGAATGTTCTAGCAGGTTCCGGAATGTCCGGCACTCCGGAGAGGAAGGGTACATGAATGTGTAATAACAAGTTGGAATGGTTGCATCATGTACTAGGTGTCATCGCTGAACAAAATAAAGGGTTAAATCAAATCCTAGTTTGAAAAGTCAAACGCCAATTTGAAAAGTCAAACGGCTATTTTGTTTGGTGGAGGGAGAGTAGGAAACCTACTTGGGGAGGAAGTCCCTCTCCCTCCACCGCCGGCCTTGGAAGCCGAGTTGGGGAAGGACTCCCCTCCCCATGGTGTGCCCCCTCCACCTATATAAGGAGGGGAAGGGCTGCCCCTCCAAGACCTACACCTTGCCCCTCCAAACCCTAACCCTAGCCGCCGCCGCCCACCATAGCCGCCGCCCTAGGGTTTCTCCCAAGCCGCCGAGTTGGGGCTTCTAGTTTCCCTAGCCGCCGGCTTAGCCCCTTCTACTTGGTCTATCTAAACCCTAGATCACCGAGGCTCTCTCATAGTCCACCATACTCGTTCCGGCTTAAGGCGAAGCCCTGCGAGATCTCCCCTCTACTTCCGGTACCACACCGTCGTGCTGCCGGAATCACGAGGAGAGTGCTACAACCTCCGTTGCCTGCTGGAACAAGGGAGAGGAAGGTCTTCATCGAGTACCGAACATGTGACCGACTGCGGAAGCGCTGCCGGAACGCAGCTCCGGAAGGATCGTCTACGCGATCTTGAGATCGGAAAGAGTACGACTACATCACCCACGAGAATCCGCTCTCGTTAAACACTTTGGAATCTTCGAGGGTGAGTTATTCTATTGACTCGTTGCTACAATCTAGTAGATAGATCTTGGCTTGTTTGTTTGTATGCGGTAGAATTTTTTTGTTTTCCATGCTACGAACCCCTACAGTAGTATTACCCAATTTATTGATTCGACACAAGGGGAGCCAAAGAATACTTGCAAGCCTTAACAACTGAGTTTTCAATTCAGCTGCACTTGGAAATAGTTCTTGCTCATAGAAGTTTATCAACAACAACAGTTTTGTAGTGGCAACAACAAAGCAACATCAACAGTAGAACAAGAGCAATAGTAACAGTAATAGTAAATAGTGGGATTCGAGTGTGGTAAACATAGGGATGGATGGACGGGCGTTGCATGAACGAGTCTAAACATATAACTTCAAGATCTAGGGCATTGCAGATAAATAAGAATAAGCATCCAAGTACTAAAAAATCCTACGCATGTGCTCCATATATAGTCATATATGCTCGCAATGAGAACTTGCACAACATCTTCTGTCCAGCCAGCCCGTGGCAGCGGGTCCTCTAGGGAACTACTGGCAATTAAGGTGCTCCTTTTAATAGAGCACCGGAGCAAAGCATTAACACTCCGTGAACACATGTGATCCTCACATCACAGCCATCTCCTCCGGTTGTCCCAATTTCTGTCACTTCGGGGCCTTTGGATCCGGACAATGATATGTGTACACAACTTGCAGATAAGATCACAAACAATACTATCATAATGATTCAATAATAAGTTCAGATCTGAGATCATGGCACTCGGGACCTAGTGACAAGCATTAAGCACAACAAGTTGCAACAAAGTCAAATAGCACTAATAGAGGTACTAGGCACTATGCCCTAATAATCTTATTCGATTATATGATAGAACTCATCCAACCCCTACCATCCCTATAGCCTACTACAGGGGATTACTCACTCATGGATGAGGGAAACATGGATGGTTGATGGAGAGGCATTGGTGATGACGATGGCGATGATCCTCTACAAATTCCCCGTCCCGGCAGGGTACCAGAACGGAGTTTCTGGATCCGAATCGCGGCTTCTGGTGGTGATGACACAACGGAACTCTTTCTGGAAAAACGTCGAACCCCCCTCGGTTTTTAGGTCAAGGGGTAACTTATAGGAGCAGAGGGAACCCGAGGGGGTGCCTGGGGTGGCTGCACCCCCTAGGCGCGGGCTGGGCCCACCCGCGCCTGGCAGGGGTGTGGCCCCCCCAGACCTCCACTCCGTCTCGTCTTCTGGCTCCGTGGATCTTCTGGTGAAATAGGATTTTTGGCATATTTTCCGGGATTTTTCCTAATAGTTGATTTTCTGCACAAAAACTAGACACTAAGGTAATTCTGCTAAAAATAGCACCAGTCTGTGTTAGTTGTATCCAAATCACATAAGTTTAGAGGAGAAACAATAGCAAAAGTGTTCGGGAAAGTAGATACGTTTGGACGTATCAACTCCCCCAAGCTTAGCTTATTGCTTGTCCTCAAGCAATTCAGTTGAAAACTGAGTGCGATAAAAGAACTTTCACGAACACATTTGCTTCACATGATGTATATATTCTCAGCACAGGAGTAGATACTTAAACCATTCATAATAAGAAGTATACAACTAAGTGTACCGAATAGTCATTGCAAGCTATGAAGAGAAACCAAATCAATAATAATAAGTAGCATGAAACATAAACATAAGCAACATTGCAATGCTCATAATAAAGTATGATAGAGTGGTATCTCGCTTGCCTTTTTTTGTAGAGCACAATATAAATGCCAATGTACCTCTAAAGTTCAAGTGAAGACTAGAGATAAAGATATCAGAGATACAAGCATCAAAGTCATGACATAATTAACCAAGTTTTGAGACAAACACAAGAATGACAACTATGCTCTCAAGAAGGTGCTCAAAGAATTAGTGGCGAGTCAACAAGGAAGTGAAAAGCTTTTGAAAAGTTTGAAAGGCTTCCAAATGCTGAAAGAAAGGTACTCATTAGCTTTGAGCTCTCATTGCCCCTATCATAGGCATCTTCATGTGGTTAAGGTGAAAGTGAGGTCCAATCTGAGTTATATTCTTGACAGACCATAAACTGGAAATCCCAAGTCCCTTGAGTATGAGGGCCGCTCTGCATGCTACTCAACTTTGGTTACCTGTAAGTTCTTTTCATTGTAAATACATGCATATCATAGAGAACCGCCATCGGGGTACCCCTTGCACATGATACAGGAGCTATCCCTTGATCAAAATGACAAGGCAAGCAGACAATGAGCATCTCAGCAATCTTTTTATTTACTATGTGCATAGCTTTTTTATTGAGGATGCTTCATAAATGCTCATTATGGTGATGCTACAGGTTTCCACCATGATTAGGCATGGCTTAGGCTAGCGGTCCAGGCGTTTCTCTAACACAATGTATAGACTCCATGAACTCACAAGCTCCCCTTTTATTTCACACCAACGACATCCGCAAACAAACGAGCAAGGTATCAACTGGATATGTATCCAAAAAGTGTTGAAAGCGTTCCCCGTGACAGCACGGTTCTGCTGACTCCCAGCATATAATTTGCAAGCATATAACGTTCATGGACAGGTCACAATGGTTCAGGATTATTAAGTGCAAGGAATAAAGTTTGTCATCAAGTTTGTGAGAGCTTTACTAACTAAATTTCTCAAAACAAACAAACATTTTATTTGGAAGAAAACAAAGCATAATGAATATGCACTGAAATAGCAAATGATGCTAATAGGTAGGTATGGTGGACACAGTTGGCAATATTGGTTTTGGGGAGTTGGAAGCACATGTAGAGCTCATACTCAGTGCAAGTGAAGGCTAGCAATAGAGAGGGAGCGACAAACGAGAGAGCAATAACTGTCATAATCATGCTAGCAACAAAACATGGCTAATTATGGCGTGAAAGTGGTACAAGAACTCTAAGGCAAACTAAATCATCGAGGCTTACTGACTATTGTTTAGTCATATGCATGCGTGAGCATGTGCAAAGTCGATTCACATTAAACTTCCAGAGGAGGATACCACAATATCATACCAAAGTATGAATAAAATAATGCAAGCAAACATTCATATGACATGCTACAAACTATTAGCAAGCTGGAGCTAATCACAAGCAAGAAAGAACTACTAAGCATCCATAATAACATACACCTTACACGAACAGGCTAAGCATGCTCACTATGATGAGTATATGTACAAAAATTAAAACAAATAGAGTTCGTTACCAGCCTCTTACCACACCTCAAGTTGTCTTAATATTCATTATTGCCCTTCACTTGTGTGACTTGAATAATACCAAGAAACCAAAATCGACTGAGGATGGCTGAACCCTGCAAAGAATTCACAAAACGAAAGAAGAACAACAAATATTTTTGGTGTTTTCGATTTTTTTCAAACAAGCAAACAAAACAAAACAAACCAAACAAAAGCAAACAAAGAAAAATCTTTTTGTATTTTTATTTTAAGGCAAACCAAAACCAAAAATCAAATAAACAAACCAAGAGAAACAACGAAAATATTTTTGGTATTTTTGTGTTTTGAGAAAGCAGCAACAAAAACCAAAAAGAAAGCGAAACAATGGATATACAAAGAACCGACCGAACATGATATATAGATGAGTGTGATGTCGGTATACCTCCCCCCAAGCTTAGGCTTTTGGCCTAAGTGGGGTTTAATCCCATGGTTCCCAAGAAGGTGCACCTCCATAGTACGTTGAGGAGGCTCCCTCGTCCTGGTATGAGCTCGAGGACTCCCCTGTGTAGTACATAGAGGGGTCATATGAGGGTGCTTCTGTTGGAGATATGCCCTAGAGGCAATAATAAATGTAGTTATTATTATATCTTTGTGTTTATGATAAATGTTTACATTCATGCTATAACAGTATTAACTAGAAACATTAATACTTGTGTGATTTGTAAACTAAATTAGAGTCCCTGGTAAAGCCTCTTTATAATACTAGCTTGTTGATTAATAGATGATCATGGTTTCTTGATCATGAACATTTGATATGTTGTTAATAACAAGGTCATATCATTAGGAGAATGATATGATGGACATACTCCTATAGATAAGCGTAGCATAAAGATCAAGTCATTTTAATAGTTCAATTGCTATAAGCTTTCTGATACATAGTAACCTAATTCCTTCGACCATGAGATCATGCTTATCACCATCACCGGAAGGATGCTTTGATGACATCAAACACCACACCATAACTGGGTGGCTATAAAGGTGGCATTGAGTGTTCGAAAAGTATGGGTTGAGACACATGGATCAAGAGTGGGATTTGTCCATCCATATGACAGATAAATATACTTTGGGCCCTCTCGGTGGAATGTCATCCAATTAGCTTGCAAGCATGTGACTGGCTCACAAGGGATCACATATCACGGGAACGAGAAAAGAGTATGATGGGGATATGCCTACCGGGGTATACCCAGCAGGACGTTTCCGACCGGCCCACGACCTGGCGAGTGGGCCTGCAAGACGGCGACTGGATCAAGACCTGGCGTGGATCCAAGCGACTGGAAGCTGAAGGCCCAAGAGAGTAGATAGGCTCAGTCGGATTAGGTTAAACGAGTACCAAAACCTTAACAGATTCGGTTGAGATTTGTAAACCCTAGGGAGGGTGAGTCTATATAAACCTCCCTACGGGGCGTGTAAACGTACGTTCCATCATCCACCCAAGCGACTCGCCGCCTAGCCGTCGAGCTCGCCCCATTGTATCTCCAACATAATACAATCTAGCAGGAGTAGGTATTTACCCTCCGGGGGGCCGAACCTGGGTAAAACCTTGTGTCTCCGCCCTCATCTCGCACCGCAGATGGCTGGCCACCCTTGCCCTTCGTTCTACTACTCGCTGCCGATTGCAGCATCTGCCGTGGTCATTCCCACGACAGTGGCGCCCACCGTGGGGCCTGGCCGGTCTGGCCGGTGTTCTGCGCGAGATCCAATCTGTCCATCAACGAGACGGTCGCCACCGGCCGCATGATAGCGATCGGCGAGATGCTACAGATCTTGCCGAGCAGCTACGTCCCGGCGACGCGACCCGTCACGCACAACATGATCTTGCCAGTCGGCACGATCAGCCTCTTCGTTGGCCTCACCGACGTCATCGTCTCGGAGGACTCGGCTCGCATCCGCGAGTCGCCGCCACGCGACCGGCTCTCCGAGAGCCAGGTCTGCACGATCCATCGCCTCGCCTCCGAGTACAACTCGGCCCACAGCGACGTGGCCGAAACCACAGCGGCCGTGAAAGACGCGGCCCTCAACGACGACGCCGATTCGGCGACCCCGGCGTCACTCGCCGGATCCATCACCGCGGCCTCGCCCGCAGGCTCCATCACCCAGGTCTCCAACATGGGAGACTTCGAGGATCCCTCCATCCTCGGGATCTTCGACTTCGACTCCAGGTCGAAAAACTCCGCCGATATCCGCCACGGGACCGGTCGCCACGCCGCGACCTACATGGCGACTGGCACCGATCTGCCGGAGGATCCCTTCTCCACCCCGATTCCTCCTAACGCCACGGCAACGGAGGTCGAGGAACTCCGCCTGAAGCTGGCGGAGGCAGTCCGCAAGGAGCAAGCCGAGCGCGAAAAATTTCTCCTCGAGCAGGTGACGACGCAGGAGCTGTCGCGCTACCACCAGCAGCGAATCAGGTCGCGCTTGAACCTCACCGTCCAGGGGCGCGCCCTGAACTTCGACGACGAGAACGACCCGGCCCGCGTGGCCTAGCGTGCGATCTGCGAGAGCGCGCCACCAGGAGGAAGCACTCGGCCCCCACCAGGGTCTACGACGAACGGCGCCCCACCTCCACCCAACCGCACACCCCCCAGGGATCAGCCGCGGATAGTGGTCTCCTCACGGGAGCGAGACGCGAACGGCCTACCACTGTTCTCCACCCCGATGGACAACCTCGTGGCAGGTCGAGCAGCGGCCGACAACATCACGGCCACCGGTGACGGCGCCCTATAGATCCAGTACGTCAGGGCCCTGCTCACAAAGGCAGTCGAGCAACAAAACGCAGGCACTGACTCGCAGGGATGGGTGTACTCGCGTTCGTCGGGCAGCAGAGCGGCCTCAAGCGGCCGCCCATTGGCGGCAAACACCCTCAATTGCCCGCCACCCGAACCGCTGCAGCTCCAACACCGACCCGCGAACGCGGCACTCTCCACCAACGACCCCAGGCCAGCGACCAACTTTGTCGCCGCCAACGGTCAGCCCGTCGACGCCCGCACCCACATCATCAACAACCAAAGCTGGCGCGCACGCCAGCCCGACGAACTGCGACACACCCTAACAAATCACCACGACGGCGAGCCAATGGGCTCGCTAAGCCGACTCGGGGCCCGGTGCTTCGGACCGATGATCCAAGGCGAAAAATACCCGGCGAACTTCAAAGCGCCGAAGGAAATAGAGAAGTACGACCCCTCGTACGACCCCTCCGTGTGGCTGGACACCTACCTCATGGCAATGGGGATCGCTGGCCACACCGACCTGCTAGCCGCCCGTTACCTCCCCCTGATGATGGAGGGAACGTGCAGGCAGTGGATCAACACCCTTCCTCAGGATAGCATCGACTCCTGGGAAGAGATGCGAGACTCCTTCGTCAGGCACTTCGAGTGCTCCTACACGCGCGCCACCACCATCGAGGACCTGGAACGATGCGTCTAGGGACCCCGCGAGTCGACCTGCAACTGGGTCCAGCGGTGGCAAGAACTATGGTACAACGCGGTCGGCATCCACCCGGACACCGCAATCCACTGCTTCAAGACCTCGTGCCGCTATGAGCCCCTAGTCGCCAAGCTCAAACGAGATTCCCGCACGCTCGACAACATACCGGATCTCCTCGAGATCGCCAAGAGATACGCGGAGGAAGACCCAAACCAGGAAACCGACGACGAGTCAGGAGGCCAATGCCGCACGAGCGGTAACGACAACGGACGATGGTCCGACCTACGCTACAACAACACTCGCCTTACCGGCAAGCGCCGCAGTGACGGGCGAGTCGACTTTGTCGCCAACGCCGGGCACGCACAGCGCGAGCCCAAGAGCTTCCACCGCGACGGAAGGCAACGCCGCGACGGCGGCAACTACAAGGCAAAACCAAGGTTCGACCCCGCGGCCCTCCTTAACCAACCTTGTGCGTTTCACAGCAGGGAAGGGAAACCCGCCACGCACACGACCACCGACTGCCACTCTCTCAAGGAGATCGAGAAGGCACGGCGAGCGCGGGAGGACCCCTACAACAACCCGCCAAACAGCGGAAAATTCGGCACTGTGGCCGGCTCGCTCCACACCTTCACAGGCTTCAACACGAAGCGCGAGAAGAAGGTCATCGCCCGCACCGTCGCCATCAAAGCGGTGGCCCAGGTGGACGTTCCCCAGTTCCTCAACTGGTCGGAGCAGCCCATCACCTGGAGCCGCCAGGACCACTCGCCACGCATCGAGTACCCAGGCCGAGTCGCCCTGGTGGTCAAGCCCAAGGTGGGAGACTACTGGCTCCCCAAGACACTGATGGACGGTGGCAGCTCCATCAACATCCTGTACCTGAACACCTTCAGGCGACTGTGGCTCCCGCAGTCGATGGTCGAAACGACCTACACCATGTTCCACAGCATCGTCCCCGGTCGGAAGGCGTATCCGATCGGCAAGGTCACGCTGCCGGTCACCTTCGGCACACCAGCAAACTTCCGCACCGAGCGGATCGTCTTCGAGCTGGTACCCTTCGACAGCCCCTACCACTGCGTCCTGGGGCGGCAGGCGTTCGCCAAGTTCATGGCAGCGCCCCACTACGCGTACAAAGTGATGAAGCTCACCGGGCCGCGCGGCTTCATCACCATCAACGGCGACCCCGACATGGCCGCCGAGTGCGAGGCCAAAGGAGCCAAACTCGCTAACGCCGTCATCGCGGCAGAGACCAACCACGCCGACGAGCTCGCCAAATACGCGAGCGGGGTCAATAACGACGACCCCACCATACTTAAGAAGCCCAATTCGGAGGGCGCTAACACCTCGGCCTTCGAGGCAACGACGCACACCCGCACCGTCGAGCTGGTCCCAGGCGACTCCAGCCAGACGGTGACGATCGGGACGGGCATGAGCCCAGCCTAGGAAGGCGCGCTCATCGAGTTCCTCCGTGAGAACAGGGACATCTTCGCATGGAAGCCCTCTGACATGCCTGGTGTCCCTAGGGAACTCGCTGAGCACAAACTAAACGCCGACCCCAAAGTGCAACCCGTCAAGCAGTCGCTGCGGCCCTTCAATGAAGAGCGCCGCCGAGGAGGTGCAGCGTCTACTCGCTGCAGGCTTCATCCGGCCAATCAAATACTCCAAGTGGCTGGCAAACCCAGTCCTGGTCGAGAAGAAGAATGGGACCTGGAGGATGTGTATCGACTACACAAGCTTAAACAGCGCCTGCCCGAAGGAGCAATTCGTCCTCCCACGGATCGACCAAATAATCGACTCCACCGCGGGCTCGGAGTCGCTGTGTTTCCTCGACGCCTACTCTGGGTACAACCAGATCAAGATGGCCGTTGAGGACGAGGAGAATACGGCGTTCATCACGCCATTCGGAGCCTTCTGCTACACCGCCATGACCTTCGGCCTCAAGAACGCCGGGGCAACTTACCAGCGGTGCATGCAGGAATGCCTTGCGAGCCAAATTGGCCGCAACATCCACGTCTACATTGACGACGTGGTAGTAAAGTCCGCTTGCCAAGGCGATCTACTCGCTGACCTGGCGGAAACATTCGCCAACCTGCGGAAATACAAGATAAAGATAAACCCAGGCAAATGCACCTTCGGCGTACCAGCAGGGCAAGTACTGGGGTACGTCGTCTCCAAGCGCGGGATCGAGGCGAACCCCACCAAGATCGACACGATCACTCGACTCGGCAAATCCGAGTGCCTGCGCGACGTCCAGAAGCTGGCCGGGCGAGTCGCGGCTCTCAGCCGCTTCATCCCCCAATTGGGCGAAAAGGCGATGCCCCTATACCGCCTGATGCGAAAGAACCCCACCTTCCAGTGGGATAAGGAGGCGGACGACGCACTCCGCGACCTCAAGAAGGTGCTACTCGTAGCACCACTACTCGCTGCCCTCGTCGACAAAGAACCCATGCTGGTCTACGTCGCGGCTTCCGAGCGCGTCGTCAGCGCCGTCATGGTCGTCGAGCGGCCGGAGGAAGGGAAGGAGCGCCCGGTACAGCGACCGGTGTACTACATCAGCGAGGTCCTCACCGAATCGCGCCAGCGGTACCCGCAATACCAGAAACTAGTATACGCAGTCTTCAGAGCACAGTGGCGACTGCCGCACTACTTCCAGGAGCACCCGATCACGGTCGTCTCCTCAGCATCGTTGCCGGACATCATCTGCAACCGTGAGGAGACCGGGCGAGTCGCCAAGTGGGCCGTCGAAATCGGCGTCCACAACATCAAGTACGAGCCACACAAAGTGATCAAGTCGCAGGCTCTCGCGGACTTCATCGCCGACTGGTAAGAGGCCCAGCAGCCGAAAAAGCTGCCATACCTCCACTATTGGAGCCTGCACTTCGACGGCTCCAAGAACGCGGACGGCGCAGGAGCAGGGATCGTGTTGACTTACCCGAAGGGCGACAAGCTCCGCTACGTCCTCTGCCTCGACTTCACCCCCTGCACCAACAACATGGCCGAGTACGAGGCACTACTCCACGGCATGAGAGCTGCCAAGGAAATGAGTGTCAACCGCCTACGCTGCTACGGAGATTCCGACCTCGTTGCCGGACAAGTCGCTGGCACCTGCGACGCCGTATCCCCCACCATGGCGGCGTACCGCCAAGCAGTGGACAAGCTGGGCGGACACTTCGCAGGCTACTCCGTCGAATGGATCGATCGACGGAAGAACGAGGAGGCCGACACACTCTCTCGCATCGGGTCGGCTCGACTCGCACCACCCGCTGGCGTCTTCCTCTACACGATCACCAAACCGTCAGTCTCTCCCCCAAGGGAGATCGACATCGGAGTCCCGCTGCAGCCAGAGGCAGCCCTGGTCGCACTCATCGCCGAGCCAGACGACTGGACCAAGCCGTACATCGCCTACCTGGAGGCTGGCACCTTGCCGGCGGACGAGACAGACACCCGGATGGTTGCACGACGATGCAAATCCTTCACCATCATCGACGGCGAGCTCCACAAGTGCAGCGTGACCGGCGTGTTCCAACGCTGCGTCCAACCCGCCGAAGGAAGCAAGATCCTCCACGACATCCATTTCGGCGACTGCGGCCACCATGCCGGAGCCCGCTCTCTAGTCGCAAAGGCTATGCGACACGGCTTCTACTGGCCCACCGCACACGCCGACGCTGTCGACATCGTCCAGCGGTGCGCCGGGTGCCAGAAGTACGCCAACCAAACACACGTGCCGAGCTCAACGCTCAAGACCATCCCCATCACCTGGCCATTCACCGTATGGGGCATGGACATGGTAGGCCCCTTCAAAAAGGCCCCCTCCGGCTTCACCCACCTCCTGGTCACGGTCGACAAATTTACCAAGTGGGTGGAGGCCAAGCCAGTCCGGAAATGCGACGGGAAGACCGCCATAAAATTCCTACGCGAGCTCATATATCGCTACGGGTTCCCAAACAGCATCATCACGGACAACGACACCAACTTCGCCAAAGGAGCCATGGCCGAGTTCTGCGAGGAACACCACATTCGGCTCAACCTCGCGTCAGTCGCCCACCCGGAGTCCAACGGCCAGGCGGAACGGGCCAACCAGAGCATCCTCCATGGCCTGAAGCCGCGGCTCCAAGTACCACTCGAGCGCACCGCCGGGTGCTGGGTCGAGGAGCTACCCTCTGTCATCTGGGGTATCCGCACTTCAGTTAACAGGTCGACAGGGTTCACCCCCTTCTTCATGGTGTACGGCGCCGAGGCAGTCATGCCCACCGACCTCGAGCACGACTCGCCAAGGGTCGTCCACTACACGGAGGCTGCGAACGAACTCGCGCGTCAGGACGGAGTCGATCAACTCGACGAGGCACGCGACCTAGCTCGTTCTCGCACTGCCATCTACCAGCAAGGACTCCGCCGCTACCATAGCCGGTGGGTGAAAACTCGCACCTTCTAGGAAGGCGACCTGGTGCTACGACTCATCCAGGACAGGAAGGGCATGCACAAGCTCTCCCCCCCATGGGAGGGACCATTCACCATCGGGCGAGTACTCAGCGACGACGCCTACTACCTCATCGACGTCCGCGGGGATAGCAAACTCGACGTCAAGCGACCATGGAATGTAAACCTCCTACGGAAGTTCTACTCCTAGAATTCCACATATGTATCCCCCAGTTGCTATGAAATAAAAATATTGGTTACCGCAAATTGCGTCTACTCTCCGTGTCTTGTGCCACTCGCACTCGTAGAAACAGCACCAAGCTAACTACAGGAGTCAACCTCTGGTACAGCGATCGGCACGGCCAAGTAGTGCGCTACAAGGGCACTGGGTTACCCCAGGTCTTGTAACGTCCACGAAAAACGCCTACCCGGAGCCCCATTGGAGTCGCCTAGCTCGACTGGCTTAACGAGCCAAGACAACTGCCTTCGCTCCTCACAGCGACCATGATCCTCCGCATCCTCGTCATAGCAACTCGAACGGCCAAGTACCACGCTCGGGGACTGACGACCAGTTCAGCGCGAGTGGCTAGGGAAAACACCAAGTATGAGAGCATGCCCAGGACTTCCCATGCGACTGACCCGACGGGCCAGGCAGGAGTGATGCGCTCACTCTAACGCGCCAAGTCCTCACCCACCCTAGAGTCGCGCCTAGAACAACCAAGTACCACGCTCGGGGACTCGGCTACCCGACCTTGTTCGCGCAAGGGAAAACGGTGAAGTACAGAGCACTCATGGGAGTCGCCTTGCGACTGGCTTTCCAAGTTCGGGCGAGTCGACCTCAATAACAAAACATTCAAAACCGCAAACACATAACAAACGAGGTAAACCCCATAAAAAGGGCGGACGCACTCGGGGACTCGTTCAACCCTCAATCACCAACACAAGACAATTCAGAAAGTAAAACGATATCTCATTATAGCATATCACAAATGTCACAAAATACAAAGTATGCCCAACGGCAGAACTGCTACTAACGCCCCAGGGCATAATACTTTACTCCGCAGGCTTTGACGACGACTCGCCGCCACCCTTGCGGTTGCGAATGAAGGGAGTGTACGGGTTTGACGGGTACGTCGTCAGCTCACCCGCCATCGCCGCACGGAAGGTCTGCTCGATCTTGAAATCCTGGTGCTGCGGCTCGGGGTCGTTGGGCGCGACGATCGTCTCCTGATAAGGAAGGAGATCGCCCATCGCCCAGACGCAATCGGAGTACACCGCGGTGCGGTCCGTCAGCTTCAGCACCTCAGCGATCTCCACCGAGCCGGTCGACGACGGGTAGCCACTCGTCACGTCGTCCAGACCGAAATATTCGGGGAAGTGGGCGAGCCCAAGGCTCAGCGCCGTCGCCGCCCCGCGCCGGAACGCCGACCGCGTCATGAACTCGATGACTGATGGCGCCTTCTCCAAGTACCGCCACACTTCGACGAGGTCGCTGGGAATTACTTCTGTGGGCGATATCTCTTGAAGATACGCCCGAATACAAGTCGCGGACAGCGTGGCCGAGTCGACCAGAGTGGCCACGCACTGCCGCGCGTCGAACAACTGCGCCTCTTCCGCGCTATCAATAATCCGACCTGTGGACAGGAGGGGTAGTGAGTACATCAAAGATTACACAATGGAAATATTATAGGCAGAGGTGGTACACATACCAATCAAAGGACGGGAGAGCTCCGTGATGAAGTTTTGAAGAGAGGTGTAGTCGTCTTGAAGCCCAGCAACAAGGGCGTCAGAGACCTTACGCTCCTCAGCGGCGGCTGTAACGACAGCCTTAGCTCGCCCATCCGCTGAGCTCGCCTCCTCCTTCACGTCCGCAAGCTCGCGCTCAAGGTTGGCGATCCGCTTCTCCGCCAAACTCAACGCAGATGTCGCCGCCGTCAGCTCACTTGCCGGGACAAGGCCCTGGCGAACCTCTTCTGCCTTCACAGCAATCGCCTGGAGTCCCTTGTTTGCCTCTTGAACGGCGACAAGGTCTTTCTCCGCGCGACACTTCGCAGCAAGCCGGTCGGCTGATTCACGCTGCAAACCCTGTGCAAAGGTCAAACAGTTAACAAAAACGAAATCCTAAAGTGCCCACTCTCTGAAATTCAGCGACTAGACACTCGGGGACTGGAGATTAAAAAACCTAAGTGCCTACCCGCTGAAATTCAGCGACTAGACACTCGGGGACTGGCGATCAAAAATCCTGAGCGCCCACCCGCTGAAATTCAGCGAATGCGCACTCGGGGACTAGGCGCAAGAAATAAAAGCACAACACCAAAAGAATCTGACCACTGCAATTCAGTGGTCCGATCCTCGGGGACTGGACATACCTGGATGGATGCGCCCAGCATGCCGTGAAGTTATAGTGCGTCCACGGATGAGAGAAGAGCTGGAGTGTGCCCGCGATGCTGCTCGACCTCCGTCTCGGTGACCCCAGGTGCGCGGCTCGATGGCGTGGTACCACTCGCCGTGGCCGCTCTGGCCATGAAGCGGGGGAAGGTCGCGATGGATGCGGCGGCACCAAAAGAGGCTGGCTCGGCCATCCCAGGCGAGGAAGCACCCTCCTTGGACGCCGAGGCCGCCCCTGTCGCAGGATCACTCGGAGCAATCGTCGTGTCGTCAGACACCGTAACGACTTCGTCGCTCTTGGCCTTCTTGGCACTGTCTGCGGGGGCAGCGACCTCTTGGCCATGGACGGGTGGCCTATCTTCTTAACCCCAGTCCTGCAAATCGATTACATGAGCAAAGTGCTTCAAGAACAACGAAAAATAAAGCAGATGAATAAAACTCACTTGGCGACTGGTATGAACCGCAGCCCTATGCGGATGCTAGCCGGCTTCTCCAGTTCGGGGCCCAGCTGCCGACTGAGGCCCATCTCCAGGACGTCATGCGCCCAAGGCACAGACGGCCTCTTCATCAACGAGGCCGCGACAGGAGCCTCCGCAACATTTTCGGCAGAAGCTCTCCTGGGAGGCGAAGCTGCCGAGGCCGGAGCGACCCCCGGCCTAGAGACTAGGGCGAATGGGGGAGGCATTGAGGCCAGAGGCACCTCACTCAGGACGCGGTGACATCCGGTGCTGCCATCATCTGCGGCGCTTCATCCTTAGCCAGGCTGGCGCCGTCGAAGCTGCTCGCCGAATGAGGCGGAGACGCCTGCCTCGCCAGCTTCGTCTTCCTCTTCGGAGGGGCCTTCACCTCCTCCTTCTTCTTCTTATTCGACGGACTGGCCTCGCGACACGAGGTGAGCTCGGGAAGATCATCGTCGTCCTCATCGTGATGTTCGAGGCTTCTGCTCGCTTCGAGTTCACGCTGACGCTTTCCGCGAGTTTTCCGAACCAGCGGGGCGACCTCTTCCTCGGACTCATCGTCGTCGCTGCTCCTGTCACTCTCGACGCCGCCCCTTGCAGGAGGCGATTCGCCCCCCTCCTGGACGGACGAGATCGAATTCTCGTCGTCCGCGGGCGAAAGCCACCCTTCCACCACTTGAAATAACTACAATAGGCATAAGACAATATCAGTATAACCGCAATAGCATCAACTGCGACTGCGAATGATAGAAAGATGACTTACCGTCGGGGCTGGATGCTTCGCGGTATAGGGGCGACCCCGGCCTTCGCATCCAGGTACACCGCCTGGGTGATCTTCAACGCCAGGATGTAGTCTTCGACTTTCCACTCGGCGAGGCAGGATTTCGTCGAGTCCTCCCGGCCCGTGTACTCGTACATATAATGGTCGCGGCAGGCCAGAGGAACGAGTCGCCGCCCGAGCCAGCAGTTGTACAAGTTGATGGTCTGAAGACCTTTCTTCTTCAGGCCGCGGATGGTCTGAAGCATCTCATCCACGACCATCCGCTGGTCTGTTGGAAGCTTGCTGGCTTGGAGTCGGCACGGTTCGGGCCGGTCGGCGGAGTATCTTGGAATCGCCACCTCGCCGTCTGGAGCCGCCTCGGTAATGTAAAACCAAGACTTCTTCCACTCGCTCGCCGCCTTGGCGGGTAGCATCAGATCGAAAAAGGAGGCCTTCGACTTCAACTGAAACGTCAGGCCGCCCGCAGCGAGCATTGGGCCGCCTGCTTCTTCGCGACTGATCCTTCCGTGGAACAGATCTTGCCACAGGGGAAGTAGGGCCTGCAGCCCAGGTAGCACTCGCAGAACGCCACAAAAATGGCGAGCTGCTCGATGCTGTGCGGGCCCAGGTCCGATGGCTGGATCCCGTAGAATGCGCAGAAGCGCCGGAAGAAGAGAGATGTGGGGAATCCCAGCCCCTGTTAAGGTGGCTGGTGAAGCAGACAAATTCTCCCTCACGCGGGTCCGGAGTCACCTCTCCGGCTGCAGGGATGCGCCACCTGTCGGCGCGCAGGATCCCGGCCTCTTCGAAGGACGCCAGTAGCGCTCTCGTACACTTGGACCTGCCCCATGGTTCGGTGGAGGGGGCCATTGGCGGAGAGGTTCGTGGAGGTCGGAGGATTTTGGATCGGCTGGATCGCGATGCGGGAGAAATGGAGGTGCGTGCAATCGGAGGAAATGACGAGGAGATGGTTCTCCGATCGCCTACCATTCCCTTTATATAGCGGTTGTTACCCGCCAAATCAGGGAGCCGTTACTACACGATGATTACGCCAAAAGTTACCGTTGGATTACCCCAACGTCTAGTTTTGACTGCATTTGACGGTCCAACTTCAGCCACTCGGCTCGCCGACCCAACCACTACAACAGTGACTAAGTATTTCGCCGACCCGTTCGCCGAGCTGCGACTAGAATGACTAGTTTTTTCCTTTGTTTCGGAGCCCACCACCGATTCGACTAGGTGTCCGCATTGGACCCGTATGCTCCGACTGCCAGCAACCACCTGCACCCAATCGACGACGGCCTCGGGGACTACTGATGGGGATATGCCTACCGGGGTATACCCAGTAGGACGTTTCCGACCGGCCCGCGACCTGGCGAGTGGGCCTGCAAGACGGCGACTGGATCAAGACCAGGCGTGGATCCAAGCGACTGGAAGCTGAAGGCCCAAGAGAGTAAATAGGCCCAGTCGGATTAGGTTAAACGAGTACCGAAACCTTAACAGATTCGATTGAGATTTGTAAACCCTAGGGAGGGTGAGTCTATATAAACCTCCCTACGGGGCGTGTAAATGTACGTTCCATCATCCACCGAAGCGACTCGCCGCCTAGCCGTCGAGCTCGCCCCATTGTATCTCCAACATAATACAATCTAGCAGGAGTAGGTCTTTACCCTCCGGGGGGCCGAACCTGGGTAAAACCTTGTGTCTCCGCCCTCATCTCGCACCGCAGATGGCTGGCCGACCTTGCCCTTCGTTCTACTACTCGCTGCCGATTGCAGAATCTGCCGTGGTCATTTCCACGACAGAGTTCTTATCAGTAACAAGGTTGAACTAGGTATGCAGAGATACCGACAATCAAAACCTCGGATAAGTAAACTTTCGTGAGACAAAGGGAAATTGGTATCGTATGTAAGTGGTTCATTCGATCGCAAAGTAATCGTAGAAATATGTGGGAGCCATATGAATTTACAGATTCCTCTATTGGTTATTGATCGGAGAAGTGTCTCGATCATGTCCGCATAATTCACGAACCGTAGGGAGACACACTAAAGGATTTGATGTTGTTGAGTAGTTATGGAATGATGAGTAAGAGACCGAATGTTGTTCGGGGTCTCGGATGGGATCCGGGATATCACGAGGAGATCCGGAATGGTCCGAAGAATAAGATTCATATAAGGAAAGTCTTGTTTCGGATTTGGGGAATGATTCCGGTGTTTTCATCGGGAATGTTCTAGATGGGTCCGGAAGGTCCGGCACTCCGGAGGGAAAGGGTACATGAATGTGTCATGACAATATGGAATGGTTGAATCATGTACTAGGTCAATTGGCTGGGCAAAATAAAGGGAGAAATCAAATCCTAGTTTGAAAGTCAAACGCCAATTTGAAAAAGTCAAACGGCAAGTTTGCTTGGTGGAGGGAGAGTAGGAAACCTACTTGGTGAGGAAGTCACCTCCCTCCACCCGCCGGCCAAGGAGGCCGACTTGTAGGGTTTGCAGCATAGAAAACAAAAAAATTCCTACGATGGGAACAACTAAGTACCAAGATCTATCTACTAGACACAAGAAACGGGTGGATATACATCCATAGAATACATACCCTAGAAGACCGAATAGCGTTAACGAGGTTGTACTCGTGGATGATGTAGACGAACGCTTGCCGATCTCAAGATCGTGATGAAGTCCATCTGGTCCAGCCGGTCCAGCACGATCAAGTCCAGCACCTCAAAGCAGTGGTGCATCCGTGATCGCACACACGTACGGGTACCCCGACAACCTCCGCGCCCTCGCTCCAGCGAAGCAGCGGAAGCAACAAATCCTTCCAGAAAAAGCCACCGGGAACATGTATCTCGCTGATCCGAGACCATGGGGAAATTCTAAAGGGGGGAGAGAGATCCTTCGCGAGGAGGTGTGCTTTGAGAGGAGGAGAGGGGGCCTTTTATAGGGGAGAGGGGGGCACCCAAGGGGCATGGCGCCCAGCCATGGGGGCTGCCCCCACCTCTTCCACATTCATGTGGGTGGAGCTCCCACTCAAAATGAAAAGCCTCCACTCCCATTAAAAAGCCTCCACTCAAAAATCCACTCAGATGCATTAAATTTGCTCTCATTTAAATTAACACCTTTGATCCGGCTCTGATACCACTGTAGGGTTCGCAGCATAGAAAACAAAAAATTTCCTACGATGGGAACAACTAAGTACCAAGATCTATCTACTAGACACAAGCAACGGGTGGATATACATCTATAGAATACATACCCTTGAAGACCGAATAGCGTTAACGAGGTTGTACTCATGGATGATGTAGACGAACGCTTGCCGATCTCAAGATCGTGATGAAGTCCATCTGGTCCAGCCGGTCCAACACGATCAAGTCCAGCACCTCAAAGCAGTGGTGCATCCGTTATCGCACATACGTACGGGGTACCCCGACAACCTCCGCGCCGTCGCTCCAGCGAAGCAGCGGAAGCAACAAATCCTTCCAGAAAAAGCCACCGGGAACATGAGAATCTCGCTGATCCGAGACCATGGGGAAATTCTAAAGGGGGGAGAGAGATCCTTCGCGAGGAGGTGTGCTTTGAGAGGAGGAGAGGGGGGCCTTTTATAGGGGAGAGGGTGGGCACCCAAGGGGCATGGCGCCCAGCCATGGGGGCTGCCCCCACCTCTTCCACATTCATGTGGGTGGACATCCCACTCAAAATGAAAAGCCTCCACTCCCATTAAAAAGCCTCCACTCAAAAATCCACTCAGATGCATTAAATTTCCACCAAATTTAATGCAAGCTCTCATTTAAATAAAACTCTTTTATTTATTCAGAATTTTTTTAATTACTTTAATTAACAAACATTCACAAAAACCCCTTACAACATTTCAATTTCACATGCAGAACCAGTTTCAGCAATTTCAACCGAAACAGTTCCGATGTCTAGTGAAATAAATTCCTACGATTTTCTTTTCTTTTTCTGGCATATCATTTGCTCCAAATGGTGTCGGCATCCCTTAAGTGTGTCACCCTACGGTTCACGAATAATGCAGACATGATCGAGACCCTTCTCTGATCAATAATCAGTAGCGGGACCTGGAGATCCATACTGACTCCCACACATTCAACGATGACTTCAGTGATCGTGTGAACCTTTTACGCTAGTATCTTAATCCCTTTGTTTCACGATATATTACATGTCCGAGATTCGATCATCGGTATCTCCATACCTAGTTTGATCTCGTTACCGACATGCACTCTTTTCTCGTTCCCGTGATATAACATTCTAGTGATCAAATCACTTGCTTGCAAGCTAATCAATGTGATATCACCGAGAGGGCCCAAAGCATATCTATCCGTCATCGGGATGAAAAAATTCCACTCTCGATCCATGGACCTCAACATAACACTTTAGTAGTTCTGAAGCCATCTTTATAATCACCCAGTTATAGTGTGACGTTTGATGTTATCAAGAAACTCTTCCGGTGTTAGTGATTGACATGATCTCATGGTCTAAGGATTATGATCACTTCGTAAGTTGTTATAGCATTATAAACTCAATGACTTTGATCGTAGTGCTATACTTCGGATGAATGTTCATCACACCATTACACTAATGTTGTGACCTCGTTATTAACAACATCCAATGTCCATGATCAGGAAACCTATGATTATCTTGTTAATCAACGAGCTAGTTTATAAGAGAGGCATAACTAGGAACTACCTTTTGTTTATTAAAAATACATGTATTAACGTTTCCGTATTAATAAAATTATAGCATGTAAAATAAACATTTATCATAAATAAGGAATACGATAATAACCACTTTATTATTGCCTCTCGGGCATATTCCCTTCACGACTTGGGGGAGGACTCCCTCCTCCCAAGCCGCACCGTCCCACCTATATAAGGAGGGGCAGGGCTGTCCCTCTCCCTCACACCAAAAACCCTATCTCCTGCGCGCCTCCACCTCCAAGTGCAGCAGCCGCCGCCTAGGGTTTCCCCTCCAACTCGCCGAGTTGGGGCTTCCCCAAGCCCTAGCCGCCGGCCAAGCTCCCCCCTTGGTGCCTCTAAACCCTAGATCACCAAGGCCTCTCTCATAGTCCACCATACTCGCTCCGGCTTAAGGCGAAGCCCTGGGAGATCTCCCCTCTGCTTCCGGTGCCACACCGTCGTGCTGCCGGAATCGCGAGGAGAGTGCTACAACCTCCGCTGCCTGCTGGAACAATGGAGAGGAAGGTCTTCATCGAGTACCGAACGTGTGGCCGATTGCGGAAGCGCTGCCGGAACGTAGCGCCAGAAGGATCGTCTACGCGATCTTGAGATCGGCAAGAGTACGACTACATCACCCACGAGAATCTGCTCTCGTTAACCGCTTTGGAATCTTTGAGGGCGAGTTCCTCTATCGACTCGTTGCTACAGTCTAGTAGATAGATCTTGGTTTGTTTTTTTGCATGCGGTAGAATTTTTTTGTTTTCCATGCTACGAACCCCTACAGCTTCCCCCTGATAGCGTCCATGGAAACGAAGAACGCGTAGCTCATCATCCATCTCCTCCTTGGAGCGTGACAAAGGTCCCTGAGAAATACTGAACAAAGTGGTTTGGGGTAGAGGGATCTCTCTCTCTTCCCCGTCAATAAACATCATTTTATAAACCAAGCTCTCAAGGGTAGAGATAGTGGTGACAAAGTGATGTGCCTTCGTATCAGCAAGATCAAGCTTCCGAGGAGCCAAGCCTGTATCATTTGGATCAACAGCAAGGTCCAAGGCAGCAGCAACATGTGTAGCAATAATTCCCCCATAAATGGGTCCCTTAGCAGCTAAGCGACGAGCAATGAGAGAACCAAGATTGTACCTAGTTTCATTGTTGAGCGCAACAGCTATGAAGGCCAATTGATAGTTGGAAATATTACTAGTCTTCTCCCTACCAAGAACACTAGTGGCAAGATAGTAAGCAAAGTACCTGATGGCTGGGAGTTGAATATTTCTTATCTTTACCCGTTGAGCTCTACAGTCATCATCATTGGTTATCCCGCGGTAAAGCTCCAACAAATCAGCGGGTTGAGCTGGAATCTTTTTCGCCGACCCAGCTGTACCAAGTCCCAGGGCCTCACAAAATTTCTTCAATGTCAAATTATAAGACATGCCATAAATTTTGAAAGACACATCTGCCTTGAACATGCTGTTAGTAAAATAAAATCTCTCCATAAATGATTTAGTGAGCATTTCATATTGCACACTCTCATCCTGCATATAACTTGTTAGTCCAGCCCTCCGAACCAAGGTCATAAAATCATCAAGAATCCCAGCAGCCCGCAAGAAGGTTTGGCAAGGAAAGGTGGAGGGGTGCGCATCCCCCTCATCTCCCTCGTCGCCAAATCGTGGAGTAATGAGATCCTCATTGTATGAGGGCCTAGCATGGGAGGATGATCTTGAAGGCCTTGCCCTTCTAGGTGCATCACTCTCAAATATTTCACCCAATGTGTGGTTGTCCATGACCTCTTTTTTCTGAAATTTTTAGACAAACATCAAACCAAGTGATTTCCAAGTTGATAAATGAAGAGCAACTACTATAGGAACTTGCTAGAGGGCTACACATGCATCAAAATGAAATCTCTAAGCATAGAACAAGCATGCAATCTCACACAACCTGACACCTATAGCAGCAAAATACTCAAGATACAATCTACCAATCACAAATCTAATTGGACAAATGGAGGAAGCACATACCAAGGAGCAATCCCTCCAAAAATCAACAACAAAGATGGGCTGAGCAAGGAGATCAAAATTCGCGAGCAAGAACAACAAGAACTCGAGCTTGAGAAAGTTTTTCGGTGTATCTCGGGAGAGAGAAAGAAGAAGGCTGGGAGGAGGCACCTTGGAGGGGCCTGTAGGGGTTCGTAGCATGGAAAACAAAAAATTTCTATCGCATACAAACAAACAAGCCAAGACCTATCTACTAGATTGTAGCAACGAGTCGATGGAATAACTTACCCTCGAAGATTCCAAAGCGGTTAACGAGAGCAGATTCTCGTGGGTGATGTAGTCGTACACTTCCCGATCTCAAGATCGTGTAGACGATCCTTCCGGCGCTGCGTTCCGGCAGCGCTCCCGCAGTCGGTCACACGTTCGGTACTCGACGAAGACCTTCCTCTCCCTTGTTCCAGCAGGCAGCGGAGGTTGTAGCACTCTCCTCGCGATTCCGACAGCACAACGGCGTGGTACCAGAAGTAGAGGGGAGATCCCGCAGGGCTTCGCCTTAAGCCGGAGCGAGTATGGTGGAGTATGAGAGAGAGCTATTAGTGGTCTAGGGTTTAGACACACCAATTAGAAGGCTCTAAACCGAAGGCTAGGGCAATTAGAAGTTCTAAACCAAAGCGGCTCTAAACCCGAGTCTAGGGCTAGGATTTAGATTAGAGGATAGGAACTTGTGTGTCTAGAGGAGGAGGCCCTGCCCCTCCTTTTATAGGTGGGAGGGGCGGCCAAGGGGAGGGGAGTCCCTCCCCAAGTAGGCCTTGGTTGGCGCGCCGGCTTGGAGGGACTCCTTCCCCAAGTCGGTTCCAACCACCTCTTGCTTGTTTCCCACAGTTTCCTGTTTTAGCCGTTTGACTTTCAAACTGGCCGTTTGACTTTTCTGTTTGGGATTCAATTTAATCCTTTATTTGGAACAGCGAGAACACTTAGTACATGATGCAATCATTCCAATATGCAATGACACATTCATGTACCCTCCCCCCCCCCCCCCCCCGGAGTGCCGGACAATCCGGAACCTTCTAGAACATTCCCGATGAAAACACCGGAATCATTCCCGAACTCCGAAACGGGACTTTCCTTATATGAATCTTATTCTCCGGACCATTACGGATCACCTCGTGATATCCCGGATCCCATCCGAGACTCCGAACAACATTCGGTCTCTTTCTCATAATACCATAACTACTCAAACAACGTCGAATCCTTAAGTGTGTCTCCCTACGGTTCGTGAATTATGCGGACATGATCGAGACACTTCTCCGAACAATAACCAATAGAGGAATCTGGAAATTCATATGGCTCCCACATATTTCTACGATTACTTTGCGATCGAATGAACCACTTACATACGATACCAATTTCCCTTTATCTCACGATAGTTTACTTATCCGAGGTTATGATCGTCGGTATCTCTGCATACCTAGTTCAACCTCGTTACCGATAAGTACTCTTTTCTCGTTCCCGTGGTATGTGATCCCTTGTGAGCCAGTCACATGCTTGCAAGCTAATTGGATGACATTCCACCGAGAGGGCCCAGAGTATATCTATCCGTCATATGGATGGACAAATCCCACTCTTGATCCATGTGTCTCAACCAATACTTTCCGAACACTCAATGCCACCTTTATAGCCACCCAGTTACGGTGTGGTGTTTGATGTCATCAAAGCATCCATCCGGCAAAGGTGATATGCATGATCTCATGGTCGAAGGAATTAGGTTACTATGTATCAGAAAGCTTATAGCAAATGAACTATATTAAATGACTTGATCTTTATGCTACGCTTAACTATAGGAGTATGTCCATCACATCATTCTCCTAATGATATGATCCTGTTGTTAATAACATCTCTATGTTCATGATCAGGAAACCATGATCATATATTAACCAACAAGCTAGTTTAACAAGAGGCTTTACTAGGGACTCTTATTTTAGTTTACAAATCACACAAGTATTAATGTTTCCGGTTAATACAATTATAGCATGGTATGTAAACATTTATCATAAGTGTGAAGATATGATAATAACCACTTTATTATTGCCTCTTGGGCATATCTCCAACAGTCTCCCACTTGCACTAGAGTAAATAATCTAGTTTCAAATCTTTGTGTATTCAACACCTATGGCTTTCCGGTGTTGTATGTACACGGTTGCTAGTGGTCAACTGATCTCCGGATCTGACACTTCCAGGTCCGTGTGTAATTGCATGTCTTTGCGTCTCTACGCATCACTCATTCTCTAATGAGATGGCTTTGTATAAATTTGGTCTTTCGGTGTGACCTTTAGTTCTTTGGGGTTAAAACATGTTGATAATATTGTCGCACAATATATCTTCATAGTATTATCCCTCTGTGAACTACACCTAGTTTGATAACAAACTACTTGACACAAATGCCCTCTTTTGCTGCTATAATAGCAGTCATATACTTAGCCTTTTGTTGTAGTATCTGTCACAATGTCTTAACTTTGGAACTCATCCAAATCCATTATGGAACTTACTTTCCATTATATTGTGCCACCCTTAGTTTAGATTGAGATAAACTTAATTTGTACTTTGTGACAAAACTAGTATCAATGTAGTACTTTTACAATGAACTAACCATCTATTTGTCACTTCTACAAATAATATACTCTTAGTTCTTCCAAAAGATCATAAGAATATCCTTACTATTGTCCAATGATCATCTTACGAATCATTCTGGTATATGCTCACAACATTTAGAGCATAGGACATATCTGGATTTGTACATATCACAGTATGATTGATAAATACTCTTTGTGATTTCATACATCAAGTATCAATCTATACTTGATTATTTGTTTCACTTTACCAAATGTCAATACACTTGAATATATCATCAACATTGAACTATTTCAATCCTTTCTGTGCGACAAGAACCTTTCTTGTAGTTTCTATATTGAACTCATTCAATATCTCATCTATGTACTTCAGGCACAACCATATTGGCGTCTATTGATGCCAATTATTTGGGTTTTGCCTAAGTTTTTCATCGAGATGAAATTCTTATCTTGTGTTAATAAAAAGATACATTATTTCCAATCAACAATATGTCTTCCACATAATGTATTAGAAACATGTCTTAGCGCTCCCACTTAATTTCTTGCAAATGCAAGCATCTTCATTGTCTCTAATGAACTTTTAAACTCCTTTAACAGTTTCATCATAGTGAAGATTCCAACTCCGCGATGCTCACTTTAACCATTGAAGTTTGCATATGCTTTTAACATCCTTTGAATTAACAAAACCCTATGGACCGTGTTATGCACATGTCCTAGGTAACAATTCTATTAGAAGAACTTGTTTTGTTTATTCAACTACCATATAACAAAATTATATGTAGTGGTTGCTACATTAATCCGTCTAGACTAAATATCACTATGAAAGATCAAATCTTGTCATAGTCAACCTTTGAACATTTTGTGAACTCTTTCCCAACATGTCGACTATTTCATAGATGTAAATCATCCATGTCTATTTCTTTATAGATCCAGACACAACTGTAAGGTCTTACACCTTTCTCGAGGGTCCTTCAAGTTCAAAACTTGATTTCTCGTGTATGGAACTATCACGGATTTTATGGCTTCAAGCCATTTGACGGAGTCAGGGCTCATCATCGCTTCTTTGCACGTGGTCGGATCATTATTGTCAAAAAATGATTTAACTCTCAAATCTTGGTATTTGATTTTTCATCCGACCTACTTGTTTCAATAGGAACTTAGATCTCCGTGACCACAACCTTTGAAGTACGCGAGCCATGAGCATTGTTTGCTAACTCCGAAACACTTTTCGGCGCTGCGCAACTTTGCACATATAGCTAAGGTTCTTTTAACCTTATCAAAGTTCTATTGTCCTCCCACTTAACTTTTCACGAAAAATTCCTTCTCAAAGAAACTTGACGTTCTAAGCAACAAACACTTTTGTCTCCGGTGTTTTATGGAGGAATACTTAATAGTCATACAAAGACAGGTTCATCCGACTTTGGTTGCACACATCTTTCTTATGCATAGCATACCAATGTTTTAAGAAAGGACTACGTGGGTTTTATCCCAAACCATAACTTTATATGGTGTCATTTCAGCGGATTATGATGGAGCTCTTTTCAGTGGAAAAACGGTAATCTCTAAAGCTTTTAATCTTTAAAATATAATGGCAGTTTTATGAATTACACCTTCGATCTTACCATGTCAAACAAGGTTTAATTACATATCTCGAACGCTTCATACTCTTATGGTGTTTCGGGAAATGCAAATCCACGGAACGATTCCTTAAATCTTAGGTATTATGCTAAACTTGTAACTCAAATATCTTCCTTTATGATCTTATCATAAACTATTTATATTCTTGTTACAATGATTTTGCACTTCATCTTGAAAGTCTTTGAACTTTTCAAATGTTTCATACTTCATCCTTATTAAGTAAATATTCATATATTCACTCAAATTTTCGGAGAAAGCATATGAAGTTGAAATCCATCGCTTTTGACTACACATGATGGACTTTGTACAACAATATGTACAATTTCCAATAAGCTAGTCTTTCGTTCCCTTTTTGGCCTATGAACGAAGTTTCAATTATCTCTAGGAAAGTTTCACAAGCGTCATTTGATAAAAATCAAATAGACTCCAAAATTCCATCCATATGGATTTTCTTCATGTTTTCTTTCCAATATAATTTAAACGGCGATGTCACTTCCTAAGTGATCTTTCAATCAATTTGTCTTTCGACATTTTTAGCACTAGTTTTATGGATGTGATTTCTCCAACGAGATTTGTGAATCATCCATCTTTTATGGATTACGGCAATTATTTGAACAACCCTTTTGTTCTCATAATACCTGATAAAACAAATCTTGAAGGCAAGCTTTGATGTTTAACGAGCAACATAATAACCCTTTATTTGTTCTCGATGAACATCATCACATATTCTTTTGCTAATTACTTAGGCCACTGTAGTTCATGAATTCTGTTGTTTCGTATGACGATTCATACCAACAAATTCAGTATTAAATACTTAAGAACCACATTGTTTAATAAGCAAAGAATATAGCCATAACATGTATATCATCTATATACTTAAACTGAACAATTCTAGTCTTTTCCTTTCTGCCATATATTTATGAGATTCTCTTTCAGTATTTCCTTTTCTGTTTGAAAGAATCTATCAACATCAATAGTGGAGTCATACATATGACATATAGTCCAAAGCGTGTATAATTAAATACCAATGTCTTTGGACTTGCACTTTGAAGTAGATCACCATCATCAAATATTTGGTGTTCTTTCAAATTTCTTTCTTTAGTAATCTCTTGGTGTAGTAAACATTTTACCTACATCAAATATTCACCCTTATCATGGAATCGTCCATGATAAAGCTACTGTTAGCTTATAACGATGAATTATGAGTATAATGTTGCTATCCAAAACCTTTTGGAGGATTTGGACAACAAGTGTCTCCAACCTTTTGCAAATTCTCATCAAATATGAGAACATGTCTTTTACCATATTATACTCTATCATGTTGCAACCAAAATTTCGTTTCAGATATCACAATATCTTCCACACATAATGGTTTCTGAAACAACTCTTTCAGATCCTAGATAACCTTGATATTAAGACAATCCTTTGAATATCAAGAATCATGGAGACAAACATGATACTTATATACTAACATTGGAATTGTTACTCTTGTTTTAATACCAATTATTAAACTTCATGGAGTAACCGGAACTTACTGAAAGTTTGCAATAGGACTT
The DNA here is from genome assembly GCA_916181665.1 of Avena sativa. Taxonomy (NCBI): domain Eukaryota; kingdom Viridiplantae; phylum Streptophyta; class Magnoliopsida; order Poales; family Poaceae; genus Avena; species Avena sativa. The sequence goes on along the minus strand of OV702282.1, from coordinate 232,498,299 downwards.
TTAAACTTTAGATTAACACTTCAAAACAATACGATACCAGTTCGTAAAGTAACTAACCAGAATTCTATAGTTCTATCATCTCAATTATAACTAAGCGCAAGGTGGTAAAGGGATGCCAATGACTACAACAACTATGCAATTTCACTTTGATTTAGTTTATGATAAATTGAGTTCTAATTAATAATTAAATTAATCTAGGTGAACTCCCACTCAAAACAATATCCCTCACATTGTTTTAGTGATCACACGAACCAAATCCACCACATCAAAACCGATCATCACGAGAGTTGATATAGCTTCAATGGCGAACAATCAACATGTTCATCATATCTACTATATGACTCATGCTCTACCTTTCGGTAATCCGTGTTCCTGAGGCCATGTCTGTACATGCTAGGCTCGTCAAGATCAAACCTTAGCTTCCGCATGAGCAAATCTGGCTTGCCCACGTTGTATACACTTGCGGAATCTAACACACCCGATCATCACGTGGTGCTTCGAAACAACAAGCTTTAGCAACGGTGCTAACTAAGGGTGAACACTTTATGACTTGAAATTCATGTGCATGAGGGATCATCTTATAATGCTACCATCGTCTACTAAGCAATACAAGATGCATAAAGGATTAACATCACATGCAATTCATAATATGTGATATGATATGGCCTTTCTTCTTTGTGCTTCCGATCTCCATCTTCTAGCACGAACATGATCTCCATCATCACCGACATTGCATCAAGGTCAATGACGCTGCTCCATGGTTGTCGTCCACCAGCTTCAACTATTACAACTACTTTGAATAGACACGCGGGTCTTAACAGAATTTAAATACAACCATATGGCTCCTGCCGGTTGCCAACTTACAATAAGGAACATTGCATACATCATATATAATCACAATCATGGCCATATCACATCACAGCACACCCCTACAAAACAAAGTTAGACGCCTCTAATTTTCTTTGCATGTTTTACGTGGTTTGGGGCTTTCAATAAGTGTCGCTCTAACTTACGAACAAGAACCACAACATTGATACTAGTATTGTCAATCACCCGTTGTAAATTGGATCTTAACTATGCTAGGAGAAACAGGCACCCGCAAAGCCACTTATGCAATACAAGTTGCATGTCAAGCGTGGAGCAAGTCTCATGAACGATGTCATGTAAGGTTAGCCCGGGCCGCTTCATCCCAACATACCGCAAGATGCAAAGTACACAAGAAGCAATCGACAATAAAAGCATCAACGCCCACAATGACCATTGTGTTCTACTCGTGCAACAGATCTACATATAGACACGACTCTGATACCACTGTAGGGGTTCGTAGCATGGAAAACAAAAAATTTCTATCGCATACAAACAAACAAGCCAAGATCTATCTACTAGATTGTAGCAATGAGTCGATGGAATAACTTACCCTTGAAGATTCCAAAGTGGTTAACGAGAGCAGATTCTCGTGGGTGATGTAGTCGTACACTTCCCGATCTCAAGATCGTGTAGACGATCCTTCCGGCGCTGCGTTCCGGCAGCGCTCCCGCAGTCGGTCACACGTTCGGTACTCGACGAAGACCTTCCTCTCCCTTGTTCCAGCAGGCAGCGGAGGTTGTAGCACTCTCCTCGCGATTCCGGCAGCACAACGGCGTGGTACCAGAAGTAGAGGGGAGATCCCGTAGGGCTTCGCCTTAAGCCGGAGCGAGTATGGTGGAGTATGAGAGAGAGCTATTAGTGGTCTAGGGTTTAGACACACCAATTAGAAGGCTCTAAACTGAAGGCTAGGGCAATTAGAAGCTCTAAACCAAAGCGGCTCTAAACCCGAGTCTAGGGCTAGGATTTAGATTAGAGGATAGGAACTTGTGTGTCTAGAGGAGGAGGCCCTGCCCCTCCTTTTATAGGTGGGAGGGGTGGCCAAGGGGAGGGGAGTCCCTCCCCAAGTCGGCCTTGGTTGGCGCGCCGGCTTGGAGGGACTCCTCCCCCAAGTCGGTTCCAACCACCTCTTGCTTGTTTCCCACAGTTTCCTGTTTTAGCCGTTTGACTTTCAAACTGGCCGTTTGACTTTTCTGTTTGGGATTCAATTTAATCCTTTATTTGGAACACCGAGAACACTTAGTACATGATGCAATCATTCCAATATGCAATGACACATTCATGTACCCTCCCCCCCCGGAGTGCCGGACAATCCGGAACCTTCTAGAACATTCCCGATGAAAACACCGGAATCACTCCCGAACTCCGAAACGGGACTTTACTTATATGAATCTTATTCTCCGGACCATTCCGGATCACCTCGTGATATCCCGGATCCCATCCGAGACTCCGAACAACATTCGGTCTCTTTCTCATAATACCATAACTACTCAAACAACGTCGAATCCTTAAGTGTGTCTCCCTACGGTTCGTGAATTATGCGGACATGATCGAGACACTTCTCCGAACAATAACCAATAGAGGAATCTGGAAATTCATATGGCTCCCACATATTTCTACGATTACTTTGCGATCGAATGAACCACTTACGTACGATACCAATTTCCCTTTGTCTCACGATAGTTTACTTATCCGAGGTTATGATCGTCGGTATCTCTGCATACCTAGTTCAACCTCGTTACCGATAAGTACTCTTTTCTCGTTCCCGTGGTATGTGATCCCTTGTGAGCCAGTCACATGCTTGCAAGCTAATTGGATGACATTCCACCGAGAGGGCCCAGAGTATATCTATCCGTCATATGGATGGACAAATCCCACTCTTGATCCATGTGTCTCAACCAATACTTTCCGAACACTCAATGCCACCTTTATAGCCACCCAGTTACGGTGTGGTGTTTGATGTCATCAAAGCATCCATCCGGCAAAGGTGATATGCATGATCTCATGGTCGAAGGAATTAGGTTACTATGTATCAGAAAGCTTATAGCAAATGAACTATATTAAATGACTTGATCTTTATGCTACGCTTAACTATAGGAGTATGTCCATCACATCATTCTCCTAATGATATGATCCTGTTGTTAATAACATCTCTATGTTCATGATCAGGAAACCATGATCATATATTAACCAACAAGCTAGTTTAACAAGAGGCTTTACTAGGGACTCTTATTTTAGTTTACAAATCACACAAGTATTAATGTTTCCGGTTAATACAATTATAGCATGGTATGTAAACATTTATCATAAGTGTGAAGATATGATAATAACCACTTTATTATTGCCTCTTGGGCATATCTCCAACAGGGCCTAGGTGGGCCACACCCCACCCAGGCGCCACCTGTAGGTAGGTCGCTCCTACCAGGGGTGTGGGTGCCTAAGGTGGCCCCTTGGGTCACTCCAGGTGTCCCTCTGCCCCTTTTCCGAGGAAAAAATTATTTTGAATTTTCTGGAATTTTTCGGGAAACTTTATTTTTTGACAATTTTCAGGGTATGAAAATTGATTTTCTCGCAGAAACAAACTTTTTTCAGAAGAATCAAAAGCAAACAAAAACCAAACTACAGAAGTTCTAAGACACTCTAACAAGCAAACAACTAGCAAAACCAAAGCTAACAAGAGAAAAAGCAAAGACTAGGAAGGAGAAAAGTAAAAGAAAGCAAGTATAACCACAGTGGAAACATTATTTTGTTCATTAAAATCCTTTTGTTAACAAGGTTGATCAAGTCTTGTTATCAAAACAATCTTATATGAAACAAAACTTTGCAATCCACAAGGTGATTATGTACCTCATACTTGATAGCAATGGTCCCAATCATAATAGTTTCAAAAATTTCTTGTGGAATGGGACAATATATTTCTCCAACCTTGATGCTCTCAATATTTTCAATGGAATTCAGGCAAAAGATCTTAGCAACCTTCTTGGGGAAATAGACAGTATGCTCTTTGTCATTAATATTGAATGTTACTTTTCCTTGATTACAACTGATGACAGCACCTGCAGTATTAAGAAAAGGTCTCCCCAGAATAATAGACATATTATCATCTTCAGGCATTTTAAGCACAACAAAATCAGTTAAAACCAAGCAATTATGAGCGACCTGAACAGGGACATCCTCACATATACCAACAGGAATAGTAGTTAACTTATCAACCATTTGCAAAGATATATCAGTTGGTATCAACTTTTCTAGCTGGAGTCTCTTATAGAGAGAAAAAGTCATAACACTAACTCCAGATCCCAAATCACATAAAGCAGTTCTAACATAATTGTTCTTAATAGAGCAAGGAATAGTTGGTATACCTGGATCACCAAGTTTCTGTGGAACCTTACCATTGAAGGAATAATTAGCAAGCAGAGTAGAAATCTCCTCATTAGGAATCTTCCTTTTATTGGAGACAATATCCTTCGTATACTTTGAATAAGGAGGCAACTTAATAGCATCAGTCAAAGAAATTTGCAAGAATAAAGGCTTCATCCACTCACAAAACTTGTTGTAGTGTTATTCCTCCTTTGACTTGTGTTTCTTACTTGGAAAAGGCATAGGTTTCTACACCCAAGGTTCTTTCTATTTACCATGTTTATTAGTAATAAATTCTTCCTTAGTGTACCTAGTGTTCTTAGTGTGCTTCTCAGGTTCTTCCTCAACTTCCTCCTTATTAGGAGCATCATTTTTATAATTACCACTCTTAGTTTCAGCATCAGAGATAGATATACTAATAGGATCTACAACAGGTTGAAGTGGTTCCTCAACTATCTTATGTTTCTTTTTCTTTCTCTTACGAGGACTACCACTACTTTCACCCTGTTGAGAATCCTGCTCAATTCTTTTAGGGTGTCCTTCAGGATATAAAGGATCTTGAGTAGCTATACCACTCCTAGTTCTAATTCCATAAGCATGTTTATCTCCCGAGGCATTAACTAGCATATCCTTTTGCACCTTAGCAAGTTGATCAATTTGATTTTGAACCATTTGAAAGTGTTTACAAAGAATTTTAATATCATTAGAAGTTCTTTTCACAATATCTTTCAACTCTTTAATAGCTCTAGAGTTTTCCAATAAATGATTCTGAACTTGTTTATTAAAATTACCTTGTTTCACAATAAAAGTGTCAAGTTCCTCTAAACATTGATCAGGAGGCTTACCATAAGGAATATCACCTTCATCTCAACAGTAGATGAGTGGGGAATTAGCTTACATAATTCTTCTATAGGAGGTAGATTCTTCACATCTTCAGCTCTAATACCTTTCTCCTTTAGACATTTCTTAGCTTCCTTCATCACTTCATCATTTAATGCAATAACTCCTCTCTTCTTTGGTGTTGGTATTGGAACTGTTTTAAGAACATCTAGTTCAGGAGTAATAGGCTCAGGTGTATTTAGCTCAGTTGAAGTCCAATCATCATAATTCTTGCTTATTTTAGCCATTAATTCTTCAGCATCTGTAGGAGTTCTTTTCCTAAAAACACAATCAGCAAAGCTATCTAGGTATGTCATAGAATCATCAGTTAGTCCATTATAATAAATATCAAGAAGCTCATTTTTAGGCAATGGACATCCATGATGTGCATGAATCAAGGCACAGAACCTTGTCCATGACTCAGGCAATTTCTCTTCTTCTCCCTATTTAAAATCAAAAATTCTCTGCAAAGCAGCCTGTCTAGCACTAGGAGGAAAATATTCTGGAAGAAAGAAGCAATCAGGGCTATCAATGGAACGAGGAGGTAATCTATTAAACCAAGCCCTAGCTTCTCCTTTTAGTGAAAAAGGGAAGATCTTAGTAACAAAGTACTTGCGCATCTTAAAATCATCAAAGAATAAAGCACTCATAGTGGAAAGCTCATTCATATGAGCCACAACACTCTCATTTTCAGTCCCACAAAAAGGTTCTTTCTCAACAATGTCCAAATAGGATAAATTAAGAGAAAAATCATAATCTTTATCTTTAATATCTATGGGAGAAGTGGAAAACTTAGGATCAGAGGACAACTTAGGAATAATGGTGCGTCTCGCTAGGAAGCTCTTAATAGCACTAGTATCATGTGTGTTTCGGCACTCTTCAACAAATTCATCAGTGAACTCAATGTAACCATCATTAAGATCATAACTCTCTCTAGACTCACGTGAGCTAACATGTGTAACAGTGTCTTCAATAGGGGTTTCAGTATTTCCTAGACTAGCCATAGTAGCATCTAGTAAAGGACCTAATGAACCACTCGCATCAAGCACAGTGGAAGTAACATCATGAGTATCAAAATCAGTTTCTGTAGGGTTCGCAGCATAGAAAACGAAAATTTTCCTACGATGGGAACAACTATGTACCAAGATCTATCTACTAGATACAAGCAACGGGTGGATATACATCCATAGAATACATACCCTCGAAGACCGAATAGTGTTAACGAGGTTGTACTCGTGGATGATGTAGACAAACGCTTGCCGATCTCAAGATTGTGATGAAGTCCATCTGGTCCAGCCGGTCCAGCACCATCAAGTCCAACACCACAAAGCAGTGGTGCATCCGTGATCGCACACACGTCTGGGTACCTCGACAACCTCCGCGCCCTCGCTCCAGCGAAGCAGCGGAAGCAACAAATACTTCCAGAAAAAGTCAACGGGAACATGTATCTCGCTGATCCGAGACCATGGGAATTCTAAAGGGGGGAGAGATATCCTTCGCGAGGAGGTGTTCTTTGAGAGGATGAGAGGGGGGCTTTTATAGGGGAGAGGGGGGCACCCAAGGGGCATGGCGCCCAGCCATGGGGCTGCCCCACCTCTCCCACATTCATGTGGGTGGAGCTCCCACTCAAAATGAAAAGCCTCCACTCCCATAAAAGAGCCTCCACTCAAAAATCCACTCACATGCATTAAATTTCCACCAAATTTAATGCAAGCTCTCATTTAAATAAAACTCTTTTATTTATTTATTCAGAATTTTGTTAATTACTTTAATTAACAAACATTCACATAAAACCCCTTGCTAGTATTCCATTTCACATGCAGAACCAGTTTCGGCAATTTCAACCGAAACAGTTTCGGTGTCTAGTGAAATAAATTCCTGCGCTTTCCTTTTCTTTCTCTGGCATATCATTTGCTTCGAATGGTGTCGGTATCCCTTAAGTGTGTCACCTACGGTTCTTGAATAATGTAGACATGATAGAGACCCCTCTCCGATCAATAATCAGCAGCGGGACCTGGAGATCCGTACTGACTCCCACATATTCAACGATGACTTCTGTGATCGTGTGAACCTTATACGCATGTAACTCAATCCCTTTGTCTCGCGATATATTACATGTCCGAGATTCGATCATCAGTATATCCATACCTAGTTTGATCTTGTTACCGACATGTACTCTTTTCTTGTTCCCGTGATACAACATTCTAGTGATCAAATCACTTGATTGCAAGCTAATCAATGTAATATCACCGAGAGGGCCCAGAGTATATCTATCCGTCATCAGGATGGACAAATTCCACTCTTGATCCATGAGCCTCAACATAACATCTTCGTAGCACTGAACCCATCTTTATAGTCACCCTGTTACGGTGTGACGTTTGATGTTATCAAGATACTCTTCCGGTGTTAGTGGTTGACATGATCTCATGGTCTAAGTACTAAGATTACTTTGTATGATGTTATAGCAATATAAACACAATGACCTTGATCGTAATGCTATACTTTGAATGAATGTTCAACACATCATTACACTAATATTGTGACCTCGTTATTAACAACATCCAATGTCCATGATCAGGAAACCTTTGATCATCTTGTTAATCAACGAGCTAGTTTATAAGGGAGGCATAACTAGGAACTTACTTTTTGTTTATTAAACACACATGTATTAACATTTCCGTATTAATACAATTATAGCATGCAAAATAAACATTTATCATAAATAAGGAATACGATAATAACTGCTTTATGATTGCCTCTCGGGCATATTCCCTTCAGTTTCAGATTCAGCAGTAGTAGCAGTGTGTGTAGTATGAGTATGTGGTGGTGGTGGTGTAACAAGCTTACTTATAACAGACGCCGAATCAAGAGCAGCAGAGTTGTTAGGACTGTACCTCTTCTTGTAGTGGATGGTAAAATAGGGAACTTTTCATCATGAGACTTCCCCATGATGAAAGGAGGAGTAGTGAACAATAATAGATCCAAGTGAACTTACAAATAAAGTTATGCTCCTCGGCAACGGCGCCAGAAAATAGTCTTGATGGCCCACAAGTATAGGGGATCGCAACAGTCTTCACAGGTAGTATTACCCAATTTATTGATTCGACACAAGGGGAGCCAAAGAATACTTGCAAGCCTTAACAACTGAGTTGTTGTAACATCCCAGCATTTAGGAACAAACGAAGGGTAGATTTAGGAAATTGTGCATATGCATGCATTCATATGCAAAATAAGGGTATATTTTTCGCCAAACAAAAACTTAAAGTGATCATAGTTTCTTTCACTCTCTAAGTTTAGGAATTACTTTGGAGCGTGATCGTTATAAATTTTGACATGATCTTTATGAATTAGTGTGTTTGGGGAAAGGAATTTCAATTCAAACTTGAGACTTGAGTTTATATTTTAAAAAGATTAGAGTTATGTTTTAGTAATATTATTTAATCAAGAAATAATATATAGTAACAGAAACTCTAAATAATAAATACAATCAAACAAATGAATATTTATTTCATATAATTATTCCATAAATAAGTTACAAAATGTAACTCATAAAGTCAATAAATAATCTGTACAGAAATAAAATTACAAAAATAGGAATATTTACATATTAATGAACTATTACAAAATTCTTTACTAAAGAATGAATAAAAATTAGAAAGGATTACATCTGTCTAAAAAGAAAACCTATACTAAACTTGAATCTTCAAATCTTGTACCTGCAAAACAAAGAACAAACAAAAAGGAAAATAAAGGTTAAGTTATTAAGTTTTACTCTCAGTAGAGAGCAGTGAGTTGCACTGCTCAATTTTACATCATTGAGTAAATCCATCAGGGGCAAGTTTCACCAATATGAAAGAATCAAATCTTTCATAACAAATAAGCCATAAGTCAAATGATCACAGCCAGTAAAGGGGCAAGTTTCACCAGGCAGGTTAATAGTAACCAGATAAAAAGGTAGAACACCTCATTGAGCATATCCACAACCATGCAGCACACACACAAATAGCTCAGTCACCTAACTGCATGGGTGTGCTGTCGACACAGTCCCATCTGTTCAACCCAACAAAAGGACCAAGCACAGTCGTGGGAAAGCACTAGTGAATCTCTCCATTGCTCATACCACACAAGAACAAGCAGCTTAGCCAAGCCAAGCAAACCATCCAACCAAAACTCCACACAAGATCAACCCAAACATCACCAGATGGTGACTTAAGGAGGGGGAGAATTAGGTGGACAGCAAGGCCAAGCCACAGGAGCTAGGAGGATCAGGCTAGATCAAGGTCAAGCACAGTAACCAGGGGAAACAAGAACAACATCAGGAGGTGAAGGACATGATCAAGCCAGCAACACCACCATCACAACAAACCACTACAATCATTAGTTTTTGTGGTGAGTGCTATAAACATCCACATGATCTGATCATCTTATCCAAACAGAAATATGTGTTGTTTCATAAGACAACCTCTTAATGATCACCCAAGTGGGGTGAATCTATCCTAGAGGTTTCAAATATAAGGGTCAGAACCAAACTCTATAAAAACACCAAAATCTCAGACCAGCCTCACAGATTTGGTGCTACCACATGCAACTTGTATATTCAATCATCTGTTCTTACAAAATCTGGTCACATCTCCAAGAAGGAGTAGCACCTCAGATCTTATAAGCTACAAACAAAACCATTAACTTAACCAACTAGGATCCAAGATCTAGTAAGCAACTATGATGCCTTAGCCAATTTTGAAAGTTACAGCAACATAGGAACTTAGTTCCTAGAGCCTCAGACCATCATCATAGGCATGAACAATCAGTAAACTTTCCAACTTATTATTAAGCATCTATTAAGTTTCAAGTAATGACCATAAGTGAAGCCCGCAACAAGATAAATTTGTGTGCCATTCTAAGAGGGTTTGATGACCCACAAGTGTAGGGGATCGCAACAGTCTTCACGGGTAGTATTACCAATTTATTGATTCGACACAAGGGGAGACAAAGAATACTTGCAAGCCTTAACAACTGAGTTGTCAGTTCAGCTGCACCTGGAAATAGTTCTTGCTCACAGAAGTTTATCAATAGCAATAGTTTGTAGTAGTAACAACAAAGCAACAGCAACAGCAAGAGCAACAGTGAAACAACATCAATAGTAACAGTAACGGTAACAGTAGGATTTGAGTGCGGTAAGCATAGAGATGGATGGACGGGCGTTACATGTACGAGTCTAAACATATAACTTCAAAGAACTAGGGCATTGCATATAAATAATAATAAGCATCCAAGTACTAAACAATCCTAGGCATGTGCTCCAAATATAGTCATACGTTCTCGCAATGAGAACTTGCACAACATCTTCTGTCCAGCCAGCCCGTGGCAGCGGGGCCTCTAGGGAACTACTGGTAACTATGGTGCTCCTTTTAATAGAGCACCGGAGCAAAGCATTAACACTCCGTGAACACATGTGATCCTCACACCACAGCCATCCCCTCCGGTTGTCCCAATTTCTGTCACTTTGGGGCCTTTGGATCCGGACAATGATATGTGTACACAACTTGCAGGTAAGATCATAAACAATACTATCATAATGATTCAATAATAGGTTCAGATCTAAGATCATGGCACTCGGGCCCTAGTGACAAGCATTAAGCACAACAAGTTGCAACAAAGTCAAATAGCACTAATAGAGATACTAGGCACTATGCCCCTAACAGATTCTTATTTGATTACATGATAGAACTCATCCAATCCCTACCATCCCCAAGCCTACATCGGGGGATTACTCACTCATGGATGAGGGAAACATCGTGGTTGATGGAGATGCGTTGGTGATGACGATGGCGATGATCCTCTCCAAATTCCCCGTCCCGGCAGAGTGCCAGAATAGAGTTTTTGGATCCGAATCTTGGTTTCTGGTGGCAGCGGCGGAGCGGAACTCTTTCTGGAAAACTATCGACCCCCCGTGAGGTTTTAGGTCAGAAGGCAACTTATAGGCGCAGAGGGAGGCTGAGGAGCTGCCTGGGGTGGCCAGACCTCCCCCAGGCATGGGGTCAGTGGGCCCGCGCTTGGGGTGGGTCTGGGCCCCCCAGGACTCCTCTCTATCTCCCCTTCTGCTCCGTGGATCTTCTGGTGAGAAATAGTTTTTGGCATATTTTCTGGGATTTTTCCTGATAGTTCATTTTCTGCACAAAAATAAGACACCAAGGTAATTCTACTGAAAACAGCGTCAGTCTGTGTTAGTTGTATCTAAATCACACAAGTTTAGAGGAGAAACAATAGCAAAGTGTTCGAGAAAGTAGATACGTTTTGGACGTATCAGGTTTTCACAAAAAAATGATCTAACAGCTAAGCCAATCAGATAGTCTAGCCTTCATAAATAAACCAACAGATCAATATATATCATTTCCCTGAGACCATACTCAGAGATCATTCAATATATATATATCCATTCACTTTCAAAGAATCATCAGATTCTATTGAATAAAATTCAGTTTATGGTTAAACATGCAAGCCAAGAAACACTAATGGAGTGAATCATCACTAACAGAGTTACTGTTAGTATCCAGATACTGACAGAAGATGAACACACTAAGCCACCATATTATCAACCAGAGGCAACACTATGAAACACTAGCATCAGATCCAACATTAGCCTCAGACCAATAACAACATCAAAGGATAACAACAAGCACTGAGGTGCAGAGAACACAAATTCTCACTAAACATCATTACCAGACCATAACATCATTTTACAAGAACCAGGGATGAACCCTAGTATCAGTGTAAACACAGAATATAGATTGGCCACTAGATACACAAAGGGGTACTTGAGGTAGCTAGATGCGCTAGAGTTCACAGAGATACAACTCACCGGAGGTCCGCGCTAACGAATTGAAGAGGAAGCAGAAGGGTCGACGAGCACGAGGCGGCACGGGGAGCACCTCAGAGGGCGCTGCAACCCGCACCAGCCATGGCGGCGGCCACAGCAGCGCACGAGCACCACACACCACCACAAGAAGGTCAGCAGCGGAAGTAACAGCACCATCCCCAAACCCTAGGGTTCGGGAACGGGGCTAGCTTGGCCACAGGAGGGTTCCGAAATCAAATCGAAGCGGAGAAGATGGACAAGCATGGTCGACAACCTCGCCCTGCACCACGGCAGCGGCCAGGGAGGACCACGGTGGCGAGCATCGCACGGCGGCGGCGCCAGCACCCCACGGGGTCGAGGAGGAGAGGAGGTGAGGTCGAGTGAGAGAGAGAGGCAGAGGGAATGGGCCAATAGGGCCAGAACCCTTTGGGGTGCCCTTTTGGTCAAGGTCACTTGGGGCAAATTGGCCCAATAAGCCCAATGGAACCAACCCAAAACATAAAAGAAATATTAATAATTAATAAAATACCAAAATATCCCTAGGGTTAAATAAAATTCTAGAAAATAAACTATAAAGTTAAAAATTACAAATAATATATTTTTGGATTCATAATAATCCAACATATTTAATTAAATTAAGAAATAAATATTTATGTATATAGTTTTGGTCAAGAATTTTATAATATATTTATTCCTTATGGAATTTTCTAAAATTAAAGAAGGAAGATAAAGATAAAGATAAATAAAACTCATTTTTAGTATATATTAGCATTGTAGTATTTTATAAAAATACTAAATAAATGTTTTGAGTGATAAAAAGAAATTCTTTTATTTAAATTTTAATTCTTAAAAGAATTATTAAATGAATAAATATAGGAACTAAATTCTAAAAATAAATTATTACCTTACAAAATGGTAAATATAATATTCAATACATATTATTTAAAAGATTATTTTAAATGAAATCCTTTATTACTTAAGGGAATTCTTGAAACTAAAATAATGGGTAAAACACACGAATAAATGAAAAATAATGCATTACATTACTATGCATATTCATGTTGCGTAAAACATATTACTCATATAAATCGAACAACCATTATTCTCGGACTTAAATAAGTAACCGTCTCGCAATAAACAAGATCCCGATATAATGTTCATGCTCAACGCAGGCACCAAATAACAATTATTATAGTATAAAACTAATCCTGATGGTAGATGAAGGGGTAGCGTGTCGACCGCGATCACATCAACCTTTGATCTGTTTCCCACGCGCATCGTCACCTCGTTCTTCGCTAGCTTCCGTTTATTCTGCAGCACCTGTTTCGAGTTACAAATATGAGCAACCGAACCAGTATCAAATACCCAGGTACTACTACGAGTACTAGTGAGATACACATCAATAACATGTATATCAGATATACCTTTCTTCTTGATGTTGCCATTCTTCAAATCCGCCAAGTACTTTGGGCAATTCCGCTTCCAGTGACCTTCTCCCTTGCAGTAAAAGCACTCAGTATCAGGCTTAGGTCCAGCCTTGGTCTTCTTCGCCGGCGTGGTAACTTTCTTACCACCCTTCTTGAAGTGTCCCTTTTGCCTAGACTTGCCTTTCTTGAATTTGGTGGTCTTATTGACCAACAACACTTGGTGCTCTTTCTTGATCTCCACTTCTGCAGATTTCAACATGGCAAAGAGTTCTGGCAACGTCTTGTTCATGTTCTGCATGTTGTAGTTCATCACAAAGTTCTTGTAACTTGGTGGTAGTGATTGGAGGACACGGTAAATCCCCAAAGCATTAGGAATCACTATACCCAAGCTTTGAAGTTTGTTTGCGTGCCCAGACATCTTAAGCACATGCTCACTGACGGAGCTGCCCTCTTCCATCTTGCAGTTAAAGAACTTTTCAGAAGCCTCATAGCTTTCAATTGCCGCATGAGTCTCAAAAATCAATTTGAGATCCTCGACAATATCATATGGGTCTGAATCCTCAAACCTTTTCTGAAGCTCCGATTCTAAACCATACAAGATAGCACACTGAACTATGGAGTACTGATTCTTCTGAGCGAGGTAAACATTCTTTACTTCATCGAGAGCATCATCTGCAGGTGGGTCACCCAGCGGTGCATCCAGCACATAGGTCAAATTACCAGCTGTGAGGACAATCCTCAAATTGCGGAACCAATCCGCGAAGTTGCTTCCATTGTTTTTCAACTTTTCTTTCTCTAGGAACGCATTAAAATTGATGGTAGGGGCTGCCATTGATCTACAACATATTTGCAATAGTTTAGACTAAGTTTATGACAAATTGAGTTCAAATTAATTAATGTAATTAAACTAGGTGAACTCCCACTCAAAACAACATCCCTCACATTGTTTTAGTGATCACACGAACCAAATCCACCATATCAACACCGATCATCACGAGAGTTGACATAGTTTCAATGGCGAACAATCAACATGTTCATCATATCTACTATATGATTCATGCTTTACCTTTCGGTGATCCGTGTTCCGAGACCATGTCTGTACATGCTAGGCTCGTCAAGATCAAACCTTAGTTTCCGCATGAGCAAATCTGGCTTGCTCACGTTGTATACACTTGCAGAATCTAACACACCCGATCATCACGTGGTGCTTCGAAACAACAAGCTTTAGCAACGGTGCTAACTAAGGGTGAACACTTTATGACTTGAAATTCATGTGCATGAGGGATCATCTTATAATGCTATCGTCGTCTACTAAGCAATACAAGATGCATAAAGGATTAACATCACATGCAATTCATAATATGTGATATGATATGGCCTTTCTTCTTTGTGCTTCCGATCTCCATCTTCAAGCACGAACATGATCTCCATCATCACCGGCATTGTATCAAGGTCAATGACGCTTCTCCATGGTTGTCGTCCACCGGCTTCAACTATTACAACTACTTTGAATAGACACGCGGGTCTTAACATAAATTAAAGACAACCATATGGCTCCTGCCGGTTGCCAACTTACAATAAGGAACATTGCATACATCAAATATAATCACAATCATGGCCATATCACATCACTGCACACCCCTGCAAAACAAAGTTAGACGCCTCTACTTTCTTTGCATATTTTACGTGGTTTGGGGCTTTCAATAAGTGTCGTTCTAACTTACGAACAAGAACCACAACATTGATAGTAGCATTGTTGATCACCCGTTGTAAATTGGATCTTAACTATGCTAGGAGAAACAGGCACCCGCAAAGCCACTTATGCAATACAAGTTGCATGTCAATCGTGGAGCAAGTCTCATGAACGATGTCATGTAAGGTTATCCCGGGCCGCTTCATCCCAACATACCGCAAGATGCAAAGTACACAAGAAGCAATCGACAATAAAAGCATCAACGCCCACAATGACCATTGTGTTCTACTCGTGCAACAGATCTACATATAGACACGGCTCTGATACCACTGTAGGGGTTCGTAGCATGGAAAACAAAGATTTTCTATCGCATACAAACAAACAAGCCAAGATCTATCTACTAGATTGTAGCAACGAGTCGATGGAATAACTTACCCTCGAAGATTCCAAAGTGTTTAACGAGAGCGGATTCTCGTGGGTGATGTAGTCGTACTCTTCCCGATCTCAAGATCGTGTAGACGATCCTTCCGGCTCTGCGTTCCGGCAGCGCTCCCTCAGTCGGTCACACGTTCGATACTCGACGAAGACCTTCCTCTCCCTTGTTCCAGCAGGCAGCGGAGGTTGTAGCACTCTCCTCGTGATTCCGGCAGCACAACGGCGTGGTACCGGAAGTAGAGGGGAGATCCCGCAAGTCTTCGCCTTAAGCCGGAGCGAGTATGGTGGAGTATGAGAGAGGGCTATTAGTGGTCTAGGGATTAGACACACCAATTAGAAGGCTCTAAACCGAAGGCTAGGGCAATTAGAAGCTCTAAACCAAAACGGCTCTAAACCGGAGATTAGAGGATAGGAACTTGTGTGTCTAGAGGAGGAGGCCCTGCCCCTCCTCTTATAGGTGGGAGGCGCGGCCAAGGGGAGGGGAGTACCTCCCCAAGTCGGCCTTGGTTGGCGCGCCGGCTTGGAGAGGATACTCCTTCCCCAAGTCGGTTCCAACCACCTCTTGCTTGTTTCCCACAGTTTCCTGTTTTAGCCGTTTGACTTTCAAACTGGCCATTTGACTTTTCTGTTTTAGGATTCAATTTAATCCTTTATTTGGAACAGCAAGAACACTTAGTACATGATGCAATCATTCCAATATGTAATGACACATTCATGTACCCCTCCCCCCTCCCGGAGTGCCGGACATTCTGGAACCTTCTAGAACATTCACCGGAATCATTTCCGAACTCCGAAACGGGACTTTCCTTATATGAATCTTATTCTCTGGACCATTCCGGATCACCTCGTGATATCCCGGATCACATCCGAGACTCCGAACAACATTCGGTATCTTTCTCATAATACCATAACTACTCAAACAACGTCGAATCCTTAACTGTGTCTCCCTATGGTTCGTGAATTATGCGGACATGATCGAGACACTTCTCCGAACAATAACCAATAGAGGAATCTGGAAATTCATATGGCTCCCACATATTTCTACGATTACTTTGCGATCGAATGAACCACTTACATACGATACCAATTTCCCTTTGTCTCACGATAGTTTACTTATCCGAGGTTATGATCGTCGGTATCTCTGCATACCTAGTTCAACCTCGTTACTGATAAGTACTCTTTTCTCGTTCCCATGATATGTGATCCCTTGTGAGCCAGTCACATGCTTGCAAGCTAATTGGATGACATTCCACCGAGAGGGCCCAGAGTATATCTATCCGTCATATGGATGGACAAATCCCACTCTTGATCCATGTGTCTCAACCAATACTTTCCGAACACTCAATGCCACCTTTATAGCTACCCAGTTACGGTGTGGTGTTTGATGTCATCAAAGCATCCATCCGGTAAAGGTGATATGCATGATCTCATGGTCGAAGGAATTAGGTTACTATGTATCAGAAAGCATATAGCAATTGAACTATTGAAATGACTTGATCTTTATGCTACGCTTATCTATAGGAGTATGTCCACCATACCATTCTCCTAACGATATGATCTTGTTGTTGATAACATCTCAATGTTCATGATAGGGAAACCACAATCATTAATCAACCAACAAGCTAGTGAAGTATAGAGGCTATACTAGGGACTTCAAATTAAGTTTACAAATCACACAAGTATTAATGTTTCCTTGTTAACACTATTATAGCATGAATGTAAACATTTATCATAAACACAAAGATATAATAATAACTACATTTATTATTGCCTCTAGGGCATATCTCCAACAGTCTCCCACTTGCACTAGAGTCATCTAATCTAGATTACATGGTAATATACCGAACACCCATGGCAGTTTGGTGTTGGTCATGTTTTGCCCTCGGGAGAGGTTTAGTCAACGGATCCGCCACATACAGATCTGTGTGTACTTTGCAAATCTTTATATCCCCATCCTGGATATGTTCTCGAATAGCGTGAAAACGTAGCTTAATATGCTTCAGCTTCTTGTGTGACCTTGGTTCTTGCGCATTGGCTATGGCACCCATGTTATCACAGTAGATAGACATTGGGTCCAGCGCACTAGGAACCACACCCAGCTCTGTAATGAACTCTTTCATCCATATCGCTTCTTGTGAAGCCTCCGAAGCAGCCATGTATTCCGATTCAGTTGAAGATCTCGCCACAATGCTTTGCTTTGCACTCCTCTAGCTAACTGCTGCATCATTCAAAATAAATACGTATCCAGATTGTGATTTAGAATCATCCGGATCGGTGTTCCAACTAGCATCGGTGTAACCATTAACAACGAGCTGTTCATCACCTCCATAAGAAAGAACCATATCCTTAGTTCTTCTCAAGTACTTAAGGATGTTTTTGACCGCTGTCCAATGATCCACTCCTGGATCACTTTGATATCTGCTAGTTAAACTAACAGCATATGCAATGTCGGGTCTAGTACATAGCATGGCATACATTAGAGATCCTATGGCTGAGGCATAGGGAGTCTTACTCATCCTTTCTCTATCTTCTGCCGATGTCGGACTTTGAGTTTTACTCAAGATCGTATTGGGCAACATGGGCAAGAACCCTTTCTTGCTATCTTCCATTCCAAACCTCTTTAGAACTTTGTCCAAATATGTACTCTGTGACAATGATATTTGGCATTTCAATCTATCTCTATAAATCTTTATGCCTAATATGTAAGCTGCTTCGCCAAGATCCTTCATTGAAAAACTATTATTCAAATATTCTTTGACACTATTAAGAAGGTCTACATCATTCCCAATCAACAATATGTCATCCACATATAGTATTAAGAATGCTACAGAGCTCCCACTCACTTTCTTGTAAATACAAGCTTCTCCATAAGTTTGTATAAAACCAAAACTTTTGATTACCTTATCAAAACGTTGATTCCAACTTCAGCATGCTTGCTTCAATCCATAAATGGACCGTTGAAGTTTGCATACCTTGTTAGCATCTTTAGGATCGACAAAACCTTTGGGTTGCATCATATACAACTCTTCACCAATATCTCCATTGAGGAATGCTGTTTTGACATCCATCTGCCATATCTCATAATCATAATATGCAGCGATTGCTAACATAATCCTGACAGACTTTAGCTTCGCTACCGGTGAGAAAGTCTCATCGTAGTCAACTCCTTGAATTTGTCGAAACCCTTTTGCGACAAGTCGAGCTTTATAGACAGTAACATTACCATCAGCATCTGTTTTCTTCTTGAAAATCCATTTGTTCTCGACATCCTTCCGGCCATCCGGTAAGTCCACCTAAGTCCATACTTGTTTTTCGTACATGGATCCAATCTCGGATTTCATGGCTTCTTGCCATTTATTGGAATCTGGGCTCATCATCGCTTCCTCATATGTCTCGGGATCATCGGTGTTATCCACCAACATGACACTCGTAACGGGATCATACCAATCTGGAGTGGTACGAGTTCTCGTTGACCTCCGAGGCTCTGTAGCAACTTCAACCGAAGTTTCATGATCACCATCATTAGCTCCCTCTCTTATTGGTGCAGGCACCACAGGAACTTCTTCCGGTGCTGCGCTACTCGCAGTTTCGAGATAAGGTTCGACAACCTCGTCGAGTTCTACTTTCCTTCCAGTCACTTCTTTCGAGAGAAATTCCTTCTCTAGAAAGGATCCATTCTTGGCAACGAAGATTTTGCCTTCGGATCTATGATAGAAGGTATACCCAATAGTTTCCTTCGGGTATCCTATGAAGACGCATTTTTCCGCTTTGGGTTCAAGCTTGTCCGGCTGTAACTTCTTTACATAGGCTTCGCACCCCCAAACTTTAAGGAACGACAATTTAGGTTTCTTCCCAAACCATAATTCATACGGTGTCGTTTCAACGGACTTAGACGGTGCCCTATTTAAAGTGAATGCGGCTGTTTCTAATGCATAACCCCAAAATGATAGCGGTAAATCTGTAAGTGACATCATAGAACGAACCATATCTAAGAGAGTTCGATTACGACGTTCGGACACACCATTACGCTGTGGTGTTCCCGGCGGTGTCAACTGTGAAAGTATTCCGCATTTCTTCAAATGCTCGCCAAACTCGTAACTTAGATATTCACCTCCACGATCAGAACGTAGAAACTTAATCTTCTTGTTACGTTGATTCTCTACCTCACTTTGAAACTCCTTAAACTTCTCGAAAGTTTCGGACTTATGTTTCATGAAATAGATATACCCATATCTACTCAAGTCATCCGTGAAGGTAAGAACATAACGATAACCACCGCGCGATGCTACACTCATTGGACCACACACATCGGTATGTATGATTTCCAATAAGTCCGTAGCTCGCTCCATCATACCAGAAAATGGAGTCTTAGTCATTTTTCCCATCAGACATGCTTCGCATCTTTCAAGTGATTCAAAATCAAGTGATTCAAGAAGTCCATCGGAATGGAGTTTCTTCATACGCTTCACTCCAATGTGACCAAGACGACAGTGCCACATATAGGTCGAATTATCGCTTGATTTCAAACGTTTAGCCTCAATGTTGTTGATATGTGTATTTCCACTATCGAGATTCAATAAGAATAGACCATCTATCAAAGGTGCATGTGCGTAAAACATATTACTCATATAAATCGAACAACCATTATTCTCGGACTTAAATAAGTAACCGTCTCGCAATAAACAAGATCCCGATATAATGTTCATGCTCAACGCAGGCACCAAATAACAATTATTTAAGTATAAAACTAATCCCGATGGTAGATGAAGGGGTAGCGTGCCGACCGCGATCACATCAACCTTTGATTCGTTTCCCACGCGCATCGTCACCTCGTTCTTCGCTAGCTTCCGTTTATTCTACAACACCTGTTTCGAGTTACAAACATGAGCAACCGAACCAGTATCAAATACCCAGGCACTACTACGAGTACTAGTGAGATACACATCAATAACATGTATATCAGATATACCTTTCTTCTTGATGTTGCCGTTCTTCAAATCCGCCAAGTACTTTGGGCAATTCCGCTTCCAGTGACCTTCTCCCTTGCAGTAAAAGCACTCAGTATCAGGCTTAGGTCCAGCCTTGGTCTTCTTCGCCGGCGTGGTAACTTTCTTACCACCCTTATTGAAGTGTCCCTTTTGCTTAGACTTGCCTTTATTGACCAACAACACTTGGTGCTCTTTCTTGATCTCCACTTCTGCAGATTTCAACATGGCAAAGAGTTCTGGCAACGTCTTGTTCATGTTCTGCATGTTGTAGTTCATCACAAAGTTCTTGTAACTTGGTGGTAGTGATTGGAGGACACGGTAAATCCCCAAAGCATTAGGAATCACTATACCCAAGCTTTGAAGTTTGTTTGCGTGCCCAGACATCTTAAGCACATGCTCACTGACGGAGCTGCCCTCTTCCATCTTGCAGTTAAAGAACTTTTCAGAAGCCTCATAGCTTTCAATTGCCGCATGAGTCTCAAAAATCAATTTGAGATCCTCGACAATATCATATGGGTCTGAATCCTCAAACCTTTTCTGAAGCTCCGATTCTAAACCATACAAGATAGCACACTGAACTATGGAGTACTGATTCTTCCGAGCGAGGTAAACATTCTTTACTTCATCGGGAGCATCATCTGCAGGTGGGTCACCCAGCGGTGCATCCAGCACATAGGTCAAATTACCAGCTGTGAGGACAATCCTCAAATTGCGGAACCAATCCGCGAAGTTGCTTCCATTGTTTTTCAACTTTTCTTTCTCTAGGAACGCATTAAAATTGATGGTAGGGGCTGCCATTGATCTACAACATATTTGCAATAGTTTAGACTAAGTTTATGACAAATTGAGTTCAAATTAATTAATGTAATTAAACTAGGTGAACTCCCACTCAAAACAACATCCCTCACATTGTTTTAGTGATCACACGAACCAAATCCACCATATCAACACCGATCATCACGAGAGTTGACATAGTTTCAATGGCGAACAATTGACATGTTCATCATATCTACTATATGATTCATGCTTTACCTTTCGGTGATCCGTGTTCCGAGACCATGTCTGTACATGCTAGGCTCGTCAAGATCAAACCTTAGTTTCCGCATGAGCAAATCTGGCTTGCTCACGTTGTATACACTTGCAGAATCTAACACACCCGATCATCACGTGGTGCTTCGAAACAACAAGCTTTAGCAACGGTGCTAACTAAGGGTGAACACTTTATGACTTGAAATTCATGTGCATGAGGGATCATCTTATAATGCTACCGTCATCTACTAAGCAATACAAGATGCATAAAGGATTAACATCACATGCAATTCATAATATGTGATATGATATGGCCTTTCTTCTTTGTGCTTCCGATCTCCATCTTCAAGCACGAGCATGATCTCCATCATCACCGGCATTGCATCAAGGTCAATGACGCTTCTCCATGGTTGTCGTCCACCGGCTTCAACTATTACAACTACTTTGAATAGACACGCGGGTCTTAACATAAATTAAAGACAACCATATGGCTCCTGCCGGTTGCCAACTTACAATAAGGAACATTGCATACATCAAATATAATCACAATCATGGCCATATCACATCACTGCACACCCCTGCAAAACAAAGTTAGACGCCTCTACTTTCTTTGCATATTTTACGTGGTTTGGGGCTTTCAATAAGTGTCGTTCTAACTTACGAACAAGAACCACAACATTGATAGTAGCATTGTTGATCACCCGTTGTAAATTGGATCTTAACTATGCTAGGAGAAACAGGCACCCGCAAAGCCACTTATGCAATACAAGTTGCATGTCAATCGTGGAGCAAGTCTCATGAACGATGTCATGTAAGGTTAGCCCGGGCCGCTTCATCCCAACATACCGCAAGATGCAAAGTACACAAGAAGCAATCGACAATAAAAGCATCAACGCCCACAATGACCATTGTGTTCTACTCGTGCAACAGATCTACATATAGACACGGCTCTGATACCACTGTAGGGGTTCGTAGCATGGAAAACAAAGATTTTCTATCGCATACAAACAAACAAGCCAAGATCTATCTACTAGATTGTAGCAACGAGTCGATGGAATAACTTACCCTCGAAGATTCCAAAGTGTTTAACGAGAGCGGATTCTCGTGGGTGATGTAGTCGTACTCTTCCCGATCTCAAGATCGTGTAGACGATCCTTCCGGCGCTGTGTTCCGGCAGCGCTCCCGCAGTCGGTCACACGTTCGGTACTCGACGAAGACCTTCCTCTCCCTTGTTCCAGCAGGTAGCGGAGGTTGTAGCACTCTCCTCGTGATTCCGGCAGCACAACGGCGTGGTACCGGAAGTAGAGGGGAGATCCCGCAGGTCTTCGCCTTAAGCCGGAGCGAGTATGGTGGAGTATGAGAGAGGGCTATTAGTGGTCTAGGGATTAGACACACTAATTAGAAGGCTCTAAACCGAAGGCTAGGGCAATTAGAAGCTCTAAACCAAAACGGCTCTAAACCGGAGATTAGAGGATAGGAACTTGTGTGTCTAGAGGAGGAGGCCCTGCCCCTCCTCTTATAGGTGGGAGGCGCGGCCAAGGGGAGGGGAGTCCCTCCCCAAGTCGGACTTGGTTGGCACGCCGGCTTGGAGAGGAGACTCCTCCCCCAAGTCGGTTCCAACCACCTCTTGCTTGTTTCCCACAGTTTCCTGTTTTAGCCGTTTGACTTTCAAACTGGCCATTTGACTTTTCTGTTTTAGGATTCAATTTAATCCTTTATTTGGAACAGCAAGAACACTTAGTACATGATGCAATCATTCCAATATGTAATGACACATTCATGTACCCCTCCCCCCTCCCGGAGTGCCGGACATTCCGGAACCTTCTAGAACATTCACCGGAATCATTTCCGAACTCCGAAACGGGACTTTCCTTATATGAATCTTATTCTCCGGACCATTCCGGATCACCTCGTGATATCCCGGATCCCATCCGAGACTCCGAACAACATTCGGTCTCTTTCTCATAATACCATAACTACTCAAACAACGTCGAATCCTTAAGTGTGTCTCCCTACGGTTCGTGAATTATGCGGACATGATCGAGACACTTCTCCGAACAATAACCAATAGAGGAATCTGGAAATTCATATGGCTCCCACATATTTCTACGATTACTTTGCGATCGAATGAACCACTTACATACGATACCAATTTCCCTTTGTCTCACGATAGTTTACTTATCCGAGGTTATGATCGTCGGTATCTCTGCATACCTAGTTCAACCTCGTTACTGATAAGTACTCTTTTCTCGTTCCCGTGATATGTGATCCCTTGTGAGCCAGTCACATGCTTGCAAGCTAATTGGATGACATTCCACCGAGAGGGCCCAGAGTATATCTATCCGTCATATGGATGGACAAATCCCACTCTTGATCCATGTGTCTCAACCAATACTTTCCGAACACTCAATGCCACCTTTATAGCCACCCAGTTATGGTGTGGTGTTTGATGTCATCAAAGCATCCATCCGGTAAAGGTGATATGCATGATCTCATGGTCGAAGGAATTAGGTTACTATGTATCAGAAAGCATATAGCAATTGAACTATTGAAATGACTTGATCTTTATGCTACGCTTATCTATAGGAGTATGTCCACCATACCATTCTCCTAACGATATGATCTTGTTGTTGATAACATCTCAATGTTCATGATAGGGAAACCACAATCATTAATCAACCAACAAGCTAGTGAAGTATAGAGGCTATACTAGGGACTTCAAATTAAGTTTACAAATCACACAAGTATTAATGTTTCCTTGTTAACACTATTATAGCATGAATGTAAACATTTATCATAAACACAAAGATATAATAATAACTACATTTATTATTGCCTCTAGGGCATATCTCCAACAGCATATTAATTGGTAATTCGTAGAGGATATGTAGCATATGGGCGGGAACCCTCATCGTCCCACGATAGTTCTGGCATCTAACGGTCTGTACAAACCATT
Source organism: Avena sativa (assembly GCA_916181665.1). NCBI lineage: Eukaryota > Viridiplantae > Streptophyta > Magnoliopsida > Poales > Poaceae > Avena > Avena sativa. The sequence continues at coordinate 232,473,812 of OV702282.1, read as the reverse complement.
GTTGTAATTCAATGCGTGGGCATGGTGTACACCAAGGAGGCATGCGAGGTCGCGAAGGGGGCAGTGATTGACTTGGATCACCTATCGGGCCCCACATCATGGAATTGTGGACGGAAAATTACGCCCGGTTGTGCAACAAGGAGTTGATCTCTCATGGGAAAAGTAACGCACCTCTGCAGAGTGTAAGAACTGTAACTTGTTACTCCTTGTTCCGGGAAGGAGCTACGAACGCGACAGGAAAGGAACTCCATGAAAGTTCTGGTAAACATGTGAAGACTGATGGGCATAGTTTTTTTTAATAATAAAATAAATCTTTGAAGAAATATTTAAGAAAACTGCATAGTGCCAAGGACTTATAGTCCGAGGTGGTAGATAGAGCATCAAACTTCCCACCTTGCATATAACGAACTTGCTGGGTAATGCTGTTACTCACCTTTTCCTTTGATCCCCTGCTTAGACTTTGAGGATACAGAAGATACTCCAATTTATGCAGCAAAATGCTAAGAAGATGTCTTCTACAAGCAGCCTGACCTGTCAGGTGGTGTTGAAGGAGTGGATTACGAGATACGATATGGAGTAGATGGCAACGAGTCAGCCTATTTTCCTAGTTAATAGTAACCAATGGAGCCGAGCAGCATGAACTTTATATAATAAGCTGCAGGGCTCAACTCTTAGTGGAGTTATTACTTTATATTTCGCTGAAACACTTTATATTTTGGTTTGTAAGTTGAATCTTTTGAACTCTTGAACTTCTGGTATTGTAATAATAATATGTGTGTATGTTTGTAATATGGACCCGCAATGTTTCTGTTGTACCACTCCAAGGGATGTGATATTTACGGAACAATGTTCTATGGATGTCATGTCAACGACTATAGTGTACTACACATGCAGTGGTATGCTGGGTCACCGCAGTTGGTATTAGAGCAAATTGATTTGACCTTAAGTTGGAAATCTAGTAAAGGGTATTACCTGTAGGAGTGTATAGCAACGATAAAGAATTCTCTAAAAAAGGTATAATGGGTATTCAAATGAGAATATTCCGTTATAAATATTTTTAGTGCGATATTTCTTTGTTATGATGCGATATATTATTTATTATTAATCAAAATATTTTTGAATATAGAGAGTTATGGCACCAAAGTTTCCAAAACAAACTTTGGTAAGGAAAGAGGAGACTCTTGATGATTACCAAGGATCATTCACGGATCAGCTTCGTCAACTCTTAAAGATTTTTAGTTGTCCAACTAAAATTCCGGTGAATACCATAACCTATTATGATGGTCGGATGTTATCCAAGTATCGTGTGAGTATCCAACTTCCAGAGGATCTTGGATTATATCACGATCTACCTATAGGTGAAGGTATGAGTCATTTAGCAGCATATCATGTTGTTGTTGTGGAGGCGATAGCTAATATCCAGGAGCATAAAGCCCATGAGTTAGAAGGGATCACATTTTCAGTGATTCCTCATGATTCTATAGACTCGGAGCCTGTACAGGATCATCTTACTTTGGTAAAGAAGCAGCCTAAGTTAGCTTCCAAGTTTATGGATCGATATCGAACACTTGTTGCATTTTTTTATAAGACACATCAAGTTATTGTTGAATATAAAAATGACATGTTAGAGGATCTAACTGATCCGGAAAGAAGGAAGCAGTTAGCATTCCAGTTGGAGAAAGAAGCAAGTAGTAGTACTAAACCAATATTTAAGGATATACCAATAGATCCCGAATCGTTTACACCATATCCTTATTCACCCAGACCTGAACCTATCTATGATCCTACTTTAGATATGAGGTATGCTGTACCACAGGGTTCAGAGGAAGGCTCTGATTCAAAACTTCCTATCGAGAATTCTGATGGTTGGAGGATCATTTGAAGGATCCCAAGGAAATCAAATGTCCATAGATGGGTCTGACAGAAATGTTGGACAATCTAGTTGGATGGGTGGAAGAACCAATCCTAGTAACGGTAGTAGAAATACCATATTCGTAGATGCTCAGGATGAGGAAGAAGATCCTGAGGAGAGAGTGTTTGAATCATCAATATCTTCTCAAAACCTAGGGAATATACATTATCCGGTGTTTAATTATCTTGCCCAACAGAGCACCTGGGGAGCAGCAGAATCTGCGTATTCTGTTGACAACTTAAGGAATGAAGCTCAGGGGATGCAAGTGGGTGATAATGTTGAACATGTTTCTGAAGACTTTTCAGCTAAGCTGGACGGAGTCAATGCGCTCAGGTTGAGTAATGACTCAAGTCCTGACACTTCAGATACTGAGTATGTTCCTTCTGAAAGGCCATTTGTTCCACAAACTGTGCGACGGACGTTATGTCATCACGGTTGGACTTCAGGCATGTATGATGAGCGTCGTGGATACTAGAAGCAGGCGGCTTATTAGGAAGTATCGTGTATTGCGTATTGTAATCCTAGAGAATGATGTAGATAGATAAATAAGGAAGTGTTGTTAAGTTGTTATTGTACCTATATGGTACAAATATAATGACTTTGTACTTTGTTATGAGGCTTGTATTGTGTAATATGTGAAATGCATATTTGGATTTTATTTGGATTTCCATTGTGTGACTAGTTCTGTGCGTAAAGTTGAGCTCAGAACACAAGTGCATGATATAACTATGAGTATTCGCTTTATGTTGCAGGACTAGGGGGTTATGGAATCGGGTGTAGAAACCGAATATGAGCAGCAACGCATGGAGCGCGAGGCCAAGGAGAAGGCAGAAACAGATGTCGCAAATCAATGAACATTACCACCACCAATGAGGCTGTTAATGGAGCAGAACTTTATGCAGTATATGCAAATGATGCAAGAAAACCAAAACAAGTTCATGGAAGAGTTGTTGGGACGAGCTGGAAACCAGAGAGCACCTGAAGGTGGAGGAGTGAGTCTTTCCGACTTCCAGAATGCAAGGTCGTTACCTTTTGCATCAGCTCCTGAGCCAATGGATGCAGAAGATTGGCTAGCAGATACAAAGAGAAAGCTGAAGATTGTTGGTTGTAATGATGAGGAAAAGCTGAGGTATGCAACTCATCTTCTGATAGGACATGCATCATCATGGTGGGAAAATCAGTTAGCCATGCAACAGCCAGGAAGAGAGTATACTTGGGAAGAGTTCAAGCAGAGGTTCCGTGAGTATCATGTTCTGGAGAGTGTTATGGAGTTGAAGCGGAGAGAGTTTGAGGAGCTTCAGCAAGGTTATACTAGTGTCATGAAGTACATCTGGGAGTTTAGCCAACTGTCTCATTATGCCGAGGATGAAGTGAGTACTGAAGAGAAGAGGAAGAAGCGTTTTCTACGAGGGTTAAACCCATTTGTGAAGATGCAGTTGAGGTTGGCCAATAAGCAAACTTTTCAGCAGTTACTAGATGCAGCCATCACTTTTGAAGATGACTACAAGAATGTACAAGAGGATAGGAGGAAGAGAGACAAGAAGGAAACTAAGAGGATTCAGGCAAGTAAACCTAAAACCAATCTTGAGTTCAAACCCAGGAACAAAGCCTACAACAATAATAACAATAACAAGGGAAATGGTGGAAATTAGTCTAATCCCCAGAGAAATGTCATCTGCAACAATTGTGGACTTCTAGGGCATTTCTAGAGAGAATGCAAAAAGGCAGTAGTTATTTGTTACGGTTGTGGCCAGAAGGTCCATATCAAGCCTGACTGTCCAAGTAAACCACCGGGTGGTTGGCCTACCAAGGGTGGAGGACAAGCTAGTGGAGGTAATGGACAACTCAATCGAGGAGGAAATAATGTCAAGAACAATAATGGCAAGAGAAACATACCCACAGGGAAGCTGAATTATGCAACATTGGAGGAGGTGGACAACTCCAAGCATGCCGTAATAGGTACGCTCAACATCCTTACCAATCCCGGAAAAGTTCTATTTGATACTGGTGCAACTACTTCATTCATTTCTGAAGAATTCTATGATAAATTCGGGATTAGAAGGGCAACATTAGAAAACCCTATGACCATAGTGATGGCAGGGGGAAATGTAGTTGTACGCCACATTAAACAAGATCAGGTTATCTCGATCTGTGGTTGTACCTACTTTGCGGACCTTTATGTGATTCCTTTGAAGGGAATTGCAATAGTGCTGGGTATGGATTGGATGACTGAACATGGAGCCCAGATTAATTGTGAGGATAAAACTGTCTCAATCATGACTCCAAGTGGAGCAAGGATAGTTTATCAAGCAGATAAACACAGTCATATCATGGTGGATCTTCAGTTGAACTCAATGAAGGAGGTCAAGTTGGAAGATATTCCTATAGTAAATGAGTTTCCAGATGTTTTTCCAGCAGAGCTACCAGGAATGCCACCAGATCGGGAAATAGAGTTCACTATTGATCTAATTCTGGGTACCGCACCCATATCTCAAGCACCATACAAGATGGGTCCAAAAGAATTAAAAGAACTCAAAGAGCAAATTGATGAGTTAGCCATAAAATATTCAAGAAAGTGTATCTCCATGGGGAACACCGGTGATCTTTGTGGATAAAAGAGATGGAGTAAGGAGGATGTGTGGGGACTATAGGAATCTCAATAATGTTACCATCAAGAATAAGTATCCTTTACCTAGAATCCAAGATCTGTTTGATCAAGTTAAGGGCGCTAGAGTATTTTCCAAGATTGATCTAAGATCCGGATACCATGAGATAAAAATCAAGCCGAAAGATGTTCCAAAGACCGCATTTGTCTCAAGGTATGGACATCATGAATATATTGTCATACCATTTGGTTTGACCAAAGCACGAGCAATATTGATGAATCTGATGAACAAAATCTTCATGCCATACTTGGACAAGTTTGTCATAGTGTTTATTGACGATGTTCTGATATATTCCAAGGATAAGGAAGAGCATGCCGATCATTTGAGAATAGCATTGCAGATCCTAAGAGAACATAAGCTTTATTCTAAGTTCAGTAAGTGTGAATTCTGGCTAGATGAGGTAGAATTCCTCGGTCATGTGATTAGTAAAGATGGAATTGCTGTAAATCCATCCAAAGTTCAATCAGTATTAGAATGGACTGCACCCACTAATGTGAAACAAATTAGAGGTTTCTTGGGAATGGTTGGTTACTATGGGAGGTTCATTGAAGGATTTTCCAAGATAGATGGACCAATAACCAAATTGTTAAGCAAGAATACACCATTCATCTGGAATGAGAAGTGTGAAGCCAGTTTTCAGGAGTTAAAGACCAGATTATCTACCGCACCAATCTTAGCAGTTCCTGAAACAGGGAAGGACTTTACAGTATATTGTGATGCACCTAAAGAAGGCTTTGGTTGTGTGTTAATGCAAGATCGAAGGTAATTGCTTATGGATCAAGACAACTAAAACCACATGAAGTCAATTATCCAACCCATGATTTGGAACTAGCAGTAGTAGTCTTTGCTCTGAAAGGATGGAGGCATTTTCTTTATGGATCTAGATGTGAGTTATACACTAACCATAAAAGTCTCAAATATTTCTTCACTCAAAAGGAATTGAATATGAGACAGAAGCGTTGGTTAGAACTAATCAAAGATTATGATTTAAGAAGTAACTATACCCCTAGAAAAGAAAATGTTGTAGCACATGCTTTAAGTCGTAAAAGTGCAGATATTCAGCCAAGCAATAGGGAGCTACCAAAAGAGTTACAGATGGATTTGGAAAGATTAGAGCTACAATTCATAAGAACAAAAACTCTTGGAGGATTAGCTACTATGCAGGTAGTTGCAGAACAGAATAGTGATCTTAAGCACGGAATTTTTAGGCATCAAGCCGAAGATCCTTTTATTACTGAAAGAACCAATCAAATACTGGAAGACATGCTTAGGGCTTGTGCATTAGATTTTGGAGGTTCGTGGGAAGATCATCTACCGTTGGCAGAATTTTCCTACAATAACAGCTATCAGAGTAGTCTAAAGGCAGCTCCATATCAAGTACTTTATGGAAGGAAATGTAGATCACCAATATGTTGGTATGAGCCTGGGAGCAACAAAGAATTTGCACCAGATTATATCAAAGAAAGGAAAGATATCATTGATATAATCAAGGATAGATTGATAGCTCAAAGTGGGCAGAAAAGTTATGCTGACCAAAGTTGAAGATCATGGCATCCTGAAGTAGGAGACATGGTATATCTAAAAGTAAGCCCAATGAAACGAGTTAAGAGGTTCGGAGTTAAAGGAAAATTAAGTCCAAGATATATAGGACCATTCAAAGTACTGAGTTAGAACAGGACAATAGCTTATGCTTTAGAGCTAACCTCAAGATTGGCTCAAGTTCATAATGTTTTCCATGTGTCACAACTCCGGAAATGTCTTAAAATTCCTGATGATGCAATCACACATCAATAGATAGATTTACAAGCAAACCTAACTTATGTTGAGCAACCCTATACAATTCTGGAGGAAAAACTGGAAAAGGTTAAGAAACAGGGCAATCAAGTACTACAAGGTACAGTGGGAACATCATCCCGAGAGAGAAGCCACATGGGAGAAAGAAGATGACTTAAGAAAAGCCTATCCAGAACTATTCAGGTACACTTCAACAAACTTCGGGATGAAATTTAATTTAAGGGGGAAAGTCTATAACATCCCAGCATTTAGGAACAAACGAAGGGTAGATTTAGGAAATTGTGCATATGCATGCATTCATCTGCAAAATGAGGGTAAAATTTTTGCCAAACAAAAACTTAAAGTGATCAGAGTTTCTTTCACTCTCTAAGTTTAGGAATTACTTTGGAGCGTGATCGTTATAAATTTTGACATGATCTTTATGAATTAGTGTGTTTTGGGGAAAGGAATTTGAATTCAAACTTGAGATTTGAGTTTATATTTTAAAAACAATAGAGTTATGATTTAGTAATATTATTTAATCAAGAAATAATATATAGTAACAGAAACTCTAAATAAGAAATACAATCAAACAAATGAATATTTATTTCATATAAGTATTCCATAAATAAGTTACAAAATGTAACTCTTAAAGTCAATAAAGAATCTTAACAGAAATAAAATTATAAAAATAGGAATATTTACATATTAATGAACTATTACAAAATTCTTTACTAAAGAATGAATAAAAATTAGAAAGGATTACATCTGTCTAAAAAGAAAACCTATACTAAACTTGAATCTTCAAATCTTGTACCTGCAAAACAAAGAACAAACAAAAAGGAAAATAAAGGTTAAGTTATTAAGTTTTACTCTCAGTAGAGAGCAGTGAGTTGCACTGCTCAATTTTACATCATTGAGTAAATCCATCAGGGGCAAGTATCACCAATATGAAAGAATCAAATCTTTCATAACAAATAAGCCATAAGTCAAATGATCACAGCCAGTAAAGGGGCAAGTTTCACCAGGCAGGTTAATAGTAACCAGATAAAAAGGTAGAACACCTCATTGAGCATATCCACAACCATGCAGCACACACACAAACAGCTCAGTCACCTAACTGCATGGGTGTGCTGTCGACACAGTCCCATCTGTTCAACCCAACAAAAGGACCAAGCACAGCCGTGGGAAAGCACTAGTGAATCTCTCCATTGCTCACACCACACAAGAACAAGCAGCTTACCCAAGCCAAGCAAACCAGCCAACCAAAACTCCACACAAGATCAACCCAAACATCACCAGATGGTGACTTAAGGAGGGGGAGAATTAGGTGGACAGCAAGGCCAAGCCACAGGAGCTAGGAGGATCAGGCTAGATCAAGGTCAAGCACAGTAACCAGGGGAAACAAGAACAACATCAGGAGGTGAAGGACATGATCAAGCTAGCAACACCACCATCACAACAAACCACTATAATCATCAGTTTTTGTGGTGAGTGCTATAAACATCCACATGATCTGATCATCTTATCCAAACAGAAATATGTGTTGTTTCATAAGACAACCTCTTAATGATCACCCAAGTGGGGTGAATCTGTCCTAGAGGTTTCAAATATAAGGGTCAGAACCAAACTCTATAAAAACACCAAAATCTCAGACCAGCCTCACAGATTTGGTGCTACCACATGCAACTTATATATTCAATCATATGTTCTTACAAAATCTGGGGACATCTCCAATAAGGAGTAGCACCTCAGATCTTATAAGCTACAAACAAAACCATTAACTTAACCAACTTGGATCCAAGATCTAGTAAGCAACTATGATGCCTTAGCCAATTTTGAAAGTGACAGCAACATAGGAACTTAGTTCCTAGAGCCTCAGACCAGCATCATAGGCATGAACAATAAGTAATCTTTCCAACTTATTATTAAGCATCTATCAAGTTTCAAGTAATGACCATAAGTGAAGCCAGCAACAAGATCAATTTGTGTGCCATTCTAAGAGGGTTTCACAAGAAATAATCTTACGGCTAAGCCAATCAGATAGTCTAGCCTTCATAAATAAACTAGCAGATCAATATATATCATTTCCCTGAGACCATACTCAGAGATCATTCAATATATATATTCATTCACTTTAAAAGAATCATCAGATTCTATTGAATAAAATTCAGTTTATGGTTAAACATGCAAGCCAACAAACACTAATGCAATGAATCATCACTGACATAGTTACTGTCAGTATCCAGATACTGACAGAAGATGAACACACTAAGCCACCATATTATCAACCAGAGGCAACACTAAGAAACACTAGCATCAGATCCAACATTAGCCTCAGACCAATAAAAGCATCAAAGGATAACAACAAGCACTGAGGTGCAGAGAACAAAAATTCTCACTAAACATCATTACTAGACCATAACATCATTTTACAAGCACCAGGGATGAACCCTAGTATCAGTGTAAACACAGAATATAGATTGGCCACTAGATACACAAAGGGGGACTTGAGTAGCTAGATGCACTAGAGTTCACAGAGATACAAGTCACAGAAGGTCCTCGCTGATGAATTGAAGAGGAAGCAGAAGGGTCGACGAGCTCGAGGCGGCACGGGGAGCACCCTAGAAGACGCTGCAACCCGCACCACGGAGGAGGCCACAACAGCGCACACACACCACGCACCACACACCACCACGGGAAGGTCAGCAGCAGCAGTAGAAGCACCATCCCCAAACCCTAGGGTTCGGGAACGGGGCTAGCTTGTCAAAGGAGGGCTCCAAAATCAAATTGAAGCAGAGAAGATGGATAAGCGTGGTCGACAACCTCGCCCTGCACCACGGCAGCGGCCAGGGAGGACCACAATGGCGAGCATCGCACGGTGGCGGCGCCAGCACCCCACGGGGTCGAGGAGGATAGGAGGTGAGGTCGAGTGAGAGAGAGGCAGAGGGAATGGACCAATAGGGCCAGAACCCTTCGGGGTGCCCTTTTGGTCAAGGTCACTTGGGGCAAATTGGCCCAATAAGCCCAATGGAACGAGCCCAAAACTTAAAAGAAGTCTTAATAATTAATAAAAGACGAAAATATCCCTAGAGTTAAATAAAATAGAAAGTTAAAAATTACAAATAATATATTTTTGGATTCATAATAATCCAACATATTTAATTAAATTAAGAAATAAATATTTATGTATATAGTTTTGGTCAAGAATTTTATAATATATTTATTCCTTATGGAATTTTCTAAAATTAAAGAAGGAAGATAAAGATAAATAAAAATCATTTTTAGTATATATTAGCATTGTAGTATTTTATAAAAATACTAAATAAATGTTTTGAGTGATAAAAAGAAATTCTTTTATTTAAATGTTAATTCTTAAAAGAATTATTAAATGAATAAATATAGGAATTGATATTAAAACTAAATTCTAAAACTAAATTATTACCTTATAAAATGATAAATATAATATTCAATAAATATTATTTAAAAGATTATTTTTAAATGAAATCCTTTATTACTTAAGGGAATTCTTGAAACTAAAATAATGGGTAAAACACACAAATAAATGAAAAATAATGCATTACATTACTATGCATATTCGTGTTGCTTCTTTAAATATTGTCCTTACCGGGCAATAATGATGTTTTGTAGATATAGAAGCTCAAGGTTCAGTGCAAGCATCTGACTTCACTACCTTGCCATCACAAGGCAAGTTCATCACTTGCTCATGTCCTTTGAAGAGTCTTTATCAAAGTATTTGCAAATTGTGTGTTATCATCTATGTCTCAAGGAAAGAAAATAATATTTTCTCAAATAAATAAACTGTAGATATCATCCTATGTGATAATATAATGGAGCAATAGAACTTAGGGTTTTATTTGCAACAATGATGATCAACTAGGAACTTAACAACCCATGATAGCCGTATATCACGCGTTAACCATGAGATTTGGAATGGGACAGAGAAGTCCGCTGTATCTTCTTCCTCTCGCATGTAGCCGGATGTGCAGGTCGTGGTTGTTATCACTCGTAGCGTGCATATTAATTGGTAATTCATAAAGGATATGTAGCATATGGGCGGGAACCCTCATCGTCCCACGATAGTTCTGGCATCTAACGGTCTGTACAAACCATTGTTGTAATTCAATGAGTGGGCATGGTGTACACCAAGGAGGCATGCGAGGTCGCGAAGGGGGCAGTGATTGACTTGGATCACCTATCGGGCCCCACATCATGGAATTGTGGACGGAAAAGTACGCCCGGTTGTGCAACAAGGAGTTGATCTCTCATGGGAAAAGTAACGCACCTCTGCAGAGTGTAAGAACTGTAACTTGTTACTCCTTGTTCCGGGAAGGAGCTACGAACGCGACAGGAAAGGAACTCCATGAAAGTTCTGGTAAACATGTGAAGACTGATGGGCATAGTTTTTTTAATAATAAAATAAATCTTTGAAGAAATATTTAAGAAAACTGCATAGTGCCAAGGACTTATAGTCCGAGGTGGTAGATAGAGCATCAAACTTACCACCTTGCATATAATGAACTTGCTGGGTAACGCTGTTACTCACCTTTTCCTTTGATCCCCTGCTTAGACTTTGAGGATCCAGAAGATACTCCAATGTATGCAGTAGAATGCTAAGAATATGTCTTCTACGAGCAGCCTGACTTGTCAGGTGGTGTTGAAGGAGTGGATTACGAGATACGATATGGAGTAGATGGCAACGAGTCAGCCTAGTTGCCTAGTTAATAGTAACAAATGGATCCGAGCAGCATGAAATTTATATAATAAGCTGCTGAGCTCAACTCTTAGTGGAGTTATTACTTCATCTTTCACTGAAACACTTTATATTTTGGTTTGTAAGTTGAATATTTTGAAGTCTTGAACTTCTGGTATTGTAATAATAATAATATGTATGTATGTTTTTAATATGGACCCGCAATGTTTCTGTTGTACCACTCTGAGGGATGCGATATTTATAGAACGGTGTTCTGTGGATGTCATGTCAACGACTATAGTGCACTACACATGCAGTGGTATGCTGGGTCTTCGCAGTTGTCAATTCAGATGCACCTGGAAATAGTTCTTGCTCACAGAAGTTTATCAGTAGCAACAGCAACAGTAGAACAAGAGCAACAGTAACAGTAAACAATGAGATTTGAGTGCGGTTGTCATAGGGATGGATGGACGGGCGTTGCATGAACGAGTCTAAACATGTAACTTCAAGATCTAGGGTATTGCAGATAAATAAGAATAAGCATCCAAGTACTAAACAATCCTAGGCATGTGCTCCATATATAGTCATACGTGTTCGCAATGAGAACTTGCCCAACATCTTCTGTCCAGCCAGCCCGTGGCAGTGGGGCCTCTAGGGAACTACTGGCAATTAAGGTGCTCCTTTTAATAGAGCACCGGAGCAAAGAATTAACACTCAATGAATACATGTGATCCTCACATCACAGCCATCCCCTCCGGTTGTCCCAATTTCTATCACTTCGGGGCCTTTGGATCCGGACAATGATATGTGTACACAATTTGCAGATAAGATCACAAACAATACTATCATAATGATTCAATAATAAGTTCAGATCTGAGATCATGGCACTCGGGCCCTAGTGACAAGCATTAAGCACAACAAGTTGTAACAAAGTCAAATATCACTAATAGAGGTACTAGGCACTATGCCCTAACAATCTTATTCGATTACATGATAGAACTCATCCAATCCCTACCATCCCCATAGCCTACCGCAGGGGATTACTCACTCATGGATGAGGGAAACATGTATGGTTGATGGAGAGGCGTTGGTGATGATGATGGCGATGATACTCTCCAAATTCCCCGTCCCGGCAGGGTGCCAGAACGGAGTTTCTGGATCTGAATCGCGGCTTCTAGTGGTGGCGGCACAGCGCAACTCTTTCTCGAAAAATGTCGAACCCCCCTTGGTTTTTAGGTCAAGGGGTAACTTATAGGCGCAGAGGGAACCCGAGGGGGTGCCTGGGGTGGCTGCACCCCCCTAGGCACAGGCTAGGCCCACCCAAGCCTGGGAGGGGTGTGGCCCCCCAGGCCTCCACTCCGTCTCGTCTTCCGGCTCCGTGGATCTTCTGGTGAAATAGGATTTTTGGCATATTTTCCGGGATTTTTCCTGATAGTTGATTTTCGGCACAAAAACTAGACACCAAGGTAATTCTGCTGAAAACAGCGTCAGTCTGTGTTAGTTGTATCCAAATCACATAAGTTTAGAGGAGAAACAATAGCAAAAGTGTTCCAGAAAGTAGATACGTTTTGGACGTATCAGGGTGGGTAGACTTGGATTCCTCGAAGTCGATGGCCTTGGCGTCGAGCCTAGAAACTTGATGTACTTCTTCTTATATAGAATGATGTGGCGCTTGACATCTCCCAGTTTCCTAAGACCTTCGGGTGTAACGATGTCAATCTCTAGGTCCGCAAAATCCTCTACTAGGTCATCCAACGAGACACGAGCATATCCAGGTGGAATCGGAAGTGAATGGTGGAGTGCTCGAGGTAGACAAGGTAAAGCAGTGCCAATCGCCACCTTGAAGGACATGTTGTTCATTGGCTGACGTAGCTCACATTGTGTAATCTCTCTGATATCATCCACGGGGTAGCGAGACGCCGGTGCATGATCCAACAGAGCTTGATCATCAGCCTGGACCTCCGTGGAAGCCATGCTGCTTCTTTGCTGGCTATGATCCATTGCATGATCATCATCATGCGGCTGAGATGAACTTTGGCTAATTGCTTTAACTAGCTTCTTCATACTAGCTAGGTCCTCTTCTATATTCCTGATCCGGTCTACCTCCCGGTCCTTCTTTCTCTTACGACTTTTGTAACTGTCATCGTACTCAGGAAACCCTTTCTTCCACGTAACACCGGCGCCTTTGCCTCAAGTTCGTCCACCTTTTTCAGGATTACAGAGGGCGCGTGTCAGCTCGTCGTTCTCTCTATCGGGCCGGAACAATCCCAATTGAGCATTGTCCATTGCTTTAACAAGTTCTTTGGAGGGTGTTACAATTGTTTCTTGAAAAATTGTCGCCCCTTTTTCTGGGTTCAACTTTCCCCTGTGCCCGTACCACTAGTGCCTTGACCTCTCGGGTCATCCATCTGTATCGGGAATGATCCCTCTAGTCCTCATATCGTCCTCCATAGTTTCCCACTTAGGCACGCCACTCTTGTAGCCACATGTCCCCATTTTATGGTGGTATTTCTTTTTGGAAGGATTTGCAGCATTCTTTTCTGACTTTGCCTTGGATTCAAATGATAGCTTGTACGTTAGAAAATTGGGCCACTTTTTTCTCAACTTCTCCTATGGTCCTTTGAACTCTGGAGTTTTCTTTTTCGTGACGTACTTTACGTATAAACTTTTCTTGTGTTTCTGGAACAATTTTTCCCATCTTCATTAGAGCCTACTCCTTGACTTTCTCTCTATTTTCAAGCCCACCCGGCCTTGGGGTAGTACGATCTGCTTCGAATTCTTCATACTCTGGGGTAGTATGAAATATGCTATGAGCTTCTTTCAAAGGTCATCTTTGGCATCATCGGTGACATAACTGGTTGATTCTTCACCTTGTTTCTTTGACTTATTCCATTCTTGAATGGTGATCGGGAGGTTGTCCCTAACCATCACCCCGCATTGATTTATAAACATGCTCCAGTGCTTTTCTGAAGCAATCGGTTCTCCATTATCATCTAACTTTTTGTTTACCATCCAACTTTTTGTTTGGGCCTTGTTTCATTCTAGCTGTCGATTTCTTCGATCGGATGTGCTAAAATAAGAAGAAAGGGTGATTAATATATATATCCAGATCAATTAATGCATAGAGGTCACACGAGGCTTAATATTTATATATACCTCGCCGGATGTTGTCGAGGGGCCATCATTGTTGTTTGTTTACCCTTTGTTCATCTGGTCTTGCCCTTCGTACATCAGGTCTTGCTCTAGTCCATCACACGATGGATTCAAATATGAGGATATCTCTTCCTCGATCTCTATATCTTCACCTCTAGTAATAAGAGGAATTTCACCTGTTATCATGCCCTGAAGAGGATCTTCACCGGTGCAATCATTCATGACTTAAGTATTCCAGAAAGAAAGGAAAAACAAGTTAGAAAAAATAGTAAGAAATGAGCTTTTTTACTAAAAAGGTGACCTTTTTTACTACATTACAATATAAGTGCATTGCTATATTTAGTTGAATAACATTGTTGCAAATAACTTTAACAAATATTACTACTAACAAATTTCTACTCTAGCAAATATTACTAAACAAATAAATATTACAACACTAGCAATATACATTACTAATAAAAAATATTACTACTTAAACATTACAAAATATTAATACTAAACAAATATTAATACTAAATAAATATTAGTACTAAACCAATATTAATACTAATCCTAAACATTAATACTAAACAAATATTAATACAAAACATTACTGTAAAATATTAATACTAAACAAATATTATTACTAAACAAATATTAATACTAAACAAACATTACTACAAAATATTAATACTGAACAAATATTAATTCTAAACAAATATTAATACAAAACATTACTACGAAATATTAATACTAAACCCTAAACATTACTACAAACATTAATAGTAAACATTAATAATAAACATTAATAATAACATTAATACTATATTTAGTTGAATAACATTAATAATAAACATTAATACAAAACATTAATTACTACAAACATTTACTCTGATCGGTCGTCCGGAGTAGGCAAGGTGGGCACAACGAGGCAGAGCGGACGACTGCGAGGTCGACGGAGCGCCACCGGAAAATTTCGGCACCACCTCCCTAGCGCGTAGTCGATTCGTCTCGGTCATCTTCGTTTGTGCTAAGTGCGGGGTGGGGTTGGGCGCGTGCGTATTTATAGGACCCCCTGTACTCCTGGATTAAGCCACGACCCGGGATTAGAGGACCTCTAGTCCCAGGAGGTTAAACGACCCGGGACAAAAGACCCCCCTTTAGTCCCGGGTCCAGCACCAACCCCAAACTAAACGGTTTTTCAGTCGCTTCAGTTTTCACGCGCGGAGCCACCCTCTAGTCCCGGGTGCAGTCACGACCCGGGACTAGAGATTTTTTTGTAAATTTTCTTATTTTATAGTTTTTATAATTCAAATCAATTAGAGAAATTTGGAAATTCATATCTCCTATTGTATAAACCCAAATAATATGTCTATTATTATCACAAAAATGTAAGGAATCTGAATATATCATCCATACATATGTTTGCATCATGTATCAACTGTACCATTTTCAAATTCACTATTTTTTCATATTTTTTAATTTGACAAAACTTTCAACATGAAAAGTGTTTGAATTTGAATAACTAATCCAAAAATATTTTTTGTTTACTAAAATAGAGGTTTTTTTTTAATTTACTTATTTTTTAGTTTTTATAATACAAATCAGTTAGAAAACTTTAGAAATTCATATCTCCTATTGTATACATCCAAATAATACAAATAATGTCTATTATTATCATAAAAATATAAGGAATCTGAATATATCATCCATACATCTAATCACCAAGATAAAGAGTCTTGGTAAAAATTCCTTCTTGAAGGCTCAAATCACCAAGAGCAAGAGTCTGTTTTTCCTTTCGTTTTCATACTCCGGCATGGTCTTGTGCCAACATTCTCCGAGTACTCACCGTGTACTTGTTATTTCTCCGACTTGCAGAAGCCATTGCCAAGGCCAAGGATATTGTTGAGCAATATAAGCACATTGAGTTGCTGGATAGCGAAAACAAGATCCTTAAGCAGGAGAGGAAGGATATGCTGAAGATGCACGAGGACTCCATGAAGGTCCTGCAGGAATCCGCCAACACGGAGATGAACCGCCTGAAGGAGGAGATCGCGATGCTGAAAGAGCAGAAGAAAGCTGCCGATGAGCAAAATCAGCGCAATCTTGAAGCATACAAGATCCTCCGACAAGAACAGGACTCCATGGCGGATACACTCCAGCAGGCTGAGACTAGCATCTTCAGTAAGCTATTCTCCGTCTTGTACTTCCGTAAGTTAGATACTTTGAAATTTTGTGTTATTGAACTCATGCGTTCCCTTGTCGGAATTTGCAGCTCCTATTGGATTGACCCAGTCGCCTCCTCCGCCAAAAGAATGCATGGTCCTTGCCGGCAACTTTATCAGCACCGCCATCAAGTAGGCCAAGGAAATAGCCAAGCCCCTCCATATTAACATCAAGGCGGTGGATTCCGTGATGAAGTTCTCGGAGATCTTGCGCCAAGACCCCGAGCGTATTGCAAGCTGGAAAGCTTCATGTACCCGGGCTGGCGCGAGGATGGCGTTGTCAATGGTCAAGGCGCACTATGAAAACGCCGATATCGACACGGTGACCTCTGGTATTCCTGACATGGACGACGATGGCCATAAGATAGATCACAAAGCTATCTAGGCGTCGCTCGCGGGTTATGATACCAGAGTCTCCGAGTTGGTCGACCCTAACATCTTTGTGCCCATGGAAATTATTGACGGTGATAACCAAAGCTCCTCCGAGTCCCTCAAAACCGCCGACTTCGAGGAAGATGGCTCTCTTGCTGCAGATGATGGTGCATCCAAGTCTCCTGCGCCAGAGGAATAAAAAACAATTTTTAATATTTGTTTCCTCTGGAATTTGTATGCGGAAAAAACTATGTGTTAACTTAAGGCGGAAAAACAAAGGTTGTTATTTCCTGCTACTCAAGAATTAGTTCCAGCATGTATATATTTTTAAGCAAGTGCTGGCTTATCCATTACTGTGGTTTTTATGCTTGACTTTTCATGAGTCGGAAGACTCGTTCTCGGAACTATGCGCTTAGGCGATGATGCTCACTGGCACCATCAAAAAACTAAGCACAAAATCGCCGACAACAAGTGCCAAAAGTCACTACTCCAGAATCCACATAAAAACAACAAAAAACGTGTAGACCAGAAAACTTAAGCTAACGCCCGTAGGCGGCATTTTCACAAGTGCAATCGCAAAACTTGTGCATAAAGGTTTTATATGATCCAAAAATAAACACCAAAGGAGGTAAAAGACTCAGAAATATGAGTGAACCAGAGAGCTTTATTTCATTGATCATATAAGAAATACACAATAGATAAAAAAATGCTAAGTGTAGAAAGGACATAGCTGTGCTATGTTTCATGGCCGATCAAGCTCCGGGTAGTCACCATCCGGGTCACGTCGCTTACGCTTATGATCCTCGTTGGGTCTATCCTTCAGTTCACGATTATCAACTAAGTAGTAAGACCCATTGAGTAGCGCCTTGCTTATGATGAACGGTCCTTCCCATGGTGGGGATAATTTGTGTGACTTCTTCTTCTTAATTCGAAGCACCAGGTCCCCCTCTTTAAACGAGCGATGCCGAACGCGGCGACTATGGTAGCTGCATAGCTTTTGCTGGTAGATGGCGGATCTTTGGCATTGCCAATACGCGCTCCTCCTCGAGAAGGTCCATATCTAGGCGTCTGGATTCTTCAGCGTCATCTTCGTCGTAGGCGTCAACTCTTGGTGAATCGTGAAGGATGTAGAAAGGCAGGATGGCTTCTGCTCCATATACCATGAAATAAGGGGTGTAGCTGGTAGATCTATTGGGTGTAGTTCATAAACTCCACAGCACAGATGGTAGTTCCTCCGCCCAGGCTCCAGCTGCTCTATGCAGCGGTGCCTCAAGACGTGGATTGATCCCTTGTAGAATTAATCCATTGGCTCGCTCAACCTGACCATTGGACCGTGGGTGTGCCACAGATGCTAGGTCAAGTCGGATGCCCTTCTCCCAACAATAAGCTTCCACTTCTCCGAGCGACAAGTTATTGCCGTTGTCGGTGATAATGCTGTGTGGGAGACCAAATCTCACCACTGGATCCTGCACAAACTTAAGGGCAGTTGCCCCATCAAGCTTTCTAATGGGTTTAGCTTCTATCCATTTGGTGAATTTTATCAACTGCTACTAGCAGATGCGTAAACCCACATGGTTCCGTCTGCAACGGACCAACCATGTCCAGCCCCCAGACTGCAAACGGCCAAGTCATTGGTATTGTTCGCAATTCTTCAGTTGGAACATGTGGTTGTCGGGCATAATACTGGCATCCCATGCATGTCTCAACCAGCTTGTCGACGTCCGCCTTTGCGGTCAGCCAGTAGAATCCTTGCTGGAAATCTTTAGCAACCAACGATCGAAGAGCGGCGTGATGCCCGCAATCTCCGAGATGGATTTCGTGGAGGATTTCAATACCTTCTTGCTAGGAAACACACTTAAGGTATATACCAGTAGTGCTTCTTTTGTAGAGCTATCCATTGATAATGGCATAGCCCTTTGCTCGACGTACTATTTGTTGTCTTTCGACTTCGTCGTCGGCCAAAGTTCCGTGTACGAGATATTCCATGAACGGTTTTGTCCAAGCCGGAGGGACCTTTGTCACTGTGTGAACGAAAGAGTCAACTCTGTCCGGGTTGTCTATATCTGCTCCCTTCACGGATGGTGTCCGTAGATGCTCCAAGAAAATGCCAGGCGGAATTTGTTTGCGCCCTGATCCAAGCTTTGACAGCAGGTCAGCCGCCTCATTTTGCTCCCTAGGAACATACATCGCAGCCCCAAACTATAGAAATGATAGCTTATGTTTGCTTCTAAACCATAATTCATACGGTGTCGTTTTAACAGATTTCGATGGAGCCCTATTTAAAGTGAATGCAACTGTCTAATGCATGATCCGAAAATGATAGTGAAAAATTGGTAAGGGACATCATAGATTGTACCATATCTGATAAAGTTCGATTATGACGTTCAGATACATCATTACGCTGTGGTGTTCTGGCGTGAATGAGTTGTGAAACAATTCCACATTGTCTCATGTATGTGCCAAACTAGTAACTAATATATTCTCCTCTAGGATCGGATAGTGGAAATTTGATCTTTCGTCTACGATGATTTTCTAGTTCACTCTGAAATTCTTTGAACTTTTCAAATGTTTCAGACTTGTGTTTAATTAATTAAATATACTCATATCTACTTAAATCATCTGTGAAGGTTGTAAAATAACGATATCCGCCGCGTGCCGACATACTCATCGGACCGCATACATCGGTAATGTATTATTTTCAACAAATCGGTCGCACGCTCAATTGTTCTGGAGAACGGAGTTCTAATCATCTTGCCCGTAAGGCATGGTTCACATGTTTCAAATGATTCATAATCAAGTGATTCTAGTAGTCCATCAGAATGAACCTTCTTCATGCGTTTAACACCAATATGACCCAAACGGCAATGCCACAAATATGTAGCAATATCATCATTCAACTTGATTCTTTTGGCATTCACATTATGAACATGTGTATTACTAATATCAAGATTTAAAATAATAAGCCATTCAACATAGGTGCATGACCATAAAATATGTTATTCATATAAAAGGAACAACCATTGTTCTTGGATACAAATGAATAACCGTCTTGCATTAAACATAATCCAGACATGATGTTCATGCTCAACATAGGCACATAATAACAATTATTTAGGTTTATTGTCAATCCTGATGGTAGATGAAGTGTCAGCGTCTTGACGGCGATCACATCAACCTTCGATCCATTGCCTATGCGTATCGTCACTTCATCCTTCGCTAGTGGTTGACTATTCCTTAGTCCCTGTTTCGAGTTACATATATTAGCAACCAAACTGGTATCAAATACACAGGTACTACTTCCACTACTAGTAAGGTACACATCAATAACATGTACATATAATAAGTTGTTGAGCTCAAGTTGTGGTACGTTGTTTGAATTTTCCTTCTTCCGCTGAAACATATTAAATAAGTTAAGTTTGGTTTATAAGTTTGAACGACTTGTAAGTACCGATCTTTTGGTATTGTAATAATAATGTGTGTATGTTTGTAATTTGGACCCACAATATTTATGTTGTACCACTCTGAGAGACATGATATTTGTGGAATGTTATTTCGTAGGTGTTATGTCAACGACTATAGTATACTACACATGTAGTGGTATGTTGGGTCGCCGCAGAAGTCTAGAGGACACTGTCTTTTCTGGTAATGCTTCTTCTAACTAGCAAGAAATATCTCATGGCCTAGACTTGCTAAAAAAGGCCTGATTTGGCGTGTTGGTAATGGAAAAAATATTCGTATTTTGAGAGACCGTTGGATCCCTAGACCAGTCTCATTTCAGCCAATTTCCCGTAAAGGTAGATGCAGACTTCAGTTGGTAGCTGAGTTAATTGACCAATTTGGTAACTGGAAGATCGAGCTTCTGAGACAATATTTCTTGCCAGCTGATGTAACAGAGATTCTGAAGATTAAGCCGTCACCATGTTAAGGAGCAGCATATAGCTTGGGCTCCAGAAAAAGAGGATTGTTTACAGAATATAGTGCATACTAGTTTGCAATGGATGATGTGTGGTGATCATGTACGGAGTCCTCTAGCTTTGCTTTGGATGACACTAGAAAAGTATGGGACATGGTCTGGAATTCCGATGTGCCCCCAAAAGTTAAGCACTTTGCTTGTCGTCTTATTGCTGACTCTCTTCCAACATGGTGTAATAAATTTAAAAGAACCCTGTAGCTAACGAATCAGTGTCCTATATGTGGTGCAACAAAGACAATTTTCACCCATTTATTCAGTGCACATTTTCAAAGGAGCTATGGCTCTTCATGGCTGAAACGTGGCAATTGTCTGATCTCGAATCGATTTCTAATACAGGGACATAGTGGCTTTTAACCTTGCTACAGATAGTCTCTAGAAGTTGCAGTAATATGATCTTAATGACCTTGTGGAGGTCATGGCATGTTAGAAACGAGGTGATCCATGATAAACCGCCTTCACCTGCTAAAATATCTAGGCGATTTTTGATAAGTTATCTAGAGTACTTAATTATGATTAAGCATCATCCAGGAACGAATATAGCTAAAGGAAAGTTTATCCTGGACACCGAGGAAGTAAAGATGCATTTGGTTGGTGTGCAATGTGCCAAACACAATATACCGTGGACTCCACCCCGCCCGCTGGTGCAAGGTAAATACTGACGGATCTTTTGGATCTAAAGGTGATGCTGGTGCATGAATCATTGTTCGTGATCACAATGGGAAAATTTTATTGTCATCTTGTTGCCAGATTTTATCTTGCGGTGATGCTTTGGATGCAGAGCTGAGTGCAACGTTGGAGGGGCTTCTATTGGCCTTGCATTGGTGCAACAAATCACTGATCGTTGAGGTGGATTGCCTGAAGTTAATTATTATGATAAACAATGTAGAGCTAGATTGATCAGCTTACGTCACGACAGTTAAGGAGATTAAAACCTTACTCAAGGTTAGACAAATTTATATTACTCATGTTAGACAATGTCAGAATATTAATAACCATTTCATGGCAAATTATGCTAGACCAAGCAGTCGTATTGCAGTATGGTTGAGCTCTGCTCCTGAGGGTCCAGGTAATACTTGCTAGATACTTTATAATTCCTGATGTTTTTGAGTAATACAAGTGATTTGCAAAAAAAAGTCTAGATTCAATAAACCTCGTGACGATCAATTTAGATTTGAAGGAATAGTACATTGGAAACACAGGGTTGGGATAGAGAGAAAAATAACTCGGTCGCTCCAACAACATGCCAGGTTGGGGAGACTGCGTACCACCTGAAAAAAAATAGAGAGCTTGGTTATCCGATGATCCATGCCACCGCTTGGGCTTGCTCGGCGTTGTCAGGTCTGCATTCTTTTGCATGGCAGTGGGCTGTTCAGTGCTCGGCCGATTAGCTGTGTCAGCTCGTGGGCGTGGACTCGTGGGCTGTGTTAACCCACAAACGAAAAGGAGAGGAATCTCGGCTGCGTGGTTCAAATTAGAAATCTTTTTTTTTTCGTGCAGAGCTAAAATAGACATATTTTTGCTGTAGGATTTCTAAATCCCAAAAGGAAGCGGCCTTGGTTGACGAATGTCTACCTAAATGTAAAACCCTTTTTGAACAATAAAACCCGAAAAATACTACTAAAAGAATCTAATAATACAACATAGATCCTGCACATGGAGAATGTATATATGCAGGTATGTGCATACCAAGTTTAAAAACAAATACAAAAGTATATATTCCCTCCGATTTAATTTGACTCACATTTGTCTAGATCTAGAGATATCTAGACATATTTTAATGCTAGGTACATCCATATCTAAACAAATTTGCGTCAATTAATTTGAATCGAAGAGAGTAACTTATATGGCTGACAAAAATACCCGAGTGACAATATAACTAAGGACTGGATATATACTGTTCAAAGAAACACAAAGCTCCATTTTGTCAAAGACAATATAACTAAGGACTGGATATATACTGTTCAAAGGACTGGATATAACTTGTACGGTCTTTTTTCTCAAGGGAATATGAATGTGCTTGAATTATTTCAAATTTTCCAAAAAATTGATTTTTTTTCTATTTTCTAAAGCCTGGGTCCATGGCCACCTTTTTTTCCTTTTACGGAATGTACACCCGGTTGGGAGTAAGGCTATCTTCAATACTTGTATCCCTTCTATCGTACTTTTTGTTCACACGCTCATTCTCTAGTCAATACAATACACAGGGGTTTTTCTAAAAAAGTATAGTACTTTCTCCGTTTTAAATTAATGGATATAGATTTATCTAGATTCGATGTACTCCCTCCGTCCACTTTTGTAAGTCGCGGAACGATCCAACGAATAAAATCCATCACGTGTATGAAAATTCTGGTTTTCCCAAAATGCCTTCGGTCGTGACAGCCCTTGTTCCCGTCTCCGCACAGAGTACCACACCTCTCTCTCTCTCTCTCACGACTCTTCGAGATGCCTCCTCTCTCCCCTGACCCACATCGAGCTCTGCTGGCATGGCTCCTTACCGCCGGCAGGACTTCCTGCTACTTCCCTTCAATCCCCGTACCAGAGACTCCTCGGTGCCCCTCCTCCTGGTTACCGGGTGGAGCAGCCCGCGACGAGAGAGGCTCCAGCGACATGGAGGATAAATGTCACATTTTGATGTGTCGGCGCTTGATCTGCGTGCGAAGACACCGGACCTGCGTGCTTCGACAGTCGATCTTCTCTCTACGGAGAGAAAATGAAGCAGCCGATATGTGAGTGGCGCTGGAGCAGCGGACGTTGCCGATCTGCTCCCTCTCAAGGACGAGTTGGATCTGTTGTGCGCGTGATGGTGTTCTGCGCGCGACCGTGACCAAGGACATCGCCGAGGAGATGGCCATCGTGCATGTGGAATCCAAGGCCATCGTCGCCGTTGCTGAGGTGCTCACTGCATTGCCGCTGCTAGGGCTGGCGGCCGACGAGCTGCCCTGGCCCTGCCGCTGCTAGGACTGGCGGTCGACGAGCTATCACTATCGGGGTCGGTGACCGGCGAGCTGTTGCTGCTGGGACGGTGGCGAGGATAATCAGTTGGTGAGATCGCTAGGTCCTAGAAGAGGAGGTGTGTTGTTTCTGTAGGGTTCGCAGCATAGAAAACAAAAATTTTCCTACGATGTGAACTATATATCAAGATCTATATATACTAGATACAAACAACGGGCGGATGTATATCCGTAGAGAACATACCCTTGAAGACCGACAAAGCTTAACGAGTTCAACTCGTGGTTGATGTAGACGATCTCTTGCCGATCTCAAGATCGAGAGGAAGTCCTAGCGCCGCAAATCAGCAGCGCATCCGTGCTCGCACACACGTTCGAGGCACCGAGCAACCTCCGCCTCCTCGCTCCAGCGATGCAGCGGAAGCACAACTCTTTCTTGCCGAATAGCCACCGGGAACATGTATCTCGCTAGTCCGAGACCATGGGGGATAAATTCTAGAGGGGGAGAGAGATCCTTCACGAGGAGGTGTGTGAGACAAGTGAGGAGGAGGGGCTCCTTTTATAGGAGGAGGGGGGAACCCCAAGGGGGTGGCCGGCGCATGGGGGCTGCCCCCTTGCCCTCCCCTCTTCATGTGGGTGGACACTCCACTCACAAAACTCCTCTAAATTCCCTCCACTCAAAAGTCCACTCAAAAATCCCATTAAATTTCCACCAAATTTAATGCAAACTCTCATTAAATAAAACTCTTTTATTTTATTCAGAATTTTGTCAATTACTTTAATGACAAACATTCACAAATAACCCCTTGCTAGAATTCTATTTCACATGCATAACCACTTTATGCAATTTCACCCGAAAACCTGTTTCGGTATCTAGTGAAATAAATTCCTGCGCTTGTACATTCTTTCGGCATGAAACATTTGCTCCAATTGGATGTCGGTGTCTCTTAAGTGTGTCACCCTACGGTTCGTGAATAATGCGGACATGATCGAGACCCCTCTCAGATCAATAATCAGAAGCGGGATCTGGAGACCCATACTGACTCCCACACATTCAACGATGACTTTCTTGTGATCGTCGGAACCTTTTACGCTAGTATCTTAATCCCTTTGTTTCACGATATATTACATGTCCGAGATTCGATCATTGGTATCTCCATACCTAGTTTGATCTCGTTACCGACATGCACTCTTTTCTCGTTCCTGTGATATAACATTCTAGTGATCAAATCACTTGCTTGCAATCTAATCAATGTGATATCACCGAGAGGGCCCAGAGTATATCTATCCGTCATCGGGATGAACAAATTCCACTCTTGATCCATGAGCCTCAACATAACACTTTATTAGTTCTGAATCCATCTTTATAATCACCCTGTTACGGTGTGATGTTTGATGTTATCAAGAAACTCTTCCGGTGTTAGTGATTGACATGATCTCATGGTCTAAGGATTAGGATCACTTCGTAAGTTGTTATAGCAATATAAACTCAATGACTTTGATCGTAATGCTATACTTCGGATGAGTGTTCATCACATCATTACACTAATGTTGTGATCCCGTTATTAACAACATCCAATGTCCATGATCAGGAAACCTTGATCATCTTGTTAATCAACGAGCTAGTTTATGAGAGAGGCATAACTAGGAACTTTCTGTTTGTTTATTAAACACACATGTATTAACGTTTCCGTATTAATACAATTATAGCATGCAAAATAAACATCTATCATATACTTGGAATACACATAATAAACACTTTATTATTGCCTCTCAGGGCATATTCCCTTCAGTCTCCCACTTGCACTAGAGACAATAATCTAGTTACATAGTGATAAATCTAACACCCATTGAGTTCTGGTGTTGATCATGTTTTGCTCTAGGGAGAGTTTTAGTCAACGGATCTGCTACATTGAGATCCGTATGTACTTTACAAATCTTTATATCTCCATCCTTGACATGCTCGCGGATGGAGTGAAACCGGCGCTTAATATGCTTGGAATGCTTGTGAGACCTTGGCTCTTTGGCATTGGCAATGGCACCATTGTTGTCACAGATCACCATTGGGTCCAACGCGTTTGCCACAACTCCTAGTTCGGATATGAACTCCTTCATCCAAACTGCTTCCTGAGCTGCTTCTGAAGCAGCAACATATTCGGCCTCCGTTGTTGATCCCGCTACCACAGGTTGTTTGGAACTCCTCCAACTAACCGCTCCGCCATTCATGAGAAATACGTATCCGGATTGAGACTTAGAGTCATCCGGATCGGTGTCAAAGCTAGCATCGACATAACACTTAGCGACGAGCTCTTCTTCACCTCCGTATACAAGAAACATATCCTTAGTTCTTCGTAAGTACTTAAGGATATTCTTGACCGCTATCCAGTGTTCCGAACCTGGATCCGATTGGTACCTACTAGTCAAACTAATAGCGTGTGCCACATCCGGTCTTGTACATAGCATGGCGTACATTATAGAGCCTATGGCTGAAGCATAGGGGACTTTGTCCATTATCTCTCTTTCTTCCGCCGAAGCCGGACTTTGAGTCTTACTCAATGTCTTGCCTTGCAACATAGGTAAGAACCCCTTCTTACTTCCGTCCATTTTAAACTTCTTTAAAATCTTATCAAGGTATGTACTTTGCGATAGCCCTATTAGGCGCCTAGATCTATCTCTATAGATCTTTATGCCTAATATGTATGACGCTTCACCTAGGTCCTTCATTGAAAATTTGCTGTTTAGATAACTTTTAACACTGTTTAAAAGTTCTATATCATTTACGATCAATAATATGTCATCCACATATAATATCAGAAATGCCACATTGCTCCCACTCACTTTCTTGTAAATACAAGCCTCTCCATAAGTTTGGACAAATCCAAACTCTTTGATCACCTCATCAAAGCGGAGATTCCAACTTCGCGATGCTTGCTTCAATCCATAGATGGATCGCTGAAGCTTGCACACCTTGTTAGCATCCTTAGGATCGACAAAACCCTTTGGTTGTATCATATACAACTCTTCTTCAATATTACCATTGAGAAACGCGGTTTTGACATCCATCTGCCATATTTCATAATCGAAATATGCAGCAATTGCTAACATAATCCTAACTGACTTTAGCATCGCTACGGGAGAGAAAGTCTCATCGTAGTCAACTCCTTGAATTTGTCGAAACCCCTTTGCGACAAGTCGAGCTTTATAGATGGTCACATTACCATCAGCATCAGTTTTCCTTTTGAAAATCCATTTGTTCTCCACGACCTTTCGGTCGTGAGGTAATTCCACCAAGTTCCAAACTTGATTTTCATACATGGATTCCATCTCGGATTTCATGGCTTCTAACCATTTGTTGGAATCCGGGCTCATCATCGCTTCTTCATACGTCGCAGGGTCATTATTTTCATCAACCATGAAATTTATGACAGGATTTCCGTACAGCTCGGGAGCTGCACGCGTCCTGTTTGACCTGCGAGGTTCGGTAGTACTCTCTTTCGGAGTTTCATGATCATTATCATTAGTTCCCTCTTCAACAGGTGGAGCCAACTCCGGAACAACTTCCGGCGCTGCGCTACTCGCCATACTTTGAAGAGAAGGTTCCACAACCTCTTCGAGTTCTACCTTCCGACTATTCACACCTTTCGCGAGAAACTCTTTCTCTAGAAAGGATCCATTCTTGGCAACAAAAACCTTGCCCTCGGATCTGTGATAGAAGGAATACCCAATAGTTTCTTTAGGGTATCCTATGAAGACGCATTTTTCCGCTTTGGGTTCGAGTTTATCCGGTTGAAGTTTCTTCACATAAACATCGCAACCCCAAACTTTAAGAAATGACAGCTTAGGTTTGTTTCCAAACCACAATTCATACGGTGTCTTTTCAACGGATTTAGATGGTGCCCGATTTAAAGTGAATGCAGCAGTTTCTAGTGCATAACCCCAAAATGACAACGGCAAGTCTGTCAGAGACATCATAGATCGAACCATATCTAATAAAGTACGATTACGACGTTCCGACACACCATTTCGCTGTGGTGTTCCGGCAGGTGTGAGTTGTGAAACAATTACACACTCTTTCATGTGAGTGCTAAACTCGTAACTTAGATACTCACCTCCACGGTCGGACCGTAGAAATTTGATCTTTCTATTACGATGATTTTCCACTTCATTCTGAAATTCCTTGAACTTTTCAAAGGTTTCAGACTTGTGTTTCATCAAGTAGATATAACCGTATCTACTCAAATCATCCGTGAAAGTAACAAAATAACGATATCCACCTCGCGCCGACACACTCATTGGACCACATACATCAGAATGTATGATTTCCAATAAATCTGTCGCCCGTTCCATTAAACCGGAAAACGGCGTTCTAGTCATCTTGCCCATAAGGCATGGCTCACATGTATCAAATGATTCATAATCAAGTGATTCCAAAAGTCCATCCGAATGGAGCTTCTTCATGTGTTTAATGCCAATATGACCTAGACGGCAGTGCCACATATATGCGGATATATCATCATTAAGTTTAATCCTTTTAGCATCAACATTATGAATATGTGTAACATTATCATTGAGATCTAACAGAAATAAACCATTCATCATTGGTGCATGACCATAAAAGATTTCATTCATATAAATGGAACAACCATTGTTCTCAAATTTAAATGAATAACCACTTTGCATCAAACATGATCCAGATACAATGTTCATGCTCAGTGCAGGCACCAGATAACATTTATTCAAGTTTATGACTAATCCCGACGGTAAGTGGAGAGGCAGCGTTCCGACGGCGATTACATCAACGTTTGATCCATTGCCGACACGCATCTTGACCTCACCCCTTGCTAGCGGTCGCTTGTTCCGCAGCCCCTGATTCGAGTTACAAATATTAGCAACTGAACCGGTATCAAATACCCAGGTGCTACTGCGAGCACTAGTCAAGTACACATCAAAAACATGTATATCATATATACCTTTGTTTGCCTTGCCGGCCTTCTTGACTGCCAAATACTTGGGGCAGTTGCGCTTCCAGTGGCCAGTCCCCTTACAATAGTAGCACTCGGTATCAGACTTAGGTCCAACTCGGGGTTTCTTTTCAGGCGCGGCAACAGGCTTGCCGCCCTTACTTCCCTTCCGTTTTCCCTTCTTGTCTTTCTTGAAACCAGTGTTCCTATTGATCATCAACACTTGATGTTCCTTTTTGATCTCCACTTCTGCAGTTTTAAGCATTGACAGAAGCTCGGGGAGAGACTTCTTCATGCCTTGCATATTATAGTTCATCACGAAGCTCTTATAGCTAGGTGGCAGAGACTGCAGAACACGATGGATGCCTAAGTCAATGGGAATCGATATTCCCAAGGACACAAGCTTATCGGCGTAACCCGACATCTTGAGTACATGCTCACTAACGGAGCTGTGCTCTTCCATCATGCAGCTAAAGAACTTTTCTGAAGCATTGTAGCTCTCTACAGCAGCATGTGTGTCGAAAATCATTTTCAACTCACCCATTGTATCAAATGCATTGCCGTTTTCGAAACGCTTTCGAAGTTCCGGCTCTAGCCCATACAATATGCCGCAATGAACTAAGTTGTGGTCCTCCTGACGAGTCTGATAGACATTCTTCTCCTCGTCAGGGGCATCATCAAAAGGTGGGGGGCCTAATGGCGCTTCTAGCACATATTGCTTTTGTGCAGCAGAGAGGAGAATCCTCAAATTCATGGCCCATTCAGTAAAGTTGCTACCGTTCGTTGCTAGTTTCTCTTTCTCCATGAACGCATTGAAATTAAAAGCAGGTGGTGCCATCTACAACAGAATTTGTAAAGTTTAGACTAAGTGTATGATAGATCGAGTTCAACTAATCTATATTACGAATGAACTCCCACTCAAAAGCGACATCCCTCGTGTCCTTTTGGTGATTACATGAACCAAATCCACTACACCAAGTCCGATCATCACGTGAGTCGGTATAGCTTCAAAGGCGAGCATCAAATGGGCATCATATCAACTATATGACTCATGCTTAACCTTTCGGTCGGTGTTCCGAGGCCATGTCTGTACATGCTAGGCTCGCCAAGTTAGAACCTTAGTATTTGCGTGTGTAACTGTTTTACACCCGAAATATGGTCGTGGATCCAAGAACACCCGATCATCACGTGATGTCTTGGAGCGACGAAAACATAATCGGTGCATACTAAAGGAAGAACACATTCTTATCTTGATATTTAAATGAGGGATCATCTTATTATGCTTAACAAAGTGCTAAACAAGCAATATAAGATGTAATCAAACATCATATGTTTATTAGTGAAATTATATGGTTCCCGCAGATGATCTCTATCATGTGCATCGTGGTATGATCACTATCATACCTATATGTGTAAATCCAAGGTCTATGGATTTTACACGCTATGTGTGTTGTAAGAGTATCATCTCATACTTCTACTTACAACACTACCATATCATAACACTAGCCCAGCAACAATCTAAACTAGACGCCTCTAATTTATCCATTGCAAGTTTTACGTGGCTTAGGGCTTTCGAGATAGAACCGTTCTTACCTACGAACATGAACCACAACGAGGATAATCAAATTGTTGACAACTCGCTTGAAAAATAGATATTGACTATAGTAGGAGAGACAGACACCCGCTAGCCACTTATGCAAACTAGTTGCATGTCAAGCGTGGAACAGGTCTCATGTGCGAGGACATGTAAAGTTTGTCCGGGCCGCTTCATCCCACTATGCCACCAATATCCAAAATCACAACAAAGGAGCAACAACATGATCATCATCGCCCACATACTCATATGTGTACTACCCGTGTAAAGTATCTACGCATAGATCCGGCTCTGATACCACTGTAGGGTTCGCAGCATAGAAAACAAAAATTTTCCTACGATGTGAACTATATACCAAGATCTATATATACTAGATACAAACAACGGGCGGATGTATATCCGTAGAGAACATACCCTTGAAGACCGACAAAGCTTAACGAGTTCAACTCGTGGTTGATGTAGACGATCTCTTGCCGATCTCAAGATCGAGAGGAAGTCCTAGCGCCGCAAATCAGCAGCGCATCCGTGCTCGCACACACGTTCGAGGCACCGAGCAACCTCCGCCTCCTCGCTCCAGCGATGCAGCGGAAGCACAACTCTTTCTTGCCGAATAGCCACCGGGAACATGTATCTCGCTAGTCCGAGACCATGGGGGATAAATTCTAGAGGGGGAGAGAGATCCTTCACGAGGAGGTGTGTGAGACAAGTGAGGAGGAGGGGATCCTTTTATAGGAGGAGGGGGGAACCCCAAGGGGGTGGCCGGCGCATGGGGGCTGCCCCCTTGCCCTCCCCTCTTCATGTGGGTGGACACTCCACTCACAAAACTCCTCTAAATTCCCTCCACTCAAAAGTCCACTCAAAAATCCCATTAAATTTCCACCAAATTTAATGCAAACTCTCATTAAATAAAACTCTTTTATTTTATTCAGAATTTTGTCAATTACTTTAATGACAAACATTCACAAATAACCCCTTGCTAGAATTCTATTTCACATGCATAACCACTTTATGCAATTTCACCCGAAAACCTGTTTCGGTATCTAGTGAAATAAATTCCTGCGCTTGTACATTCTTTCGGCATGAAACATTTGCTCCAATTGGATGTCGGTGTCTCTTAAGTGTGTCACCCTACGGTTCGTGAATAATGCGGACATGATCGAGACCCCTCTCAGATCAATAATCAGAAGCGGGATCTGGAGACCCATACTGACTCCCACACATTCAACGATGACTTTCTTGTGATCGTCGGAACCTTTTACGCTAGTATCTTAATCCCTTTGTTTCACGATATATTACATGTCCGAGATTCGATCATTGGTATCTCCATACCTAGTTTGATCTCGTTACCGACATGCACTCTTTTCTCGTTCCTGTGATATAACATTCTAGTGATCAAATCACTTGCTTGCAAGCTAATCAATGTGATATCACCGAGAGGGCCCAGAGTATATCTATCCGTCATCGGGATGAACAAATTCCACTCTTGATCCATGAGCCTCAACATAACACTTTATTAGTTCTGAATCCATCTTTATAATCACCCTGTTACGGTGTGATGTTTGATGTTATCAAGAAACTCTTCCGGTGTTAGTGATTGACATGATCTCATGGTCTAAGGATTAGGATCACTTCGTAAGTTGTTATAGCAATATAAACTCAATGACTTTGATCGTAATGCTATACTTCGGATGAGTGTTCATCACATCATTACACTAATGTTGTGATCCCGTTATTAACAACATCCAATGTCCATGATCAGGAAACCTTGATCATCTTGTTAATCAACGAGCTAGTTTATGAGAGAGGCATAACTAGGAACTTTCTGTTTGTTTATTAAACACACATGT
The DNA here is from genome assembly GCA_916181665.1 of Avena sativa. Lineage (NCBI taxonomy): Eukaryota > Viridiplantae > Streptophyta > Magnoliopsida > Poales > Poaceae > Avena > Avena sativa. The sequence continues at coordinate 232,441,695 of OV702282.1, read as the reverse complement.
ATTAACGTTTCCGTATTAATACAATTATAGCATGCAAAATAAACATCTATCATATACTTGGAATACACATAATAAACACTTTATTATTGCCTCTCAGGGCATATTCCCTTCAGTTTCAGCCAACGATTTGCGTTTGTTGGGGGAATGTGCTGGGCAGGACACGCGGGCAAGGTGCTGGGCCGAACTATCGGGCGAGGTGCTGGGGTGAGACGCGCGAACGAAGCGACGAGCTGGGAGATCCGTGATCACGACGTGACTCAACTTTCAAGTCGATCAGAGGTAGTTTTTATTTAAGCGTGTTTTTTATCGTTGTTGGAAAACTTACATTTGTGGACGAAGAGAGTATTTAATATTAAAATATGACTAGATATATTCAAATCTAGATAAACCCGGGTCTACTAATTTGAATCGGAGAGAGCATAGAGGGTGGAGCAGTTTTAAGTTTTACTAACTTTTAAGACATTGTAGATGTCCATAAGACCGAAATCAAGGGTTAAGTTTCTTGTACCGATATTTTCCTCCCAGAATCCATTTTGATTATACTTCCTCCGTTTAGAAATATAAGACATTTTAGCTTTGTGAATCGAATATATCTAGATGTATTTTAATGTGTATATGTTTATAGATGTTCGAAGTGAACCTATACAGTAAAAGACGTCTAGATACATTTATTTTATAAAGCTAAAATGTATTGTATTTTTGAACGGAAGAGAGTATACTTTATTTCCTTTTGTCCTAATAAGTGTGAAGTTTGAATAACTTTATGAAAAAGGTAATAAAATTTACGGAACCAATTTTGTATCACTATATCCGTCTTAAAATGTAGTTTCATATATTATACTTCTAGTACCTACTGGGTGTCATATATGTTAGATCTAGTCTAACCTTGGTAGATGCACTGTAAGGTTCGAACTCGTAGGTCAGATAGGGAGAGAGAGATCGGAGAGGAGAGGCACTACCTGCGCCCTGGCTCGATAAGCACGAGCCAGAGGGGATGCCGGAGCTAGTCCCAGAGCTAGATCCGCCGTCATTAGCCATGGGAAAGGATCGACGACATGGGTGTGCGGTGGTGGCGGCGCTTCCCGTCGGCTCACGCTAACCCTAGATTGGTACGGGTATAGGTGGGGTGATTGGCACAACGGAGATCCTCGTGACGTGTGTTGCCGGTCCCCCCACCACTTTATATAGCGCGACGACAGGGGCCCACCAACCAGATAGGGTTGGGCGCCCCCGATCAGGGCGCGGATAGGGGTGTGATAGGTCGTTGGGCTCTGTCACGTTGAGATCAATCTAACATTTTCCCCCTTGATCTCGACTTTACTTTTAACTTTGTACTTTACTCGTTTCATCACAGATCGATACATAGAGCATGTTTCATCATCTCAGCTCAATTGCCGATAGAATCAGACAGCCACTACATACTTTTCTATTTTGAGACAAATCCTGTTACTTTTGGGCCTCTATAGTCCAGGAATCATAGGCTTTCTATTAAACCCATGTCGGCTATGTGTTCCTTGAACACATTGGGCGGTAAGCCTTTCGTTAGCGGATCCGCAAGCATATCCTTTGTCCTTATATGCTCGAGTCTTATAGTTTGATCCTGGACTTTGTCCTTCACAACATAGTACTTTATATCTATAGACTTTGTAGCATTACTCGAATTGTTGTTGTGAGCATAGAATACTGCGGGCTCGTTATCACAGTACATCTTTAGTGGCATGCTGATGCAGTCAACCACTTTCAAGTCGGGTAGAAATTTCTTTAACCATAACGTCTGTCCCATGGCCTCATAACATGCTATAAATTCGGCATACATCGTAGATGATGCAACTATCGACTGTTTGGCGCTTCTCCACGAAATAGCACCTCATGTGAGAGTAAAGACATATCCTGTCGTGGACTTTCTGTCGTCTTTATCTCCCGCAAAATCCGCATCTGAGTACCCTTTTATCTCTAGGAAATCAGATCTTTTATATGTTAGCATGGGGCCTTTTGTGCCTTGCACATAACGCAAAGTTTTCTTTACCATCTTACAGTGCTCTATGCCTGGATTATCTTGATATCTACCGAGTACCCCGGTGATAAAAGCTAAGTCAGGGCGAGTGCACACTTATGCATACTGTAAGCTTCCAACAGCCGAAGCATATGGTACTGACTTCATTTGATCGATCTCATATTGGTTCTTTGGACATTGGGATTTCCCAAAACTATCGCCCTTGACTATGGGAGCAGGTGTTGCATTACTCGCATGAATATTGTATTTCTTTAGAATCTTTTTACAATACGTTTTCTGCGATAGTCCTAACACTCCATTCTTTCCATCTCGGTGAATTTCTATGCCCAAAACATAAGAAGCTTCACCAAGGTCTTTCATGTTAAATTTGAAGACAAGAACTTCTTTGTTTCTAGTAGTAGACTGACATCACTGCTAGCAAGCAAGATGTCATCCACATACAGAATTATGAAAATATATTTCCCACTTTTGAACTTTGCATAAATGCAGTTGTCCTCAACATTCTCTTTGAATCCAAATCTTTTAATTGTATCATTGAACTTTAAATACCACTGCCTAGAGGCTTGTTTTAACCCATAAATGGATAGGCGGCATCCCATATGTTCCTTCCCCTCCATGAAAAAACCCTTGGGTTGTTTCATGTAAACATTTTCTTCTAAATCTCCATTTAGAAATGTTGTCTTAACATTTATTTGATGTAACTCTAAATCAAAATGTGCAACTAGTGCCATTATGATTCTGAAGGAGTCCTTACATGAGACCAGAGAAAAAGTCTCATTGTAATCTATCCCTTCTCCTTGCATAAAGCCTTTTGCCACAAGTCTAGCTTTGTACTTTTCTACATTCCCATTGGAGTCATACTTTGTTTTGTAGACCCATTTGCATCCTACTATTTTGCCTCCTTTAGGAATTTCCTCTAAGTCCCAAACATTGTTGGAACTCATCGATTTCATTTCATCTTCCATTGCCTCCACCCACTTGGCTGAGTGAGGGCTTTTCATGGCTTCTTCATATGAGGTAGGATCGCCCTCCATATGAACTGTTTCTGTGTTGTAGACTTTGTAAATTTATTTGGAAATGGCTGGTCTTTGTTCTCTTTTAGACCTTCTGAGTTCATCAGACTCTTGCTCATTCCGTGTCTCAGGTTCTGGCATATTTTCAGTATGTGGCTTTTCTGGCTCCCTTTCGTGCTCAACAGTGGGTTCAGGTGGCTCCTGATGGATAGGTTCTGAACCTTCTCCCATTGTTGTCACATGTGGAGTCACAACAGGTGCCGGCACCACAACCTCAGGGGTTGTAGATGGTGGCACAACAGGTAGCGAGAAAAATGGCCCCTGAGTCATCGGATTAGGTGCATGCACCCTCTTCTCCTCAAGATAAATTTCCCAAGCTACTGTGCTCCCCCTCATCAATTCGTCCTCCAAGAAGACTGCATGTCTCGTTTCTACAAACTTTGTGTATCTGTCAGGACAGTAGAGACGATAGCCTTTTGATTTATTTGGATAGCTAATGAAGTGGCAAGATACTGTTTTGGGGTGTAACTTTGCAATGTTTGGATTGAAAACTTTTGCCTCAGCTGGGCTCCCCCAGACCCTCAAGTGGTGCAGAGAGGGGACTCTTCCTGTCCACAATTCGTACGGTGTTTTGGACACCGACTTACTTGGTACTCTGTTGAGAATGTGAATGGCGGTTTTAAGCGCCTCCATCCACAATCCGAATGGGAGGGTGGAATAGCTCATCATGTTGCGCACCATATCCATAAGGGTACAGTTACGCCTTTCAGCTACTCCATTTTGCTGAGGTTCGCCCGACATAGAATACTGGGCGACTATTCCATTTTCCTGTAAGAACCTTGCAAAAGGTCCTGGTACTTGACCATATGGAGTATGCCGACCGTAGTACTCCCCCCACGGTCAGACCAGACTATCTTAATTCTTTTATCATGCTGATTTTCTACTTCAGCTTTGAAAATTTTAAATTTATCCAATGCTTCAGATCTTTCTTTAATTGGATAAATGTAACCATACCGGGAGTGATCATCCGTGAATGTTATGAATGAATCATAACCATCCACACTTTTCATAGGAAACAGTCCACAAATATCAGTGTGGATAATTTCTAGTGTAGCTATACTTCGGTTTGCACCCTTTTTATATGTTTTACATACTTTCCTTTAATGCAATCTATGCATTGCTCGATGTCTGAGAACTCTAACGGAGGAAGAATGTCATTTTTAGCGAGGCTTTCTATTCTTCCCCTCGAAATATGGCCTAATCTGCAGTGCCATAACTTTGATGAGTCAAGAGTTCGCTTTCTTTTCTTTTGTTCTTTGTTCGACAAGGGAACTTGTTCATTCACATCACACACAGAAAACACTTTCTCATGCAAGGATAATAAATAAAGCTTGTCATGTAGTGAAGCAACACCCACACAAGTATCTTTCAACCAAATGGCACATTTGCCATGTCCAAAATAACACTCATACATGTCTTTGTCCAAGAACGACACACTTATTAAGTTTCTATGGATGGAAGGAACAAATAAAACATCCTTAAGAAAATGAGTAAAGCCATCAGCCAGCTCCAGAGGAATGTCGCCAACAGCCTCCACTTCTACTTGAATCCCATTCGCCACTTCAATGAGTATTTCTCTTTTTGGCAAAATCCTTGTCGAATGGAACCCCTGTAAAGAGTTGGCAACATGAACAGTTGCACCAGAGTCAATCCACCAAGTAGATTTAGAAAACTTTTCATACAAGGATTCATTTACAAAAGCGACTATGTCTTTACCGTTTTTCGCCATTATGGACTTTAGCCATATTGGGCAATCCTTTTTGTAGTGGCCAACCTTTTTGCAATGGTGGCACTGGTCTTTGTCCCCATGGGTAGACTGCTGATACTGATGCTGGTGCTGTAGGGGGCCCTTACCATGTGGCTTGGAAGGGGAGCCACCATGGTTGCTGTTGGTGAAGTTCCTCTTCCTGTTGTCCTTCACGTAGTTCAGGGAACCACCGTGAATGGACTTAAGCCTTTCTTCCTCTTGAGAACACATCCCTATGGTCTTTTCAATGTCCCACTTTTCAGGGGACATGTTATAGTTGATGACGAAGTTCTCGAACTGTTGGGGAAGAGAGGCCATGACAAGATGCACTAGAAGAGCAGGCTTGAGCTCGAGGTCCGCATCCATGGGCTCTAACTTAGCCGCCATGTTGGACATCCTCAAGATGTGCTCTCTAATGCCATGTGGCCCTCCCGTATACTTTTCTGTCACCAGCTGTTTTAGCAGCTGGGTTGCATACATTTCTGGCTCTTTATCTTTGCAAGGTACTCACCAACAGAGGCACACTCTTCGATTGAGCCCACTATTGCGTTCTCAATCGTGTTCTTAACAAAATCCAAGCACTTCTTGTTTGCATTGACCCACTTTTGGTTATCTATTGAGTAGGCCAGCTCTAAAGGAGCATGGTCTCTCTTTCTCTTTTCGAATGCAGCACTTTCCTCAGCATCACCCCTCACTAGGTCCTCAGGCTTGACTGACTGTTTAGTATCAACAACCCAGTCCACCTCGGTGCAGACAAAGGCCAGGTCAACCTTTTTCCTCCATTCAGAATAGTTATCCCCTCTGAGCAGTGGGATATCCTTCAGGCAGCTCATAAGGTTGAGACCTCCTGAAAACCACAAAAGATGTGAGATAACCAAAAATAACTGTATGCATTAATCCAACGTTGGTATAAATTAAGCATGCAATTGTTTGTGCCATTTAAAATTATATCACCGTTGGGTAAAGATAAAATTAAATACACCTTTAATACTTAATGGAAGGGATCATGATCATGTTTATTAATAACGTTGGTCAATTAATAACATGGAGCATAATCAACTTTAAATTACTCTATCACATCTTTTAAGACAAAATTTAATACACTTTTATTGCATTCTAGCAATTTAAAACAACTATTTGTAGCGGAAACAATATTACAACTTTTATAAAACTTTAAACTCTATAGAAAAATTCTGCCTCTATTCCATTCTCTAGACAAAATTCACTGAAATAAATTGACTAGAGAAATCTATGCAAAATTTTATCAAAAACCTGATAAAGAATATCAAAAATAGCCTCTGGAAAATAAAAACAGAAAAACTACTCTATTATGCCCTATTGGGCCTTTACTGTGGGTGGCCCACGACTATCTGTCGCGCGCGCTGTGGACAGCTCCGAGCCGCTCACCTGGCAACAGCCCAGCGCGACGGCCCACGCGGCCTCCCTGGCCCAGCCAGCAGCCCGAAAAGCGCTGCTAACTGGCTTCCGCTCGCGCGGTGCACGCGCACGCCGCCAACGGCCCGCTAGAGCCCAACGGCCTGGCCACTTGGCCCGCTTGACCCGCTACCGTCGGCAGCCGCCCGCCCCGCTCAATCCTGACCGCACGATCGGCCTACCCTAGATCTAACGGTCACGCGTGGAGATCGCTGGAACAAAACCCCACCCCTGCGCAGCCCCCACTAACCCTAGCCCCATTTCCCCCTGTCCACCCCGCGCGCCCCCCACCCGCTCCTCTCTGGCTGCGCTGGCGAGGTGAGGTGGCCGCCCGCCCGGCGACGGCGCCGGCGGCGAGCCCCTCCCTCTCCTACGCCGCCACCCCTGCCTCTTCCCCTCTTTCCCCTCTGTCCCTTCCACCTCCCCACCACCATGAGTGCAGCAGAGGGGTGAAGACGACGAGCGGCGGAGCCGCGACCCCCCTCTGCCCCCCTTGGCGGCGGTGCGTCCACCCGAGGGTGGGCGCATGACCGTCAAGCGACGCAGTGGAGGGGCCCCCTTTGCCGGCGACGGCCGGAAACTTTTCTTGCTTGGATCTAGGGTTTGGGGTCTGGGGATTTTTTGACTTTCTTTTCTGGATTTGGGGAAATATGGGTGTTTGCTTGCGGGATCTGGGAGGGTTTGGTGTCAAATCTACCCTCTTTCTTTCTTTGTTTTTGATTTGGGGTTGGGATCTGGGGGAAACTAGGGTTTTCCTTTTGGGGCTTTAGATCTGGGGATTTATTTGCCCCCGAAGGGGTGTGTCCTTCCTCCCTATGCCTCGGCTTGCCGATGCGCATAGGGATCGAGGGGGACGGCGCGGACGTAGGGCAGGGCGCACTTTAGATCTAGGGTTTTACTTTTTTTTGTTCTCTTTTCTACTGAAAGAAAACTAACATCTAAGATGCTCTGATACCATTGTTAGATCTAGTCTAACCTTGGTAGATGCACCGTAAGGTTCGAACTCGTAGGTCAGATAGGGAGGGAGAGAGAGAGACCGGAGAGGAGAGGCACTACCTGCGCCCTGGCTCGACAAGCACGATCCAGAGGGGATGTCGAAGCTAGTCCCAAAGCTAGAGCCATCGCCATTAGCCATGGGAAAGGGTCGACGACGTGGGTGTGCGGTGGTGGCGGCGCTGCCTGTCGGCTCACGCTAACCCTAGATCAGTAGGGGTGTAGGTGGGGTGATTGGCACATCGGCGATCCTCGTGACGCGTGTTGCCGGTTCCCCCACCACTTTATATAGTGCGGCGACAAGGGCCCACCAACCAGATAGGGTTGGGCGCCCCCGATCAGGGCGCGGATAGGGGCGTGACAGGCCGTTGGGCTCTGTCACGTTGAGATCAATCTAACAATATACTCCCTCAGTTTGAAGCTAAAACATATTATATTTTGAAATGAAGGGAGTATATGCTATACTTTTAAATAAAGTTCATCAAATTTATAAAAAGAATGACTTAGAGTAAGGACTAGAAGTACAATTATTTGAGTACGAATATAGTATATTTGGACTATGTCCGGACGTACGTATTGAACTATATCCAAACATTGACTTTGGGAACGAGAATTTGTCAAGACTCGGGACTGAACTCTTCTATACTGCCAAAAGATATTGAATCCCTCCAAGAGGTATGGATTGGTGTACAGCTGTTTCTCTTATCGTGAATTTGTTTTTAGCATGTCACGGCACAGGTGACGTATACGTGTAGCTAAAAAATTGGAAACTAAGCTCATTCGTCGAGGCACCTTGTTGGAGAACGGAATATGAAACGATAAGCGTCATAGGTGTGCATCATGGATATGCCACTACTTTACCTCGTATACTTTCTGCTAGAAGGAACGGTACGGTTTGCAGCTCCTGCCTATAGTGTAAGTGATCCATCAGTTTTGTAGCATTTCTTTTTCACCGTTCATCCATAGGTGTGTATCATGGATATGCCACTACTTCACCTCGTATACTTTCTGCTAGAAGGAACGGTACGGTACTACGGTTTGCAGCTCCTGCCTATAGTGTAAGTGATCCATCAGTTTTGTAGCATTTCTTTTTCACCGTTCATTCATGGATGATGCATCATTGAGGATTTTTTTTTAGATTTTATGAAACCATAAACGTCTGCATCATTGAGTACTTAATTTGTTTTAGAGGAAAGACGCTCTCTGCTGCGCCTGCCTGTAATGTAAGTGATCCATCGGATCCGTAGGTTTGCATTTTCATCATAGATTCATGGAAGAGGGTTGTGGACAAATTTTAGCGAAGAAAATTCGAGTAGTTGGAAAGGCAAGCTTTTATCTTATATTAGACTTCTTCTGGTAGACATTCTTCTCATGAGTTTACGGATGTTTATGTTTTCCCTCTTCGAAATGTTGAAAGGTGCTCATTAGCGGCGCTGGATTTGGGGATAAGAAAAATATTCTCACAACTGTGGGAACTAGTTCCAAAAGAAAAAGAGCTAATATGGAACCATTTTTGGCACAACGTTGTGGCTGGTAGTACTCCTGGAGTAGGTCGTGGATTTGGTGAACCTAGATGCTTGTGAACCTGTTTTGAACAATAAAATCAGAAAATCAATACTAAAAAGAATGTCAAATGCAACATAAGTTTTGTGTGTCGAGAATGTGCATACCAAGTTTAAAACTAAACTATAAAAATATGTAACTTGTACAGAAATGACAAAATGTCCGAGTAACAATATACGGGCTGAATATGTACTATTTCAAAGAAATACAAAGCTTCATTTTCTCTTCTTATTTTGTGTAGGCCACATACCATCTCAAGCTAATATGTATGTGCGTGAATTATTTTAATTTCACTTAAACTTTGGAATATTTTTCTATTCTCTAACAACAGGACCATGTACAACTAGGTTGCACCGGCTATTTTTGGTTGGGAGTATGGTTATCTTCAATACTTGTATCCCTTCTATTGTGCTTTTTGTTCGCACGGTTATTCTCCATAATCAATAGTAGAGAGGGTGGAGTAGCTTTAAGTTTTAATTTTTAAGTCATTCTAGATGCATATCAGATGGAAAACAAGGGTTAAGTTTCTTGTACAGATATTTGGCCCCCAGTAACCCACTTTGATCGTACAATTTATTTGAGGCTTCTACATTTTGTTCTAAGTCAAACATTGTGAAGTTTGAATAAATTCATAGAAAAAAGTAATAACATCTATGGCACCAATTTAGTATCACTAGATATGTCTTAAAATGTATTTTCATATTATACTTATTTGATGTCCTATATACCACTACACTTTTCAATAAGGTTGATCAAAATTTAAAACCTTTGACTTAGAACCAGGGCTAGAAGTACACTTATTGGAGTATGGATGTATTATTTGGACTGTGTCCAGACATATTGAATTACATCCAACCATTGACTTCGGAACCGAGGTTTTTGTTTTATTTCGACAGTAACTTCGGAACAGAGAATTTGTCAAGACTCGAGACTGAACTCTTCTATACTGCCAAAAGATATTGAATCCCTCCAAGATGTATGGATTGGTGTACAGCTGTTTCTCTTATCGTATTTGTTTTTAGCATGTCGCAGTACAGGTGATGTATACGTGTACTGATTTTTTTTGGAAATAAGCTCATACGTCGAGGCACCTGGTTGGACAATAGAATTTGAAACGATAAGCGTCTGCATAGGTGTGTATCATGGACATGCCACTACTTTACCTCTTATACTTTTTGTGCTAGAAGGAACGGTATGGTTTGCAGCTCCTCCCTATAATAATGTAAGTGATCCATCAGTATTATACTTTTGTACTAGCATTACTTTTTCACCGTAGATTCATGGAAGATGCATGATTCAAGACAAGAAATTAGGTTTCATGAAACCATAAAAGTCGGCATGGGTGTATCATGGACTTGCCACCACTTTATCCCATATACTTTGTGTTAGAAGGAAAGACACGCTCTGCTGCGCCTGCCTATAATTAATGTAATGTAAGTGATCCATCGGGTCTGTAGAGCTGCCTTTTCATCATAGATTTATGGAACATGGTTGAGGACAAGTTTTAGCGAAGAAAATTTGAACGGATGGAAACGCAAGCTTTTATATTATATTAGACTTCTTTTCATAAACGTTACTCTCACGAGTTTATGGATATTTATGTTCCCTTGTTCGAAGTGTTGAAAGGGGTATAGAAAATAATAACCTATCACTGATCTAGATGCACCTCGCAAAGGGATGAGCGTATACAAAATTCATCGGCGAGCATACATTGTGATGTGGGCCAGACTCGAGAGTGGGGCCCAATGGAACAACAGAAGAGGCGCGGCAGAAAGGTAACAAAGTTTCCGCTTTAGCAGCCTCACTGGACGACTTAGCTGGCCTCTGTGTAAGAGCATCTCCACTCGCCTACTCAGGAGGCCGATTTGAACGCCGAATTTTGGTCCGAACGCTGAAAATAGGCCCAGTCGCGTACCTAAGGACTTATTTTCGGCCGAATTTCGTCTATTTTTTGGTCCGGGCTACCTAGGCCGAACCCAGGTTTCCGGGTACGCCCTGGAGGCGCCGGACTCAGCAATATCGGCGGAAAAAAAAACGGCACGCGGACCCGCCGTGTCAGAAGCCGAGTCGTCGTCATCCTCGGAACCACGCGGTGACCGCCGGGCAATAACTGCCCGTCGCGTCGGCCACGCGTCGCCGAATTACGGCGCCACCGTCGCCGCCTCGGCTCCCGCGACGGACCGGCGGTCACTAAGTTCCCGCCGTTTCCACTTTTCCCGGCCCTTGCCGCTACACCCCTCCCGCCCACGCCGCCAGCCTCGGCCTTTATAAGCCGTACCCCTCGCCAGAGATTTTCGCACTCTCTCACATCTCCCCCGACCCACAAGCCCAACTCCGGCGAGCGCTCCCCTTCCCCCTTCTCTCACCATGGGCGAACGCTACCCCGGCGACGGCGCTGCGGCGAACGGCTTCGACCGGCGCACCCTCCAAACTTGGGAGGAGCGCATGTTGTACGAGGCGGGGTACATGGCGCCGCCGGACACGCGTATGCCTCTGGGCTGGACGCTAAGCGCCGGCGGCATCCCAATCCCGCTAGGGCCGACGCCGGTGGAGCTGCCATACGATGTACAGGAGTACATCGCCGGCATGGACAACCCCGCCGAAGCGGTGAGCGCCGACGACCTCCAGTACTGGGCGCACTTCTTCGAGGAGCGGCGCCAACAGGAGCTCGCCCGCCACGAGGGACCTTCGGACGGGTCCCCGCCGGCGCGCAAAAACTCGGCGGGGCGCCGGCGGTGGTGGAGCGCACCAGGGTGTACGCTCGCCGCCGTGCTGGACCACATCAACCGCGGGAACACTCCGCGGCTCGGCTTCCCGCGCAACCCGACGCCGGCGGCCAGGTCTGGCCGGCGTGCTCCGGCGAACTGGGCGCCGAGGAGGATGGCTAGCATGAGCTCGTCCTCCTCCGCTTCAGTGTCCCACTCTTCCGGCAGCGTGCCGCTTCGCACGCCGACCGCCGTGAAGCGCGAAGCTGTCTCGCCAGCGCGCTCACCGCCGCGCACACGCGCGCGCGGTATCGTCATCACCGAGCCGTCTGCCCCCACGCCGCCAAGAGGCCACCTGCGCCTACACCGCTCCAAGGCAGAAGGCTCGGCGCCGGCCGAGGATGCCGCCTTGAAGATGGCGCTGGAACAGTCGCTCCGCGAAGCACCGTCGCTTACGCCGACCCTGCCGACGATGCCGCTGGTTGAGCCCTCCTCGCCGGACATCCTCGAATGGTCCAGGAGGGACTGGAAGCAGGCGGAACGTCAGCGTATCCTCGCCTGCAGCAGCAGGCCGAGGAGCAGGCCGCACGGCGTCAGGCGTTGTCTGGGCGTGAGCTCGCCTACCAAGGCGCCCCGCTCTACGTCCTGGACGACGACGATGACGCAGGCCCGTCCTACCAGCCATGGAGGTACGGCGACCCTGATCAGGACAGCTCCCGCCAGAACCAGCTGCCGAGCGACGACGACGACGGCGAGGATGACGGCCGAGCCGACCCCAGCTACACGTCGTTCTACGGCAACCTCGGCATGTAGGACGGCAAGGAGAAGGCACCGGCGACGGCCTTTTTAGTTTATTTATGTACTAGTTTCGTTTAAATTTGATGTAATCCGCCTATATTCGCCCAACTTAATAAAAATCGCCTGAATTTGTTGAATTTTAGCCGAACTTGGGGACTTGACCTGGGTACGCCGGTGGGAGAATGGGCGTACCCAAGCCGAAAATAAATTCAGTCCGGCTAAAAAATGGACCAAATTTCGCCCTGGGTTTGGCCAACGAGTGGAGATGCTCTAAGATCCAATGGCTACAATCGCTCGCGGCTGGACTGACCTCACGAAGTGGGTAGACAACCAAGCTTGCACCTTTAGTTAATTATTATTAGGTAACTAAGTGGAGTATCATTTGTACACCCAAGGGACCAAATTGGACTAGGGGTGAACCATACAATTTAAAACAAAAATTTACCGGCCGAGTGATCGTGGAAATTGCTAGATGAGCAAGGGTTGTTACACAATAAGTACCTCCACTCTAATGCACCATCTCAACTTGGATTATAAAGGCAATAATAGTTGATGATTGTATTGCTTGATACTATCGTATTGCGTGATTACATTGTGATCTCCTGGGTTGTTTATGTACTAGAAGACGAGATTAAAAAGGCTCCTAGAGATAAGCCGAAGGTGCCGACTAGAGAGGTCCGACTAGAGTATAAGCCAAAAGCGCCGGCTAGAGAGGACGCCGGTGGATGATAGCCCTTGATGTCGATGTCAAATGTAGCTGAGAGTGAGGATGTTCGTAGTTGTGGTCGATGGTGTTGTTGGAGTGTTGGTGATGTAGTCGACGTTGATGAAGTTATTGTGGTTGATGTAGTTATGGTTAGTGGGAAGTCGCCGCGGTAATAAAATAGTAAAATGCGGTTGCAGCGTTAGTCAACTTGAGGTAGACGTAGTTAGAGTTGTGGTAGTAAATATAGGCGACAAGTCGTACCGAGCTTGCCAAACTCGGGAGCGCGTCCGAGACGAAGGCACGCGTCGGTGTTGCTAATACCGGATGTGCGAAGACAGGACCATCATGAACCATGCGAGCCAGAGTCGGAGGGAGCAGCAAAGAAGACCTCCGTGTACTGTCGGTTGCGCGCCATATGAGCTGGAGTATACGAACTGGTTAAGAAGAAAATTAAGCAGAAGCGGTGCAAATAAAAATTAGACTACAACACTCGCAGCGAGGTCGTGATGGACGAACACGGCGAAGTGGTTGTCGATGGTGATTGAACTATAGTGGTAGTAGATATCAGGGATCGGACCCGTTTTATTCATCCACATGCAGGAGCTCTTTCGCGTTTGTTTAAAGAGAGGTTGTATATGTCGGGTATCAAACCCGTTGTATTCATCTACATGCAGGAATGTGGCGATGTAGAACCCGTTGGTGTTGACGAATACCTTGATTGGTGGTGGCGGCAATGATGTGCTACGTGCGGCGGAGTTGTTGGTGTAGATTGTTGTCGGTGATGATGACCAACGATGATGTAGATGCAGCATTTTGTTCATGGCGAGGCACGTACTCGTGCACGATTGTCGCGTTTCATGTCGACAAAGACGAGCCAGCGAGGTGACTACGTGCAAAGGGATAAGCCAACAATGACACATGAAGGCGCCCCTTAGGGACATAGCGTCCTTGGCACGATCGTTGGCGATGATTTGTTGAAGATGAGTCGATGTCGAGGTTGGAGTAGATGTGCGTGATGACGACATGCGGCGGTGGGCAACACATTCCGATCTTTGATCAGGAAAAGAAGAAGAAACGTTGGTCAAGCGACCGGCTAGAAAATTTTGAGGAAATCTATTAGAAATAATATACAAGTTGTGCGGCCCTCAGTGGAGATTAACACTTACGGTATTGCAAAAAAAAAATCGGGAGAACCCGATGCATGTTTTCTAGGGTAAGGAAATCTGGGATCTGCTAGGGATGCTCTAAGGGAGCTCTAAATTATTCCTCTTTTGTATAGGTGGGGGTGAACCCTAATTAGACGCATCAGGAATGTTGGTCATGGCATGGAGACGGGTTTTGAAGCATAGCACCGTCTCCGGGGGAACCTCCATCATCGTCCCTCTGCACTGTTGCCGCTAGCCCCGGCCACGGTAGCAGCGACCCCTCTCCCAAAAGGGATGGGGGACTCTGGCCTGTCTCGTGGCGAAGCTAAGTGTTGGAGAAGCGGCCATGGTGGCGAGGCAATGGTGGTTGCGTTGGCCGCTCAAGCGGCGCCATGGCTAGGCCTGGAGGCGACCTACTTTGGCAAGCAGTGCACACGTCGTAACTGCGGCCGGAGGCATCAGCTTCACGACCTTTATCGAATAAGGCAAAAAACTTGATGGTCTTCTTGTGCCATAGAGTTGTTCAACTTGCTATTTTTGTTGGTCCTCCTCGATCTGGCCATAGACGAGTTTTAGACAACTTCGCGGAGGATCTTCTCGGATTGACTCTTAGCGCCCCTTGATCTTTGGATCGGATGGGTTCCGGTCATGGGCATCCATGTGACACCCCCAGGATTAGGGCTAAACAAATCCCATACCTTAGTCTGACATAAGCTTAACCTTGAGCTCGAGGATATATAGTGAAGAATCAGTAACACAACAGTGACCCTACGACACAAAAATTATTGCAACAAGCTCATAACGGAGCGAAGTGTAGAGGTTCGTAGCATGGAAAACAAAAATATTCTATCGCATGAACACAAACAAGCCAAGATCTATCTACTAAATTGTAGCAACAAGTCGATAGAGTACTCACCCTTAAAGATTCCAAAGCGGTTAACGAGAGAAGATTCTCGTGGCTGTTGTAGTCGTTCACTTGCCGATCTCAAGATCGCGTAGACGATCCTTCCGGCGCTGCGTTCCGGCAGTGCTTCCACAGTCGGTCACACGTTCGGTACTCGATGAAGACATTCCTCTCCCTTGTTCCAGCAGGCAGCAGAAGTTGTAGTTCTCCCCTCGCGATGTCGGCAGCACGATGGCGTGGTGTCGGAAGTAGAGGGAAGATCCCGTAGGGCTACGCCTAAGCCGGAGTGGGTTATGGTGGAGAATTAGGGTTTCCGACGATCTAGGGTTTAGAGGCCGGAGAGGAGGAGGTGTGGCCGGCAGCGGCTAGGGCGGCGGTGCAGCGGCGGCGGGCGGCGGCGCGGTAGCGGCTTGGAGGCGGGGTGGTGGTGTTGTGTGTAGAGGGGCAGCCCCCTCCCCTCTATTTATGAGAGGGAGGGCAGCTTGGGAGAGGGGATTTTGAATCCTTCCCCAACTCCCTCTCCTACTAGGCTTGTGGTGGAGGGAGATAAGTATTCTCTTCTTCCTCCACTAGGAAACATTGTCCCGGTTTGACTTTTCAAACTTGCCTTTTGACTTTCAATTTTGGAGTTTGATTTTACTCTTTATTTGCACATACCTTTGACCTAGGACATGATGCAACCATTCCACTTAGCCATGACACATTCATGCACCCTTACCCTTCCAGTTCGTCAAACCTTCTAGACCCTTCTAGATCATTCTGGTGAAAACACCGGAATCATTTCCAAACTCCGGAATTGGACTTTCCTTATATAAATATTATTCTTCGGACCATTCCAGATCTCCTCGTGAGATCCCGGATCCCATCCGAGACTCCGAACAACATTCGGTCTCCCTACTTACATTCCATATCTGCTAAACAACATCGAATCCTTAAGTGTGTCTCCCTACGGTTCGTGAATTATGTAGACATGATCGAGACTCTTCTCCGATCAATAACCAATAGAGGAATCTGGAAATTCATATGGTTCCCACATATTTCTACGATTACTTTGTGATCGAATGAACCATTTACATACGATGCCAATTTTCCTTTGTCTCGCGATATTTTACTTATCCGAGGTTTGATCGTCGGTATCTCTGCATACCTAGTTCAACCTTGTTACCGATAAGTATTATTTTCTCATTCCCGTGATATGTGATCCCTTGTGAGACAGTCACATGCTTGCAAGCTAATTGGATGACATTCCACCGAGAGGGCCCAAAATATATCTATTTGTCATATGGATGGACAAATCCCACTCTTGATCCATGTGCCTCAACACATACTTTCCGAACACTCAATGCCACCTTTATAACCACCTAGTTACGGTGTGGTGTTTGATTTCATCAAAGCATCCTTCCGGTGATGGTGATTATATTGATCTCATGGTCGAAGGAATTAGGTTGCTATGCATCAGAAATCTTATAGCAAACGAATTATTGAAATGACTTGATCTTTATGCTCGCTTATCTATAGGAGTATGTCCATCATACCATTCTCCTAATGATATGATCTTGTTGTCAACAACATCTCTATGTTCATGATCCAGAAACCATGATCATCTATTAACCAACAAGCTAGTATTATAAAGAGGCTTTACTAGGGACTCTAATTAAGTTTACAAATCACACAAGTATTAATATTTACGGTTAATACTATTATAGCATGAACGTAAACATTTATCATAAACACAAAGATATAATAATAATTACTTCTATTATTTCCTCTAGGGCATATCTCCAACAGTGTCCCACTTGCACTAGAGTCAACTAATCTAGATTACATGGTAATATATTGAACACCCATGGCGGTTTGGTGCTGGTCATGTTTTGCCCTCGGCAGAGGTTTAGTCAACGGATCCGACACATTCATATCTGTGTGTAATTTGCAAATATTTATGTCACCATCTTGGACATTCTCTCGAATAGCGTTAAAATGTATCTTGATATGCTTCAGCTTCTTGTGTGACCTTGGCTCTTGCGCATTGGCTATGGCGCCCATGTTATCGCAATAGATAGACATTGGGTCCAGCGCACTGAGAACCACACCGAGCTCTATAATGAACTCCTTCATCCATATCGTCTCTTGTAAAGCCTCCGTAGCAGCTATGTATTCTGATTCAGTTGAAAATATCGCCACAACGCTTTGCTTTGCACTCCTCCATCTAACTGTTGCACCATTCAAAGTAAATATGTATCCATATTGAGATTTATAATCATCCGGATCGACGTTCCAACTAGCATTGGTGTAACCATTAACAACGAGTTGTTCATCACCTCCATAAGAAAGAACCATATCCTTAGTTCTTGTCAAGTACTTAAGGATGTTTTTGACTGCTGTCCAATGGTCCACCCCTGGATCACTTTGATATCTGCTAGTAAAACTAACAACATATGCAATGTCGGGTCTAGTACATAGCATGGCATACATGATAGATCCTATGGCTGAGGCATAGGGAGTCTTACTCATCCTTTCTCTAGCTTTTGCCGTAGCAGGACTTTGAGTTTTACTCAAGGTCGTATTGGGCAACATGGGCAAGAACCCTTTATTGCTATCTTCCATTCCAAACCTCTTTAGAACTTTGTCCAAATATGTACTTTGTGACAATGATATTAGGCGTCTCGATCTATCTCTATAAATCTTTATGCCCAATATGTAAGCAGCTTCGCTAAGATCTTTCATTGAAAAACTATTATTCAAATAATCCTTGAAACTATTAAGAAGGTCTACATCATTCCCAATCAACAATATGTCATCCACATATAGTACTAGGAATGCTACAGAGATCCCACTCACTTTATTGTAAATACAAGCTTCTCCATAAGTTTGTATAAAACCAAAACTTTTGATTACCTTATCAAAATGTTGATTCCAACTTTGGGATGCTTGCTTCAATCTATAAATGAACCGTTGAAGTTTGCATACCTTTTTAGCATCTTTAGGATCGACAAAACCTTTGGGTTGTACCATATACAACTCTTCATCAATGTCTCCATTGAGGAACGCCGTTTTGACATCCATCTGCCATATCTCATAATCATAATATGCAGCGATTGCTAACAAAATCCTTACAGACTTTAGCTTCGCTACCGGTGAGAAAGTCTCATCGTAGTCAACTCCTTGAATTTGTCGAAACCCTTTCGTGACAAGTCGAGCTTTATAGACGGTTACATTACCATCAGCATCTGTTTCTTCTTGAAATTCCATTTATTCTCGACAGCTTTCCGGCCATCCTGTAAGTCCACCAAAGTCCATACTTGGTTTTTGTACATAGTTCCAATCTCGGATTTCATGGCTTCTTGCCATTTATTGGAATCTGGGCTCATCATCGCCTCCTCATATGTCGTAGGGTTGTCGGTGTTATCCACCAACATGACACTCATAACGGGATCATACCAATCGGGAGTTGTATGAGTTCTCTTTGACCTGCGAGGTTTCGTAGTAACTTCAACCAAAGTTTCATAATCAACAGCATTAGCTTCCTCTCTTATTGGTGTAGGCGCCACAGGAACTACTTCCGGTGCTACACTACTCTCAAATCTGAGAGAAGGTTCGACAACATCGTCAAGTTCTACTTTCCTTCCAGTCACTTCTTTCGAAAGAAACTCCTTTTCTAGAAAGGATCCATTCTTGGCAACAGAGATTTTTCCCTCGGATCTATGATAGAAGGTATACCCAATAGTTTTCTTCGGGTATCCTATGAAGACGCATTTTTCCGCTTTGGGTTCAATTTTGTCACGCTGTAACTTCTTGACATAAGCTTCGAAACCCCAAACTTTAAGGAACGACAATTTAGGTTTCTTTCCAAACCATAATTCATACGGTGTCGTTTCAACGGATTTAGATGGTGCCCTATTTAAAGTGAATGCGGATGTTTCTAATGCATAACCCCAAAATGACAAAGGTAGATCTGTAAGTGACATCATAGAATGAACCATATCTAAGAGAGTTCGATTACGATGTTCGGACAGACCATTACGTTGTCGTGTTCCCGGCGGTGTCAATTGTGAAAGTATTCCGAATTTCTTAAAATGCTCGCCAAACTCGTAACTTATATTTTCACCTCCACAATCAGATAATGGAAACTTAATCTTCTTGTTACGTTGATTCTCCACTTCACTTTGAAATTCCTTAAACTTCTTAAAAGTTTTGAACTTATGTTTCATGAAATAGATATAGCCATATCTACTCAAGTCATCCGTGAAAGTAAGAACATAACGATAACCACCGCACGATGCTACACTCATCGGGCCACACACATCGATATGTATGATTTCCAATAAGTCTGTAGCTCGCTCCATCATGCCAGAAAATGGAGTCTTAGTCATTTTACCCATCCGACATGCTTCGCATCTTTCAAGTGATTCAAAATCAAGTGATTCAAGAAGTCCATCGAAATGGAGTTTCTTCATACGTTTCACTTCAATGTGACCAAGACGACAGTGCCACATATAGGTTGAGCTATCGCTTAATTTCAAATGCTTAGCTTCTATATTATGAACATGTGTATCACTACAATCGAGAATCAATAAGAATAGACCATATATCAAAGGCGCATGACCATAAAATATATTAATCATATAAATCGAACAACCATTATTCTCAGGCTTAAATAAGTAAACCTTGTAATAAAAATGATCTGGATATAATGTCCATGCTCAATGCAGGCACCAAATAACAATTATTTAAGTATAAAACTAATCCCGATGGTAGATGAAGAGGGAGCGTGCCGACCGCGACCACATCAACCTTTGATCCGTTTCCAACGTGCATCGTCACCTCGTCTTTCGCTAGTCTTCGTTTATTCTGTAGCACCTGATTCGAGTTACAAATGTGAGCAACTGAAACAGTATCAAATACCCAGGCACTACTACAATTACTAGAAAGATACACATCAATAACATGTATATCGAATATACCTTTCTTCTTGATGTTACCGTTCTTTAGATCTGCAAGTACTTGGGGCAATTCCGCTTCCAATGACCCTCTCCCTTGAAGTAAAAGCACTCAGTATCAGGCTTAGGCCCAGCCTTGGTTTTTTCGTCGGCGCGGTAGCTTTCTTACCACCCTTCTTGAAGTTTCCCTTTTTCTTGGACTTGCCTTGCCTTTTGAATTTGGTGGTCTTATTGACCATCAACACTTGGTGCTCTTTCTTAATCTCCACTTCCGCAGATTTCAACATGGAGAAGAGTTCAGGCAACAACTTGTCCATGTTTTGCATATTGTAGTTCATTCACAAAGTTCTTGTAACTTGGTGGTAGTGATTGGAGGACGCGGTGAATCCCCAAAGCATTAGGAATCACTATACCCAAGCTTTGGAGTTTACTAGCGTGCCCAGACATCTTAAGCACATGCTCACTGACGGAGCTGCCCTCTTCCATCTTGTAGTTAAAGAACTTTTCAGAAGCTCCATAACTCTCAACTCCCGCATGAGCCTCAAACATCATTCTGAGCTTGCGGACAATATCATGTGGGTCAAAGTTCTGGAACCTTTTTTGAAGCTCCGATTCCAAACCATACAATATAGCACACTGGACTATGGAGTACTGATTCTTCCGAGTGAGGAAAACATTCTTCACCTCATCGGTAGCGTCAGTTGCAGGCGGGTCACCCAGCGGTGCATCCATCACATAGGTCAAATTACTGGCATTGAGGACAATACTCCAGTTGCGGAACCAATCCGCGAAGTTGCTTCCATTGTTTTTCAACTTTTCTTTCTCTAGGAACGACATTAAAATTGATGGTAGGGGCCGCCATTGATCTACAACATATTTGCAATAGTTTAGACAAAGTTTATGACAAAACGAGTTCTAATTAATAGTTAAATTAATCTAGGTGAACTCCCACTCAAAACAATATCCCTCACATTTTTTTAGTGATCACATGAACCAAATCCAATACATCAAATCCGATCATCACGAGATATGATGTAGCTTAAATGGCAAACAATCAACATGTTCATCATATCTACTATATGACTCATGCTTTACCTTTCAGTGATCCGTGTTCCGAGACCATGTCTGTACATGCTAGGCTCGTCAAGGTTAACCTTAGTTTTTGCATGAGCAAATCTGGCTTGCTCCCGATATATGCATATGTTTATCCTATCACACTCGATCATCACGTGGTGCTTTGAAACGATGAGTCTTGGTAACGGTGCTAACTAAGGGTGAACACTTTACTTGATAATTTTGTGAGAGGGATCATCTTATAATGCTACTGTCGCGATCTCCATCTTATAATGCTACTACCATTATTCATCTTATAATTTTGTGAGAGGGATCATCTTATAATGCTACTACCATTATTCATAATATGTGATATGATATGGCCTTTCTTCTTGTGCTTCGGATCTCCATCTTCAAGCACGAACATGATCTCCATCATCACCGGCGTGGCGTCAAGGTCAATGGCGCCGCTCCATGGTTGTTGCCCACCAGCATTAACTATTACAACTACTTTGAATAATAGACACGCGGGTCTTAACGAAATTAAAAGACAACCATAAGGCTCCTGTCGGTTGCCAACTTACAATAAGGAACATTGCATACATCACATATAATCACAATCATGGCCATATCACATCACAGGACACCCCTGCAAGACAAAGTTAGACGCCTCTAATTTTCTTTGCATGTTTTACGTGGTTTGGGGCTTTCAATAAGTGTCGTTATAACTTACGAACAAGAACCACAACATTGATACTAATATTGTAAATTACCCGTTGCAAATTGAATCTTCACTATGTTGGGAGAAACAGGCACCAGCAAAGCCATTTATGCAATACAAGTTGCATGTCAAGCGTGGACCAAGTCTCATGAACGATGTCATGTAAGGTTAGCCCGGGCCGCTTCATCCCACCATCCCGCAAGATGCAAAGTACACAATAAGCAATCGACAACAAAAGCATCAACGCCAACAATGACCATTGTGTTTTACTCGTGCAACAGATCTACATATAGACATGGCTCTGATACCACTGTAGGGGTTCATAGCATGGAAAACAAAAAAAATCTACCATATGAACACACACAAGCCAAGATCTATCTACTAAATTGTAGCAACGAGTTGATAGAGTACTCACCCTTGAAGATTCCAAAGCGGTTAACGAGAGCAGATTCTCGTGGATGATGTAATCGTTCACTTGTCGATCTATAGATCGCGTAGACGATCCTTCCGGCGTCGCGTTCCGGCAACGCTTCCGCCACACGTTCGGTACTCGATGAAGACCTTCCTCTCCCTTGTTCCAACAGGAATGGAGGTTGTAGTTCTCTCCTCGTGATTCCGGCAGCATGATGACATGGTGTCGGAAGTAGTGGGAAGATCCCTCAGGGATTCGCCTAAGCCGGAGCGGGTTGTGGTGGATAATTAGGGTTTACGGTGATCTAGGGTTTAGAGGCCGGAGAGGAGGCGTGTCCAGCGGCGACTATGGCGGCGGCGGCGCACTAGCGGCGGCGACTTGGAGGCGGGGTGGTGGTGTTGTGTGTAGAGGGGCAGACCCCTCCCCTCTATTTATGAGAGGGAGGGCAGCTTGTGAAAGGGAGTTTGAATCCTTCCCCAACTCCCTCTCCTACTAGGATTGTGGTGGAGGGAGAGAAGGATTCTCTTCTTCCTCCACTAAGAAACATTGTCCCAGTTTGACTTTTCAAACTTGCCTTTTGACTTACAATTTCGGAGTTTGATTTCACTCTTTATTTGCACATACCTTTGACCTAGGACATGATGCAAACATTCCACTTAGTCCTGACACATTCATGCACCCTTACCCTTCTGGTTCGGTGAACCTTCTAGACCCTTCTAGATCATTCCGGTAAAAACACCGGAATCATTCCCGAACTCCGGAATTGGACTTTCCTTATATGAATCTTATTCTCCGGACCATTCTAGATCTCCTCGTGATATCACGGATCCTATCCGAGACTCCTAACAACATTCGGTATCCCTAGTTACATTCAATATCTACTAAACAACATTGAATCCTTAAGTGTGTCTCCCTACAGTTCGTGAATTATGCAGACATGATCGAGACTCTTCTCCGATCAATAACCAATAGAGGAATCTGTAAATTCATATGGTTCCCACATATTTCTACGATTACTTTGCAATCGAATGAACCATTTACATACTATACCAATTTCCCTTTGTCTCGCGATATTTTACTTATCCGAGGTTTGATCGTCGATATCTCTGCATACCTAGTTCAACCTTGTTACCGATAAGTATTCTTTTCGTGTTCCCATGATATGTGATCCCTTGTGAGCCAGTCACATGATTGCAAGCTAATTGGATGACATTCCACCGAGAGGGCCCAGAATATATCTATCCGTCATATGGATGGACAAATCCCACTCTTGATCCATGTGCCTCAACACACATACTTTCCGAACACTCGATGCCACCGTTATAACCACCCAGTTACGGTGTGGTGTTTGATGTCATCAAAGCATCCTTCCGGTGATGGTGATTAGCATGATCTCATGGTCGAAGGAATTAGGTTACTATGCATCAGAAAGCTTATAGCAAACGAACTATTGAAATGACTTGATCTTTATGCTACGCTTATCTATAGGAGTATGTCCATCATACCATTATCCTAATGATATGATCTTGTTGTTAACAACATCTCTATGTTCATGATCCAGATACCATGATCATCTATTAACCAACAAGCTAGTATTATAAAGAGGCTTTACTAGGGACTCTAATTAAGTTTACAAATCACACAAATATTAATGTTTCCGGTTAATACTAGCATGAATGTAAACATTTGTCATAAACACAAAGATATAATAATAACTACTTTAATTATTGCCTCTAGGGCATATCTCCAACACGAAGAGCCAAAATATTACAAGAACAGGTCACTGACGACAAACATCAAACAACGGAAGGAAAATTATTCTAATAAGTATAGCAAACTTAACAAATGTCCTAAGAGGCCTTGAAGCATAACAATGACGTCCCAGTCCATAGATTTCAGGCTGCCGGCCGGGAACCCCAAGCTACTCGTCGGTGTCGATGTCATACCAAACTCATCTTCAGGGGAACACTTACTCTACTACAAAAGCACCAAAAAAGCAAGGGTGAGTACAGGGAGTACTCGGCAAGACTTATGGCTGTTGGAGCAGTTTTGCATAAAGTTGTCTTTGTTTGTAATACAAGAGGAAGAAGAATCTCGTCTAATCAGAATATTTTAAAAGGGGATAAGAGAGCGACATCTCTAAAGCATTGATCATCATGTCTTTGATATCCACCAAATAATCTTCATCGAACCTCATCTAGGATCACCCCTCGTACCCATGAGGAAGCATCCTTAAGCACACGTTGATCTACCAAGTTTTACGATTAGGTTCAAGTTATCTATGATCATCACGTCCGTTCCCAAGTCGTCTATAACCACGGACACGACTTTTCAAAAAGATTAATACCCTGCAGGGGTGTAAAACATTACCCACACGTACTAATCGACTCTTAATGCCACATGATTAGCCCTCTTCCTTGGAAGGATGACAGAGGGTGGTTAGGCATGACCTTTACCTTCCTTTCGTGAGACCATGAGTCATGCCCTGAGGGTGGTTCGACCGTAACGGGTCAAATCCCGAAGCCGGTCCCCAGAGATGTGAGGCGAGGTTGGTTCACCAAGGGCTCCATCAACCCCAAGCAACCCGATCCACGCTTCCCTATATGTTATGATGCACCTCCTTCACCTACTCTTTCAAAAACGTTTTCAATGAGTATGCCAAATGGAAAGCCTGAACTATGTGACTCATGGAATCTACTAGGCAAGTTAGTTACTCATGGGGTTTTCTAGGCCCCATGTGGTTGTATGCTCGTCTTGGTTCAAGAGGCAAGAAGTCGGTTCTTAGTGGTGGCATGCATGGGACTACAAAAACCATATCCCACCATGGCCTGCCATACAAGCTTTAGCATGTTTAACCTTTACCACTGATCTTACCTCATCAGTATATCGCGAACTCCTGTCATACTAGATTATATGCATCTGATACATCATATGGATGAACCAGTACTGACAGTTAAGCATGGCTAAGAAAGACACCGGTATAATCTCTAGTAGTGCACACAAGCCAAACCTAGTTATGCTAGGAGTAGTGGTTTAGGTAATATAATCTCAAAGGGAGTAATGCAATAGATAGGATACTTTATATATCGATAAAAGACCACAGTAGAATCCTATGCAGCATGGCAAGAATTGAAATATTTTAATAACATGGGTTTATATCATGATGGGGTTATACTTGCCTTTGCCAGTTGATAACCAATAAACAGATCTTCAGAAGCCTTGTACTTGAATTGGTTATAGTTGGTCGAGTATTGTTCATAAATCTCCGATGGTATCGATCTCGGACTCGTTCTCGATGTCATATTCTACTGGGAAGAACCAAACACCGGAAAGAAAGGGAATCAATCAACACATGGAATCGATGCAATTCTCAACCAAGGATTATGACATGACAAGTTAAATTGTACTGAAATATAACCCTAAGTCATGCTTGACAATTTAAATAGGGTTCCAAGGGGTATAGAGCCTAATTTGGAGAAACATCGTATGCATATGAGAGGGGTTGATTTGTTCTTCTAACAAACTTATTAATTGAAGTTTCTTATCAATGCATGATTATAGATTTAAAAGATAGATATTTTTTTTCTAATCATATATTATTTGCATTTTTCAGATAAATAGATATTTAGTTATTGAATTTACAAGATTATATCATTTTCAGAAATTATTAAACCGGTTAAAAACCTTTACTGCATCATCATTACATCAGCATGGGAAGTTAAAACATTTTACACAGGGGCTGTCCCTAGCCACTATCACTGACTGTTGGGCCTAGAGCCACATAAGCAGCCACACTAGTGGGTGGGACCAGGGGCCGGTTTGACCGGGTTGAATGCATGCGCTGGCATCGAGATGACGTCAGCACGATGTCATATCGGCGGTGGCTCTCAGATCAGTGTCGGGGTGAGCGGCTAGCATGGATGCGTGTGTTCGAGCCACGTGAGCAAGGCGATCAAGATAGAGGCGGAGCCTCCCGGATTTGGTCACCGGAGCGGGCTCAACGATGATGACTGGAGGCCGCGCATGACGGAACAGAGCTGGGGCTCAAAATAGGAAGTGAGGAAAAGAGGGTAAGCATGCTTAGGCACCGGAGGCTCACCCTCAACGTGTGTATGGCCTCAACGAGGACGGATGAGGTCGGAAGCATCGGTAATGGCAATGGCAGGCGGCGTTAGGGTGGGGGGAGATAACGTCGATGGTGACGATTCAGAGCACCTGCTCGATTCCTTCAGCGGGGAAGTAGAGGGCGGCAAGGCGGAGCTCCAGGATCCATTAGTTGGGATTGGGCAGCCGTAGACGGCGGGGCGACGTGGTGTCTACGTCTAGGATTTCGTCCAGGGAGAGAACGAGAGAGGGAACGAGCCCGGGGAGAGTGAGAGGATAGAGGTGAGAGAGAGGGCGTCGTAGCAGTCTTATCTCCTCTAGAACAACAGCGGAGCGAGGATCTTGGCGTGGCGATGATTGACGGTGGTGGCACGCGCATGCAGCAGGTTCCAGCTGGAGAAGATGATAAACATTTTGCAGAAACCCCCTAGGAAAAC
The DNA here is from genome assembly GCA_916181665.1 of Avena sativa. NCBI lineage: Eukaryota > Viridiplantae > Streptophyta > Magnoliopsida > Poales > Poaceae > Avena > Avena sativa. The sequence goes on along the minus strand of OV702282.1, from coordinate 232,414,949 downwards.
AGAAAACAACCCGGGATGCCTTCCTGCTGAAGGTTTTGTTAAAAACTCTCTGGAGTTTTATAAAATAGAGTAAAACAACTAGAGAAACTCTAAATTCATTTAATTTTTAATTCTTTTTACCCCTTTGAGTAGTTTGCGATAATTTGGTGATCCCAAAATACACCAACTTGTTGAAGCTTTATATAAAATAATTGTGTCTTCCCTTAACCAATTTGGAAGGAACACGAGTCTCATTTGAAGTGTTTTGAGAGGATTCAAATATAGAGCACTCATAGATAGATTTAGGGTTTTGCTTTCTTTTACTTTCTTGCATGCATTTTTAAAAAAATACGATGCTTATAAATGCACAACAACCCTAACTAAGATTAACTAAAATTGGGGTGTTATAGCTCTATCCCCCTTACGAGAATCTCGACCCGAGATTCCTAAAGTAGGAAGAGAGAGAAGGAAACAGAGTCACTCTAAGGATACGAGGGAAACACACTAAACAACACATAGAGTATCTCATGGTCAACTCATGGATGGAGTGTTCAAAAAAACTCTGAGATGACAAACATGAAACACGTCAAGGTAGAGAAAGAAACAAGAGGAGAATCTTTCAAGTTGTTAGATAGATGGTCTTCATAAGGGGTTGAGACCATGGAGCTTCAGAAGAGTTTAAGCTTCTAAAGAGGGGAGCTTACAACAGAAAGAGCATGTCCAAAGACTTCGATAGGGAACCTCTACTAAATGGCTTAAGTAGAGATTTTAGGTTGCAGCAATATGGATCAACAAAACCAAGCGGTTGAACTACTTTTGAAACAGAAGGGTCACCTTTTCGTTCAACAGAAGACCAATACATTAAGGTTGTTTTATCGTAGAGGATGTGGGGGTTCGTAGCATGGGAAACAAAAAAAATTCTATCGCATTAACACATACAAGCCAATATCTATCTACTAGATTGTAGCAACGAGTCGATAGAGTACTAACCCTCAAAGATCCAAAGCAGTTAACGAGATCGGATTCTCGTGGGTGATGCAGTTGTTCACTTCCGATCTCAAGATCGCGTAGACGATCCTTCCGGCGCCTTGTTCCGACAGCGCTCCCGTGGTCGGTCACACGTCTGGTACTCGATGAAAACCTTCCTCTCCCTTGTTCCAGCAGGCAAAGAAGGTTGTAGCTCTCTCCTCGTGATTCCGGTTGCACGACGGTGTGTTGTCGGAAGTAGAGGGGAGATCCCACAGGGCTTCGCCTAAGCCGATGCGAGTATGGTGGAGTAGAGAGAGCCCCAACGGTCTAGGGTTTAGAGGTGGCTAGCAACTAGGGTTTAGCTAGTCGATAGTTGTTTCGAGGAGGATCTAGAGGCGGCGACTTGGGGGGGGGGGGTTGTTGGAGATATGCCCTAGAGGCAATAATAAAAATGGTTATTATTATATCTTTGTGTTTATGATAAATGTTTACATTCATGCTATAACAATATTAACCGGAAACATTAATACTTGTGTGATTTATAAACTAAATTAGAGTCCCTAGTAAAGCCTCTCTGTAATACTAGCTTGTTGGTTAATAGATGATCATGGTTTCCCGATCATGAGCATTAAGATGTTGTTGACAACAAGATCATATCATTAGGAGAATGGTATGATGGACATGCTCCTATAGATAAGCGTAGCATTAAGATCAAGTCATTTAAATAGTTCGTTTGCTATAAGCTTTCTGATACATAGTAACCTAATTCCTTCGACCATGAGATCATGCTAATCACCATCACTGGAAGGATGCTTTGATGACATCAAACACCACACCATAACTGGGTGGCTATAAAGGTGGCATTGAGTGTTCGGAAAGTATGTGTTGAGGCACATGGATCAAGAGTAGGATTTTTCCATCCATATGACGGATAGATATACTCTGGGCCCTCTCGATGGAATGTCATCCAATTGGCTTGCAAGCATGTGACTGGCTCACAAGGGATCACTGAAGGGAATATGCCCGAGAGGCAATAATAAAGTGGTTATTATCGTATTCCTTATTTATGATAAATGTTTATTGTACATGCTATAATTGTATTAATACGGAAACGTTAATACATGTGTGTTTAATAAACAAACAGAAAGTTCCTAGTTATGCCTCTCTCATAAACTAGCTCGTTGATTAACAAGATGATCAAGGTTTCCTGATCATGGACATTGGATGTTGTTAATAACGGGATCACAACATTAGTGTAATGATGTGATGAACATTCATCCGAAGTATAGCATTACGATCAAAGTCATTGAGTTTATATTGCTATAACAACTTACGAAGTGATCCTAATCCTTAGACCATGAGATCATGTCAATCACTAACACCGGAAGAGTTTCTTGATAACATCAAACGTCACACCGTAACAGGGTGATTATAAAGATGGATTCAGAACTAATAAAGTGTTATGTTGAGGCCCATGGATCGAGAGTGGAATTTGTTCATCCCGATGACGGATAGATATGCTCTGGGCCCTCTCGGTGATATCACATTGATTAGCTTGCAAGCAAGTGATTTGATCACTAGAATGTTATATCACGGGAACGAGAAAAGAGTACATGTCGGTAACGAGATCAAACTAGGTATGGAGATACCGATGATCGAATCTCGGACATGTAATATATCGCGAAACAAAAGGATTAAGATACTAGCGTAAAAGGTTCCGACGATCACAAGAAAGTCATCGTTGAATGTGTGGGAGTCAGTATGGGTCTCCAGATCCCGCTTCTGATTATTGATCCGAGAGGGGTCTCGATCATGTCCACATTATTCACGAACCGTAGGGTGACACACTTAAGAGACACCGACATCCAATTGGAGCAAAAGTTTCATGCCGAAAGAATAAACAAGCGCAGGAATTTATTTCACTAGATACCGAAACAGGTTTTCGGGTGAAATTGCATAAAGTGGTTATGCATGTGAAATGGAATTCTAGCAAGGGGTTATCTGTGAATGTTTGTCATTAAAGTAATTGACAAAATTCTGAATAAAATAAAAGAGTTTTATTTAATGAGAGTTTGCATTAAATTTGGTGGAAATTTAATGGGAATTTGAGTGGACTTTTGAGTGGGGGGAATTTAAAGGGCATTTTGTGAGTGGAGTGTCCACCCACATGAATGAAGGAGGGGAGGGGGCAGCCCCCATGGCCGGCGGCCACCCCTTGGGTGCCCCCCCTCCTCCTATAAAAGGACCCCCCCCCCTCCTCACTTGTCTCACACACCTCCTCGTGAAGGATCTCTCTCCCCCTCTAGAATTTATTCCCCATGGTCTCGGACTAGCGAGATACATGTTCCCGGTGGCTTTTCGGCAAGAAAGAGTTGTGCTTCCGCTGCATCGCTGGAGCAAGGAGGCGGAGGTTGCTCGGTGCCTCGAACGTGTGTGCGAGCACGGATGCGCTGCTGTTTTGCGGCGCTAGGACTTCCTCTCGATCTTGAGATCGGCAAGAGATCGTCTACATCAACCACGAGTTTGGACTCGTTAAGCTTTGTCGGTCTTCAAGGGTATGTTCTCTACGGATATACATCCGCCCGTTGTTTGTATCTAGTAGATAGATCTTGGTACATAGTTGTTCCCATCGTAGGAAAATTTTTGTTTTCTATGCTGCGAACCCTACAGTGGTATCAGAGCCGGATCTATGCGTAGATGCTTTGCACGGGTAGTACACATATGAGTATGTGGGCGATGATGATCATTTTATTGCTTCTTAGTTGTACTTTGGATATTGGCGGCATAGTGGGATGAAGCGGCCCGGACAAACTTTACATGTCCTCGCACATGAGACCTGTTCCACGCTTGACATGCAACTAGTTTTGCATAAGTGGCTAGCGGGTGTCTGTCTCTCCTACTATAGTCAATATCTAATTTGCAACGAGTTGTCAACAATTTGGTTATCCTCATTGTGGTTCATGTTCGTAGGTAAGAACGGTTCTATCTCGAAAGCCCTAATCCACGTAAAACTTGCAATGGATAAATTAGAGGCGTCTAGTTTAGATTGTTGCTGGGGTAGTGTTATGATATGGTAGTGTTGTAAGTAGAAGTATGAGATGATACTCTTACAACACACATAGCGTGTAAACTCCATAGACCTTGGATTTAAACATATAGGTATGATAGTGATCATACCACGATGCACATGATAGAGATCATCTGCGGGAACCATAACATTTCACTAATAAACATGTGATGTTTGATAGCATCTTATATTGCTTGTTTGGCGTTTTATTAGCAAAATAAGATGATCCCTCATTTAGATATCAAGATAAGAATGTGTTCTTCCTTAAGTATGCACCGACAATGTTTCGTCGCTTCAAGACATCACGTGATGATCGGGTGTACTTGAATCCACGAGCATATCTCGGGTGTAAGACAGTTACACACGCGAATACTAAGGTTCTTACTTGACGAGCCTAGCATGTACAGACATGGCCTCGGAACACGGACCGAAAGGTTAAGCATGAGTCATATGTTTTGATATGTTGACCATTTGATGCTCGCCTTTGAAGCTATACCGACTCACATGATGATCGAACTTGGTGTAGTGGATTTGGTTCATGTAATCACCAAAAAGACACGAGGGATGTCGTTTTTTGAGTGGGAGTTTATTTCTAATTTGGATTAGTAGAACTCAATTTATCATAAATTAAATCAAAGTGAATTTGCATAATTTGTTGTAGTCATTGGCATTCGTTCACCGCCTTATACTTAGTTATAATTGAGATAATAGAACTATAGAATTCTGGATATATACTTTACGAACTGGTATCGTATTGTGTTGAGTGTCAATCTAAAGTTTAAAGTCCTATTGCAAACTTTCAGCAAACTCTATTTACTCCGGGAAATTTAATAGTTGGTATTAAATCGAGAGTAACAATTCCAGTGTTAGTATCTTAAGTATCATGTTTGCCTCCACGATTCTTGATTGTTTTAATATCAAGTTTATCTAGGAGCTGAAAGAATTGTTTCAGAAACCATCATGTGTGGCAGATATAATGATATCTGAAACAATGTTTTGGTTGCAATATGATAGAGTATAATATATGTTCTCATATTGGATGAGAATTTGCGAAGGTTGGAGATGCTAGATATCCTAATCATCCAAAAGGGTTTTGGAAAGTAATGTTATACTCACGATTCGCCTTTATAAGCTAAAGTAGCTTGATCATGAAAGTCGTCATGATAAGGGTGAATAGAATATGTATGTAAAATGTTTACTACACTAAAAGATTACTAAAGAATGGATTTTGAAAGAATACCGATCATTTGATGATGGTGATCTACTTCAAAGTGCAAGTCCAAAGGTATTATTATTTGAATATACACGCTTTGGACTATGTGTCATGTATATGGCGCCACTTTTGATGTTGATAAATTCTTTTAAAAGGAAAAGGAAATGCTGAAAGAGAATCTATAAAATATATTTGGCAGAAAAGAAAAGATTGGAAATATCCAATTTAGGTATATATATGATATACATGTTATGGTTGTATTCTTTGCTTGTTAAACAATGTGGTTCTTGGGTATTGGATACCGAATTGGTTGGTATGAAATGTCATACGGAACAACGCAATTCATGAACCACAATGACCTAAGTAACTAGCAAGAGAATATGTGATGATGTTCATCGAAAACAAACAAACCGTTGTTTGTATTTCTCATTGACATCAAAGCTTGACTTCAAGATTTGTTTTAATAATTGTTATTTAAATCAGGTATTATGAGAACAAAGGTTGTTCAAATAATTATCGTGTTCCATATAAGATGGATGATTTATAAATCTAGTTGGAGAAATCACATCCATAAAACCTAATGCTAAAATGTCGCAAGACAAATGATTGAAATATCACTTACGAAGTGACATCGCCGTTTAAATTATATTGGAAAGAAAACATGAAGAATCTCCATATTCATGGATTTTTGGAGTTTTTGATTTGATCAAGTGACGCTTGTGAGACTTTCCTCGGGATAATTAAAAACTTCGTTCAAAGGCCAAAGAAGAACGAACGACTAAAATATTGGAATTTATACATATCGATGTATGTAGTCCATTATGTGTAGTCGTAAGCGATGAGTTTCAACTTCATATGCTTTCTCCGAAAATTTGAGTGAATGTTCACTTAATGAGAAAGAAGTATGAAATATTTGAAAAACGTTTCAAAGACTTTCAAGATGAAGTGAAAATCATTGTAACAAGAAAATAAATGGTTTATGATTTTATCATAAGGGATTTATTTGAGTTACAAGTGTAACAAGAAAAATAAATGAATTATGATTTTATTATAAAAGGGATTTATTTGAGTTACAAGTTTAGCAAAACACCTAGATTTACATCTCCCGAAACACCATAGGAATATGGAGTGTTTGAGATTTGTAAGGAAACCTTGTTTGACATGGTTGGATCAAAGGTGTTATTTATAAAACTGCCATTATGTTTTAAAAGATTAAAGCTTTAGAGACTACCGCTTTTACACTGAAAAGAGCTCCATCTTGATCCGTTGAAATGACACCATATGAGTTATGTTTGGGGTAAAACCCAAGTTGTCCTTTCTTAAATTTTGGTATGCTAAACATAAGTAAGATGTTTACAACCGAAGTCGGATGAGCATGTCTTTGTAGGTTATTTCGAATAACAATTGGTTATTCCTCCATAACACCAAAGACAAAAGGGTTTGTCGCTTGAAACGTGAAGTTTCTTGAAGAAGGAATTTTTCATAAATGTTAAGTGGGAGGACAATAGAACTTTGATAAGGTTAACGAACCTTAGCTAAATGTGCTGAGTTGCGCAGCGCCGGAAATGGTTCCGGAGGCTGCCATAATGCTCATAGCTTATGTGCCTCAAAGGTTGTGGTCACGGAGATCTAAGTTCTTATTGAACCAAGTCGGCCGGATAAACAATCAAATACTAAGATTTGAGAGTAAATCATTATTGTTTGACAATGATGAACCGACTATATGCAAAGAAGCGATGATGGGCCCTGACTCCGTCAAATGGCTTGAAGCCATAAAATCCGTGATAGTTCCATACATGAGAAATCAAGTTTTGAACTTGGAATACCCTCCGGAAAGGTGTAAAAACCTATGGGTCGTATTTGGATCTATAAAGAAACAGACATGGATGTTTCACATCTATGAAATAGTCGAGATGTCGTAAAGTATTTTACGACAATGTTCAAGGAGTTGACTATGACAAGATTTGATCTTTCATAGCGATATTTAGTCTGGACGGATTAAAGTAGCAACCACTACATATAATTTGGTATATGATAGATGAATAAACAAAACAAAGTTCTTTTAATAGAATGGTTACCTAGGACGTGTACATGACACGATCCAAAGGGTTTTGTTAATTCAAAGGATGCTAAAAGGGCATGCAAACTTTAATGGTTGAAGTAAGCATCGCGGAGTTGGAATCTTCACCGTGATGAAAAGGAGTTTTCATCAGGAGACGATGAAGATGCTTGCATTTGCAAGAAATTAAGTGGGAGCGCTAAGACATATTTCTAATACATTATGTGGAGGACATCTTGTTGATTGGAAATGATGTATCTTTTATTGACAAAGGTTAAGAATTTCATTTTGATGAAAGACTTAGGCAAAACCCGAATATTTAGCGTGAATGTCTATAGTGGATAGACTGTGACGCCAATATGGTTGTGCCAAACGTACATATATGAGATATTGAAGGAGTTCAATATAGAAACGACAAGAAACAGTTCTTGTTGCATGGAAAGGAATTGTATCAAGATTCAAGTGTATCGACACTTGATAAGTGAAACAAGATTCAAGTGTTTTGACACTTGATGAGTGAAACCACGAGAATGTTTTGATCAATCATACCATGATATGTACACATCCAGATATGTCCTATGCTCTAAGTGTTATGAGCATATACCAGAATGAATCATAAAATGATCATTGGACGATAGTGAGGATATTCTTATGATCTTTTGGAAGAACTAAGAATATATTTGTGTAGAGGTGACAAACAATTACAAATAGTTCATTGTAAAGCGTTACATTGATACTAGTTTTGATACAAATTAAGTTTATCTCAATTTAAACTATGAGTGGCACAATGAAATGGAAAGAAAGTTTCCATGATGGATTTGGAAGAGTTCCAAAGTTAAGACATTGTGACGAATACTACAACAAAAGGCTAAGTATATGACTGCTATAGTAGCAGCAAAGGAGGGAATTTGTGTCAAGAAGTTTGTTATCAAACTAAGGTGTGGTTCGCAACGGGCTAACACTAAAGATATATTGTATGACAATAGTATCGACGTGTTTTAACCCCAAGGAACTAAAGGTCTCAACGAAAGACCAAATTTATACAATTCCATCTCATTGGAGAATGAGTGATGCGTGAAGACGCAAAGACATGCAAATACACACGGACCTGAAAGCGTCAGATCCGTAGATTATGTTAACCACTTGCAATTGCGTATATGGAACACCAGAAAGCCATAGGTGTTCAATACACAAAGTTCTCAAACTAGATTATTGTCTCTAGTGCAAGTGGGAGACTGAAGGGAATATGCCCGAGAGGCAATAATAAAGTGGTTATTATCGTATTCCTTATTTATGATAAATGTTTATTGTACATGCTATAATTGTATTAATACGGAAACGTTAATACATGTGTGTTTAATAAACAAACAGAAAGTTCCTAGTTATGACTCTCTCATAAACTAGCTCGTTGATTAACAAGATGATCAAGGTTTCTTGATCATGGACATTGGATGTTGTTAATAACGGGATCACAACATTAGTGTAATGATGTGATGAACATTCATCCGAAGTATAGCATTACGATCAAAGTCATTGAGTTTATATTGCTATAACAACTTATGAAGTGATCCTAATCCTTAGACCATGAGATCATGTTAATCACTAACACCGGAAGAGTTTCTTGATAACATCAAACGTCACACCGTAACAGGGTGATTATAAAGATGGATTCAGAACTAATAAAGTGTTATGTTGAGGCCCATGGATCGAGAGTGGAATTTGTTCATCCCGATGACGGATAGATATGCTCTGGGCCCTCTCGGTGATATCACATTGATTAGCTTGCAAGCAAGTGATTTGATCACTAGAATGTTATATCACGGGAACGAGAAAAGAGTACATGTCGGTAACGAGATCAAACTAGGTATGGAGATACCGATGATCGAATCTCGGACATGTAATATATCGCGAAACAAAAGGATTAAGATACTAGCGTAAAAGGTTCCGACGATCACAAGAAAGTCATCGTTGAATGTGTGGGAGTCAGTATGGGTCTCCAGATCCCGCTTCTGATTATTGATCCGAGAGGGGTCTCGATCATGTCCGCATTATTCACGAACCGTAGGGTGACACACTTAAGAGACACCGACATCCAATTGGAGCAAAAGTTTCATGCCGAAAGAATAAACAAGCGCAGGAATTTATTTCACTAGATACCGAAACAGGTTTTCGGGTGAAATTGCATAAAGTGGTTATGCATGTGAAATGGAATTCTAGCAAGGGGTTATCTGTGAATGTTTGTCATTAAAGTAATTGACAAAATTCTGAATAAAATAAAAGAGTTTTATTTAATGAGAGTTTGCATTAAATTTGGTGGAAATTTAATGGGAATTTGAGTGGACTTTTGAGTGGGGGGAATTTAAAGGGCATTTTGTGAGTGGAGTGTCCACCCACATGAATGAAGGAGGGGAGGGGGCAGCCCCCATGGCCGGCGGCCACCCCTTGGGTGCCCCCCCTCCTCCTATAAAAGGAGCCCCCCTCCTCACTTGTCTCACACACCTCCTCCTGAAGGATCTCTCTCCCCCTCTAGAATTTATTCCCCATGGTCTCGGACTAGCGAGATACATGTTCCCGGTGGCTTTTCGGCAAGAAAGAGTTGTGCTTCCGCTGCATCGCTGGAGCGAGGAGGCGGAGGTTGCTCGGTGCCTCGAACGTGTGTGCGAGCACGGATGCGCTGCTGTTTTGCGGCGCTAGGACTTCCTCTCGATCTTGAGATCGGCAAGAGATCGTCTACATCAACCACGAGTTTGGACTCGTTAAGCTTTGTCGGTCTTCAAGGGTATGTTCTCTACGGATATACATCCGCCCGTTGTTTGTATCTAGTAGATAGATCTTGGTACATAGTTGTTCCCATCGTAGGAAATTTTTTGTTTTCTATGCTGCGAACCCTACAATCACATATCACGGGAACGAGAAAAGAGTACTTATCGGTAACGAGGTTGAACTAGGTATGTGTGGTGACCCAGCATACCACTGCATGTTGTAGTATACTATAGTCGTGGACATAACACTCACGGAGTACCGTTCCGCAAATATTACATCCTCAGAGTGGTACAACAGAAACAAAGCGGGTCCACAACATACATTGTTATTATTACAATTAGAAATTTACATGACGACTTTGAGATCCTCCTAGGTCCATAGAGGTATCCCGATGACTCAGGGCTAAACTATAATAACTCGAAGAACATAATAAAGAAACAACTAAGGTTTATACGGGATTTAATATAGATAGGGGATAGAGATCTATGCTACTGGACTAGATCACTATATATGCTACATCTATACTTCAGATACGTCGGTCTCCATTTCATAGATGTTTTTGTAATTGTTCCCTTCGACGCTTCCGGATACTTCTGGTTCTTCATAGCGGAATTCTTCTTGGTCTTCAATTGGATATAGTTTTTCCTCTTCTTGACCGTTATTGTTAGAATCTAGCAAGGGTTAAGAAGATACGTTGGATACGTTCGGGAAAGATTCCGATGTTTTCATCGGAGAGGATCTAGAAGGTTCTAGAAGGTTCACCGACCCGGAAGGAGAATGGTCCATGAATGTGTCATGGGTAAGTGGAATGATTGGATCATATCCTAGGTCACTTGGTGTGGCCATTTGCAAGAGAGAATTAAAGCTCTAAATTGAAAGTCAAACGGGAAGTTTGAGAAGTCAAACTGAAACAATGGTTTCCTAGTGGGAGAAGAAACAAGTCCTTCTCTCAATCTAACTTGGGTTTGGGTTTGGATTCAAACCCAAACCTCCCAAGGCTGCCCCCCTCTCATAAATAGAGGGGGAGGGCTGCCCCAAAGCACACAAGAGCCAAGGCCTCCCCACACCCGCGCCACCGCCGTGCCCAAGCCGTGGCAACGCTGCCGCCGCCAGCTGCCGTCGTCGACACCTCCTCCTCCTCCCGGTATTCTAAACCCTAGATCACCGAGAAACCCTAATCCACCATAACTCGCACCGTCTTAGGCGAAGCCCTGCGGGATCTTCCCTCTACTTCCGACACCACGCCGTCGTGCTGCCGGAATCGCGAGGAGAGAACTACAACCTCCGCTGCCTGCTGGAACAAGGGAGAGGAAGGTCTTCATCGAGTACCAAACGTGTGACCGACTGCGGAAGCGCTGCCGGATCGCAGCGCCGGAAGGATCGTCTATGCGATCTTGAGATCGGCAAGTGTACGACTACATCACCCACGAGAATCTGCTCTCGTTAACCGCTTTGGAATCTTCGAGGGTGAGTGCTTCTATCGACTCGTTGCTACAATCTAGTAGATAGATCTTGGCTTGTTTGTGTGCATGCGGTAGAAATTTTTTGTTTTCCATGCTACGAATCCCTACAGTGGTATCAGAGTCGTGTCTATATGTAGATCTGTTGCACGAGTAGAACACAATGGTCATTGTGGGCGGTGGTGCTTTTATTATCAATTGCTTTATGTGTACTTTGCATCTTGCGGTATGATGGGATGAAGCAGCCCGGGATAACCTTACATGACATCGTTCATGAGACTTGCTCCATGCTTAACATGCAACTTTTATTGCATAAGTGGCTTTGCGGGTGTTTGTCTCTCCCATCATAGTATAGATTCAATTTACAACGGGCACTTGATAGTTCAAGTATCAATGTTGTGGTTCTTGTTCGTAAGTTAGAACGACACTTATTGAAAGCCCCAAACCACGTAAAATATGCAAAGAAAATTAGAGGCGTCTAACTTTGTTTTGCAGGGGTGTGCTGTGATGTGATATGGCCATGATTGTGATTATATATGATGTATGCAATGTTCCTTATTGTAAGTTGGCAACCGGCAGGAGCCATATGGTTGTCTTTTAAATTCCATTAAGACCTGCGTGTATATTCAAAGTAGTTGTAATAGTTGATGCTGGTGGACGACAACCATGAAGCGACACCATTGAACTTGACGCCATACCAGTGATGATGGAGATCATGTTTGTGCTTGAAGATGGAGATCGGAAGCACAAGAATAAAGGCCATATCATATCACATATTATGAATTGCATGTGATGTTAATCCTTTTATGCATCTTGTATTGCTTAGTTCACGACTGTAGCATTATAAGATGATCCCTCAAGCACAAAAATTTCAAGTTTTAAAGTGTTCATCCTTAGTAAGCATCGTTGCTAAAGCTCGTTGTTTCAAAGCACCACGTGATGATCGGGTGTGTTAGATTCTACGAGTGTATACAATGTGAGCAAGCCAGATTTGCTCATGCGGAAGCTAAGGTTTGATCTTGACGAGCCTAGCATGTACAGACATGGTCTCGGAACACGGATCACCGAAAGGTAAAGCATGAGTCATATAGTAGATATGATGAACATGTTGATTGTTCGCCATTGAAGCTACATCAACTCTCGTGATGATCGGTTTTGATGTGGTGGATTTGGTTCGTGTGATCACTAAAACAATTTGAGGGATATTGTTTTGAGTGGGGGTTCACCTAGATTAATTTAACTATTAATTAGAACTCAATTTGTCATAAACTTAGTCTAAACTATTGCAAATATGTTGTAGATCAATGGCGGCCCCTACCATCAATTTTAATGCGCTCCTAGAGAAAGAAAAGTTGAAAAAACAATGGAAGCAACTTCGCGGATTGGTTCTGCAATTTGAGGATTGTCCTCAATGCTGGTAATTTGACCTATGTGCTGGATGCACCGCTGGGTGACCCGCCTGCAGCTAATGCTACCGATGAGGTAAAGAATGTTTTCCTCGCTCAGAAGAATCAGTACTCCACAGTTCAGTGTGCTATCTTGTATGGTTTGGAATCGGAGCTTCAGAAAAGGTTTGAGAACCATGACCCACATGATATTGTCCGTGAACTCAAAATGATATTTGAGGCTCACGCTGCAGTTGAGAGTTATGAGGCTTTTGAAAAGTTCTTTAACTGCAAGATGGATGAGGGCAGCTCCGTCAGTGAGCACGTGCTTAAGATGTCTGGGCACGCAAGAAAGCTTCAAAGCTTGGGTATAGTGATTCCTAATACTTTGGGGATTCACCGTGTCCTCCAATCACTACCACCAAGTTACAAGAACTTTGTGATGAACTACAATATGCAAAACATGGACAAGTCGTTACCCGACCTCTTCTCCATGTTAAAGTCTGCAGAAGTGGAGATCAAGAAATAGCACCAAGTGTTGTTGGTCAATAAGACCACCAAATTCAAGAATCAAGGCAAGTCTAAGAAAAAGGGAAACTTCAAGAAGGGTGGTAAGAAAGTTACCGCGTCGGCGAAGAAGACCAAGGATGGGCCTAAGCCTGATAGTGAGTGCTTTTACTGCAAGGGGGAAGGTCACTGGAAGCGGAATTGCCCAAAGTACTTGGGGGATTTGAAGAACGGCAACATCAAGAAGAAAGGTATATCCGATATACATGTTATTGATGTGTATCTCACTAGTACTCGTAGTAGTGCCTGGGTATTTGATACTGGTTCGGTTGCTCATATTTGTAACTCAAAACAGGTAATGCAGAATAAACGGAAGCTAGCGAAGAACAAGGTGACGATGCGAGTTGGAAATGGATCAAAGGTTGATGTGATCGCGGTCGGCACGCTACCTCTTCATCTACCATCGGGATTAGTTTTATACTTAAATAATTGTTATTTGGTGCCTGCGTTGAGCATGAACATTATATCCGGATCATGTTTATTGCGAGACGGTTACTTGTTTAAGTCCGAGAATAATGGTTGTTCAATTTATATGAGTAATATGTTTTATGCACATGCACCTTTGATAGATGGTCTATTCTTATTGAATCTCGATTGTGGTAATACACACATTAATAAAATTGAAGCTAAACGTTTGAAATTGAGCAAGAATTCAACCTATATGTAGCACTGTCGTCTTGGTCATATTGGAGTGAAGCGTATGAAGAAACTCCATTCCGATGGACTTCTTGAATCACTTGATTTCGAATCACTTGAAAGATGCGAAGCATGTCTGATGGGTAAAATGACTAATACTCCATTTTCTGGTATGATGGAGCGAGCTAAGGACTTGTTGGAAATCATACATACCGATGTGTGTGGCCCAATGAGTGTAGCATCGCGCGGTGGTTATCGTTATGTTCTTACCTTCACGGATGACTTGAGTAGATATGGGTATATCTATTTCATGAAACATAAGTCTGAAACTTTCGAGAAGTTTAAAGAATTTAAAAGTGAGGTAGAGAATCAACGTAACAAGAAGATTAAATTTCTACGATCTGATCGTGGAGGTGAATATCTAAGTTACGAGTTTGGCGAGCATATGAAGAAATGCGGAATACTTTCACAATTAACACCGCCGGGAACACCACAGCGTAATGGTGTGTCTGAACGTCGTAATCGAACTCTCTATGGTTTGTTCTATGATGTCACTTACAGATTTACCACTATCGTTTTGGGGTTATGCATTAGAAACAGCCGCATTCACTTTAAATAGGGCACCATCTAAATCCGTTGAAACAACACCGTATGAATTATGGTTTGGGAAGAAACCTAAATTGTTGTTCCTTATAGTTTGGGGTTGCGAAGCTTATGTGAAGAAGTTACAGCCCGAAAAGCTTGAACCCAAAGCGGAAAAATGCGTCTTCATAGCATACCCGAAGGAAACTATTGGGTATACCTTCTATCATAGATCCGAGGGCAAAATCTTCGTTGCCAAGAATGGATCCTTTCTAGAGAAGGAGTTTCTCTCGAAAGAAGTGACTGGAAGGAAAGTAGAACTCGACGAGGTTGTTGAACCTTCTCTCGAACTTGCGAGTAGCGCAACACCAGAAGTAGTTCTGGTGGCGCCTACACCAATAAGAGAGGAAGCTAATGATGTTGATCATGAAACTTTGGTTGAAGTTACTACGGAACCTCACAGGTCGACGAGAACTCGTACCACTCCTGATTGGTATGATCCCGTAATGAGTGTCATGTTGGTGGACAACACCGATGACCCTGCAACATATGAGGAAGCGATGATGAGCCCAGATTCCAATAAATGGCAAGAAGCCATGAAATCCGAGATTGGATCCATGTATGAAAACCAAGTATGGACTTTGGTGGACTTACCGGAAGGCTGTCGAGCACAAATGGATTTTCAAGAAGAAAACAGATGCTGATGGTAATGTTACTGTCTATAAAGCTCGACTTGTCGCAAAAGGGTTTGGACAAATACAAGGAGTTGGCTACGATTTGACTTTTTCACCAGTAGCGAAGCTAAAGTCTGTGAGGATTATGTTAGCAATCGCTGCATATTATGATTATGCGATATGGCAGATGGATGTCAAAACGGCGTTCCTCAATGGAGACATTGATGAAGAGTTGTATATGATGCAACCCAAAGGTTTTGTCGATCCTAAAGATGCTAACAAGGTATGCAAACTTCAACGGTCCATATATGGATTGAAGCAAGCATCCCGAAGTTGGAATCAACATTTTGATAAGGTAATCAAAAGCTTTGGTTTATACAAACTTATGGAGAAGCTTGTATTTACAAGAATGTGAGTGGGAGCTCTGTAGCATTCTTAATACTATATGTAGATGACATATTGTTGATTGGGAATGATGTAGACCTTCTTAATAATGTCAAGGATTATTTGAATAATAGTTTTTCAATGAAAGATCTTGGCGAAGCAGCTTACATATTAGGCATAAAGATTTATAGAGATAAATTGAGGTGCCTAATATCATTGTCACGGAGTACATATTTGGACAAAGTTCTAAAGAGGTTTGGAATGGAAGATAGCAAGAAAGGGTTCTTGCCCATGTTGCCCAATACGACCTTGAGTAAAAATCAAAGTCCTGCAATGGCAGAAGATAGAGAAAGGATGAGTATGACTCCCTATGCCTCAGCCATAGGATCTCTCATGTATGCCATGCTATGTACTAGACCCGACATTGCATATGTTGTTAGTTTGAATAGCAGATATCAAAGTGATCCAGGAGTGGATCATTGGACAGTGGTCAAAAACATCCTTAAGTACTTGAGAAGAACTAAGGATATGGTTCTTTCTTATGGAGGTGATGAACAGCTCGTTGTTAATGGTTACACCGATGCTAGTTGGAACATCGATCCGGATGATTCTATATCACAATCTGGATACGTATTTACTTTGAATGGTGCAGCAGTTAGCTGGAGGAGTGCAAAGCAAAGCGTTGTGGCGAGATCTTCAACTGAATCGGAATACATATCTGCTTCGGAGGCTTCGCAAGAGGCGATATGGATGAAGGAGTTCATTACAGAGCTCGGTGTGGTTCCAAGTGCGCTGGATCCAATGTCTATCTACTGTGATAACATGGGCGCCATAGCCAATGCGCAAGAACCAAGGTCACATAAGAAGCTGAAGCACATCAAGCTACGTTTTCACGCTATTCGGGAGCATGTCCAAGATGGTGACATAAAGATTTGCAAAGTACACACAGATATGAATGTGGCGGATCTGTTGACTAAACCTCTCCCGAGGGCAAAACATGACCAGCACCAAACTGCCATGGGTGTTCGGTATATTACCATGTAATCTAGATTAGTTGACTCTAGTGCAAGTGGGAGACTGTTGGAGATATGACCTAGAGGCAATAATAAAAATGATTATTATTATATCTTTGTGTTTATGATAAATGTTTACATTCATACTATAACAGTATTAACCGAAAACATTAATACTTGTGTGATTTGTAAACTAAATTAGAGTCCCTAGTAAAGCCTCTATGTAATACTAGATTGTTGGTTAATAGATGATCATGGTTTCCCGATCATGAGCATTAAGATGTTGTTGACAACAAGATCATATCATTAGGAGAATGGTATGATGGACATACTCCTATAGATAAGCATAGCATTAATATCAAGTCATTTCAATAGTTCGTTTGCAATAAGCTTTCTAATACATAGTAACCTAATTCCTTCGACCATGAGATCATGCTAATCACCATCACTGGAAGGATTCTTTGATGACATCAAACACCACACCATAACTGGGTGGCTATAAAGGTGGCATTGAGTTTTTGGAAAGTATGTGTTGAGGCACATGGATCAAGAGTGGGATTTGTCCATCCATATGACTGATAGATATACTCTGAGCCCTCTCGGTGGAATGTCATCCAATTGGCTTGCAAGCATGTGACTGGCTCACAAGGGATCACATATCACGGGAATGAGAAAAGAGTACTTATCGGTAACGAGGTTGAACTAGGTATGCAGAGATACCGACGATCAAAACCTCGGATAAGTAAACTATCGTGCGATAAAGGGAAATTGGTATCGTATGTAAGTGGTTCATTCGATCGCAAAGTAATCGTAGAAATGTGTGGGACCATATGAATTTCCAGATTCCTCTATTGGTTATTGATCGGAGAAGTGTCTCGGTCATGTCCGCATAATTCACGAACCGTAGGGAGACACACTTAAGGATTCGATGTTGTTTAGTAGATATGGAATGTTAGTAGGGATACCGAATGTTGTTCGGAGTCTCGGATGGGATCCGGGATATCACGAGGAGATCTAGAATGGTCTGGAGAATAAGATTCATATAAGGAAAGTCCGATTCCGGAGTTCGGGAAAGATTCTGATGTTTTCATCAGAGAGGATCTAGAAGGTTCACCGATCCGGAAGGAGAATGGTCCATGAATGTGGCATGGGTAAGTGGAATGATTGGATCATATCCTAGGTCACTTGGTGTGGGCATTTCCAAGAGAGAATTAAAGCTCTAAATTGAAAGTCAAACGGGAAGTTTGAAAAGTCAAACTGGAACAATGGTTTCCTAGTGGGAGAAGAAACAAGTCCTTCTCTCAATCCAACTTGGGTTTGGGTTTGGATTCAAACCCACCCCTCCCAAGGCTACCCCCCTCTCATAAATAGAGGGGGAGGGCTGCCCCAAAGCACACAAGAGCCAAGCCCTCCCCACACCCGCGCCGCCGACACCTCCTCCTCCTCCCGGTCTTCTAAACCCTAGATAACCGGGAAACCCTAATCCACCATAACTCGCACCGGCTTAGGCGAATCCCTGCGGGATCTTCCCTCTACTTTCGACACCATGCCGTCGTGCTGCCAGAATCGCGAGGAGAGAACTACAACCTCTGCTGCCTGCTGGAACAAGGGAGAGGCAGGTCTTCATCGAGTACCGAACGTGTGACCGACTGCGGAAGCGCTGCCGGATCGCAGTGTCGGAAGGATCATCTACGCGATCTTAAGATCGGAAAGTGTACGACTACATCACCCACGAGAATCTGCTCTTGTTAACCGCTTTGGAATCTTAGAGGGTGAGTGCTTATATTGACTCGTTGCTACAATCTAGTAGATAGATCTTGGCTTGTTTGTGTGCATGCGGTAGAATTTTTTTATTTTCCATGCTATGAATCCCTACAGGGGCAAGGCCGATGGACAGGGTTTGTTGTGGGGTGCAAGGGGGTGCCCCTCCCATCTATTTATGAGAGGGAGGGGAGGTTTGGGGAGGGGAGTCCTGCCTAAACTCCACCTTGTGGCCGGCGGCAAGGGAGAGGGAGGAATCCTCCCTTAGGTAGGATTCCTTCCCTCCCTCCACTAGGCAATGTTGGGATTTGACTTTTCAAATTGGCATTTGACTTTTCAAACTAGAGTTTGATTTCTCTCTTCCCATTGCCTAGCCAATTGACCTGGTACATGATGCAACCATTCCACTTTGTCATGACACATCCATGTACCCTGCCCACTCCGGATCGGTGGACCTTCTAGACCCTTCTAGAACATTCCGGTGAAAACACCGAAACCATTCCCGAACTCCGGAATTGGACTGTTCTTATATGAATCTAATTCTCCAGACCATTCTGGATCTCCTCGTGATATCTTGAATCCCATCCAAGACTCCGAATAACATTCGGTCAATTTACTCCCTTTCCATATCCACTAAACAACATTGAATCCTTAAGTGTGTCTCCCTACGGTTCATGAATTATGCAGAAATGATCAAAACTCTTCTCCGATCAATAACCAATTGAAAGAACATGTTGGGCCCTCATGTGTGGTTTTGGTAATTAATGACAATCTTTATGGACTAATGTGTGTATTAAGTTATACTTGTAGGATTTGTCCATTGGCATCGCTTGGAGCATGTGTTGGCTTCAAGGTCGATGAAATACAAAGAAGATATGTTGGGCAAGCTCAATATGCGAGGTCGATGATGAGGAAGTAAGAAAGGCGACCTTGAGAAGGGCAAGATCGTCTACATCGAGCTCAAGTGGAATGCTCAAGTCAAAGGTATAATCTTGATAGGTTTTCCCTTTTGCCGGTCTCTTGTTGTGTGTAGGAGACCGGGTTTAGGATAGATAACCGTACTATCAAGAGGAGCTCTCGTATGAGTAATTTGGTCACATCGTTCGGAGAGAGCTTAAACCTTTGCATACTTGCATCATCGTATTTGGTTGTTATTTGGTCTTATCCATGTGAGGATATAGATCTTGTGGTAATCTCCATAACAAGCTCTTGTTCATCAAAATCGAATCTCCCATATGTATCTTGTTACGATTTTGATTTATGCGGCTTTTCAGTTTCTCACCAAGTGAGGTATCTCACATTAGCCCTTGTCGTCCTCTATCCAACGCAATTTGAATCGGGTCAATCGGAGCTTCCAGTCAAAAGTTATTGTCGTTTGAATATTTGTCTGCCAATCTGTTTTCTAGGCCGAGAGGTAGTACCGCCCGGACGGGCCGGTACTACCGCCCGAGCCTAAAAACGGCCTGTTTTATTTCTGCCTCGCTAGGTACCTAAATCTGGTACTACCGGCCGGCCCGGTAATACCGCCCGCGTGGGCCGGTAGTACCGACCGGCCCAGTTTATTTGCCCAGATATTTACCCAGATCCAGATCTCGATTTGCCCAGCCCCGCACCCGCCTGTCCCGCGCGTTGACCGCCTTGCACCGCGCGCACGCCTACCCGCGAGCATGCCGCCTCGCTGCGCGCAGGGCCTGCAGCGCTGCTCGCACGCTGCTCGTCGTCATGCTGATGCGCGTGCGCTAGCTGCCTTGCTGCTGCTGCTGGCGCCTAGCAGCAGCCCTTTTTTTTGAAAAGAGTATATATTAATATCACAAGGACACCAATTACACCCAGACTATGCAACAACGCATATCCTAGCGGCTATACGGATACACACAGCTCAGAAAAAAGAAAGATAAATTACAAAAAAGAAAAGTCCCGCTACAGAGAACTAATCCTCAAAGAAACGACAGTGACACCATCAGAACAACACCAGTAGTCCTCCACTCCAATAACAAGGCCTTCAAGAAGGAAACAGTGCCCAAGCGCCGTCGTTGCCCGACCAAAGGTCATAGGTTTTCACCCTGGAGAAAGTCCTAGCTGCTGGCGCTGCTTGCTGCGTTGCTGCGGGCCAGCTGCTGCCGCTGCGCTGCACCGAGCTGCTGCTCTACTGCTGCGGGCCAGCTGCTGCCGGCTCTATGTTTTGCGGGGCCCTAGTGCGAATTTGATAGCATGATCCTCGAAGGCATATCTAAAAATATAGACATATATACTTGTAATTAAAAATTAACATCCAACCACACACAACACATTCTTAGTCTCAAAATATAAAGAACTAGTATTTCTTGCTAGTTTTATTACCCCAAAGCTTGAATAAGATTTAATTCCAATTAGTTTGTGGATCATCGTCTTGTCTGGTTTCAGATTCTGGACTTTGATTATCGTTATTTACATCAACACTACTTGCTATAGGAAAATACCGTTTTAAAGTACTTTTGTGATTCATTAATTTCAATCTCTCCTTTCTTTTATTCATTTTTCAGCACCAGACATATGTCTCGACGCCATATCACCTAAATTACATTACATGAAGAATTAAAGATAGAACCCTAATATATATTCGTACAAGTTTAGCTAAAAGACATAAAAACAAGAATTAAAGATTAAAAAAAATTGAATATGCTAGAGAGAAGGGCGCAAAGCCGAAGTACCGAATTTTCAGCCGAGAATTAGGGCGACCGAGCTCGATCGGGAATCGGGTTGGGACGGCCGGGCCCCAGATGCCACAGAGGTCAAGGCGCAGGCATCGTATCAAGGCGTCTATGGAGTATGAAGGGTCATGTTCGCCTGATCGCATAGATCAAGGACTCGAGGATCGATTGCCTTTCCAAATTCCAACTTCACGTTCTCCGTGTGGTTTTTTTCTCTCGCTTGGGGCGGCTGAAATGTGGGCTTTTCTTAAGAGATGTATATAGTATGGAGTATAGAGAAATATATAATCATGGGCCCCTTTCCAGCTGGGGCCCTTGGCCTTTGCACAAGGTGACCATGGCCTAGAGCCGGCCCTGCTGCCGAGCATGCTGGTCGCCGCTCGCATGCGCGCGCACGCCTGGGCCCGCTGCTGCTTTGGTGCCCCCCCCCCCCCCCCCCCGTTGACCACCTGGTGTTGCTTTCTCTTCCTGGCTCGCTCGCTGCTGTCCGGTTTGTTGGAACCGGTAGTACCGGCCCAATCCGGTACTACCGGACCGTCCAGAAAAATACCCCCAATGGCCATATTTTTTCTAGCCCTATTTAAGTCTTTTGTTCATTTTCATTTAGGGTTGCTTCTTCCTTCCCTTTTGTCTAAGCTTTGCCCCATTTGCATTACTCTTTGAGCTTGATTTTTACTCACCCCTCCATTGATTTTTGCATATATTTGAGGGGTAGTTAGAGGAGATCTAGATCTACGTTTTGACCAAACCAAAACATCTCTTTGTGAGTGTATCTTTGGGGATCTAGATTTTGGGGGGATTTTGTGTCTCTCTTTGATTCCTTCTCTCTTGTTCCCCCAATAGCTTTAGTAGCTCTGTTGGAACTTGGGAGTGAGGGATTTGAACACCTTTGTGGTGTTCTTGCCATTTGCATTTGGTGCATCGATTTGAGTTCTCCTCGGAGGATTTGGTTTGAGTTGCTCATTGGAGCTTGTCCCTCTTGGGTTCTTGGAACCCTAGACGGTTTTGTGGCCTTGGTGGCATTTGTTGAGGCCTTTTGTGGCGTTTGTTAGGAGCCTCCAAGTTGTGGAGAAGTGCCCCAACCTTGTGAGAGGTTCCGGTTGCCACCGACAAGTGCACCGATAGTGGAAGCGTGAATCGATCCCATTGGGGTGAGATTCACCGGAGAATAAGGGAGGCCTTTTGTGGCGTCGGTGGTTTGATACCACCCCCTCTACAAACGAGACGTACTCCATGTTGGGAGGAACTCAGTAAAATATCGTCGTCCCCGCGTGCCTCGGTTATCTCTATACCCGAGCTTTTACTTATGCACTTTACATTGTGATAGCCTTCGTGCTTGAAGTAATCTATATCTTGTTATCACTTTGTTGCTTGTATTGCTTAGCATAAGTTGTTGGTGCACATAGGTGAACCCTAGTTGTTCTAGGCTGTGCTTGATAAAGTAAAACGCTAGTTTTATTCCGCCCTTGTTGAGTCACTCTAGGAAAAGTTTTAATCGCCTATTCACCCCCCCCCCCTCTAGGCGACATCCGTATCCTTTCACCAATAGAGGAATCTGGAAATTCACATGGCTCCCACATATTTCTACAATTACTTCATGATCAAACGAGCCATTTACATATGATACCAATTTCCCTTTGTCTCGCGATACTTTACTTATTCGAGGTTTGATCGTCGGTATCTCTGCATACCTAGTTCAACCTCATTATCGATAAGTACTCTTTACTCGTTCCTGTGATATATGATCCCTTGTGAGCCAGTCACATGCTTGCAATCCAATTGGATGATATTCCACCAAGAGTACCCAGAGTATATCTATCTGTCATATGGATGGACAAATCCCACTCTTGATCCATGTGCCTCAACACATACTTTCCGAACATTCAATGCCACCTTTATAACCACTAAGTTATGAAGTGGTGTTTGATTTCATAAAAGTATCCATCCGGTGATGGTGATTAACATGATCTCATGGTCGAAGGATTTAGGTTACTATGTATCTGAAAGCTTATAGCAAGTGAACTATTTTAAATGACTTGATCGTATGCTACGCTTAACTATAGGAGTATGTCCATCACATCATTCTCCTAATGATATTACTTTGTTGTTAATAACATCTCAATGTTCATGGTCAGGAAACCATGATCATATATTAACCAACAAGGTAGTTTAACAAGAGGCTTTACTAGGGACTCTTACATGTTTAAAAATCACACACGTATTAATGTTGCCGGTTAATACAATTAGAGCATGGTATGTAAACATTTATCATAAACATGAAGATATGATAATAACCACTTTATTATTGCCTCTTGGGCATATCTCCAACAGATGACTCGTAAGAGTCACAAGAAACATGTATCAAGAGAAACTACAGATTACCAAAATCATAGCCACTCTTTGAACATGGTTAAGGAAATGAAGGAAACTCTTTATTCATCTAGAACTATAAAAATCTTTGCCAAAGATAATGTATCACTTTGCACGACTAAGATGAATAGGTAAGAAGATTCCCGATGACACGAGAAAAAGAAACTTCATTCTCATACTTTAATTACTAGACACAACAAAATGTTTGCCAACATAAAATGGGTCTGGAGGATCGACCGAGAGACATTTAGCAACTCTACTTTAAATGCTCCCCTTGATGTTCGAGAAACCAGGCATCAAGTGAAGGTCGGACTTTGGATACAAAGGAAACCATAAGAACAACTCCTATAATAAATTATAGAAGAAGCCTCATGAAGAGTGATTGTTATTGTTGATTCAAGAGAATGTGGCAATAGGTGTTCTGGCTAATTGTGTCAACCATTACATCAATCTTACCAGTTTTACAAGTAGAGCTATGTTAAACCTTGAGGATCAAAAACCATCGTTGTTGCTTGAGATTCATCTTTGGTCAGGTGGAATGATACTTCAGAATCAGCATGTCCGAATAGAAAGTTTGCAACATTTACACAGAGGTAAAGTCACTAAATTTCTCAAGATATGGACTACAATGTCAAGCTCCAAACATGAGCTAGATTACAAGATCCATGTATTAACAACTTGTCAAGAGACAACTTCGCCTACATGAAATACACATGTGTCCTTAAGGGAACAAAGATAACTTCTCCTAAATCCATGGCTACATCTTTCAACAATTGCACGTAAATCGGAGAAGGTCACTTCTAACATACATAGCACATAAGTCAAGATAACACGAACATGGTTCTCAAAAGTTTCCAACATGAATGCCAATTGTTCTGTATGAATCTAATATAGCATGGAGAAAATAAGGATATCATCGATGGTCTTAACAACAAACTTATTGAGAAACTCCAAGAAGATGGACTCATATGTTGTATAAACAAGGCAAACTATTGGTCATATCAAAGACATGAAGACGTACCCAAGTGAAACATCACGAGTAAAAACATCATCAAGATACTCCTTGGAACTGAGTTTAATTTTACGATAGCCCAAGTCAAATCAAAGGAGGGGAAGATAACATATCCACGAAGGAGATACTATCTTTATTCAGCGCGAACAAAACTAGATATCCTTTTAAGATGGACTAGTTGGATATAACTTTTGTCTTACAACTCTCCAAGTTGTTGTTTAGGCTCAACCAACTAGTTCAAGGGTATCCAGTACAGATCCTTGGAGAAAGGAGCAGTTTAGATAACTGACTTGCTCAAGAACTTGACAAAACAGCCATGTGGCAACATGGCGATATTTCTAGTGGACATCTAGAATATCACGAACTGTCTATATGTCACTTAGTTCGAGAGGGAACTTGCTTTGCAAGGTAAGAAGACATAGTCTCAGAACTTTGGCACGAGCCTTACTCTTCGACTAAAATACTATACTAGAATATCAGACTTGGTAGCACAATCAAACTTTTCTTAGTGATAGGCTTAACCAATCATGCTAAGAATGACACAAATGTCCTTAGAGTTCAAAGCAATGATAATTGTTAAGAATCTCATATGGACACATCATTATGCACACGCAACATTCCTGAGCACATACAACTCAGAAAGAAGGGTGGTAAAAATGTGTAAGAGCGTCACATCATTAAGAGGGCCATGAGACTCAACACGACCTATTATATAAAAGGGTGTGATACTTTGAGGTGGAACAGATAAAAGCGAACAATGCCTCTTAATCTGTGGTTTACAACACTTTGACCTGGTCCTAGATATGACGAGGTACTGGAGTTTGTTTCTCCCGACATTCTGAGATGGTTTGTCTTGACAAACCACAAGAGTGTCTCGCATCGGAAGACACCATGCCTATTTACTACTTGGCTACCAACTGGTAGACAAAGGTCGAAAAGCAACAAGGGAAAAGTAACATGCTCAGGATAGGATCCCGAGATGTGAATGCGTAGATTATCAATCTTCTGTAATGTAGGGGTTCGTAGCATGGAAAACAAAATTTTCTATCGCATACAAACAAACAAGCCAAGATCTATCTACTAGATTGTAGCAATGAGTCGATGGTATAACTTACCCTCGAAGATTCCAAAGCGTTTAACGAGAGCGGATTCTCGTGGGTGATGTAGTCGTACTCTTTCCGATCTCAAGATCGTGTAGACGATCCTTCCGGCGCCACGTTCCGGCAGCGCTCCCGCAGTCGGTCACACGTTCGGTACTCGACGAAGACCTTCCTCTCCCTTGTTCCAGCAGGCAGCGGAGGTTGTAGCACTCTCCTCGCGATTCCGGCAGCACAACGGCGTGGTACCGGAAGTAGAGGGGAAATCCCGCAGGGCTTCGCCTTAAGCCGGTGCGAGTATGGTGGAGCTTATGAGAGAGTCTATTAGTGGTCTAGTAATTAGACACACCAATTAGAAGGCTCTAAACCAATTAGAAGGCTCTAAACCGCTGGCTAAAGCAATTAGAAGCTCTAAACCAAAACGGCTCTAAACCGGAGGTAGAAGATAGGAACTTGTGTGTTCTAGGAGGGGAGCCCTGCCCCTCCTTTTATGGGTGGGGAGGCGCGGCCAAGGGAGGGGAGTCCCTCCCCAAGTCGGCCTTGGGCTGGGCGCCGGCTTGGAGGAGTGGGACTCCTCCTCCAAGTTGGTTCCAACTCCTCTTGCTTGTTTCCCACAGTTTCCTGTTTCCCACAGTTTCCTGTTTTAGCCGTTTGACTTTCAAACTGGCAATTTGACTTTCATGTTTTTTTGGAACAGCAAGAACACTTAGTACATGATGCAATCATTCAATGACACACTCATGTACCCTCCCCCCCCTGAGTGCCGGACAATCCGGAACCTTCTAGAACATTCCCGATGAAAACACCGGAATCATTCCCGAACTCCGAAACGGGACTTTCCTTATATGAATCTTATTCTTCGGACCATTCCGGATCACCTCGTGATATCCCGGATCCCATCCGAGACTCCGAACAACATTCGGTCTCTTTCTCATAATACCATAACTACTCAAACAACGTCGAATCCTTAAGTGTGTCTCCCTACGGTTCGTGAATTATGCGGACATGATCGAGACACTTCTCCGAACAATAACCAATAGAGGAATCTGGAAATTCATATGGCTCCCACATATTTCTACGATTACTTTGCAATCGAATGAACCACTTACATACGATACCAATTTCCCTTTGTCTCACGATATGTTACTTATCCGAGGTTATGATCGTCGGTATCTCTGCATACCTAGTTCAACCTCGTTACTGATAAGTACTCTTTTCTCGTTCCCGTGATATGTGATCCCTTGTGACCAAGTCACATGCTTGCAAGCTAATTGGATGACATTCCACCGAGAGGGCCCAGAGTATATCTATCCGTCATGTGGATGGACAAATCCCACTCTTGATCCATGTGTTTCAACCAATACTTTCCGAACACTTAATGCCACCTTTATAGCCACCCAGTTACGGTGTGGTGTTTGATGTCAGCAAAGCATCCATCCGGTAAAGGTGATATGCATGATCTCATGGTCGAAGGAATTAGGTTACTATGTATCAGAAAGCATATAGCAATTAAACTATTGAAATGACTTGATCTTTATGCTACGCTTATCTATAGGAGTATGTCCACCATATCATTCTCCTAACGATATGATCTTGTTGTTGATAACATCTCAATGTTCATGATAGGGAAACCACAATCATTAATCAACCAACAAGCTAGTGAAGTATAGAGGCTATACTAGGGACTTCAAATTAAGTTTACAAATCACACAAGTATTAATGGTTTCCTTGTTAATACTATTATAGCATGAATGTAAACATTTATCATAAACACAAAGATATAATAATAACTACATTTATTATTGCCTCTAGGGCATATCTCCAACAGTCTCCCACTTGCACTAGAGTCATCTAATCTAGATTACATGGTAATATACCGAACACCCATGGCAGTTTGGTGTTGGTCATGTTTTGCCCTCGGGAGAGGTTTAGTCAACGGATCCGCCACATTCAGATCTGTGTGTACTTTGCAAATCTTTATATCCCCATCCTGGATATGTTCTCGAATAGCGTGAAAACGTAGCTTGATATGCTTCAGCTTCTTGTGTGACCTTGGTTCTTGCGCATTGGCTATGGCGCCCATGTTATCACAGTAGATAGACATTGGGTCCAGCGCACTAGGAACCACACCCAGCTCTGTAATGAACTCTTTCATCCATATTGCTTCTTGTGGAGCCTCCGAAGCAGCCATGTATTCCGATTCAGTTGAAGATCTCGCCACAACGCTTTGCTTTGCACTCCTCCAGCTAACTGCTGCACCATTCAAAATAAATACGTATCCGGATTGTGATTTAGAATCATCTGGATCGGTGTTCCAACTAGCATCGGTGTAACCATTAACAACGAGTTGTTCATCACCTCCATAAGAAAGAACCATATCCTTAGTTCTTCTCAAGTACTTAAGGATGTTTTTGAACGCTGTCCAATGATCCACTCATGGATCACTTTGATATCTGCTAGTTAAACTAACAGCATATGCAATGTCGGGTCTAGTACATAGCATGGCATACATTAGAGATCCTATGGCTGAGGCATAGGGAGTCTTACTCATCCTTTCTCTATCTTCTGCCGATGTCGGACTTTGAGTTTTACTCAAGGTCGTATTGGGCAACATGGGCAAGAACCCTTTCTTGCTTTCTTCCATTCCAAACCTCTTTAGAACTTTGTCCAAATATGTACTCTGTGACAATGATATTTGGCGTTTCGATCTATCTCTATAAATCTTTATGCCTAATATGTAAGCTGCTTCGCCAAGATCCTTCATTGAAAAACTATTATTCAAATATTCCTTGACACTATTAAGAAGGTCTACATCATTCCCAATCAACAATATGTCATCCACATATAGTATTAAGAATGCTACAGAGCTCCCACTCACTTTCTTGTAAATACAAGCTTCTCCATAAGTTTGTATAAAACCAAAACTTTTGATTACCTTATCAAAACGTTGATTCCAACTTCGGGATGCCTGCTTCAATCCATAGATGGACCGTTGAAGTTTGCATACCTTGTTAGCATCTTTAGGATCGACAAAACCTTTGGGTTGCATCATATACAACTCTTCATCAATGTCTCCATTGAGGAATGCTGTTTTGACATCCATCTGCCATATCTCATAATCATAATATGCAGCGATTGCTAACATAATCCTCACAGACTTTAGCTTCGCTACCGGTGAGAAAGTCTCATCGTAGTCAACTCCTTGAATTTGTCGAAACCCTTTTGCGACAAGTCGAGCTTTATAGACAGTAACATTACCATCAGCATCTGTTTTCTTCTTGAAAATCCATTTGTTCTCAACAGCCTTCCGGCCATCCGGTAAGTCCACCAAAGTCCATACTTGGTTTTCGTACATGGATCCAATCTCGGATTTCATGGCTTCTTGCCATTTATTGGAATCTGGGCTCATCATCGCTTCCTCATATGTCTCGGGGTCATCGGTGTTGTCCACCACCATGACATTCATAACGGAATCATACCAATCTGGAGTGGTACGAGTTCTCGTTGACCTCCGAGGCTCTGTAGCAACTTCAACCGAAGTTTCATGATCACCATCATTAGCTTCCTCTCTTATTGGTGCAGGCACCACAGGAACTTCTTCCGGTGCTGCGCTACTCGCAATTTCGAGAGAAGGTTCGACAACCTCGTCGAGTTCTACTTTCCTTCCAGTCACTTCTTTCGAGAGAAATTCCTTCTCTAGAAAGGATCCATTCTTGGCAACGAATGTTTTGCCTTCGGATCTATGATAGAAGGTATACCCAATAGTTTCCTTCGGGTATCCTATGAAGACGCATTTTTCCGCTTTGGGTTCAAGCTTGTCCGGCTGTAACTTCTTTACATAGGCTTCGCATCCCCAAACTTTAAGGAACGACAATTTAGGTTTCTTCCCAAACCATAATTCATACGGTGTCGTTTCAACGGATTTAGACGGTGCCCTATTTAAAGTGAATGCGGCTGTTTCTAATGCATAACCCCAAAATGATAGCGGTAAATCTGTAAGTGACATCATAGAACGAACCATATCTAAGAGAGTTCGATTACGACGTTCGGACACACCATTACGCTGTGGTGTTCCCGGCGGTGTCAATTGTGAAAGTATTCCGCATTTCTTCAAATGCTCGCCAAACTCGTAACTTAGATATTCACCTCCACGATCAGAACGTAGAAATTTAATCTTCTTGTTACGTTGATTCTCTACCTCACTTTGAAACTCCTTAAACTTCTCGAAAGTTTCGGACTTATGTTTCATGAAATAGATATACCCATATCTACTCAAGTCATCCGTGAAGGTAAGAACATAACGATAACCACCGCGCGATGCTACACTCATTGGACCACACACATCGGTATGTATGATTTCCAATAAGTCCGTAGCTCGCTCCATCATACCAGAAAATGGAGTCTTAGTCATTTTACCCATCAGACATGCTTCACATCTTTCAAGTGATTCAAAATCAAGTGATTCAAGAAGTCCATCGGAATGGAGTTTCTTCATACGTTTCACTCCGATGTGACCAAGACGACAGTGCCACATATAGGTCGAATTATCGCTTGATTTCAAACGTTTAGCCTCAATGTTGTTGATATGTGTATTTCCACTATCGAGATTCAATAAGAATAGACCATCTATCAAAGGTGCATGTGCATAAAACATATTACTCATATAAATATAACAACCATTATTCTCAGATTTAAACAAGTAACCGTCTCGCAATAAACAAGATCCTGATATAATGTTCATGCTCAACGCAGGCACCAAATAACAATTATTTAAGTATAAAACTAATCCCGATGGTAGATGAAGGGGTAGCGTGCCGACCGCGATCACATCAACCTTTGATCCGTTTCCCACGCGCATCGTCACCTCGTTCTTCGCTAGCTTCCGTTTATTCTGCAGCACCTGTTTCGAGTTACAAATATGAACAACCGAACCAGTATCAAATACCCAGGCACTACTACGAGTACTAGTGAGATACACATCAATAACATGTATATCAGATATACCTTTCTTCTTGATGGTGCCGTTCTTCAAATCCGCCAAGTACTTTGGGCAATTCCGCTTCCAGTGACCTTCTCCCTTGCAGTAAAAGCACTCAGTATCAGGCTTAGGTCCAGCCCTGGTCTTCTTCGTCGGCGTGGTATCTTTCTTACCACCCTTCTTGAAGTGTCCCTTTTGCTTAGACTTGCCTTTCTTGAATCTGGTGGTCTTATTTACCAACAACACTTGGTGCTCTTTCTTGATCTCCACTTCTGCAGATTTTAACATGGCAAAGAGTTCTGGCAACGTCTTGTTCATGTTCTGCATGTTGTAGTTCATCACAAAGTTCTTGTAACTTGGTGGTAGTGATTGGAGGACACGGTAAATCCCCAAAGCATTAGGAATCACTATACCCAAGCTTTGAAGTTTGTTTGCGTGCCCAGACATTTTAAGCACATGCTCACTGACGGAGCTGCCCTCTTCCATCTTGCAGTTAAAGAACTTTTCAGAAGCCTCATAGCTTTCAATTGCCGCATGAGTCTCAAAAATCAATTTGAGATCTTCGACAATATCATATGGGTCTAAATCCTCAAACCTTTTCTGAAGCTCCGATTCCAAACCATACAAGATAGCACACTGAACTATGGAGTACTGATTCTTCCGAGTGAGGTAAACATTCTTTACTTCATCGGGAGCATCAGCTGCAGGTGGGTCACCCAGCGGTGCATCCAGCACATAGGTCAAATTACCAGCTGTGAGGACAATCCTCAAATTGCGGAACCAATCCGCGAAGTTGCTTCCATTGTTTTTCAACTTTTCTTTCTCTAGGAACGCATTAAAATTGATGGTAGGGGCTGCCATTGATCTACAACATATTTGCAATAGTTTAGACTAAGTTTATGACAAATTGAGTTCAAATTAATAATAAAATTAAACTAGGTGAACTCCCACTCAAAACAATATCCCTCACATTGTTTTAGTGATCACACGAACCAAATCCACCATATCAACACCGATCATCACGAGAGTTGACATAGTTTCAATGGCGAACAATCGACATGTTCATCACATCTACTATATGATTCATGCTTTACCTTTCGGTGATCCGTGTTCCGAGACCATGTCTGTACATGCTAGGCTCGTCAAGATCAAACCTTAGTTTCTGCATGAGCAAATCTGGCTTGCTCACGTTGTATACACTTGCAGAATCTAACACACCCGATCATCACGTGGTGCTTCGAAACAACAAGCTTTAGCAACGGTGCTAACTAAGGGTGAACACTTTATGATTTGAAATTGATGTGCATGAGGGATCATCTTATAATGCTACCGTCGTCTACTAAGCAAAACAAGATGCATAAAGGATTAACATCACATGCAATTCAATATATATGTGATATGATATGGCCTTTCTTCTTTGTGCTTCTGATCTCCATCTTCAAGCACGAACATGATCTCCATCATCACCGGCATTGCATCAAGGTCAATGACGCTTCTCCATGGTTGTCGTCCACCGGCTTCAACTATTACAACTACTTTGAATAGACATGCGGGTCTTAACATAAATTAAAGACAACCATATGGCTCCTGCCGGTTGCCGACTTACAATAAGGAACATTGCATACATCAAATATAATCACAATCATGGCCATATCACATCACTGCACACCCCTGCAAAACAAAGTTAGACGCCTCTACTTTCTTTGCATATTTTACGTGGTTTGGGGCTTTCAATAAGTGTCGTTCTAACTTACGAACAAGAACCACAACATTGATACTAGCATTGTTGATCACCCGTTGTAAATTGGATCTTAACTATGCTAGGAGAAACAGGCACCTGCAAAGCCACTTATGCAATACAAGTTGCATGTCAAGCGTGGAGCAAGTCTCATGAACGATGTCATGTAAGGTTAGCCTGGGCCGCTTCATCCCAACATACCGCAAGATGCAAAGTACACAAGAAGTAATCGACAATAAAAGCATCAACGCCCACAATGACCATTGTGTTCTACTCGTGCAACAAATCTACATATAGACACGGCTCTGATACCACTGTAGGGGTTCGTAGCATGGAAAACAAATTTTTCTATCGCATACAAACAAACAAGCCAAGATCTATCTACTAGATTGTAGCAACGAGTCGATGGTATAACTTACCCTCGAAGATTCCAAAGCGTTTAACGAGAGCGGATTCTCGTGGGTGATGTAGTCGTACTCTTTCCGATCTCAAGATCGTGTAGACGATCCTTCCGGCGCCACGTTCCGGCAGCGCTCCCGCAGTCGGTCACACGTTCGGTACTCGACGAAGACCTTCCTCTCCCTTGTTCCAGCAGGCAGCGGAGGTTGTAGCACTCTCCTCGCGATTCCGGCAGCACAACGGCGTGGTACCGGAAGTAGAGGGGAAATCCCGCAGGGCTTCGCCTTAAGCCGGTGCGAGTATGGTGGAGCTTATGAGAGAGGCTATTAGTGGTCTAGTAATTAGACACACCAATTAGAAGGCTCTAAACCAATTAGAAGGCTCTAAACCGCTGGCTAAAGCAATTAGAAGCTCTAAACCAAAACGGCTCTAAACCGGAGGTAGAAGATAGGAACTTGTGTGTTCTAGGAGGGGAGCCCTGCCCCTCCTTTTATGGGTGGGGAGGCGCGGCCAGGGGAGGGGAGTCCCTCCCCAAGTCGGCCTTGGGCTGGGCGCCGGCTTGGAGGAGTGGGACTCCTCCTCCAAGTTGGTTCCAACTCCTCTTGCTTGTTTCCCACAGTTTCCTGTTTCCCACAGTTTCCTGTTTTAGCCGTTTGACTTTCAAACTGGCAGTTTGACTTTCATGTTTTTTTGGAACAGCAAGAACACTTAGTACATGATGCAATCATTCAATGACACACTCATGTACCCTCCCCCCCCCCCCGGAGTGCCGGACAATCCGGAACCTTCTAGAACATTCCCGATGAAAACACCGGAATCATTCCCGAACTCCGAAACGGGACTTTCCTTATATGAATCTTATTCTCCGGACCATTCCGGATCACCTCGTGATATCCCGGATCCCATCCGAGACTCCGAACAACATTCGGTCTCTTTCTCATAATACCATAACTACTCAAACAACGTCGAATCCTTAAGTGTGTCTCCCTACGGTTCGTGAATTATGCGGACATGATCGAGACACTTCTCCGGACAATAACCAATAGAGGAATCTGGAAATTCATATGGCTCCCACATATTTCTACGATTACTTTGCGATCGAATGAACCACTTACATACGATACCAATTTCCCTTTTCTCACGATATGTTACTTATCCGAGGTTATGATCGTCGGTATCTCTGCATACCTAGTTCAACCTCGTTACTGATAAGTACTCTTTTCTCGTTCCCGTGATATGTGATCCCTTGTGACCAAGTCACATGCTTGCAAGCTAATTGGATGACATTCCACCGAGAGGGCCCAGAGTATATCTATCCGTCATGTGGATGGACAAATCCCACTCTTGATCCATGTGTTTCAACCAATACTTTCCGAACACTTAATGCCACCTTTATAGCCACCCAGTTACGGTGTGGTGTTTGATGTCATCAAAGCATCCATCCGGTAAAGGTGATATGCATGATCTCATGGTCGAAGGAATTAGGTTACTATGTATCAAAAAGCATATAGCAATTGAACTATTGAAATGACTTGATCTTTATGCTACGCTTATCTATAGGAGTATGTCCACCATATCATTCTCCTAATGATATGATCTTGTTGTTGATAACATCTCAATGTTCATGATAGGGAAACCACAATCATTAATCAACCAACAAGCTAGTGAAGTATAGAGGCTATACTAGGGACTTCAAATTAAGTTTACAAATCACACAAGTATTAATGGTTTCCTTGTTAATACTATTATAGCATGAATGTAAACATTTATCATAAACACAAAGATATAATAATAACTACATTTATTATTGCCTCTAGGGCATATCTCCAACATGTAAACCAATGCAAATAAGGGAAAGGTGTGGCAGAGTCACGAATATAGATGCGAGAATCTCTAGGAGTACTCTTGTCGTGATCTATTTGGTTCCATTAAAGAACATGTGCCATGGCAAGTGGTAGGGGAAGTCCATAATTGTCACAATTTAACCGCAACAATAAGCGCAAGCTTGAAGACTAGAGTATAAGGTACTATCCATACTGAGGTAATGTTTAAACATTTACAACATGGGTCAAAGGATTTAATCTTGGGTTAAAGGCCAACTTCATGTACAAGATTCACAACACCAGAATCTAGCACAATCCGAGACCTTTAGTTCAAGTCCAAGGGTTAAAACCCGAGAAAGGAGTAACTAATACTTGAATGACACAGTGTACACTACAAGATAGCAATCACGATGTAGATTCCAAAACAAGAAACGACTTCTGAAGTACCTAAGAAAATAGAAAGGAGTCAAACGAGTAGAACAAAATACTATGGCACCTACAATATAATATTGTGGACCCATAGGATAGAGAGATCATGATGGAACAGAATCTCTCAGCTGAAGCAGAGCAAAGGGAACAAGGATTACACAACACACACAACTCTAAAGAACTCTACACTAGGTCAACTGGTTGAGAAACGGCATCCCTAGAAGGCACTTAAGCTTTGAAAATGTTAGAAGAGATATCAAAACTTTTTCAAAGTCAACAAAAGATAAGATGACCCAGAGTAAGAACGATACCAGACAAGGAATAAAGAAGCATACTAGAGTTTTCACAAATACTTTTCAGTTTGAAAGTAGTTTTCACAAGTACTAGAATCAACATCGACCAATAACAAGGTTTTCCTACGGTCTTTACTACTCTGATACCAAAACCTGTGACACCCTCAGGATCAGGGCTGAACAAATCCTAGACCTTAGTCTGACATAAGCTTAACCTTGAGCTCGAGGATATCCAGTGAAGAATCTATAACACAACAGTGACCCTACGACACAAAAATTATTACAACAAACTCAAAACTGAGCGAAGAGCCAAAATATTACAAGAAGAGGTCACTGACCACAAACATCAAACAATGGAAGACAAATTATGCTATTAAGTATAGTGATGACCCACACGTATAGGGGGTGTATCGTAGTACTTTCGATAAATAATAGTGTCAAACCCAACGAGGAGCAGAAGGTGTTGACAAGCGGTTTGGATCAAGGATTCACTGTAAATACTAGCAAACGGATTTTTAGGGGGTTTTGGTAATGCTGATAAATAGAGTGCGAGTAAATAAAAGACAATAATAATAATTGCAGCAAGTGTCCCAATCCTTTCTTCGGCAAAGGACAAGTTGGTTGTATTACTTAAGATGACCAAACGTTCTCGAGGACACATGGGAATATTGTCAAGTGCTTTCGCTTTATATAGTTGATTAATCTTCTTTGGTTGGGTAAGTGTTGTGTGGGTGAACCTATGCTAATATACTACCCCATACTTGGACTAATACATACTTGTGATTATACCCCTTGCAAGCATCCCCAACTACAAGAAAGTAATTAAGATAAAAACCTAACCACAACATTAAACTCTGAGATCCTACACTCCCTTATGCAATGGTTTCCTAACGGGGTTTAGGTTTCTGTCACTCCGGCAACCCCATAATTAGTAGCCAAATACACAATGCATTCCCCTAGGCCCATAAAGGTGAAGTATCATGTAGTCGACGTTCACATGACACCACTAGAAGAATAGCACCACAACTTAAATATCAAACCATTAAATATTACTCAACATGATTCCACTACTAACAACATGACTTCTCCCATGTCCTCAAGAACTAAACGAACTACTCATGATACATCATATGGATCAAGATCAGAGATGAAATAATGATAAGTAACAATCTGAACATGAATAATAATCCAATGGTTCCACTCAATAGCATCAACTACAACAAGTAATCAACATCGGGAAAGTTTCCCCTATGGACTATGCAAGATTCAACCCAATTGTTACATCGGGATGGCGTGGTGGTGATGGTGCTGGTGGTGATGACGAGGATGATGATGATGATCCCGATGAAGTCTAGCTTGATGACGGTGTCGATGGCGATGATCTCCCCTCTCCGAGAAGGAATTTCCCTGGCAGATTCCTGCCTGTCGGAGATCTCTTTCTCTCTTTGTAGTTTCTGCCCCACACAGGCGGCGGAATCTTTCTGTGGTCGCTCCCCCAGTCTTAGGTTTTCCGGAGGAATATATACGCGGAAGGGAGATGCCAGAGGTGGGCTAGGCCAGCCACACCACCTGGTGGCGTGACCCAGGGGGACCCGTGCCTAGGGGTGGTGTGGGCCCCCTGTGGCCCATCTCCACTTCTCCTTCTAGCTATCTTCATCTTTTGGAAAAATAGGAATTTCTGTATATTTTCTGGGATTTTCTGATCTTCGGAAATATTGCATCTCGAAAATGCTTTTTTCCATCTGAATCCTGACTCCGGCGGTTCACCCTCCAAAAGTCATCAAACATGCAAAAAAGATGAAAGAACATAAGTATCATCTCTTAATATGAAATATATCAATGAATAACAGTAAATTATGATATAAAATAGTGATGCAAAATGGACGTATCATATAGCAAACTTAACAAATGGCCTAAGAGGCCCTGAAGCATAACGATGACGTCCCATCCTATAGATTCTAGGCTGCCGGCCGGGAACCCCAAGCTACTCATCGGTGTCGATGTCATACCAAACTCGTCTTTAGGGGAACACTTACTCTGCTACAAAAGTATCAACAAAGCAAGGGAGAGTGCAGGGATTACTCAACAAGACTTATGGTTGGTGGAGCTGTTTTGCATAAAGTCGTCTTTGCTTGTAATACAAGAGGGAGAAGAAGCTCGTCTAATCAGAATATTTTAAAAGGGGATAAGAGAGCGACATCTCCAAGCATTAATCATCATATCTTTGATATCCACCAAATCATTGATACATCGGAAACGTATCTATAATTTTTTATGTTCCATGCTTGTTTAGTATCTACTTTGCTTTGCTTTGTCTTACTTTGAGGTGTTTTATATCTTTTCTGGAACTAACCTATTAACAAGTTGCCATAGTGACAGTTGCCTGTTTTCTTCTGTTTTTGGTTCCAGAAAGGCAGAAAATCAATATTCTCGGAATTGGACGGGACAAAAGCCAAAGTCAATAACTTTCCATGGGGAACAAGAAGTCCAGAGGGGAGACGGAGAAGCGTGCCAGGGCAGCCAAACCCCCTAGGAGTGGGCCCACCCCTGGCCGTGCCTAGGCAGGGTGTGGCCCCCCTGGTCGCCTCCTCGGCCTCCCACTTCGCCTATAAGAAGCCCACGATGCAGAAAACCTAAGTACCCGATCAATATTCCATGAAACCTTATGTAGCCGCCGCCACCATCGTCCCTAGATCGGGGCGGATCTGAAGTTCTTCCCGGCACCGGTCCCGGAGGCCTTCTCTCCTGTATGATGCGTGAGTAGTTCCACCTTGGACTATGGGTCCATGTAGTAGCTAGAAGGCTGTATATCCTCCTTGTGCTTTCATGTATAGATCTTGTGAGCTCTGTTCATGATCAAGATCTAATCTATTTGTAATCATGCATGTTGTGTTTGCGGGGATCTGATGGATATTTAGATTATTATGTTGGTTTGATTAATGGTTTTGTCTTCATGATTCTATCATGTCTGTGTTGTTTGTGATCTTGCATGCTCTCCGTTGTTAGTGGCTATCTTGGCCAAGTAGTTGCTAGTGACTCCAAGAGGGGGTCTTTATGCTCAATAGTGGGTTCATGCCTCTAGTTTCCAAGGGAAGTGACAAAAATATCTTCGGTTATAGATGTGTTGTTTCCACTAGGGAGAAAACAACAGTCTCTTGTTCATGGAACATGTGGACTATTTACCTTACACACTTTGCTTAAAGCAGTTGGCTGTTGCTTGCAACTTAATACTGGAGGGGGTTCAGATGATAACCTGAAGGTGGACTTCTAGTCATAGATGCAACTGGATGGCAATCTATGTATATTGTTGTATTGCCCAATCGAATCTCATAGGATCTTTCTGACTAGTATTGCATTGTTATGCCTTGCTCAGTTCCTATCAATTGCCGTGCTATAATTTGTTTACCATTCATGCCATGTTGTTTATCTAAGGAGAGCACCTCTAGTGAACTATGGACCCCGGTCCAATCTTTACCATTGATACATCTTCCACTGTTACTTGTTTACTTGCTGCAAACCATTACCTTCCACACCATACGTTTAATCCTTTGTTACAGCAAACCGGTGAGCTTGATAACCTCACTGATTTGTTGGGGCAAAGTCTTGAGTTTGTGTTGTGCAGGTCTCCATGTTGCTTGTAACACCTGTGTGACGTTTCCTTCCTACTACAGGTTCGAAAACCTTGGTTTCTTACTGAGGGAAAACTTGCTGCTGTGCTGCTTCACACCTTGCTCTTGGGGTTCCCAACAAAGCTCTCCTACATCAACTTAGGCGCCATCAACAAGCTTTTCTGGCGCCGTTGTCGGGGAGGCTAAGGACGTCTTCATAAGGGGAGACCTCCACTTCCTTTCTCTTTACTTTGTTTTTAGTTTGCTTTGTTTTTTTTGCTTGGTTTTGTTTGCCTCTTTCCAAAAAAAACCAAAAAAATAGTTTAGTTTGGTTTGCTCTCTTTATTCAAAAACACATAAAAAATTAGTTCCAGCTCTAGCTGCTGCTGCTGTTTTTGGCTTGCCCACCTTTGCCAAAATTAACTCTGCTGAGAACACCAAGTTGTGTGACTTCACTAGCACCAACAACAATGATTTCCTAAGCACTCCTATTGCTCCACCTCCTCCTGATGCTACCTTTTATGAAATTAAGCATGCTTTGTTGAATCTTGTGATGAGAGAGCAATTTTCTGGTGCTAGTTCTGATGATCCTGCTGCCCATCTCAATAGCTTTGTTGAACTTTGTGAGATGCAAAAGTATAAGGATGTAGATGGAGACATTATTGAGCTCAAGCTTTTTCCTTTCTCCTTGAGATAAAAAGCTAAAGAATGGTTGCTTTCTTTGCCTAAAAATAGTATTGATTCTTGGAGTAAGTGCAAAGATGCTTTTATTGGAAAGTACTACCCTCCTGCTAAGATTATATCTATGAGAAGTGACATTATGAAATTTAAACAACTTGATAATGAACATGTTGCTCAAGCTTGGGAAAGAATGAAATCTTTGGTTAAAAATTGTCCCACTCATGGACTCACTGCTTGAGTGATTATCCAGACTTTTTATGCAGGTTTGAACTTCTCCTCAAGAAACCTGTTGGATTCAGCTGCTGGAGGTACCTTTATGAGCATCACTTTGGGTGCTGCAACAATACTCCTTGATAATATAATGGTTAACTACTCTGAATGGCACACTAAGAGAGCTCCACATGGTAGGAAGGTAAATTCTGTT
This sequence comes from Avena sativa, assembly GCA_916181665.1. Lineage (NCBI taxonomy): Eukaryota > Viridiplantae > Streptophyta > Magnoliopsida > Poales > Poaceae > Avena > Avena sativa. The sequence goes on along the minus strand of OV702282.1, from coordinate 232,374,895 downwards.
GAGGAAACTTCCTCTTTGAGTGATAAGATTGATGTTATTATGGCTATGCTTGTTAATGGGAAAGCTCCTATAGATCCTAGTAGTGTTCCCTTAGCCTATTTGGTTGCTCAAGAAGATCAAGTTGATGTGAACTTTATTAGAAACAACAATTTCAACAATAATGCCTATAGGAATAAGTTTGGTGGTAACAACAATTATAGGCCTTATCCTCCTAATAATGGCAATTCTTAGGGAAGCTCTTACAACAATGATAGAAGTGCCCCCTCTGAACTTGAAATCATGCTCAAAGACTTTATCAGTAAACAAACCACTTTCAATAAGGCTATAGAGGAAAAGCTTTTAAATGTTGAGAAAAATATATCCTCTTTGTCTGAAGCTCAGTCCTCCTTGATTAATAAAATGGCTGCTAAACCTGAAACCATGGAGAATACCTTTGCTGCTACTCATGCCATATAAGTTACTATTGATGAAAATGTTAGGCTGTTAGCTCAACTTCATGCTAGGTGGCAAAGGGAAGCTGAAATTGATAGAAACAATAGTGTGTGCACCATCACCACTAAACCAAAAGTAGTCCATGTTCCTCCATCTACTATGCCTAAGCCTATTGAGCCTACTACTAGTGATGCTAAGTTTGATTTTGATATTGATGGTTGCAATATTTCTGAAGTGATTATGTTCCTACAAAAGCTTGCTAGAAGTCCTGATGCTAGTGATATGCATGTTGCTTTCACCAAACACATTACATATGCTCTTGCTAAGATTAAGGAAGAGAAGTTAAAACACAAAGCTTCTATTCCTAGGAAAGTAGAAGATAGTTGGGAACCCATTAATAATATGCAAGTGAATGACTTTGATCTCAAAGCTTTATGTGATCTTGGTTCTAGTGTCTCTATTATGCCTAGGAAGATTTATAAAATGCTTGATTTGCCACCTTTGGAAGATTGTTATTTGGATGTCCACTTAATAATAATGCTAAGAAGAAACTCATGGGGAGTATTAATGATGTTCTCATTATGGTTAACAATGCTTATGTCCCTGTGGATTTCTATGTTTTGTATGTTGAATACAATGCTTCTTGTCCTATTACTTCGGGAAGACCTTTTCTTAGAACAATTGGTGTCATCATTGATATGAAAGAAGGCACCATTAAATATCATTTTCCATTCAAGAAAGGTATTGAACACTTACCTATGAGGAGAGAGAAGTTGCTTTTTGCTCCTCCTTTGAAAGCAAGGTTTGATGTTAATGCTTCTTCATTTGAAAATAGTTGATTCTTCTTGCTTCTTGTGCCTAACTTAAAGGCGTTAAAGAAAAGTACTTGTTGGGAGATAACCCAAGAGTTTCCTTGAGTCTTAGAAGTTATTACTTCAGTAATGACATCTCCTTATCCTTTTTGTTTGCCTTTTGTGCCAAGAATTACCTCTAATGAGAGGGAAGTAAGATTTAGGGAGTTTCTGTCCCGAAACAGATTTCTATCCTCCACCATAAAAATTCACGAGGAGTCTCTGTAACTCGTATTGAGATCAAAATTTACGAATAAATCCCCCAGTAAGTTAGCTAACTTTCGTCAGTTCAAATTTTTTTATTTGAGCAACAGAATATTTTCGAAAAAATCGGTTTCTTTCTGCTGGTCTGTTTTAACAGATTTCTGCCATTATTTGCATTTGCTTCTTATTGATTCCTTTTTAGTTCTCTTTTGGGGAATTGAGCTTTTTTAAGGAGTTACTACATTAGCTTGTGTTTTAGTGAAAAGTCTTGCTGTTACAAAGCTTTTCCATAGGTCTAATGTCTTTTGAATACACTAATGTTGCTAATGAAGATTGTGTGAAGTTTTGTATGAAGGAAAATTTTCAGGTGTAGAGAGAGAATGATGCAATGAGATGAAAAATGGACAAAAGCTCAAGCTTGGGGATGCCACCATGGTGTCACCCCAAGAAATATCCAAGAGGTACAAGCGTCAAAGCTTGGGGATGCCCAAGGAATCCCCTTCTTCATCAATAAAAAGCTCAGGTCTGTCTAGACACTTTGTTTTTATTGTTTCATGCACAGTTGTGTTGTTCTTGGAGCGTCTTAGTTTTTGTTTGCTTTGCTTAGGTTGTTTAGTTTGCTTGAATAAAGTAGTTTGGACCCCCATTCTCGCTATGTTGTTTTGCAAGTAAGTTGCTTGGTGTTGGAAAGGAGTAATAAGTTCTTGCTTGTAAGTGCAAGAGGAGCTTGCATTGACTATGACTTAGACTTTAGCATGACATGCTAGGTGTTGTTTTGACTTTATGCTTAGTGATTATTGTTGTATCATGTCTTGTTCCAAACAATTGGGATTGCTTAGTGTGCCTTGAAGAAATTATGCGTTGTTTTAGCATGCAAAAGCATAGTATTGTGGTTTTCTCCTTTGATGCTTTGTTTGGGTTGACTTGGCACATGCTCACACCATGTTATGAGTATGACAAGTCACCATAGCCTCTATGATCATTTAGTCCTTGACTTGTAGTACCACTCTATGCTTTGATTAGTAATGCTTTGTTGCTCTACATGATTATGGCCATTATGCTCTCTTAGTTGGTTGCTCCCAGTATTTTGCTAGCCTTCACTTGTATGAGTAATCTCTACTCATGCTTACAACTCCCAAGAAAACCAAGTTTTTCCCAAGTGTCCACTATAAACTCCTATGCATGGTGTGTTACACCATTCCAAGTATATTCTTGTTTTCAACTATCTTCCAATTAAAAACTATTTTGTTATGTGAAAACTTAGTGATTAAAGCCCTCACAAACTTGTCGCACACTTTATATTCCTTGCCCCTAATAAAATTGAACCATTGTGTCGTCTATGTTGTATATGCTTGCACTTATACGTTGGAATTAGCAGAACCATGCTGTCACGGGGAACGTTTTCAACATTGCACTTGTACTTTATACTCAGTTGATATCATGCTCTTTTGTCTATGGATGTCACCGGTGTGAAATAAAGAGGGAGCTTGTAAGTCCATGGAGTATGTATTTTGTGTTAGAGAAACGCCTGGGCCGCTAGCCTAAGTCATGCACAATCATGGTGGAAACTTGCAGCATCACCATAGTGAGCTATCTATGAAGCATCCTCAATAAAAATCTATGCATATAGTAAATAAAAAGATTGTTGAGATGCTCATTGTCTACTTTCCTTGTCATTTTGGTTATGGGATAGCTCCTGTACCATGTGCAAGGGGTACCCCGTTGGCAGTTCTCTATGATATGCAAATACTTATAATGACAAGAACTTACAGGTGACTGAAGTTGAGTATCATGAGGTGTGGCCCTCGTATTCAAGGGACTTGAGATTGCCAACTTATACTTTGTCAAGCATATACTCCATCGTTAGTTCACTTTAACCTCAATCACTTCAAGATGCTTATGATAGGGGCAATGAGGGCTGAAAGCTAGCAAGTACCATAATCTTTGGAAGCTCTTTTTGAAACTTGAAATCCCTGCTTCCTTTATAAAAAGGCCTTTCTTCCACCACTATTGAGTCTCCACCTTCTACCTTTAGGCACCATTAAGAGAGCATAGTTGCCATCCTGTGTGCAGTGTCCCAAAGCTTATTGATTGATGCATATTGTGATATTACTTGTTCTTGTGCTATTTGTTTCTAGTCACCCTTGTGAACTTTGAAGGTGTCCTATGCATCTATATTGCTACTCTATGAGGGACAAGCTGAATGCCACTATGCTATGTTTTCTGTATGTGAAACAAAAAAACGTTTTTTAATGCATGTTATTCATGATCTTTGTTTGTAGCCTTTCATGTTGCATGCATAGTTACTATGTCCTATTGTTAGAACTCCATCTTCCATGCACATGTTTAGAGTTCTTTGATCCCAGCTTTCAATCCTTGCAAATGGTTAGATCTTCATTGTGAAGGTGCATGTCACCTCAAAAATTATTCTTTTTATCACTTACCTACTCGGGGACGAGCAGGAGTTAAGCTTGGGGATGCTTGATACGTCGGAAACGTATCTATAATTTTTGATGTCCCATGCTTGTTTAGTATCTAGTTTGCTTTGCTTTGTCTTACTTTGAGGTGTTTTTATATCTTTTCTGGAACTAACCTATTAACAAGTTGCCACAGTGTCAGTTGCCTGTTTTCTTCGGTTTTTTAGCAATGGTAAGGAAATCGGTAATCGTTAACTGTTCGATTGGCTTGGGAGTAGCGACTAATCGGAATTCAGAAGATTAACTGATTTAATCGTAATCGGTGCAGCCTACAAAAATTATCACCTAAAAGACATATGAATCCTCTTGCACCTCAACCACCTACCCTATTAAAGGCAGTCTTAAGGTCCCGGATGAGATCCTCAAGGCGCTCGAGCTCTTATATCTGAGGTCTGGTCAGCAACTACGAGGAACTTGTCAACAACGACAAGGAACTGGTTGGTGATGGCGGAAATCAAGCTCCTGGAGGCAGGGATCGAGCGGGATCTTCACAAAACCCACTTCATTCGGACGGGCTAGCGGATGGATGGGCGATATGTGTTGATAATTTTGCAACTTTTTTGACCAAGTGTAGTGGTTAATCGGGAACATACCTAGTAATCGGGGTGTCAGACCTATTAATCGCGCTAAACGATTAATACAAACGATTAGTGGTAATCGACACGGTCAGGTCCCTAGTAGCGATTAATCGGCCTATTAATCGCTGATTTGGCCTATTTTTTGAACAGTGGTTTTTGGTTCTAGAAAGGCAGAAAATCAATATTCTCGGAATTGGACGGGACAAAAGCCAAAGTCAATAACTTTCCGTGGGGAACAAGAAATCCAGAGGGGATACGGAGAAGTGTGCCAGGGTGGCCAAACACCCCCTAGGTGCGGCCAGGGGTGGGCCCATGCCTAGGCAGGGTGTGGCCCCCCTGGTCTCCTCCTCGGCCTCCCCCTTCGCCTATAAGAAGCCCCTGATGCAGTAACCCTAAGTACCTGATCAATATTCCACGAAACCTTCTGTAGCCTCCGCCACCATCGTCCCTAGATCGGGGGGATCTGAAATTCTTCCCGGCACCCTGCCGGAGGGGAGATCATCCCGGAGGCCTTCTCTCCGATATGATGCGTGAGTAGTTCCACCTTGGACTATGGGTCCATGTAGTAGCTAGATGGTTGTATCTCCTCCTTGTGCTTTCATGTATAGATCTTGTTAGCTCCGTTCATGATCAAGATCTAATCTATTTGTAATCATGCATGTTGTGTTTGCAGGGATCTGATGGATATTGAGATTATTATGTTGGTTTGATTAATGGTTTTGTCTTTATGATTCTATCATGTCTGTGTTGTTTGTGATCTTGCATGCTCTCCGTTGTTAGTGGCTATCTTGGCCAAGTAGTTTCTAGTGACTCCAAGAGGGGGTATATATGCTCGATAGTGGGTTCATGCCTCTAGTTTCCAAGGGAAGTGACAGAAATCTCTTCGGTTATAGATGTGATGTTGCCACTAGGGAGAAAACAATGGTCTCTTGTTCATGGAACATGTGGAATGTTTACCTTACACACTTTGCTTAAAGCGGTTGTCTGGTGCTTGCAACTTAATACTAAAGGGGGTTCGGATGATAACCTGAAAGTGGACTTCTAGTCATAGATGCAGCTGGATGGCGGTCTATGTATATTGTTGTATTGCCCAATTGAATCTCATAGGATATTTCTGACTAGTATTGCATTGTTATGCCTTGCTCAGTTCCTGTCAATTGACATGCTATAATCTGTTTACCCTTCATGCCATGTTGTTTATCTAAGGAGAGGACCTCTAGTGAACTATGGACCCCAGTCCTATCTTTACCATTGATACATCTTCCACTGTTACTTGTTTACTTGCTGCAAACCATTACCTTCCACACCATACGTTCAATCCTTTGTTACAGCAAAACGGTGAGCTTGACAACCTCACTGATTCGTTGGGGCAAAGTCTTGAGTTTGTGTTGTGTAGGTCTCCGTATTGCTTGCAACACCTGTGTGACGTTTCCTTCCTCCTAATGGTTCGATAACCTCGGTTTCTTACTAAGGGAAAACTTGTTGTTGTGCTGCTTCACACCTTGCTCTTGGGGTTCCCAACGAAGCGCTCCTACATCAACTTAGGCGCCATCAACAATCATCTTCATCAAACCTCATCTAGGATCACCCTCTCGTACCCATGAGGAAGCATCCTTCAGCATAGGTTGATCTACCAAGTTTTACGATTAGGTTCAAATTCTATATGATCATCACGTCCGTTCCCAAGTTGTCCATAACCACAGACACTGCTTTTAGAAAAGATTAATACCCTGCAGGGGTGTACAACATTACCCACACGTACTAACTGACTCTTAATGCCACATTATTAGCCTTGTTCCTTGGAAGGCCGACAGAGGGTGGTTAGACACTACCATGAGTCACGCCCTAAGGATGGTTCGGTCGTAACAGGTCAAATCTTGAAGCCGGTCCCCGGAGATGTGAGGCAAGGTTGGTTCACCAGGGGCTCCATCTAACCCAAGCAACCCGGTCCATGCTTCCCTACCTATTACGATGCACCTCCTTCATCCCTCTTTAGAAAACGTTTTCAATGCGTATGCCGAATGGAAATCCCAAACTATATGACTCATGGAATCTACTAGGCAAGTTAGTTACTCGTGGGGTTTTCTAGACCCCGTGTGGTTGTACGCTCGTCTTGGTTCAAGAGGCAAGAACTCGGTTCCTAGTGGTGGCGGGCATGGGACTATAAAAACCACATCTCACTATGGCCTCCCATACAAGCCTTAGCATTTTTAACCTTTACCACTTATCTTACCTTATTGGTATATCTCGATCTCCTGTCATACTAGATTATCTGCATATGATGCATCATCTGGATGAACCAGTACTGATAGCTAAGCATGGCTAAGTAAGACACAGGTATAATCTCTAGCAGTGCACACAAGCCAAACCTAGTTATGCTAGGATCAGTGGATCAGGTAATATAAGTTCAAAGGGAGTAATGCAATAGATAGGATACTCTAACTATCGATAAAAGACCACAGTAGAATCATATGCATCAAGGCAAGGCCTGAAATATTTTGATAACATGGGTTTATATCATGGTAGGGCTATTCTTGCCTTTGCCAGTTGATAACCATAAAGAAGATCTTCAGAAGCCTTGTACTTGACTTGGTTACAGTTTGTCAAGTATTGTTTATTAATCTTCGATGGTATTGATCTAGGTCTTCAATCTTGGACTCTATCTCGATATTGTATTCTACCGGGAAGAACCAACATCGGAAAAAAGGGAATCAGTTAACACATGACATCGATGCAATTATCAAGCAAGGATGATGATATGACAAGTTAAATTGTACTGAAATATAACCCTAAGGCATGTTGGACAATTTAAACGGGTTTCCGAGGGGTATAAATCCTAATTCGGAGAAACCCCAGATGCATATGAGAGGGGTTGATTTGTTGTTCTAACAAACTTATTAATTGAAGTTTCCTATCAATGCATGATTATAGCTTTAAAGATAGATCTTGTTTTCTGATCATTTTGATATATTATTTGTATTTTTCTAATATACAGATATTTAGTTATTGAATCTACAAGATTATATCATTTTCAGAAATTGTTAAACCGATTAAAAACCTTTATTGCGTCATCATTACATCAGCATGAGCCATATCAGCAGCCATGCTAGCGGGTGGGACCAGGGGTCGGTTTGACTGGGCTGACCGTGCGTGCTGGCGTCGAGATGACGTTAGAACGACGTCACTGCGGGGGCAGCGCTAGGACGAGAGGCTATCACAAATGCGTGTGTTCGATCTAGCGGAGCAAGGCGAGCAAGATAGAGGCGGCGCCTCCCGGATTTGGTCACCAGAGCGGGCTCAACGACAATGACTGGCGGCAGCGCACAACGGCACACGGCTGGGGCTCGAAAGAGGAAGTGAGGAAGATAGGGTAAGGGTGCTTCAGCACCGGAGGCTCACCCTCGATGCGTGTATGGCCTCAGCGAGGACAGAGGAGGTCGGCAGCAGCGGTAATGGCGACGGCGGGCGGCAGTGGGGTCGGGGGAAGACGATGTCGATGGCGACGATTCAGAGCGCCCTGGCTCGATTCCTTTGGCGGGGAAGTAGAGGGCGGTGAGCCGGATATCTAGGAACCATCGGTTAGTCTTGGGGCGGCCGAAGACGGCGGGGCGACGCGGTGTCTGCGGCTAGGGTTTCGACCAGGGGAGAGAACGGGAGAGGGAGCGAGCCCGGGGGAGAGTGAGAGGATGGGGTGAGAGAGAGGGCGTCGTGGCGGTCTTATCTCCTCCAAAAGAGCGACGAAGCGGGTATCTTGGCGCGGCAACGATCGACGGCGGCGGCGCGGGCACGCATCAGCTTCCAGTTGGGGAAGACGACGAGAATTTTGTAGAAACCCCCTGGGAAAAACAGAAAACAACCCGGGTGCCTCCCTGCTGAAGGTTTTGTTAAAAACTCCCTAGACTTTTATAAAACAGAGGAAAACAGCTAGAGAAACTCTAAATTCATTTTATTTTGAATTCTTTTTACCCTTTTGAGTAGTTTGCGATAATTTGGTGATCCCAAAATACACCAACTTGCTGAAGCTTTATATAAAATAGTTTTGTCTTTCCTTAACCAATTTGGAAGGAACACGAGTCTCATTTGAAGTGTTTTGAGAGGATTCAAAATAGAGAGCACTCATAGATAGATTTAGGGTTTTGCTTTCTTTTACTTTCTCGCATTTTTTAAAAATATGATGCTTATGAATGCATAAACAACTCTAATTAAGATTAACGAAAACTGGGGTGTTACAGTCCATATCATCAGCATGTGCGCCTTTAGGAGAGCATGTCGATGCTATGAGACATGTTTGTGTCCTAATTTTCATGTTGTTGTCTGAGGCGGAGAATGTTATGATAGCTACGATTGGAGGCCTAGAAGGTTTTTATGGTTCATGTTAAGTTTGCGAATGGTAATGGCGGTGGGTGTTCTTGGTTGTGATGAAGAGAGGCTAGTGTTCGATGGCTTGCAGTAGAGACATTGGCAATTGGGTGAGGCAGTAGAGGATTTTTTTTTGTGGTGCTCATCTAGTACTGAGTCTAGATTTTCATAATAAAAAACCAAGGCCTAACCTCCATTGATTGTACATGACAATGACCTTGTTAAAGCATTGTTTTGAGATCTCAGACTTTCTCTAGATGAAAACCTAAGATCTGTTGATCAGATGACGCCGGTGCAATCATTTTCTGGAGGTGTGGCTTCCAGAGAAGCTATTTTGTAGTTCATGTGTTGTCTTTAGTGATTGTTCGTGTGCTACTAGGTTATTCACTACATTTTGTTAGTGTAGAGTCTGAGTATAATAATATATTTATTGCATTAGTATATTCGCAACACAGGGAAAAAGAGCTTATCCCACCGAGCATGGCGTGGGGGCTCCTGGGCTCCAAACCCAATTTTTGAAACTAAAAAATTTAGATTTAGAGTTTTCAAAATATTCTAAAATAAATACTTGGATGTATCCAACAATGAGATCTACTAGTGTGTAAAATTTTGGGCCAAAATACTTTGCTTTTAGGCTCACTATAAATAACAAATTTAGTTTTTGTTGTGAGTGAATAGTGTTAGGCCGTTCTTTTGGTGACTTCTCCCAAAAGATGCCCTACCCCTAGCTTTTTGGGGAAGTCGGTTTAAAAAATTTGCGAGGCTTCCAAATTTGTTTAGCCTTAACTATGAAAGCCTCGCATTTTTTTAGACCGGCTTCTCCAGGAAGCTGGAGGAGGACGGCTTCTCGGAGAAGCCCAAAAAAGAACTGGGCCTTAAACACTACACTAAAGTGGAGATTTTGTCTTTTTTGGTGAGCACAAAATATATAGTATTTCGAGCTAAGAATCTACACACTAGTATATTTCATGATCGACTACACACAGATTTGTTTTCAGATTTTTTTGACAAACTTTGAAATAAAATCTCTCAGAGTTTTGAAAAAAAAAAGAACGAAGGCCGGCTCCGTTCGGCTTATTCGTCCTCCCCCACTGGATTCCTCTCTCCTATCATTCCTTCCCCGGCGAAGGAATCTCCAGAATCTCCTTTCTAACCACTTCCCCTTGATTCTCACTGTTTACCTAGAATCCATCGCGGTCCCGCCGCTCCTATAGAACTAGTTTACTCCCTTTCGTCCGCTACAAAAATCTTCTCTTCTTTTATACAGAAAATTAAGTTTTGATGACAGTGACAGGCTCGTGTTGGGGTTCATGAGACTCCTGCAGGTACTTAGGTACCAGGTGGCGAGGCTCGGGCGCTAGTTCTCCATTCCCCCTCTTGGATTCTGGTTTTCTCGTCCAAGATTCTGTTTCTCCCATGGCCTGTAAAGAATTTCTGCTTTGAATTTGCTTTCCTGAAGAACTGCGGCGCTGTATGATTCTTTTCCCTTGATTTTTCCAAGACCTGCAATCGGTAGATTTTGCAGGAATGGATTCTTATACTTTAGGGATAGAATAGATATGCATGATCCAGAAATCTCACTTGTACTTGAAAGGGGACGTTTCGCTTCCTCTATATTGGTCGTTTCCATCTGTATGCTTTATTATTGTGCAAAATTGTTCCCTTTTGGCTAAACGCAAGCGATAAATTCTGCACAAGGGAAGAGCTAGTAGGATTTCTCTTACCAATTTATTTTCTTCTGATGTTGCTATAAGTAAATGTTGCCTGTGAGTGTCTGTGCAGGAATTAACTGAATTTTGTGTCTTTAGGTTCAGAAAGATTTTATCTTGGAGGAGGAGGAAGGTCAGCAATGGGGGAGATTGGGACACCAGATTACAGCGATGTGGGCTCAGACATGGACCTGCTCATGCTCTCAGCGTTTGATGGCTTTGACAGTTTCACGGAGCTCATCGCCAGTCCTTCTTTTGGTGACTGTATCTCATCATCTTTCAGTGTTTCGCCTGCGCAGCAGTTGATATGCATTTCACCTTCATCACCTCATGTGAATTCAGAGGCGCAAGGTGATGTTTCTAATACTGATGGTAGTGACTGCTATGCCAGTTTAGCCTCTGCCCCAAAGGCTCCCACTGTCCCAAAGGCTTTTTATGGCGGCGTCACCCTGACGGAGAGGATGCTCAGGGCATTGTCCATGCTTAAAGAAGCATCAACTGGTGGAGCAGTCCTGGTGCAAGTTTGGATCCCTGTAACAAATGGAGATCATCAGGTGCTGACCACCTCTGACCAGCCTTTCTTGCTTGATGAGAGGCTGACAGGGTACAGGGAAGTCTCTAGGCAGTTCACATTCTCAGCCACAGAAGGGCCTGGTCTGTTCCCTGGATTGCCTGGGCGGGTTTTCATATCCGGTATGCCAGAATGGACATCAAACGTCATGTACTACAACCCTTCAGAGTACTTGAGGGTAAATTATGCAATTCACAATGAAGTCCGTGGATCCTTCGCCATGCCGGTTTTCGACTCTAGAGGCGGGTCTTGCTGTGGAGTGCTGGAACTAGTCATGACACAGGAAAAGGATAACTTCTGTTCAGAGATGGACAATCTTTCTAATGCTTTGCAGGTTGTATATTCTGTTGCTCCTAATATTCTTATTCAGAATAGTATTCACTACAGTTCTAGAGAAATGTGCAGTAGTAAAACAAACTACATGTTTCAAGACTACTTTTATTATTGAACTGCCTGCTTTCAATATAACAGCTTTCTTTCCGTTGAAGTATGCTGTCGAATTAATCTATTACAATTCGTAGTTGCAAAGTTTTTTACTGCTGAAATCATTGCTTTATCTTTGTTTTCTATGCAGTACGCTACAGATTCATATGTTGTACCAAACAGGCACAATATCATGAACTGAAGCAGATAGTATGAACTGAAGCTTGAATTTGGTACCAAGTTTGTGTAATCAAGAGAGGTGATGTGCTTTTAGTGCACTTGATAGAAAATATATGCTAGTGGAGCCCCAGTATTGGTATACACTATTCATTTGCGAACTACCTCACCTAAAAAAGTTATGGAAAAAATATGTAGTAAAAGGAGGTAATCTGCTTGTTGGAGCTACTTTCAATCTAGATAAAAGGACAAATATAAAAAATCATGCAGTATAATAAAGTTTCTTTAAACTTTTCGAGAATGCATAATAGTGCAAGTACACTGTAATACCTTATATGCCCCATAAGGAAATGCTTTTGTTAGTTATACATCAAAAGTTTTAACATCAGATGTTCTAGGGCCTTTAGCTTTCTTTCACATCTGTTAATTCATAGCGAAGTAGTGAACAGTTAAACCTAAAACAATGAACAAAAAAAGTGTAGATATAATATTCATATAGGAGTATTTGTTATTATTTCCTTTGGCCCCTCAGATCACCATTGTCTTGGTATATACTTCCTCTGTTTCAAAATATAAGATGTTTTAGGTTTGTGAAGAAGATGAATCTAGACTTGTTTTAGTATGTAGGTTCACTCAACCTTAGGATGAATCTACACACTAAAAGAAGTCTAGATTTATTTTCTTCACAAACCTAAAACATCTTATATTTTGAACCGGAGGGAGTATGTGGTAAACGTTTTAATAAATTTACCACAAATATGTTTGAAACTATTGAGTGTTGGAAAACGGAAATGAGTTAATGAAATTTTCAGAACTTCCATAAGTTAATACTGTCACTGGATGGGTGCTAATTTTCACCTTGTTCCAGTCCAATCCTGTGCATAGATGATTTTTAATCTGTTCCAGGTTCTGTCAGTATGAAGTATTTCTCATAGTACTAATTGTGGCATTGTAATCTTTGCAGTCTGTTCATTTGAGCACTGTGAAAGCAAGGAAACATCCTCAGGTACCAATCTGTACTACCACTACAGCCATTTTTTCACAGAACGGACATGTATCAGCATAATCGTTAAAACTTAACCCAATACTCTACATTGCAGAGCCATACTAGGAATCAGGAATCAGTATTCACGGAAATATCAGACGTTCTCCGAGCTGTTTGCCTTAAACACATGCTACCGTTGGCACTTGCATGGATTCCAGTTTGCCCCAACAGCAATTTGAATGTGTCAGAAGAGTATGGTGACCAGTCTGTAAAGTTTGTTTTGAGGAACAAAGACGTCCTTTGCGTGCAAGAGTCTGCCTGTTTTATCAATGACATGAGAATGCATGATTTTGTCCGTGCCTGTGCTGAATGTCCCCTTAAGAAAGGACAAGGGGTTGCTGGAAATGCAATTTTATCAAATAATCCATTCTTCTCATCTGATGTCAGAGAATACGATATGCATGATTATCCTCTCGCTCATCATGCCCGTAAGTTTGGTCTTCATGCTGCTGTTGCAATCAGGCTGCGTAGCACATACACTGGAAATGATGACTATGTGCTAGAGTTTTTCCTTCCACCTATGTGCAAAGTTGGTAAAGAACAACAGCTCTTACTTGACGACATTGCAGTGACCATGCAGAGAGTATGCAGTACTCTGAGAACAGTTTCAGATGCCGAACTGAAGCAAAATGCCATAACAGCGCCATCAGGAACAAGATGCTCCTCATCTGATGTTTCTATTAATTCCTGCAATCAAATTGATATGATATCCAGCGATATCAAAACAAATGCGCCTTTGGATAATCAGATATCCAGCACTGCTGAGCAATTAGCAGATGATAAATTATCTAAGAAGGTCCTTCTCATTCTCAATTTTTATCTCCCTCCTCTCATACCCCTGTATTCTGGTTGGTCTAGACTTTTGTTATTCAGCCCTTAACCTTTTAAAATTCCCAATTGCTTTTAAATTGTAAGATGAACCCCACAAGGCCATTTTGGTCGACAAACTGTTGGACCAGTTTCCTATATAACAAAAATGGCTCATTTCCTTGTATTGTACTGCAATGTGGATATAGATGTTTGCTCCTGTTGTATCATTTCCCTGTCGATTTTGAATCTTACCAAGTTTAGTGCATTTAGAGAATAACTTTGAAACTAAGAAGTTTGAATGTTGTTTCAATTTATAATCCGGATCTAGAAAGCTGAATGCCCTCGCATAGTTCCAAAAAGTAATGTGCTAGTTGTGTCAAATGAATATTGTTGGTACAGAAACTCATATCCTTAATCAATTAGGATTCAAACATGTGTGGTATAAGAAAATCCTAGAGAATCCTAATAGAACTGTAAGTCCTAGTTGCTCTGGAAGAGGCCAAGTGGGAACGGGGAACCTATGCCAAACCGATGAGAGTGTGGACATAGGAACGCAATACGATCAATCAAGTAATTCAAGACCAAACTGAAATGAGAGGATTAGATACTAGGTTTCTTTATCACTAGAAAGGTGTGATAGGACAAGGATTCGAGGTTCCTAAAAGGTGTGGTAGGATTGTGAGAGAGCGACACCCCCTTTACTCTTTCTTTAAGTCATATAATTGAATAACGAATGTCTAATGTCTTGTCATATACTTTGCAGTTCGAGCCTGGTGTTACATCTCAAAGTTTTAAAAAATGCAGCTCAACAGAGAAGAATGTTAGTTTGAGTATCCTTAAGGAATCTACATCCCATGGACCTAAAATACGCATCTCTGCAGAGAAGAATGTCAGTTTGAGTGTCCTTCAGCAATACTTCGCTGGTAGTTTAAAAGATGCTGCAAAGAGCATTGGTGGTAAGTTCTTTATGCTCTCACGACCATTTGCTGGTTTTTTCCGTACAAATCAATGATTGTGGATGAAGCACATTTCTGTTAGAAAAATCCAAGTAAAGCATATTATGCTGTAGGAAAAGAGAAACTTACAGTATCGATGTTGTTTCTTTGCCTGTTCTTTGCAGTTTGTCCTACAACATTGAAAAGGATATGCCGGAGGCATGGAATATTAAGGTGGCCATCTCGTAAGATTAAGAAGGTAAATCGGTCCCTGGAGAAGATTCAGAATGTGATAAGTTCTGTACATGGAGTCGAAGGAGTAATAAAATATGATCCTGCCACCGGATGTCTTGTTTCATCGGTTTCTCCTTCCGAAGAGCCTTCAATGATAAATGCTGAACATAGAAGTTCTGATCACCTACCCATTGAACCTGACTTGTCCAGCCATAAGTTCCAACCTGATTATGATGCTTACCAAAGAGAACATTCAGGCCAAGTTGTACTCACGGAAGCACACAATGCAAAAAAATGTGAAGATGACATTAATTTGAACCATGGAGGGTTTCTTCCAAATTCACGTTTTGACAGAACATCAGAAGGGCCACGGTGTCAGGATGCGTCAAATAGTTCATATCTTGCAAAAGAAACGACTCTTGCCATCAGAATGGATGATATGCGGGTAGAGGGAGCGGATCAGAAGAATGTGCTGTGGGATTCTGTTTCTATGCCACAACAATGCAAAGTGGATGTAACGAACAAGGCCAGTACGAAGGTTGAGCAAAGCCTTGCATCATCTTCCAGCATGACAGATTGTTCCAGTGGTGGTACGTCAAGTGATGGAACTTTGAACATAGTTAACAGAAGTAATTCAAGCATAGTCGTCAAGGCCTCTTACAAGGATGATACTGTAAGGTTGAAATTACTAGCATCTATGAACTACCAGAATCTGCTCGATGAGCTCGCCAGAAGGCTGAAACTATCAGTTGGCACATTTCAGCTCAAGTACAAAGATGATGAGGATGAATGGGTGATTTTAGAAAGCGACGCTGATCTCCAGGAATGCCTTGATGTGCTAGACACCACAGGTTCACGTATTGTAAAAGTTCAAGTACGAGATGTGCAATGTGCTACTGGAACTTCTTCAGGTAGTAGCTCCATGTCTGGTCAATAAGTCAGGGTGCTGGTGAAAAAACGCAGTTGTTCTACTCATGGCATATTTTGGCTTTAGTATGGCTCCGATCAACAAGAGCTCCTCATGACATATATGGTAAACATATTCATTCAAACCAGGGGTGAACAGTGTTCTTTTTTTAGATGGAACTGATTTTGATCGGGTGGCCTAGTTGGTTTAGTATATTTTGGTAGAAATGTCTGCAAACTTTTGTTTAGACATGCAGCAGAACTTGCACTAAGTACATGAACGATAGTACAACATGCATTTCATATTTAAGTACAAGAATGGTAGCTGAATTTGGATGCTGTATGCCATGTTTTATGATCTACTACATGACGTGTATTGTGCCCACAGTTGTTGTGTTATATCGTTTCCCTTATGATTTCCAGCTTCTCTATAGTAAAAGCATGTACATCACCATGCTAGTTGTGGTTCTCCACTTAGCACGTCAATAGTTTGTTCTGGATCAATGTCAACAATACTATTCTCAGACCATGATAAATCTCCGTTATGCAGACAGATCAAATTGTGCAACACATAACTAGCAACTGACATATCGATTTTTTTGCTAACTGAGTAAAGTGTACCAACTGAATGTAGTTTCAGTATACCAATGGTCCCCTCAATAGGTTTTTTGGTGTTGTGCATGACGAAGGTTTCAGTATTATTTTTGGCATTTGACGAGCTTTTGTTCTCGTAAATAATACCTAGTACAATGATATGCAGCAAGAAATTGTGGTGTATTTGCATAGCCAACGTCAATGAGATAAAATTTACCACGAGGTACTTCAAAACCATGCTTTAATGCATCGGCGCTATAGATGCTTTAATGCATCTTGTAGTACTCTTACATCTGAAGTTGATCCCTTCCAACCAGCATGCAGATGGGCAAACTTCAGACCAAAGTCACAACTCACCATAACATTTGTGCAATATTGTTTGCTTCATGTTGCAGCATGGTCCTTGTCGATGCAATGGTACTTTCAAACGAATGTGTGTACCATCTATAGCACTGATGCAATACAACATAAACAGAAGTACCAACACCATATAATATTCTTCGCAACTCGTTGCACTTCTGTTATTTGAACTTTCTGAAAATTAAATGAGTTGGCATACATATCATAACAAAGGGTTGGAACTTTGCTTTACTAAAGACTGAATGCAGGTGTAGGAAGGTGGACATATGTCTATCTTTGTCCTGACTTTCTTTGCTGAGAAGGGGTTTTGATCCGGCAATAGATTTGTAAGTAGGTATGAGGCCACCATTCGATGGGTTAGCACACATAAGACACAAAGAAGTATACGGGTTCAGGCCCCTTAGGTGAACACTGATAACAAGCCCTACTCATGGTGGTGGTATCATATAGCGAAACAAGGTATAGCTCCATGGTCTGTTATGTCTAAGTGTGACTGTGAGAAATTCTGAAGGAGAATATGCACGAGACCGAGAAAGTCTGTGTGTGAATCTCCCCCACTGTGGTCCCTCGTCTGCCGCATAGGAGTTGCCCGATGGGAGCTACGATTCCCTGCACATTGTGCAGCGTGACCCAGAGTGGCTACACGGGGTTGTGAAAGACATCACCTCTATGTAGAACGTCATGATTTGTCCTACGAACATGGGAAGACCATGTACGTCTGTATGACCCTGCTGAAAGAACACGGATGTTGCCTAAGGAGGGGAGGGGGAGTGAAAACATGATTTAAAATTTTACTGTTGAGGCTCGTATAAATCCAGAATAAAACTATTGTTTAATTTATCAAGCACAAAACCTAAAAATGCTAGCTCAACTATGTGCACCAACAACTTATGTTAAACAAGACAAGCAACTATGTGATAGCAATATATGGAACTTCAAGCACCTTATGGGGATTTTACACTTAACCATTATTTTGGCTAATGATGAAACCGAAGCTAGAGACGGACTAATGTTACCTACAAGTTAAATACAGAGGTTATAGTCCGAGATCGTTGATGGAAGATGATTGGAGAGCCCCCATTCTTTAAAGAAGAAAAGTGCCGGAGTTTCATTTAGTTTTCGCTTGATATTCTTTTTTAGTCATTAGGAAACACCATATTATTAAGAGGGGTGATCTTTATGAGCTTGATGGGGATGTTACTAGAGCCATATACACATCGTACCACCAAAATATTCCATCACACAAAAGAGATAAGAGTGAGTTTTGGAGAATAATCTTTTAGAGCCTTTTCTACCTATCTCGGTTCCTAATCCGGTCGCACCATTTGTCACACCGACTGGCTCGGTTGCGCTTGGTTGCAACATTGCTTCATACCGACCCTTTCGATCTGTCCCGGATGCAAAACCATTGCACCGGACTGGTCGGTATATGACCCGGTACATCACCAAGGAACCAGAGCACCCCTGGTGTGAGGGTAGGTTTGACCGACTTAAAACCGAACGACATGTAGAGAATTTCCAAACGTATAGTTTTCTGTCGTGGGCTATAAAAGGCCTTTCTTATTCCTAGAAGGGTTAGGTCAACCATTCATATTGCATATTTTGAATCTCTCACTCACCATTATTAAAGCACCAAAGCTTGAGGATCTCCCCCCCCCCCCCCACACACACACACACAAAAAAAATGCAAATCCCTTTGGGGAAAATGAAGAGTATGTCCCGATCTACATTCTGACAAAGATAAATACCATTCCCCATTGAGTTAACGAGCTAGATGTTTACTCTTGGGTTCACAGGAAACCCTAAGAGTCTAGGGGTCTCCTGGAGGCTTTTGGCTTGTGATTTTCCCCACGGAATGTTGGGTTCGCAGCATAGAAAACAAAAAAATCCTACGATGGGAACTATATGCACCAAGATCCATCTATCTAGATACAAGCAACGGGTGGATATACATCCATAGAATGCATACCCTCGAAGACCGAAAAGCTTTACGAGTATGAACTCGATGTAGTCGATCTCTTGCCAATCTCAATATCGTGATGAAGTCCAGTGATGGCGTGTAGTTTACACGGCCACTTCGTTGGAAACCCCAAGTGCAAGGTATGAAGAGCACAGCAACAAGTTTCCATCAGTAGAGACCGAGGTTATCGAACCAGAAGGAGGAAGGAAACATCACACAGGTGTTGGAAACAACGTGGAGACCTGCACAACACAAACTCAAGACTTTACGAATCAGTGAGGTTGTCAAGCTCACTGGTTTGTTGTAACAAAGGATTAACTATATGGTGTGGAAGGTAATGGTTTGGAGCAAGTAAACAAGTAACAGTGGAAGATGTATCAATGGTAAATATTGGACCGGGGTCCATAGTTCACTAGAGGTGCTCTCCTTAGATAAACAACATGCCATGAAGGGTAAACAAATTACAGCAGGGAAATTAACAGGAACTAAGCAAGGCATAACAATGCAATGCTAGTCAGAAAGATCATATGAGATTCGATTGGCAATACAACAAGATACATAGACCGCCATCCAACTGCATCTATGAATAGAAGTCCACCTTCAGGTTATCATCCGAACCACCTCCAGTATAAAGTTGCAAGCAACACACAACTAATTTAAGCAAAGTGTGTAAGGTAAACAATCCACTTGTTCTATGAACAAGGGACCATTGTTTTCTCCCTAGTAGCAACACCACATCTACAACCGAAGATATTTATGTCACTTCCCTTGGAAACTAGAGGCATGAACCCACTATCGAGCATAAATACTCCCTCTTGGAGTCACTAGCAACTACTCGGCCAAGATAGCTACTAACAACGGAGAGCATGCAAGATCACAAACAACACAGACATGATAGAATCATCAAGGCAAAACCATTAACCAAACTGACATAATAATCTCAATATCCATCGGATCCCCGCAAACACAGCATGCATGATTACAAATAGATTAGATCTTGATCATGAACGGAGCTCACAAGATCTATACATGAAAGCACAAGGAGGATATACAACCATCTAGCTACTACATGGACCCATAGTCCAAGGTGGAACTACTCACGCATCATACCAGATAAGAAGGCCTCCGGGATGATCTCCCCTCCGACAGGGTGCCAGGAAGAACTTCAGATCCCCCCCGATCTAGGGACGATGGTGGCGGCGGCTGCAGACGGTTTCGTGGAGTTTTGATCGGGTGCCTAGGGTTTCTGCATCGAGGGCTTCTTATAGGCGAAGAGGCGAGGCTGGGAGGCGACCAGGGGGGCCACACCCTGCCTAGGCGCGGGCCCACCCCTGGCCGTGCCTAGGTGGGTTTGCTCGCCCTGGCTTGCCTCTCCATCTCTCCTCTAGACTTTGTGTCACCCATGGTAAAATATTGAATTTGGCTTTTGTCCCGTCCAATTTCAAGAATATTGATTTTCTGCCTTTTTGGAACCAAAAACAGAAAAAAATAGGCAACTGACACTGTCGCAACTTGTTCATAGGTTAGTTCTAGAAAAGATATAAAAACACCTCAAAGTGTAGACAAAGCAAAGCAAAGTAGATACTAAACAAGCATGGAACATAAAAAATTGTAGATACGTTTCCGACGTATCAAGCATCCCTAAGCTTAACTCCTGCTCGTCCTCGAGTAGGTAAGTGATAAAAAGAATAATTTTTTAGGTGACATGCACCATCAAAACCAAGATAAACCCTTTGCAAGCGTTGAAAGCTGGGATCAAAGAACTCTAAACTTATGCATGAAAGAATGGAGTTCTAACAATAGGACATAGTAACTATGCATGCAACATGAAAGGCTACAAACAAAGATCATGAATAACATGCATTGAAAAACATTTGTTTGTTTCACATACAGAAAACATAGCATAGTGGCAACCAGCTTGTCCCTCATAGAGTAGCAATATAGATGCATAGAACACGTTCAAAGTTCACAAGGGTAACTAGAAACAAATAGCATAAGAACAAGTAATATCACAATATGCATCAATCAATAAGCTTTGGGACACTGCACATAGAACTAAGAATGACAACTATGCTCTCTTAATGGTGCTTAAAGGTAGAAGGTGGAGACTCAATAGTGGTGAAAGAAAGGCCTTTTTGTAAAGGAAGCAGGGATTTTAAGTTTCAAAAAGAGCTTCCAAAAATTATGGTACTTGTTAGCTTTCAGCCCTCATTGCCCCTATCATAATCATCTTGAAGTGATTAAGGTTAAAGTGAACAAACTATGGACTATATGCATGACAAATTATAAGTTGGCAATCTCAAGTCCCTTGAATATGAGGGCCACACCTCATGCTACTCAACTTCAGTCACCTATAAGTTCTTGTCATTGTAAGTATGTGCATATCATAGAGAACCGCCAACGGAGTACCCCTTTCACATGGTACAGGAGCTATCTCATAACCAAAATGACAAGGCAAGCATACAATGAGCATCTCAGCGATCTTTTTATTTACTATGTACATAGCTTTTTATTGAGGATGCTTCGTAGATAGCTCACTATGGTGATGCTGCAAGTTTCCACCATGATTAGGCATGGCTTAGGCTAGCGGACCAGGCGTTTCTCTAACACAAAATACAAACTCCATGGATTTTACAAGTTCCCTCTTTATTTCACACCGGTGACATCCATAGACAAAAGAGCAAGATATCAACTGAGTACAAAGTACAAGTGCAATATTAAAAACGTTCCTCGTGACAGCACGGTTCTGCTAATTCCAACGTATAAATGCAAGCATATACAACATAGACGACACAATGGTTCAAGTTTATTAGGGCCAAAGAATATAAAGTGTGCCATCAAGTTTTCACATAACAAAATAGTTTTTAATTGGAAGATAGCTGAAAACAAGAATATACTTGGAATGGTGTAACACACCATGCATAGGAGTTTATAGTGGACACTTTGGAAAAACTTGGTTTCTTGGGAGTTAGAAGCATGAGTAGAGCTTGCTCAGACAAGTGGAGGCTAGCAAAAGACTGGGAGCAACCAACTAAGAGAGCAATAGTAGCCATAATCATGTAGAGCGACAAAACATTACTATCAAAGCATAGAGTGATACTACATGTCAAGGACTAAATGATCATAGAGGCTAAGGTGACTTGTTCATAGTCATAACATGGTGTGAGCATGTGCCAAGTCAACCCAAACAAAGCATCAAAGTAGAATACCACAATATTATGCTTTTGCATGCTAAAACAACGCATGATTTCTTCAAGACATGCTACAACAATAATCACTAAGCATAAGGTCAAAACAACACCTAGCATGTCATGCTAAAGTCTAAGTCACAGTCAATGCAAACTCCTCTTGCACTTTCAAGAAGGAACTTCCTACTCCTGTCCAACACCAAGCAACTTTTTTGCAACAACATAGCAAGAACGGGGGTACAAACTACTTTATTCAAGCAAACTAAAAAACCTAAGCAAAGCAAACAAAAACTAAGACGCTCCAAGGACAGCACAACTGTGCATGAAACAACAAAAATGAAGTGTCTAGACAGTCCTGAGCTTTTTATTGATGAAGAAGGGGATGCCTTGGGCATCCCCAAGCTTTGACGCTTGTACCTCTTGGATATTTCTTGGGGTGACACCATGGTGGCATCCCCAAGCTTGAGCTTTTGTCCATTCTTCATCTCATTACATCATTATCTCTCTACACCTGAATTTTTTTCCTTCATACAAAAATTCACACAGTCTTCATTAGCAACATTAGTTTATTCGAAAGATATTAGACCTCTGGCAAAGCTTTGGAACAGCAAAACTTTTCAATCAAAACACCAGCTACAGTAGTAACTCCTTCAAAAAGCTCAATTCCCCAAAAGAGAACTCAAAAAGGAACCAATAAGAAGCAAATGCAAATAATGGCAGAAATCTGTCAAAACAGACTAGCAGGTAGAAACCGATTTTTTCGAAAATCTTATATTCTCAAATCAAAAGGTGTTGAACTAACGAAATTTATATAGCATACTGGGGGATTTATTCGTAAATTATCAGCTCAATCCGAGTTACAGATACTCCTCACAAATATTTATGGTGGAGGACATATATCTGTTTCGGGACAGCAACTTCCCAAATCTTACTTCCCTCTCATTAGAGGTCGTTCTTGGCACAAAAAGCAAACAAAAAGGATAAGAAGAGGTCATTACTGAAGTAATAACTTCCAAGACTCAAGGAAACTCTTGGGTTATCTCCCAACAAGTACTTTTCTTTAACGCCTTTAAGTTAGGCACAAGAAGCAAGAAGAATCAAGTATTTTCAAATGAGGAAGCATTAACATCAAACCTTGCTTTCAAAGGAGGAGCAAAAATCAACTTCTCTATCCTCATAGGGAAGTGTTCAATACCTTTCTTGAATGGAAAATGATATTTAATGGTTACTTCTTTCATATCAATGATGGAACCAACAGTTCTAAGAAAAAGTCTTCCCAAAGTTATAGGACAAGAAGCATTGTATTCAACATCCAAAACATAGAATCCACAGGGACATAAGCATTATTAACCATAATGAGAACATCATTAATACTCCCCATGAGTTTCTTTTTAGCATTATCATTGAGTGGGATATCCAAATAACAATCTTCCAATGGTGGCAAATCAAGCATTTCATAAATCTTCCTAGGCATAATAGAGACACTAGAACCAAGATCACATGAAGCTTTGAGATCAAAGCCATTCACTTGCATATTAATAATGGGTTCCCAACTATCTTCTACTTTCCTAGGAATAGAACCTTTGTGTTTTAGCTTCTCTTCTTTTATCTTAACAAGAGCATCTGTAATGTGTTTGGTGAAAGCAACATGCATACCACTAGCATCAGGACTTCTAGCAAGATTTTGTAGGAACATAATCACTTCAGAAATATTGCAACCATCAATATCAAAATCAAACTTAGCATCACTAGTAGTAGGATCAATAGGCTTAGGCATAGTAGGAGGAGGAACAGGGACTACTTGTGGTTTAGTGCTGATGGTGCACACACTATTGTTTCTATCAATTTCAGCTTCCCTTTCCCACTTAGCATGAAGTTGAGCTAACAACCTAACATTTTCATCAATAGTAACTTATATGGCATGAGTGGCAGCAAAGGTACTTTCCATGGTTTCAGGTTTAGCAGCCATTTTATTAATCAAGAAGGACTGAGCTTCAGACAAAGAGGATATATTTTTCTCAACATTTAAAAGCTTTTCCTCTATAGCCTTATTGAAAGTGGTTTGTTTACTAATAAAGTCTTTGAGCATGACTTCAAATTTAGAGGGGTCACTTCTAGCATTGTTGTAAGAGTTTCCATAGGAATTGCCATTATTAGGAGGATAGGGCCTGTAATTGTTGTTACCACCAAAATTATTCCTATAGGAATTGTTATTGAAATTGTTGTTTCTAATGAATTTCACATCAACTTGCTCTTCTTGAGCAACCAAAGAGGATAAGGGAACACTATTAGGATCTAGAGGAGCTTTCCCATTAACAAACATAGTCATAATAACATCAATCTTATCACTCAAAGAGGAGGTTTCTTCAACAGAATTTACCTTGTTACCATGTGGAGCTCTCTCAGTGTGCCATTCAAAGTAGTTAACCATCATATTATCAAGGAGTCTAGTTGCAGCACCCAAGGTGATGCTCATAAAGGTACCTCCAGCAGCTGAGTCCAACAGGTTTCTTGAGAAGAAGTTCAAACCTACATAAAAAGTCTGGATAATAATCCAAGCAGTGAGTCCATGAGTGGGACAATTCTTAACCAAAGATTTCATTCTTTCCCAAGCTTGAGCAACTGATACGTTGTAAACGTATCTATAATTTTTTATGTTCCATGCTTGTTTAGTATCTACTTTGCTTTGCTTTGTCTACACTTTGAGGTGTTGTTATACACTTCCTGAAACTAACCTATTGACAAGATGCCACAGTGCCAATTGCCTGTTTTCTGCTGTTTTTGGTTTCAGAAAGCTAAAAAATGAATATTCTCGGAATTGGACGGGACAAAATCCAAAGTTCATATTTTTCCCTGAGCGATACAGAAAATCGAAGACGAGACGGAGGAGGAAACCAGGGTGGCCACACCCTAGGTGGGTGCGGGCCCACCCTAGGCCGTGCCCACAGGGGGTGTGGGCCCCCAGGCTCCCCACCGACCTTGAATCCTTCGCCTATAAGAAGCCCTCGAGGAGAAAACCCTAAATAGTCCATCATACTTCCAGAATAACCTCCGTACCGCCGCCGCCACCGAATGGGAGATTCGGGGACAAAAAGTCTCTGTTTCGGCACCCTGTCGGGACGGGGAAGTGCCCCAGAAGCCATCTCCATCGATCTCCACCACCATCTCCATCACCGTTGCTGATTCCCATGATGAGGAGGGAGTAGTTCTTCCTCGAGGCTAAGGGCTCTACCGGTAGCTATGTGTTCATCTCTCTCTCTATGCATGATCTTGTTCTGGTCATGAGCTTTGTAATCTAGTAGATCTACCTTGCTACTCAAGTGCTTCAATAGATCTCTGCTTTCCCCATGTTTGTGAAGTGAGAGCGTGCACGCCATGGTGGCACTTAGGCTTGAGTCTACATCAATACTCTTTGTGCTTTAATAGATGATGGTGCTTGACGTGGAGCACTTCGTTGGAAACCCAAGAGCAAGGTGTGATGAGCACAACAACACGTCTTCCCTTAGTAGAGACCGAGGTTATCGAACCAGAAGGAGGAAGGAAACGTCACACAGGTGTTGCAAGCAACGCGGAGATCTGCACAACACAAACTCAAGACTTTGCCCCAACGAATCAGTGAGGTTGTCAAGCTCACTGGTTTGCTGTAACAAAGGATTAAACGTACTGTGTGGAAGGTAATGGTTTGTAGCAAGTAAACAAGTAACAGTGGAAGATGTATCAATGGTAAAGATTGGACCGGGGTCCATAGTTCACTAGAGGTGCTCTCCTTAGATAAACAACATGGCATGAAGGGTAAACAAATTACAGCAGGACAATTGACATGAACTGAGCAAGGCACAACAATGAAATTACTAGTCAGAAAGATCCTATGAGATTCGATTGGGCAGTACAACAAGATACATAGACCGCCATCCAACTGCATCTATGACTAGAAGTCCACCTTCAGGTTATCATCTGAACCCCCTCCAGTATTAAGTTGCAAGCAACAGACAACTGCTTTAAGCAAAGTGTGTAAGGTAAACAGTCCACATGTTCCATGAACAAGAGACCGTTGTTTTCTCCCTAGTGGCAACAGCACATTCTACAACCGAAGATATCATTGTCACTTCCCTTGGAAACTAGAGGCATGAACCCACTATCGAGCATAATACCCCCTCTTGGAGTCACTAGCAACTACTTGGCCAAGATAGCTACTAACAACGGAGAGCATGCAAGATCACAAACAACACAGACATGATAGAATCATAAAGACAAAACCATTAATCAAACCAACATAATAATCTCAATATCCATCAGATCCCCGCAAACACAACATGCATGATTACAAATAGATTAGATCTTGATCATGAACGGAGCTCACAAGTTCTATACATGAAAGCACAAAGGAGGGGATACAACCATCTAGCTACTACATGGACCCATAGTCCAAGGTGGAACTACTCACGCATCATACCGAAGAGAAGGCCTCCGGGATGATCTCTCCTC
Organism: Avena sativa; assembly: GCA_916181665.1. Classification (NCBI taxonomy): domain Eukaryota; kingdom Viridiplantae; phylum Streptophyta; class Magnoliopsida; order Poales; family Poaceae; genus Avena; species Avena sativa. Next base: position 232,348,597 of record OV702282.1, on the reverse strand, counting down.
CAGCAGGGTGCCGGGAAGAACTTCAGATCCTCCCCGATCTAGGGACGATGGTGGCGGCGGCTATAGACGGTTTCGTGGAGATTTGATAGGGTGCTTAGGGTTTCTGCATCAGGGGCTTCTTATAGGCGAAGTGGGAGGCCGAGGCGGTATCCAGGGGCCCCACACCCGAGCCTAGGGGGGTCTGGGCGCCGTGGCATGCCTCTCCATATTCCCTCTGGACTTCTTGTTCCCCATGGAAAGTTATTGACTTTGGCTTTTGTCTCGTCCAATTCCGAGAATATTTCTTTACTAGCTTTTCTGAAACCAAAAATAGCAGAAAACTGGCAACTGGCACTGTGGCAACTTGTTAATAGGTTAGTACCAGAAAACATGTAAAAAGCACCTCAAAGTGTAGACAAAGCAAAGCAAAGTAGATACTAACAAGAATGGAACATCAAAAATTATAGATACGTTTCCGACGTATCAAGCATCCCCAAGCTTAACTCCTGCTCGTCCTCGCGTAGGTAAGTGATAAAAGAATAATTTTTGAGGTGACATGCACCCTCACAATAAAGGTCCAACCATTTGCAAGCGTTGAAAGCTGGGATCAAAGAACTCTAAACTTATGCATGAAAGAATGGAGTTCTAACAATAGGACATAGTAACTATGCATGCAACATGAAAGGCTACAAACAAAGATCATGAATAACATGCATTGAAAAACATTTGTTTGTTTCACATACAGAAAACATAGCATAGTGGCAACCAGCTTGTCCCTCATAGAGTAGCAATATAGATGCATAGAACACGTTCAAAGTTCACAAGGGTAACTAGAAACAAATAGCATAAGAACAAGTAATATCACAATATGCATCAATCAATAAGCTTTGGGACACTGCACATAGAACTAAGAATGACAACTATGCTCTCTTAATGGTGCTTAAAGGTAGAAGGTGGAGACTCAATAGTGGTGAAAGAAAGGCCTTTTTGTAAAGGAAGCAGGGATTTTAAGTTTCAAAAAGAGCTTCCAAAAATTATGGTACTTGTTAGCTTTCAGCCCTCATTGCCCCTATCATAATCATCTTGAAGTGATTAAGGTTAAAGTGAACAAACTATGGACTATATGCATGACAAATTATAAGTTGGCAATCTCAAGTCCCTTGAATATGAGGGCCACACCTCATGCTACTCAACTTCAGTCACCTATAAGTTCTTGTCATTGTAAGTATGTGCATATCATAGAGAACCGCCAACGGGGTACCCCTTGCACATGGTACAGGAGTTATCTCGTAACCAAAATGACAAGGCAAGCATACAATGAGCATCTCAGCGATATTTTTATTTACTATGTACATAGATTTTTATTGAGGATGCTTCATAGATAGCTCACTATGGTGATGCTGCAAGCTTCCACCATGATTAGGCATGGCTTAGGCTAGCGGACCAGGCGTTTATCTAACACAAAATACAAACTCCATGGATTTTACAAGTTCCCTCTTTATTTCACACCGGTGACATCCATAGACAAAAGAGCATGATATCAACTAAGTACAAAGTACAAGTGCAATGTTGAAAATGTTCCCCGTGACAACACGGTTCTGCTAATTCCAACGTATAAGTGCAAGCATATACAACATAGATGTCACAATGGTTCAAGTTTATTAGGGGCAAGGAATATAAAGTGTTCCATCAATTTTGTGAGGGCTTTAATCACTAAGTTTTCACATAACAAAATAGTTTTTAATTAGAAGATAGTTGAAAACAAGAATATACTTGGAATGGTGTAACACACCATGCATAGGAGTTTATAGTGGACACTTTGGAATAACTTGGTTTCTTGGGAGTTGGAAGCATGAGTAGAGCTTACTCATACAAGTGGAGGCTAGCAAAAGATTGGGAGTAACCAAATAAGAGAGCAATAGTGGCCATAATCATACAGAGCAACAAAGCATTACTAATCAAAGCATAGAGTGGTACTACAAGTCAAGGACTAAATGATCATAGAGGCTAATGGTGACTTGTCAGAGTCATAACATGGTGTGAGCATGTGCCAAGTCAACCCAAACAAGGCATTAAAGGAGAATACCACAATACTATGCTTTTGCATGCTAAGACAACGCATAATTTCTTCAAGGCACACTAAGCAATCCCAGTGACTTGGAGGAAGCCATGATATAGCAATAATCACTAAGCATAAAGTCAAAACAACACCTAGCATGTAATGATAAAGTCTAAGTCACAGTCAATGCAAGCTCCTCTTGCACTTTAAGCATTAACTTACTACTCCTTTCCAACACCAAGCAACTTATTTGCAAAACAACACAGCGAGAACGGGGGTCCAAAATACTCAAGAAAACTAAACAACTAAGCAAAGAAAACGGAAACTAAGACGCTCCAAGAACAACACAACTGTGCATGAAACAATAAAAACGAAGTGTCTAGACAGACCTGAGCTTTTTATTGATGAAGAAGGGTATGCCTTGGGCATCCCCAAGCTTTGACGCTTGTACCTCTTGGATATTTCTTGGGGTCACACCATGGTAGAATCCCCAAGCTTGAGCTTTTGTCCATTCTTCATATCATTACATCATTCTCTCTCTACACCTGAAATTTTTCCTTCATACAAAACTTCACACAATCTTCATTAGCAACATTAGTTTATTCAAAAGATATTAGACCTCTAGCAAATCTTTGGAACAGCAAGGCTTTTCACTAAAAACACAAGCTACTGTAGTAACTCCTTCAAACAGCTCAATTTCCCAAAATAGAACTCAAAAAAGGAATCAATAAGAAGCAAATGCAAATAATGGCAGAAATCTGTCAAAATAGACCAGCAGGTAGAAACCGATTTTTTCAAACATCTTCTGTTGCTCAAATCAAAAAGTGTTGAACTAACGAAAGTTATATAACATACTGGGGGATTTATTCTTATCTTTTGAGCTCAGCCTGAGATACAGAGACTCCTCACGAATTTTTATGGTGTAGGACATAAATCTGTTTCAGGACAGCAACTCCCCAAATCTTACTTCCCTCTCATTAGAGGCCATTCTTGGCACAAAAAGCAAACAAAAAGGATAAGGAGAGGTCATTACTGAAGTAATAACTTCCAAGACTCAAGGAAACTCTTGTGTTATCTCCCAACAAGTACTTTTCTTTAATGCCTTTAAGTTAGGCACAAGAAGCAAGAAGAATCAAGTATTTTCAAATGAAGAAGCATTAACATCAATACTTGCAAAGTATTTAACTATGAAAGGTATCTCATCAAAATGTGTTTTGGAGGATCCCTTCTCATCCCTCTTCGGTCTACTACTTTCATCAAAAAGATTTTCAGGAGCAATCCAATCAAAATTCTTTTCAAAGGCTTCATGCTTTCCAACAAGCTTAAAGGGTATGGGTATCTTAAATTCTTCTCTAGGCCTAGTTTTATCAGAAATACCCACAACATCTACACTTGAGCCTAGCATATTGAAACGCTCAAAGACCTTTTTGGCTTCCCTAACAACATCATGGAATTCATTTAATAAAGTTTCAAGGATGAATTCCCTCTTCTCAGCATTCTTTTCTTCTTTTAGTTTTAGGAACAAGAATTGTATGAAGGGGTTAAGGCTAACAAACCTAGCCTCCAACATATGAACTAAAGAACCTGCAGCAATCTCATAATTATGAGCAAGCTCTGCTATAGATTTATCCTCAATATCCTCATGCTTGCTAACATGATTAAAGAATTCTTCAATATTATCTTTCCCAATTATGGAGCCACTGCCTATTGCAAGATCTTTCAGGGCGAACTTGGGGATTAACATGGTGAGCTAGAGCAAGGTGGCAACTAGAGTAGGAACTATTTTTTTATGTTTTTGAATAAAGCAAGCAACCAAACTAGACTAATTTTTTGGGTTTTTTTTCTGAAAAGAGGCAAACAAAACCAAGCAAAAGAAACAAAGCAAACTAAAAACAAAGTAAAGTGAAAGGAAGTGAAGGACTCCCCTTGTGAAGACGTCCTTAGCCTCCCCGAAAACGGTGCCAGAAAACTTGTTGATGGTGCTTGACGTGGAGCACTTCGTTGGAAACCCCAAGAGCAAGGTGTGATGAGCATAACAGCAAGTCTTCCCTCAGTAGTTATCGAGGTTATCGAACCAGAAGGAGGAAGGAAATGTCACACAGGTGTTGCAAGCAACACGGAGATCTGCACAACACAAACTCAAGACTTTGCCCCAATGAATCAGTGAGGTTGTCACGCTCACCGGTTTGCTGTAACAAAGGATTAAACGTATTGTTTGGAAGGTAATGGTTTGCAGCAAGTAAACAAGTAATAGTGGAAGATGTATCAATGGTAAAGATTGGATTGGGGTCCATAGTTCACTAGAGGTGCTCTCCTTAGATAAACAACATGGCATGGAGGGGAAACAAATTACAGCAGGGCAATTGATAGGAACTGAGCAAGGCATAACAATGCAATTATTAGTCAGAAAGATCCTATGAGATTCGATTGGGCAATACAACAAGATACATAGACCGCCATCCAACTGCATCTATGACTAGAAGTCCACCTTCAGGTTATCATCCGAACCCCCTCCAGTATTAAGTTGCAAGCAACAGACAACTGCTTTAAGCAAAGTGTGTAAGGTAAATAGTTCACATGTTCCATGAACAATGGCAACAACACATTCTACAATCAAAGAGATTATTGTCACTTCCCTTGGAAACTAGAGGCATGAACCCACTATCGAGCATAAATACCCCCTCTTGGAGTCACTAGCAACTACTTGGCCAAGATAGCTACTAACAACGAAGAGCATGCAAGATCACAAACAACACAAACATGATAGAATCATAAAGACAAAACCATTAATCAAACCAACATAATAATCTCAATATTCATTGGATCCCCGCAAACACAACATGCATGATTACAAATAGATTAGATCTTGATCATGGACGGAGCTCACAAGATCTATACATGAAAGCACAAAGGAGAGATACAACCATCTAGCTACTACGTGGACCCATAGTCCAAGGTGGAACTACTCACGCATCATACCGGAGAGAAGGCCTCCGGGATGATCTCCCCTTCGGCAGGGTGTCAGGAAGAACTTCAGATCCCCCTGATCTAGGGATGATGGTTGTGGCGTCTACAGACAGTTTCGTGGATATTTGATCGGGTGCTTAGGGTTTCTGCATCGGGGGCTTCTTATAGGCGAAGGGGGAGGCCGAGGCGGTGGCCAGGGTCCCCACACCCTGCCTAGGCGCGGGGCAGGGCCCACCCGCGCCTAGGGGGTCTGGGCACCCTGGCACGCCTCTCCGTCTCCCCTATGGACTTCTTGTTCCCCATGGAAAGTTATTGACTTTGGCTTTTGTCCCATCCAATTCTGAGAATATTTCTTTACTAGCTTTTCTGAAACCAAAAACAACAGAAAACAGGAAACTGACACTATGGCAACTTGTTAATAGGTTAGTACCAGAAAACATGTAAAAAGCACCTCAAAGTGTAGATAAAGCAAAGCAAAGTAGATACTAACAAGCATGGAACATCAAAAATTATAGATACATTACCGACGTATCAATAGATCTATGCTTTTCCCCACATGTGTGAAAGTGACAGCGGGCATACCGTGTGTGGCACTTTGGCTAGATTGAATATTTGTTATGAGTTATATTTGGAGTTGGATGTCTCTATGAAATTGTGGTGTTTGTTGGAACCATCTAGCTCTCAAGGTGACAGTGTGGTGTTATCTAGACTGGGGAAGGCGGACTTTGAGGTGTGCTGTTATAGCCCTACCATGGATTAGAGTGTCCAACCGGAGAGTAGTTAAGAGTAGTATCATGAAGAGAGGATATTTATATGAGAGAGTGTTCACTAGTGAAAGTATGATCCCTAGGCCTTGTTTCTAAGCATTGAAACACCGTTTGCTACTAGATTTGTTGCATGTTTACTTGCTTCCTTCTTGTTGCCTTTAGTATTTACCTCACCGTCAAGCTATTTTCTGGCACCGTTACCACTTGTATTTCACTATCTCTTCGCCGAACTAGTGCACCTATATTTGGGTGTGTTGGGGACACAAGAGACTTCTTGTCTTGATTGCAGGGTTGCTTGAGAGGGATACCTTTGACCACTTCCTCCCTGAATTCGATAAACCTTGGGTGATCCACTTAAGGTAAACTTGCTTCTGTTCTACAAACCTCTGCACTTGGAGGCCCCAACAACTGTCTACAAGAATAGAAGTGCGTAGACATCAAGCTATTTTCTGGCGCCGTTGCCGGGGAGGTAAGGTAAAAGGTACTCACATCCTCTGGTGTGAGTGCTCGAAGTTATTTCCTTTATATTCTGCAATTTTGTCTTTTTGTTTCTTGTTTTCACTAGTTATGCTTAATGGAAAACAATAAAAAAATTAGAGATCTTTATAGTATCTATCTTGAGTTAGGACATGAAGTGTTTCAAGAGAAAATTAAAAAACCTATGGAACTTTATTTGCATGCTAATAGCAATGTTATTAGTATGAATTCTTTGGACACCATTATTGCTAATGCTATAGAAACGTCTAAGCTTGGGGAAGCTAGTTTTTATGAAAATGATCTTTTTAGTCCCCCATCTTTTGAGGAGGAAATTTTCTTTGATGATAGATTACCTCCAATATATGATGATTACAATGATGAATATGATATTTTCAGTCCACCTACTATTAAGGATAAAACTAATTGTGATTACAATATGCCTCCTATATTTGATGATTATGGTGATGAGAATAACAGTGATAACTATTTTGTTGAATTTGCTCCCACTACAATTAATAAGAATGACTATGCTTATGTGGAGAGTAATAATTATTTTATGCATGTGGCTCATGATAAGAATGTTTTATGTGATAGATATATTGTTAATTTTATTCATGATGCTACTTAAAGTTATTATGACAGAGGGAAACATGGTCTTATGCATCTCAAAAATATTAAGTTTCCCCTCTTTATGTTGAAAATCTTGAAGTTGCACTTGTTTTGCTTTCCTATGCTTGTTGCTTTGTGCTTTCATGACTTGTTTATTTACAAGATTTCTATGCATAGGAGTGGGTTAGACTTAAATGTGTTTTGAATTTGCTTCTTGATGCTCTCTTTTACTTCAATTCACATTTCTTATCTGAGCATCTTCTCAAACTATCAAGCCTAACTTAAAGGCGTTAAAGAAAAGTACTTGTTAGGAGATAACCCAAGAGTTTTCTTGCGTCTTGGAAGTTATTACTTCAGTAATGACCTCTCCTTATCCTTTTTGCTTGATTTTTGTGCCAATAATGACCTCTAATGAGAGGGAAGTAGGATTTGGGGAGTTGCTATCCCGAAACAGATTTCTGTCCTCCACCATAAAAATTCGTGAGGAGTCTCGGTAAGTCAGATTGAGATGACAATTTATGAATAAATCCCCCAGTGTTTTAGCTAACTTTCGTTAGTACAACACTTTTTTATTTGAGCAACACAAGAGTTTTGAAAAAAATCGGTTTCTACCTGCTGGTCTGTTTTGACAAATTTCTGCCATTATTTGCATTTGATTCTTATCGATTTCTTTTTGAGTTCTCTTTTGGGGAATTGAGATTTTTAAAGGAAGTTGCTTCAGGATCTTGTATTTTTAGTGAAAGTTTTGTTGTTCTAAAGCTAAACCCAAAGGTCTATTATCTTTTGAATACACTAATGTTGCTAATGAAGATTGTGTGAAGTTTTGTATGAAGGAAAAAATTTAGGTGTAGAGAGAGAATGATGTAATGAGATGAAGAATGGACAAAAGATCAAGCTTGGGGATGCAACCCCGTGTCACCCCAAGAAATATTCAAGAGGTACAAGCGTCAAAGCTTGGGGATGCCCAAGGCATCCCCTTCTTCATCAATAAAAAGCTTGGGTCTGTCTAGACACTTCGTTTTTATTGTTTCATGCACAATTGTGTTGTTCTTAAAGCGTCTTAGTTTTAGTTTTTGGTTTTTTTTGATTATTTTGCTTGAGTAAGTTGGTTGGATCCCAGCACACTTCTTTTGGAGAGACACACACCCTGTTTTCATTGCCTAGAACACTCTAGTTTTCATTCTTATTATCTTGTGAGTGTTCTCTTTTGCTAGCACTGTGTTTAGCCTTAGTTTTCTTGGGCTTTCAGCTTAGAACTTTTTAGTTCTTTTTTGTGGATTTGTGAGATAAGCTCACTGATCTTTATTGATTATTATCTTTGTGAGTTGTTTCAAATAAGTTGATTGGTGTCGGAAAAGAGTACAAAGTTTCATGCTTATAGTGGTACAAAAGAGAGCTTGCTTTGACTGTGACATAGACTTTAGCATATCATGCTAGGTGTTGTTTTGACCTTATCCTTAGTGATTATTGCTGTAGCATGACTTGTTCCAAACAATTAGGATTGCTTAATGTGCCTTGAAAGAATCATGCGTTGTTTTAGCATGCCAAAGCATAGTATTGTGGTATTCTCCTTTGATGCTTTGTTTGGGTTGACTTGGCACATGCTCACACCATGTTATGACTCTAACAAGTCACCATTATCCTCTATGATCATTTAGTCCTTGACTTGTAGTACCACTCTATGCTTTGATTAGTAATGTTTTGTCGCTTTGCATGATTATGGCCATTATTGTCTCTTAATTGGTTGCTCCCAGTCTTTTGCTAGCCTCCACTTATATGAGTAAGCTCTACTCATGCTTCCAAATCCCAAGAAACCAATTTATTCCAAAGTGACCACTATAAATTCCTATGCATGGTGTGTTACACCATTCCAAGTATATTCTTGTTTTCAGCTATCTTCCAATTAAAAACTATTTCGTTATGTGAAAACTTAGTGATTAAAGCCCTCACAAACTTGATGGCACACTTTATATTCTTTGCCCCTAATAAAATTGAACCATTGTGTCGTCTATGTTGTATATGCTTGCACTTATACGTTGGAATTAGCAGAACTGTGTTGTCATGGGGAACGTTTTCAACATTGCACTTGTACTTTGTACTCAGTTGATATCATGCTCTTTTGTCTATGGATGTCACCGGTGTAAAATAAAGAGGGAACTTGTAAGTCCATGAAGTTTGTATTTTGTGTTAGAGAAATGCCTGGTCCGCTAGCCTAAGCCATGCCTAATCATGGTGCAAACTTGCAGCATCACCATAGTGAGCTATCTATGAAGCATCCTCAATAAAAAGCTATGCACATAGTAAATAAAAAGATCGCTGAGATGCTCATTGTCTGCTTGCCTTGTCATTCTGGTTATGATATAGCTCATGTACCATGTGCAAGGGGTACCCCGTTGGCGGTTCTCTATGATATGCATATACTTATAATGACAAGAACTTACAGGTGACTGAAGTTGAGTAGCATGAGGTGTGGCCCTCGTATTCAAGGGACTTGAGATTGCCAACTTATACTTTGTCAATCATATACTCCATAGTTTGTTCACTTTAACCTTAATCACTTCAAGATGATTATAATAGGGGCAATGAGGGTTGAAAGCTAACAAGTACCATAATTTTTGGAAGCTCTTTTTGAAACTTGAAATCCCTTCTTCCCTTTACAAAGGGCCTTTCTTCCACTACTATTGAGTCTCCACCTTCTACCTTTAGGCACCTTTAAGAGCGCATAGTTGTCATTATGTGTGCAGTGTCCCAAAACTTATTGATTGATGCATATTGTGATATTACTTGTTCTTGTGTTATTTGTTTCTAGTCACCCTTGTGAACTTTGAAGGTGTCCTATGCATATATTTGCTACTCTATGAGGGACAAGCTGATTGCCACTATGCCATGTTTTTTGTATGTGAAACAAACAAACGTTTTTCAATGCATGGTATTCATGATCTTGTTTGTAGCCTTTCATGTTGCATGCATAGTTACTTTGTCTTATTGTTAGAACTTCATCCTTCATGCACATGTTTAGAGTTCTTTGATCCTAGCTTTCAATGCTTGCAAATGGTTTGATCTTGATTTTGATGGTGCATGTCACCTCAAAAATTATTCTTTTTATCACTTACCTACTCGAGGACGAGCAGGAGTTAAGCTTGGGATACTTGATACGTTGTAAACGTATCTATAATTTTTTATGTTCCATGCTTGTTTAGTATCTACTTTGCTTTGCTTTGTCTACACTTTGAGGTGTTTTTATACACTTTCTGGAACTAACCTATTGACAAGATGCCATAGTGCGAGTTGCCTGTTTTCTGCTATTTTTGGTTTCAAAAATCTAAAAAATGAATATTCTCGGAATTGGACGGGACAAAAGCCAAATTTTATATTTTTCCCTGAGCGATACAAAAAATCGAAGACGAGACGGAGGAGGAAACCAGGGTGGCCACACCCTAGGTGTGCGTGGGCCCATCCTAGGCCGCGCCCACAGGGGGTGTGGGCCCCCTGGCTCCCCACCGACCTTGCCTCCTTCGCCTATAAGAAGCCCCCGGGGTGAAAACCCTAAAGAATCCATCATACTTCTAGAAAAATCTCTGTAGCGCCGCCGCCACCGAAGGGGAGATTCGGGGTACAAAAAGTCTCTGTTCCGGCACCCTGCCGGGATGGGGAAGTGCCCCTGAAGCCATCTCCATCGATCTCCACCACCATCTCCATCATCGTTGTTGATTCCCATGATGAGGAGGGAGTAGTTCTTCCTCAAGGCTAAGGGCTCTACCGGTAGCTATGTGTTCATCTCTCTCTATGCATGATCTTGTTGTGGTCATGAGCTTTGTAATCTAGTAGATCTACCTTGCTACTCAAGTGCTTCAATAGATCTCTGCTCTCTCCATGTGTGTGAAAGTGACAGCGTGCATGCCATGGTGGCACTTAGGCTTGAGTCTACATAAATACTCTTTGTGCTTTAATAGATATATGTTTTTCCCCACGTGTGTGAAAGTGACAGCGGGCATACCGTGTGTGACACTTTGGCTAGATTGAATATTTGTTATGAGTTATATTTGGAGTTGGATGTCTCTATGAAATTGTGGTGTTTGTTGGAACCATCTAGCTCTCAAGGTGACAGTGTGGTGTTATATAGATTGGGGAAGGCGGACTTTGAGGTGTGCTGTTATAGCCCTACCATGGATTAGAGTGTCCAACCGGAGAGTAGTTAAGAGTAGTATCATGAAGAGAGGATATTTATATGAGAGAGTGTTCACTAGTGAAAGTATGATCCCTAGGCCTTGTTTCTAAGCATTGAAACACCGTTTGCTACTAGATTTGTTGCATGTTTGCTTGCTTCCTTCTTGTTGCCTTTAGTCTTTACCTCACCGTCAAGCTATTTTCTGGCATCGTTACCACTTGTATTTCACTATCTCTTCGCCGAACTAGTGCACCTATATTGGGTGTGTTGGGGACACAAGAGAATTCTTGTCTTGATTGCAGGGTTGCTTGAGAGGGATACCTTTGACCACTTCCTCCCTGAGTTCGATAAACCTTGGGTGATCCACTTAAGGGAAACTTGCTGCTGTTCTACAAACCTCTGCACTTGGAGGCCCAACAACTGTCTACAAGAATATAAGTGCATAGACATCAGCAACATGTTCATTATCAAGTTGTTTAAATTTCATAATGTCACTTCTCATAGATATAATCTTAGCAGGAGGGTAGTACTTTTCAATAAAAGCATCTTTGCACTTAGTCCAAGAATCAATACTATTTTTAGGCAAAGATAACAACCATTCTTTAGCTTTACCTCTCAAGGAGAAAGGAAAAAGCTTGAGCTTAATAATATCTCCATCTACATCCTTATACTTTTGCATCTCACAAAGTTCAACAAAGTTATTGACATGGGCAGCAGCAACTAGCAGCAAAAAAATTCTCTCTCATCACAAGATTCAACAAAGCAGGCTTAATTTCATAAAAGGTAGCATCAGGAGCAGGTGAAGCAATAAGAGTGCTTAGGAAATCATTGTTGTTGGTGCTAGTGAAGTCACACAACTTGCTGTTCTTAGCAGAGTTCATTTTGGCAAAGGTGGGCAAGCCAAAAACAGCAACAACTAGAGCAGAAACTAATTTTTTTATGTTTTTGAATAAAGAAAGCAAACCAAACTAGACTAATTTTTGGGTTTTTTTTTTAAAAGAGGCAAACAAAACCAAGCAAAAGAAACAAAGCAAAATCAAAACAAAGTAAATAGAAAGTAAGTGGAGGACACCCCTTGTGAAGACGTCCTTAGCCTCCCCGGCAACGGCGCCAGAAACTTGTTGATGACGTGTAGTTGACACGACCACTTCGTTGGAAACCCCAAGAGGAAGGTATGAAGAGCACAACAACAAGTTTCCCTCAGTAGAGACTGAGGTTATCGAACCAGAAGGAGGAAGGAAACGTCATACCGGTGTTGCAAACAACGTGGAGACCTGCACAACACAAACTCAAGACTTTGTCCCAACGAATCAATGAGGTTGTCAAGATCACCGGTGTGCTATAACAGAGGATTAATTGTATGGTGTGGAAGGTAATGGTTTGCAGCAAGTAAACAAGTAATAGTGGAAGATGTATCAATGGTAAAGATTGGACCGGGGTCCATAGTTCACTAGAGGTGCTCTCCTTAGATAAACAACATGGCATGAAGGGTAAACAAATTACAGCAGGGAAATTGACAGGAACTGAGCAAGGCATAACAATGCAATGCTAGTCAGAAAGATCATATGAGATTCGATTGGGCAATACAACAAGATACATAGACCGCCATCCAAATGCATCTATGACTAGAAGTCCACCTTCAGGTTATCATCCGAACCCCCTCCAGTATTAAGTTGCAAGCAACAAACAACTGCTTTAAGCAAAGTGTGTAAGGTAAATAATCCACTTGTTCTATGAACAAGGGACCGTTATTTTCTCCCTAGTAGCAACAACACATCTACAACCGAAGAGATTTCTGTCACTTCCCTTGGAAACTAGAGGCATGAACCCACTATCAAGCATAAATACTCCCTCTTGGAGTCACTAGCAACTACTCGGCCAAGATAGCTACTAACAACGGAGAGCATGCAAGATCATAAACAACACAAACATGATAGAATCATAAAGACAAAACCATTAACCAAACTGACATAATAATCTCAATATCCATCGGATCCCTACAAACACAACATGCATGATTACAAACAGATTAGATCTTGATCATGAACGGAGATCACAAGATCTATACATGAAAGCACAAGAGGAGATACAACCATCTAGCTACTATATGGACCCATAGTCCAAGGTGGAACTACTCACGCATCGTACCGGATAAGAAGGCCTCCGGGACAATCTCCCCTCCGACAGGGTGCCGGGAAGAACTTCAGATCCTCCCGATCTAGGGACGTGGTGGCGGAGGCATACAGACGATTTCGTGGAGTTTTGATAGGGTGCCTGTGGTTTCTGCATCGGGGGCTTCTTATAGGCAAAGAGGCGAGGCTGGGAGGCGACCAGGGGGGCCACACCCTGCCTAGGCGCGGGCCCACCCCTGGCCGCGCCTAGGGTTTTTTTTGGTCGCCCTGGCTTCCCTCTGCGTCTCTCCTCTGGACTTCGTGTCGCCCACGGTAAAATATTGACTTTGACTTTTGTCCCGTCCAATTCCGAAAATATTGATTTTCTGCCTTTCTGAACCAAAAATAGAAGAAAACAGGCAACTGACACTGTGGCAACTTGTTAATAGGTTATTTCTAGAAAAGATATAAAAACACATCAAAGTGTAGAAAAAAGCAAAGCAAAGTAGATACTAAACAAGCATGGAACATCAAAAATTATAGATACGTTTCCGACGTATCATCTAGTCGGTCCAGCACCATCAAGTCCAACACCATCAAGTCCAACACCGCAAAGCAGTGGTGTATCCGTGATCGCACACACGTTTGGGTATCCTGACAACCTCCGCGCCCTCGCTCTAGCGATGCAGCGTAAGCAACAAATCCTTCTAGAAAAAGCCACCGGGAACATGTATCTCGCTGATCTGAGACCATGAGAAAATTCTAGAGAGGGAGAGAGATCCTTCGCGAGGAGGTGTGATATGAGATGAGGAGAGGGATCCTTTTATAGGGAGAGGGGAGGCAGCCAAGGGGCATGGCGTGGCAGCCATGGTGGCTGCCCCCACCTCTTCCACATTCATGTGGGTGGAGCTCCCACTCAAAATAAAAATCCCCCACTCACATAAACATGCCTCCACTCAAAAATCCACTCACATCCATTAAATTTCCATCAAATTTAATGCAAGCTCTCATTTAATAAAACTCTTTTATTTATTTTATTCAGAATTTTGTCAATTACATTAATTAACAAACATTCACATAAAACCCCTTGCAACATTTCAATTTCACATGCAGAACCAGTTTCAGCAATTTCACCCGAAACAATTTCGGTTTCCATTGAAATAATTCTAGCGCTTTCCTTTTCTTTCTCTGGCATATTGTTTGCTCCAAATGGAGTCGGTATCCCTTAAGTGTGTCACCCTATGGTCCGTGAATAATACAGACATGATCGAGACCCCTCTCCGATCAATAATCATCAGCGGGACCTAGAGATCCATACTGACTCCCACACATTCAACGATGACTCCTGTAATCGTGAGGACCTTTTACGCATGTAACTTAATCCCTTTGTCTCGCGATATATTATATGTCTAAGATTCGATCATCAGTATATCCGTACCTAGTTTGATCTCGTTTCCGATATGCACTCTTTTCTCGTTTCCGTGATATAACATTCTAATGATCACATCACTTGCTTACAAGCTTACTAATGTGATATCACCGAGAGGGCCCAGAGTATTATCTATCCGTCATCGGGATGGACAAATTCCACTCTTGATCTATGAGCCTCTACATAACATCTTCGTAATACTGAACCACCTTTATAGTCACCCTGTTATGGTGTGACTTTAATCGTAATGCTATACTTTGGATGAATGTTTATCACATCATTCCAACAATGTTGTGACCTCGTTATTAACAACATCCAATGTCCATGATCAGGAAACCTTGATCATCTTGTTAATCAACAAGCTAGTTTATAAGAGAGGCATAACTAGGAACTTTCTATTTGTTTATTAAACACACATGTATTAACGTTTTCGATTAATACAATTATAGCATGAGAAATAAAAATTTATCATAAATAATAAATAATATAATAACCATTTTATTATTGCCTCTCGGGCATATTCCCTTCACGAAATGTTTATGAGGGTTTTGGAGTCCATCTCAAGGCCTACCACTAGTGATTGAGCTCCTACTCCGTGGAGAAGGAACGCGGAGAAGGAGGTGAGTCTTTGTGGTGCTTGGGAACCCTTTGTGGATTCCCACACCTCTCCAACGGTGACGTAGTCCCCCCAAGGGATTGAGCACCAGGCTTACATCTTCGTCTCTAGCATGCCTCGGTTATTTCTATATGAGCTCTTTACTAGTGTTGTTTAAATTGTGATAGTCTACGTGCTTGAAGTTCTTGCATCATCATATTGGTCTACTCACTTAGTTTGTATTATGCCACTTTATTTATCTACAAAGCCTAAGGAGTGATATGGTTGACTCGAGTGAGGAAGAGGATGGGAAAACATACAAGGCCAATGATTTCAAGGAATTACTATCTAAATAACGGGACAAGTATGACGAAGATCTTGATGAAGGTATGGGCAATCTAATGGATGCACGTTTCAAGGCATTGAGTGATAAGGGGTTGTCCCTTGGCGAAGCTTCGGTGGATTCTACGAAGAAACCGGTTTCACCGGAGAATTAGGATCCTCATGGAGATCTTCCTCCCAAGGTTGATAACTTTACGAAGACACCTCCTCCTTCTTACAACAATACACCTTATAAATATTAGCCACCACACGTGCCTATGCCTCATATGGACCCTTTGGTAATCCACCTAAACTTGATGTATGCAATTTTTTTTTTTTGAAAATCTTCCATGCGTTCTCATCTTCACAATGTATGACTTGAGCTTTGGGGCATTGCGAAGAATGGCTATGAAGTCGTTATTGATGAGAGGTGCATGTCATCTCTCGAGAGGATGAGTTGTCAACTCAACTTCACTGTCGTTGATAAGATCCACCATTGCTTTAAGCGTTAAATATATTATGAAGTTGTCAACGTTGATTCCGCAAAAGAACTTCGGGAAAAACTCACAGCCTTGCTTGAAGGCACCACAATCAAGACAAAGATATGAAGCCACCAAACAATACATGTGAATATTTGTTCGCAATGATGGATAATTACCTTCAAGAGTGTATGTTGGGCTCATAGATCTAAAGGAGAAGATTCGAGACCTTGGTTGTGATAGATTCAACGATGGATTTATTTGTGAATGATGAGTTCATCAAGATCAAGTTTATTCAAATCATTTCTCGCGAGTATCAAGAGTTGGCTTTTAATGTCACCTTCATTGATCATTTCCGCCAAATGACTTCAGATCAACTAGGGTACTTTGTTGCTCATGATAACATGGTTATCACCGCTAAGAAGACTAAGGAGATTGCTCAAGCTACAAAACCAAAGTTGAAGCCTAGCTAATTCTCTTAACAAGAAGAACAAGAACAATAGGTCAGAAGGCAAAGCTCTCATAGACAAGAAGGCAAAGCCCAACCATCAAGTTGTTTATCTCATCTCATTTTGTTAACCATTCGGTTTTGTTTCATCAACTTTTTATCTTTCTTAACAATATTACATACTTCATCCGATTCAAATTAGTTGACTTAACTTTGCCTAAATTTATATGTATCTTACTCTAAAATACATCTAGATTTATACATATCTTGACAAATGAATAGTAGGGAGTAGTAGTTTTGAAATACTCTATCTTTACCAAAATAAATGACTTATTTCTAAATTCACATGCAGCTAGACACGTTTCAGTATATAGATGCATATAAATTTAGACAAATCCAAATCACTTATTTAAGGATCGATGAAGTACCTTTTTTTAGCACTAGACTTAATCTTCTTTCCAATACAAATAAGTTGCTTTGTCAACACGATTAAGTTGCAATCGAAATTGGCCTCAAGTCAATTATTTCTTTGATATACTTCGGGTCAATGGTTTTCGTTATAGACCGCTGATCCAATCGAACGGCCCAGACATCAACGAAAACCTACAATAAAGCCCCCCCGCCAGGAAGCGCATTTCCTTCTTTCCCTGTCCGCTAAAACCCTAGCCTCCCCCGCCGCCCCCTTCCCAAACCCCTCAGCCGCCGCCGGTGAAGCGCGAGCGGCGAGATGGCGCTCTACCTGCTCTTCGAGTCCGCGTCGGGGTACGCACTCTTCCACGCCTACGGCATCGACGAGATTGGGCAGAGCGTGGACGCCGTCCGCTCCTCCGTGCTGGACCTCAAGCGGTTCAGCAAGGCCGTCAAGCTCGCCGGGTTCACCCCCTTCTCCTCCGCCATCGACGCGCTCAACCAGTGCAACGCCATCTCGGAAGGTATCGTGTCCCCACACAAACCCTCTCATCAAGTCTCACGAGAGGAAGGAACGGTGGGTCGGTGCTGATTTTGGTTGGTGCAGGGATCATGACGGATGAGCTGAGGAACTTCCTGGAGCTCAACCTGCCCAAGGTCAAGGAGGGGAAGAAGGCCAAGTTCAGCGTCGGCGTCATGGAGCCCAAGGTCGGGTCCCACATCACCGAGGCCACCGGAATACCCTGCCAGTCCAACGAGTACGTTCAGGAACTGCTTCGTGCAGTGCGGCTGCACTTTGATCAGTTCATTGATCAACTCAAGGTGATGGATTTTTACATTCACGCAGTTATAGGTGAAACTATGTTTTACATTGTTCTGTAAAAGCTTGAACAGTCAGTGCGGGGGTGTAAACTGTAGTTCGACATATCACATACCGCTGTGGTCTGAGTTGTGGGTTGTGGCTGGTAAATTAGATTTTCTACACAAGTGGGAGAAGTTTAGTGCTCTGGTTGCATGAACTATGGTTTTTTGCACGAACTTGATGCAGAGAGTTAGCTACTTGTTGCAGCATTTTACTGCTTAAGTTTACCTTCAAGTGAATTGCCTGGTTCACAAATTAGTTCCTGACATGTTTATTGGACTGGAACTGTTCTATCTCATCTCTAGCTAATAAAACCCTTTCCAGGTTCTTGTTTGTTAACTTTGTTCCATTGATTTTTGGTTGCAGCCTTCGGACCTGGAGAAGGCCCAGCTAGGTCTGGGGCATAGCTACAGCAGGGCAAAGGTTAAGTTCAATGTGAATCGTGTGGATAACATGGTCATTCAAGCTATCTTTCTATTGGATACGCTTGATAAGGATGTCAATTCCTTCTCCATGAGAGTGAGGTTGGTTCCTCATTTTGTGCTTAATTTAACTTTCTGATGCTTTGGTATAGTTGTTGTGATGAGGCTTAGATTACCTCGAAACATATTATGTTGATGCTGATGTAGGAGTCTTGAGAAGTGTTGAAATTTGCTCGTACGTTTTCAGTTCTACTGATTCCTTTTTTGTACTTCTCATTTGTGGCAGCAATGATGTTTGGTCGGTATGCTATATTTACCCCAAACACAAGTTTCTAGTTTTACTATGTGTGTTCTGTTGTCTCTCATGTTGAAGTCTTGACAATTTTGCTCAGTTCACCTGAACAAATACATATCTAGTCATGTCATGGTCTGGCTTACAGTGACATAAATCATGTGTACACTGCTGTATTTTTCAAAGCATATCCTATTGTAGTGAAAGATCAATCTCACTGCTGTATTTTTCAAAGCATATCCTATTGTAGTGAAAGATCAATCTGACTAAGCAACACTGCAGTATATCCTATGCCATGCATGTTTTTGGTGATTGTTAATGACATTTGTCTCTTTTCACCACTGTTGATGCTGCAACTAGTTTTGTACACTTGTTGCTGTCATTATGTCAGCTGTATAGGTTTATTAAATTGTTGCCTAATCATAATGCAGGGAGTGGTATGGATGGCATTTTCCTGAGCTGGTCAAAATCGTAAATGACAACTACCTTTATGCTAAACTTGCCAAGTTTGTGACAAACAAATCTGATTTGTCGGAAAAAGACATTCCAGCTCTAGCAGATCTGATTGGAGATGAGGACAAGGCAAAAGAAATCGTTGAAGCAGCAAAGGCATCTATGGGTAACAAACATGTCCACAATATTTTTTTTTGCTTCCCAGTAGTCACCACAGTAGCTGGGGTTTATATGATCTTTGTATTTTCAGGCCAGGATCTTTCACCCGTTGATTTGATCAACGTTCAACAGTTTGCTCAAAGAGTCATGAATCTATCTGAGTACCGTAAAAATCTCTATGAGTATCTGATGACAAAAATGAATGATATTGCACCAAATCTGACGTCGTTGATTGGTGAAATGGTTGGAGCTCGGTTAATCTCTCATGCCGGCAGTCTTTCAAATCTTTCAAAATGTCCTGCCTCCACTCTCCAGATACTAGGTGCTGAAAAGGCGTTGTTCAGGTAATTGCTAGCTTATAATTTCCAACACCCTGTTTTTGAAGTTGTGTTCTTTTATATATAATATCCTTCTCAGATATCAACTATTTGCTGTTTCTGTCAAGTATTGAAACTTTGTCCTCCTGAAATATTATGATTGTTGTCCTAATTTCATGCAGAGCTCTTAAAACTCGTGGAAACACACCGAAGTATGGACTCATATTCCACTCATCTTTTATTGGTCGTGCATCAACCAAGAACAAGGGAAGAATGGCTAGATACTTGGCAAACAAATGTTCAATCGCTTCACGCATTGACTGCTATTCAGGTTAGTTAAGACTTGTTTCGAAAGGTTAAACATTCTAACTGCCATTTCTGATTGCTTTTCCCATTGGGTCATGGCTTCCAGATGTGAGTAGCTCTATTTTTGGCGAGAAGCTGCGTGAACAAGTTGAGGAGAGATTAGACTTTTATGACAAGGGCGTTGCACCACGTAAGAACCTTGATGTAATGAAAGCTGCAATTGAGGGTATGACCAACACAGCCTCGGAGGAGGGTAAGCACACTTCTCTTCATTGGTCACTTATTTTCAAGTCTTTTTGCACTTGTGTAAATTTACACCTCCCCTGAACAATTCTTTGGTAGGTAAAGAGAACGGTGACACATCTGCTAAGAAAAGCAAGAAAAAGAAGTCTAGAGCTGAGGCTGATGGTGACGCCATGGATCTAGATAAGCCTGTCAACACCGCTGCAGCTGAAGCTGAACCGGGAACAGAGAAGAAGAAGAAGAAAAAGAAGAACAAGCTAGAGGAGCCCCAGGATCAAGAAATGGCAGCCAATGGCGATGAAGAAACTCCCAAAAAGAAGAAAAAGAAGAGCCGTGATGCTTCAGCTGATGATGAGCCTAAAACAGCCACGGAAGGGAAGAAGAAGAAAAAGAAGTCCAAAACCGAGGCGGATGATTAGACTTCTTGTACCTCTGTTTCTTGGTGAAATTGAACATCTAGTATCTATATGTACAACCATCGTGGATCTAATTGGGACTCAACCTTTTCACCCTATGGTGGGGCTTGTCACATTTGGAGGTTTATAATGTGGAAAAGCATGCATTGAGAACCACTTCAGCTATTGCCTTTTATCATGGTGTTCTGTTTCTACTGTAAGGATTCATTCATATAGCGAGTATCTATTCTAAAATAAAAATAAAAATATATAGCGCGTAAACCTGTTGCACTGTAGTGTCTTGGAGTTTGGGTTTTCTTTGCAGTGCTGGTGCCTGGTTTTGAAGACTTGTTTGGACGTACTGGAGTTCTCATGAAAACTGAACTTGAAATGAATGTTCAGATACATGAACTCACTGACATACTTATGTTAGTCTTGTGGTTAGCGATTCCTCATGATTGTTAGGACCACTTCAGTTGCAGACTGTACCTGCTAGTTGTTCCTTGTTTATCAACTGATGAAATACTGGGTTGTAGAGGTGCTGAAATAATATGCTTTTGTGCATTCCTTGTGGACTGAAGTACTATGTTGGCTCTTCCTACTCCTCGTCCCTTCTTTCAGTACTGAAACACCATGTTTGATCTTGCTGCTCTTCATCCCTTCCTCCAGGACCTGTTCCACTTCATGAACAACCCAAGCCTTCCGAAACTACCCGGCGAGCAACTGTGAATGCTCTTGACTGAATACAGTGCCATTTCTTTCAAGCTCTGCCAGGAACTCCAGTTCTCCTTCCAGACTGTTAACCTTCTCGCTCGAGCTCAATATCAAGGCGGCACGCCTGTCGCATGGTTCCAGTCCTGCCCTTCAAGTGAGTGTATGAAGTATGACTAGAGGTGCAACCTGGCTGTTGATTACGACGACGGCACACTGGCTTGAAACATGCTCAGCTGATCCTGATCTCGAAAGAGAGGAAAGAGAGTCCAGATAAGTGTATGATTGCTTTGACATCTGATTTAATAATCCACCACAGTTTCTTTACAAATTGCTACTAATGTTTTATGTGGCGATTTCATGTGGAGTGTCCCGGTTTGGATTTACAGTGATCGCTATTTGCAGTCCCAACTTGGCACAAACCTACACAATTCTTTCCAAGGGAATACATGAATATTGTGTTTTGGTGTTCATTCATTTATATCTCTACATCAAAACGGAAGTTTCCCCATCAAAGTAAAAACTGAAGTCAACCTATGTTTAGTGGAATAGTTAGAAATTGTCCATGCAACACCAAAGCATAATCATCAGATTCAACTTTCAAATGTCCTAAGAATGACATTTTTTGACAGGGAACTGTGAGGCAACAGCCCCACAGCTTTTACGAATGACAATCCACCAACCAAAACAAACGAGCAGCCATCACATTACAGCACGACACTTTACAGCCATAAACCAGAGTCAGACGCGCAAATAATAACAGCACCAACCTGACTTGAATTCATTTGTATACTTGTGTTTTTGCCTGCAACATCCTGTACTGTTACATCTTACAACAACGAAATAAGTATTGACTGGAACAAACAGAATGCACACAATGGTGGCTAAAGAACCAATCATTTGTTGTTGTAATGGCAAAACACTGGCGACAACAAGAGGTGCCACCTTATCAAGCCTAAACTTACACAATCTAATCGAACTTTTCCGAGCTTCCGATCACTACAATCGGAATAAATCCTCAATAGGAGGTCCGATGGACATAGCTTCATCCACCATTTGCTTCACACTGGGCCTAGCAATGCTAAATAGTGCCAGGCCATTATTAGTAATCTTGCCACAGCCATGTATATGCAGGACCTCAAGGCACATGCATCCGTCCTTCAGAGCCTGCAATCCTTGGTCACATATGTTTCGGCAGCGGTTCACATGAAGAATTCGTAGCTTGTTGCTGTACAATCCAATTGCTGTCCAACCAGGTAAGCGGACACCATGACAGACAGCGAGGCTCCACTCCTCAATCAATGGACACGCACTAGCTATTGCCACCACAGAGTCATCCGTAAGATAGCGGCACATCCTCAGATTTAGAAACCTGAGCTTCGTCAGAGAGCTCACTCTACCTAGGCCATCCAGCCCAGCTGAACTTCTTAAATTGTAAAAGTTTAGGTACTCGAGTCCACCACCACTCACTATATCCAGCATTCCCTCTGGAGAAATCATGCAAGACTCAGCTTCTAGGTACGAAAGTGTACTTGGGCAACCTGTAAAGCCAACTCCAGATACACCTCTGCAATATGATATGATAAGTGCCGAAATGTTTCTGCAATTCCTAAAGATTGAACCAATCCCTCGATCTGATATGGCCGCACAATAACCAAGGTTAAGACTCTTCAAAGCATGACAACCCTGGGAAAGACTTTCCAAACCAAGATCTGTGATATTAATGCAGCGGTAAAGTTCAACTATAACCAAATTAGGACATCCGAATGACACTTGTGTTAGACCATCATCCGTTATACCAGAACAGCAATACAGTGAGAGGGACATCAAAGATGTTCCAGAAGCTCCAACTTCGTGCAACGCTGAATCAGGTAGCTCAGTGAGCCCCGCAAGGGATATCACCTTAAGATATGGAGAACGAGCCAATATCTTTGGAAGGCACTGGGCATGCTCTTTATATACTTTAGGATTATACGAAAAATGGAACACTAGTGATTTACGAGCAACATTTCGAACCTTGAACCAACTCTTGCAAGTTAAGCCAAAAGCATTCCTGTCCAGTTCACTTTCAAGCTTGTTAAATATAGAAAGCAAGCAATCGTCAGAAAGGCAACTGATATAGCTCTCTATGCTGTTGTCCATTGCCTCTACTTCCATACGTTGATCAAACTTGATCAATTATTGAGTACTGTCTGAAGGTTGGATAGCCTGGATCTTTATTAAATACGTTTGGGATGTACCAGAGGAAGAGCTTGCTGGATCAAAGCTACACAAAACAGCTGGCTCACCATATCCATAGCCAATAGATGATCCACATTTTCGGCAGAGAAGCTTAGTTTTCGGCCGGTAGCTGCGCCAAGCAAGGAAAGGAACACAAGATATCTCGTCTACCTCAGTAAATCGGCTGAGATCAACAGAAATGAACGAAATCAGGCCCTTCTTCAGAGATTTTTGGTACGAGGATCCTACGTCAGATGTCCTTCTGTTAGAAGATGAAAGATTTAGAGGATATGCACAGGATCCACAGCTGCCAATAGACATGTAATTATCGTCAAAAACTCATGCAGGAAAAAGGGAAAACCATACATAATACAAGAAATGTATAAAAAATAAGGGATACAATATTCCAATTCCCAAAGATACTTTGGGTGTAAAACTGGTGAAACAATCAAGCTGATACTTAGTTGTTAATAATTAGAGTTATCCAACATTATGTCACTAAAAGAGTAAAAGAGCAAGCTGTTGAAGTATTCAAAAATCCATCTATCTAATACTTATAGACTTTGGCAAGTGTTGCTATAGGATGTGTTGTGCTGCTCTAGGAGGATCCTGTTTAGTGTATGACCAAATATACAGTCGATAACTGAATGCTGCATGTTTAAAATGAACTTGCTTATTGCACTGGTACACCAATGGAATTTGTACAAACAGGTGTTTTGTGTGATCATTATCTTTTATCCAAATGATGATTCATAAAAGGTTTGAATTAGAAATCATTTGCTGGAGATGAAGACAAATCTTTAAGAGTTTCAGGAAAGTGGAGTCAATTCCCGTCCAAAGTCGGCATCCTCCAAATGTGGGCTTATTCTCCTGCTTGGACCAATAGTTATTTTTTAAAATTTAGATCCATAGTTGGCTGACCTAGATCTGAGGTGCTATTCTGATGCTTGATATGCACATGAATGTTACTTTCTGGTTTGGCAATGTAGATTAGAGTTACTTCTTACTTGGTCTTGTGGTAAGAGGTGTATGAATGCCAGACTGTTTTTGGGGCAGCAGAAGCTGTAGTTCGTAGTAAAGCTTAATTTCTTCATGGCCCTTATCTGAAGAACATGCATGCTTCTTCTTGTAACTTCTTTCTTAATATTAGCCACCAAATTATTGGTTATAGTTACTGGGGATGAAAGAGGTTAGCTTGGGATGCTGGTTTCAGTTTCCTATTCCGTTTTCTTTCTCTGTGCAGGATGGCAATTTGTTGTGTTTGAAGACTGAACCAGTCTGATGGATAGAGGAAATGCTTCTCAGTTTAACTTGACATTTTGTTTATGCCTCGGTTTCAGAGCACTAAGACCTGTTCACCGATAAGTTTTGAAATCATTAAGTACGCTGTTCTGCACTTCTCAGTTATTTAGTTTGCTCCTTGGTAGACAAGGAAATTGAATTGTCTACCTGTACAAAATACGTGAACCAAGTGCTTCCTGACGATGGCTTGAAGGAAGTAATGAATGGTTCGTTTAACTCCTTCATTAATGCTTCCAAGTATCCAACCAAGCTAAGCCATAAAATGTGACATGGAGGGAAATGAGACCAGAGTCACCAGACCACCATCGTGTACTTTTTGCCAAGTGCACAGAAAGGGGTGAGCTTGTAGTTAAAATTGTGTGGGAACCATAATACTGTTATCACCTCTTAAGCATTTTCCATGGGCTCGGGAAGCACTAGGATTTCAGTCTTGCCAGTTCGCGACGGATTAGTCACTGCTAGTCCGAGTATATTTACATGGTGAGAGGTGTAGGTCAATGTACACTCTGCTTATTTTACTGCTGGTACAGGAATGTCCTTTCAACATTCGTATCTCCTGGGGTGGTGTCTCCCGGTGAAAACCGAGAAAGGTGAGTCTAGTGGGGGATGGCGGTGTCTTCGGCGGCATTCCTTTTCTGGAAGCATCGTTTTGGAGGCACGAACTTTGGAAGCACCGGGTTCTGGCGTGGTGTCACTATGGAGTTGCTGTTGCTCAAGGTTGAACCTCCGGGGCGCAATGTACGCTATCGCTGGGCGTCTCAAAAGCAGCACCTTTCTCGGTCTTGTCCAAGTCCTGTCACCCACTCGCCAACTCTTTGGGCATTCAAGGGTGGAAGGCACGTCGATGAGGAGAGTTCGGATGAAGATGTCATTCTTGGGTAGTATCCGGTGTTGGTCGAGACACGGCTTTGTGGTTCGGTTTGGGTGGGTGCTCTTGTGCGTTGTGTTTGTAGTTTTCGTGGTGGCTAGTCTTCGGATCAGCGATGTAAGCCGAAAGGTGTTGTCTAGCCGCTTGGCAACTTCTTCTATGAATTTGATACACCCTTCCATGGTGTGTATCCTTGAAAAAAACATTCGTATCTGGAATGTCCTAATATATGTAGATGAACACGGGCATTGGTGATTTAAATTTCGGAGCAAGAGGCATAGTTTGGTTCCTGACTCAATCAACCAATCAATGTGTTCCTTTAAGAATTTCTTTTAATAGAATCTTAGGCAAATCATGCTGGAGACTCATAAAAACAAACTGAAGAAACATGCATGGATACAGATAATCCAGAGCACGTGTTACTCTCTGGCTTCAGGACGCGAAGAACATCGCTTGTGGTTGGCCAATTGCGCTGTCGGACACCCACGCAGAAGGGGCATGCCATACTACCGAGTTCAATTCTACATGGAAGTCATTGAGTTGGCAGAACAAGCATATGCAAACTGCGAATTCTGTTTATTAGGCAACAAATGAATGGTACACATTATCAGGATTAGACGACATATAGCGACAAAAATATGGGGATGAGACAATTCCCACACCTACTAAAAACTCCCAAATACTTGCCTAACTCGACTGCAGGAGTATACAGGTAACAGATTTATACTCTAGGTTCTTAGAACTAAGACACCAGAAACACTCGCCTCAAAAGCAAAGAACCTAGGGGAGCCACCTACACAGCGGCATAACATCCCAGCATCAACCCATCCCTACCTCGACTGGGACTCCAAGAAGCCAGTCCTGATTCCCCCACCAAACAACATAATTGGACAAGATTGGGACAAGCAGATGGTATCGGCGGCAGATTGAGGGCAATCTCACCTGTAGACCACGTCGGGCTGGGACATCCTTGGGCGGGGAGAGCGGATTCTGGCGCGGGGGTTCTCATGGATTGGGCGTCAGGTTGAAGAGGCGGCCATGGTTTTGGTGCGCACGGAAGGGAGGGGGAGGGGAGGGGAAAGGAAACGGGGGTTGGAAGATGATGATTTGGCAATTTTGGCTGCGGACGAACCGACGTGGGTACGACTCGGCCGGCCGTTGACTATTGTGCTTTCATCGGCGCTCGGCATATTTTATGCTAAGCATATACCGACTGCGGCTCTCGGCGTAGCTATTTTTTATTTATCTCATTAAACTTTGAAAAATCATAACTAAATCATTCTAATTTGGAAAAATATAAATAATATATCAAAATTTACAGAAAAATAAGACCTATCTATCTACACTCAAATATTACACATTTATAAATAAAAATTAAGTAAAACATAAAACATTATATATAGTTTAAAACGGGCATAAAAAATTCAAAAACGATCGAAACAATGCGAAACCTTCGCGTGGTGTCATATTATGTGACATAATTAGAAGGAAAAATATCAAACTTGGTATATTGATTATGTCTCAAAGAAACCTTTACAAAATGACCTATCTCATTCGAGGTTTCTTGGCTTTCGGGTCAAATGACCAATGTTATGGCTAGAATCAAGACATAGTTTATGATAATGTGTCCATATTGTGTATACACATGCATCATGGGATGACGAACAATGTTGCAGGAGGAAGTTTTCCTTTTCGTCGCACCAAAAAGCCATTTCCCATTTTCCGAGCATAAAAAACGAACGGTTTTGTGAAGCAACCACCAAATGGATAATTCAAAATACTACCACCATATTTTACAAAAATACTATACCACCTTATACGGACAATGTACCAACAGGGGGATCCGAAACCTTTCTGTCCACCTTTGGTGAAAAAGACAAATTCCTGCCGAATCGGTAGGAAGTGGGTCAGATATGAACTACAAGTACATGATCCGATGCTCATGTTTTTTACAAAAATTGTTTTTAGGTTCACAATATACTATTTTATCAAAGATCCAATGCAAGTTTAGCGAGGCTCGGCCCCGAGCTAAGAATCTTTATGTCTGTCGTTCGACAAAGTTTGACGATAGTTTAAAACGGGCATAAAAAATTCAAAAACGATCGAAACAATGCGAAACCTTTGCGTGGTGTCATATAATGTGACATAGTTATAAGGAAAAATAGCAAACTTGATATATTGATTATGTCGAAAAAAACCTTCACAAAATGACCTATCTCATTCGAGGTTTCTTGGCTTCCGGGTCAAATGACCAATGTTATGGCTAGAATCAAGGCATAGTTTGTGATAATGTTTCCATATTATACATAGACATGCATCATGGGATGGCAAACAATGTTGCAGGAGGAAGTTTTCCTTTTCGTCGCACCAAAAAGCCATTTTCTATTTTCCGAGCATAAAAAACGAACGGTTTTGTGAAGCAACCACCAAATGGATAATTCAAAATACTACCACCGCATTTTATAAAAATACTATACCACCTTATATGGACAATGTCCTAATAGGGGATCCGAAACCTTTCCGTCCACCTTTGGTGAAAAAGACAAATTTCTGCCGAATCGGCAGGAAGTGGGTCAGATATGAACTACAGGTACATGATCCGATGCTCATGTTTTTTTACAAAAATCATTTTTAGGTTCAAAATATACTATTTTATCAAAGATATAATGAAATTTTAGCGAGGCTCTGCCCCGAGCTAAGAATCTTTATGTCCGCCGTTCGACAAAGTTTGACGATAGTTTAAAACGGGCATAAAAAATTTAAAAACGATCGAAACAATGCGAAACCTTCGCGTGGTGTTATATTATGTGACATAGTTAGAAGGAAAAATATCAAAATTGGTATATTGATTATGTCTTAAAGAAACCTTTACAAAATGACCTATCTCATTCGAGGTTTCTTGGCTCAAATGACCAATGTTATGGCTAGAATCAAGGCATAGTTTGTGATAATGTGCCCATATTGTGCATACACATGCATCATGGGATGGCGAACAATGTTGCAGGAGGAAGTTTTCCTTTTCGTCGCACAAAAAGCCATTTCCCATTTTTCGAGCATAAAAAACGGACGGTTTTGTGAAGCAACCACCAAATGGCTAATTCAAAATACTACGACCATATTTTACAAAAATACTATACAACCTTATATGGACAATGTCCCAACAGGGGGATCCGAAACCTTTCCGTCCACCTTTGATGAAAAAGAAAAATTTCTGCCGAATCGGTAGGAAGTGGGTCAAATATGAACTACAGGTATATGATCCGATACTCATGTTTTTTTACAAAAATTATTTTTAGGTTCATAATATGCTATTGTATCAAAGATCTAATGAAAGTTTAGCGAGGCTCGGCTCCGAGCTAAGAATCTTTATGTCCGCCGTTCGACAAAATTTGACGATAGTTTAAAACGGACATAAAAAATTCAAAAACGATCGAAACAATGCGAAAGTTTCGCGTGGTGTCATATTATGTGACATAGTTATAAGGAAAAATAGCAAACTTGATATATTGATTATGTCTCAAAAAAACCTTCACAAAATGATCTATCTCATTCGAGGTTTCTTGGCTTTCGGGTCAAATGACCAATGTTATGGCTAGAATCAAGGCATAGTTTGTGATAATATGCCCATATTATGCATACACATGTATAATGGGATGGCGAACAATGTTGCAGGAGGAAGTTTTCTTTTTCGTCGCACCAAAAAGCCATTTTCTATTTTTCGAGCATAAAAAACGGACGGTTTTGTGAAGCAACCACCAAATGGATAATTCAAAATACTACCACCATATTTTAAAAAAATACTATACCACCTTATATGGACAATGTCCCAACAGGGGGATCCGAAACCTTTCCGTCCACCTTTGGTGAAAAAGATAAATTCCTGCCGAATCGGTAGGAAGTGGGTCAGATATGAACTACAGGTACATGATCCGATGCTCATGTTTTTTTACAAAAATCATTTTTAGGTTCACAATATGCTATTTTATCAAAGATCCAATACAAGTTTTCCTTTTCATCGCACCAAAAAGGCATTTTTCATTATCCAAGCGCAAAAAAGGATTTTCTAAAACAACCACCAAATAGCTAATTCAAAAACGAAGGGTCTGTGATTAGTTGATATGGATATCATATTTGGATTCCTCTCATTGTTCTGATCAATTTAAACATATTATTTGTTGAATTTCGATTTACAGATTTAAAGATATTAATTATTCTATATTAAATAGAAAAATACAAAAAAAATAAAATTATTATATTTTTATTTGAATTCAATAATATTTTTACTTATTCATTAATATTTACTTAAATAATTATTTGTAATTTCAAAAAATACAAACATGTGATATGATGATATAAGAGTTAATAGGATTGATATTATAGTATTGACACCAATGTATGAATTACTTTGCGGAAACGGATTCTGAAGGAACGAGGAAGTTAAGCGTGCTGAAGCTAGAGTAGTATTAGGATGGGTGACCTGCTAGGAAGTTTGACTAAGACTGGAATTTAATCAAATAGTAAGTATAATTATTGTTAAAAATGTTCAAAGTAGGAGATTAACATGTGAAACAATTCAAAGAATAAAAAAATTGAGAAAAAAATAAAAAAATTATTATTTTTCAAAAAAAAATTAAAAAAATATATTTTTGCAACCGGTTGACACGCTATGCCGACGGCCGCTACGCCGACGGCAAAGCCCTCGGTGTAGCATACGCCGACGATATTTTGATACGCCGACGACTTGAGTGTGCTCCGCCGAGGGAGATCTTTGCCGAGGAGGCTACGCCGAGGGCAGCCCATACGCCGAGGGCATTTTGGCCTACGCCGACGGCCTTTTGCCCTCGGCGTAGCGCGCGCGTCCCGTAGTGCTCCTACGGAAGCGATCTTTTATTCCACCTCAGATAAAATTGTTTTTTATTTTTTTCGGGTAGATAAGCTTGATTTCTACTACTCCCTCTATTTCAAAATAGTGTCTTAAATTTTCAAAATTTAGATGAATCTAAACACTATTTAGTATATAGATTCATCTAAAATTTTAAAAAATAAGACATCTATTCTTCGACCGGCAGGAGTACAACTGAAAAATTGACACCTACACAATGTATCAGGTTGGTTCGTTTTGCCAGCATGGACAGACGTGTCAATAGTTGTGGCTGAGCGCATCTTCACCGGGCCGATCCAAACGGTCTGCGTTTGTCCGGAATTGTCCGCGCGGATGCACCAACGTGTGCGGCTCCCTAGCGGGCTGATCCATCCGGCAAAACACGTTCGGCCTGACCCATCCATGCATCTAATCTGGTGCTTGGTTGCGTCGGTCCGAACGCGCGCTTGTCCGAGCGTGTCCTCCTTTTATCATTGGCGGTCCCTCTCACCAGTGGCACAGAAACCACATCACTTCTCCCTCCAAAAAACCTCTCTCAATTTTTTTACTGGCGGGAGCGAAAGGGAAGGCGATGGATCCCACCGCCATCGTTGATGCTGAGCCCTCCGCCGCCAAGAAGCGCGGCCGGCCGAGGAAGCCCGCAAAGGGACAGACGCCGGAGGAGCGGAAGATCGAGTCGGAGAAGCGCAAGGGCCGGCGGGTGGCGGCGAGAGATCGACGCACCGCTGCTAGGATCTAGATGGAGCATCGGGACGAGGAGGAGCGCCTCCTCGTCATCAAGAACAGGGTCGACGCCAACGAGGTGGCAGTGAATGCCGCCAAACACGTCGTCAACTTGATCAAGTAGGAGGCGTTCGACACCGTTTTCGCCTTCGCTGTCTCTCTTCCCGTCCTGGACACAACCGACACGTCCTCTACTAGCTCTGTCACTTCCACGCCTACAGGCCGGCCAACAGCTCAGCCCAGGGCGATAGGACCGCGCACGCCCTCGCTTGGAGGCCACCAGCTGTCCCGGTTCAACCATCCCCGCGCGTCGTCATCACAGGCGGGAGAGCCCGCCATCGACCTGAACCACACTCCAACCACCGCGGATGCAACCCCGGAGGCATCGACGAAGCGGCAGGCCATCTTTGCCGCGAACATGCCTACGCCAGTCAACCTGTTCGGCGGAATGCCGGCCGCCGATGCCACGGTATGATTGCCACATTTCTTCGCTATTGCTAGTGCACTGCTCGCGCCGCTTTATGATGGACAATTGGCGTGTAGGATTTCATTGGAAACGACAGCGAGGACGTCATGAATGCCATGATCAACGAGGGTGACCACGACTATGCCGACGGTGGCGAGGCCGAGACGGAGACGCAGCAAGAGACCCAGCAAGACGCATGCAACATTGCGGATGAGGCATTGTTCGGGAACGATGGAAACGATGGCACTTCCATGGTCGAGGGCGTCACGGCCGCGTCGTTGGCTGCATCACTTGCGGCCTCAATTGTCGACGGCAAGAAGGTGCGCCAACGAGTCCATCACCGAGAGGGAGGAGACGCGGCGCAAAGAGAAAGAGGCCGTCGCCAAGGCCTTCGTCAACCTGCAGACGAGGTCCATTGAGGCGAAGGAGGCCAACGCCAAGGCCAGGCTGATGGAGATCGAGGCCAAGGCAAAGTTGACGGAGGCCGAAGCCAATGCCAAGGAGGCCAAGGCCAGCTTTAGGGCGCTAGAGGCCAAAGCCAAAGCCAAGGAGGCCGAAGCCAAGACCAAGGAGGCCGAAGCCAAGATCATGGCTGAGGAGAATGCCGACCCCGATCGCAGGGCTTGGGTTGCGAAGAGGCAGCAGGCCATTAGGGCTCGCGATACCTGAAGGGCAATGGCGACGACAGTTGCAACTTTCTGGGCAGAAAAGCTGCCATCTTTTGAACATTGTGTATGATATTACCTCCTTTTGCACATTTTATATCCACTGACCACTTGTTGACGATGTCCAAAGGGCGATGGCGCACTTATGCCATGTTATTTGCCATTGATCTGTGTGTGTCTTTGGCCAGTGATGGCGCCATTTTCAACTGATTTGCATCCCTGTCCAGCGATGGCACCAACGCCCGCCTGCGCGGATAAATGGGTCATGCCGCTAGACGCGGCTGGCCGGACCCCCTACCCATGCTGACCGCGGTCCGACCCAAACGGACACAAACGGACCGTTTGGGGTGACCGTATGGGTCGGCCCGGTGGAGTTACCCTGATCTTGCCACTATAGAGCTTCTTGAGAGTATCTTCGGCCGCACTCCCGGACACTTCCAGTTCGTCGGGGGAAGGTTTTTCTCGCGATCGATCCCCTAGGAGCTCAATTTTCAACGTATTTGGCTAAAAAATTCATCCGTCGTTTCCTTAGGACGAACCCAGTGCACTAGGGGTGATTGAGGGCGTCGATGGAAGAAAAAAAGTAAGTAGGCTCCACGTTGTAAAGTTTGTTGTTTCTAATTTTTCCAAAGAAGTCCTACACGTGGCAGTGGTTTTGTGTTAGCCATGTTTCTTGGTCCTTTTCTTTTGAACATGTTAGCCATGTTTTGTGTTAGCAAAGGACCTTGTTGAGAGATTTGAAATTATTATCTAGTCCATCCTCTTCCCCGCTGTGGAGGATGGAGTTTAGCGTGTTGCGGTTATGGAAAAAGATGGAGACATAACCACTTGTCTCTTGCCCGACGAAGGTCTCAATGCGATGAACTCAAATAGGACCTCCCGGTGGAGGTTGAACACTTGCCGGAGCTCACCGGAATGAAGAAGGCCATCCTGGCCATAGATTTCAGCATCTTAACAATAGACGTTGAGGAGATGCTCCGAGAAGAATAGGTTCTTGAACTCCGATGCCACCCTAGCTGAGCGTCGACTCTAACTACTTCTTTCCCCATCACCACCTTGGAGCCTGAGGAAAATAAGAAATGCAGAGCTAACAGAAGAACTAGCGTAGCATAGGCACGCCAACACCACAACAGGAAAAGCAACTCATCATCAAACCCAGAGCGCCTGCCACGGACTCGGGGAGGCAAGTACAGAGGATAGCAGTGGTGACAAACCAGAGGATCATCCCAGCTTATTGCAGAGCAAGAGTTGGGTGGACGATTCGCTGGCTTCCACCGTGGACCTGATTCAAATCTTGAGCTCCCTCTCACTGGTACAGTGCTCAGAACCATACCAATGAAGTTGTTCCTGTCGCGAACCTTATTTGGTGAAATGTTTGGGTCTCCCATCCTCTCAAATGCCATCGCTTGCCACCGGTAAGACACATTAAAGTTGCGCAACCATGGGGTGGGCCAGATCTAGCCGCAGAGATCCGACCGCCTACTCACAGACGCCATGGAGGCCAACTCCATAGAGGCAAGAACTAGCAAAAACACTATATAGACATACCTAAGAGCATATATAGCAGATAATGTAAAAGGCCGAAACCTGTAAAGTCCACTGGGGTTTACGTTTTTGGTGCTAAAAAGTGGCCAAAGTAGACACCGTATCGTCGGGCCAGCCCATAAAAATTTTCAGGGGCACGGAAAATTGGCCCAACCGGCCGCTATATCTTCGGTTCATAGGTTTCGATACAGATCGAGATCCGTCATTTCCCCCCTCCTCCACACCTCCGCCGCACGCCACCCGCCGCTCAAATCGAAGACCTGCGGTGAGAAATCCGTGGCCGCTCGTTGCAGATCCGCCACCACCGCCGCAACAGTATCCACCAGGGAGCTTTGAGGGGCGTGGGCGGTGGCCAGATTGGCCATGCCGCCCAAGCACGCCATCGGAGCAACAGCGACGAGGAGCGCCTCCACTGCGGGCGTGCCGACGGCGCACGGAAGCACACGACCCTACACTACCGCTACCATGGCGCACAAGTGTCACGGAAGCTGCTTCGGTGTGAGGTGGAGGAGTCCGAGCAACGCCGACGCAGCATGAGCCACCAGGGAGCTTAGAGGGGCGTGGGCGGCAGCCAGATTGGCCGTGCCACCTAAGCACGCCATCGGAGGAACGACGAGGAGGAGCGTCGCCACTGCGGGCGTCCCGATGGCGCACAGAAGAGCGCGTCCCTGCACTACCACTACCACAGCGCACAAGTGTCGTGGAAGCTGCTTCGGTGCGAGGTAGAGGAGTTCGAGTGCCTCCGCCACAATGCGGGGGGAGCTCCTCCGGGGCCGTGCGTCTATCGCCGCCGGCGATGGAGGATGAGGAGCTGCACGGGTACGGCCTGGTGGCTTTCAGCTCCGGGTTCACGATGGAGGACTTCATCGACGACGCCGAGCTCGAGCGCATCACGATGCTCATCGTCCAGCACAGCGCCGCCGAGGAGGAGGAGAATCGACTTCGCCGCCTACGCGACATCGACATCGATGGCATCCTTCTCGAGCAATGCATCGCGTGCGAGCAGGAGGACCTGCTCTGGCGCCAGGAGCGGGAGCGCGAGCGTGAGCAGAAGATGTAGGAAGACAAGTACGTCGACCTCGTCAACTCAACCACGTCACCGCCGAACCCGTAGGCTCCGGTGAGGGCCGACTTTTGTTTTTTAGGGTTATTGTTAAGGCGGCGACCACCATAGATCCATCCTTGAAGCGTAATATCTGTGTTCTGTAAGTAGGATCGCCGAGTCGCGGCGATGAATGGGTGTCTAATATGAACTCGCGCTAGATTTCAAATTTTCTATAATTTATAGTTTCGTATGAGTGTTTATCCGCCATCGCAATTTCCAGCCCATAAATATGAAAAACTTAGACCCATAAAACAAGAGATGTAGGTCATGTTTATGGTATCTGCTAGAAATGCGATTACGCCTGCGTCTCTCCTCAGCTTCCTCCAGATGGCATCGCCGTCGGCGAGAGCCTTGGTTTGGCCCGGTGAGGACGAGGCGACTCATCTGGTTGGTGGGCCCCTGTCGCCAGCGCTATATAAAGGAGGTGAGGGCCGACAGCAAGCCTTACAAGGTTAGCCGTGCCCTAAGCGCCCCACCTACAAGCCTTTCCGATCTAGGCTTTGCACTGCGCCGACGGGAAGCACCACCACCGCCACCCTCACCACACGCTCGCCCCGCTCCCTTTTTCCATGGCTACTGAAACCGGCAGTACCTCCGGTATCCCCTCCGGCTCATGCTCGTCGAGCCAAGGTGCATGTAGTAACCCCTCTCTCTGATCTCTCTCTCTGGTTCTTGACTAAATCGTGCAAAGGTAAAGTACTACCGAATCTAGTCTAGCCTAGTTGATCCTAAAAGGAATCTATCATTGGTATCAGAGCACCTAGATCTAGATTTTTTTCGGTAGAAAAGAAATCAAAAGGAAACCCTAGATCTAACCCCAAAAGTGCGCCTTGCCCATCTGGCCGCGCCGTTCCTCTCTATCTCGACGCGCATCGGCAAGCCGAGGCGTCGGAATAAGAACATACCCTTTCGGGGGCAAAGAAAACCAAAGAAATCCCACAAACTAAACCCTAGAAACCCCAGATCCCGTAGGAGAGAACCCTAGATCCTGATCAAGAACAGTGAAAAGCAAACCCCCAAATCCCCAAATCCCTAACCCTAGATCTATCCCCACAGATCTATCCCCAAAATAAAAGCCAAACAAGAAAAAGGGAACACCGGCCACCGCTGCGCCGCTTACCGGTCGTGCGCCCACCCTCGGGTGGACGCACCGCCGGCAAGAGGGGCAAAGGGGCAGCCCCCGTCTGTCGTTCTTCTCTCTGCATCCTTCGCTTGCAGGTTTGGGGAAGACGAACGGGACATGGAAAAGAAAGGGGGAAGGGAGGATCTAGCGCGCTAGGAGAGGGAGGGGACCGCCGGTGGTGACGGGCGGCGCCGCCTCGCCTCAGACCAAATGGCGCAACCGCCAGAGAGAGAGGAGCGGGTGGTGGGAGCTCGCGGGACTGGGAGGAGGAAATGGCTAGGGTTAGGACGGGGGATGCGGCGCAACGGTTTTTGTTCGAGCAAGCTGCACGTGGGGCCGTTAGATCTAGGGCGGCATGGATGGATGGCCAGGATTGAAGCGGGGCGCGGGGTGCGCCCCGGGCGGGCCTTTGAGCGCTAGTGGGCTGCTGGCCGGGCTTGAGCGAGGGTTTGCTTGGCCGCGACAGCGCAGACAGTGAGCGCACGCGTTAGATAGCGAGCGTGGGGGGAGGGAGGCATGGCTGTTGCGGGCCGTTGGCGGGCCCTAGGCGCCGCGCTGGGTGACGCGCACAGAGTCAGGCCGCTCGGCTGCAGCGTGGGCCACGCGCGCGTCAGATGGCAATGTGGCGGAGGCTAGTTAGCAGGCCTTGGCCGGCCCAAGGCAGGAAATAAAGATTCCTGTTTATGTTTTTTGTTTTTACAGAAGCAGTTTTAGCTGTTTTTTTGATTGTTTTGCTCAGTTTTTTGAGCAATTTTGATACATTTTTTTCTATTCAAATATTCCAATGAAAGTTTTGATTAGAGAATACAAGAGTGACAGATTTGTTCTGTAAAGTTTTAAAGTTTGTGAATGTTGTAATAATTTTTCTGCTGCAAATAGTTGATATAAATTGCTTGAATGCAATAAAGTGTTTATTAAATTTTAAAGATGCGATAAAGTAAATATTAAAGTTGATTATGCTCCTGTTATTAAATGACCAACTTTATTAATAGCATGATCATGATCCGTTTATTATGTGTCAAAGGTGTATTTATTTTATTTTTTCCCAATAGTGATATAATTTTAATGGCATAAACAGTTGCATGCTTAATTTATACCAACGTTGGATTAATGCATACATTTATTTTTTGTTATCTCACATCTTTTATGGTTTTCAGGAGGTCTCAACCTCATGAGTTGCCTCAAGGAAATTCCAATGCTTAGAGGGGATAACTACACTGAGTGGAGGAATAAAGTAGACCTGACCTTTGTTTGTGCCGAGGTTGACTGGATTGTTGAAACCAAACAACCAGTCAAGCCAAAGGACCTAGCAAGAGATGTTGGTGAGAATAATGCTACTTGGGAAAAGAGGAAGAGGGACCATGCTCCAGTGGAGCTGGCATACTCTATAGATAACCAAAAGTGGGTCAATGCTAACAAAAAGTGCTTGGCCTTTGTAAAGAATATGATTGAGAACGCAATTGTGGGCTCAATCGAAGAGTGTGCCTCTGTTGGGGAGTATCTAGCAAAGATAAAGAGTCAGTTTACTGACTCTTCAAAGATGTATGCCACCCAGCTGCTCAAACAGCTGGTAACAGAAAAGTATATTGGAGGGCCACATGGCATCATGGAGCACATCTTGAGGATGAGAAATATGGCTGCTAAGTTAAAGCCCATGAATGCTGACCTTGAGCTCAAGCCTGCTCTACTGGTGTATCTTGTCATGGCTTCCTGAAAGAACATGTTGGGCCCCCATGTGTGGTTTTGGTAATTAATGACAATCTTTATGGACTAATGTGTGTATTAAGTTATACTTGTAGGATTTGTCCATTGGCATCGCTTGGAGCATGTGTTGGCTTCAAGGTTGATGAAATGCAAAGAAGATATGTTGGGCAAGCTCAATATGCGAGGTCGATGATGAGGAATTAAGAAAGCCGTTCCATCTTGAGAAAGTCAAGATCGTCTACATCGAGCTCAAGTGGAATGCTCAAGGCAAAGGTATAATCTTGATAGGTTTTCCCTTTTGCCGGTCTCACGTTGTGTGTATGAGACCGGGTTTAGGATAGATAACCGTACTATCAAGAGGGGCTCTCGTATGAGTATTTTGGTCACATCGTTCGGAGAGAGCTCAAACCTTTACATACTTGCATCATCGTATTTGGTTGTTATTTGGTTTTATCCATGTGAGGATATAGAGCTTGTGATAATCTCCATAACAAACTCTTGTTCATCAAAATCGGATCTCCCATATGTATCTTGTTGCGATTTTGATTTATGCGACTTTTCGGTTTCTCACCAAGTGAGGTATATCACATTATTCTACTTGATACTTTCTCACTTGGTGATAACCAAGCCCTTGTTGTCCTCTATCCAACGCAATTAGAATCGGGTCAATCGGAGCTACCGTTTAAAAGTTATGACCGTTTGAATATTTGCCGTTTTAAATGAAAAAGAAAAAGAAAAACTGGGCCGAGCGGTACTACCGCAGCCCAA
This sequence comes from Avena sativa, assembly GCA_916181665.1. Taxonomy (NCBI): domain Eukaryota; kingdom Viridiplantae; phylum Streptophyta; class Magnoliopsida; order Poales; family Poaceae; genus Avena; species Avena sativa. Next base: position 232,310,249 of record OV702282.1, on the reverse strand, counting down.
TACCGCTCGGGCCTGGCGCGCGCAGCCCATTTTCTGTCTGGCCCGGTACCTCTTTCCGGTCCTACCGGCCCGGCCCAGTAGTACCGCCCGGGTGGGCCGGTACTACCGGTCGGCCCAGTTTATTTGCCCATTTTCTGTTCCGAGATCCAGATCTCGCTCGCCCAGATCTGCCCGCGGCCCAGCTCGCTCGCAGGCGCCGTTCGCCCGCCGGCGCGTTGCCTCGCGCGTGCGGCCTGCCGCGCTAGCTCGCCTCACGCCGCGTTGACCAAGCACACGCGCTGTCGCCGCCGTACTTCCCGCGCGCGCACCCGTACCCGGCCCCACTCTCCTGCCTGTCGCTGCTGCTTGCCTCGCATCCCGCGCCCGCCGCTCGCCTCGCGCGCCCGCGCAACGGCCGCCGCCAGCTGGCCCCGCATGCTTGCGTCGCCGTGTAGCGCGTGTGCCGCGTGTGCGCTGGGCCTCTGCCTGCTCGCTGTGCTGCGCTGCTGCTGGCGCGTTGACTGCTGCTGGCTGCATGCGATGCTGCTGGCTGCTGGCTGCGCTGCACGCCTAGGCCAGCTGCTGCCGCATGCGCTGCCAGCTGCATGCGACGCTGCTCTGCTTTTTCCTCTTCCTGGCTAGTTCGCGTTTGCCTGATCCGATTTGATTTATCCGGTCCGGTAGTACCGGTCAGCATCCGGTACTACCGGTCCGTTCAGAAAAATACCCTAACGGTCATATTTTGGCTAGCTCTATATAAGTCTTTTGTCAATTTTCATTTAGGGTCACCCCTTTCTCCTTTTCTTGCCCAAGCTTTGCCCCTATTTGCTTTACTCTTTGAGCTTGATTTCTACTCACCCCTCCATTGATTCTTGCATATATTTGAGGGGTAGTTGGAGGAGATCTAGACCCACGTTTTGACCTAACCGATTCATCTCTTTGTGAGTGTATCTTTGGGGATCTATATTTTGGGGGATTTTGTGTCTCTCTTTGATTTCTCCTCTCTTGTTCCCCCAATAGCTTTAGTAGCTTTGTTGGAACTTGAGAGTGAGGGATTTGAGCATCTTTGTGGTGTTCTTGCCATTTACATTTGTTGCATCGGTTTGAGTTCTCTTTGGAGGATTTTGTTTGAATTGCTCATTGGAGCTTGTCCCTCTTGGGTTCTTGGAACCCTAGACGGTTTTGTGGCCTTGGTGGCATTGTGGCCTTTTGTGGCATTTGTTGGGAGCCTCCAATTAAGTTGTGGAGTTGTGCCCCAACCTTGTGAGAGGTTCCGGTTGCCACCGACAAGTGCACCGATAGTGGAAGCGTGGATCGATCCCATTGGGTGAGATTCACCGGAGAATAAGGGAGGCCTTTTGTGGCGTTGGTGGTTTGATACCACCCCCTCTCCAAACGATACGTACTCCATGTTGGGAGGAACTCGGTAAAATATCGGTGTCCCCGCGTGCCTCGGTTATCTCTATACCCGAGATCTTTACTTATGCACTTTACATTGTGATAGCCTTCGTGCTTGAAGTAATATATATCTTGCTATCACTTTGTTGTTTGTATTGCTTAGCATAAGTTGTTGGTGCACATAGGTAAACCTTAGTTGTTTCTAGGTTGTGCTTTACAAAGTAAACACTAGTTTTATTTCGTCTTTGTTGAGCCACTCTAGGAAAAGTTTTAATCGCCTATTCACCCCCCCTCTAGGCGACATCCGTATCCTTTCAATTGGTATCAGAGCCCGGTCTCTCATTTTAGGCTTCACCGCCTTGAGAGTAAAGATGTCGGCTAGAGGATTAGTGCACAATGATATGTTCATATTCGATGGCACAAATTATGATATATAGAAAAATCGTATGCTCATTCATTTTCGGGACATGGACCCAAATTTGGAGCGTATTGTAGATATGGGTTTTTCTCCTCCTATGGATTTCAAAAATCTATCTTGTGAGGATGAGAAAAACTTATATCTCGATGCTCAAGCTTCTAATGTGCTTGTTAATGCTTTGAGCTATGTAGTTACATCTTCAATCATTCCTTTTTGGAGCGCTCATGAGTTATGGACAAAACTTCAAGATAAATATGTTGTGTCCAACATTATTGAGGATGATTGTGTTGCTTCCACTTCCGGTCGAGATGAGTTCTCATCCTCTACCATTTTGGACATGGCAAGTGTGCCATTTGGTTTAAAGATGCTTGTGTGGGTATTGCTTCACTTCATGATAAGCTTTATTTGTTATCTTTGCATGAGAAAGTTCTTTCTGTGTGTAATGTGAGTGAGCAAGTCTCCTTGTCGAACAAAGAACAAAAGAAAAGAAAGCGAACTCATGACTCATCGAAGTTATGGCACTGTAGACTAGGCCATTTTCGAGGGGAAGAATAGGAATCCTCGTTAAAAATGACATTCTTCCTTCGTTAGAGTTCTCAGATATCGAACAATGCATAGATTGCATCAAAGGAAAATATGTAAAGCAAATCAAAAAGGGTGCAAACCGAAGTACAACAACACTAGAAATCATCCACACCGATATTTGTGGACCCTTTCCTGTGAAAAGTGTGGATGGTTATGATTCTTTCATAACATTCACAGATGATTACTCTCGATATGGTTACATTTATCCAATTAAAGAAAGATCTGAAGCATTGGATAAATTTAAAATATTCAAAGCTGAAATTGAAAATCAGCATGATAAAAGAATTAAAATAGTCCGGTCTGACCGGGGGGGGGGGGGGTACTACGGTCGGCACACTCCATATGGTCAAGTACCAGGACCTTTTGCAAGGTTCCTACATGAAAATGGAATAGTCACCCAATATTCGATGCCGGGTGAACCTCAGCAAAATGGAATAGCTGAAATGCTTAACCGTACCCTTATGGATATGGTGCGCAACATGATGAGCTATTCCAAGTTAGACCCCAAAACAATGTCTTGCCACTTCACTGGCTATCCAGATAGATCAAAAGGTTACCGTTTCTACTGTCCTGATAGATACACAAAGTTTGTAGAAACAAGACATGCATTCTTCTTGGAGGACGAGTTGATGAGGGGGAGCACGGTAGCTCGGAAAATCGATCTTGAGGAGAAGAGGGTCCATGCACCTAATCCGATGACTCAGGAGCCATTTTCTCGCTACCTGTTGTGCCACCATCTACAACCCCTGAGGTTGTGGTGCCGGCACCTGTTGTGACTCCACACGTGACAGCAATGGGAGAAGGTTCGGAACCTGTCCATCAGGAGCCGCCTAAACCCACTGTTGAGCATGAAAGGGAGCCGGAACAGCCACATACAGTAAATGTGCCAGAACCCGTGGCACGAAATGAGCAAGAGTCTGATGAACTCAGAAGGTCTAAAAGAGAAAGAAGACCAACCATTTCTAAAGAAATTTACAAAGTTTATAACATAGAAACAGTTCATATGGCGGGTTATCCCACCTCATATGAAGAAGCCATGAGAAGCCCTCACTCGGCCAAGTGGGTGGAGGGAATGGAAGATGAAATGAAATCAATGAGTTCCAACAATGTTTGGGACTTAGAGGAAATTCCTAAAGGAGCCAAAACAGTGGGATGCAAATGGGTCTACAAAACAAAGTATGACTCCCATGGGAATGTAGAAAAGTATAAAGCAAGACTTATGGAAAAAGGCTTTACGCAAAGAGAAGGAGTAGATTACAATGAGACTTTTTCTCCGGTATCATGTAAGGATTCCTTCAGAATCATAATGGCACTAGTTGCACATTTTGATTTAGAGTTGCATCAAATGGATGTAAAGACGACATTTCTAAATGGAGATTTAGAATAAAATGTTTACATGAAACAACCCAAGGGTTTTTTCATGGAGGAGAAGGAACATATGGGATGCCGCCTAAAGAAATCCATTTATGGGTTAAAGCAAGCCTCTAGGCAGTGGTATTTAAAGTTCAATGATACAATCAAAAGATTTGGATTTAAAGAGAATGTTGAGGACAACTACATTTATGCAAAGTTTAAAAGTGGGAAATATATTTTCCTAATTCTGTATGTGGATAATATCTTGCTTGCTAGCAGTGATGTCAGTCTACTACTAGAAACAAAGAAGTTCTTGTCTTCAAATTTTGTCATGAAAGATCTTGGTGAAGCTTCTTATGTTCTGGGCATAGAAATTCACCGAGATAGAAAGAATGGAGTGTTAGAACTATCGCAGAAAGTATATTGTGAAAAGATTCTAAAGAAATACAATATGCATGCGAGTAATGCAACACCTGCTCCCATAGTCAAGGGCGATAGTTTTGGAAAATTCCAATGTCCAAAGAACCAATATGATATCGATCCAATGAAGTCAATACCATATGCTTCGGCCGTTGGAAGCTTACAGTATGCACAAGTGTGCACTCGCCCTGACTTAGCTTTTATCACCGGGGTACTCGGTAGATATCAAGAGAATCCAGGCATAGAGCACTAGAAGATGGTAAAGAAAGATTTGTGTTATGTGCAAGGCACAAGAGGCCTCATGCTAACATATAAAAGATCTGGTTCCCTATAAATAAGAGGGTATTCAGATGCAGATTTTGCGGGAGATAAAGATGATAGAAAGTCCACGACATGATATGTCTTTACTCTCGCAGGAGGTGCTATTTCGTGGATAAGCGCCAAACATTCAATAGTTGCATCCTCTATGATGTATGTAGAATTTATAGCATGCTATGAGGCCATGGGACAAGCATTATGGTTAAAGAAATTTCTACCCGACTTGAAAGTGGCAGACTGCATTAGCAGGCCACTAAAGATGTACTGTGACAACGAGCCCGCAGTATTCTATGCTCACAACAACAAGTCGATAGATATAAAGTATTATGTTGTGAAGGACAAAGTCCAGGATCAAACTATAAGTCTCGAGCATATAAGGATAAAGGATATGCTTGCGGATCCGCTAATAAAAGGCTTACCACCCAATGTGTTCAAGGAACACATAGTCGGCATGAGTTTAATAGGAAGCTTATGATTCCTGGACTACAGAGGCCCAAAAGTAACATGATTTGTTTCACAATAGAAAAGTATGTAGTGGCTGTCTGATTCTATCGGCAATTGAGATGATACGATGAAACATGCTCTATATACCGATCCGTGATGAAACGAGTAAAGCATAAAGTATAAAGTTAAAAGTAAATTCGAGATCAAGTGGGAGAATGTTAGATTGATCTCTCCCCGTTCGAGCCCAACGGCCCGAACGGAATCCCTTATCCGCGCCCTGATCGGGGGCGCCCAACCGCATCTGGTTGGTGGGCCCCTGTCGCCAGCGCTATATAAAGGAGGTGGGGGCCGGCAGCACGCCTTACGAGGTTAGTCATGCCCTAGTCGCCCCACCTATAAGCCTTTCCGATCTAGGCTTAGCACTGTGCCGACGGGAAGCACCACCGCCGCCACCCTCACCACACGCTCGCCCCGCTCCCTTTTCCCATGGCTACTGAAACCGGTAGTACCTCTGGTATCCCCTTCGGCTCATGCTCGTCCAGCCAAGGTGCATGTAGTAACCTCTCTCTCTCTCTCTCTCTCTCTCTCTCTCTCTCTGGTTCTTGACTAAATCGTGCAAAGGTAAAGTACTACCGAATCTAGTTTAGCCTAGTTGATCATAAAAGGAATCTATCAGCTCTATGTGTTTTTTTGGCATATAATTTTTGCTACAATGCTTCCATAGATTTGTGATATGTAAGAAATTGTTTTGCTACATCAGTTTTTTTGGACTTGCATAATATGAAGAAATATTTGCTACAACCGATGTAAGTTTTTGCTACCGCCACCGAGTTCTGCCACGTGCGGCCGATGATGGTCTATGCGTTTTTTGGCATATAATTTTTGCTACAATGCTTTCATATAAATTTTTTGCTACAAAATCTCTGACTTGAATCTCCGGTAACCATCATCGATGTCTTCAGTGAAGTTTTGCTATATTAGTATAATTTTTGTTGCTAGAGTCTCTAGCGAGTCCTCCGGTGAGGTCTTCGGCAAGGACGGTCTATTTTTATTTTTTCTAAGGGAAACCATTTTTTACTATATATATAGCAAAAGTAAAGCAATTGTTAGTAAAACTGGTTATTTATAGCAAAAACAGGAATGGAGCCTGTCTTGGAGACACGTGGAAGCCTGGAAAACGGGGGTTGACGGACAATTATCCCTTGAAACGCCTAGCACTGCCATTAAAAAAAGTTCTATGCGTGGCAGTTTTGTGTTAGCCATGTTTCTTGGTCCTTGAGTGACCCAAGTGGCCACACTCCACAGGTTGTACGTGGCTTCGATTGTCTCCTCCAGCTACCCTTTACCCTTTTCACTTCGTTACTCGCAGGAGCGCAGCAGACACCAAGAGTTCAAGATCCAGCAGCAAGGCGCTTCGATCTGCTGATCCAGCTCCCAAGTCCCAAGTAAGTGAAGACGAAACTTGTTTTTGATCGCGAATCTTGGCCTGTTTGGGGTTGGTTTTGTCCAGCCGGATTGACTCTGCCTCTCATGGATCCTCGAATGCTAGATCCCTAAACAAAAGGTACGGACTCTACTGGTGCCATGGATTCGACCGGCATACCAATAGTGGACATGAGCAAGCTCCGCGGCCCCTGGCCAGAGAGGCCAGCTGCTATCCATGACCTCGGCAGGGCGTGCCAGACAACGGGCTTCTTCCAGGTGTTCTATACTTCTATTTAGTGTTGCCACATGCGTTGCCCTGACGAGATGCAGCCATAGAACTTCAAACTTTGGTTTCAAAGCAGGTTGTCAACCATGGAATCTGCGCGGAGGTCCTCCATGGCGCTCTTGACGCGGCCACCGCGTTCTTCAACCTGCCAACGGAGGACAAGTCTGGCCTGGTGTCCGACGATATCAGGCAGCCCGTTCGATACTCCACGGTCTCCGAGGTAGACGACGACGGCGAGGTTAAGATTCGCCGGCATGTCCTGAAGCAGTACTCCCGTCCATTAGAAACCTGGATCCACAAGTGGCCTTCAGAACCAATCCATTACAGGTACTAGGTGAACTTCAGTTCTTGTTTTCGTACTCTATCTTACTACTACCAATGAGAATGTATGGTCAATAGGGAGAAGATGGCCACGTTGGCGGCGGAAATGTGGAGGCTGGTTTCGGAGCTGGCGGAAGCCGTCACGGAGAGCCTCGGTCTCGGCCGCGGCTACCTCGCGAGCCGGATGGACCGGGGATTCGAGATGATGGCGCTCAACTACTATCCGCCGTGCCAAGACGTCGCCGGCGCCGTCTGCTGCGCTCCGCACACGGACTACACGCTGCTCACCGTTCTGCTCGCGAGCCAGCAAGGGCTGGAGTACTTCCACCGGGAATCCGGCTCATGGCGCCCCGCGCCGGCGGGCTCCTCCACCTTGCTCGTGCACGTCGGGAACTACCTCGAGGTTCTGAGCAACGGGCGGTACAGGGCGGCGCTGCACAGGGTGGTCTCGCGCCCCGGTGCCGCGGCGAGGGTGTCCGTCGCCAGCCTGCCGAGCTTCGCCATGGATGAGAGCGTCGAGGTGGCAGAGGAGCTGGTGGAAGACGGCCACCCGCCGCTGTATAGGGGCAGCACCCTCAGTGAATTCATTGAGTTCCTTTCGGCCGGAACCAGAGGCCGCGACTTCATGGAGCAGAGTCTCAAGATCACAGGACACAAAATGCATTCTGATCCATGAGTACTTTAAACAAAGATTAATTACTACACTCACCATTTCAATGTTGAGTACTGTCCATTACGAATCCAGTAATGCTACAGTTACCAACTACAGGTTACGAAATTTATCTACGAAATGATATGGAGGAAAATCAGAGAGGTTGCCGTGAAACAATAGTGACGGACAACTTGCTACGGAAACTTGCTTACGAGAGTATATGTACAATGGTTAATAAGACAGTTTTATTTTATACATGTCATGTAATTTTTTGATATGATGACAAAAGATAATGTACAATAAGTTTTTTAAGTCTTATTTTTAACAATAGATATTGCTAAATATGTGATGAGACATATCAACTAAAAGAAGTCAGAGATTTTTTTAATCTCTTCTTCAACTTAGCAATCATCCTACATGAGATTGATAGAATAAAACCATTATACAATCCTTACTCGTGCTGAAATCACCGGATGAAAAAAGATTAGAACCAAAAACACTATGCAGGTTTCGACCATATAACTAGCATTATTGATTACGAATTTCTAATCATCTGCGGTAGAATCTGAACCTAGAATTAGAAAACCACGTCACTATGTAATTATTTCGGTTTTCAATTAAGAACCATGTGTTGCAGGAGAACTTTTTCGCGTTTTTGCCCGGCTATAAGAAAATTACCAAGGGAAAATCATAGTGGATCCTGCCAACTTTGCCACGTGGCAGAAAAAAACAGGCATTCACCATATACTTAAAGATCCACGTGCCAACTTTTATGTTTCACTTATCTGTTCATTTACATATTATTAGTCCTCCCTATGCCATAAAAGGATGTCGGAGATACAGTTTAAATTTACTTTTACAAAAAAAAATCCATAATACATCCAAAACGCTTTAAAATACCTTCAAATTTGAATTTCAAACTGTAATCTTGTCTCCGTCGTCCTCGACGTCTGTCGTCAATCGCTCGAGGAATCAACTTATCGTCAATCATTCGAGGAATCAGCTTGTCGCCATCGTTCTAGAGGATCAGCTGGCCGTCCAGCAAACAAGACGGTGGCGAGGTCAGCAAAGAGAGATCGATCGATCTGGGATCACCGTCGCCCCAGTCGTATACCTCGAGCACAAAGCTCGTGGTGCTTACCTCGCTCGCTGCCGGCCTGCTCTCTGATTTGTGCGCCGCTGGTCCTCCTCTACTCCGCTGTGTCGCTACTCTGCGCGCGTGCTTCGCTGCTCTGCACGCTCACCGCTAGCCTACTTGCGGCGCCACGCCTGAGCTCGCCATCGTCCTCGATCTCCTCCCTGCGCCGTTGAGTCGCATGTCCTCCTCTGCTCTTCTAGCCTACTCGCAGCATCGCGGCCAAGATCGCCATCATCCTTGACTTCCTCCCTGAGCCGTTGGGCCGTCAATCCTCTGTAAGGCTTATGCTACCATCTGGTGTCTAGGATACAACCTCAGCGTCACGTCGAGTTCAGATACGGATCTCGCGATCAGTTCTGAGAAAGAAGAAGGGGATTGGGAGGATTATTCAGCGTTTAGCTGTTACACAATGAATACTGATCCCAATGGATCAACCACTCTTATCACAGGACGTCGTGGTTGATGGAGCGGTGTCTTGGCCGCTCTCCATGATGGGCCCTTCTTGGGGTTTGGCGGCCCAGTCAGCTTGCACTAACTTCACCGCGGCCCGCTTGATCTTTCTGCTTCTCTTCCTATGCTCCCTCTGTCTCTCATCATGTAGAAAGGTCGTGACAATGTCGTCCTCTTGAGTCGCAGCATGCCCCCATGCTCGTGCTTCAGGATGCATACGTTTAAGCGAATGCAATTCATCCCAGGCGCTGAAATCTTCTGCCGCTCCTTGCCACAATACCTTGTCCTGAGGTATTAACTTCTTGCCGCGACGGAGCAGTCGTTCTTCAATGAATAGATTTGGCACAGCTAGGGCAATTTCATCATACGATGTAGGAAACTCAGCACTTACAGTGTCTTTAGGATGTAGCGCCTTCTTGAGTTGCAAAACATGGAACACCGGGTGCAATTGGCTATGCGATGGCAACTCCAATTTGTATACGACTACCCCCACTCGTTGCAGCACCTTGAATGGCCCAAAGAAACGAAATAACATTTTTTGTGATGATCGCTGTGGCACCGAGGTTTGTATGTATGGTTGCAATCGCAAGTAAACCATTTCTCCAACATCGAACTGGTGCTCAAATCGCTTCTTGTCTGCAATTTTTTTATACATTGCAGAGCACACAATAGATGCTGCTGGATCAACTGTTGCATTAGTGCTCTGTCAGATAACCATTGCTGCATCTCCAAAATGGTGCCAGCCCAGCAGGAGAATTAATGCCAAAATGTCTCGGCTTCTGTCCATACATGACCTCAAAGGCTCAAACAGTGTTCATCCTATAGCAGAATGGAATGATGTGTTGTACCAGAATTCCACCTATGGTAGCCAATGAGACCATGTTTTGGATTTGCGTGAACAAGACACCTGAGAAACGTTTCCAGACACTGATTCACACATTCTTTAATTTTTGACCATTTGTTTGTGGATGATGGGCAGAGCTTAGGTTCAGTGTAGTATCTGCTAACTTGAACAATGTCTGCCAAAGCTTGCTTGTGAAAAATTTGTCCCTGTAAGATACAATTGCCATTGGAAGACCATGAAGCTTATAAACATTGTTGATGAATATCCGCGCCATTGTGAGGGCTGTGAATGAATGTTTCATTGGCAAGAAATTTATCCACTACCACCAATATTGTGTCATATCATTATCACGATAGTAGCTTCTCAATGAAATCCATACTTACAGTATGGCATGCTTCTGAAGGAATGGGCATGGGTTGGAGTAAACCATGTGTTTTGACATGTTCTCCTTTTTCCTGTTGACAAATCTGGCATTGCTGCACAACCAACTGCACATCCTTCTTTAGCCCGAGCCAAGCAAACAATTGTTGGATTTTTTGATAAGTGATCTGCACTCCAGAATGTCCTCCAGTGGCACTCTTATGCAGAGCTTGAATAATGGCTTGGTGGGCCTCTTTATGTTTTCCCAACCAAATTCTCCCATGTTGCCTTATTATCCCATTCTGCAAGGAATAACCATCCTCGTTTGGCGATTTCAGAGTCAACTCAGTTAGCAACTGTTGTGCTGCTGGGTCCTGATGATAACTTTATTATATAATTTCTAACTAGAGTGGCTCCATATATGATATGTGAAACACCTGTTCAGGATTCAGCCGTCGAGATAGAGCATCTACTGCCCTATTATCAACCCCCTTTTGTAGACAATTCTGTATTGAAATCCTAGGAGCTTGAAGAATGCCTTTTGCTGCATAATAGTGGTTGCTCTGTTGTCCACAATATGCACCAAGCTCTTATGATTAGTGTGAATCAGAAACTCTCCAGACTGCAGGTACGCTCGCCATTTTTCTAATGCCATCAGTTAATCAGTATCGCCAAGCTCTCTTTGTCGTAAGTAGATAGAGTTCTATTCTTGGGCCTAAAGGACTTGCTCAGGAATGCCACTGAGTGTCCTTATTGCATCAGCACTGCTCCCACTCCAGCATCACTGGTGTCGGTTTCCAGCACAAACTACTTGGTGAAGTTCGGAAGCACAAGGACTGGAGCCTGAACGAGAGCATTTTTCAGTGCTGTGAACGACGAGTCTTCTTGATGATTCCAGTGAAATTAGAGACCTTTTTTGAGCAATTGTGTTAGGGTCCTACTAATCTATCCAAAGCTTTTGATAAATCATCGGTAGTAGCCAGCTAGTCCCAGGAAACCCTGTAACTGTTTGACGTTGCTGCGCGACGGCCACTGTTTCACTGCTTCAATCTTCGTTGGATCAGTCGAGGCTGTGTCATTGATGATGTGTACTAGATGAGCAAACGAGCATTTTGTTCTTTTTACCAGAAGTTGGTGTTGGGAAAGCACCTCAAATACTTTTCACAGGTGCGCGCAATGGTCCTGAAGATTTTTGCTATAGATCAATATGTCGTCAACAAATACTAGGACAAATCGCTGCAAGAACGGCGCAAACAATGAATTCATTGCGGCTTGGAAGGTTGCTGGCGCTGATGTGAAGCTGAAAGGAATTACACGAAAGTCAAAGTGGCCGTGATGAGTTCGGAAGGCCATCTTGTGTTCATCTTCAGGTGCCATGCGAATTTGATGATACCCCGACCGGGGATCCAATTTGGTGAAGAGGGTTGCGCCCGTGAGTTCATCAGTAGTTCGACAATTGGCATTGGAAATTTGTCTTTTATTGTAACAACATTCAATTGCATGTAATCAACGCAAAAGCGCCACGTTCCATCCTTCTTGCGCACCAAGAGTACAGGCGACGCAAAAGGACTGCGACTGATCTGAATAATTCCTTCAACCAACATCTTTCGGACCAGAGCTTCCAATTTGTCCTGCTATGGCGAGCACCGATATGGTCTGACGGAAATCGCAGTCACTTCTGGCAGTAATGGAATGCGGTGATCATCCTGCGGCGGTAGCAACTCAGATGTCTCAGCAAAACGCTCAACATGTTGTTGCAACACCTCCTGTATCTCAGGTGGTAGCTCTGCTGTTGCTGGTTGATCAGTTGTGGGCGACACTTCTAACAGCTGCTACCTCCCCATGTTCCAGAATCAGATGTACTACCTCCGATCCTAAATAAGTGTCGCCATTTTGAACTAGAGTTAGTTTAAAACCGTGACACTTATTTTGGATCAGAGGGAGTAGCTGTTCTGATGATATTTCTGTACAGGAATGCATTTTGTTCTTGATACGACGCATGGTTATTCTCTTCCCACAATGATGAAATCTAAACACTTTTTCTTCCGGTCTATCCACATCGACCCGCGTCGAAGGCATGCCTCGCTGCTCCAAATCGATAGCCGACACCAAACTCCACCGGCCTCTTCACCTCTGTCCCCTTCACCGCGGCAGGTACCATGTCCCACGGTGTCGCCGCCATCCAATGCACCTCGAGCGCGTCTCAGTTCCCTAGTGCAGCTGCAAAACACTTGACGTGCAGCTAAGATCATGTAATATGGAGCTATCCTATGATTTTTATGACTTTTGTCGATGTAACTGGATTTGAAACTATTCCTTATATATGTGTTTGTAGTTCAAAATCTCAGCTTAACTGTGACAATTCAAATACTCCCTCCATTTTCGTATATAGGGCAACTATAAAAAATACAAGTTGTCTATACAAGGCCACTAACACTAATTGAGATAAAATTTATTAGACTCTTCCTCGTAGGATGGTGCTCATTAGTAATGTTGCATACAACTATAGAGTAAAAGGCACCACATGACACGAGAGCATTACCCCACAATTAATCATGTCATTTATGACACACTACACAATCATATCACATTAAGGACAATGGTAGAGCCAACTGCTTTACAAGTCATGTTCATGTCATTTATAGTTAATCTAATAACCGACATGTAAAATAGATAAGTATAAAAAATGTACTACTTTATTAATGCATTATCCACTTTATACTCTCACATAATGCCTATGTGCATATGTAGGGGTGGACACAAATCTTGAGGTTTGGCTCAGCTCGGGCTTGGAGGTTGGACAATCCAAGCCTAAACCCTACAACTCAGGCTCAAGGCTCGACAAGCCAGCTCGGTAAAGCTTACAAGCCGGTGTGAAGGCTCGGTGTAATTCAAAAATTTGCCATGACCTTTACTAAAACTGTAATAATTCACAATTATAAACAACAATTGAAGATGAATACATGCATATCATAATCATAGTACACCAAGTTTCACAAAGTACAAATAGATAACATGTGCATACATCACAAGTTAACAATGCAAACGTAAAATAGATAGTGTCATAGTCATAGCTAGTATGCCTGCGATCCTTCGCCTCTCCCGTCCAGGTTGCAGGGTTGCATCTTCGGTCGAGGAGAGAAGCAGCAGCAAGAAGTTTGTCTGAATACAAAATAAATCTGCAACATCACAATCACACATTTAGACGGTCACAGGCACGTCAAAATATCAATTGGGCTGCATTCTAAAACGCCAAGCACAATACGGATGTAGCTAATGTACGAGAGGTCATACTTTTACGATGCTCCTGCTGACTGCAAGATGTTACGATGTTACGATGCTCCAGATGTAGCTAATGTACAGGAGAGGTCATATTTTGACGATGCTCCAGCTGACTGCAAGATGCACTAGGATTTTAGGAGACAAACTATACACGGTCCTGTAGACAGTAGCAGTAACACCGCTCCAATAGCTCGATTCCATATAACACTAAAGCGCACCAGGATTTATGCTCAGCCATACAGTAGCAGAAACTAGGATTTTAGTTCCCATGTAACACTAGAGCGCACTAGGATTTTTGCTCACCCATACAGCTCCAATACCTCCATTCCAGCCAGGCCATGTATAAAATCCTAATCTCCTATCGATTGCTAGACAATAAAGAAAATGGCAAAAAATAGATACGGAGCTGTTGAGACCTGAGAGCTCACACCAGCTGCAGCAGTCGGTGGTCCGGTGAAGGAGAAGACCAGCGGAGGGCTGGCAGGCGGCGGCCTCCGCTAACCCAAGAAGAGCGAGGACCGCGCGCGTCCGCGTGGTTCTAGTCTGGGAGGAGCAGTAGGGTGGCGAGCCATGGGAGGAGGCTCGTGGCGGTGTTGTCCAGCGTTGGTGGCAGCAGCCGGCGTCGGGGGCGGTGCCAAGTCTAGCGGGAGTGCGGGATGAGGGAGAACGACGGGTGAGAGTTCTAGAGAGAAAGAGACGTGGGGAACCGAAGAATTTTTGTCTCAACGTCGCTTAGGGCGTTTGGCTTGTCGATCTATACGAGCGAGCCGCGAGCCCTCCTGGCCCGAGCGTCGAGCCCATTTTCCGGGTGTTTTTGTGTCACAAGCCAAGCCAGGCTCGGCTAGAGTTTTACCGAGCCAGCCCGAGCTGAGCCACGAACTAGCAAAAATATACTATTTTAACTCTTACAGTTTGCTGATCCTTATTGTACTTGCTCTCATTGTAGTAGCACAATTAGCTATACAATCAGTATTACTGGCACATTAATTAGTAGCATGAAACACATTTGGGTACATAAAACTGAGCAAAGCTTCAGTAAACCTGAAATTAGTGCAGATTCAGACCGTCTGTCCGCCCCTTTGATCCTGACTCTTAACCAGCTGGCCGCCACCAAGTGATAGGGTGAAAAAAAAAGGAAAAGCTAATTTACCTCGCGGGGGTCTAGATTTGGGAGTTTGGATTTCACGAGAGCTAGACCACGTACCATGGTGTAGTCTGATATTATGATCCAACTTCAGGCATCCATGATGTATTCCATTTTTCATCACAGAAACATGAACTTTTGAGGTCCTCATACAGCTAGTGACGAACTGGTTTAGTTCTTGGTGGATTTTTGGTCATTATGTGACATTTTTATTTATATCATCAACTTCCCAAATTCTTGTAGTATTTGCTCCTTAGTGTATGGTTGAATTTTGGCGAGTGACAATAGGACGTAGAAGATAAAGTGCATGCTTGTAGTGATAGTGTGCTGGTAACCGTAGGAGATCTTTATTCATTTGGACTAATGCCCTTTTTTGACATGCATATGACAGTAACACTTATGTGGCACCGTGAGGCACCGGTGATGTCAGCTGGACGATTTAGCATTCGCAAATTACACATTGGGAGGTAACGATGTTTAGGAGACCCCTAGACAGGTAGTAGAGTGATAACAGTGATCGCCCAATTACTACTAGTGAGGCCAATAATTGGACACCACCTTCACCTGAGTAATCCTTTTGTTAACTCTGTTTAGTTTTGTTTATTTTTAATCCATGTTTGCTGCTAGTTTGTATTTAGTTTATTCCCTTTTTGTTGCCGTGTTTGAAGCAATGGATAGAGTAAGCCATTTCAAGCTTATGGTTGGGGCGAAAGAAGAGCTATATTAGATGACAAGCAAAGTTGCAGAATGAAAAATTCCTTTTCATTAATAAAAAAAAAAACCTTTTCGCTCCCTTGGTTGGATATAAGGCTGAAGACATTGCATGAAAATATTAGTGACTCAGTGTGCCTGCCGACCACTAGAGGTGACACAATTTGCTGGGCTATCTCGATCCAAAGGTTTCGCCTGTGCATTATTCTCTCGTGGTGTCTTGAGGCCCAACAAAGTCAAACTTATGCTTTCCGTAGAAATACAAAGTTGTTAGCACAAAATACTAAAAAGATAGCTGTCAATAGATACAACAATAATTAGCCATTAATGCATTAACCTTGGAAATCTTAGATATCTTAGATAAGATTACGCGCATCTTGAATGGTACGCCAGGCTGTCTGGGGCACACAGAATAGATTATATAATATTTGGTCTATATTAAATATCATAAATACATATATCTATATCCAAATTATATCTGATCAAACAGCTAAAAGTATCTCTATTTACAATATTTGCTTACCAATATTAAAAAGATTTACTCCATATATATGCATTCTGAAGTATCCATTTAAAACCATGCATTTATTTTCTTCTAACGTATCTTGTCGCCTTGATGCATATTTTCCACGCGGCACGTCTACCGTTAGAGATCAATTACTACATCGGACAAAAATATTCTGGGTACTATGGTCATTTTTAATGGTCTCGAGGCCTATAAATGTCGACGGGTACGGCCATTCTGTACCACAATATAGTTTGAGAACCCCATTTGAATCATCTTGTAGTTTTGCCATATAGTGCTGCACTTGAAAGGACGGATAACTACTGAAGTCAAAGGTATTGTCTTTACCTATAAGAATTTTAGTATTGTTATACTTCTGCAGTGTGAAAGTTGAATATGAATTCTCTGCTACAGATGGTAGAGTTGATCACACCTGCTGTGTAGATGATATGTGTCGCATAGATTAGAAGTTTGTAAACTGACTGTGTATACAACACGTAGCAACATATATGTCATCAGGACTATTGGGTAACTAGTGTGATTATGCATTATTTATCTAAATGATGATGTTGTATCTTAACATAGCTATTGTAGACGGATATATATTACTTCCTTTTGACTATTGCATATCTTTGTCAGAGGCAACATTACCTCCATAAATATTTCTGTAGGTCTTGAAGAATGCATTATGAAGTTTCACATATACACATAAACAAAATCTAAATAGTATTTATAACTTCTGTGAAAGAACTTTGTCTTGTGTGCTATTAGTACTGCCCCAAGTAAGCTTTAAGGTCTTATTTTTTCTTCGTATTAGAGAAGAGTTGTGCTTGATCACATAGATCTAAATGTGTAGTTACCTCCAAAATTATTATAGTAGACGTGATAATATTATTGCTGACTCTATAAATTTCTTTGTAGTAGTAAACATCACTTGGTTTCCCTTGTCAGTAGACATATAAGATCATATTTGATCATAAGTAACTAATAAATTAGATGACAAAACTTTCAGTTCACATACAAATGAAGATGTCTGGGTCATAGGTTTCAGGTTTGGTAAAGTAGAGGCGAAGTCTGAATCAATTCATCAACCATATGCTTTTTCCCTATTGACCCGTTATAATTTTTAGACATCCTTGTCTCTATAGTTTGGCAATGCATATATTTCCTTTTGTGCTTTCTATCTTTATTTTAGGATTTGAATCAGTGAAAATGAAGGCCAACAGTATAATATATTGTCCACATGTCTTTTTTGGTGTTACATGTCTTCCATAAGGCCATGTACACTAGACAAACGGGGCAATGGATTTTCTGTACTGGCTTGATACCCCATACTAGTAGAAATAAAGCAGTAACGGATAAACATAATCTGAAAAATAAATACCAAAGGGAAGATTATAGTCCAATGGATATCCAATTCAAGGTTGCACAAATAAACTGATATTTAAGAAAATATCAGACGACTAATTAGGGATATATGGTCTCATACCATCATACTTGTTTGAGTACTTACGAAAACCCTTCTCTAGCATGTGTTATTTTCTTGGTTTGCTCCAGACTATACTTTATTTTTCTCTAACGCACACTTGGAATCTGAGGAGTGTGCAAAATATAGACCCCCCTATAGTGAATATGTAACTTATACAGAATAGCAATAAACTAGTTTTCACTACATTGAACACCATGAACTTGGAATGTTTTTCGAATAAATGTAATTTCATATGCTGATAAGGAGGTAATAAGAGACATATACATAAAAAGTACCTAGGCTATTTCCCTTTACATCCACTACATAATGGTGTTCGCATGTTGTTTTCTATTTATCAGGTCACCATGGACAGAGAATGGCAGCAACAAAATGGCAATATGCATGATGAGCTCGACCTCACCATCCCAAGCGATGACAAAGACTCGTTCTGGAACAATCTAGCCATCGTTGATGATGATAATGATGACGATGTAGATAGCACGGACGAAGACTATACTGGTGCCACGAGTTCTAGGAAGAAGAGGAGGGCAAGCAGGCATCCAAAGCGTCATCACAGAGAACAGATTCAACAACTTGAAGCGTATAATATATATACTTGATCTTGTTTTTCTTCTTAATTCAAACAAGATATGAACATATCCACTCTGGTGATATGCAGTGTGTTCCAGGAATGCTCCCACCCTGATGAGAATATGCGTTTGGAACTTGCGAAGAAGTTTGGCATGGGTGTCCTGCAGGTCAAGTTCTGGTTCCAAAATAGGCGCTCCTCGGAGAAGGTAGATTCCAACTTTTTCCATGGTTATCTGTTTACAGAAATTTTGGTCAAGTAGTTCTAGTATGGGATTACTAAGTCTATTCTACTTTACAAAGATAAGATAGAAATAATACTGCTTGTTTTGTCATCTTTTTTATTATCATTGTTTTTCGATGCTATTGTCAGTAGACTAGATTCCTTTGATTTATGCTATGTTGAAATTGAACAGTGTGCACACCTCATAATTAATAAGTGCAGAACCAGCTTGAGAAGTATGAGACTAAGGTGCTCAGGGAAGAGAACAAGGCGTTAAAAGCTGAGCATCAAGCCATCAGAGCGGCACTACTGACGAAGACCTGCCCCACATGCGGAGGCCCGATGGTGCCCCGCGAGGACACCCCGGAGGAGCAGCACTTGCGCCTAGAGAACGCAAGGCTCAAGGATGAACTCTTCCACAAGACCTCGTTACTCAGTCTGGTCTCTGGAAAGGCACCGATGCCTATGCCTGGCAGCTACGGCCAGCTTGCTGCCGATCTCGACATCAACGGCCCCGATTACTCGCATCTGATCGGCCCGGCCGTGCCACCGCCCCAACAGCACGCTCCCATGGACACTATGGTGCAGGGCTGCGTGTGCGGTAGCTGCACCATAGCCAATGTGCAACACACTGCGCTTCTGGAGAGAGTGCTTTGTGCACGGGACGAGTTCATGATGATGGTGACGCGTGACGACACAATGTGGCTGCCAACGCTGGACGGCGAGGTACTCGACTACCAGAGGTATCACGAAGTCACGTTCCCGGGTATTTTCGGGCTTTGCCCACTAGGGTTTGCCATGAATGGCACCCGGGACACTGGCATAGTTAAGGGCACTGGAGCCGATATTATCAGCATCCTCACTGACACAGTAATACACCTCTATATCTCATCCCATGATGTTAAATTAGTCAAAAAATGTCACTCCAAATATATAAAACCTTTTTCGTGTGTTTTTGTTTGCAGTCCCGCTTGTGGGAGGCGTTTCCCGGTATTGTGGGAACTGTTACAGCCAAGGACATTGTCCCGCCTACTTCTCAGCACGGGCTAATTCAACTCGTAAGTTCTAATGCACAATATATAGCTCATCTACTGTGTTTACTAGTTCCACCATTCATGTATAATTGGTTATGGCTGAATTCCTAAGTCTGTGACACACTTGCAGATGAATGTAGACCTGATGGTGTTGTCGGCCCGAATGCCGACCTGCAAGGTGCTGTTTGTGAGGCAATCCCAGCTGATCGAGCCAAATGTGTGGGCCGTGGTGGACGTGTCTGTCAATGACATCTGCAGGCAGGATGGCACATCTGGTGCCGACACATGGATCAACGTTGGCGGTCCCATGGCCTGCAGGCTGCTGCCTAGTGGATGCCTTATTGAGGACATGGACAATGGTTCCTGCAAGGTGCGTGCTCTCTTCCTCTATACGTGCTTCAGGAATGTGCGCATTCATTCCCTCATGTCGTTCCCTTGTATGCACATTCATTTGTTCCAGGTGACATGGATTGTGAACATGGAGTACGACAAGAACGCGGTGCCCGGGCTGTACCACCCGCTGCTCCGCTCAGGCCACGCCCTCGGCGCACGCCGCTGGCTGACATCGCTCAAGAGGCGGTGTCAATACCTTGCTCTTCTGCGCTCGGGTTCTGCTACTTACGTCGACAAAACAAGTGAGCACTGCACTGGTGGTCGACCAAACAGAAAATAAAACAACAACACACATCCTAATCTCTGGGTTCTGGAATTTTGCAGTAGGCCTTATACCTCCCGAGGGAAGAAACCGTGTCATGGAGCTGTCGCAGCAGATGATAGCAGCCTTATGCGCCACTCTCTGCGGAGCCAGCCCCATTGGCCAGGCGTGGGGCAGCATCGACGAGTGGCGCAAAACCAGCGGCATCATCGGCGCCCAGAATTTCGAGGTGGCTGTGCGCATGGCAACTCTGCGCACTGCTAGTAATGCACAGGGAGTGCAGGATGGACTTGTCATCTGCGGTGCCACGACGGTGTGGCTTCCAGGTATACCGGCGAAGCACGTCTTTGACTACATCCATGACCGCAATCGCCGTGGTGAGTGGGACACCTTCTGCAATGGTGTGCCCGCGCAGCAGGAGGACTACGTTGCCGCTGTCCAGCTTCCTCGCTACACCGTCTCTGTCCTGCACCCCAGGGTATGCACAGTTTTGCATCCAAGTTCCTAACATTCTTTTTATCGCTACTGCAATAATGTAGTATCATTCTCGAGAAATTAACCTTAGGAATCATATTATTCTACCTCCAAATTCTAATTGTTGCACAATTTGTTTTCAAAATATTTTGCAGGCTGCTCATGGAACCAACAACAAGAAGCTGATCCTTCAGCAGGTGTGCGCCGACGAGTCGTGCATACTGGTGGCATATGCTCCGGTTGAAGAGCACTCCCTGAAGGAAGTCATGCATGAAGCAGGGAGCCTCGCCAGTTTCTACCTACTGCCCTCCGGGTTTGTCATCCTCCCTGATGGCCACGGCGATCAGCAGATCCCTCCAGTTGACACCAAACACCCATCCAGTGCTGCCATGATCCACAGGAACAATGATGGGTGTCTCGTCTCCGCTCTGTTCCAGACATTCCTGAAAGGACCAACACCCGAGAGCCTCGTCGCACAGACCATCAACAACGTCGAAAATCTGGTATCCCATTCCATCGTAAAGATCAAGGACGCAGTCCATGCCAACATCGTCGTCGCTGCCTGAAGCGTGCGACTTCTATAGTTCGGGATTCATTATCCCTCAAATATAGACAATCAGAATGATATAAATTACACACTTCATTTCGAGTTCCTTTCAAAGACTAGATGGATTGGATTGCCCATCCACTTCACTGCATATGTTGTAACCATTGCACCGTACGTGCAAATCCGTTGGCTTTTTCGAAATACATTTTATGAATCGATCACTTTTTTCACTTTGTTTGCCTAATATCTGACTGCATATGTTGTAATAATTGCACCATGCAAATGTGTTTGCTTTGCTAAACAAATTTATGAATTACTTTGGTTTCGTTGGGACTAGAAGCAGTCTTCTTCTTATGGCTGTAAAATTTATAATGCATTTATTTGAAGTGTTTGTTTGGTGTGGTGGGTTATTAGTGGGCCTTTGGCTCTTTCCTGGTCAAAGATTTTCCCTTGTATTATCGTGCGAGCTGAGTAAACGACACAAGCAACCAAGGACTCCAAAAGTGAGAAAGCCAGGAGTTCTCAAGACACACTTTTTTCTTGACTTTAGATGTTGTGGTGATAGTTTATCTAAGAAAACTAAATGCCTAGCCCCAAGCACATAGCCACATATTAGCCGAGATCTAGCTTTGTCTGAAGTAGGTGAGATGGAACTCGATTCAAATAGCTCACCCATTTTCCGTACTGGTCGAGCAAAGATCTACTCTAGCAATGATATATGTAACTGAACTAACAGTGTTGCGTCTGACAAGTCCTAGCATATAATTTTCAACGGAACGAAGGACACAACATGCATGAAAAATAAGGTCGATAAAGATCCTACTCAATTGAAACAGTGTGATTTTGACGACACTCACAAAAGATAGGCGATACTGGCAAACGATATCATTCAACCTCTAATCCTCCATAATCCATAAATTTAACAAAACAAGTTTAAATTATTAACTGAAACCGAATGGCCAAATATAATTTACTTTAAGTTGCTACTTTAATTAATTAATTATGCTCTCTTACTTCACGCATCGGTCAACCACTTGATCAATGTGAATTTTCTTAACTTTTTCTTTCTCCGCGTAGTAAACAACATTATCACTCAAACTATCATCATTGAGGTGATTACACAAATAAGTTTTCCTCTTACCTAGTTCTTGAGATTAGGATGATAGTCTTCTATTATTTTTCTTTTCCTTGATCACATTGAATCTTCCATGCCAACACCGTTGTCACCGCCTGATGCGACTTTCATAGTTTAGGATCTATTATCCCTCGAATCAAGATACTCAGAATAAAATAAATTGTAGATTTCCTTTCAATGACTAGATGGATTGGAGTGCATGTCCACATCAGTGTAAATGCCTTGGCTTTTTCCAAACACATCTATGAATGATCACTTTGTTTTCACTTCGTTGCCTATTCAGCCCATTGTTTATGTTGTAAACATTGCACCGTAAAAATGTGTTGCCTTTTCCCAAAAAAAAATTATGAATCACTTCGGTTTCAATGGGATTAGAAGCAATCTTCTTCTTATATGGCTGTAAAATTTTAAAACGGATTTATCTGAAGTGTTTGTTTGGTCTCGTGGGGTTAAGAATAGTGGGACTTTGTGCTTTTCCCGGGCTAAGATTTTTACCTTGTATTATCGTGCGAGCTGAGTAAACGATACGAGCAAGCGAGGACTCTACTAGCAAGAAAGCCAGGAGCTCTCATGACCCTCTATTTGTTTCTGACTTTTAGATGTTGCAGTGAAAGGAGCTCTAAGAAAACTCGATTTCTAGCCTGGCTTTGAGTTTAATCCAAGAAAAAAATTGTCGAGATCTAGCTTTGTTTGAAGCGGGTGAGATGGAGCTCAATTCAAATAGCTCGACCACTTCCTGTACAGGTCGAGCAAATGATATATGTAATTAAACCAAAGATTTACTAGCAATGTTGTGTTTCACAAGTCTCAGCATTTAAATTCAAGGAACAAAGGACACAACACACGATAAAAAATAAGGGTGATCGAGATCTTACTGATTTGAAAAAAATTAATGTTGATATCACTCACAGAAGATGGTCGATACTAGGAGAAGACATCATTTGATATTGAATCCTTCATAATCTGCAAAAAAAAAATTCAATTATCAGCTGAAACAGAATGACCAAATATAATTTATTGTAAGTTAGAATGTTAATAATTCACATTCTTATTTTCATGCATCGATCAACCACTTGATCATTGGTGACTTTGTTCGTTTATTCTTTCTTCACATAGTAAATGACATTATCGCTCAAACTATCATCATTAAGGGGATTAGACAAATAAGTTCTCTTCTTACCCAGTCCTTGAGATAAAGATGATAATCCTCCATTATTTTCTTTTTTCCTAGATCATATTGAATCTCCTCTTCCCTGGAATTATAATCTCGACTCTGCTCTTGCCACCGCATTTTTCTACTGAGAAGATATCTGTCCATGCCCTGCATTTGACAAAGACAAATACAACAGACAAAGATTTGTACTTCCCAACAAGCTTGCAGGGAATAAAATTTGTACTGTAGAAGAATTTAGGGAACTTACGAGAACACTTTTTTACACAAATTGGAGAATCGTTAATTTAGGGCTTGGGTCGCCTTATTCCTGTTTACCTTGGGTTGGCAGGCTGAGATTAAAAGAAGTGGGCGGTGGATGATCCGACATGGGGTCTGCAGATGAGGGGATGCTCGATTGCTGAAATGAATCGCAGGAGTCCACACAGTGGGGTCCGTCCGCCGTCGGTTCCTCAGCCGAGCGGAGACCTCGATGGGGATGGGGATCAGGAAGAGGAACCGCACAGCGTGCGTTTGTGCAATTCCTTTCTGGCCTGTTGGCCCCTAAGTCTCCCACCTCTAATGCGTCTTGCACAGCCCAAAAGCCCAAATGCGACAAGGCTTTGTGTAATTTACTGCTACCTTCGTTTTAAGGCTTAAGGTGTACACGCTTTTTAAAGCAAAGTTTGATCAAAAGAATTAAGCAATAAATTTTTGATTATATTATACATAATTAGTACCTTGGATTCGTATTGAAAAATACTTTCCAGTGATACTAGTCTTATACCAAAACTCTTTACGTATTTAAAGTAATTCTTAGTCAAAGAAAAAACACGCAAAATGAGGACGCCTTAAACCCCCCGAAACAGAGGGAGTACGTAGCAATGTTGTTACTTTCATGCCACATATACAATACATAAAAGCTAATCCGCCGAGCAGGCCATGGGCGCTGGGCAGTTCTCCTTCTTGGCGCTGCGGCGGCGAGGCACAGTGTTGGTCGTGGCTCTGGGCTAGGCGGCGCTATGGTGCGGTCGGAGGCCGGTGGCGCTTGGTGGGCGACGCGTGGCGGAGGGCTCGTCGTGGCGGCGCGGCTTCGTCCGGGGCTCGATCTGGGCCGCCAGGGAGGTGTCTTGGTGGCGGTGATCTTCGGTTCCTTTCACGGTGACAGCTGCCCAGGTTCACTCTGCTTGTTTTCGGCAACTATCTCGCGGTCAACGGTGATGATCCGGACGGCGGCCTTCATCGCGGCGTCAGGGAGCCTAGGCGTGGCGGCGGAAGGGATGCTTGACGATCGTCGGAAGCTTGGCGGGGGAGGGAAGGTGTGGTGGTTGTGCTGGTCCTTGTTGGGTGGGCGTGAGGGTTAGAACTCTCCGCTAGGTGAAAGCCTTGTCCTGGCGGTGGCCTGGTCCGACGATGGTGACAACCGTCATATCCTTCTTGAAGTTGTCGTCAAAGCGGGTGTTTCTTGCTCCTCCGCTCCGGCTCTCCGGGGGAAACCAAAGATCCCTCGCGGGATCGGGCGTGGGAGGCGCTCTTGTGTCGTTTTGCCTCTCGGGGCCTCGCTTTGGACGCCTGCCAGACAAATGGACATGTAGTGTGTTTTGGTGGTTTTTTGGCAGAGGTGGGTTCGTCTTTGGCCGGGCGGGGCGTGGCCCTAGGGCCGGCATGTTGTTGGAGCGTTGGCTCCGGTCTTTCGTCTTCGCCTGCTGTGTTAGGTGTGGTGTCGATCTGGTTGGTCGTCGACCCGTGGAGCGCAGCCTCGGAGCTGGCGTGTAGTGTTGTGTTGTATCATTTTTTGGCCAGTTTTTCCTCATAAAAAATCCAGCTCTTTTCTACTATATCAATAAAGGCAAAGCTTTTGCCTCATTTCAAAAAAAATCTAATTGCTACTGAAAAAATCCAACACGGGAGGGGGCTCTTAGAGCATCTTTGCAAAACAAATTTCGTGTCTAGAAAATAGATTTTTAGGATAGCTCGAGAGGAAAAAAAAAGGGTCCGCCGGACATCCTATCTCTATCCACCGATGTAAATTTTCTGGGCATATATCCTGAAATTTCGCCTTTTGTGCTGCATATTTGTGGACCAAAGCTAGCCCCCTCCCCCCTCTCTTTTCCGCAACTCTGGATGGCTGCCAAGCCTTTGTCGGTCAATCTCAGCCCACCGCCAAGCCTCTATCGGTAGATTTTGGCCCATTGTCACCCCTCCGCTTCGATCTAGTAGTCGTCGAGGTGCCGCGAGCCGCCCCGCGATCGGAGTGAACGCTTCCTCCTTCCCAACTCCAACGAGCAACTGACCACGGAGGGAATTTTTCTCTGGGAAATACAAAACCCCGTAAGTCCCCCCCCCCCCCCCCCCGGCATCATCATTGCCCTCGATTTATTGGAGATTCGTACTAACCATTTTACAGAACACCCCTCCCACTTTATTTTTTGAGTCCATCACAGTTCTGCTTCTTGGCCCCTACTGTTTTTATGTTTTATAAATATTTCGTCGCTATTTTTGTCTCTACACATGTTACACATAGAAAACATTAGTTGTTTTTCATAAATCTTTGAGTTCAAGGTTTAAGAGTAGCTTAACAATTTTTAAAAACATTTCTGTCCAGATTTAAGAATAAAACAAAAAACTTATGCATAGATCTCGAGTTCACAGTTTCATATAGAATTTACTAAATCTGCACCATAGATTCAACATGGTTTCATATAGGATTCATCAAATAATCATACACAAATATTAAGAGAACTAATCATACATACAAGATCCAACAAAATTTCAAAGATTCATCCAAGGAATCATACAAAACTTCAAATATTAAGAGAACTAATCATTCACGGTTTCAAAGATTCATCCAAGGAATCATACATACACGTTTCATACAAGAAACATAAAGAAAAATAAAAAAATCATACACGTTTCATACACCTATCAAGATCCAAGCATGAAGAAAAAAATAAAGAAAAAAGGGCCCCCGGATCAGGCCACTCATACAAGATTCACACACAGATTCGTGTTTTATACATGTTTCTGCAAGGAAACATACATAATGCATCAAGAAACTAAGGAACAAGATCTAGAAAAGGAGAAATAAATCTTCATACAAGATTCATACATAGATCTAGCAAAATCTGAACCAGGCACTAGGTAAAAAAATAGAAACAGAAAGAAAAAATGAAGAACAGGGAGGGGGAGAGAGATCGGGGCACTCCAGGCCCGACTAAGCTTGCAACGCAGAGGGGGGCGTCGAGAACAGAGAGGGGGAGGCGCGTCGGGATGGGGAAGCCATGTTGGAGGAGGCGCCATGTCGGGAGAGGGGTGTAGGGGTTCGTAGCATGGAAAACAAAAAATTTCTACCGCATACAAACAAACAAGCCAAGATCTATCTACTAGATTGTAGCAACGAGTCGATAGAGGAACTCACCCTCGAAGTTTCCAAAGCGGTTAACGAGAGCAGATTCTCGTGGGTGATGTAGTCGTACTCTTGCCGATCTCAAGATCGCGTAGACGATCCTTCCGGCGCTGCGTTTCGGCAGCGCTTCCGCAGTCGGTCACACGTTCGGTACTCGATGAAGACCTTCCTCTCCCTTGTTCCAGCAGACAGCGGAGGTTGTAGCACTCTCCTCGCGATTCCGGCAGCACGACGGCGTGGTACTGGAAGTAGAGGGGAGATCTCGCAGGGCTTCGCCTTAAGCCAGAGCGAGTATGGTGGAGTATGAGAGAGGGCCTTGGCGATCTAGGATTTAGAGGCACCAAGGGGAGAGCTTGGTCGGTGGCTAGGGTTTGGGGAAACCCTAACTCGGCGACTTAGAGGATGCCCTAGGCGGCGGCTGCACTGGAGGTGGCCGGCGACTTGGGGCTAGGGTTTGGGGTGTGAGAGGTGTAGGTAGAGGGGGCACCCCTATCCCTTCTTTTATAGGTGGGAGGGAGGCACCTAGGAGGAGGGAGTCCTCCTCCAACTCCTCCTCCTTGGCCGACGGGTGGAGGGAGTGGGACTTCCTCCCCAAGTAGGTTTCCTACTCTCCCTCCACCAAGCAAACTTGTCGTTTGACTTTTCAAATTGGCGTTTGACTTTTTTCAAAATAGGATTTGATTTATCCCTTTATTTTGCTCAGCGATGACACCTAGTACATAATGCAACCATTCCAACTTGTTATGACACATTCATGTACCCTTCCCCTACGGAGTGCCGGACATTCCGGAACCTTCTAGAACATTCCCGATGAAAACACCGGAACCATTCTCCAACCCCGAAACAGGACTTTCCTTATATGAATCTTATTCTCCGGACCATTCCGGATCTCCTCGTGATATCTCGGATCCCATCCGAGACTCCGAACAACATTCGGTCTCTTACTCATCATTTCATAACTACTCAACAACATCGAATCCTTAAGTGTGTCTCCCTACGGTTCGTGAATTATGCGGACATGACCGAGACACTTCTTCGATCAATAACCAATAGAGGAATCTGGAAATTCATATGGATCCCACATATTTCTACGATTACTTTGCGATCGAATGAACCACTTACATACGATACCAATTTCCCTTTGTCTCACGATAGTTTACATATCCGAGTTTTTGATCGTCGGTATCTCTGCATACCTAGTTCAACCTCGTTACTGGTAAGTACTCTTTTCTCGTTCCCGTGATATGTGATCCCTTGTGAGCCAGTCACATGCTTGCAAGCTAATTGGATGACATTCCACCGAGAGGGCCCAGAGTATATCTATCCGTCATATGGATGGACAAATCCCACTCTTGATCCATGTGCTTCAACCCATACTTTCCAAACACTCAATGCCACCTTTATAGCCACCCAGTTACGGTGTGGTGTTTGATGTCATCAAAGCATCCTTCTGGTGATGGTGATTAACATGATCTCATGGTCAAAGGAATTAGGTTACTATGTATCAGAAAGCTTATAGCAAATGAACTATATTAAATGACTTGATCTTTATGCTATGCTTAACTATAGGAGTATGTCCATCACATCATTCTCCTAATGATATGACCCTGTTGTTAATAACATCTCTATGTTCATGATCAGGAAACCATGATCATATATTAACCAACAAGCTAGTTTAACAAGAGGCTTTACTAGGGACTCTTTTATGTTTACAAATCACACAAGTATTAATGTTTCCTTTTAATACAATTATAGCATGGTATGTAAACATTTATCATAAGTATGAAGATATGATAATAACCTACTTTATTATTGCCTCTTGGGCATATCTCCAACAGTCTCCCATTTGCACTAGAGTCAATAATCTAGTTTCAAACCTTTGTGTATTCAACACCTATGGCTTTTCGGTGTTGTAAGTACACGTTTGCTAGTGGTCAACTGATCTCCGGATCTGACACTTCCAGGTTCGTGTGTAATTGCATGTCTTTGCGTCTCTACGCACCACTCATTCTCTAATGAGATGGCTTTGTATAAATTTGGTCCTTTGGTGAGACCTTTAGTTCTTTGGGGTTAAAACATGTTGATAATATTGTCGTACAATATATCTTCATAGTATTATCCCGCTGTGAACTACACCTAGTTTGATAACAAACTACTTGACACAAATGCCCTCTTTAGCTGCTATAATAGCAGTCATATACTCAGCCTTTTGTTTTAGTATCTGTCACAATGTCTTAACTTTGGAACTCATCCAAATCCATTATGGAACTTACTTTCCATCACATTGTGCCACCCTTAGTTCAGATTGAGATAAACTTAATTTGTATTTTGTGACAAAACTAGTATCAATGTAGTACTTTTACAATGAACTAACTATCTATTTGCCACTTCTACAAAATAATATACTCTTCGTCCTTCCAAAAGATCATAAGAATATCCTTACTATCGTCCAATGATCATCTTATAAATCATTCTGGTATATGCTCATAACATTTAGAGCATAGGACATATCTGTATTTGTACATATCACAGTATGATTGATATAAATACTCTTTGTGATTTCATACATCAAGTATCAATCTATACTTGAATCTTTGTTTCACTTACCAAGTGTCAATACACTTGAATATAACATCAATATTGAACTCATTCAATCCTTTCTGTGTGACAAGAACCTTTCTTGTAGTTTCTATATTAAACTCATTCAATACATCATCTATGTACTTTCGACACAACCATATTAGCGTCTATTGATGCCAAATATTTGGGTTTTGCCTAAGTCTTTCATCGGGATGAAATTCTTAATATGTGTTAATAAAAGATACATCATTTCCAATCAACAATATGTCTTCCACATAATGTATTAGAAACATGTCTTAGCGCTCCCACTTAATTTCTTGCAAATGCAAGCATCTTCATCGTCTCTGACGAATTTAAACTCCTTTAACAGTTTCATCATGGTGAAGATTCCAACTCCGCGATGCTTACTTCAACCACTGAAGTTTGCATATGCTTTTAGCATCCTTTGAATTAACAAAACCCTATGGACCGCGTTATGCACATGTCCCAGGTAACAATTCTATTAAAAGAACTTGTTTTGTTTATTCAATTACCACATAACAAAATTATATGTAGTGGTTGCTACATTAATCCGTCTAGACTAAATATCGCTATGAAAGATCGAATCTTGTCATAGTCAACCTTTGAACATTGTTGTGAACTATTTCCCAACATGTCGACTATTTCATAGATGTGCAACATCCATGTCTATTTCTTTATAGATCCAAACACAACGGTAAGGTCTTACACCTTTCTCGAGGGTCCTTCAAGTTCAAAACTTGATTTCTCGTGTATGGAACTATCACGGATTTTATGGCTTCAAGCCATTTGACGGAGTCAGGGCCCATCATCGCTTCTTTGCATGTTGTACGTTCATTATTCTTAAATAATGATTCAACCCTCAAATCTTGGTATTTGATTGCTTACTCGACCTACTTGGTTCAATAGAAACTTTGACCTTCGTAACCACAACCTTTGAAGCACGTGAGCCATGAGCATTGTTGCTGCCTTCGGAACACTTTCCGGCGCTGCGCAACTTTGCACATATAGCTAAGGTTCTTGTAACCTTATCAAAGTTCTATTGTCCTCCCACTTAACTTTTCACGGAAATTTTTTTTTCTCAAAGAAACTTGACGTTCTAAGCGACAAACATTTTTGTCTTTGGTGTTATGGAGGAATACTCAACGATTATTCAAAATGACATACAAAGATATGTTCATCCGACTTTGGTTGCAAACATCTTTCTTATGCATAGCATACCAATATTTAAGAAAGAAAAACTTGGGTTTTATCCCAAACCATAACTTTATATGGTGTCATTTCACCGAATTATGATGGAGCTCTTTTCAGTGGAAAAACGGTAGTATCTAAAGCTTTTAATCTTTAAAATATAATGGCAGTTTTATGAATTACACCTTCTATCTTACCATGTCAAACAAGGTTTAATTACATATCTCGAACGCTCCATACTCTTATGGTGTTTCAGGACATGCAAATCCACGGAACGATTCCTTAAATCTTAGGTATTATTCTAAACTTGTAACTCAAATATATTCCTTTATGATCTTATCATAAACTATTTATATTCTTGTTACAATGATCTTGCACTTCATCTTGAAAGTCTTTGAACTTTTCAAATGTTTCATACTTCATCCTTCTTAAGTAAATATTCATATATTCACTCAAATTTTCGGAGAAAGCATATGAAGTTGAATCCATCGCTCTTGACTACACATAATGGACTTCGTACAACAATATGTACAAGTTCCAATAAGCTAGTCATTCGTTCCCTTTTGGCCTATGAACAAAGTTTTAATTATCTCTAGGAAAGTTTCACAAGCGTCATTTGATCAAAATCAAAAGACTCCAAAATTCCATCCACATGGAGTTTCTTCATGTTTTATTTCCAATATAATTTAAACGGCGATGTCACTTCCTAAGTGATCTTTCAATCAATTTGTCTTTCGACACTTTTAGCACTAGTTTTATGGATGTGATTTCTCCAACGAGATTTGTGAATCATCCATGTTTTATGGATTACGACAATTATTTGAACAACCCTTTTGTTCTCATAATGCCTGATAAAACAAATCTTGAAGGCAAGCTTTGATGTTTAACAAGCAGCACAATAACCATTTATTTGTTCTTGATGAACCTCATCACATATTCTTTTGCTAGTTACTTAGGCCATATGAATTGTGTTGTTTTGTATGACGATTCACACCAACAAATTCAGTATCAAATACTTAAGAACCACATAGTTTAATAAGCAAAGAATATAGCCATAACATGTATATCATCTATATACTTAAGCTGAACAATTCTAGTCTTTTCTTTTCTGCCATATATTTATGAGATTCTCTTTTAGTATTTGCTTTTCTGTATGAAAGAATCTATCAACATCAATAGTGGAGCCATATACATGACACATAGTCCAAAGCATGTATAGTAAAATACAAATGTCTTTGGACTTGCACTTTGAAGTAGATCACCATCATCAAATGTTTGGTGTTCTTTCAAATTCTTTTCTTTAGTAATCTCTTGGTGTAGTAAACATTTTACCTACATCAAATATTCACCCTTATCATAGAATTATCCATGATCAAGCTACTTTTAGCTTATAACGATGAATCGTGAGCATAATGTTGCTTTCCAAAACCTTTTGGAGGATTAGGACAACTAGTGTCTCCAACCTTTTGCAAATTCTCATCAAATATGAAAACATGACTTTTGCCATATTATACTCTATCATGTTGCAACCAAAACTTCGTTTTCCACTCATCATGGTTTTTGAAACAACTCTTTCAGATCCTAGATAACCTTGATATTAAGACAATCCTTTGAATATCAAGAATCATGGAGACAAACATGATACTCATACACTAACACTTGGAATTGTCACTCTTGATTTAATACCAATTATTAAACTTCATAGAGTAACCGGAACTTACTGAAAGTTTGCAATAGGACTTTTAAACTTTAGATTAACACTTCAAAACAATACGATACCAGTTCGTAAAGTAACTAACCAGAATTCTATAGTTCTATCATCTCAATTATAACTAAGCGCAAGGTGGTAAACGTATGCCAATGACTACAACAATTATGCAAATTCACTTGATTTAATTTATGATAAATAGTGTTCAACTTTTAATTATATTGTCGTTGAACTCCCACTCAAAACAATATCCCTCAGATTGTTTTAGTGATCACACGAACCAAATCCACCACATCAAAACCGATCATCACGAGAGTTGATGTAGCTTCAATGGCGAACAATCAACATGTTCATCATATCTACTATATGACTCATGCTTTACCTTTCGGTGATCCGTGTTTCGAGACCATGTCTGTACATGCTAGGCTCGTCAAGATCAAACCTTAGCTTCTGCATGAGCAAATCTGGCTTGCTCACGTTGTATACACTCGCAGAATCTAACACACCCGATCATCACGTGGTGCTTCGAAACAACGAGCTTTAGCAACGGTGCTTACTAAGGATGAACACTTTAAAACTTGAAATTTGTGTGCTTGAGGGGTCATCTTATAATGCTACCGTCGTGAACTAAGCAATACAAGATGTATAAAGGATTAACATCACATGCAATTCATAATATGTGATATGATATGGTCTTTCTTCTTGTGCTTCCGATCTCCATCTTCAAGCACGAACATGATCTCCATCATCACCGGTGTGGCGTCAAGGTCAATGGCGCCGCTTCATGGTTGTCTTCCACCAGCATCAACTATTACAACTACTTTGAATAATAGACACGCAGGACTTAATGGAAACAACCATATGGCTCCTGTCGGTTGCCAACTTACAATAAGGAACATTGCATACATCATATATAATAACAATCATGGCCATATCACATCACAACACACCCTTGCAAAACAAAGTTAGACGCCTCTAATTTTCTTTGCATGTTTTACGTGGTTTGGGGCTTTCAATAAGTGTCGTTCTAACTTACGAACAAGAACCACAACATTGATACTAGTATTGTCAATCACCCGTTGTAAATTGAATCTTAACTATGTTGGGAGAAACAGGCACCCGCAAAGCCACTTATGCAATACAAGTTGCATGTCAAACGTGGAGCAAGTCTCATGAACGATGTCATGCAAGGTTAGCGCGGGCCGCTTCATCCCACCATCCCGCAAGATGCAAAGTACACAAAAAACAATCGACAACAAAAGCATCAACGCCCACAATGACCATTGTGTTCTACTCGTGCAACAGATCTACATATAGACACGGCTCTGATACCACTGTAGGGGTTCGTAGCATGGAAAACAAAAATTTTCTACCGCATGCAAACAAACAAGCCAAGATCTATCTACTAGATTGTAGCAACGAGTCGATGGAGGAACTCACCCTCGAAGATTCCAAAGCGGTTAACGAGAGCAGATTCTCGTGGGTGATGTAGTCGTACTCTTGCCGATCTCAAGATCGCGTAGACGATCCTTCCGGCGCTGCGTTCCGGCAGCGCTTTCGCAGTCGGTCACACGTTCGGTACTCGATGAAGACCTTCCTCTCCCTTGTTCCAGCAGACAGCGGAGGTTGTAGCACTCTCCTCGCGATTCCGGTAGCACGACGGCGTGGTACTGGAAGTAGAGGGGAGATCTCGCAGGGCTTCGCCTTAAGCCGGAGCGAGTATGGTGGAGTATGAGAGAGGGCCTTGGCGATCTAGGATTTAGAGGCACCAAGGGGATAGCTTGGTCGGTGGCTAGGGTTTGGGGAAACCCTAACTCGGCGACTTAGAGGATGCCCTAGGCGGCGGCTGCACTGGAGGTGGCCGGCGACTTGGGGCTAGGGTTTGGGGTGTGAGAGGTGTAGGTAGAGGGGGCA
Source organism: Avena sativa (assembly GCA_916181665.1). Lineage (NCBI taxonomy): Eukaryota > Viridiplantae > Streptophyta > Magnoliopsida > Poales > Poaceae > Avena > Avena sativa. Next base: position 232,276,125 of record OV702282.1, on the reverse strand, counting down.
CCCCTATCCCTTCTTTTATAGGTGGGAGGGAGGCACCTAGGAGGAGGGAGTCCTCCTCCAACTCCTCCTCCTTGGCCGACGGGTGGAGGGAGTGGGACTTCCTCCCCATGTAGGTTTCCTACTCTCCCTCCACCAAGCAAACTTGTCGTTTGACTTTTCAAATTGGCGTTTGACTTTTTTCAAAATAGGATTTGATTTATCCCTTTATTTTGCTCAGCGATGACACCTAGTACATAATGCAACCATTCCAACTTGTTATGACACATTCATGTACCCTTCCCCTACGGAGTGCCGGACATTCCGGAACCTTCTAGAACATTCCCGATGAAAACACCGGAACCATTCTCCAACCCCGAAACAGGACTTTCCTTATATGAATCTTATTCTCCGGACCATTCCGGATCTCCTCGTGATATCTCGGATCCCATCCGAGACTCCGAACAACATTCGGTCTCTTACTCATCATTTCATAACTACTCAACAACATCGAATCCTTAAGTGTGTCTCCCTACGGTTCGTGAATTATGCGGACATGACCGAGACACTTCTTCGATCAATAACCAATAGAGGAATCTGGAAATTCATATGGATCCCACATATTTCTACGATTACTTTGCGATCGAATGAACCACTTACATACGATACCAATTTCCCTTTGTCTCACGATAGTTTACATATCCGAGTTTTTGATCGTCGGTATCTCTGCATACCTAGTTCAACCTCGTTACTGGTAAGTACTCTTTTCTCGTTCCCATGATATGTGATCCCTTGTGAGCCAGTCACATGCTTGCAAGCTAATTGGATGACATTCCACCGAGAGGGCCCAGAGTATATCTATCCGTCATATGGATGGACAAATCCCACTCTTGATCCATGTGCTTCAACCCATACTTTCCGAACACTCAATGCCACCTTTATAGCCACCCAGTTACGGTGTGGTGTTTGATGTCATCAAAGCATCCTTCTGGTGATGGTGATTAACATGATCTCATGGTCGAAGGAATTAGGTTACTATATATCAGAAAGCTTATAGCAAATGAACTATATTAAATGACTTGATCTTTATGCTATGCTTAACTATAGGAGTATGTCCATCACATCATTCTCCTAATGATATGACCCTGTTGTTAATAACATCTCTATGTTCATGATCAGGAAACCATGATCATATATTAACCAACAAGCTAGTTTAACAAGAGGCTTTACTAGGGACTCTTTTATGTTTACAAATCACACAAGTATTAATGTTTCCTTTTAATACAATTATAGCATGGTATGTAAAAATTTATCATAAGTATGAAGATATGATAATAACCTACTTTATTATTGCCTCCTGGGAATATCTCCAACAAGGGGAGCACGGGGAGCTCAAGCTCGACGACCGGAGCGCAAGGTGGGAGGCACGACGAGGTGGGGCGCGGGGGAGGGGGAGCACGGGGTGCATCCTGTGCGCGGCCAGAAATCGCTGGGGGAGGGGTGCACGGGGGAGGGGAGCACAGGGAAGGGGGAGAGCACGGGGGTGGAGACGGCACATGGGGGAGGGATGCTCGGGGAGGAGAGTCTCTGTGAAGGAGGGGCGTCCAGGTTAGAAATTAGGATTAGGTAGGAGGGGTGGGGATATGTTGATTTTCGTAAATATGGAGGGTTAAAATGAAAAAAATTGAACCTGACTAGTGGACTTTTGGAGGAATCTTAAATAATTTGATGGCTATAATGGTGTCGGGGACCCAACGCCAGTGTGGAAAATCCTCGTTGATTTTTCTCTCTCCTTTTTATTTTTTGAGATGTGTGCATTCTGGATGTCTTTATGATATTTTGTTGGTGCAGAGTCTGGGTGTAATTGGTATTTTTATGATATTAATATTTTTTTTGTAAAAAAATACGCGCAACCCAACTACCACGCTCAAACATTCCGTCCGAGCGACCATCATCGCCCATTCACTCTTCCCTAACTGCCGCTATCAACCAAATTGGCTCCAATCGCATCGTCGTCACTCCTCCGTCTTTCCCCTGCCTTGCCCCAACTCTTTTTCACACTTCCAGATGGCCGACCCGCCTCGCCGTCGAGGTGAATCAGATTCGTTGCCACCAATCCTTTGTCAGTCGATCCTGACCCACCGCCAAGCCTTTGTTGGTAGATTTCGTCCATTATTGTCACCCCTCCACTCCGATATAGTAGTCGTTGAGGTGTCACGACCCGCACACGATTGGAGCAAACGCTTTGAGCTCCCCCACTCCGACGAGAAACCGACCATCGAGCAGCATCTCCCGCACCCGACAAGCAAGAGGCAACCATCCGCAGTCCACCTATCCCCACCGCAACCCAATTCACTCCAACTGTTTGTCCACCTAGGCCTACCGCAATTGGCCGATGAGTTTCACATTCACATTGCACGCAAGGTATTTGATAATATTTGTCTAAGGGAGAAATCTTTCTTGTTTTAGTTTATTATTCTCAGAAACTTTTTGTTGCAATGCAGTAGTATTTCAAAACAAATATTGAACTTTTGTAGTAGATTTGTTTGGTGATTCCTCGTCTGATGAGGAGTTTGACATGGGTGAAGATGAGGACATTGCTATGATTTAAGCATTTGGATTATATTCCAATAGATCTTGTTGATGATAACTTGGCAATGGGTGAGAGCTGGGCCACACGGCGAGGTCGTACGCGTGCGTGGTCTCCTCCTTCGTCGGGAACTTCCCGATCCAGCCGCAGTAGCCGTCGATAGTGAGGTCGGCGGAGAAGTGGCAGGAGGCCCGCTGCCGCACACTATTGGTGGAGCTCAGTGGGCGGCAGGCCCGTGACGCGTCGATTGGCATCAATCTAGTGAAGGGAACGTCAGGCTGGAGGTCAGAGAGGCGGGATCTGGTGGCGGGGCGGCGGCCAAATCGGCGGGATTTGACGTCGTGCGGCGTGGCAGCGACAATGGCTATGCGCGCGGACAATATGCGGCAGCCGACTTCTGCCACAAATATACAACAATTGGGGCTGTTTTCTTTGTGCATGCCCCAAAAATATAGGGCAGAGATGTTAGATAATCACGTGTCCTACACGTATTGGAATTGCAGTCCGAGTGGTTGTAGGTGTCTAGGTACTATACGTATATGTATTAGACTAGGTTTAGCTACCAAGTCGGTTGTCTAGTCTTGGCATATATATATATATATATATGTGTGTGTGTGTGTGTGTGTGTGTGTGTGTATCCTGGCCTTGTAATCTCACCGTGACCGTGAGTTGAGAAGCAATATAAAAGAAATCAAGGCTCGACAAGAGCCTTTGGCAATCACAGTTGTTTTGCGTGTGTGTGTGCGTGCGTGAGTGTACTAGTTAGATCAAAAGAATTGATCGTCTAGCAGCATGTGCATCTCGGCGGAAGTTATCGGATACGTGTGTCGTCTCGTCGGAATTTCCTCATCAGTGTCGTCGAAAAGTACTCGGCAGCAGGGGCTGTGCTAACAATTGGTATCAGAGCCGTGGAGGATCTCCTAGTAACGGGAGGTCATGACGAAGGAGGTGGGCGAGTATTCTGGTGCGGCTACGGGTGCATCGGTGTCGATGCAGTATCCGCGTTACAGTCTCGACAACTACACGGTCTGGGCGGTCCAGATGGAGTGGGCGTTAGAAGGCGCCAGACTTTGGGAGGCTATCGATCCAGGCGGCGACGAGTTCAAGAAGGGAGCGTCGAAGTACCACCTAGACCGACTAGCACTCACGGCCATCTGCTCGGTAGTGCCAATGGATCTTATGCAACACCTGATCTCGAAGAAATCTGCAAAGGAGGTGTGGGATACACTCAAGACGCTAAATCTTGGGCAGAAGAAGTACGAGAATCTGGAGATGGGAGAAGATGAGACGCTAGATGCCTTTGCTTCAAGGGTCGCTACACTGGTCAATGGGATTCACGGACTCGGCGAAAAGCTGGATGAGATCTCTATTGTGAGGCATTTCCTCTGCGTGGCGCCGCCGCGTTACTCACCTATTGTCTCGGCGATCGAGCAATGCGTTGATCTCAAGACTCTCACGATGGATGATCTAGTTGGATGGTTCAAGGTGCACGATGAGCAGATGAAGATCACCTACGGCGACGCGAAAGTGGATGAGCATCTCATGCTTATGGCTCGAGCGTTGTTCGCCAAGGAGAAGAAGGGCGATAAAGCATCCGACAGCAGGAGTGATAGAGAAGATTCTCGCCCAGCGAAAAAGTATATCGCAGGGGAGGACGAGGATGAGGCTCCGCCGCGGAGGAAGTTTGACATCAAGAAAGTAAGATGTCATAAGTGCGGCGAGCTCGGTCACTTCAAGAAGGATTGCAAGAAATCGTCGAAGGAGAGGGCTCTCATCGCCCAGGAAGGAGATGATGATGGACCGATGATGCTGATGCTCGAAGTAACTGAGCTGAAGGATGAGGAGGATCCTCCATCACCGGGTACGGAGATTGTGGCGCAAGTGGATCACGATCTACCGTGTGTGGATCACGAGCAATGGAGTGCCCCGTTTCTGCGTGAAGCCATGTTTGAGGCGAGTGAAGCTTCAGAATCTGATCATGGCGATCTATGCGTTGGAATTTCACCTGCAACTCCGTCCGGCAATAAGTTCTTCATGCTTGTGGTGGATGATCATAGTAAATACATGTGTATTGTGTTGCTAAAAAGTAAGGGTCAAGCTCAACAAGCATTTGAGAAGATCAAGGAAGCCGAAGAGTGTAAGGTGGAGGTGAAGATAAGAGCCGTACGCATTAATCAGGAGGGTGAGTTGCATCAAACCGTGTTGACCATGGAACGGGGGATGATGAAGAGTAAAGGTTTGTCAGGAAACTTCTGGGGTGAGGCAGTCAATACGGCTGTGTATTTGCTGAACATGGAGCCAACTGAGAGTGGAGTTGTGTGGCATCCCGCAAAAACCACTACTAGAAAATCGCGTTGTTTTTGTGCATTGCATCATCATGGCCGCATGCTCATGTCATCATACCACATTGCATCTGAGCATCGTCATCATCTTGCATTTGCTTGCATAAAACTACTTGCAGGAAAAACCTATTTTTGTTTTCTAAAACGCCCCGTCTTTGTTCAAACACAAAACCCGGATCTCCGGATTATTTTGTTTTGTCTGCTATCGGTTTGCAAAAGCCCTGTTTGAAATAAATAAAACATTCAATTATTTTTAGTGGGGCAGTCGAACGGGCCGATTCGACCCAGTCGACCACCCCCGGAATAAAATCGGTCCACCTAAACCAGCCCCCTCTAATTCCTAAAACCACCCAAACCTATCCTACCCACCTATCCCAGCTCGCCACCTCACCCCCTGGACCCAATCCCTACCCACCTGCCACCTCATCAATCCACCCTCTCTCCCCCCTCTTTCTCTCACCATAGCCCCATCTAACCACCCCCACCGACAACCGGGCCCCACCCTCTCGGACCCACCTGTTCCTCACTCAAACCCCCCCCCAAACCGACCCATCCCTGGCGGGTCCCACCCGACCCCGCCTGGCCACTCCCCACCTGCCTCCCCTGGTCAAACCCTCCCCCTGGCCCCACCTGGACCCGGTCCACCCCCTGCCCGCGGGACCCACCCGCACCAACCTCTCTCCCTCCCCCACTTCTCCTCTCTTCTCCCTCCCCGCTCGCACCCGACGCACTCCTTCTCCACCCGCACCGCCGCACCTCGCCGTCGCCCCACGCCTTTCCCTCGGCGCCGCTCCTCCCTCCTCCTGGCCCAACGCCCGCGGCCGCGCACCTCACCGCGGCTTCCCCTCGGCGCCGCTCGCCTCGCCCCTCCCTCGCCAGCTCCCCCTGCTCCGGCCTCCCCCGACGCCGGGCCGCCCCTCGAGCTCCTCTCACCGCCGCCCCCTCGAGCTCCTCTCACCGTCGCCCCTCTCGGCCTCCCTCTGCCCCGACGACCCCCTCCTCCGTGCCTCCCTGGCTCCGTCCCTGCGCCGCCCCCTCTCGCCCTCGTCCCCGCCGCCGGCGAGCCGCCTCCGACCCCTCCTCGCCGCCTCGCCTGGGCCCCGACGGCCTCGCCCCTCTCCGGCCGCCTGCCCGGAGCGCCGCCGCCTCCACCGCGGCCCCTCGTCAACCGCGCCCCGACGCCCGGCTTCCTCCGTCCTCTGCCCCTCTCCGTCGAGCGCCGCCACCTCGCCATGTCCCTCTGCCCTCCGGCGAGCCCCTGCTCCAAGCCGGCCCCGCAGCACCGACCCGTTCTCCAGCAGCGGCCCCTGCCTCGACCTCACGGACGCGGCCCCTCCCAGCACCGCGTCAACCTCGGCTCCGTCAGCGATGCCCTATTCGCAGTTGTGCTTAGACTAGCCACTGCCATGGGGTGTTGGGTGTACCAGTGTTACCAGAGTAGAGTACGAGTGAGCTTGTGTGGCCGTGAGATGGCAAGGCATGAGCCAGGATTATTGTGTGATGTCTGCATTGAACCAAAGGACATCGGGCGACAAGATCTCCGTCTCGGAAACCGCCACGCCGGCGATGTAGGAACGACAAGGTCTGCGTCACGGTTTCGATGCCCCGAGCTCTCCCTCGAAAACGCCGAGTTCCCCTTCGTGGACACCAAGTTCTTCGACCCTGGATCCATCGAACGTTCCGCCGAAGCCACGGACCCTCGGGATGACAAGTTCTTCACCCAAGGGCGACAAGGTTTTCTTCACGGATTTCAAGACCCCGCCATCGAAACGACAAGATCGTCGTCATGGAACCCGAAGACCACATGTGCGTCAAGTACTCCCTCGAGGACGCCGAGTACTTCACCCGGACACCGAGACCCTGGACGACAAGTTCTCCTTCCCGGAAGCATTGACGCTCGTGCGACAAGACCTACTTCCCCGATACGAAGACCCTAAGTCCCGGAGTCCGAGAACGATCCCGTCGAACCCTGAACCCTGAGACCAACCCCGAACCCCGGAACCTCAAGTTCGTCGAGGCCCTCTAATGTGTGAACCCCTTCCCGAAACCCTATTTTATAATATAATACAACTTGTCGCATATTAATTGTTCATGCATGCATATTGTCATGTGGTTTGGGGGCCTTATGCCGATTCACCTTATAATTAAAATGGGGCCCATATGCGGGCAAATCTAGTCTTATATTGGCCTCATTTAAATTTGTGCAGCGAACCGGTGCTATCTTTGCCATGTAATCCAACATTTAAATTGCGGGGGTTCTAAATAACTTGAACCGTTTAATTAATTGTCGGGACCCCGGTTCCGCTTATTATGACCTAATTGCATCGCACCTTTGCCATGTCATGCATCATATCATAAGCATGCCGATCTTTTTCCGTAGTATTAAATAGTGCATCCGGTGTTTATTCTAGTGTTTTGCTTCTTCGCGGATAAGGCCGTTGAGTGGATGCGAGTGCCGACCCGATCTTCGGTTGAACCTTCGGCAATGTTTTCAGGCGAGCATCTCCCCCTTTCTACCTATCTTACTTTTATAGTATTTATTCCCTCCTGTTGATCTATTGCTATCTGTGTTGCGATGCTCTAGTTTTCGTACCCGTGATATCCCTTGTAGCCTTATATCGCCTTGGACACCTCCTATTACCTGTTGCTTGGTAGAGTGTTGGACCTGCGCGTCGTAGTCGCTTGCTCAAGTGCTGTTGCGTGTCGCCAAGTACCATAGTTGTTGGAGTATTGCCGTATGTTAAATGTTGGAGATGATCTTGGCTTTACTTATCGTTCACTTTAATTCCTGTTTAACAACTAAAATTGAAGTAAGTAAGCAGAGGCACAGGTGGGCAATAGATGTTATTTGGTTGTTAACCGTCCACTTGTGTCCCGTAGGACCCCGAGTGCTTGATACCTGTTCCTTGATTTATCGCACTATCCACATCCGGGAGGCTTATGGGACCCCCCTGAGCCAGAGCTTGATTCAGTCTTATTTCTTGGGGCCACAAACTAGTTTGAGGTTTTATTTACTATCCTTTACTTATGTCATGCTTTACTGCTTTATTTAAATTGTGCGATGGATAGCACACTGTACTGTTTAGGATCGAGACACGTTTTCGCGGTGTCGACAAGCCCAGTTTTGGGTTCCCAGTCGTTCACAGCCGTCCACCCAAACCTCGGGTCCATCTCGGAGTCAGCTAACTTCGTTGCGGGTGTACTCCAAGGGGTGGCCCCCTGAAATATTGTAGGGTTCCCAGCATAGAAAACAAAAATTTTCCTACGATGTGAACTATATACCAAGATCTATATATACTAGATACAAACAACGGGCGGATGTATATCCGTAGAGAACATACCCTTGAAGACCGACAAAGCTTAACGAGTTCAACTCGTGGTTGATATAGACGATCTCTTGCCGATCTCAAGATCGAGAGGAAGTCCTAGCGCCGCAAATCAGCAGCGCATCCGTGCTCGCACACACGTTCGAGGCACCGAGCAACCTCCGCCTCCTCGCTCCAGCGATGCAGCGGAAGCACAACTCTTTCTTGCCGAATAGCCACCGGGAACATGTATCTCGCTAGTCCGAGACCATGGGGGATAAATTCTAGAGGGGGAGAGAGATCCTTCACGAGGAGGTGTGAGAGACAAGTGAGGAGGAGGGGCTCCTTTTATAGGAGGAGGGGGGGAACCCCAAGGGGGTGGCCAGCGCATGGGGGCTGCCCCCTTGCCCTCCCCTCTTCATGTGGGTGGACACTCCACTCACAAAACTCCTCTAAATTCCCTCCACTCAAAAGTCCACTCAAAAATCCCATTAAATTTCCACCAAATTTAATGCAAACTCTCATTAAATAAAACTCTTTTATTTTATTAAGAATTTTGTCAATTACTTTAATGACAAAAATTCACAAATAACCCCTTGCTAGAATTCTATTTCACATGCATAACCACTTTATGCAATTTCACCCGAAAACCTGTTTCGGTATCTAGTGAAATAAATTCCTGCGCTTGTTCATTCTTTCGGCATGAAACATTTGCTCCAATTGGATGTCGGTGTCTCTTAAGTGTGTCACCCTACGGTTCGTGAATAATGCGGACATGATCGAGACCCCTCTCAGATCAATAATCAGAAGCGGGATCTGGAGACCCATACTGACTCCCACACATTCAACGATGACTTTCTTGTGATCGTCGGAACCTTTTACGCTAGTATCTTAATCCCTTTGTTTCACGATATATTACATGTCCGAGATTCGATCATTGGTATCTCCATACCTAGTTTGATCTCGTTACCGACATGCACTCTTTTCTCGTTCCTGTGATATAACATTCTAGTGATCAAATCACTTGCTTGCAAGCTAATCAATGTGATATCACCGAGAGGGCCCAGAGTATATCTATCCGTCATCGGGATGAACAAATTCCACTCTCGATCCATGAGCCTCAACATAACACTTTATTAGTTCTGAATCCATCTTTATAATCACCCTGTTACGGTGTGACGTTTGATGTTATCAAGAAACTCTTCCGGTGTTAGTGATTGACATGATCTCATGGTCTAAGGATTAGGATCACTTCGTAAGTTGTTATAGCAATGTAAACTCAATGACTTTGATCGTAATGCTATACTTCGGATGAGTGTTCATCACATCATTACACTAATGTTGTGATCCCGTTATTAACAACATCCAATGTCCATGATCAGGAAACCTTGATCATCTTGTTAATCAACGAGCTAGTTTATGAGAGAGGCATAACTAGGAACTTTCTGTTTGTTTATTAAACACACATGTATTAACGTTTCCGTATTAATACAATTATAGCATGCAAAATAAACATCTATCATATACTTGGAATACACATAATAAACACTTTATTATTGCCTCTCAGGGCATATTCCCTTCAGTCTCCCACTTGCACTAGAGACAATAATCTAGTTACATAGTGATAAATCTAACACCCATTGAGTTCTGGTGTTGATCATGTTTTGCTCTAGGGAGAGTTTTAGTCAACGGATCTGCTACATTGAGATCCGTATGTACTTTACAAATCTTTATATCTCCATCCTTGACATGCTCGCGGATGGAGTGAAACCGGCGCTTAATATGCTTGGAATGCTTGTGAGACCTTGGCTCTTTGGCATTGGCAATGGCACCATTGTTGTCACAATAGATCACCATTGGGTCCAACGCGTTTGCCACAACTCCTAGTTCGGATATGAACTCCTTCATCCAAACTGCTTCCTGAGCTGCTTCTGAAGTAGCAACATATTCGGCCTCCGTTGTTGATCCCGCTACCACAGGTTGTTTGGAACTCCTCCAACTAACCGCTCCGCCATTCATGAGAAATACGTATCCGGATTGAGACTTAGAGTCATCCGGATCGGTGTCAAAGCTAGCATCGACATAACACTTAGCGACGAGCTCTTCTTCACCTCCGTATACAAGAAACATATCCTTAGTTCTTCGTAAGTACTTAAGGATATTCTTGACCGCTATCCAGTGTTCCGAACCTGGATCCGATTGGTACCTACTAGTCAAACTAATAGCGTGTGCCACATCCGGTCTTGTACATAGCATGGCGTACATTATAGAGCCTATGGCTGAAGCATAGGGGACTTTGTCCATTATCTCTCTTTCTTCCGCCGAAGCCGGACTTTGAGTCTTACTCAATGTCTTGCCTTGCAACATAGGTAAGAACCCCTTCTTACTTCCGTCCATTTTAAACTTCTTTAAAATCTTATCAAGGTATGTACTTTGCGATAGCCCTATTAGGCGCCTAGATCTATCTCTATAGATCTTTATGCCTAATATGTATGACGCTTCACCTAGGTCCTTCATTGAAAATTTGCTGTTTAGATAACTTTTAACACTGTTTAAAAGTTCTATATCATTTCCGATCAATAATATGTCATCCACATATAATATCAGAAATGCCACATTGCTCCCACTCACTTTCTTGTAAATACAAGCCTCTCCATAAGTTTGGACAAATCCAAACTCTTTGATCACCTCATCAAAGCGGAGATTCCAACTTCGCGATGCTTGCTTCAATCCATAGATGGATCGCTGAAGCTTGCACACCTTGTTAGCATCCTTAGGATCGACAAAACCCTTTGGTTGTATCATATACAACTCTTCTTCAATATTACCATTGAGAAACGCGGTTTTGACATCCATCTGCCATATTTCATAATCGAAATATGCAGCAATTGCTAACATAATCCTAACTGACTTTAGCATCGCTACGGGAGAGAAAGTCTCATCGTAGTCAACTCCTTGAATTTGTCGAAACCCCTTTGCGACAAGTCGAGCTTTATAGATGGTCACATTACCATCAGCATCAGTTTTCCTTTTGAAAATCCATTTGTTCTCCACGGCCTTTCGGTCGTGAGGTAATTCCACCAAGTTCCAAACTTGATTTTCATACATGGATTCCATCTCGGATTTCATGGCTTCTAACCATTTGTTGGAATCCGGGCTCATCATCACTTCTTCATACGTCGCAGGGTCATTATTTTCATCAACCATGAAATTTATGACAGGATTTCCGTACAGCTCGGGAGCTGCACGCGTCCTGTTTGACCTGCGAGGTTCGGTAGTACTCTCTTTCGGAGTTTCATGATCATTATCATTAGTTCCCTCTTCAACAGGTGGAGCCAACTCCGGAACAACTTCCGGCGCTGCGCTACTCGCCATACTTTGAAGAGAAGGTTCCACAACCTCTTCGAGTTCTACCTTCCGACTATTCACACCTTTCGCGAGAAACTCTTTCTCTAGAAAGGATCCATTCTTGGCAACAAAAACCTTGCCCTCGGATCTGTGATAGAAGGAATACCCAATAGTTTCTTTAGGGTATCCTATGAAGACGCATTTTTCCGCTTTGGGTTCGAGTTTATCCGGTTGAAGTTTCTTCACATAAACATCGCAACCCCAAACTTTAAGAAATGACAGCCTAGGTTTGTTTCCAAACCACAATTCATACGGTGTCTTTTCAACGGATTTAGATGGTGCCCGATTTAAAGTGAATGCAGCAGTTTCTAGTGCATAACCCCAAAATGACAACGGCAAGTCTGTCAGAGACATCATAGATCGAACCATATCTAATAAAGTACGATTACGACGTTCCGACACACCATTTCGCTGTGGTGTTCCGGCAGGTGTGAGTTGTGAAACAATTCCACACTCTTTCATGTGAGTGCTAAACTCGTAACTTAGATACTCACCTCCACGGTCGGACCGTAGAAATTTGATCTTTCTATTACGATGATTTTCCACTTCATTCTGAAATTCCTTGAACTTTTCAAAGGTTTCAGACTTGTGTTTCATCAAGTAGATATAACCGTATCTACTCAAATCATCCGTGAAAGTAACAAAATAACGATATCCACCTCGCGCCGACACACTCATTGGACCACATACATCAGAATGTATGATTTCCAATAAATCTGTCGCCCGTTCCATTGAACCGGAAAACGGCGTTCTAGTCATCTTGCCCATAAGGCATGGCTCACATGTATCAAATGATTCATAATCAAGTGATTCCAAAAGTCCATCCGAATGGAGCTTCTTCATGCGTTTAATGCCAATATGACCTAGACGGCAGTGCCACATATATGCGGATATATCATCATTAAGTTTAATCCTTTTAGCATCAACATTATGAATATGTGTAACATTATCATTGAGATCTAACAGAAATAAACCATTCATCATTGGTGCATGACCATAAAAGATTTCATTCATATAAATGGAACAACCATTGTTCTCAGATTTAAATGAATAACCACTTTGCATCAAACATGATCCAGATACAATGTTCATGCTCAGTGCAGGCACCAGATAACATTTATTCAAGTTTATGACTAATCCCGACGGTAAGTGGAGAGGCAGCGTTCCGACGGCGATTACATCAACGTTTGATCCATTGCCGACACGCATCTTGACCTCACCCCTTGCTAGCGGTCGCTTGTTCCGCAGCCCCTGATTCGAGTTACAAATATTAGCAACTGAACCGGTATCAAATACCCAGGTGCTACTGCGAGCACTAGTCAAGTACACATCAATAACATGTATATCATATATACCTTTGTTTGCCTTGCCGGCCTTCTTGTCTGCCAAATACTTGGGGCAGTTGCGCTTCCAGTGGCCAGTCCCCTTACAATAGTAGCACTCGGTATCAGACTTAGGTCCAACTCGGGGTTTCTTTTCAGGCGCGGCAACAGGCTTGCCGCCCTTACTTCCCTTCCGTTTTCCCTTCTTGTCTTTCTTGAAACCAGTGTTCCTATTGATCATCAACACTTGATGTTCCTTTTTGATCTCCACTTCTGCAGTTTTAAGCATTGACAGAAGCTCGGGGAGAGACTTCTTCATGCCTTGCATATTATAGTTCATCACGAAGCTCTTATAGCTAGGTGGCAGAGACTGCAGAACACGATGGATGCCTAAGTCAATGGGAATCGATATTCCCAAGGACACAAGCTTATCGGCGTAACCCGACATCTTGAGTACATGCTCACTAACGGAGCTGTGCTCTTCCATCATGCAGCTAAAGAACTTTTCTGAAGCATTGTAGCTCTCTACAGCAGCATGTGTGTCGAAAATCATTTTCAACTCACCCATTGTATCAAATGCATTGCCGTTTTCGAAACGCTTTCGAAGTTCCGGCTCTAGCCCATACAATATGCCGCAATGAACTAAGTTGTGGTCCTCCTGACGAGTCTGATAGACATTCTTCTCCTCGTCAGGGGCATCATCAAAAGGTGGGGGGCCTAACGGCGCTTCTAGCACATATTGCTTTTGTGCAGCAGAGAGGAGAATCCTAAAATTCATGGCCCATTCAGTAAAGTTGCTACCGTTCGTTGCTAGTTTCTCTTTCTCCATGAACGCATTGAAATTAAAAGCAGGTGGTGCCATCTACAACAGAATTTGTAAAGTTTAGACTAAGTGTATGATAGATCGAGTTCAACTAATCTATATTACGAATGAACTCCCACTCAAAAGCGACATCCCTCGTGTCCTTTTGGTGATTACATGAACCAAATCCACTACACCAAGTCCGATCATCACGTGAGTCGGTATAGCTTCAAAGGCGAGCATCAAATGGGCATCATATCAACTATATGACTCATGCTTAACCTTTCGGTCTGTGTTCCGAGGCCATGTCTGTACATGCTAGGCTCGCCAAGTTAGAACCTTAGTATTTGCGTGTGTAACTGTTTTACACCCGAAATATGGTCGTGGATCCAAGAACACCCGATCATCACGTGATGTCTTGGAGCGACGAAAACATAATCGGTGCATACTAAAGGAAGAACACATTCTTATCTTGATATTTAAATGAGGGATCATCTTATTATGCTTAACAAAGCGCTAAACAAGCAATATAAGATGTAATCAAACATCATATGTTTATTAGTGAAATTATATGGTTCCCGCAGATGATCTCTATCATGTGCATCGTGGTATGATCACTATCATACCTATATGTGTAAATCCAAGGTCTATGGATTTTACACGCTATGTGTGTTGTAAGAGTATCATCTCATACTTCTACTTACAACACTACCATATCATAACACTAGCCCAGCAACAATCTAAACTAGACGCCTCTAATTTATCCATTGCAAGTTTTACGTGGCTTAGGGCTTTCGAGATAGAACCGTTCTTACCTACGAACATGAACCACAACGAGGATAATCAAATTGTTGACAACTCGCTTGCAAAATAGATATTGACTATAGTAGGAGAGACAGACACCCGCTAGCCACTTATGCAAACTAGTTGCATGTCAAGCGTGGAACAGGTCTCATGTGCGAGGACATGTAAAGTTTGTCCGGGCCGCTTCATCCCACTATGCCACCAATATCCAAAATCACAACAAAGGAGCAACAACATGATCATCATCGCCCACATACTCATATGTGTACTACCCGTGTAAAGTATCTACGCATAGATCCGGCTCTGATACCACTGTAGGGTTCGCAGCATAGAAAACAAAAATTTTCCTACGATGTGAACTATATACCAAGATCTATATATACTAGATACAAACAACGGGCGGATGTATATCCGTAGAGAACATACCCTTGAAGACCGACAAAGCTTAACGAGTTCAACTCGTGGTTGATGTAGACGATCTCTTGCCGATCTCAAGATCGAGAGGAAGTCCTAGCGCCGCAAATCAGCAGCGCATCCGTGCTCGCACACACGTTCGAGGCACCGAGCAACCTCCGCCTCCTCGCTCCAGCGATGCAGCGGAAGCACAACTCTTTCTTGCCGAATAGCCACCGGGAACATGTATCTCGCTAGTCCGAGACCATGGGGGATAAATTCTAGAGGGGGAGAGAGATCCTTCACGAGGAGGTGTGAGAGACAAGTGAGGAGGAGGGGCTCCTTTTATAGGAGGAGGGGGGAACCCCAAGGGGGTGGCCGGCGCATGGGGGCTGCCCCCTTGCCCTCCCCTCTTCATGTGGGTGGACACTCCACTCACAAAACTCCTCTAAATTCCCTCCACTCAAAAGTCCACTCAAAAATCCCATTAAATTTCCACCAAATTTAATGAAAACTCTCATTAAATAAAACTCTTTTATTTTATTCAGAATTTTGTCAATTACTTTAATGACAAACATTCACAAATAACCCCTTGCTAGAATTCTATTTCACATGCATAACCACTTTATGCAATTTCACCCGAAAACCTGTTTCGGTATCTAGTGAAATAAATTCCTGCGCTTGTTCATTCTTTCGGCATGAAACATTTGCTCCAATTGGATGTCGGTGTCTCTTAAGTGTGTCACCCTACGGTTCGTGAATAATGCAGACATGATCGAGACCCCTCTCAGATCAATAATCAGAAGCGGGATCTGGAGACCCATACTGACTCCCACACATTCAACGATGACTTTCTTGTGATCGTCGGAACCTTTTACGCTAGTATCTTAATCCCTTTGTTTCACGATATATTACATGTCCGAGATTCGATCATTGGTATCTCCATACCTAGTTTGATCTCGTTACCGACATGCACTCTTTTCTCGTTCCTGTGATATAACATTCTAGTGATCAAATCACTTGCTTGCAAGCTAATCAATGTGATATCACCGAGAGGGCCCAGAGTATATCTATCCGTCATCGGGATGAACAAATTCCACTCTCGATCCATGAGCCTCAACATAACACTTTATTAGTTCTGAATCCATCTTTATAATCACCCTGTTACGGTGTGACGTTTGATGTTATCAAGAAACTCTTCCGGTGTTAGTGATTGACATGATCTCATGGTCTAAGAATTAGGATCACTTCGTAAGTTGTTATAGCAATGTAAACTCAATGACTTTGATCGTAATGCTATACTTCGGATGAGTGTTCATCACATCATTACACTAATGTTGTGATCCCGTTATTAACAACATCCAATGTCCATGATCAGGAAACCTTGATCATCTTGTTAATCAACGAGCTAGTTTATGAGAGAGGCATAACTAGGAACTTTCTGTTTGTTTATTAAACACACATGTATTAACGTTTCCGTATTAATACAATTATAGCATGCAAAATAAACATCTATCATATACTTGGAATACACATAATAAACACTTTATTATTGCCTCTCAGGGCATATTCCCTTCAGTCTCCCACTTGCACTAGAGACAATAATCTAGTTACATAGTGATAAATCTAACACCCATTGAGTTCTGGTGTTGATCATGTTTTGCTCTAGGGAGAGTTTTAGTCAACGGATCTGCTACATTGAGATCCGTATGTACTTTACAAATCTTTATATCTCCATCCTTGACATGCTCGCGGATGGAGTGAAACCGGCGCTTAATATGCTTGGAATGCTTGTGAGACCTTGGCTCTTTGGCATTGGCAATGGCACCATTGTTGTCACAATAGATCACCATTGGGTCCAACGCGTTTGCCACAACTCCTAGTTCGGATATGAACTCCTTCATCCAAACTGCTTCCTGAGCTGCTTCTGAAGTAGCAACATATTCGGCCTCCGTTGTTGATCCCGCTACCACAGGTTGTTTGGAACTCCTCCAACTAACCGCTCCGCCATTCATGAGAAATACGTATCCGGATTGAGACTTAGAGTCATCCGGATCGGTGTCAAAGCTAGCATCGACATAACACTTAGCGACGAGCTCTTCTTCACCTCCGTATACAAGAAACATATCCTTAGTTCTTCGTAAGTACTTAAGGATATTCTTGACCGCTATCCAGTGTTCCGAACCTGGATCCGATTGGTACCTACTAGTCAAACTAATAGCGTGTGCCACATCCGGTCTTGTACATAGCATGGCGTACATTATAGAGCCTATGGCTGAAGCATAGGGGACTTTGTCCATTATCTCTCTTTCTTCCGCCGAAGCCGGACTTTGAGTCTTACTCAATGTCTTGCCTTGCAACATAGGTAAGAACCCCTTCTTACTTCCGTCCATTTTAAACTTCTTTAAAATCTTATCAAGGTATGTACTTTGCGATAGCCCTATTAGGCGCCTAGATCTATCTCTATAGATCTTTATGCCTAATATGTATGACGCTTCACCTAGGTCCTTCATTGAAAATTTGCTGTTTAGATAACTTTTAACACTGTTTAAAAGTTCTATATCATTTCCGATCAATAATATGTCATCCACATATAATATCAGAAATGCCACATTGCTCCCACTCACTTTCTTGTAAATACAAGCCTCTCCATAAGTTTGGACAAATCCAAACTCTTTGATCACCTCATCAAAGCGGAGATTCCAACTTCGCGATGCTTGCTTCAATCCATAGATGGATCGCTGAAGCTTGCACACCTTGTTAGCATCCTTAGGATCGACAAAACCCTTTGGTTGTATCATATACAACTCTTCTTCAATATTACCATTGAGAAACGCGGTTTTGACATCCATCTGCCATATTTCATAATCGAAATATGCAGCAATTGCTAACATAATCCTAACTGACTTTAGCATCGCTACGGGAGAGAAAGTCTCATCGTAGTCAACTCCTTGAATTTGTCGAAACCCCTTTGCGACAAGTCGAGCTTTATAGATGGTCACATTACCATCAGCATCAGTTTTCCTTTTGAAAATCCAATTGTTCTCCACGGCCTTTCGGTCGTGAGGTAATTCCACCAAGTTCCAAACTTGATTTTCATACATGGATTCCATCTCGGATTTCATGGCTTCTAACCATTTGTTGGAATCCGGGCTCATCATCACTTCTTCATACGTCGCAGGGTCATTATTTTCATCAACCATGAAATTTATGACAGGATTTCCGTACAGCTCGGGAGCTGCACGCGTCCTGTTTGACCTGCGAGGTTCGGTAGTACTCTCTTTCGGAGTTTCATGATCATTATCATTAGTTCCCTCTTCAACAGGTGGAGCCAACTCCGGAACAACTTCCGGCGCTGCGCTACTCGCCATACTTTGAAGAGAAGGTTCCACAACCTCTTCGAGTTCTACCTTCCGACTATTCACACCTTTCGCGAGAAACTCTTTCTCTAGAAAGGATCCATTCTTGGCAACAAAAACCTTGCCCTCGGATCTGTGATAGAAGGAATACCCAATAGTTTCTTTAGGGTATCCTATGAAGACGCATTTTTCCGCTTTGGGTTCGAGTTTATCCGGTTGAAGTTTCTTCACATAAACATCGCAACCCCAAACTTTAAGAAATGACAGCCTAGGTTTGTTTCCAAACCACAATTCATACGGTGTCTTTTCAACGGATTTAGATGGTGCCCGATTTAAAGTGAATGCAGCAGTTTCTAGTGCATAACCCCAAAATGACAACGGCAAGTCTGTCAGAGACATCATAGATCGAACCATATCTAATAAAGTACGATTACGACGTTCCGACACACCATTTCGCTGTGGTGTTCCGGCAGGTGTGAGTTGTGAAACAATTCCACACTCTTTCATGTGAGTGCTAAACTCGTAACTTAGATACTCACCTCCACGGTCGGACCGTAGAAATTTGATCTTTCTATTACGATGATTTTCCACTTCATTCTGAAATTCCTTGAACTTTTCAAAGGTTTCAGACTTGTGTTTCATCAAGTAGATATAACCGTATCTACTCAAATCATCCGTGAAAGTAACAAAATAACGATATCCACCTCGCGCCGACACACTCATTGGACCACATACATCAGAATGTATGATTTCCAATAAATCTGTCGCCCGTTCCATTGAACCGGAAAACGGCGTTCTAGTCATCTTGCCCATAAGGCATGGCTCACATGTATCAAATGATTCATAATCAAGTGATTCCAAAAGTCCATCCGAATGGAGCTTCTTCATGCGTTTAATGCCAATATGACCTAGACGGCAGTGCCACATATATGCGGATATATCATCATTAAGTTTAATCCTTTTAGCATCAACATTATGAATATGTGTAACATTATCATTGAGATCTAACAGAAATAAACCATTCATCATTGGTGCATGACCATAAAAGATTTCATTCATATAAATGGAACAACCATTGTTCTCAGATTTAAATGAATAACCACTTTGCATCAAACATGATCCAGATACAATGTTCATGCTCAGTGCAGGCACCAGATAACATTTATTCAAGTTTATGACTAATCCCGACGGTAAGTGGAGAGGCAGCGTTCCGACGGCGATTACATCAACGTTTGATCCATTGCCGACACGCATCTTGACCTCACCCCTTGCTAGCGGTCGCTTGTTCCGCAGCCCCTGATTCGAGTTACAAATATTAGCAACTGAACCGGTATCAAATACCCAGGTGCTACTGCGAGCACTAGTCAAGTACACATCAATAACATGTATATCATATATACCTTTGTTTGCCTTGCCGGCCTTCTTGTCTGCCAAATACTTGGGGCAGTTGCGCTTCCAGTGGCCAGTCCCCTTACAATAGTAGCACTCGGTATCAGACTTAGGTCCAACTCGGGGTTTCTTTTCAGGCGCGGCAACAGGCTTGCCTCCCTTACTTCCCTTCCGTTTTCCCTTCTTGTCTTTCTTGAAACCAGTGTTCCTATTGATCATCAACACTTGATGTTCCTTTTTGATCTCCACTTCTGCAGTTTTAAGCATTGACAGAAGCTCGGGGAGAGACTTCTTCATGCCTTGCATATTATAGTTCATCACGAAGCTCTTATAGCTAGGTGGCAGAGACTGCAGAACACGATGGATGCCTAAGTCAATGGGAATCGATATTCCCAAGGACACAAGCTTATCGGCGTAACCCGACATCTTGAGTACATGCTCACTAACGGAGCTGTGCTCTTCCATCATGCAGCTAAAGAACTTTTCTGAAGCATTGTAGCTCTCTACAGCAGCATGTGTGTCGAAAATCATTTTCAACTCACCCATTGTATCAAATGCATTGCCGTTTTCGAAACGCTTTCGAAGTTCCGGCTCTAGCCCATACAATATGCCGCAATGAACTAAGTTGTGGTCCTCCTGACGAGTCTGATAGACATTCTTCTCCTCGTCAGGGGCATCATCAAAAGGTGGGGGGCCTAACGGCGCTTCTAGCACATATTGCTTTTGTGCAGCAGAGAGGAGAATCCTAAAATTCATGGCCCATTCAGTAAAGTTGCTACCGTTCGTTGCTAGTTTCTCTTTCTCCATGAACGCATTGAAATTAAAAGCAGGTGGTGCCATCTACAACAGAATTTGTAAAGTTTAGACTAAGTGTATGATAGATCGAGTTCAACTAATCTATATTACGAATGAACTCCCACTCAAAAGCGACATCCCTCGTGTCCTTTTGGTGATTACATGAACCAAATCCACTACACCAAGTCCGATCATCACGTGAGTCGGTATAGCTTCAAAGGCGAGCATCAAATGGGCATCATATCAACTATATGACTCATGCTTAACCTTTCGGTCTGTGTTCCGAGGCCATGTCTGTACATGCTAGGCTCGCCAAGTTAGAACCTTAGTATTTGCGTGTGTAACTGTTTTACACCCGAAATATGGTCGTGGATCCAAGAACACCCGATCATCACGTGATGTCTTGGAGCGACGAAAACATAATCGGTGCATACTAAAGGAAGAACACATTCTTATCTTGATATTTAAATGAGGGATCATCTTATTATGCTTAACAAAGCGCTAAACAAGCAATATAAGATGTAATCAAACATCATATGTTTATTAGTGAAATTATATGGTTCCCGCAGATGATCTCTATCATGTGCATCGTGGTATGATCACTATCATACCTATATGTGTAAATCCAAGGTCTATGGATTTTACACGCTATGTGTGTTGTAAGAGTATCATCTCATACTTCTACTTACAACACTACCATATCATAACACTAGCCCAGCAACAATCTAAACTAGACGCCTCTAATTTATCCATTGCAAGTTTTACGTGGCTTAGGGCTTTCGAGATAGAACCGTTCTTACCTACGAACATGAACCACAACGAGGATAATCAAATTGTTGACAACTCGCTTGCAAAATAGATATTGACTATAGTAGGAGAGACAGACACCCGCTAGCCACTTATGCAAACTAGTTGCATGTCAAGCGTGGAACAGGTCTCATGTGCGAGGACATGTAAAGTTTGTCCGGGCCGCTTCATCCCACTATGCCACCAATATCCAAAATCACAACAAAGGAGCAACAACATGATCATCATCGCCCACATACTCATATGTGTACTACCCGTGTAAAGTATCTACGCATAGATCCGGCTCTGATACCACTGTAGGGTTCGCAGCATAGAAAACAAAAATTTTCCTACGATGTGAACTATATACCAAGATCTATATATACTAGATACAAACAACGGGCGGATGTATATCCGTAGAGAACATACCCTTGAAGACTGACAAAGCTTAACGAGTTCAACTCGTGGTTGATGTAGACGATCTCTTGCCGATCTCAAGATCGAGAGGAAGTCCTAGCGCCGCAAATCAGCAGCGCATCCGTGCTCGCACACACGTTCGAGGCACCGAGCAACCTCCGCCTCCTCGCTCCAGCGATGCAGCGGAAGCACAACTCTTTCTTGCCGAATAGCCACCGGGAACATGTATCTCGCTAGTCCGAGACCATGGGGGATAAATTCTAGAGGGGGAGAGAGATCCTTCACGAGGAGGTGTGAGAGACAAGTGAGGAGGAGGGGCTCCTTTTATAGGAGGAGGGGGGAACCCCAAGGGGGTGGCCGGCGCATGGGGGCTGCCCCCTTGCCCTCCCCTCTTCATGTGGGTGGACACTCCACTCACAAAACTCCTCTAAATTCCCTCCACTCAAAAGTCCACTCAAAAATCCCATTAAATTTCCACCAAATTTAATGCAAACTCTCATTAAATAAAACTCTTTTATTTTATTCAGAATTTTGTCAATTACTTTAATGACAAACATTCACAAATAACCCCTTGCTAGAATTCTATTTCACATGCATAACCACTTTATGCAATTTCACCCGAAAACCTGTTTCGGTATCTAGTGAAATAAATTCCTGCGCTTGTTCATTCTTTCGGCATGAAACATTTGCTCCAATTGGATGTCGGTGTCTCTTAAGTGTGTCACCCTACGGTTCGTGAATAATGCGGACATGATCGAGACCCCTCTCAGATCAATAATCAGAAGCGGGATCTGGAGACCCATACTGACTCCCACACATTCAACGATGACTTTCTTGTGATCGTCGGAACCTTTTACGCTAGTATCTTAATCCCTTTGTTTCACGATATATTACATGTCCGAGATTCGATCATTGGTATCTCCATACCTAGTTTGATCTCGTTACCGACATGCACTCTTTTCTCGTTCCTGTGATATAACATTCTAGTGATCAAATCACTTGCTTGCAAGCTAATCAATGTGATATCACCGAGAGGGCCCAGAGTATATCTATCCGTCATCGGGATGAACAAATTCCACTCTCGATCCATGAGCCTCAACATAACACTTTATTAGTTCTGAATCCATCTTTATAATCACCCTGTTACGGTGTGACGTTTGATGTTATCAAGAAACTCTTCCGGTGTTAGTGATTGACATGATCTCATGGTCTAAGGATTAGGATCACTTCGTAAGTTGTTATAGCAATGTAAACTCAATGACTTTGATCGTAATGCTATACTTCGGATGAGTGTTCATCACATCATTACACTAATGTTGTGATCCCGTTATTAACAACATCCAATGTCCATGATCAGGAAACCTTGATCATCTTGTTAATCAACGAGCTAGTTTATGAGAGAGGCATAACTAGGAACTTTCTGTTTGTTTATTAAACACACATGTATTAACGTTTCCGTATTAATACAATTATAGCATGCAAAATAAACATCTATCATATACTTGGAATACACATAATAAACAATTTATTATTGCCTCTCAGGGCATATTCCCTTCAAATATTTCTGAATCCTGTGTTTGCTTTGTCGTGAAAGCCTCGTTGGGTTTTGATTTGGTTTTTCCGAGGTTGATCGAGTGTGTGTTGCTATTTGTGCACCCCGGCCGGGTAAAACTTTCTGAAAGCCGTGTCCGCGGTTATGGACGACTTGGAGCACAGTATCTCGATCATAGACAACTATAACTAAAGTAGTGCTATAAATTTGACTTTATAATGACTAGTAAGCAGCTTCACTATAATGGAATGGCTAAATAAAACTGCCAACAATTGCATGTTTGGGTGTCGCTTGCGACCATTGTATCTGACTAGTAAGTATTGCAACTACAACGGAATGGCTAAATAAAAGTACCAACAACTGCTGGGTTTTTGGGATATCTCATGCTATTTATATCTGACTAGTAAGTGCCGCAACTACAACGGAATGGTTAACTAAAATGGCCCACTGCTTATTTTATCAGGATGATTATCTACACCTGATTAGTAATTACTGCAACGATAACTGAATAAATAAAATTGCCAACGGTGTGAGTTCCTCGGTTGACTTCCTCGTTTGGTCTCGAGGGGGAAACACCAGGATGGGTTTGTTTGATGGTAGTATCAGGTTGGTTCCGAATAGGTCTTTCTTACCCCTCTCTGATAGCCGCTAGTTGCATCGAGTCTCTATAGGTTGTTTAGTGCATGCTGCCGCTGCCGCTTCAGTCCACCATACCTATGTAGGCGAGGACCGCCGAATTCTAGTCTCGCCGTGTACTGGCCTCAGTACTGACGCTCCTATTTTTCCTTTGCCCTTTGTCGGCACCCCTTTTGTTTAAGCAGGTTTAAGCTCGACGTCGTTAGCAGGGTTACCCTTCCGGCTTGGCCTAGGCAGGGTTATGGATGCCATTGGTTATTCTTCAGGGCTCTTAGCCCCATTTGCATCTTGTCCGCAGCTGGACGCTCTATCGTTTTCAAGGTGATTTGGATCTTTGTATATTATATCTGTATTCTTGACTCATTGAGTCGCTGTTGTATATATATCTGTTCTGTGGGTCCCATCGAGGACTGTTGTGTAATGTTATTACTTCGTTTTCTACCCGCACAAAAGTGCCTGGTGGGCACCTTTGAATCGTTTCTATGCGGGTTTGGCGGGAATCGCTGAAACTTGCATAGGGTCGATTCTGAGGGTGTTACAGAGTGGTATCAGAGCTCAGCAGTTGCGATACCCCACAAGTCCAGCCTGTAGGATAACCTAGCTAACGGCCGAAGTAGAGTGTCAAAACTATTTTTGCAAAATCGGTTGGATAGTTCTGATTAGGTCTGATTTTACTCCTTACCCCTCTGCTATTCTCCTCTTACCTCTACGCGTTTTGAATCCGCCCTCTTCTTTTTCTTCGAGTCCAGGAATTCTCGTGGTTGGGTTTCCGTCGTGCCTTCAGGGTTTCGCTTCCTCCTTTGATAACGGTGTTCTACCATCCGGTGTTCAAGCTGCCTGAGGAATCCGTCTACGGTGGTACCATTCTTTGTTCCTCGTTTGTGCCTTCCGGTGTTTTACGACGCGACGACATCATCTACGCCAAATACGATGCAGAGTCTGCATCACTCCTTTGTTTCTGAACATCGAGTGTCGAGATCTTCAGTCTAATTCCGAGAGTTGGTTGCATAATTCGCTATTCGTGTGCAGAGTAATGGTTTGGGTGCGCGATGGACTGATCACCATCCGACTACTCTTATCATTCGCTCTTATACACCGAATCAGTGGATCCAGCGATTTTACTCCGTCCACGGAAGCTAGAGGTGGCTTTATTTGTTGATACCTCTACCTTCGACCTTTTGTTCCCGGAGTGTTCTCCCGACGATCACGGACAACGACCTCTTGTTAGTGGTGTCGCAAGGATCTACACGGAGTGAGAAGACGCAGATCGCCGCCCTTCTTCCCGGTACCATGAGGCGGATCTCGAGGGCGAGATCCATTGTTAGTGGTGTCGAATTGTGGCATCCCGCGAAAACCACTACTAGAAAATCGCGTTGTTTTTGTGCATTGCATCATCATGTCCGCATGCTCATGTCATCATACCACATTGCATCTGAGCATCGTCATCATCTTGCATTTGCTTGCATAAAACTACTTGCAGGAAAAACCTATTTTTGTTTTCTAAAACGCCCCGTCTTTGTTCAAACACAAAACCCGGGTCTCCGGATTATTTTGTTTTGTCTGCTATCGGTTTGCAAAAGCCCTGTTTGAAATAAATAAAACATTCAATTATTTTTAGTGGGGCAGTCGAACGGGCCGATTCGACCCAGTCGACCACCCCCGGAATAAAATCGGTCCACCTAAACCAGCCCCCTCTAATTCCTAAAACCACCCAAACCTATCCTACCCACCTATCCCAGCTCGCCACCTCACCCCCTGGACCCAATCCCTACCCAACTGCCACCTCATCAATCCACCCTCTCTCCCCCCTCTTTCTCTCACCACAGCCCCATTTAACCACCCCCACCGACAACCGGGCCCCACCCTCTCGGACCCACCTGTTCCTCACTCAAACCCCCCCAAACCGACCCATCCCCGGCGGGTCCCACCCGACCCCACCTGGCCACTCCCCACCTGCCTCCCCTGGTCAAACCCTCCCCCTGTCCCCACCTAGACCCGGTCCACCCCCTGCCCGCGGGACCCACCCGCACCAACCTCTCTCCCTCCCCCACTTCTCCTCTCTTCTCCCTCCCCGCTCGCACCCGACGCGCTCCTTCTCCACCCGCACCGCCGCACCTCGCCGTCGCCCCACGCCTTCCCCTCGGCGCCGCTCCTCCCTCCTCCTGGCCCAACGCCCGCGGTCGCGCACCTCACCGCGGCTTCCCCTCGGCGCCGCTCGCCTTGCCCCTCCCTCGCCAGCTCCGCCCTGCTCCGGCCTCCCCCGACGCCGGGCCGCCCCTCGAGCTCCTCTCACCGCCGCCCCCTCGAGCTCCTCTCACCGTCGCCCCGCTCGGCCTCCCTCTGCCCCGACGACCCCCTCCTCCGCGCCTCCCTGGCTCCGTCCCTGCGCCGCCCCCTCTCGCCCTCGTCCCCGCCGCCGGCGAGCCGCCTCCGACCCCTCCTCGCCGCCTCGCCTGGGCCCCGACGGCCTCGCCCCTCTCCGGCCGCCTGCCCGGAGCGCCGCCGCCTCCACCGCGGCCCCTCGTCAACCGCGCCCCGACGCCCGGCTTCCTCCGTCCTCTGCCCCTCTCCGTCGAGCGCCGCCACCTCGCCATGTCCCTCTGCCCTCCGGCGAGCCCCTGCTCCAAGCCGGCCCCGCAGCACCGACCCGTTCTCCAGCAGCGGCCCCTGCCTCGACCTCACGGACGCGGCCCCTCCCAGCACCGCGTCAACCTCGGCTCCGTCAGCGATGCCCTATTCGCAGTTGTGCTTAGACTAGCCACTGCCATGGGGTGTTGGGTGTACCAGTGTTACCAGAGTAGAGTACGAGTGAGCTTGTGTGGCCGTGAGATGGCAAGGCATGAGCCAGGATTATTGTGTGCTGTCTGCATTGAACCAAAGGACATCGGGCGACAAGATATCCGTCTCGGAAACCGCCACGCCGGCGATGTAGGAACGACAAGGTCTGCGTCACGGTTTCGATGCCCCGAGCTCTCCCTCGAAAACGCCGAGTTCCCCTTCGCGGACACCAAGTTCTTCGACCCTGGATCCATCGAACGTTCCGCCGAAGCCACGGACCCTCGGGATGACAAGTTCTTCACCCAAGGGCGACAAGGTTTTCTTCACGGATTTCAAGACCCCGCCATCGAAACGACAAGATCGTCGTCATGGAACCCGAAGACCACATGTGCGTCAAGTACTCCCTCGAGGACGCCGAGTACTTCACCCGGACACCGAGACCCTGGACGACAAGTTCTCCTTCCCGGAAGCATTGACGCTCGTGCGACAAGACCTACTTCCCCGATACGAAGACCCTAAGTCCCGGAGTCCGAGAACGATCCCGTCGAACCCTGAACCCTGAGACCAACCCCGAACCCCGGAACCTCAAGTTCGTCGAGGCCCTCTAATGTGTGAACCCCTTCCCGAAACCCTATTTTATAATATAATACAACTTGTCGCATATTAATTGTTCATGCATGCATATTGTCATGTGGTTTGGGGGCCTTATGCCGATTCACCTTATAATTAAATATGGGGCCCATATGCGGGCAAATCTAGTCTTATATTGGCCTCATTTAAATTTGTGCAGCGAACCGGTGCTATCTTTGCCATGTAATCCAACATTTAAATTGCGGGGGTTCTAAATAACTTGAACCGTTTAATTAATTGTCGGGACCCCGGTTCCGCTTATTATGACCTAATTGCATCGCACCTTTGCCATGTCATGCATCATATCATAAGCATGCCGATCTTTTTCCGTAGTATTAAATAGTGCATCCGGTGTTTATTCTAGTGTTTTGCTTCTTCGCGGATAAGGCCGTTGAGTGGATGCGAGTGCCGACCCGATCTTCGGTTGAACCTTCGGCAATGTTTTCAGGCGAGCATCTCCCCCTTTCTACCTATCTTACTTTTATAGTATTTATTCCCTCCTGTTGATCTATTGCTATCTGTGTTGCGATGCTCTAGTTTTCGTACCCGTGATATCCCTTGTAGCCTTATATCGCCTTGGACACCTCCTATTACCTGTTGCTTGGTAGAGTGTTGGACCTGCGCGTCGTAGTCGCTTGCTCAAGTGCTGTTGCGTGTCGCCAAGTACCACAGTTGTTGGAGTATTGCCGTATGTTAAATGTTGGAGATGATCTTGGCTTTACTTATCGTTCACTTTAATTCCTGTTTAACAACTAAAATTGAAGTAAGTAAGCAGAGGCACAGGTGGGCAATAGATGTTATTTGGTTGTTAACCGTCCACTTGTGTCCCGTAGGACCCCGAGTGCTTGATACCTGTTCCTTGATTTATCGCGCTATCCACATCCGGGAGGCTTATGGGACCCCCCTGAGCCAGAGCTTGATTCAGTCTTATTTCTTGGGGCCACAAACTAGTTTGAGGTTTTATTTACTATCCTGTACTTATGTCATGCTTTACTGCTTTATTTAAATTGTACGATGGATAGCACACTGTACTGTTTAGGATCGGGACACGTTTTCGCGGTGTCGACAAGCCCAGTTTTGGGTTCCCAGTCGTTCACAGCCGTCCACCCAAACCTCGGGTCCGTCTCGGAGTCAGCTAACTTCGTTGCGGGTGTACTCCAAGGGGTGGCCCCCTGAAATATTTCTGAATCCTGTGATTGCTTTGTCATGAAAGCCTCATTGGGTTTTGATTTGGTTTTTCCGAGGTTGATCGAGTGTGTGTTGCTATTTGTGCACCCCGGCCGGGTAAAACTTTCTGAAAGCCGTGTCCGCGGTTATGGACGACTTGGAGCACAGTATCTCGATCATAGACAACTATAACTAAAGTAGTGCTATAAATTTGACTTTATAATGACTAGTAAGCAGCTTCACTATAATGGAATGGCTAAATAAAACTGCCAACAATTGCTTGTTTGGGTGTCGCTTGCGACCATTGTATCTGACTAGTAAGTATTGCAACTACAACGGAATGGCTAAATAAAAGTACCAACAACTGCTGGGTTTTTGGGATATCTCATGCTATTTATATCTGACTAGTAAGTGCCGCAACTACAACAGAATGGTTAACTAAAATGGCCCACTGCTTATTTTATCAGGATGATTATCTACACCTGATTAGTAATTACTGCAACGATAACTGAATAAATAAAACTGCCAACGGTGTGAGTTCCTCGGTTGACTTCCTCGTTTGGTCTCGAGGGGGAAACACCAGAATGGGTTTGTTTGATGGTAGTATCAGGTTGGTTCCGAATAGGTCTTTCTTACCCCTCTCTGATAGCCGCTAGTTGCATCGAGTCTCTATAGGTTGTTTAGTGCATGCTGTCGCTGCCGCTTCAGTCCACCATACCTATGTAGGCGAGGACCGCCGAATTCTAGTCTCGCCGTGTACTGGCCTCAGTACTGACGCTCCTCTTTTTCCTTTGCCCTTTGTCGGCACCCCTTTTGTTTAAGCAGGTTTGAGCTCGACGTCGTTAGCAGGGTTACCCTTCCGGCTTGGCCTGGGCAGGGTTATGGACGCCATTGGTTATTCTTCAGGGCTCTTAGCCCCATTTGCATCTTGTCCGTAGCTGGACGCTCTATCGTTTTCAAGGTGATTTGGATCTTTGTATATTATATCTGTATTCTTGACTCATTGAGTCGCTGTTGTATATATATCTGTTCTGTGGGTCCCATCGAGGACTGTTGTGTAATGTTATTACTTCGTTTTCCACCCGCACGAAAGTGCCTGGTGGGCACCTTTGAATCGTTTCTATGCGGGTTTGGCGGGAATCGCTGAAACTTGCATAGGGTCGATTCTGAGGGTGTTACAAGTTGGTATGACTCCGTATGAAACATGGTACAGACGGAAGCCCTCGGTTGATCATATTCGCACTTTGGGGTGCGTGGAGCATGTGGCGGAGCAGAGGACTCCAATGATCATGACAGGATATGAAGGCTCGAAGAAATACCGCGTGTGCAATCCTTATACCAATAAGGTGGTTTTCACGGACGACGTAGTCTTTGAGGAAGAGAAATCATGGAATTGGTGCTCCAAGGAACCGGAATATTCATCTTTTCACATCACGTGGGATCTTGAGTATGAAGAAAATATGGATCAACCAAGCTTATCTTTGTCAGCAAATTTGGACCTAGAAGAGATTGAAGGCCTAGGGGGTGCTCCAGACATGGACACCAGGCCAGAAGCACTAGGGATACTCCTAGAAGAAAAAGTGTCCGGAGAAAAGGCTAGTCCGTCATCAGAAAAAACAGAGCTAGAAGGTGTTGTGTTGAGCTCATCATCTGCTAGTATAGGAGGTGATGATCTACGTGAAGAGCTTGGGGCAAAGGAGTGTCCAGAAGTGCAAGGGCCATGTGATGTGGTGGTGAGTCAAGAAATTGACTTAGAAATAGGCATGCAGGATACGCTGCATGTAGAGCCGTTGGCTCCAGGAGCTCTACGTGGAGGCACACAAGGTTCAGAAACAAGCGCGTTGTCAGACGCAGAAGAGTATGTCGTGCCGACTCCGATAGAACTGGAGCTAAGGCAACTACGACCGACGCAAGCACGCATGCGATACGTGTTGGACTACTATCCAAAGAAAGAATTTTAGACGGTAAATTATCTGGTGAAGATGGAGTACGAAAATCAATGTTTCATCAAGGAACCGGTGAAGACTGAAGGCACGGTCATGGACGATATCGACAAGAAGGACGCGGAAAAGAATGACGCGGACGACGAGGGTCAATGTGAAGTCATGGAGAAGCCGACGAAGATAAAGTCGGTGACACGGGAGAAAAGGAAGGAAGCGGCGAAAGCAACGGCGAGGATGACACTCGCGAGGAGCAGCTGGCGCATTTGGGACTCAGGTCGATGTAAAGGAGCACATCGTGATGAGGGGGTGATTGTTAGATAATCACGTGTCCTATACATATTGGAATTGCAGTCCGAGTAGGTGTAGGTGTCTAGGTACTATACGTATATGTATTAGACTGGTTTAGCTACCGAGTCGGTTGTCTAGTCTTGACATATATATATATATATATATATATATATATATATATATATATATATATATATATATATATATATATATGCGTGTATCCTGGTCTTGTAATCTCATCGTGACCGTGAGTTGAGAAGCAATACAAAAGAAAGCAATGCTCGACAAGAGCCTTTGGCAATCAAAGTTGTTTTGCGTGTGCGTGCGTGAGTGAGTGTACTAGTTAGATAAAAAAAATCGATCGGCTAGCGGCACGTGCATCTCGGCGAAAGTTATCGAATACGTGTGTGTCGTCTCGTTGGAATTTTCTCGTCGGTGTCATCAGAAAATACTCGGCGGTAGGGGTTGTGCTAACAGCAGAGGGGCTATGCGGCATCATTGGAGGACGTTTTTTGTCCTCCTCTGAGGTGCTACAAAGCAGTTCTTTTTGGCACAAGAGGTGTTTTTCCATTAGAGATGCTCTAAGATGTTACTCTGACCTGTGGCCAATCTCATGTGTTGTTAGTTTAAAAAAAAATAAGATACATGCCCAGCTTTATATATAAAGCTCACAGACGTCCAACATGGAGACACAGTATCAAGCTCCACCCACAGAATACAAGTCATCAAACAGCATAGACAAACGGTTACAGACCACACACGTTACACCCAAAATAACGGTAGCGAAACCTCGATCTGACAGGGTCCTACTCCCTAAGTGCAGCGTCCAGCCTTCATATATATAGCTCTGCTATAACCCACTTCTATCAAAGCTCTTCTATCTCCTTGTCCGCTGAGGATCTTCCAGCTCTGAAAAAAAAAATAGTCATTTTGCATATGCAGTCAGCTGGTTGTGCAGGGAACACGTGTTCGATAGTCATTTTATTTCTAACATTCCACAACGACCAGCACAGCGCAGCAAAGCACACCCACGCTACCCTACCCAGCCTTCCCGTCAGCCTTTGCAGGGTGGCCATGCAATCTCCAAAACCTGTTGGGTTCCATGCACACGCCAGCGTTTCCCTAACGCCTGCCCACATGAACTTCGCTAGATGGCAAGTGAAGAAGATGTGGTTGGTATCTTCCCATTCCCCACATAGGAAGCACGACCCGTCCGATGGGCCCCTTCTTTTCGCTAGATTGTCATTCGAAGGGAGACGGCCTCTAATGATTTTCCAAAGGAAGATTTTGATTTGTAATGGCATTTTCATCCTCCAAACCTCCTTGAACCTTACAAGGGAAGTGCCCCTACACAGTTGCAGGTATAGGGATTTGGTCGAGAAGCAGCCGGAGGCTTCTAACGGCCACCCAATCTCGTCATTACCCTCGCCACGCTGCCTCCCAAGCAGGTGCAGCTCTCGGCAGAGGTTTGTCCAGTCTATACTTTCACCCGTGCCGAGGGTTCTTCTGAATCTCAGGGTCCACCCTTGCCCTCCACAAGTGTCTTCCACCGAAACGTCTAGGTCGTCACAAATTGCGAATAGTCCTAGATTAAGATCCTTGAGACTACCATTGCCCATCCATCTGTCCAACCAGAATCTGGTTGACCTCCCATTATTGACCTTAGATGAAGCCCCTTGGAGAAAGATGGGCTTGATCTTCAGTAAATTGTTCCAGAATTGGGAGCCTTTAATCGACACTGATGTGAAGAGATCCCTATCTCTTTCGTACTTAGCCCTTAGCAGGTTAGCCCATAGACCTTGCTTTTTCTGGGCCAGCTTCCACCACCATTTTGAAAGCAAAGCCAGGTTCATTAACTTGGTGTTCAGGATGCCCATCCCGCCTAACTCTTTGGGAGAGCAAACTGTGGCCCAATCCACTAAGTGGTAGTTCATGTGATCTCCCACCCCTTCCCAATAGAATCTATAACAACATTTATCCAGTTCCACGTGAGTGCCCTTATACAGCTTATATAGGCACATAGACAGGCTCAATAGGCACGAGTTCGTGAGTGTTAGTCTAGCTGCATCCGATAACATCTTTCCTTGCCATGGATCCATCCGGTGTCAAACATTTCCTACTAGGAAATCCCAATCCTCCTTACTGAGTCGACGGTCACTAACTGGTAGGCCCAGATACTTGATAGGAAACGTGCTAAGTTTACAATTAAGAAGATTAGCAATGCACAGCCCACTGATGTGGCCGGCCTCCCTGGTCCGCTCAAGCAACCTAGCTAGGGCATCAACCACAAAATCAAATAAGATTGAGGATAGGGGATCTCCCTGTCTTACACCCCACGCATTTCTAAAGTACGGGCCTATGGTACCATTTATGTTAATAGCCGTTTGGTCTCCCATGACCAATTGCATTAACCTATGGACCACCCTCGCCCCACGGATGTATTGTTAGTTTGAATCTTAGGGTACACCAACTTAGTGATTTATTGCATACAACATATTATCTATCTATTTATGATAGACAGTGATATGATATGGACAATAGGGATGTCCACTGTATATATAATAATGAAACAAAAGGCAAGAACTGGCAAAGAATGGAATGCAAAATAGAAAGACTGAAAGAAATAAAACAATTTTAGTTTTGGTTGTGTCATCGACGTTGGGTTTGGGAGGAACTCAGGATTCTCTTTGTTATTCTAGGAAGATGCACGGTACTACAAAATAGATCTTCACGGGCGACCACAAGGCCTGGGTTGGTCGACTAGGTTTTCAGACCAGTCAACTTGAGAGATACACAATACATCTGGCTGAATCGGTTCATGGGTTTGTGGTTTTGTCCTAGCGACCGGTCATATGCATGTGTGCTTCAACAACTCTTTTCTCTAAAAGCGAGGATAAAAGATAAATTGTGAATCTGAGCAAGTGTGTCCATGGTTTTTGTTTGGTTGCAGTTTATATGGATCTTGTCAAGGCCTCTGTTTTTTTTGTTCTATCTGGTGCACAATTCTATTGTTTAACCAACTAATTGGTTTGCTTTAGGCTTCCATCAAATGCATTTGAAGTCAAATCATATAACTTTTTTTGTTTCAATCATAAACATAATTTGAGGCAAAGCTAAATCGAAGCGGCAATTTAATCTTGCCTCTGCAGCCTCAGAAGAGCAGCATGGTAGACAACTATGATGTGCTTGTGTTACTCTGCATCAAAGAGGTGAGTGCAAGAGTACGAGGTGGATCAAGGCACTACTAGCAAATAGAACGAAGGCACTAGTTGATTGTGTTGCTGGGTCGTCTTGAATTATTGATAGTTGCGAAGAAAACTTAAGATGACAACCAAACTTAGTTAGTGCGTGCTACAACCGGCCAACAAAAATAGGAACAAAAGTGCAGGAAACATGGACCTCCATAGAAAAAGAAAGTAAGAGAGTCCGTACAGCAACACGTGCTAGCGTGAGCTGGGAAACTTCGTCAACTAGCCATCTCTTACCTTATTTTCTGCAGATGAAGCCATCTTTTACCTTCATTGCAATGTTCGCATAATGTACATTGACATGTTAATGTTAGATAGATCTCAACGTGACTGGGCCCAACGGCCCAGCACGCCCCTAACTGCGTCCTGATCGGGGGCGCCCAACCTTATCTGGTTGGTGGGCCCCTGTCGCCAGCGCTATATAAAGTGGTGGGGAGCCGGCAGCACGACTCACGATGTTAGCCGTGCCCTAGCCGCCCCACCTACAAGCCAATCCGATCTAGGTTAAGCGCTGCGCCGACGGGAAGCACCACCACCGCCACACTCACCCCTCTTTCCACCCATGGCCAATGACGGAGGTTCTAGCTCCGGCACCAGTTCGGACATTCCCTCTGGCTCGTGTCTGTCGAGCCAGGGAGCAGGTAGAGCTCGTCTCTGTTCTCTCTCTCTCCGTTCTCGATCTACAAAGGTGATGTATAGTGCTACTGTTAGATCTAGACTAGATCCGTGGTAAAGGTGACTTTAACAGTTAACACACTAGTGAATAGACTAGTTTTTACCTTACCTTAGTACTTCAACATTTGTTTTGGAAACGAGTATATATTAATATCGTGAGATACCAATTACACTGGCCTTTGTAACAACGCATTATCCTAATGACATTACGGATGCACACATCTAAAAAAAAATTCACCCCGAAGAAAGTCCAACATGCCTCCTATTCATCTCGTTACTATGATTCAAATTTCTTATATAAGTTGTAGGCTATGTATGGGCGGTAAAGCAAAATTCGCGTTTCTTCACATTGGTAGATAGCATTTTAACAATTTTCAGTGTCAGCCAATTTACTGGCTCTTCAGCGCTGACGTCGCAAGCTGTCTGTTCAGTAGCGGGCACGGCCCTCCCTACTAGCACCCCATTAGCACAGCAGTAGTGTGACATTGGTTGCCGGAGAACTTGCTTTGGGGCTATGATTCAAACTTGTTAACAGTTACAGATTAACGGAACTTCAAAGCATCAATTTGACCACCCTGTAGATTTCACACAGAAAAACCGCTAACTCACAATTTGTATGGTTGTACCTCCTCCTCCTCACGATCTCTCGGTGTCTAGGCAATGATCTCTGCATGCACTGCTGTACTGGATGAAACTAGGACACCGTGGTTACCTTATCGCTTCACAAAAATTGGCAGCCCATGAGCCTAGGATAATACAAGCCAATCACGCCAACACGAACCATTATTAGCCGATATACAGAAATGGTGATTTCCCGGTGCGTCCTATTCTCAGCTTTGGAAGTGAAGCTCTCGTGGCACGTGCAAGTCCATTTAGCTGGGCAAAAAGAAGAGGTGAGCGTTTCCATGCATGGTTTGCACGGAGAAATATGGTTTCGCTGCTAGGCCGAATATATAGCAGTGCTCAACTCAATGCATGGTTGGAAGGGGTACTAATTCTTGTTGTACTAGTTGATCGTCTATAAGCGTCCGGATAGTCAGGTAGAACCGCCGGTGATACTCCTATATAATTACGTCAATCAACAACATGGTGAATTGCGAAATGGCAGTCTTGTGTTTTCTGTCTACATTTGTTTGACGGGTTATTTATCTATTAAACAACCTAAACTTAAAAAAATAGGAATTTGTTACAGACGCACTAAGTAACTTATAAGGGAGATTATTTATGTCAAAGAAGTCAGAGCTCGCCTATCTGAGATCCAAACACTGCTCAAAGAATATTTACTCTCAAGACTCTTAGACCTATCTGTGTATGTAGCTAGGACAATATACCATTTGTGAACTCGCTATTGTTGTTAGTATTCTAATTTCGGTCTACTGATGAGAAACATAAAAGGACAGCAGACCAATATTGTTCGTCCATAAAAAGCATATAGTTTTATTACATCAGTACAAGCTCAAAACAAGAAACTTACTCTGAGCAAAGAACCTACATCTGCCTCTTTGTCTTCGCTATGTGGAGCGAGGACAATAGGTTCGGACCACACTAAAAGTTTATAGTTTGAAATTCATACAGATTTAGATATATATCATATATTCACTATATTTCAATAATTATTAACCTAGGTTCAAATTGGTTTCAATATGTCCTAAAAATTCAATGTTTCAAAAATTCCTTTACCCACTGAATTGCCGAAAGTTTGGAAATTGTTAAAACTGTGCTTGAGAGATTGTGGAAGAAATTCTCACGCAAGCCAATATCAATGAAAAATCCCCCATTTTTTGAATAGGAACATAAATTGAACATACAACTTCAAGATCACGGCTATTACTTTGGCCAGCATGTAGCAAGATGACATTTAATTTACGTGACTCGATATTAGTGATTTACAAGTTCCTAACAAAAAGTGAACACATACATTCTGTCATGTGGTGGGGGCCGGCCTACGGTGGCGCGACTTCCTTGGTGTCCTACTGCTTGTGCTACATCTAGGAGGAGAGGGACTGATCTAGGGACCCATGATGGCAGCGCTCGCGGGCAACGTCGCCTTGTTGAAGGCAGCGTTGATGCATCCCCTCCCTCCGCCGCCTAGATGTTTTGGGGAAAACCCTAGATGTGGGCTTATGTGGCAAGATAGGACTTCATGATACATTTGCCCCATCTTGAAAAGGAGTGTTGTAAGAAGTACTTGAGTGTGAATAGAAAATTAGAAGGATAAAATGTAAAAAATTACATGTAAATAACTAAGGGAAACAGTGAGAATAAAGTAGAAGCTTCAGTTCTTCTCCTATAATCGCTACATCCTGTACAAAATCTAACACCCAAGAAAAAAAGAAAGGTGATGATGTTCTTGAGTGGTTCCTGGACCTTCTCCCCCATCTAATCGTGAATCTCAACAAAACCTTAAGGCCTCGTTCGTTTAATCCCGTGAAGACATGGATTGACCTGGATCGTGGCCCAATCCATGCCGATCCAGCCCGGCCGGATATTTTTTCCAACACACCAAAGTTT
This sequence comes from Avena sativa, assembly GCA_916181665.1. Classification (NCBI taxonomy): domain Eukaryota; kingdom Viridiplantae; phylum Streptophyta; class Magnoliopsida; order Poales; family Poaceae; genus Avena; species Avena sativa. The sequence continues at coordinate 232,239,009 of OV702282.1, read as the reverse complement.
GGTCTTCGTTTAATCCAGACGGAAATATTAGCCCAACCCATCTGATCCATCCTCCGCTAAAATGGTCTGGAAAAAAAATCTCGCCACTCGACCCGTGGAAAAATATCCACGACAGAACTCGACCGAGAGAGAGAAAGCGGGCGACGCGGCGACGACGACGGATACGCCGCGCCTTCTCCTCCACCGCCGGCTCTCCCCTCCATCAGCATCGTTCTCCCTAGTACGTACCCCTCCTACTCCTCAACCTTCCCATCTCGTAGCTAGGGTTTGGTAGGATTCTTTGTCGGAGTCAAAATCTTGGGGGAAAGATGGCGGAAATCCATGCCAGGAGGTGTATGCCGTCATAAGGAGAGGACGGGGAGGTGGGAATCCATGAGAAACCTTGCCATTGCTGTGCTTTTCTTGGATGAAGGCACAGATGGCAACGGATTTGATGTTCTTGAGCCATCCACCCTTCTTGTTGGCGGACTTGTCGCCCTTGGATTGTCTATAGCCTTGTCTGATTGCTGCTAAAGTGTTCCATCGAAAATTTTGTGTGATTGCTGATTCAGTGTTCCTTAATCAGCAAAGTTCCTTAAAAACAACTCTTGGGACATGTAGTACATAAAGCAGCATAGTATTTTACTTGGTTATACCTGACTGGAATAGGCACAGACCGAAATCTAATCCCAAGAAAGCAGAGCGGCATCATTACCTGATTACACTGCTTCTTGTTTCTTTTGGTAGTGTTGTGTGAGTGAGAGGAAAAAGAAACAGAGAGAACCACTGCCTGCACCAGACGGGTGTGATTCTTGCTGTCAGTCCGTTTCGGCTTTCAGTGTTAGTCAGAAACAGTAATCTACTATCTAGTGTTACCTAAAGACAGCAGTTGACTGTGACAGCATGCCACATTTTTAGTGCTGTAACCAGTATTCAGATGTCAGGTGTCATGTTCAGGGTGATATGGTTCTGTGTGGATAGATATTTTACATGCATAGTGAATCAGCAACTGGCAAACTCCAAGGGTAATTAACCAAATTTATTAGAATCTTAGTAGCTAGTAGTAGGTGCCAAGTATTAACTTGCGGTTTCTAAGGCCTCCTTCAAATCAAGTACATCCAAAAATACATGGAAATATAGAAAGAGCATCTTGAAATCTGGAACTCGAGAAGACCCTAGTTGAACTACTCCATGAGAACAATGTTCCTCAATATAAGGGAAACAATGAGAGGAAAGGTGGATAAGCTTTGAAGGTATGCATAGACTTTTTTCCATTCAATCATGTTCTAGCTCGCCACCGGAAAAAGTGCTCAGTGAACCATCAGTTGGTGCGGCATATGTACTGGTACTTCATATAATATAACAACCATGCTTTCTAGACAACTGATGGTTAATTGGTTTTTAGAGAATGGAGGAGTAACTAGTTATCTCTTGTGACTCACCTAATATGTCATATTTAGTATGAAATTTCGAGGATGGTAAAGTATGAAACAATATCATAATTAAGTCTGTTGGGGTTCTAGTAGAAGTTGGTTAGTAAATCGTGTTTAGTGGACAAATAATACAAAATCAGAGTTTGTTTCCTTGTATGGCAAATCTGAACTAGGATGTGTTCGTTCATTCTACCTTATTTTGAATTTGTCATGCAAAATCAGAATATGGTAAGGAGTTCTCCTGTGTGTTATTCATGTTTGATTCCTGATATTATTTGTATGCACAACTGCCTTTTGTTGAGTCTCTGGAGCTAGTAACAACCAGTTGTAATTGTCTAGCTAATAGTAGCTATATAGGCCCATAATTTTTAATTTTGTTGATAAAGAACAATAGCAACCAAGCATGATAGTACATATATTAGTTTTGTTATACCTGTGTATTGCATTGCATCCCTGGCTGAACTCGATTGTCTACCATGCTTTGCTTAATTGATCTGTCTTAACGAGTCTCTCGAACTTCTTAGTTTCTTTTATCTTTTTCCCTTTTAGAGATGCCACATTGGAGATAACATTTTCGTTCCTATTTATTTCAAGAGTTGTAAGATGCATTGTTTACATTCATATACGAAATCTGAAATGCCTTTTTATTTTCTTCAATGCAGGAGGGAGGTACGATATGATAATTAGGCTCTTTTATACCTTGTTTGGATGTCAAGCGCAGATGATATGAGATCTATGATGAATCGATGAGAAATACTAGATGAAGATATATGTGTTCGAAAAATAACCTTTGTTTTTTTTTTACTTTTGGTTAATCTTGGGATGTCCATGAAGTGCCAAATCTATGTCTAGTAAATTAATTTTGGTGAAATTATGTTTGGCAGATGTCTGCAAGTTATTTGATCAAGCTATAGTGTTCTGCCTTTTGATATTTAGTACTCCCTCCATCCCGAAAAATATGTCGCAGATTTGTATAGATATACATGTTTCTAGCCGCATCTAGACGTGTTCTAGTGTAAATTTAGAAAAATGTGCGACATTATTTTTAGGACAGAGGGAGTAATGAATATATGTGATGAGCATTTTAATGTTTCTCCCAGTTCAAATTTGAACATTTTAATGTTTGTTTTGTCAAAGTTGTTATTATTATACCAGGGTTGCATAGAGAAAGAATGGTTAGAATGTCTATTGATCATACGGTTAACATGGGTTGCACTTGTAGCATGTCATGGATTAACCGAATGGCTGAAAGATACAGAGGGGATATGGGTACGGGATTAATGGGGTCAGTGGGGTTTGGGTGAAGGGATTGGATCAACCCAATCCATGTCTGGATTAATTCCATGTTTGGTTTCAAACCCATCAAAGCGAACGAGGCCTAAGCAAGATAATGTTGCAGCATGGAGGTAGAGATAGCGTGGGGAGAAAAACCAAGACAATGAACACAAGTTGTGTTATTAAATTGCAATTGAAAACAATGATCTCCAACACCAATCTGCACACCCTAACCTCTTCTCTACAAAGTCATGATTGATATGCCCATCTAGATCACCAATATTTATCAACAAAGATCAACGTGGCGATAGATGAAACTGAGACCAAATTCATATCCATAGGGTCTACATCAACCAAGCTTTATCAAGTCTTTTTTCCAGAAATTAGTAAGAACATAAATAAATAAATATCAACAATTCAATGTTATGATCTTTAGTTCTTTTGATTGAAATTTCCAAAAAAAAACTTGAAAAAAAGAAGCATAGAAAATAGCTACAGTCCCAATTAATCTCTAGTAGGTCAGAAAATAAACCAACAAACAAAAACTAATGGCAGTTAAAACAGTAGTAAAAGAAAATAATCACGGAAACCCAACTCTTCATAAGATGCTGGAGTTGTTTAGTCAATACTCCACCCACCAGGATTCAAAACATGGTGCTCACCTTTTTACATAAGGATGTCCTTTACAGCCTTTTTCTAAAAGTAGACATGATTTATTTTTGCGAAAGATGGATGTTGCACCGGGTGACTAGTCTAAAATAAGAGTTCTATTTGAAAGATACTAAGCCTGTACAATAAGATATTCATCTTTAGCGAAGTTAGTCAAATAACTACCTATCAACTCATCATTATTTGTTATAATCCTAGTTGCTAAATTGAAGAGTTACACATGGATACATAACTTCACGAAAGTAATGGTAGGACGTCAAAAACAACATCCAAATTCACCTCATCAACAACTTTACCGGGCACTTTATTGAACATGTCTGAAGTTATTTCCTCAGTCGTAACTCCATCAGCTACCTTGGTGCTCCGTACAATGAACCCACCCAGGTGCTGCATGTCCTTTAGTGCCTTGCCTTGTGGTTGTAATATTATGTCAATGGTACAACTGGATTGTGGTGGCACAATTGCTTCTTTTGGATGTATGCAGTATGTCATGGGGCTCATCGATTGTATACTGAAGGCAATGTTAGCACCCGTATCATTGCTTAACTGAACTAGGCATGACATTTTTTTATCAAGATAAAAAGGAAAATGTAGGTTGAGGGGTTCAATAGTAAGCATATCATCCTCCCAGTAAGGACGTATCTGCAATAAAAGAGAAAGATATGAATGACTGAGCTAACATGCTCGCTTAGGACATACTACTACTAGTTTTCTAAGTTGTTTTCTGCTAAGGAAAAAGGTGCATATACAGTAATAGTCAGGTCTTGATGATATAGGGAGGATACAGGCTTACCTCGTCAACATCAAATTCATCGGCATTGCTGATCTGTCCAATAGTACTTTCAATTTCACTGATATCACGGATTATATCCCGTATGAATGGCCGTTTGAATGGGTCATCTTCCTGACAACGTAGCCCTATTCCGATGCATTTAGTTATTTGTAACTCTTGATAAGCCCATGGAGTTTCCTTGCGCGATTTTCTCCATCTATGTCTCCATCTTCTAAGTACCTATCATTTCATATAGGTTATTTATTTTTTTCAAAATGCAAATACATTGTTATTTCATATAGGTTATTTAGGACAAAGACATAACACGTGATACAAAATGCAATACATTGTTGTAAACTAGCTTCCCACACAAAAACCTACACAGGATTATAGGAGGAAGAAATAGATTATTCCCTATAATGGCCAAATTTGTCGGTAAAGATGGCTGCACCACACAGAACACATGTCCTTGCGATTCTAGTTCCTAATGAAACTCAAAAACAATTGGTGATAGAGAACAAATAGCAGCAATATTTCTTATGTGAACAAGAGAGGTCACGGGAGAAGATATTTAGGAGGTGTTTTATTTTGATCATGCGACAATCGGTAAGGTGTCAAGTCGGATCCTACCAAAATTCCACTTTTAGTTCATTTTAAATTTTGTACCGCCAAAATTTTATATTAGAAATTTCAAAATGAACTAGAAGTGAGACTTTGGTGGAATCCCACTTGACAGCCTAGCCAATAATCCCTAAGTTGAGCAACCGTGAGAGCTCTCTGATCAAGGCAACAAGTGCAGAGTACCGTATATTTATAAGTATATATAGTACTCCGACCATTCACTAATGTAAGATATTCTAGATATTTTGAAGTAGACTAGATCCGGACTAAAATAGATGAACCTAAACAATAAAACATATCTAGATACATGCATTTCAAAAAAAAGTCCGAAGTTCTTAAATTAGTGAATGAAGGGAGTACTCGTTTTAGCAAACTATTTACGGAGTATCTATGAGTATCTATTATATACTAAAAGTAGCTAACAACTCTTAGAAAAAAGATGGTAGAAGGCTCTAAATTCCCACAAAAAATAGAAAAATCTAACAATTAATAAAAGTGAGCCGTGTAATCGCAACCATCAAGCATCCATAACCTAATCCCGCTAACCTTCCCGTGCACCCTTCTGCATTCAGTCTCCACATGACTATCAACAATCCAATCTTTGAGAAACTCATTCATGGGAAATTTGGCACCAATCAATGTAGCCTCTCATTTGTCGATCCTGTAATCCTGTTCTGGTGGCTCTCCGTGACATCATCTACTTCATCTCAGCATCCGCCGACTCTTCCATGCAGGAAACTGATTGCCACCAGAGTTCATTGTGTTCCCGCTATTGTCTTCCCCAGAGATATGGTATGTTGGGCAGTATTGCTCTTCGTACGACAAACAGAAGGATGAGAGCGGCGTCGTGTAGGCAGCAACTTACCTTCGCACCGGTACTCTTTTCGTGGGCGTCCGTGGATACGGGTGATGTTCCCTCGCCGGGATCTCGTGATTCTAGATTTGCATGTCTCATTGACAAGGAGGAGATCAAGACCAGCTCGTCGGATGGAGATCATGTCGCCATGTAAGTCGCGGAGGCAGCCATGGCGGATGAGGGGACATGGACTCTGGTAGCTCGCCGTAAGAAAAAGTCCGACAAGGAGTTGTTGGACGAGTTTTGGGTGGATGTTGGCTACCCATCTTCCGCCGTCGAGGTTTTGGCATATTTTAAAACAGCCGGCTATTCCATTTAGCGGCGGCTTTTTTAGAGGCTATAAAAAGCTATATCGCAGCTATAGCGGGCTAAAACTCCGTTTTAGCGTAATTTCAAAAATAGAGGAAACTTTAGTCAAATCTTGTCAAAAAAAGGGAAAAACTATGGCTCAAACAAGATTCAAGCTACAACTCATGGAACTATTCAGTGCAAATAAGTATTCAACCAATTAACTCACAAGTTTTTATGAATCAGATTGAACATAAGTTCAAAAAAGAGAAACAAAAAGGAGAAAAGAAAAGACAAATTCGGAAAGCATAAATTTAGAGCTAAATTGGAGGCTAATTTAGGGGTAAATCGAGCTATAGCTGGCTATTAGCGGCTATTCTCCGTTTAGCTTGTGAAGGGCCTAGCGGTAGCAGGAGGCTTCTCGAAAGGCTACAACGCGGACATACATCCGCGGGTCAAACCCACAGAACCCTAGAAGGGTCTGCTAGGCAGACGCTAGATCCGGCACCCCAACCATGCCATTGCTAGGAACCCCTGAAACCCACACAGGGCCAGCTCCGCCATCCACCGTCCATGCGTTTGTCGGCCTTCCCAACCCTAGCCACCTCAGCGTCGGATGGGCGTCGCCCTCAACCCTAACGTGGCATGACAACCGAGATCCCCACAGCTCCAGTAGACCACCGATCCCCGGGGAGCACACAATCGTCTGCTGCTGTAGACTTGAATTCTGGTCGAGGCCTGGCCAACCCAGACCAGGCCCAAATGGGCCTAGATCTGGGCTAGCAAGCCCCCGCGCTGGAGCTCTGCTGGAGTCCCCACCCACCGTCGGTGATGGACAGCAGGATCTGCACCACCTCAGGCCAAGCCCGCGCCCATCGAGTCGTGTCCGGCCACCATGAGCCGCCCAAACCGCAAACCACCGTCGCCTCAAACCTGCGTGAAGCCGTCCCTAACGCCGCTCACCAGCCACCGCCGCGCCAAGCCACGCCAACCTCCACCCATCAACACCGCCGCCTAGGAGCTCGCCGTCCCACCCGGAGCTCCTCGCGTCGAGTAGAAACAGACCCGCCGCCGCTGGCACCGCACAGGCTTTGCCCGCCGGCGCACACCGGCGACGGGGAAGGGAGGGTAGAGGATGGCTGGGGTTGGGTAGGAGCTAGGGTTCTCCCCCCGGGGTCGCGCGGGGGCGACCGAGGGGAGGGCGGGGGCTCTTCCTTTTCCACTTTCCACTCACCGTACCCTCGTCAAATCATCTAAGCTCAGCAAGGCACTTCTTGACAACTCATGACGGCCCAATATTTCTTTTTATGATAGGTATGGTGGATATGCTACTCCAGTGCTTAAAATCCATTTATTTTGATTGTGTTATTAATATATTGTAAATATCTATTTCGATTCACTAGGAATGTTTTCCAAGTATAATGCTGATGGCCAAAAACTGATGTGTCTCCAATCAGTTCATTTCAGTTCGAAAACACTAGAAAAAGGGCGCGCTTCCGAAAGCGGTCATGGGCTGTTTTTTTCTCTTTTTCTTTTGTGGAATGGAATACGAAAAAATAAATATCTTTCAAACCAAGTGTTAAAATCACGATCAGTTTTCACGGCTGCACTCATCGCATCAAGATTTACAAAACTAGATCCCATTTGATAGGTTTTGACAAACCTTTTTTTCACATTGCCTTTGGTCCCTAGGATGCACTGCCTAGTTTTCTGCAGTGTAAGGGGCGGTGCACTAGCAGTGCACTACCCATGCACTGCCTCCTTGTTCCATGTTGCACTGCCATGGGTCATAGTGCACAGGACGGTACACTAGTAGCTTTTAGTTGTGCACTGCCTTCTTGTTCTTCGTTGCACTGCCTAGGGTCATAGTGCACGAACGATGAAGTGGCAGTGCGTTGCCCGAGTACTGCTTTTATGTTTTTCATTGCAGTGTTTTCGGTCGCGGTGCACGGAGCCGGCGCGGTTCCAATGCACTGCCCCGTGCACCGCCTGTTTGTTTTGTGTTGCATTGCCTTCAATCTCAGTGCACGACGTGGTGTCACTGCCTCTTTTTTAGGTGTATCTTTTTTCTCCTTTTCTCTTTTTTCTGCGTTGCACTACCCTGTTGTACTGCTTTGTACTGTTTTCAGTCTCAGTGCACGAAGTGGTGTCCTCACGGTGCATCGCCAATGCACTGCCATGTTGTACTACCTGCACTGCTCTTTTTTAGGTTTGCAATACACTATCTTTTTTTGGGTGTGGTATTTTTCTCTTTCTTTTACTCAACTTTTGCACTGCCTAGGGTCATAGTGCACGCCGCGATGTCCCGGCAATGCACCCTTGTTGGAATACGTTGCACTGCCTTCGGTCGCAGTGCACGCCGTAGTGTCCTGGCAATGCACTGTCTTGTTGCACTATGTTGAACTGCCTTTGGTCGCGATGCATGTGTGTTGTCCTGGCTCATGCACTGCCTTATTTCTATTGTGTTGCACTGCTGTCATTCGCGATACACTGTTTTTTCTTAGTGCACTGTTTTTCTCTTTTTTTCATTGTTTTCTGTAGTTGTGCTTTACATGAAAAAAAATCATAAATAAGAGTATACGAGTGAGCAGCTAGTTTGTACTGCATGACGAGCTAGGCAAAGTTGCTCGCGCGCTGCATTAGCAGCTAGCCAGTGTAGTGGACACACGGGTGACATCCGCGGTGTAGTGGACACACAGGTGACATCCGCGGGGTGAATTTCCACACGCCACGTGCCAGGCTGCCGTATGGCCTGGCACCATCGGCGGCGATGCCTGCGGGTATCGTTACCCTCTTGGGGGCGCCGATGCGGCTACGTTCCGCGCGACAGGGCTCCGGGTGAAAACCCTTGACCTTTGGTCTCGGCGACGGCGGCGCGGTGTGTCGTGACCCTCTTGGGGGCGTCGCTGTGGAGTCCCGGGTCTCCCCGGTATCGGCTCATTATCCTTGGTGGCAAGTTAGGCTACCGCGGTTTTCTTGTTTATTTTGATCTGCATTGTAAATGGGGTCTCCCCTCCACCTTGTATCTGTTCGGCCGATGTGGCTTTATTTATAAAGCGGGGCGAAAGCCTAGTTCGAGGGCTGCCGTATGGCCGGAAACTCACGCTTTCTGGAGCGCGCACTCCTGCTAGTCGTTCTCATTTCAGTTTTTATATTTAAAAAAAAAATGTTATCTATCTTCTACAGCCCAAAAGAGTACCAAGGAACAATAATTGTAACAATCGTTTTTTGTTCCAAGTAAACTTGATTTACCTATTCATTTGAAATGAAGGAAAAGTTTTAAAATGATGCCCACAGAACTGTGTGGGCCACCATGCTAGTTCAGCTATAAAGACAGAAATGCCATAAAGTAACAATTAGTACTACATGGGAAAACACTAACAATATAGCCAGCATGGAAAAAGGGACCATGAGATAAAGCACTCTTACATTACTGATGTCGGGGGTACCTTTATATCCTGTCACCAGCTCGATGATTATTACGCCCAAACTATACATGTCTAACTTGAATGTCCTCTTACCACCATGTATATATTCAGGAGCACAATACCCACTGCAAAAATATACAAAGATTTGAAGTTTTGTCCCATAAGGGGAATGCAAGATAGTAAAATCCCAGGAAAAAACATTGGTTCCTTCAATGCACGTCTTACAAAGTTACATAACGAGTCGAATCCATAGTTTGTGAATTTTCATCGAGTCTTGATAATCCAAAGTCTGTAAATTTTTGCCATCATGTGATCATCAAGAAGTATATTGTCAGGTTTCAAATCCATATGAAGAATATGCTTTTCCTGGTGAAGATAAAGCAAACCATCACAGATTTGCTTTATTATCTGATAACGTCTATTCCAGTCAAGTCCCCTTAATTCGTCTGTCCAAAGGAAAAAATAATATTAGGGAAGGGGAAGCATGATAAGTTCAAGCATTTGATTTGTGCATGTACATACTGTTCTATCCCATCGTTATTTATTTATTGTAACTTCAAAAGTAGAAGAAAAAGAAGATGGAAGATAAGATGTAAAGAGAAGAGCTGAATAACTTTATCATACCAGTAATATGTTCACTAAGGCTTCCGTTGCTGATATACTCAAAACAGAGTATTCTTTCTCTCATCTCGGCGTAAATGTATTCTCTTACTCCTTCAATTCTCATTGCTTTCTCCTCAGTGGAAGCACAGTAGCCAAGAAACCGAACAACATTTTCATGGTTAACATCTAAAAGATTGTTAACTTCACGTTGAAATAACTTCACATCAATTGTGTGGCTGTTGAAAATCCTCTTCACAGCAACCGTCCCATTTTTGAGTATACCCTGTTTAACTTCTCTTATGAGTATATATATGGAGCATGTTCATTTCAGTTGTGACAATTTTAACCTTGCCAAATAATAACTTTTGTTTGCAAAAAAATTGGTACCGACTCTGGTAATAACCCAAAACAAAAAAATCTGGCTTGACAACATGCCACAAAAACAGAGAGGAATACTTTGGATATGTTTCATCGCACACATTGGTTTTCTGTTGTAGGTGTGCTATGTACCTAATTTTCTCTAAAGAAAAACTCCGTGTTACCTTATAAACACTTCCGAATCCACCCTGGCCGATTTTTTGCTCTTCAGAGAAATTATTGGTGATATTCTTCAGAAGCTCAAAGGGTAGATTCGTTGGTTCCATTGTGCCATCAAGTATATGCTCCAACACATCATATTCTATGGACCTGTTAGGAAATCATTACACTTCGAAATTGGTCGGAATATTAATACTCACGATGTAAGATAGATCATTGCATAGAGAGCAAACCTGGAAATGGTAGCCTTAGAGATGTTGTAATCAACTTTGTACCTTGCATGCCGCTGACCCACCTCAGTTACTAGGGCATGGAGATGGTCGACCTGTGTTAGTATTCGATGGCGAGTCCTCACACCTTTGAGTCTGGTTGCCGTTTTGCTTATGAAACCTTTTGGCTTGGCTGGTTTATCATCTACTGGGTGCACAAAGTAGCTGATGCTGTCGTGAATGTCTTGGGACAGCTTCTGCATCTCCTTCATCCAGTACTCGTCATGCTCGTCAGGCTCCTCTACCAGGGACATCTTCAATAGGAAGGCGTGCATTGCCTCGATCTCGGATTGGATGAATACAATCTTGTCACGCGTTGTATTCAAAAGCTTGGACTCCGTGCTCAGAAGTGTAGTTAGCTTCCCCGTGACGGCTTGTAGGGCTTCCATGGGCTTGTGCAATGGCAGTTCAGTGTCCAGCACATTATGATCCATTGGCCTGTCACCAAATCATGACACTTTGAGAAATAGCCGTCCCAAGTGGGTTCCAATGGAGCTCAGTGGTCAGCATATCATTACACTCGCTCGAGATAGATAAATCCTTGCAGAGAGAGCAAACCTGGAACTGGTAGCCCTTGAAATGTTGTAGTGGTGAACTTTGTACCTTGCCTGCCGATCCCCAACCTCAATTACTAGGGTTTGGAGACTATTGACCTGAATTGCTATCCTACGGCGAGCTTTCATATGTTTCAATAGGTTCATAGTCCTGATTATGAAGCCCTTCAAACCTTTTCGCTTGGTTTTATCATCTTCAAGGCGCATGAAGACGTTGATGCTGTCGTGAATGACGTGTGACAGCTTCTCCACCTCCTTCATCCAGTACTTATCTTGCTCGTCAGGCTCCTCTACCTGGGACATCTTAGAGAGGAAGGCGTGTATTGCCCCGAGCTCAGCTTGAAGGAACCCAATCTTTTTGCGTACTGTCTTCAAATAACTGTATTCCTCCTCCATAAGAGTGCCCAGCTTCCGCAGGAGGGGCTCCATGGCCCCCGTGGCTAACTCCATTATAACTTTCTCCTAAGACCAGGTAAATGTTCCGGAGCCGTTGTTCGTGTAGCATCAGATAGAAGCGACACGGAGCAACTGAAACAATTTATTGCAAGATGATAAATTAGATGCTTAAATTCAGATCTAAGTTAACTAGATGCATGTAGGTAAACTACAGTTGGATTCAAATGCAGAACTAAGTACTTGAATGGGATGGGGAAGATCCAAGACTCTTCTTACATTGATTTTTTTAGGACAAACTGATGGGGACTAGCAAAAGTAGCCGGATCTGCCGTCCTCGAAACTACTCCGAGACGGGATTGGAATGGCTCTGCAGCTATATGGGTGTGCGCGGTCAAGTCTGTTAGAGCATTCGCAACAGCCAACAGCAACGAACTTACTATAGTTGATTACATGAGTAATTACCTGGAGAAGATGCACTTGCTGCGGATTGATGAAGAGTTTCAGTCTTTCAGATGTTGTTCTGGGATCTCAAAGCCATTAACGGGAGGATGTGTGATCAGCTCGGACTGAGGCTGCACTAGATCTAGATCTAATCTGAACGGACCATTTGCAACTTTTCGGCCTCCGTGAGATAACGCGTCGACTGTGTGAACGCACGGCACATGCTGCGTGCATTTCGAAGTGCTGCAGACGAGTATGTCTGCCAATTTTTGGATTCGGAGGCCTAGGGCGTGTAATTCTTGGTCAAAGAAAAAACACGCGAAACGAGAACACCTTAAGCCCTGAAACGAAGGGAGTAGTAAATAATAAACTACTCTTTTGTATTGAAAAGAATGTCATAAATTTATCAAAATTCAGATGTATCTACTATATGCTACCTCCGTTTTCCAAAGCTTTTAAGATTTATATTTTTTTTAAAAGTCAAATTACGTAAGGTTTGACCAAGTTTTTAGAAAAAATATTAATACTTATAATACAAAATCTATACTATTTGATTCATTATGTTTTAACATGGTACCTATATATATAATAATATCATAGTTCTTGATACTTTTTTATAAAAATTTGGTCAAACTTTCCTTAACTCGAGTTTTCATTAGAAAATATAAGACTTAATCTTAGAAACGGATATGATGCTAAATAATGTCTAGATACATCTAAATTTTGACAAATCTACGATATTTTTTTCAAGACTGAGAGAGTACTTACTAATGTTAAACATCATTAGATAGAAAAGTGAATCATGGAAAAACTGTGACTTTGTAATCTGAATATCTCTTCAAGAAAGGTTAAATACTAATACTAAGTATTTAAAAGACTTGACTTAAATTTCACAGTTAGCAGAAGGGGGACTCACAAAACCGGTTACCACGGTGTCGTTCTAATTTTTACAAAATCATGCAAAGGAAAAGTTGATTCAGAGGTTTATCATCTGTCGAATCAAATTATTTAGAATTGATTAGGCATGCAATGGCACAACTGAAATCTGGAATCCATATTCGGCGATATTGCCAGACTGTTTCCTTGAAGGTAGTAATATTGGATCAGTTTCCTTTGCAGTGTCCATGGGAGGCAAATCAAGTGGTGCACCAGTTGGCAAAATTTGCTTTTGATTCCAAACAAACTCTTAGTTGGGATAGAGATCCACCAAGTTTTATTTTACCCGCTACTTCCTCCATTTTAAAATATAAAATGTTTTAGCTTTGTAAAAAATATATATTTAGACTTTTTTTAATGTATAGGTTCGGAGTAAATCTCTATAAACCTAAGTACTAAAAATAGTCTAGATATATTACTTAACAAAGCTAAAACATCTTATATTATGACACGGAGAGAGTATTTTGCATGGTGTAACACTTCTATCTATGAAATAAAGCGCCAAGAGGCTTTCCCTTAAAAAAAGAGCATCGGAAATGAATAGAGTACCAATTTTCATGTTTAAATAATTGATAGAGGCCTAATGTGACCATTTAGCAAACACATAAGCAAGGTCTAAACAACATATGTGCACGCTTTGTCCTTAGTTAAATCATATTTTTCTTTCTTGCTCATATCGCGGCTTCGAGGTGTCTCTTGTAATTACTTGGTAAACTGCACGTAGTGATCGTGTGGAACTAGTATTCTACTACACAAGGTCACCGTCATTCCATTGTGCTAAAATAATGTGAAGAAAAAAAGAGTCGAAGGCCGACAAGAAGTTCCACACGAATTTGTCTTTTGAATGAAACGAAACCATCAAGTTAGGTCATTTTGTAACCGAGTTTTGCTCCGGTGTCCTCCCCTCCTCCCAAACTTAGAAAACCCGTAACAAAAGGATGAACAGAATTGTTCGATACATCTTCATGAGCGCTGAACCGAATGGATATAGGTCAATCCTGGTCCTTCTTGTGTTCTCAATTTTTTAAGTTTGGGAGGAGAGGAGGATACCAAAGCACACCTCTTTGTAATCACATATTTGCCTTCGAGTCCAAATTTCCTTGGCAACAGATATTCAAGTTAACAAGTGTGACTACTAGTACAGACCAGGCCACTTAAGATCCTCTCACACACGGAAGGACCTTTTTAGTGTGTGCTGCAGAAGATCGTGACGCCGCAAATTTTGTATATCCATGGGGACATCACAACATAATACTTTCTGTGGTCGTAACTATTACATAGCACACGGCCTATTCTGGGAAACCGTCTGCTTAGTGGCACCGCATCCCCACGAATCCATCTGGAAAAATCTGGTGATTTATTATCGTGACGTTTAGTCCAGTTTAAACGTTTCTTTTTTGTTCCCCTTCTCACACAGTGAGTCATAAACCATAGTGTGTGTATTGAGTTCTTGATGGCTTGTCTTTCTTGAAAAAACAACTGCGCCCCTGACTGGAAACTGTGGCTTCTTCTCGCGTGCCCGTATCATAAAGCCTAGTGATGCCGTCCTCTTGGACACAACACTAGCTATGCGGTAGACACACACTTCGATATGGCTCGCACCAAAAAGAGAGTCCGCATATCTTGTGTCTGGCAGTGACCGGCGGTGCAACGTCACCATGTTGAGCATGCATCTATAGTGGTGGTGGAGGAGGAGAAAGCATCACTGATTGGGGAGGAGGAACACCCCTCCCGCCGCTAGACCATGATGGAGGCTCCTCCGCCTCATACTTCGGCTTGTCCTCCTCAGACGAGGAGTACGAGGATGCGCCGATGACCTATATGGGGTGGCAGAACAGATCCGGGAGCATATGGTGGTGGAGTGGTACTACAAGTCTCCATTGCTCAGCTTTCTCATTTTACTTTTATAAATTTTGTTTTATATAAAATCATAATCTAATTGTTATAAAGAGTAGTTAAACTTATTTTACATATTATAAGGATTCAAAGGTATGCTCAAATTGAATAGTATTGGAAAGTATATGCAACACATCACAAAACATAAAATCGTTAACTTTTAAGTTTAACTCCCTTCCTATGTATTGACATTTTGTATATGAATAAATAGCAACAACTTTGTAGTAGCCAATTTATATAATGATCAGTAGCTTGCATCGAAGTAAATAATAGTGCATGAAAGTTTCGGCCAAATATGCTATCCACGTCTCCCTGATGGCTCAGTTGATGAGGAGCCTGTTGGAAACGCCAAGAGCAAGGTGTGAAGCAGCACAACAGCAAGTCTTCCCTCAATAAGAAACCGAGGTTATCGAACCAGTAGAAGGAAGGAAACGTCACACAGGTGTTGCAAGCAACGCGGAGACCTGCACAACACAAACTCAAGACTTTGCCCCAACTAACAGTGAGGTTGTCCATCTCACCGGTTTTCGTAACTACAGCAGGGCAATTGACAGGAACTGAGCAAGGCATAACAATGCAATTACTAGTCAGAACTATGAGATTCGATTAGGAAATACAACAAGATACATAGACCACCATCCAACTGCATCTATGACTACAAGTCCACCTTCAGGTTATCATCCGACCCCCCTCCAATATTAAGTTGCAAGCAACAGACAACTGCTTTAAGCAAAGTGTGTAAGGTAAACAGTCCACATGTTCCATGAACAAGAGACCGTTATTTTCTCTCTAGTAGCAACATCACATCTACAACCGAAGAGATTTCCGTCACTTCCCTTGAAAACTAGAGGCATGAACCCACAATCGAGCATAAATACCCCCTCTTGAAGTCACTAGCAACTACTCGGCCAAGATAGCTACTAACAACAGAGAGCATGCAAGATCACAAACAACACAGACATGATAGAATCATAAAGACAAAATCAGTAATCAAACCAACATAATAATCTCAATATCCATCGGATCCCCGCAAATACGACATGCATGATTACAAATAGATTAGATCTTGATCATGAACGGAGCTCATAGGATCTATACATGAAAGCATAAGGAGAAGATACAACCATCTAGCTACTACATGGACCCATAGTCCAAGGTGGAACTACTCACGCATCATATCGTAGAGAAGGCCTCCGAGATGATCTCCCCTTTGGCAGGGTGCCGGGAAGAACTTTAGATCCCCCTGATCTAAGGACGACGGTGGCGACGGTTACAGAAGGTTTCGTGGAATGTTGATCGGGTACTTAGGGTTTCTGCATCGAGGGCTTCTTATAGGCGAAGGGGAGGCCGAGGCGGTGGCCAGGGGCCCTACACCCTGCCTAGGCATGTGGCAGGGCCCACCCGCACCTAGGGGGTGTGGATGCCCTGGCACGCCTCTCCGTATCCTCTCTGGACTTCTTGTTCCCTACGGAAAGTTATTGACTTTGACATTTGTCCCGTCCAATTCCGAGAATATTTCCTTACTAGCTTTTCTGGAACCAAAAATAGCAGAAAACAGGCAACTGGCACTGTGGCAACTTGTTAATAGGTTAGTACCAGAAAACATGTAAAAATCACCTCAAAGTGTAGACAAAGCAAAGCAAAATAGATACTAAACAAGCATGGAGCATAAAAAATTATAGATATGTTTCTGACGTATCAAGCATCCCCAAGCTTAACTCTTGCTCGTCCTCGAGTAGGTAAGTGATAAAAAGAATAATTTTTGAGGTGACATGCACCCTCACAATAAAGATCTAACCATTTGCAAACATTGAAAGTTGGGATCAAAGAACTCTAAACATGTGCATTAAAGATGGAGTTCTAACAATAGGACATAGTAACTATGCATGCAACATGAAAGGCTACAAACAAAGATCATGAATAACATGCATTGAAAAACGTTTATTTGTTTCACATACAGAAAACATAGCATAGTGGTAACCAACTTGTCCCTCATAGAGTAGCAAATAGATCTAACCATTTGCAAACAACGTGGAGACCTGCACAACACAAACTCAAGACTTTGCCCCAACGAATCAGTGAGGTTGTCAACCTCACCGGTTTGCTGTAACAAAGGATTAAACGTATGGTGTGGAAGGTAATGGTTTGCAGCAAGTAAACAAGTAACAGTGGAAGATGTATCAATGGTAAAGATTGGACAGGGGTCCATAGTTCACTAGAGGTGCTATCCTTAGATAAACAACATGGCATGAAGGGTAAACAAATTACAGCAGGGAAATTGGCAGGAACTGATCAAGGCATAACAATGCAATTATTAGTCAGAAAGATCCTATGAGGTTGATTGGGCAATACAACAAGATACATAGACCGCCATCCAACTGCATCTATGACTAGAAGTCCACCTTCAGGTTATCATCTGAACCCCCTCCAGTATTAAGTTGCAAGCAACAGACAACTGCTTTAAGCAAAGTGTGTAAGGTAAACAGTCCACATGTTCCATGAACAAGAGACCGTTGTTTTATCCCTAGTAGCAACATCACATCTACAACCGAAGAGATTTCTGTCACTTCCCTTGGAAACTAGAGGCATGAACCCACTATCGAGCATAAACACTCCCTCTTGGAGTCACTAGTAACTACTTGGCCAAGATAACCACTAGCAACGAAGATCATGCAAGATCACAAACAACACAGATATGATAGAATCATAAAGATAAAACCATTAATCAAATCAACATAATAATATCAATATCCATCAGATCCCCGCAAACACAACATGCATGATTACAAATAGATTAGATCTTGATCATGAATGGAGCTCACAAGATTTATACATGAAAGCACAAGGAGGAGATACAACCATCTAGCTACTACATGGACCCATAGTCCAAGGTGGAACTACTCACGCATCATACCGGAGAGAAGGACTCCGGGATGATCTCCCCTCCGGCAGGGTGCCGGGAAGAACTTCAGATCCCCCCGATCTAGGGACGACGGTGGCGGCGGCTACAGAAGGTTTCGTGGAATGTTGATCGGGTACTTAGGATTTCTGCATCGGGGGCTTCTTATAGGCGAAGGGGGAGTCCGAGGCGGTGGCCAGGGGCCCCACACCCTTCCTAGGCATGGGGAAGGGCCCACCCGCGCCTAGGAGGGTGTGGCTGCCCTGGCACGCCTCTCCGTCTCCCCTCTGGACTTCTTGTTCCCCACGGAAAGTTATTGACTTTGACGTTTGTCCCGTCAATTCCGAGAATATTTTCTTACTAGCTTTTTTGGAACCAAAAATAGCAGAAAACAGGCAACTGGCACTGTGGCAACTTGTTAATAGGTTAGTACCAGAAAACATATAAAAAGCACCTCAAAGTGTAGACAAAGCAAAACAAAGTAGATTCTAAACAAGCATGGAGCATCAAAATTTATAGATATGTTTCCGACGTATCACTCCCTGACTCTTTTTGACTATGGGATGGACGAGGCGGAGGACACGCCACGACATCGCCACTTATCCTTGCTTTCCCAGTGAGGCGAGCCCCGTGGCCCG
Source organism: Avena sativa (assembly GCA_916181665.1). NCBI lineage: Eukaryota > Viridiplantae > Streptophyta > Magnoliopsida > Poales > Poaceae > Avena > Avena sativa. Next base: position 232,220,519 of record OV702282.1, on the reverse strand, counting down.
GGATTCCCTATCTTGGAGAGTTCGCGCGCCCTTTCCTGCCCTGCGTCGCTGGACAGTGTGTCGCGCGAGTGATCTGGGCCTATTGTTAGTGGTCGCGGGAGGGGACGCGCTATGTGAGAGCCATTTCGAGGGAGATAGGAACTCTGCACCAGCAGGGGGTGGGGCTCATCGATGGCCAACGTGGCAGCGGAGACCCTCGCCTACCGCGGGTTTTTCGGCCGAGAGCCGACGTGGCAGCAGAGATGCTCGCTCTCGGCGGGTACTCGCGGACAAGAGCGAAGTTGGTTGCATGTTCTCACGTTGGAGAGGCGGGCTGGCAGCGGAAATCATCGGCTGCCATGGGTTCTCGCCAGGAGGTACCGTAGCGGGTCCTGGTCATGTGGGATAATGGCTCTGACAAACGAGAATCATACGCGTATTTTCCTATGGCATGCCTCTAGGTTGGTGTTTAAATTTCTGACTTTTTTGCAGCTGTGGTATTCGCTATCTAGGCAGCTCGGCATGGATCATATGGACGGCATACTGGGGATCTGCTAGTGGCAGCACACTGCCTATCTTGGTCATCTGGTTGATCAGTCTCACTCCCGTGGGAAGTTGTATACTTGTATAGCTTTTTTCGAAATGGGGGATCCCCGGCCTCTACATCCTCGGATGCACACAACCTTTTTTTATTAAAAAGTAGTACACAAGTCTCAAACAGTGCAAAAAAAACGGGTTCAATTCAAGGATCATACCTGATTGATACAAACATCAACCATCTGAAAATATCTAAGAGCCTCACAAGAGGGCGCAAATCGAAACTAGGCATCTGTCAATCTACTAGAATGCTGCCAACAAAGTAGGCTCAAAATATCCAAAACAACCATCACGAGACGACTGCAAACAGAAACCATGGATTGTCGGTGATGCTCTGGGAGGAGGAACGCCTAGAACTGGATCCAGTGCGATGCTATATGGATAACCTATAAAAAAGAAGGAACTCCTACCTTATTAAAAACAATATTATTTCGGCATTTCCAAATGGACCAGCAGAGGGCCCAAATGTCAATACGTATTCTGTCTTTACTTGTTTTATCCACTCCATTAAGCCAATTTCCAAACATATTAGTGATATTGGATGGAGGTGGAAGATTATAGGTGAAAAAGTAAATACGCCATAAAATCTTAGCAAAAGGATACGAAATAAATAAGTGTTCAATTGTTTCTTCTTTTTCACAAAAGCAACATTTTTTACATCCATTCCAATGTCTTTTGCTAGATTATCCTTGGTTAACAAGACTCTACTATTAATAAACCACACAAAGATCTTAATTTTCAGAGGCACTTTTAGCTTCCATAGATAGCGTGTGGGGAAACGAGGATGTTGATTCATAAGATCCTCATACAACGACCACACAAACTTATCATGGTCATCTGTCAAAAATACATCCATGAGCCTTTGACATAATGCAGCCATGCATCCCATTTAATTCCGGTTAAACTCCTTCTAAACCCAATGTTTAGAGGAATTTGGGATAGAACTGAATATACCGATACATTCTTTCTATGAACGATGTTGCATAACGAGGGATATTGTTTAGCGGGAGACTACTCTCCTAACCAGACATCTTCCCAAAACCGGGTGCCCTCCCGTTACCAATTTTGAAAGACCCCCTAGCAAAGAAACTATCATTTACTTTCATTAGTACTTTCCAAAAAGGTGAGTCAGTGGGTTTGGCTTCAACTTGGGCTAGAGTTTTGTTTGCCAGATATTTGTTATGAAGCAACTCTTGCCATACCCCTTCTTCTATCAACAGTTTATACAACCACTTGCTTAATAAACATTTGTTTTTAAGTTGCAGCACCTCTACACTGATATGTCGGAAATGTATCTATTATTTTTTATGCTCCATGATTGTTTTATATCTACTTTGCTTTACTTGTATACACTTTGAGGTGTTTTTTACATGTTTTCTGGTACTAACCTATTAACAAGTTACAATAGTGCCAGATGCCTGTTTTCTGCTATTTTTGGTTTCAGAAAAGTTAGTAAAGAAATATTCTCGAAATTGGACGGGACGAAGGACAAAGTCAATAACTTTCCGTGGGGAACAAGAAGTCCAGAGGAGAGCCCGAGGGGCCGGCCAGAGGGGCCAGACCTCCCCCCCAGGCGCGGGTCGGCCCTAGCCCTCGCCTGGCTAGGGTTTGGCCGTCCTGGCGGCCGCCTCGGTCTCCCCCTTCGCCTATAAGAAGCCCCCGATGCAGAAACTCTCAGGACCCGATCAGAAATCCACGAAACCGTCTATAGCCGCCGCCACCATCGTCCCTAGATCAGGGGATCTGAAGCTCTTCCCGGCACCCTGCCGGAGGGGAGATCATCCCGGAGGCCTTCTCTCCGGTATGATTTGTGAGTAGTTCCACCTTGGACTATGGGTCCATGTAGTAGCTAGATGGTTGTATCTCCTCCTTTGTGCTTTCATATATAGATCTTGTGAGCTCCGTTCATGATCAAGATCTAATCTATTTGTAATCATGCATGTTGTGTTTGCGGGGATCCGATGGATATTGAGATTATTATGTTAGTTTGATTAATGGTTCTATATTTATGATTCTATCATGTCTATGTTGTTTGTTATCTTGCATGCTCTCCGTTGCTAGTAGTTATCTTGGCCAAGTAGTTGCTAGTGACTCCAAGAGGGAGTATTTATGCTCGATATTGGGTTCATGCCTCTAGTTTCCAAGGGAAGTGGCAATAATCTCTTCGGTTGTAGATGTGCTGTTGCTACTAGGGATAAAAAAACGGTCTCTTGTTCATAGAACATGTGGACTGCTTACCTTACACACTTTGCTTAAAGCAGTTGTCTGTTGCTTGCAACTTAATACTGGAGGGGGTTCAGATGATAACCTGAAGGTGGACTTCTAGTCATAGATGTAGTTGGATTATGGTCTAGGTATAATGTTGTATTGCCCAATCAACCTCATAGGATCTTTCTGGCTAGTAATTGCATTGTTATGCCTTGTTCAGTTCATGTCAATTGCCCCGCTGTAATTTGTTTACCCTTCATGCCATGTTGTTTATCTAAGGAGAGCACCTCTAGTGAACTATGGACCCCGGTCCAATCTTTACCATTGATACATCTTCCACTGTTACTTGTTTACTTGCTGCAAACCATTACCTTCCACACCATATGTTTAATTCTTTGTTACAGCAAACCGGTGAGCTTGACAACCTCACTGATTCGTTGGGACAGAGTCTTGAGTTTGTGTTGTGCAGGTCTCCACATTGCTTCCAACACCCGTGTGATGTTTCCTTCCTCCTTCTGGTTCGATAACCTCAGTTTCTACTGAGGGAAATCTTGCTGCTGTACTCTTCATACCTTGCTCTTGGGGTTTCCAACGAAGCACTCTTCCTCCCTGTTGAGTGTAGCATCAAGTAATTTCTGGAGCCTTTGCCGGGGAGGCTAAGGACGTCTTCACTAGGGGAGTCCTTCACTTCCTTTCTCTTTACTTTGTTTTTAGTTTGCTTTGTTTCTTTTGCTTGGTTTTGTTTGCCTGTTTTCAACCCCCCCCCCCAAATTGGTTTAGTTTGGTTTGCTTGCTTTATTCAAAAACACAAAAAAATAGTTCCTACTCTAGTTGTTGGTATGTTGCCTTGCTTAATCATGCTTTCTAGCAATGGATGGTTTCTTTGAAACCAGTTCTTATTGGCAAGGTGGGTTCACGGAAGAACAAATGTATTATTATAAGGAACACCGTTTGTCACAAAAAGGGAAACACTTATGGAAACAAATTGATAAGTTGAATACTATTGCTAGAGACGTGTGCTCTACTTATAATGTTACTTATTGCTTTGATAAGTCTTGTTGCTGTAGGAGGCATAAACAACCGCCTTTTAAATGTGAGTATAATGATAATGTTACTATATCTTATTATGTTAAAGGAAATTATGACTTTTATGATGTGGAACAAATTGAAGAATTTATTGCTTTCAAGGGTGCATTTGAACTTGCTAGTTTGCTTGAAAATACTGATGATGCACCTTATGAATGTGAGGTTTATGAGATACTTAAATTTTGCTTTGATAATTACAAGGAAGACAATGGCTATATTCTTGAATATTTTAATAAGTATTTTCCACAAATGGAAGATACTAATGCCTTGCAGGAGCCTATGGAAAAAGAAATTATTGAAACTGGAAGCTCATTAGATGAAAAAGAGGAGGAGAGTGATGAACAAAAGGAGAAAGAATGGATCTACCCATGTCTACCTTCTAATGAGAGTAACTCTTTACCTCTTATATTATTTGATTGTCCCCCTTGTTTACCAAAGAAGGATGAGTGTGTTGTTCCTTTGGATTCCTTTGAAATATCTACTTTAGATAAAACCTGTGGAGGTTTTAATCCCACTATTTTTGAGCTTGATGGAAATTATGTGTTTGTAAATCTTGAAAAGCATGCTTTATGTGATAGTTATATTGTTGAGTTTATTCATGATGCTACTGAAAGTTATTATGAGAGAGGGAAACATGGTCTTATGTATCTCAACAATATTAAGTTTTCCCTCTTTATGTTGAAAATCTTGAAGTTGCACTTGTTTTGTTTTCCCATTCTTGTTACTATGTGCTTATTTGATTTATTTTCTTACAAGATTCCTATGCATAGGAAGTGGGTTAGACTTAAATGTGTTTTGAATTTGCTTCTTGATGCTCTCTTTGAATTCAATTCACAATTCTTATGAGAGCATCTTCTCAAACTTTCCGTGCCTAACTTAAAGGCGTTAAAGAAAAGTACTTGTTGAGAGATAACCCAAGAGTTTCCTTGAGTCTTGAAAGTTATTACTACTGTAATGACCTCTCCTTATCCTTTTTATTTGCCTTTTGTGCCAACAATGACCTCTAATGAGAGGGAAGGAAGATTTGGGGAGTTGCTGTCCCGAAACAGATTTCTGTCCTCCACCAAAAAAAATCGTGAGGAGGATCTTTAACTCGTATTGAGCTCAAAATTTACGAATAAATCCTCCAGTATGTTGGCTAACTTTAATTAGTTCAACACTTTTTGATTTGAGCAACAGAAAATGTTCTAAAAAATTTGTTTCTACCTGCTGGTCTGTTTTGACAGATTTATGCCATTATTTGCATTTGCTTTTTATTGATTCCTTTTTGAGTCTCTTCAGGTAAATTGAGTTTATTTGAAGGAGTTACTTCAGTAGCTTGTGTTTTTAGTGAAAAGCCTTACTGTTCCAAAGCTTTACCAGTGGTCTAATATCTTTTGAATAAACTAATGTTGCTAATGAAGATCGTGTGAAGTTTTGTATGAAGGAAAAATTTCAGGTGTAGAAAGAGAATGATGCAATGAGATGAAGGATGGACAAAATATCAAGCTTGGGAATTACACCATGGTGTCACCCCAAGTAATATTCAAGAAGTACAAGCATCAAAGCTTGGGGATGCCCAAGGCATCCCCTTCATCAATAAAAAACCCAGGTTTGTCTAGACACTTCACTTTTATTGTTTCATGCACAGTTGTGTTGTTCTTGGAGCGTCTTAGTTTTCATTTGCTTTGCTTAGTTTTTTTAGTTTGCTTTAGTAGTTTGGACCCCCGTTCTCGCTGTGTTTTTTTGCAAATAAGTTTGCTTGGTGTTTGGAAAGGAGTAGTAAGTTCTTGTTTGAAGTGCAAGAGGAGCTTGCATTGACTATGACTTAGACTTTAGCATGACATGCTAGGTGTTGTTTTAGCATTATTCTTAGTGATTATTGCTGTAGAATGTCTTGTTCCAAACAATTGGGATTGCTTAGTGTGCCTTGAAGAAATTATGCGTTGTTTTAGCATGCAAAAGCATAGTATTGTGGTATTCTTCTTTGATGTTTTGCTTGGGTTTACTTGGCACATGCTCACACCATGTTATGAATATGACAAGTCACCATTAGACTCTATGATCATTTAGTCCTTGACTTGTAGTAACACTCTTTGCTTTGATTAGTTTGCTTTGTTGCATTGCATAATTATGGCAATTATTGCTCTCTTAGTTGGTTGCTCCCAGTCTTTTGCTAGCCTCCGCTTGTATGAGTAAGTTATACTCATGCTTCCAACTCCCAAGAAACCAAGTTTTTCCAAAGTATCCACTATAAACTCCTATGCATGGTGTGTTACACCATTCCAAGTATATTCTTGTTTTCAACTATCTTCCAATTAAAAACTATTTTGTTATGTGAAAACTTAGTGATTAAAGCCCTCACGAACTTGATGGCACATTTTATTCTTTGCCCCAAATAAACTTGAACCATTGAGGCAACTTTGTTGTATATGCTTGCACTTATAAGTTGGGATTAGCAGAACTGTGCTGTCACGGGGACCGTTTTCAACATTGCACTTGTACTTTTGTACTCCGTTGATATCATGCTCTTTTGTCTATGGATGTTACCGGTGTGAAATGAAGTGGGAACTTGTAAGTCCATGGAGTTTGTATTCTGTGTTAGAGAAATGCCTGGGCCGCTAGCCTAAGCCATACCTAATCATGGTGGAAACTTGCAGCATCACCATAGTGACATATATGAAGCATTCTTCTTATAAAAAAAGAGAGAGACATGTTGAGAAAAGAGGAAAGAGAGAAAAAAGCACCATATTCACATGGTATATAAGAAGAATTGCTGAGATGCTCATTGTTTGCTTGCCTTGTCATTTCGGTTATGGGAAAGCTCCTGTACCATGTGCAAGGGGTACCCCGTTGACGGTTCTCAATGATATGCAAATACTTGGGCCCTAAGTTGAGTATCCATGAGGTGTAGCCCTCATAGTTAAGGGACTTGAGATTGCCAACTTATACTTTGTCAAGCATATACTCCAGCTTTGCCACTTCAACCTTAACCACTTCAAGATGCTTATGATAGGGGCAATGAGGGATGAAAGCAAATAAGTACCATAATTTTTGGAAGCTCTTTTTGAAACTTGTAATCCTTGCTTCCTTTACAAAAAGGTCTTTCTTCCACCACTATTGAGTCTCCACCTTCTACCTTTAGGCACCATTAAGAGAGCATAGTTGTCATTCTTTGTGCAGTGTTCCAAAGCTTACTAATTGATGCATATGTAGGGGTTCGTAGCATGGAAAACAAAAATTTTCTATCGCATACAAACAAACAAGCCAAGAACTATCTACTAGATTGTAGCAACGAGTCGATGGAATAACTCACCCTCGAAGATTCCAAAGTGTTTAACGAGAGCAGATTCTCGTGGGTGATGTAGTCGTACTCTTTCCGATCTCAAGATCGCGTAGACGATCCTTCCGGCGCCACGTTCCAGCAGCGCTCCCGCAGTCGGTCACACGTTCGGTACTCGACGAAGACCTTCCTCTCCCTTGTTCCAGCAGGCAGCGGAGGTTGTAGCACTCTCCTCGCGATTCCGGCAGCACAACGGCGTGGTACCGGAAGTAGAGGGGAAATCCCGCAGGGCTTCGCCTTAAGCCGGTGCGAGTATGGTGGAGCTTATGAGAGAGGCTATTAGTGGTCTAGTAATTAGACACACCAATTAGAGGGCTCTAAACCAATTAGAAGACTCTAAACCGCTGGCTAAAGCAATTAGAAGCTCTAAACCAAAACGGCTCTAAACCTGAAATTTAGAGGTGGAAACTTGTGTGTTCTAGGAGGGGAGCCCTGCCCCTCCTTTTATGGGAGGGGGGTCTTGGCGCGCCAGGGGAGGGAGGGAGTCCCTCCCCAACTCGGCCTTGGGCTGGGCGCCGGCCTGGAGGAGTCCAACTCCTCCTCCAAGTTGGTTCCAACTCCTCTTGCTTGTTTCCCACAGTTTCTTGTTTTAGACGTTTGACTTTCAAACTGGACATTTGACTTTTCTGTTTTAGGATTCAATTTAATCCTTTATTTGGGACAGCAAGAACACTTAGTACATGATGCAATCATTCCAATATATAATGACACATTCATGTACCCCTCCCCCCCCCGGAGTGCCGGACAATCCGGAACCTTCTAGAATATCCCCGATGAAAACACCGGAATCATTCCCGAACTCCGAAACGGGACTTTCCTTATATGAATCTTATTCTCCGGACCATTCCGGATCACCTCGTGATATCCCGGATCCCATCCGAGACTCCGAACAACATTCGGTCTCTTTCTCATAATACCATAACTACTCAAAACAACGTCGAATCCTTAAGTGTGTCTCCCTACGGTTCGTGAATTATGCGGACATGATCGAGACACTTCTCCAAACAATAACCAATAGAGGAATCTGGAAATTCATATGGCTCCCACATATTTCTACGATTACTTTGCGATCGAATGAACCACTTACATACGATACCAATTTCCCTTTGTCTCACGATAGTTTACTTATCCGAGGTTATGATCGTCGGTATCTCTGCATACCTAGTTCAACCTCGTTACTGATAAGTACTCTTTTCTCGTTCCCGTGATATGTGATCCCTTGTGAGCCAGTCACATGCTTGCAAGCTAATTGGATGACATTCCACCGAGAGGGCCCAGAGTATATCTATCCGTCATATGGATGGACAAATCCCACTCTTGATCCATGTGTTTCAACCAATACTTTCCGAACACTCAATGCCACCTTTATAGCCACCCTGTTACGGTGTGGTGTTTGATGACATCAAAACATCCATCCGGTAAAGGTGATATGCATGATCTCATGGTCGAAGGAATTAGGTTACTATGTATCAGAAAGCATATAGCAATTGAACTATTGAAATGACTTGATCTTTATGCTACGCTTATCTATAGGAGTATGTCCATCACATCATTCTCCTAATGATATGATCCTGTTGTTAATAACATCTCTATGTTCATGATCAGGAAACCATGATCATATATTAACCAACAAGCTAGTTTAACAAGAGGCTTTACTAGGGACTCTTATTTCAGTTTACAAATCACACAAGTATTAATGTTTCCGGTTAATACAATTATAGCATGGTATGTAAACATTTATCATAAGTGTGAAGACATGATAATAAACACTTTATTATTGCCTCTTGGGCATATCTCCAACAGTCTCCCACTTGCACTAGAGTCAATAATCTAGTTTCAAACCTTCGTGTATTCAACACCTATGGCTTTCCGGTGTTGTATGTACACGATTGCTAGTGGTCAACTGATCTCCGGATCTGACACTTCCAGGTCCGTGTGTAATTGCATGTCTTTGCGTCTCTACGCATCACTCATTCTCTAATGAGATGGCTTTGTACAAATTTGGTCTTTCGGTGTGACCTTTGGCTCTTTGGGGTTAAAACATGTTGATAATATTGTCGCACAATATATCTTCATAGTATTATCCCACTGTGAACTACACCTAGTTTGATAACAAACTTCTTGACACAAATACCCTCTTTTGCTGCTATAATAGCAGTCATATACTTAGCCTTTTGTTGTAGTATCTGTCACAATGTCTTAACTTTGGAAATCATCCAAATCCATTATGGAACTCACTTTCCATTATATTGTGCCACCCTTAGTTTAGATTGAGATAAACTTAATATGTACTTTGTGACAAAGCTAGTATCAATGTAGTACTTTTACAATGAACTAACCATCTATTTGTCACTTCTACAAATAATATACTCTTAGTTCTTCCAAAAGATCATAAGAATATCCTTACTATTGTCCAATGATCATCTTACGAATCATTCTGGTATATGCTCACAACATTTAGAGCATAGGACATATCTGGATTTGTACATATCACAGTATGATTGATATAAATACTCTTTGTGATTTCATACATCAAGTATCAATCTATACTTGATTATTTTTTTCACTTTACCAAATGTCAATACACTTGAATATATCATCAACATTTGAACTCATTCAATCTTTTCTGTGCGACAAGAACCTCTCTTGTAGTTTCTATATTGAACTCATTCAATATCTTGTCTATGTACTTCTGGCACAACCATATTAGCGTCTATTGATGCCAAATATCTGGGTTTTGCCTAAGTCTTTCATCGGGATGAAATTCTTAATATGTGTTAATAAAAGATACATATTTTCTAATCAACAATATGTCTTCCACATGATGTATTAGAAATATGTCTTAGCGCTCCCACTTAATTTCTTGCAAATGCAAGCATCTTCATTGTCTCTAATGAACTTTTAAACTCCTTTAACAGTTTCATCATAGTGAAGATTCCAACTCCGCGATGCTCACTTTAACCATTGAAGTTTGCATATGCTTTTAGCATCCTTTGAATTAACAAAACCCTATGGACCGTGTTATGCACATGTCCTAGGTAACGATTCTATTAGAAGAACTTGTTTTGTTTATTCAACTACCATATAATAAAATTATATGTAGTGGTTGCTACACTAATCCGTCTAGACTAAATATCGCTATGAAAGATCAGATCTTGTCATAGTCAACCTTTGAACATTGTTGTGAACTCTTTCCCAATATGTCGATTATAGATGTGAAACATCCATGTCTATTTCTTTGTAGATCCAGACACAACTGTAACGTCTTACACCTTTCTCGAGGGTCCTTCAAGTTCAAAACTTGATTTCTCGTGTATGAAACTATCACGGATTTTATGGCTTCAAGCCATTTGACGGAGTCAGGGCCCATCATCGCTTCTTTGCATGTAGTCGGTTCATTATTCTCAAATAATGATTCAACCCTCAAATCTTGGTATTTGATTGTTTACCCGATCTACTTGTTTCAATAAGAACTTAGATCTCCGTGACCACAACCATTGAGGCACGTGAGCCATGAGCATAGTTTGCTAACTCCGGAACACTTTTCGGCGCTGCGCAACTTTGCACATATATCTAAGGTTCTTTTAACCTTATCAAAGTTCTATTGTCCTCCCACTTAACTTTTCACGAAAAATTCCTTCCAAAAGAAATTTGACGTTCTAAGCGACAAACACTTTTGTCTCTGGTGTTATGGAGGAATACTTAACAGTTATTCGAAATAACATACAAAGACAGGTTCATCCGGCTTTGGTTGCGAACATCTTTCTTATGCAAAGCATACCAATGTTTTAAGAAAGGACAACTTGGGTTTTATCCCAAACCATAACCTTATATGGTGTCATTTCAACGGATTATGATGAAGCTCTTTTCAGTGGAAAAACGGTAATCTCTAAAGCTTTTAATCTTTAAAATATAATGGCAGTTTTATGAAATTACACCTTCGATCTTACCATGTCAAACAAGGTTTTAATTACATATCTCGAACGCTCCATACTCTTATGGTGTTTCGGGAAAATGCAAATCCACGGAACGATTCCTTAAATCTTAGGTATTATGCTAAATTCTGTAACTCAAATATCTTCCTTTATGATCTTATCATAAACTATTTATATTCTTGTTACAATGATTTTGCACTTCATCTTGAAAGTCCTTGAACTTTTCAAATGTTTCACACTTCATCCTTATTAAGTAAATATTCATATATTCACTCAAATTTTCGGAGAAAGCATATGAAGTTGAAATCCATCGCTCTTGACTACACATAATGGACTTCGTACAACAATATGTACAAGTTCCAATAAGCTAGTCTATCGTTCCCTTTTTGCCTATGAACGAGGTTTTAATTATCTCTAGGAAAGTTTCACAAGCGTCATCTGATCAAAAATCAAAAGACTCCAAAATTCCATCCATATGGATTTTCTTCATGTTTTCTTTCCAATATAATTTAAACGGCGATGTCACTTCCTAAGTGATCTTTCAATCAATTTGTCTTTCGACATCTTTAGCACTGGTTTTATGGATGTGATTTCTCCAACGAGATTTGTGAATCATCCATCTTTTATGGATTACGGCAATTATTTGAACAACTCTTTTGTTCTCATAATACCTGATAAAACAAATCTTGAAGGCAAGCTTTGATGTTTAACGAGCAACACAATAACCCTTTATTTTGTTCTCGATGAACATCATCACATATTCTTTTGCTAGTTATTTAGGCCATTGTAGTTCATGAATTTTGTTGTTTCGTATGACGATTCACACCAACAAACTCAGTATCAAAATACTTAAGAACCACATTGTTTAATAAGCAAAGAATATAGCCATAACATGTATATCATCTATATACTTAAACTGAACGATTCTAGTCTTTTCTTTTCTGCCATATATTTATGAGATTTTCTTTCAGTATCTCCTTTTGAAAGAATCTATCAACATCAACAGTGGAGTCATACATATGACACATAATCCAAAGCGTGTATAGTTAAATACCAATGTCTTTGGACTTGCACTTTGAAGTAGATCACCATCATCAAATGTTTGGTGTTCTTTCAAATTCCTTTCTTTAGTAATCTCTTAGTGTAGTAAACATTTTACCTACATCAAATATTCACCCTCATCATGGATTTATCCATGATCAAGCTACTTTTAGCTTATAACGGTGAATCATGAGTATAATGTTGCTCTCCAAATCCTTTTGGACGATTAGGACAACTAGTGTCTCCAACCTTTTGCAAATTCTCATCAAATATGAGAACATGACTTTTGCCATATTATACTCTGTCATGTTGTAACCAAAACTTCGTTTCAGATATCACAATATCTTCCACACATCATGGTTTCTGAAACAACTCTTTCAGATCCTAGATAACCTTGATATTAAGAGAATCCTTTGAATATCAAGAATCATGGAGACAAACATGATACTTATATACTAACATTGGAATTGTTACTCTTGTTTTAATACCAATTATTAAACTTCATGGAGTAACCGGAACTTACTGAAAGTTTGCAATAGGACTTTTAAACTTTAGATTAACACTTCAAAACAATACGATACCAGTTCGTAAAGTAACTAACCAGAATTCTATAGTTCTATTATCTCAATTATAACTAAGCGCAAGGTGGTAAACGGATGCCAATGACTACAACAACTATGCAGATTCACTTTGATTTAGTTTATGATAAATTGAGTTCTAATTAATTAATGAAATTAAACTAGGTGAACTCCCACTCAAAACAACATCCCTCACATTGTTTTAGTGATCACATGAACCAAATCCACTACATCAACACCGATCATCACGAGAGTTGATATAGTTTCAATGGCGAACAATCGACATGTTCATCATATCTACTATATGATTCATGCTTTACCTTTCGGTGATCCGTGTTCCTGAGGCCATGTCTGTACATGCTAGGCTCGTCAAGATCAAACCTTAGCTACCGCATAAGCAAATCTGGCTTGCTTACGTTGTATTCACCCGCGGAATCAAAGACACCCGATCATCACGTGGTGCTTTGAAGCAGCAAGCTTTGGCAACGGTGCATACTAAGGGTGAACACTTTAGAACTTGAAATTTATGTGCATGAGGGATCATCTTATAATGCTACCGTCGTCCACTAAGCAATACAAGATGCATAAAGGATTAACATCACATGCAATTCATAATATGTGATATGATATGGCCTTTCTTCTTTGTGCTTCCGATCTCCATCTTCAAGCACGAACATGATCTCCATCATCACCGGCATAGCATCAAGGTCAATGACGCTTCTTCATGGTTGTCGTCCACCAGCTTCAACTATTACAACTATTTTGAATAGACACGCAGGTCTTAACAGAAATTAAAGACAACCATATGGCTCCTGCCGGTTGCCAACTTACAATAAGGAACATTGCATACATCAAATATAATCACAATCATGGCCATATCACATCACTGCACACCCCTGCAAAACAAAGTTAGACGCCTCTACTTTCTTTGCATATTTTACGTGGTTTGGGGCTTTCAATAAGTGTCGTTCTAACTTACGAACAAGAACCACAACATTGATACTAGCATTGTTGATTACCCGTTGTAAATTGGATCTTAACTATGCTAGGAGAAACAGGCACCCGCAAAGCCACTTATGCAATACCAATTAGAAGACTCTAAACCGCTGGCTAAAGCAATTAGAAGCTCTAAACCAAAACGGCTCTAAACCTAAAATTTAGAGGTGGAAACTTGTGTGTTCTAGGAGGGGAGCCCTGCCCCTCCTTTTATGGGAGGGGGGTCTTGGCGCGCCAGGGGAGGGAGGGAGTCCCTCCCCAACTCGGCCTTGGGCTGGGCGCCGGCCTGGAGGAGTCCAACTCCTCCTCCAAGTTTGTTCCAACTCCTCTTGCTTGTTTCCCACAGTTTCTTGTTTTAGCCGTTTGACTTTCAAACTGGACATTTGACTTTTCTGTTTTAGGATTCAATTTAATCCTTTATTTGGGACAGCAAGAACACTTAGTACATGATGCAATCATTCCAATATATAATGACACATTCATGTACCCCTCCCCCCCGGAGTGCCGGACAATCCGGAACCTTCTAGAATATCCCCGATGAAAACACCGGAATCATTCCCGAACTCCGAAACGGGACTTTCCTTATATGAATCTTATTCTCCGGACCATTCCGGATCACCTCGTGATATCTCGGATCCCATCCGAGACTCCGAACAACATTCGGTCTCTTTCTCATAACACCATAACTACTCAAAACAACGTCGAATCCTTAAGTGTGTCTCCCTACGGTTCGTGAATTATGCGGACATGATCGAGACACTTCTCCGAACAATAACCAATAGAGGAATCTGGAAATTCATATGGCTCCCACATATTTCTACGATTACTTTGCGATCGAATGAACCACTTACATACGATACCAATTTCCCTTTGTCTCACGATAGTTTACTTATCCGAGGTTATGATCGTCGGTATCTCTGCATACCTAGTTCAACCTCGTTACTGATAAGTACTCTTTTCTCGTTCCCGTGATATGTGATCCCTTGTGAGCCAGTCACATGCTTGCAAGCTAATTGGATGACATTCCACCGAGAGGGCCCAGAGTATATCTATCCGTCATATGGATGGACAAATCCCACTCTTGATCCATGTGTTTCAACCAATACTTTCCGAACACTCAATGCCACCTTTATAGCCACCCTGTTACGGTGTGGTGTTTGATGACATCAAAACATCCATCCGGTAAAGGTGATATGCATGATCTCATGGTCGAAGGAATTAGGTTACTATGTATCAGAAAGCATATAGCAATTGAACTATTGAAATGACTTGATCTTTATGCTACGCTTATCTATAGGAGTATGTCCATCACATCATTCTCCTAATGATATGATCCTGTTGTTAATAACATCTCTATGTTCATGATCAGGAAACCATGATCATATATTAACCAACAAGCTAGTTTAACAAGAGGCTTTACTAGGGACTCTTATTTCAGTTTACAAATCACACAAGTATTAATGTTTCCGGTTAATACAATTATAGCATGGTATGTAAACATTTATCATAAGTGTGAAGACATGATAATAACCACTTTATTATTGCCTCTTGAGCATATCTCCAACAGCATATTGTGTTATTACTTGTTCATGTGCTATCTGTTTCTAGTCATCCTTTTGAACTTTGCATGTGTCCTATGCATTATATTGCTACTCTATGAGGGACAAGCTGATTGCCACTATGCTATGTTTTCTACATGTGAAACAAACAAACATTTTTCAATGCATATTATTCATGATCTTTGTTTGTAGCTTGCCATGTTGCATGC
The DNA here is from genome assembly GCA_916181665.1 of Avena sativa. Lineage (NCBI taxonomy): Eukaryota > Viridiplantae > Streptophyta > Magnoliopsida > Poales > Poaceae > Avena > Avena sativa. The sequence continues at coordinate 232,205,009 of OV702282.1, read as the reverse complement.
ATAATTACTATGTCCTATTGTTAGAACTCCATCTTTCATGCACATGTTTAGATTTCTTTGATCCCAGATTTCAATGCTTGCAAATGGTTGGACTTTATTGTGAGGGTGCATGTAACCTCAAAAATTATTCTTTTTATCACTTACCTACTCGAGGACGAGCAGGAGTTAAGCTTGGGGATGCTGATAAGTTGGAAACATATCTATAATTTTTTATGCTCCATGCTTGTTTTGTATCTACTTTGCTTTACTTGTCTACACTTTGAGGTGATTTTTACATGTTTTTTGGTACTAACTTATTAACAAGTTGCAACAGTGTTAGATGCCTGTTTTCTGCTGTTTTTGGTTTCAGAAAAGTTAGTAAAGAAATATTCTCGGAATTGAACGGGACGAATGACAAAGTCAATAACTTTCCGTGGGGAACAAGAAGTCCAGAGGAGAGCCCGAGGGGCCGACCAGAGGGTCCAGAAACCCCAGGCACGGGTGGGCCCTAGCCCGCGCCTGGCTAGGGTTTGGCCGCCCTGGCAGCCGCATCGGTCCCCCCCTTCGCCTGTAAGAAGCCCCCGATGCAGAAACTCTCAGGACCCGATCAGAAATCCACGAAACCGTCTGTAGCCACCGCCACCATTGTCCCTAGATCGGCGAGGGGGGGATCTGAAGCTCTTCCCGGTACCCTTCCGGAGGGGAGATCATCCCGGAGGCCTTCTCTCCGGTATGATTTGTGAGTAGTTCCACCTTGTACTATGGGTCCATGTAGTAGCTAGATGGTTGTATCTCCTCCTTTGTGCTTTCATGTATAGATCTTGTGAGCTCCGTTCATAATCAAGATCTAATCTATTTGTAATCATGCATGTTGTGTTTGCGGGGATCCAATGGATATTGAGATTATTATGTTAGTTTGATTAATGGTTCTATCTTTATGATTCTATCATGTCTGTGTTGTTTGTGATCTTGCATGCTCTCTGTTGTTAGTGGTTATCTTGGCCAAGTAGTTGCTAGTGACTCCAAGAGGGAGTATTTATGCTCGATAGTGGGTTCATGCCTCTAGTTTCCAAGGAAAGTGACAATAATCTCTTCGGTTGTAGATGCGCTATTGCTACTAGGGAGAAAACAACGGTCTCTTGATCATGGAACATGTGGACTGTTTACCTTACACACTTTGCTTAAAGCAGTTGTATGTTGCTTGCAACTTAATACTGGAGGGGGTTCGGATGATAACTTGAAGGTTCATAGATGTAGTTGGATTACGATCTATGTATAATGTTGTATTTCCCAATCAACCTCATAGGATCTTTCTGGCTAGTAATTGTATTGTTATGCCTTGCTCAGTTCATGTCAATTGCCCCGCTGTAATTTCTGGCTTCCAACACCTGTGTGACGTTTCCTTCCCCCTTCTGGTTCGATAACCTCGGTTTCTACTGAGAGAAATCTTGCTGTTGTACTCTTCATACTTGCTCTTGGAGTTTCCAACGAAGCATTCTTCCTCCCTGTTGAGTGTAGCATCATATACCCAAACCCCCTGATCTTTGGGACAACAAATAATATTCCATCGTATTAATCTGTATTTCTTCTTATGTTCATTACTTTTCTAAAAAAAAGCGTGAACAATAGAAGTCCAAACTTTTTCTCACACCCTTTGGTATTTCCATAAAGGACAACATGAACATTGCCATACTTGTTAAAACTGAGTTTATTAAAATTAGTCTGTCCCCATAGGATAAGAGCTTGCCTTGCCAACAGCCTAGTTCCCTTCAAAACAATATTCAACTGGGTTCCATTCGGAGTTTCTAACTTTCGTGTGATGTATAGGCACCCCAAGGTACCTAAACGGTAAAGAACCCGATTCACATCCAAAAATTTCCTTATACATCTGTTCTTGATCCGCTTCTTGTCCAAAGCAGTAGATCCCGCTTTTGTGGAAGTTAATCCCGATAGCTGTTCGAAGAAACATAGAATCAGTTTCATATTTATGGCTTTTTGAAGATCATGTTCCATGAACAAGATCATATCATCAATGTATTGTAAGATGGACACTCCCCCTCAACTAATTATGGTATTAAACCATAAACCTGACCATTCTCTTTTGCTCTAGCAATCAGGATGGCCAACATATCCGTGACAATGTTGAATAGAATAGGAGATAAAAGATCTCCTTGTCTAAGTCATGTCTGTATCTGAAAGTAATGTCCTATGTCATCATTGACACAAATGCCTACACTTCCATTTCATACGAATTTATCAATCCAGTCACACCATAATGGATCAAAACCCTTCATACGAAGAACTTGCTGCAAGAAAGGTCATTTAACTTTATCATATGCCTTCTCAAAATCTATTTAAATAACATCCCGTCCATTTTCTTCCTATGGATATCATGAATGATCTCATGTAGAACTACCACACCTTCTAGGATATGTCTTCCATGCATAAAGGTTGTTTGTGTGGGTTTAATAATTTTGTGAGCAATCACAGAGATACGATTAGTTGTCACCTCTGTGAAGATTTTGAAACTAACATTGAGAATACAAATCGATATATATTGTTGTATTTGAACTGCATTCTCCTTTTTGGGAAGTAAGGTAACAACCCCAAAATTTAGTTTAAACATGGGTAATTTCGCAACATGCAACTGTGCAAATAGCACCATCAAATCCTACTTAATAAGCTCCCAAATTTTTTGCTAGAATTCTGCAGGGAATCCATCAGGTCCAGATGCCTTGTTATGCTCCATTGAATATATGGCATCAAACACTTCTTGTTCAAAAATTTCAGATGTTATAATATCGTTTTCCACACTAGAAACATGCGACATGTCAAAATTCATTTCCTCCATAAGTGTGAAACTACTAGGCATCGGCTCTCCGAATAATTTCTTATAGTATTCTGAAATATATGTTTTCAGATTATATTCCGCCACAATAGTCCCTTCTTCTTGTTCTAACTTGAAGATCTTCTTCTTCCTATGTTTATCGTTAGCTATGAGGTGAAAATACTTAGTGTTGTTCCCACCCTCCTATAGGTGTTTGACTTTTGCGCGTTGAGCCCACTTGGACTCCTCATCACGTCGAAGTTGTGTCACCTGTTCATTTGCACTTCTCAACACCTTTCTCTCTGCTTCATAAAGTGGTGTGTTCTCCACTTTTATGTCTAAATCATCAATGATGGATAAAAGCCTTTCCTTTTCTTTCTTGTAATTTTCACTTTGTTTTTTGGCCCATGCACAAAGGAATCGCTGCAAATGTCTTATTTTATGTTGCCATCGTTCAATGGGTGTGTCACTACGTGTCACCGATGCCCACTCGGTGGCTACCATATTAAAAAAACCTTCTTGTCTTAACCATGAGAGTTTGAATGAGAATCTCGGGTTGTTTCCCAAGTGAGCTTTCTTCCCTGAGTCAATCAAGAGAGGTGTATGATCCGAGCCCGACCTCGTAAGAGCTCTCACAGTCATAAGAGGGAATTTTTGTTCCCATTCCACAGTAGAGAGAATTCGATCAAGTTTTTCATATCTGGGCATTTCTTTACGATTCTCCCAAGTAGATTGTCTACCCGAAAGAGCAATCTCTCGTAGGTTTAGACTTTCAATCATCGCATTAAAAACGAAGGACCACCTCGTCTTAAAATTATCATTGTTCTTATCTTCTCTTTTCCTTAAGATATTAAAATGACCGCCCACAAGCAGAGGGAGTGTCCCGTTTTCACAAACTCGCACCAACTCTGCAAGAAACTCATGTTTGAGGTTTTCTTGAGCAACTACTTGTTTTTTCTCTCGGTTGGGCATTCTTGTGCTAGTGCCCCAGCTATGTTTTTTTTCCTTTTTTATCTTTTCCTTTGGACCGCACTTGGTTGAGAATGTTGTTTGGACGTGGTTATTTTATTTATAAAGCGAGACGAAATCATGTTTCAAATAGAAGCTGATTGAACGGAGGGAGTATAACATTTTTCTTAAGTAATTTTGTAGTTCCATAACAATAATAGTAGTGCTACAATAAATAACAGTGATCAACACATCCACCACAAATTGTATGCTAAGTAAATTATCATGTGTGTGAAAAGATAAAGTTTTTATATACATCTTGTGTTGAATCTTTATCCATATTGTTTAGATCAACGCCGTAATTTTGGGCTATATTTTAAGGAAAATAAGACTATGTCTGATCCGTCAACTTTGGAATAATGACATATCCACCTTGAGCAGGCATGGGATCCTTATTAATCTAAGTTATGTGTCAAATTGATCAGCATGCTACAACACACTACAAGGGAGGGAAGGGGAGGGTTCTGCAAATAATAAATTGTCCTGGAAATAAAGGGTGTCACTGGATCGCGTCTAATGGCTACGGTTATCATGTCCTCGTTAGTATTTAATTGTGTGTGATGTATTTGACAGTTTGCTAGTTCAAAGTAAATTTGTTTCAACCAAATGACATTTTTTATCAATAAGGACTACTAGTACAATTATCAAATGAAATACCAGACCCGATTTGCTAGTGTCTTACTTATGGTGTTTGTTGTCCACAGAGTCAAACGTGCTCGTACCAAAGGCAGAGAGGCCAATAGGTATTGACGTCCAACTCCGGGAACCCTATCCACCTTGTGAAGGAAGAAGACACTCAGTCTTTATCTATTTGACCGACCACAATCAACAGACAGCAGGACACAGCAGGACGGCCGTTTCACAAGAAAGGCCATGTCATGTTCATGATCCTTGGTCCTGCATAGGAAAAGGAGACGAGGAGTCACAGTGGTGCAGCGGAGCGGGAGGAGGAAGAGATATGCTCAAGTTACTTAAGCAGTTCTACTTGAAGGATCCCATGTTCAATAACAGTTGTCCCCGAGTCATGCGGTAGTCAAGTCCATCGCACCAAAACGAACAATGATCTGCTAGCACACACCAATCTTGCTTTCCTAATGCCTCCTATTCTCAGCTATGGATGGACGTATGTCTGTGTATGTTTTTCTTTCGAAAATGATTCAAACCGGATGAAAATTGTACTAGTTGTATGTATGTATTTACGTATGTATCTAGCCTTACTATAAGTCGGTGGCCATTTGGAACTTTATCTATTTTTCATATGGGTGGAGAAGGTGCTATAAATAGAAGCAGAGGCTTGGAGTTATGCATGGTACAAACGGAGAGCGATATGGTTCGATGCTCAATAGAATATAAAGAGGTGTACACCTTTCGTTGGTACAAGCAGCCAATTTGATGTACTACTTGTTTGTGCAGAAGGGCCTCACAGCCACAACCACTTGTGATATATATACATGAATAAAGCATGTGGTGCATTATAAAATAACATCCCCCATTGAGTTGAGTGTCTAATTCGCTAGATGGTTCATTTATTGACCAAGCTGGGTTAAACGTTTTGAATTGTAAAAGATGAAGTGAGTTTACTTTTAAGAAAGATATTTTTCTGTCCACAATTCAATCACTGTTCCAATTTTTTATTTAAGATTCTCAGAACCACATGGCACAAATTTACTGTTTTTGTATTGAATTTTAAAGGAACACAAAAGGCCCCAAAACAAACATGTGTAACTTTTATAGAAGTATTTATCTCATGTAGAGATCGAATAAGTTGGAATCGCAGAGTTATATACCAAATAAAAGTTCTAGAATAAATTAGAAAATGTGTCATATGTCATATCTAGTTTGGTGCCGCATGCATTATACAGCCCCACCACCAGGCAATGGACCCAGAGGTAGCTACACAATCTCATGGTTGTGTTTTGTCAATTATAGGTGGGTGGATCGGTTTAATCGCAAAATCTTTTGTTTTTTTATTGAATTTTCAACCATGTTTTTATTTTTTCTAGTTACTCCCTTGGTGTATGTTTAGTATATATAGATACAAGTGCTCATAATTATGGAGCATAACCCAAAGGGTTCATTGCTAGAGATTTTTACTTTCCTTTGAATACTATTTCTATGCTTAGTAGTACAAAGGTGCTTTGAAACCCCCTCTCAGGATTGGTGCAAGTTAAACACTGATGGATCCTTTGGAGCTATAGGCGATGCTGGCGCAGGTATGGTTGTTAGAGATCACAATGGGGACATCCTGCTGTCATCTTGCCGACAATTATTCTCCTATCGTGATGATCTACAATATGAACTTTGTGAAGTCCGGGAAGGTTTGTCCTTGGCCCTTCATTGGTGCAATCAACCTATTCTAGTGGAAACTGATTGTTTGGAGATAATTAAGTTGGTTAGCAGTACTAAAGTGGATAGATCTGTGTACACAACGAAAATTTAGAAGATCAAGTCATTAGTTAAGATTAGGCAAACTTGTATTACTCATGTGAAGAGGTGTCAGAATGTCAGCAGCCATTTCATGGAAAACTATGCTAGGAATAATTCCCGTATGACGGTTTTGTTAGCCTCTGGTCCTAAGGGTTTAGTGGAAACTTGTCAAATTCTTTGTAATTCCAGATAATTTCGAGTAATATAAGTCATTTCATAAAAAAATACTGTTTCTGTCTCTCAATTTACTCTCTAGGTTCACCATCGAAATTTGATATACACGCCGAACACACGCGTCTTCCAAAACATCAACCTTGAAAACTTGAAAATCATTTGCTAGAGAATTCCATTTTTTTATTTGGACGAGTATCATCGTATGTACATTAAGGATTTTCTTTGTACTACTTCATTGCCATGTTTGCCGTGGACATATAAAATCCAGTGCTTCTTGTCCATAGAGTCAAACATGTTCCAATGTTGTTTTCTTACATCGGTTCAATGCTCTTAATCCAGCTTTAAGATTCTGGTTAACATGTGTTATTTTTATGATGATTTTTTAATAATATGTTGGCTGCTAGAGATTCACTAGTGGAAAAAGGGCCATCCGTTCGCGACCCCTCAGAGCATTAGTCCCGGTTGCGCCATCAACCGGGACTAATGCTGGCACGCGTCCCGGTTGGAGCGGGCACGGGGCCAGGGGCATGCGTCCCGGTTGGTAAGGAGGAATACGTCCCGGTTGGAGCCACCAACCGGGACTAAAGGTTTGGCCACAGCCACGTGGCGTGGCACGCACCTTTAGTCCCGGTTGCTGGCTCCAACCGGGACTAAAGACCCACTGCCCTCTATAAATGCAACGCCGCAACCCCCTCTGCCTTCACTCTGTTTTTTCGAATGGTGGAAGGTGTGAGGGGGTGTGCTAGTTTTTTCTCATGCATGCATTGAAGGTGTTTGATGAAATGTTTGAGTGAATAATCCCGTTGAATTTCTCATAGAACAAAAATATAGAAGGTGTCCGAGACGCACTTGAGCTTTCTCCTCTTTATTTCCCTCGATCGAGGTTAGCAATCTCATCTTTTCTAGGTCATTGATACAATTCATGTGTCGGTGTGAATTGGTTATTTCACTATTTATGATGTCCTGTTTTTTGATAAACTTACTTATATGATGCAGATGAACGGTCGGGAATGGATGTACGGTGACCGGCGCGTAGCCGGGTATATCAAAGGCGTGGATAAATTTATCGATGTGGCTACGACAAACAAAGAGAATGGATTTATACGTTGTCCATGTGTTCAATGTCGGAACAACAAGGAGTACTCTTCCTCGAAAATCATTCGCGGCCACCTGATTATGAAAGGTTTCATGCCCAACTATAATTGCTGGACCAAGCACGGGGAAAGAGGGGTTATGATGGAAGATGGTGAAGAAGAATATGATGATAAAAACTATCATCATATGTTTCCTGAATACAATGATACTGCAATGGAAGACAATGGAGAGGAAAGAGGTGAAGAACGGGCATCAGATGAGCCGGCTGATGAACTTGGTAGGATCATTTCTGATGCAAAGCGAGACTGTGAAACAGAAAATGAGAAGTTGAAGTTAGAGGGCATGTTAGAAGATCACAAGAAATTGTTGTACCCAAATTGTGAAGATGGCAGCACAAAGCTCGGTACCACACTGGAATTGTTGCGATGGAAGGCAGAGTGTGGTCTAACTGACTCCTCATTTGAAAAGATGCTAAAAATAATGAAGTCGAAGTTTCCAAAACATAACGAACTTCCCGAGAGTACCTACGAAGCAAAGAAGACTCTCTGTCCTCTGGGATTAGATGTGCAAAAGATACATGCATGCAGTAATGACTGCATCCTCTACCGCGGTAAGGAGTATGAGAATTTAGATAAATGCCCGGTATGCAATGCGTTGCGGTATAAGATCAGACGAGATGACCCTGGTGATGTTGAGGGAGAGCCCCTCCGGAAGAGGGTTCCTGCTAAGGTTATGTGGTATGCTCCTATAATACCAAGGTTGAAACGCATGTTCAGAAACAAAGAGCATGCCAGGTTGTTGCGATGGCACAAAGAAGACCGTAAGAAAGACGGGAAGTTGAGACACCCTGCTGATGGGTCACAATGGAGAAAAATCGAGAGAGACTTCCCAGACTTTGCAGGTGACGCAAGGAACTTATGGTTTGGTCTAAGTACGGATGACATGAATCCTTTTGGGGAGCAGAGCTGCAGTCACAGCACCTGGCCCGTGACTCTATGTATCTAAAACCTGCCTCCTTGGTTGTGCATGAAGCGTAAGTTCATTATGATGTCAGTGCTCATCCAAGGCCCGAAGCAACCGGGCAACGACATTGATGTGTACCTTAGGCCATTAGTTGAAGAACTCTTACAGTTGTGGGGCAAACCAGGTGTGCGTGCGTGGGATGAGAACAAACAGGAGCCATTTGATCTATGAGGGTTGTTATTCGTAACCATCAATGATTGGCCTGCTCTTAGTAACCTTTCAGGACAGACAAACAAGGGATATAAGGCATGCACACACTGTTTAGATAAGACTGAAGGTACATATTTGCATAAATGCAAGAAGGTTGTGTACCTGGCGAATCGACGATTTCTTCCGACCAATCATCCCGTAAAAAAGAAAGGCAAGCATTTCAAAGGTGAGGCAGATCACCGGAAGAAGCCTGAACTCCCTGCTGGTGATGATGTATTTGGTATGGTCAAGGACAAAGAAGTAATCTTTGGAAAGGGTCCCGGCGTGTTGGAGATATGCCCTAGAGGCAATAATAAATGTAGTTATTATTATATCTTTGTGTTTATGATAAATGTTTACATTCATGCTATAATAGTATTAACAAGGAAACATTGATACTTGTGTGATTTGTAAACTTAATTTGAAGTCCCTAGTAAAGCCTCTATATAATACTAGCTTGTTGGTTAATAGATGATTGTGGTTTCCATATCATGAACATTGAGATGTTATTAACAACAAGATCATATCGTTAGGAGAATGATATGGTGGACATACTCCTATAGATAAGCGTAGCATAAATATCAAGTCATTTTAATAGTTCAATTGCTATATGCTTTCTGATACATAGTAATCTAAATTCCTTCGACCATGAGATCATGCATATCACCTTTACCGGATGGATGCTTTGATGACATCAAACACCACACCGTAACTGGGTGGCTATAAAGGTGGCATTGAGTGTTCGGAAAGTATTGGTTGAAACACATGGATCAAGAGTGGGATTTGTCCATCCATATGACGGATAGATATACTCTGGGCCCTCTCGGTGAAATGTCATCCAATTAGCTTGCAAGCATGTGACTGGCTCACAAGGGATCACATATCACGGGAACGAGAAAAGAGTACTTATCGGTAACGAGGTTGAACTAGGTATGCAGAGATACCGACGATCATAACCTCGGATAAGTAAACTATCGTGAGACAAAGGGAAATTGATATCGTATGTAAGTGGTTCATTCGATCGCAAAGTAATTGTAGAAATATGTGGGAGCCATATGAATTTCCAGATTCCTCTATTGGTTATTGTTCGGAGAAGTGTCTCGATCATGTCCGCATAATTCACGAACCGTAGGGAGACACACTTAAGGATTCGACGTTGTTTGAGTAGTTATGGAATGATGATAAAGAGTCCGAATGTTGTTCGGAGTCTCGAATGGGATTTGGTATATCACGAGGAAATCCGGAATGGTCCGGAGAATAAGATTCATATAAGGAAAGTCCTGTTTCGGAGTTGGGGAATGGTTCCGGTGTTTTCATCAGGAATGTTCTAGAAGGTTCCGGAATGTCCGGCACTCCGGGGGGGAAGGGTACATGAATGTGTTATATCAAGTTGGTATGATTGCATCATGTACTCGGTGTCATCGCTGTTCAAAATAGAGGGTTTATTCAAATCCTAGTTTGAAAAGTCAAACGGCTAGTTTGAAAGTCAAACGACAGTTTTTGGAAAGAGGAGGAGGAGTGGGAAACCGAGTTGGGGAGGAGTTCCCTCCTCCAACCGGCGGCGCACCACCCAAGCCGAGTTGGGGAGGGACTCCTCTCCCTCCGCTTGGCCGGCCGGCCCCTCCACCTATAAAAGGAGGGGCAGGGCTCCCTCCTAGACACACAACTTCCACGCCTCAAACCCTAGCAGCCGCTGCCCACCATAGCCGCCGCCGCCCCCTAGGGTTTCTCCCCTAGCCGCCGACTTGGGCAACCCCAAGCCCTAGCCACCGGCCCTAACACCTATTCCTCGGCGTGTCTAAACCCTAGATCGTCGGGGGATTCTCTCATACTCCACCATACTCGCTCCGACTTAAGGCGAAGCCCTGGGAGATCTCCCCTCTACTTCCGGTACCACGCCGTTGTGCTGTCGGAATCGCGAGGAGAGTGCTACAACCTCCGCTGCCTGCTGGAACAAGGGAGAGGAAGGTCTTCGTCGAGTACCGAACGTGTGACCGACTGCGGGAGCGCTGCCGGAACGCAGCGCCGGAAGGATCGTCTACGCGATCTTGAGATCGGGAAGAGTACGACTACATCATCCACGAGAATCCGCTCTCGTTAAACACTTTGGAATCTTCGAGGGTGAGTTATTCCATCGACTCGTTGCTACAATCTAGTAGATAGATCTTGGCTTGTTTGTTTGTATGCGGTAGAAATTTTTTGTTTTCCATGCTACGAAACCCTACAGTGGTATCAGAGCCGTGTCTATATGTAGATCTGTTGCACGAGTAGAACACAATGGTCATTGTGGGCGTTGATGCTTTTATTGTCGATTGCTTCTTGTGTACTTTGCATCTTGCGGTATGTTGGGATGAAGCGGCCCGGGCTAACCTTACATGACATCGTTCATGAGACTTGCTCCACGCTTGACATGCAACTTGTATTGCATAAGTGGCTCTGCGGGTGCCTGTTTCTCCTAGCATAGTTAAGATCCAATTTACAACGGGTGATTAACAATACTAGTATCAATGTTGTGGTTCTTGTTCGTAAGTTAGAACGACACTTATTGAAAGCCCCAAACCACGTAAAATATGCAAAGAAAGTAGAGGCGTCTAACTTTGTTTTGCAGGGGTGTGCTGTGATGTGATATGGCCATGATTGTGATTATATTTGATGTATGCAATGTTCCTTATTGTAAGTTGGCAACCGGCAGGAGCCATATGGTTGTCTTTAATTTATGTTAAGACCCGCGTGTCTATTCAAAGAAGTTGTAATAGTTGAAGCCGGTGGACGACAACCATGGAGAAGCGTCATTGACCTTGATGCAATGCCGGTGATGATGGAGATCATGTTCGTGCAAGAAGATGGAGATCGGAAGCACAAAGAAGAAAGGCCATATCATATCACATATTATGAATTGCATGTGATGTTAATCCTTTATGCATCTTGTATTGCTTAGTAGACGACGGTAGCATTATAAGATGATCCCTCATGCACATGAATTTCAAGTCATAAAGTGTTCACCCTTAGTTAGCACCGTTGCTAAAGCTTGTTATTTCGAAGCACCACGTGATGATCGGGTGTGTTAGATTCCGCAAGTGTATACAACGTGAGCAAGCCAGATTTGCTCATGCGGAAACTAAGGTTTGATCTTGACGAGCCTAGCATGTACAGACATGGTCTCGGAACACGGATCACCGAAAGGCAAAGCATGAATCATATAGTAGATATGATGAACATGTCGATTGTTCGCCATTGAAACTATATCAACTCTCGTGATGATCGGTGTTGATGTGGTGGATTTGGTTCGTGTGATCACTAAAACAATGTGAGGGATATTGTTTTGAGTGGGAGTTCACCTTGATTAATTTTATTATTAATTTGAACTCAATTTGTCATAAACTTAGTCTAAACTATTGCAAATATGTTGTAGATCAATGGCAGCCCCTACCATCAATTTTAATGCGTTCCTAGAGAAAGAAAAGTTGAAAAACAATGGAAGCAACTTCGCGGATTGGTTCCGCAATTTGAGGATTGTCCTCACAGCTGGTAATTTGACCTATGTGCTGGATGCACCGCTGGGTGACCCACCTGCAGCTGATGCTACCGATGAAGTAAAGAATGTTTACCTCGCTCGGAAGAATCGGTACTCCATAGTTCAATGTGCTATCTTGTATGGTTTAGAATCGGAGCTTCAGAAAAGGTTTGAGAATTCAGACCTATATGATATTGTCGAGGATCTCAAATTGATTTTGGAGACTCATGCGGCAATTGAAAGCTATGAGGCTTCTGAAAAGTTCTTTAACTGCAAGATGGAAGAGGGCAGCTCTGTCAGTGAGCATGTGCTTAAGATGTCTGGGCACGCAAACAAACTTCAAAGCTTGGGTATAGTGATTCCTAATGCTTTGGGGATTTACCGTGTCCTCCAATCACTACCACCAAGTTACAAGAACTTTGTGATGAACTACAACATGCAGAACATGAACAAGCAGTTGCCAGAACTGTTTGCCATGTTAAAGTCTGTAGAAGTGGAGATCAAGAAAGATCACCAGGTGTTGTTGGTCAATAAGACCACCAAATTCAAGAAAGGCAAGTCTAAGCAGAAGGGACACTTTAAGAAGGGTGGTAAGAAAGTTACCACGCCGACGAAGAAGACCAAGGCTGGACCTAAGCCTGATACTGAGTGCTTTTACTGCAAGGGAGAAGGTCACTAGAAGCGGAATTGCCCAAAGTACTTGGCGGATTTGAAGAACGGCAACATCAAGAAGAAAGGTATAACTGATATACATGTTATTGATGTGTATCTCACTAGTACTCGTAGTAGTGCCTGGGTATTTGATACTGGTTCGGTTGCTCATATTTGTAACTCGAAATAGGTGCTGCAGAATAAACGGAAGCTAGCGAAGAACGAGGTGACGATGCGCGTTGGAAACGGATCAAAGGTTGATGTGATCGCGGTCGGCACGCTACCCCTTCATCTACCATCGGGATTAGTTTTATACTTAAATAATTGTTATTTGGTGCCTGCGTTGAGCATGAACATTATATCAGGATCTTGTTTATTGCGAGACGGTTACTTGTTTAAATCCGAGAATAATGGTTGTTCGATTTACAAGAGTAATATGTTTTATGCACATGCACCTTTGATAGATGGTCTATTCTTGTTGAATCTCGATAGTGGAAATACACATATTAATAACATTGAGGCTAAACGTTTGAAATCGAGCGATAACTCGACCTATATGTGGCACTGTCGTCTTGGTCACATTGGAGTGAAGCGTATGAAGAAACTCCATTTCGATGGACTTCTTGAATCACTTGATTTCGAATCACTTGATAGATGCGAAGCATGTCTGATGGGTAAAATGACTAAGACTCCATTTTCTGGTATGATGGAGCGAGCTACGGACTTATTGGAAATCATACATACCGATGTGTGTGGTCCAATGAGTGTAGCATCGCGCGGTGGTTATCGTTATGTTCTTACCTTCACGGATGACTTGAGTAGATATGGGTATATCTATTTCATGAAACATAAGTCCGAAACTTTCGAGAAGTTTAAGGAATTTCAAAGTGAGGTAGAGAATCAACGTAACAAGAAGATTAAATTTCTACGTTCTGATCGTGGAGGTGAATATCTAAGTTACGAGTTTGGCGAGCATTTGAAGAAATGCGGAATACTTTCGCAGTTGACACCGCCGGGAACACCACAGCGTAATGGTGTGTCCGAACGTCGTAATCGAACTCTCTTAGATATGGTTCGTTCTATGATGTCACTTATAGATTTACCGCTATCATTTTGGGGTTATGCATTAGAAACAGCCGCATTCACTTTAAATAGGGCACCGTCTAAATCCGTTGAAACGACACCGTATGAATTATGGTTTGGGAAGAAACCTAGATTGTCGTTCCTTAAAGTTTGGGGATGCGAAGCCTATGTAAAGAAGTTACAGCCGGACAAGCTTGAACCCAAAGCGGAAAAATGCGTCTTCATAGGATACCCGAAGGAAACTATTGGGTATACCTTCTATCATAGATCCGAAGGCAAAAACTTCGTTGCCAAGAATGGATCTTTTCTAGAGAAGGAATTTCTCTCGAAAGAAGTGACTGGAAGGAAAGTAGAACTTGACGAGGTTGTCGAACCTTCTCTCGAAATTGCGAGTAGCGCAGCACCGGAAGAAGATCCTGTGGTGCCTGCACCAATAAGAGAGGAAGCTAATGATGATGATCATGAAACTTCGGTTGAAGTTGCTACAGAGCCTCGCAGGTCAACGAGAACTTGTACCACTCCATATTGGTATGATCCCATTATGAGTGTCATGTTGGTGGACAACACCGATGACCCTGAGACATATGAGGAAGCAATGATGAGCCCAGATTCCAATAAATGGCAAGAAGCCATGAAATCCGAGATTGGATCCATGTACGAAAACCAAGTATGGACTTTGGTGGACTTACCGGATGGCCGGAAGGCTGTCGAGAACAAATGGATTTTCAAGAAGAAAACAGATGCTGATGGTAATGTTACTGTCTATAAAGCTCGACTTGTCGCAAAAGGGTTTCGACAAATTCAAGGAGTTGACTACGATGAGACTTTCTCACCAGTAGCGAAGCTAAAGTCTGTGAGGATTATGTTAGCAATCGCTGCATATTATGATTATGAGATATGGCAGATGGATGTCAAAACAACATTCCTCAATGGAGACATTGATGAAGAGTTGTATATGATGCAACCCAAAGGTTTTGTCGATCCTAAAGATGCTAACAAGGTATGCAAACTTCAACGGTCCATCTATGGATTGAAGCAAGCATCCCGAAGTTGGAATCAACGTTTTGATAAGGTGATCAAAAGTTTTGGTTTTATAAAAACTTATGGAGAAGCTTGTATTTACAAGAAAGTGAGTGGGAGCTCTGTAGCATTCTTAGTACTATATGTGGATGACATATTGTTGATTGGGAATGATGTAGACCTTCTTAATAGTGTCAAGGAATATTTGAATAATAGTTTTTCAATGAAGGATCTTGGCGAAGCAGCTTACATATTAGGCATAAAGATTTATAGAGATAGATCAAAACGCCAAATATCATTGTCACAAAGTACATATTTGGACAAAGTTCTAAAGACGTTTGGAATGGAAGATAGCAAGAAAGGGTTCTTGCCCATGTTGCCCAATACGACCTTGAGTAAAACTCAAAGTCCGACATCGGCAGAAGATAGAGAAAGGATGAGTAAGACTCCCTATGCCTCAGCCATAGGATCTCTAATGTATGCCATGCTATGTACTAGACCCGACATTGCATATGCTGTTAGTTTAACTAGCAGATATCAAAGTGATCCAGGAGTGGATCATTGGACAACGGTCAAAAACATCCTTAAGTACTTGAGAAGAACTAAGGATATGGTTCTTTCTTATGGAGGTGATGAACAGCTCGTTGTTAATGGTTACACCGATGCTAGTTGGAACACCGATCCGGATGATTCTAAATCACAATCTGGATACGTATTTATTTTGAATGGTGCAGCAGTTAGCTGGAGGAGTGCAAAGCAAAGCGTTGTGGCGAGATCTTCAACTAAATCGGAATACATGGCTGCTTCGGAGGCTTCACAAGAAGCGATATGGATGAAGGAGTTCATTACAGAGCTGGGTGTGGTTCCTAGTGCGCTGGACCCAATGTCTATCTACTGTGATAACATGGGCGCCATAGCCAATGCGCAAGAACCAAGGTCACACAAGAAGCTGAAGCACATCAAGCTACGTTTTCACGCTATTCGAGAACATATCCAAGATGGGGATATAAATATTTGCAAAGTACACACAGATCTGAATGTGGCGGATCCGTTGACTAAACCTCTCCCGAGGGCAAAACATGACCAACACCAAACTGCCATGGGTGTTCGGTATATTACCATGTAATCTAGATTAGATGACTCTAGTGCAAGTGGGAGACTGTTGGAGATATGCCCTAGAGGCAATAATAAATGTAGTTATTATTATATCTTTGTGTTTATGATAAATGTTTACATTCATGCTATAATAGTATTAACAAGGAAACATTGATACTTGTGTGATTTGTAAACTTAATTTGAAGTCCCTAGTAAAGCCTCTATATAATACTAGCTTGTTGGTTAATAGATGATTGTGGTTTCCATATCATGAACATTGAGATGTTATTAACAACAAGATCATATCGTTAGGAGAATGATATGGTGGACATACTCCTATAGATAAGCGTAGCATAAAGATCAAGTCATTTTAATAGTTCAGTTGCTATATGCTTTCTGATACATAGTAATCTAAATTCCTTCGACCATGAGATCATGCATATCACCTTTACCGGATGGATGCTTTGATGACATCAAACACCACACCGTAACTGGGTGGCTATAAAGGTGGCATTGAGTGTTCGGAAAGTATTGGTTGAAACACATGGATCAAGAGTGGGATTTGTCCATCCATATGACGGATAGATATACTCTGGGCCCTCTCGGTGAAATGTCATCCAATTAGCTTGCAAGCATGTGACTGGCTCACAAGGGATCACATATCACGGGAACGAGAAAAGAGTACTTATCGGTAACGAGGTTGAACTAGGTATGCAGAGATACCGACGATCATAACCTCGGATAAGTAAACTATCGTGAGACAAAGGGAAATTGATATCGTATGTAAGTGGTTCATTCGATCGCAAAGTAATCGTAGAAATATGTGGGAGCCATATGAATTTCCAGATTCCTCTATTGGTTATTGTTCGGAGAAGTGTCTCGATCATGTCCGCATAATTCACGAACCGTAGGGAGACACACTTAAGGATTCGACGTTGTTTGAGTAGTTATGGAATGATGCGAAAGAGTCCGAATGTTGTTCGGAGTCTCGAATGGGATTCGGGATATCACGAGGAAATCCGGAATGGTCCGGAGAATAAGATTCATATAAGGAAAGTCCCGTTTCGGAGTTGGGGAATGGTTCCGGTGTTTTCATCGGGAATGTTCTAGAAGGTTCCGGAATGTCCGGCACTCCGGGGGGGGAGGGTACATGAATGTGTTATATCAAGTTGGTATGATTGCATCATGTACTCGGTGTCATCGCTGTTCAAAATAGAGGGTTTATTCAAATCCTAGTTTGAAAAGTCAAACGGCTAGTTTGAAAGTCAAACGACAGTTTTTGGAAAGAGGAGGAGGAGTGGGAAACCGAGTTGGGGAGGAGTTCCCTCCTCCAACCGTCGGCGCACCACCCAAGCCGAGTTGGGGAGGGACTCCTCTCCCTCCCCTTGGCCGGCCGGCCCCTCCACCTATAAAAGGAGGGGCAGGGCTCCCTCCTAGACACACAACTTCCACGCCTCAAACCCTAGCAGCCCTGCCCACCATAGCCGCCGCCGCCCCCTAGGGTTTCTCCCCTAGCCGCCGACTTGGGCAACCCCAAGCCCTAGCCACCGGCCCTAACACCTATTCCTCGGCGTGTCTAAACCCTAGATCGTCGGGGGATTTTCTCATACTCCACCATACTCGCTCCGGCTTAAGGCGAAGCCCTGCGAGATCTCCCCTCTACTTCCGGTACCACGCCGTTGTGCTGTCGGAATCGCGAGGAGAGTGCTACAACCTCCGCTGCCTGCTGGAACAAGGGAGAGGAAGGTCTTCGTCGAGTACCGAACGTGTGACCGACTGCGGGAGCGCTGTCGGAACGCAGCGCCGGAAGGATCGTCTACGCGATCTTGAGATCGGGAAGAGTACGACTACATCACCCACGAGAATCCGCTCTCGTTAAACACTTTGGAATCTTCGAGGGTGAGTTATTCCATCGACTCGTTGCTACAATTTAGTAGACAGATCTTGGCTTGTTTGTTTGTATGCGGTAGAATTTTTTTGTTTTCCATGCTATGAAACCCTACATGACGGTCAATCAGCTTCCGAACGACGTCGCTAAAGGACACGCACCCATGTGGAAGAAGAAATCTATATTTTGGGAGCTGCCATATTGGAAAGTCCTGCGTGTCCGCTCTTCAATCGACGTGATGCACGTGACGAAGAATCTCTACGTGAACCTGCTAGGAGTCCTAGGCGTGTATGGGAAGACAAAAGATACACCTGAAGCACGGGAGGACCAACAAATTATGAAAGACCCAAAGAACATGCATACACATAACAAGACGGATAAAGGGCGTCACTTAAGTCGTGCGAGCTATGCTCTTACCAAAGCAGAGAAGGAAATCTTTTTGAAGTCCTTTACAGTATCAAGGTGCCGTCGGGCTTCTCATCTAATATAAAGGGGATAATAAATATGGCAGAGAAAAAGTTCCAAAACCTGAAGTCTCATGACTGTCACGTGATTATGACGCAATTGCTTCCGATTGCATTGAGGGAGCTTCTACCGGAAAATGTTCGAGTACCCATTGTGAAGCTGTGTTCATTCCTCAATGCAATATCTCAGAAGGTAATCAATCCAGATATTCTGCCAAGGTGACAGAAGGATGTGGTACAATGTCTTGTTAGTTTTGAATTGGTGTTCCCACCATCCTTCTTCAATATTATGATGCATCTCCTGGTTCATCTAGTGGAAGAGATTGACATTCTCGGTCCGGTATTTCTGCACAATATGTTCCCCTTTGAGAGGTTCATGGGAGTCTTAAAGAAATATGTTCATAACCGTGCTAGACCAGAAGGAAGCATCTCCAGGGATATGGAACAGAGGAGGTCATTGAGTTTTGTGTTGACTTTATTCCTGACCTTAAGCCGATTGGTGTTTCTGACTCGCGGCATGAGGGAAGACTAAGTGGAAAAGGCACGCTGGGAAAGAAAGCAATAATATGTAGGGACGGGGATTCTTTCACTAAAGCACACTACACAGTTCTACATAATTCCACCTTGACAGCTCCGTATATCGAGGAACACAAGAATATTGTACGCTCCAAAAACCCGGGGAAGCCTGAATCATGGATTACAGATGAACACATGAAGTCTTTCGGTGGTTGGATGCGGACACATCTCTTGAATGACACCACTGTTGGAGATCAGCTATACTTGTTGGCCGCGTCACCATCTTCTACTGTATTGAATTTCCAAGGGTACGAAATAAATGGGAATACATTCTACACGATCTCCCAAGATAAAAAGAGCACCAACCAAAATAGTGGTGTCCGCTTTGATGCAATAGACGAGAATGGACAAAAGGACACATATTATGGTTACATAGAGGAGATATGGGAACTAGACTTTGGAGTCTATTTTAAGGTCCCTTTGTTTCGCTGCAAATGGGTCAACCTGAATGGGGAAGGGGTAAAGATAGACCAGTTGTACGGAATGACAACAGTGGATCTCAACAATCTTGGTTATAGAGATGAACCATTCGTCCTAGCCAATGATGTGTCTCAGGTTTTCTATGTGAAGGACATGTCCTCCAGACCAAAAAAAATAAAAAATATGCAAACGAATACATCATATGATGAGCCAAAGCGTCACATAGTTCTTTCAGGGAAAATAAAAATCGTGGGAATCGAGGACAAGACAGACATGTCAGAAGATTATAATAAGTTTGATGAAATTCCGCCCTTCACAGTGAAAACTGACCCAAGCATTCCGTTAAGTAAAGAAGATGCTCCATGGTTACGTCTGAAGCGGTCATAAGGAATGGCATATGCCAAGAAGTTCATGCTCATATTATGTAACTCTAGTTCATGTCTTTCGCGGTTTGTGGCTTGACCGAAGGATATCTTTCGCGGTTTGTGGCCTTTAGTCCCGGTTTTGTAGTCTCAGTTTTTAATATTAATAAATGTCTTGAGTGTTAGTCCCGTTTTGTGGCTGGACCGGGAGTGCCTCTATGACCAGTTTCTTGTAGATGCCGGAGGACTGGGATCCAGCGGCATCTCCCTGAAACTGGTCGTAGTGGTGTCCCTGCTCTCGAAAACCATCTTGCAGCTTGTAACTTCACTAACTAGATCAATACGCCTCGGAGCTAACTAATTTCACATATTAGGGAGTGCCTCTATGACCAGTTTCTCGGAGATGCCGGAGGACTGGGCTCCGTCGGCATCTCCCTGAAACTGGCCGTAGTGGTGTCCCTGCTCTCTAAAACCATCTTGGAGATGCCTCAAACTGGCTGGAGGACTGGACTCACAAGGATGCCTATTTATAGTACAAGCAGCTCGGCATAATGTCGACACTCACGACATAATGTCGACACTCACCCCTATTATTAGTGCTGACTCATCTTTAGTCCCGGTTGGTGTCTCCAACCGGGACTAAAGGTTCATCTTTAGTCCCGGTTGGTGACACCATCTGGGACAAGGTCCAAGCCGCACGACATAATGTCGACACTCACCCCTATTATTAGTGTTGCCTGGTCCACTCTGCCGCAATCCCTTCAGTCGCAGTTGGTTTCTCCAACCGGGACTAAAGATGAACCCTCTCTTTATATAGGCATTTCCCTCTATTTATTAGGTAACACTCAAGACATTTATTAATATTAAAAACCGGGACAAACCGGGACTAGCTAACACTCAGGACTAAAGCCGCCCCCTTTAGTCATAATCATGCCTAGTCCTATAGTACGCAGCTTCAGGGTCTTCATCGTCGTCGTCATCATCATCGTCATCGTCACCTGCCACTCCGGGGATCCTCAACCCATCCATGGCATATACCAGGGGCCATTCCAGCCTCGGATTCACGGCGGGCGGGAGAGGGGTCTCCTGGAAGACGATGCCGCTACCGCCGGGACAGTGTGGGGCCTGTGGCGGGTGGACTCGTGGGCACCGTAGGCGAGGATGGTCTCCCCCGACGATGTAGCGCATCACTCCGATGATAGTACGGTTCTCCCACCACAGACGACGGCCGGCTTCGTTGTGGTTCACCGGTGGCGGGCCATCACCCTCGTACCTGGCGAGCTCCCTTTCCCGCCTATTAGCGAAGAAGGCATTCCAGGTGTCGTAGTTGTCGGGATCCCACTGGGGATCCATCCGCTGCTCCGGTGTGAGCTCGTGGTAGAAGTGGTTTGTGATGGCCGCCTGGCGTGCGGAACCTTGAGGGACAGGAGGGACAGGAACCCCTCCAGCGCTCAGCATCCAGCCGGCGGGCGGCCGGTAGCCCGGCGGACAAGGGTAGTTGGAGGCGCACAGCGCCTCGGTCTCCTCGAGGGTCAGAATGGCCCAGTAGGCGTTGTCCATTGTTCTAAGAGAGGAAGGTGTGGATGTGTGGATAGCCATGGCACGATCACCCTAAATATAGAGGGAAAGGGCGGGAAAACTTGGCGTGAAGCTTTGGGAAATGGCGGGAAATATCTTTAGTCCCGGTTAGTGACTACATCCGGGACTAAAAGCTCTAGTAGAAAGGAAAGGGCGGGAAAACTTGGCGGGAAGAGGTGGGAAATGGCGGAAAATATTTTTAGTCCCGGTTTGTGACTACATCCGGGACTAAATGTCTGCCGAATCGGCAGGAAGTTATGTGCTGAATCACGACATAGTTTGTGATGTTGTGCTGAATCGCGTGGTGTCATATTTTGTTACATAGTTGAAAGGAAAAATACCAGACTTGGTATATTGATCATGTTTCGAAAAAACCTTCACAAAATGACCTATCATGTTCGAGGTTTCATGGCTTTCGGTCCAAATGACCGATGTTATGTGCTGAATCACGGCATAGTTTGTGATGTTGTGCCCATATTATGCATATGTGTGGACATTGGTATGGAGAACAATGTTGCAGGAGGAAGTTTTCCTTTTTGTCGCACGGAAAAGCCCTTTTCCATTTTCCGAGCGCAAAAAACGGGTCATTTTGTGAAGTAACCACCAAAATGCCGTTTCAGAATGCTACCGTCCCATTTTCCTAAAATACTAGACCACCTTACATGGACTATCTCCCAACCGGTACATATCAAACCTTTTCGTCCATCCCGGGTAAAAAGGACAAATGTCTGCCGAATCGGTAGGAAGTGGGTCCGGTTTGTACTACAGGTACATGATCTATCGCTCGTGATTTTTTGGAAAAATCATTTTTAGACTCGCAATATGTGGTTTCTTCAGAGATCCAATGCAAGTTCTAACGATGCTCGTCCCCTATCTTCATGCACACCGGTTCGACCATAGTTAGAAATTCAGATAATTCAAAACGGGCATAATAAATTCAAAAAAAATCCGAACAATGAAAATCCTTCGCGTGGTGTCATATTTTGTTACATAGTTGAAAGGAAAAATGCCAGACTTGGTATATTGATCATGTTTCGAAAAAACCTTCACAAAATGACCTATCATGTTCGAGGTTTCATGGCTTTCGGTCCAAATGACCGATGTTATGTGCTGAATCACGGCATAGTTTGTGATGTTGTGCCCATATTATGCATGTGTGTGGACATTGGTATGGAGAACAATGTTGCAGGAGGAAGTTTTCCTTTTTGTCGCACGGAAAAGCCCTTTTCCATTTTCCGAGCGCAAAAAATGGGTCATTTTGTGAAGTATCCACCAAAATGCCGTTTCAGAATGCTACCGTCCCATTTTCCTAAAATACTAGACCACCTTACATGGACTATCTCCCAACCGGTACATCTCAAACCATCCCGGGTAAAAAGGACAAATGTCTGCCGAATCGGTAGGAAGTGGGTCCGGTTTGTACTACAGGTACATGATCTATCGCCCGTGATTTTTTGAAAAAATCATTTTTAGACTCGCAATATGTGGTTTCTTCAGAGATCCAATGCAAGTTCTAACGATGCTCGTCCCCTATCTTCATGCACACCGGTTCGACCATAGTTAGAAATTCAGATAATTCAAAACGGGCATAATAAATTCAAAAAAAATCCGAACAATGAAAATCCTTCGCGTGGTGTCATATTTTGTTACATAGTTGAAAGGAAAAATACCAGACTTGGTATATTGATCATGTTTCGAAAAAACCTTCACAAAATGACCTATCATGTTCGAGGTTTCATGGCTTTCGGTCCAAATGACCGATGTTATGTGCTGAATCACGACATAGTTTGTGATGTTGTGCCCATATTATGCATGTCTGTGGACATTGGTATGGAGAACAATGTTGCAGGAGAAAGTTTTCCTTTTTGTCGCACGGAAAAGCCCTTTTCCATTTTCCAACACTCACCCCTATTATTAGTGTTGACTCGTGTTTTGTCCCGGTTGGTGTCTCCAACCGGGACTAAAGGTTCATCTTTAGTCCCGGTTGGTGACACCATCCGGGACAAGGTACACGCCGCACGACATAATGTCGACATAAAAATAGAAAATGGTTTTGGATTATTTATTCAAATCCATACACTTTTTATGTTTAAAGTTTTTCTAAATTCCAAATTGATATTAAAAAAATATAAGTTAATTCATTTTTAATTGTAAATGGTTCATATTTTAAATGGTTACATTAATTATTTTTAAAACAGAAAACGGTTTTGAATTATTTATTTAAATCCAAACACTTTTTATGTTTAAAGTTTTTCTAAATTCCAAATTAATATTCAAAAATATAAGTTAATTCATTTTAAAAGGTTACATTAATTATTTTTTAAAAATAGAATATGGTTTTGGATTATTTATTCAAATCCATACACTTTTTATGTTTAAAGTTTTTCTAAATTCCAAATTGATATTAAAAAAATATAAGTTAATTCATTTTTAATTGTAAATGGTTCATATTTTAAATGGTTACATTAATTATTTTTTAAAACAGAAAATGGTTTTGAATTATTTATTCAAATCCAAACACTTTTTATGTTTAAAGTTTTTCTAAATTCCAAATTAATTATCATTTAAAAAACAATACAAATTTAAACCCCAAAATAAAAAATAAGGCGGGAATAGAGAGAAAATACCTGAAATTTTTTGAAAACAGGGGAATATGTCCCGGTTGGAGCCACCAACCGGGACTAAAGACCCCCTGCGCGCCAACCCTTGGTCTGCTGAAAATATTGGAGTATAGATCCCGGTTGGTGGCTCCAACCGGGACGTATAACCCTTTAGTCCCGGTTGGAGCCACCAACCGGGACTAAAGGTCCTTTGGTTATAACCCTTTAGCCCTTCCTCTTATTCTTCCCTTCCCCATCACTTCTCTGCTTCACCGACGCGCGCACAACCGCCCCCGACGCCGGCAGGCTGCCCGAGCTCGCCGCCCCCGACGCCGTCAGGCTGCCCGAGCCCGCGCGTTCCATCCGCCAGCACCGCCGCCTCCGTCCGTGTGCGCACCAGTCGTCGCCCATGACTCCGTCTTCCTCGACCCCGACTGTGCTCGCCGGCGTCGATTCGCTCAACCTCGACCTCCCGCGCTCTCTCCGACCAACCTCACGCGCTCAGAGTGAGCAAGCGAACCTTCTGGATGCCTCCTTCCTTCCCCTCTCGCTGTAGTTCATGCCTGCGCCGTTAGATCCCGCGTTCGCCGTCGTTGGCCGTCGTTGTACCACCTGCTCCGGCAACCAACAGAGGGCGGCGCCGCCAATTTTGAGTCCGCCTGGATGCGCTGATTCCAGCACGCCAAGTCCCGCAGCCCCGCTTGCTCTCCTCCGCTGCCTACCATCGCCGTCTGACGTGTCTCCGGCGAGCCCAACGTGGCGTCTAGGTGGCATCCGCGTGGCCCTGGTCCCACCAGTCAGCCTCTAGGGCTAGCTCCTTCTCTGGTGACAGATGACCCTGTTTCCCCTTTGCTTGCGTGACAGGTGGCCCTGGTCCCACCAGTCAGCCACTATGGCTAGTTGTTACTATGGTGCAAAAGGTTTAAACATTTGATTTAATAATTTCAGAATTTGAATAAAACTTGTAAATTCAATAACTTTTAATCTGTAATTCAGAAAAATACAAATAATATACCAAAATGTTCAGAAAAATGAGAACTATCTACCTATGCTATAATCATGCATTGTTCAACAACTTAAATGACAAGTTTAATTAGAACACCCTAGTAACCCTAACAGGTGATTCCGGAGTTCCTTGAGTTAGGGTTTGCGCCCCTCGGAACCCCGATTAACTTGTCGAGCATGCTTTAGGGTTACATTCCAATGCACATTAACTTGTCATATCATCATCATTGCTTGAGCATTGCATCGATGCCATGTGTTGATTGTTTCCCTTTCTTTCCGGTGATTTGGTTCTTCTCGGTAGAATACGATATCGAGATCGAGATCGAAGACCGAGATCAAGACCATAGAAGATCGACGAACAATACTTGACCAACTATAATCAAGTCAAGTATTTTATTAGTATCTAGTGTTACCTATCTACTGGATAGTTTCCCTTTTGTAGCCTTATACTCATGTTCCCCTCTCATATGCATCCGAGGTTTATCCGAACTAGGTTTTACACCCCTCGGAACTCCGGAATATTGATTTTAGTTGATTTTAGCTAGAGTTACCTATCTACTACACGGTTTCCTTTTTGTAGCTAGGTTTAGGGTTTAGGGTTTCTCTTCATTTTTATTATTGTGTATGTATATATTAGGGTTTCTCTGAATTAGGGTTTATATCTCTCAACACCGTACTTAACTTTCTCCTTTAGCCGCTTTGACTTATTCGTTTTTCCACCTATGCAGAAAATATGGACCCACACGTCAGAGACGAAGAAAAGGAAGAGTTGATCCAAGGTGTGATCCGTGGGGAAGATAATTTAGACGTATCAACGTTTCTGAACAACTCCGGTGAGGGTGATCCTCTTTTTACCGGAATAGACAACTTGTTTGAGGTTGAAGGTGTTGCCTTCTGCGAGGGAGAAGGCGATGCCTTGTGTAATCGAGAAGACGACCGCTCCGGCGAGGTGCATGTAATATAATTAATTCATTAATTAATCATCTGCTATCTATATAGAAATAGTAACGACGATCTTTCTTCTTTTAGCCCTCCGGATCGAAGGAATCTACTGAAAAGAGAAGACGAGGCCCAACCAAAAAGTTGCAAGACCATGAGAGGTTCAGGATCGAAGATGTCGCTGAAGACGGCAAGCCGACGGCTCCCGAAGTTGTCGCAAACAAATTTGTGGCACAATGCGGAGTAATCGTTAGGGAGTTAATCCCGATCACCATTAGAAATTGGAATAGGCCTGCTAATGCGGATGGAGAGGGAACATGTTTATTTTTCCCCTAACCACGCCAAAGATTTACTGTGGAAGAGGCTCATAGTTAATTTCAAACTACCGAAGATAGAGCTGGATCCAAATGCGAAGGATCCAGTTGAGGACGCCTTACAACATGGGAGAGCCATGGAGGCTAAGGTCAGGGAGTGGGCTTTGAATAAGATGGCCCAGTGTTTCACCAACTGGAAGAAAAGATTGCACCTTGACTATGTTGTGAAAGAGAAGACTCCCGATTTCAAGAATATTCAGTTTGAGAAGATAAAACCATTCTGGGCTGAGTTTGTGGAATACAAGACATCAGAAAAAGCTAAGAAAATGTCTGCAACGAATAAGCTGAATGCTGCTAACAAGAAGTATCACCATACTATGGGGCAAGGTGGCTACAGGGCTGGCATTCCTAAGTGGAGAAACTTGAGAATGAACTGCGTGATAAAAATATCACCCCAGAGACAGACGATTGGGTAGAACGTGCAAGGAATTGGTTTTACGGGCATGGGGGCACGTTGGACTCAGAAGGGAGGTGTATATATAACATACGACATAAAGAAGACCCCTTGCCAATCGAGAGGATCAGAAAAGCAGTACAGGCTGTTAAAGATGGGGACTTCATTCCCGATAGAGAGAATGATGAGCTCACACTCACCCTTGGAAATAAGGAACATGATGGACGAACACGAGGCACAAGAGGCTACCAACCATGGAGGACTGGGTTTCCAGAAGAGAGGAAGAAATATCCTGATAGAAGCCGTCAGAGGAGAAAGGACAGGGTGGAAGTTGAAGCAGATAGTCAGAAAGAGCGAATGCGTTTTATTGAAGAACGATTAAAGCAACAACAAGATGAAATTAACGCACTTTAAGAGCAAAGTACTACCGGCCCATCTCAGCAGCACACTGCATTCGATGCTACCGGCCTATCGAATAATCGAAAAAGCAGTGTGGCTTCCACCGAGGTCCCGGGTGATGACAATGGCGATGACGATGATGCACCGACGATGGCTCCTGTTGGCTACCCAGTGGATGATATCACAGAGATGACACACTGCGAGCTACATGTCAAAGTTGTGAACATATCAATGAAGGTGGCGGTCGGCTATGCCTTACCAATTGGACCCACACCAACTTACCATTATCGTCCGGTTCCAGAGGGCTACACTGTTGTTGGCGTGGATGAAATCATGCCCACCTTTGAAGTTTTGGATCTTCACTACCCTGCAGGTGAAGGGGATGTGACTGTGCTAGGAGACGCAAAAAACGTCACCATTCTATGGCCGAAGGAATGTATTGTGCTTCGAAATCACACGCCAAGGCCATCTTCGCCGCCGCCTCACCCATCTCCAGCGAGGTCGTCGCCGCCGCGGCAGCCGTCTTCGTCGCCTCACCCGGCTCCGTCGCCTCACCAATCTCCGACGCAGCCATCACCACGGGAGCCATCGTCGGCGCCTAAGGGTCAAAAGCGTAAGCGTACCGCTACTGTGCTTCGTGGTAAGCGATCGCCGAAACGTAAACAAGAGCCTCTTCCAAAATTACCAAAGGTTCCTCCCAAGAGAGCTTATGACTATACTGAAGAGGAGACTACGGCGATCGTTGATGCGGAAACGACAGCGTTTTTCGCTAAGCTGAGGCGGCCGAAAGAGCCAGTGTTCCCCAGCACCAAAGAAGAAAAAGCCAAAGTGTTGAAAATGCTAAAGAATCTTCATCAACCCGAGCCAAAGCTGTCATCAGACTATGAGCGTTCTATTCTCAAGTCACATGCGGCACAAAAAGCCTCGAAGAGCAGTACTGATGCAAGCGAGAAATCTGTTGCCCAGCTCGGAGAACAAGCAAAACAGACTTGCGCCCCTCTCAAGGTGATTTCCGAAACCAATGTGGGGTCGAGCAAATATGGGGCCGAAGAGCAGTATGATCTAGAGGTAGTTGCACAATACGGAGAAGCTGCCGCTGCTCAAGGTATGAGTATTGCCTAGTACTTATCCCAGTTAGAGTTCTTCCCCGTGAGTGAAGTAGCATACAAATACCAGTATGGCAAACCTCTCGTCAAACCTGAGGAGGTAAACAATCTTCTAACAAAAATGCGAAGATTGCATAACTGGTACATGCATGCCACAAGGGCCGAGGCTAACTGGATAGTGCTGAGGGTTACAAAAAAGCATCATGGGAAAGATAAGGATGACATGATATCCATTGAATTTGATGAACTATTTCAATTATTCAATCAGGACGCCTTGGACAAATCGATCATCAGTGCCTATTGTCTGTAAGTACTAATTCTGTAATTAATTTAGTCTCCAGCTATATTATTTTATTTATTGCATGTATATAATCATACTGTAATATGCAGAATGAAGATTCTCGAATGCAGCAGAGGACAAATCTATGACATTGGCTTCATTGACCCATATTGGGTTCATGAAGCTAATCTCAAAATAAGCCCCCAGGATACGGAGGACAATATAGTACACGTGTTAAGGTTTCAAGAAACCAAAAGGGAAATACTATTTCCTTACAACTTCGAGTGAGTGTTATTGTCTTGTATACACTTTCTATTTTGCTTACTCGATGTTAAGTATATAATTGATTAGTTATGCATTTGCAGCTTCCACTATATTCTGTTGATCATTCAACTTGACAAAGGGCGTGTACTAGTCATGGACTCGAAACATAAACCCCTTGAGACGTGGAAGAACATGCAGATACTTCTCCAGCGGTAATTCTAATCATTACGACACTATATCGGCAACGTTCGTGAATTTTATGATATCAAGTACTTAATAACTTATTTTATTCGTTTTCTACGCCGGGCAGCGCTTGGAAACGGTTCACCAAAAAGGCTAGGGGTGTTTGGAAAGAGGAGCTTACATTTCAACCACTAGATGTAAGCACCACTAGCTATATCCGCGCATCTCTTTGATTCTAGTTTTGATACAGTTATTATCATGCTTGATTATTATTTTGATTGAACTCTGTTCTCGTAAAGTGCCTGACGCAGGGACCAGGTAACAATCTATGTGGATACTATGTATGCGAGTTCATCCGGCAGACGTGCGATGAGAAGGGCAGAAATTTAGAGCAACTGCACGTACGTAAACAATTTCTATAGTTTTTAATTACAATCAAATTGTGTTTAGTTTTATTCATATAGGCTGACTCCTTTTTTAAATCAGATCGAACGTCTACGGGACGGTCTTCTGCCAAAGGATCGCGTACGAGCAATTCAGGAGGAATTGGCGGGATTCTTGGATGCAGAAGTCCTAGACCCAAAAGGGGAATACTACTCGGCTGTGTATAGACAATAGGAATTGTAAAAATAGCAACTTTGAAGAAATTGGCCGGTAGCATCGAATAGCAACTTTTGTATGTAGTGCATGAACTCGATCCGTGTATTGAATATAATATTGTCATCATGATGTAATATAAGGTTCCTTCATTGATAATTGCAAATCACTAAATAAACAATAAAACAACCTAAATGAATTCTCTGCCGCGGCACAAAAAGTGGCGAAAATGCTGTCGCGGCAACAAAATGTGCCAAAATGAATTCTATGTCGCGGCAGAGAAATGGGCCAAATCTCTGCCGCGGCAGAAGGTTATTAGTCCCGGTTCGTGTTACGAACCGGGACTAATGCTCCACCCCCCCTCGCCCTCTGCCGCTGCCACATGTGCACCCTTTAGTCCCGGTTGGTGGGGCAACCGGGACTAAAGGTTAGAGCTTTAGTCCCGATTGCCCCGTCCCGGTTGGGCAACCGGGACTAAAGCCCCGTACCAACCGGGACCTATAGGGTTGTTTCCACCAGTGATTGTTCTGTTGTGTTCGCTCTCTCTCCGCCCCTATCTCTCAATGCCTATTTCTCCCTTCGAATCTGTCCAGACTACTATCTTTGTTCACAACCGCAACATAGAAAGTCGGAATTTTCCTCATTTCCCATAGTCAAGGTAATAACAATTGTACATCTGTATTATATTTAGACTAGTCGCATTGAAACAAAAAGATAGTCTAGGAAACAGTCTTGTTTTACAGAGGCCTGGCAGGAGAAATAAATGGATCAAGACACAAAATTAGACGCTAATAGCAATAAATGCCCGTTGTTCTTACGAAGGTGTCTGGGGTCGGAGTCCGGTGAGGACTCGGATGATGGGCTACAGGAACGGAAAGCCCTAGAGGGGTTGGAGGACGATGATGGGCAGCTCGGCTGGACAACGGTGCCGCGGCGGCGGAGGAAATCAGATGAAGAGGTTAGACATGAGTTCTGGGAGGACATCGGCTTCCCTACGCCTGCTTCGCGATTCTGGGAGAAGGTTTCTTCCATCTCGCCATCTTTACCGCCGGAGGGGTCTGTGGCTGCGGGTAGGAGACGATCTGCGTCGCCTAAGACTCCACATCATGCTGTTCGGTTCTCGGTGAGTGCTAAGGGTAGGCCATGGAGAGGGCCGCTGCCTCCTCGTCGTGTCTCTACGCCGCCGATCTTAGGGCGGCTGCTGCTGGCGGCGTTGGATAAGGCAGACGTGAAGACGAGGTTCCATGAAGGGCCAAGGGCTGACGTGGGGAGACACGTCAAGGGCGCAACTGACGTGGATGATGTGGGTCTAGATGCTATGCGACTCGGACCAGGCTAGAATTGGCTTGCCTATAGGTTCAGATCGCTCTGGTTCCGAGAAGACCTAGATCGCTCTCTGGTTTCTTTACCCGGATCGCTGGCTACGCCTGGCATCGTCGAAGGTTCTTCTCCGACTCCTGCATCGGGACAGAGCTCTACAACGCTCTCGACAAGCCCCCCAGGTCTCTGCTCGTCAGATCTTCCTAGAGCTACGGTCGGCTCTCCTTCGGCGGTGAGGGACGGTCGATCCTTCTCCTCGATGGTTTCTGCTATGGCGGGCAATGGTCCGACTGGGTCTAGGGGGCTGATGCCAACTGGGTCGTCCTCTGCTGTGCGTGCTCCAGTAGGAACCCCCGCGGCGAATTTGCAGCCAAATGTGACGACGAGCCTAGGTCCCATCAGTGGGCAGCAAGCCCTGACCTGTTCATCGCCCTCCGGTTTTTCCGCCCAGGATTCAGTTCCGTCCACCGGCTACGTATTTTGCGGCGTCCCAGGCTGCCCAGCTCCAACCGCTACAGGCTCCGTATAGGGGGCAGTCTTTTGCGTCGGCACCGTTTGTTGGTGGTTTGCGTGGAGGTGTTTTTCCGAGTGTGCAGGGTCAGTCGTTCCCCGTTGGTCAACCTGCGGCGCCACAGTTCGCTGCTGGTACGCCGGCATCCTCCACAGTTGCACCTAAGCGTAAGAAGAAAAAGAAGCAAGTTCAGTCTCAGCCTCAAGCTCAGCCGATGTTGCAGCCCGGTCAGTTTTTGCATCAGCAGCAGTTTATGCAGCAACCTGGACAGTTTGTGCAACAGCCATAGTACCATGCTCCATATCCGACTACTACCCAGTTTTAGCAGCCACCTGTGCAGATACAGCCCGCTCCTCCTGTGGGTTCACCGACAGTACCTATTGCTATCACGAAATCTGCTGCGGTGCCTAAAAAGAGTAAGAAAGTGGTTCGGTGTTGGAAGTGTGTCGTTGACACTCATGCATCAAAAGATTGCAAAGTGTTGCATTATTGTTATATTTATGATGTCGCGTCTCATCCTACTTTGAGGTGCCCGGTGCTTAAGCAGCCCAGGCCCGTCCCCTCTATGGGTGGGCTGGGACATAACCTTGCTTTGTTCACACAGATGCCTGATAGTGTGGTTCGGCAGGTTGAGGGACCTAGTCAGTCTCCCATTGCTTTGGTCCAAGTTTCTGGTGAACCTGTTACAGCTGAAGTGGTTCAAAAGCAGATTGAACGAAGGTGCCCGGTACAGTCGCAGTGGAAGTGGGAGGCACTGAATTATGGTGAGAATGTTTTTTAGTCAGTTTTCCTAGTGCGGAGGATCTTGACAGGGTAGATGGAAGTCAGTTTTCCATACCTCTTGGTAAGACCCAATTGTCTGTTACTGCGTACAATTCACAGGAGGTCCCGCATAAGTGCGAATTGCAGAAGGTCTGGTTACATGTAGAGGGGGTTCCTCATTCATTGCGCTCTTTTCTGGGTCTTTGGGCGGTTGGAGCACTCATGGGAAAAACTTTAGATGTCGATCTTCTTAGTCTAAGGCGTAGGGGTGTGGTTCGTATCTATGTTGCTATGTTTGATATTGCTGTTTTTAAGGAGAAGAAGGATGCTCTGGATTTTTATTTGACTTCAGACATTGTTGTTGGTCTTTTGGGATATGAGCTTCGTTTCAGATTGGAGCCGGAAGGTTATGTACCTGAACCAGATTTTTCGCTTGATCTTTTGAGGAAATCTAAGGATGATTCTGAGGACGGTGAGTAGGGTTCGCAGCATAGAAAACAAAAATTTTCCTACGATGGGAACTATGTACCAAGATCTATCTACTAGATACAAACAACGGGTGGATGTATATCCGTAGAGAACATACCCTTGAAGACCGACAAAGCTTAACGAGTTCAACTCGTGGTTGATGTAGACGATCTCTTGCCGATCTCAAGATCGAGAGGAAGTCCTAGCGCCGCAAAGCAGCAGCGCATCCGTGCTCGCACACACGTACAAGACACCGGGCAACCTCCACCTCCTCGCTCCAGCGATGCAGCGGAAGCACAACCCTTTCTTGCCGAATAGCCACCGGGAACATGTATCTCGCTAGTCTGAGACCATGGGGGATAAATTCTAGAGGGGGAGAGAGATCCTTCACGAGGAGGTGTGAGAGACAAGTGAGAGGAGGGGATCCTTTTATAGGAGAAGGGGGGAACCCCAAGGGGGTGGCCGGCGCATGGGGGCTGCCCCCTTGCCCTCCCCTCTTCATGTGGGTGGACACTCCACTCACAAAATTCCTTTAAATTCCCTCCACTCAAAAGTCCACTCAAATTCCCATTAAATTTCCACCAAATTTAATGCAAACTCTCATTAAATAAAACTCTTTTATTTTATTCATAATTTTGTCAATTACTTTAATGACAAACATTCACAAATAACCCCTTGCTAGAATTCCATTTCACATGCATAACTACTTTATGCAATTTCACCCGAAAACCTGTTTCGGTATCTAGTGAAATAAATTCCTGCGCTTGTTTATTCTTTCGGCATGAAACATTTGCTCCAACTGGATGCCAATGTCCCTTAAGTGTGTCACCCTACGGTTCGCGAATAATGCGGACATGATCGAGACCCTTCTCCGATCAATAATCAGTAGCGGGACCTGGAGATCCATACTGACTCCCACACATTCAACGATGACTTCTCCTGTGATCGTCGAAACCTTTTACGCTTGTATCTTAATCCCTTTGTTTCACGATATATTACATGTCCGAGATTCGATCATCGGTATCTCCATACCTAGTTTGATCTCGTTACTTACATGCACTCTTTTCTCGTTCCCGTGATATAACATTCTAGTGATCAAATCACTTGCTTGCAAGCTAACCAGTGTGATATCACCGAGAGGGCCCAGAGCATATCTATCCGTCATCGGGATGAACAAATTCCACTCTTGATCCATGATTCTCAACATAACACTTTAGTAGCTTTGAAGCCATCTTTATAATCACCCAGTTACGGAGTGACGTTTGATGTCAACAAGAAACTCTTCCGGTGTTAGTGATTGACATGATCTCATGGTCTAAGGATTAGGACTACTTCGTAGTTTGTTTATAGCAATATAAACTCAATGACTTTGATCGTAATGCTATACTTCGGATGAATGTTCATCACACCATTACACTAATGTTGTGATCTCGTTATTAACAACATCCAATGTCTATGATCAGGAAACCGTGATCATCTTGTTAATCAACGAACTAGTTTATGAGAGAGGCATAACTAGGAACTTTCTATTTGTTTATTAAACACACATGTATTAACGTTTCCGTATTAATACAATTATAGCATGCAAAATAAACATCTATCATATACTTGGAATACACATAATAAACATTTTATTATTGCCTCTTAGGGCATATTCCCTTCACGGTGGTGCTGGAGATAATGGGGAGGATGCTATGGACACTTCGGACCCGATTGTACCTGCTGTGAGAGATGGGAAGTCAAATGATAAGGCTGCTGGACCTGTGGATGCACCTTCATCTTCAAGACAGGTTCCCGTTCAGGTGATGGCAGTGACCCCTTTCAATCTTAATCCTACTACTCTGCGGGGCAAGGAGATAGTGTCTCAATCCCAGCTTCAGGCTGCCTTACACTCAGCTTCCTGTGATTCTTTGAGGATTTCTCCGCTGCGGTATGCTTCACTGACGAGGGGAAGGCCTAATATGTTTGGCAGGACCATCCCTACATCATCTGTCTCAGTGTTGGAACCTATGTCACCCGTTTTGCAGGAGGTGCCATCATCTTTTTCCTCGGACAAGTGTGCCGCTGTTCTGGTTGAGCGCCCCTTGGTCGACCTTTGTGGCCAGAGTGCTGTAGTGCAGTCCCAGGGGGGCGCTTTTGCCTAGGTTCGAGCAGGCTGCCGCACCTATGCTGGACGAGTATCCGTCTAGGGCTCAGGAGTGGTCGCTGTTGGAGGCCAACGTTGAGGACCTGACGACGCGGGGCCAGGGAGGCCTGCTGGACGGCGCTTTCAAGGAGGGCTCTGCTGGCGAGGCTGCTGCTCGGACCCAGGAGGGGTTCCTGGAGGGGGGAGAACTGACCCAGGAGGGGCCGGTGCATCTCCCATCTGTGCCGGCAGGGACACAGGAGGACCCTGTCCAGCCGCTGCTGCTGTCGGTAGACCAGGAGGGGTTGTCGACGGTGGGGGCTAGTGCGGCTCTGGTGGCAGGCGCTATTGCCGATGCGCCCCCCCGGGTTGCTGCTGCTTGGCCCCAGGCGGGATCCACCGTGGAGGGAGGGTTGGTCCAGGTGGGATTGGCTTCTCTCTCAAATGTGACGGCAAGGACGAACAAGTCGACACGGCCTGGGACACCCTCACGCAGGAGTTCTCGTCATGCATCTGATGCCCTCGGAGCATCAGCTACGGATGAAGACTCGCTGGTAAAGCTATGCGAAGGAAGGCGGAGAAAAATCTCAATTCACAGGGTAATAATGAATCCACCAAGTCTTTTCTTTCTTTTTCTACTCCTGTAATTGTTAATAAGATGTCTAGTATTGGTGTTAGTCTGGGTAGTTCATCCAATGAAATTATGTTATCTAGTTCTATGCTAAGACATATGGAGGTTGACCGTTTAACGGTTACTCCTAAGGTCCCGGGGTTTCCTAATATTTCATCAACAGAGGAGGAGGAGTTGCATGCCATAGTAGATGGTCAACTCCTCTCTCACTTAGTTGGTGAGGTGTCAGGTGTGGGTTTTGATGAGACAGACCTTAGTTCACTGTTCGAACTAAAAGCGTCGGGTCGAAAATCAAAAAGCCAGCGGTCATGGAAAAAGCCTCGTGTATTCAAACCTACTATTGTTTCTCAATGAATGGCATGTTCTCAAATAGCAGAGGTCTTCGTGACTTGGCTAAACATCTGTTCTTTGCCGATTGTGTGAGAGATTATAGTTTGGATTTTCTGGGCATTTCTGAGACAGGTAGACGGGACTTTTCACATGCACTACTCAATCGCCTTTCGGGTGGAGTGGAATTCACGTGGATATCCCGTCCACCGCGTGGTAGATCTGGGGGGATACTTTTGGGCGTTCGAGATGAGACTATGGAAGTGTTGGCTAGTTCGGTGGGAGATTTCTTTATAAAACTCCATATTCGGAACAAAGCTGATGGTTTTCTATGGTCTCTGGTCGCTGTTTATGGTTCCGCCCAGGATGTTTTTAAATCTGATTTTTTACGTGAGCTGGTGAACTTGGCAAAGGATAATCCATACCCTATCCTTATAGGGGGAGATTTCAATTTGCTAAGATTATCTCATGAGAAAAGTCAGGGACGGTTTGACGAGCATTGGTTCTTTTTATTCAACGCTGTAATTGAAAGCTTGGACTTGAGAGAGGTTACAATGCTTGGAAGACAGTTCACTTGGGCTAATAGTCTGCCAGTACCCACATATGAAAAGTTGGATAGGGTGCTTATGGATACCGAATGAGAAGATAAATTTCCTATGGTAACTGTTCGTGCCCTTGATCGTGTGGAGGCGTTGTCAGATCATGCCCCTATTCTTTTATCCGTTGGCTCCCCTCCTCGTATATATAAACATGAGTTCAAATTTGAACTCGGTTGGATGGATCGGGATGGGTTTTCTGATTTGGTTAAGGCTACTTGGGTGAAACCTGTCAGAGGTCAAAGTCCTACACAGCGATGGAACAATAAATTGTGTGCTTTACGCAAGTTCCTCCGAGGTTGGGCTAGGCATATGACTGGTATCCTCAAAAAATAAAAATTACGCCTCTATTCGATTATTGGAGACCTGGATTCCACCGCTGAAATCAGGCCGTTATCTGCACAGGAGATTGAGCTTAAGAGACAATCGAATGCGGAAATAGCAAGATTACTTCGGGAGGAGGAACTCAAATGGTATCAACGCTCTAAAGCAAAATTTATCCTAGAAGGAGATGCGAATACAAGGTACTTCCATGCTATAGCCAATGGTAGGCATAAGAAGAAACTTATTCACTCTCTAACTCAGGATGAGGGTACTATTGAGGGTCAGGAGCATCTCAAAGATTATATTACTAAGTACTATAAAACTCTGTTTGGGGCGCCCATGGAAAATTCCTTCTCGTTGGATGAGTCTCAAACGGATGATATCTCGCATGTTACCACTGAGGAAAATGACTTCCTAACTTCCCCCTATTCAGAAGAGGAGGTGAAGAAAGCCGTTTTCCAAATGGAACATAATAAGGCACCGGGCTCTGATGGTTTCCCAGCGGAATTCTACCAACAGTTGTGGGAAGTCATTAAAGAGGACCTGATGTCTTTATTTCAATCCTTAATGGTGGGGCAGCTCGATTTATTCAGACTTAATTTTGGCAACATAATTCTACTTCCTAAGGTTAATAATGCAGAACGAATACAACAGTATCGTCCAATCTGTCTTCTTAACGTTAGTTTTTTTTACAAAAGTAGCTACAATTAGACTTAATTCAGTAGCTGACCATGTGGTAAGCCCTTCTCAAACGGCTTTTATGCAAGGAAGAAACATCTTGGATGGTGTAGTAATCCTGCATGAAACAATCCATGAACTGCACTCAAAGAAATTGAATGGAGTATTGTTCAAGATTGACTTTGAAAAGGCTTACGATAAAGTTAATTGGTCTTTCCTCCAGCAAACGCTCCGTATGAAAGGCTTTTCAGAGGAGTGGCGCTCTCTTATACATTCTTTTGTTTCTGGCAGTAGTGTTGCCATAAAGGTCAATGATGATTTGGGAAAATACTTCCAGACACAAAAAGGACTTCGACAGGGGATCCATTATCGCCTATACTATTTAATATAGTAGCAGATATATTATCTATCCTGATTGAGAGAGCTAAAGCTGATGGTCAAATTGAAGGATTAGTCCCACATCTGGTGGATGGTGGCTTATCTATTCTTCAATATGCTGATGATACTATCCTCTTTATGGAACATGATCTAGAGAAAGCCAAGAATATGAAGTTAATCCTATCAGTATTTGAGCAACTATCGGGTTTAAAAATTAATTTCCATAAGAGTGATCTGTATTGTTTTGGTGAGGCTAAAAACGACGCCCATCAGTATGCCGATTTATTTGGTTGTGCTCAGGGGCAGTTTCCAATCAACTATCTGGGTATACCGATCCATTATCGGCGGCTCACGATTGCGGAATGGAAACTCGTTGAGGAAAGATTACAAAAACGTCTTAATAGTTGGAAAGGCAAATTATTATCTCTCGGCGGAAGACTAGTACTCATTAATTCGGTACTTACAAACATGGTATTGTATATGATATCTTTCTTCCTGCTACCAAAAGGAGTCTTGAAGAAAACGGATTATTTCCGTTCAAGTTTTTTTTGGCAAGGGGATAATGAGAAAAAGGAGTATATATTAGCTAGGTGGAATGTTGTTTATAGACCAAAGGAGTATGGAGGACTTGGTATCCATGACTTGAAGGTCAAAAATATCGCTCTGTTGGGCAAATGTCTTTTTAAGCTGCTCACACAAGAGGGTATTTGGCAAACAATTTTATGGCGGAAATATGTTGGGTCAAAAGCTTTGGCCCAAATGGTGTGGAAACCCGGAGATTCACACTTTTGGGCTGGGCTAATGGCTTCTAAGCAACATTTTTTCCGTTTTGGCATTTTTAATATTAAGGATGGATCGCAGATTAGGTTTTGGGAAGATACATGGCTAGGCCAAACCTCTCTCCGAGAACAGTACCCTGCTCTTTACTCAATTGTTAGACATAAAGGACAGACACTTTCGGTTGTAATGGAGTCTACTCCTCCTAATGTTTCCTTTAGAAGAAGTTTGTTAGGACCTAGTTTAGCATCTTGGCAAAGTCTCTTAGTAAGATTAGCCAATGTCCAGCTAACAGAGGGTACAGATGAGTTTAAATGGAATTTGTTGTCTAATGGTAATTTTACTGTTGATTCTTGTATAGAGCACTGATCCAACCTGATATTCCGGTAGATGATAATTGTAAAATTTGGAAGATGAGAATACCCCTTAAAACGAAGATTTTCGCCTGGTATCTTCGTAAAGGGGTTATTCTTACAAAAGATAATCTCGTTAAGAGAAATTGGCATGGAAGTACACAATGTGTGTTTTGTCATCACAATGAGACAATTCGGCATTTATTCTTTCAGTGTAAATTTGCTCATGTTATATGGTCAATCATCCAAATAGCCTCGGGTTTGTCTCCCCCTAGGTCGGTAACCAATGTTTTTGGTAACTGACTGAATGGGATTGCAGTAAATTTGGGACCTTATTTAGGGTGGGAGCGCTTGCCATTATTTGGTCGCTTTGGCTATGTAGGAATGACAAGATTTTTAATAATAATGTTTCTTCTACCTTGCAGGTTATCTACAGAGCCACGGCCATCCTCAGGTCATGGAATGCTCTTCAGCGTATGGAGTTCCGCGACTTATTTGTGGAGGGATGTACGCGATTGGAGGACATGGCGAGAGATATCTTCTCCCAACATGGATGGCAGCATGAACCGCGGATAGAGTTTTTTTAGTTGGGCAAATGTTTCTTTTTAATCCGTTATACATTATGTACTATGTGTTGTGTGCGTGTGTGGTTGGCTGTGTGCATTCTAGTTATACAGAGGCCGGGTGTAAACATTGTGTGATGCAATAAAATGCCCTTTTCCAAAAAAAAAGCAATATTAATCGTCCCACTCCGGAAAGAGCTCCCTCTCCTGTTAGGATTCTAGCGGTTTTTTGTCATGGATCTGAATTATGGTAGTTTTCTGTTATAGTGACCCTAATTGTAGTGGTTTTTTGTAATTTCCTCGAATTCAGAAGAAGAGATGAGCAGTGTCATCATATACGTAAGTGCTCGTTTCACTTTTCACTATTGGACACTACGGTGGTTGTACCTCATGCGTAAGCTTCTTTAGCCGCGAGAAGTGGTGAAGACAAGATCCGATACAGAGAATAGCATGGCGGCAAACACAAAAGTTGCTTTCCTTGGTCCCTCCTATTCTAAGCTCCAACGACAAGTTTGCGGTAGATATGCATATGTATCTAGCCCTTTCCAAGCCCCTTCAACGTATTTCTCCTACTTGTTAAGCCTTTATCTATTTTGCCTATGAGACGAGAAGGCGTTATGAATAGAAGCAGATGTGCAAACTCTTACATGTGTGGTACGAACCACTCAAAAGGTTGGATGATCAACCGGACATGAAAAGGTGCACCCTTTGCACGAAATGGCTTTACAGCTACAACCACCTTGCAATATATATTTGGGTCGATCAAGCAGAGGTTGGCCATCTAGCTTAGTCAGATGGTTTAAACTGCGCAAACGATTTGAATTCGTACAAGATGCCACTTTTAAGGAAGATTTTTTTCAATCCAAGTCCATTCAAATCCATGTTGTTGTAGTGTTGGATATCCAAAGTCCAATGGACTATAGTTAATTGTCGATGACTGCATGCATGCGCATCCACCAGCCCTAGCAAAAGACACGAGCCAGGCGGGGAGCCATTAGTAGGTGCCAGCGCTCACATGCATGAGCCAGGCTTCCACGCGCACACGCGAGTTTCACTAGCCGGCTGAACAACATGCACGAAAAATGCATCGACATGCGAACTTGCGGAGGCAGACACGCGTTGCGTGGATAATGGATATTGGACTATCCAATTCTAAGTCCAAAGTCCATTCCATGTTTCCGGACGTAATATCCATTGCTATCCATGTCAAGGGAGGTTTAGTCCAACCAGTGGCGGAGCCAGAAATGAAACAAGCCCTGAGCCAAAATCTAAATGTAAAAAACTACTAAAAAAACTCTTGTAATAGCATAATTTGTTTGGAATGATAGCAAACATGAACATATATTTTCAAATTCATCATAAACAATCCAAGAACTAAAAAACTAGAAATAGTACTACGAAACGTAAAAGATAGTACCAAATCACAAGTTTGGTTCATGTTTTCTATCTGAAACATGCAATCAATTTTGAATAATTGTTAAGCCATTATTATTCATCATATATCTCTGTCTATTCTATTCTATTCTATTCCCACACACCCTGTCTATTTCTAAACAAATTAACTAAGTTCAAGTAATCAGATTGGCTAGCAATCATCAGCACCAAGGAATATGAGCTGAGGCCTTGGGAGGGAGCAGTGATTGCATCGCCGTCGCCGGACAGAGGCGGCCGGGCGGCTGGGCCTGGTGACAGCGGCGGCCAGGCGAAAGGGGCGGCCTGTGCCAGGAAGAGGCAAGGAAGGGGCAGGGACGCCGGGCGTCCGGGGCGTGTTCGGTGCTCCAGACTCTGGTGGCGGCAGTCCCTGGCGGCTGGCGGCGTGCAGGCAAGAGCCTACTAGGGAAACGAGGTCACGATGGGGAACTGCTGGTCGCGGACTAGCGGGCGAGCTGGGCTGGCCTCGGCTGTGCCACGCTGCCACTTTTTTTTTCCAAGAATAATAGGTAAGAAAATTTTCTACGCCTAGGGCCACGGCCCTTATTGCCCTGGGCCTGTCTCCGCCCCTGAGTCCAACTGTATCCATAATTCTTTATGTCCAGAGCCCATTGGTTATCCTTGATCCAAAAGGCTGGAATATGTCAACTGCATGTGATGCATTTGGGAGTTTGCAGTTCAAACTTAGTTTGTTTTACCTAGATTACTTTTCTTATGAAGCTAGATTACTAGCTAGTACAATTATTAAATCATATATAGCAGTCCCGTTTGCTGGTATCATGTTGTCCGTATAGTCAAACATGTTCAGTTCAAAGATCGAGAGCCAATAGGTTTCGGCCCACTCCCAAGGTCTTGACGTATTTGACAAGGGCAACAACCAGCATGGGTCATGGGTGTTCAACTAAACACCTAAATATTTTCAGAAAAAAATCTTATATATATAGTCCGTAGGTGATATCCCTATTGGCACATACACGAAGATTTTCCAGTCTCGTGCAGAAAAAAAACACAAACCTCAAATTAGTATCGGGACGGTCTTGTCCGCCACGGTTCACCATCGTGGAGCGGCTGGCGCTGAGCACGGTTCACCGTCGTGGACAGCAGCCAGGGCGGAGTTCCCGGCCGAGGCGGCATTCATGGAAAATTTGATTTAACTTCCATATCAACTTACTCTTTTCATTGCTCATGTGAGTAGAGATGAGTGGTTCAAAAACCTCGAAAATATCGCTCAGCTCTCTACTATGAGTGTTGAAACAAGCAAGAAATTGACCTATAACCTTGCTTACAAGTTTCTCAAATTGGTGTTAACCCTACCTGTAGTAACTGCCAGTGTTGAGAGTGTATTTTCTTCAATAATTTTTTGTGAAGAACAAGCTATGGAAACAGATGGGAGACCAACTCTTGAACGACTGCTTGGTTACATTTCTTGAGCGGGAATTCTTCTAACAATTGAAATATTATGTCGTCATATCTTGCTTCCAAGCTATGACTGACCGTATGGTTATATTGTAATTT
This sequence comes from Avena sativa, assembly GCA_916181665.1. Taxonomy (NCBI): domain Eukaryota; kingdom Viridiplantae; phylum Streptophyta; class Magnoliopsida; order Poales; family Poaceae; genus Avena; species Avena sativa. Next base: position 232,162,736 of record OV702282.1, on the reverse strand, counting down.
TCTTTATTATTTTGCATGTTTGTTAATGTTTCGAGATATTGTTACTACAATGAATAATTTGTACTTTTATTTATTATTGGCATGAAGGAATTGACCATTTTCCTTTTTTCTCCTTTATGTTTTCTATTGGTTCAAGTTTGAACATCCAAAGTTAAATTTCTAGATCCAGACGAGCATCAGATCTGATGGATAGATGATGGTATCGCAAGGAAGACCATGTAACCTTGATGCTTCAAGATCCTGTGTAGCAAAAGGAGATGTGGAGTCCCAATGGTGATGTGGAGTGGGAGTTGCGGGAGATATGCACCAGACAGTGTCATGGGCCTCGAGTTTTCCAGGTTCCAAGCAGCCCTGATATATATCCATGGTACCGGCGCATCTGAACCGGACATGAGCAGTGTAACACTACACTAGCGTACTGGTTTCAACGATCTTTGTTGGACACAAATGTGGTTCTACCGCATCCTTCAGAATGGACACGCAAGAACCATGGTGAAAAGTATCTAATCATGCCAAGATGAACATTAACTCACTAACACAGAAAAATATTGATTTCCTGGTGCCTCCTATTCTCAGCTATGAATCCACATTCCTGGTATGTCACTCTATGTCCCTTGAACAGTTTGCTCCAACCATTTGAATCTTAATATATTTTTCTTATGGGTCATGAGACGTTATATATAAAAGCCGATTATCGTGCTTCCATGTATTGTGTGAAGGGATGCTCGGTCGAATATAAAAGAGTGCACTCCTTGGACAGGAGCAATAAATTATCTTATTCTACTTTTTTTTTGCACGGGAGAGGCCCCGAGAGGCCTAGAAGCTACATCTATAAAAACAATGGGAACATTTTTTACATTGAGGCCAAGTCTTGTTATACTAATACTAGCTATTTGTTCGGAATCGATTGATAGCCACAACCACTTATGTGTCAATGAAGCAGGTTGTGAGGGGGTCACAGTGACCAGGCCCGGGCGACTGTTTACCAAAAACACAGATCTTCGCAAAGTCGTAAACACCCAACGAAATAGCTTCCCATCATTATGTTGGGTGTTTGCTAGTAGATGGTTTATCTACTAAACAAACTGAGCTAGGCAATTCTTATCGGTTAGAAATGCAGTAAGTAACTTTTAAGGGAGTTTCCTTCCTATCCAAAAGTAAGAAGAAGCTCAATCATGTACTATTCGAGACTCAAACAATCTTCGAAAGAATTTTGTAAGATTCTTAGATGTGGTTATACATGTAGCACCAATAACATTAATCAAAATTTATATTAATGTGAACATAGATTGTTGTGAAGTTCAGTAATGTGAACATAGACTGGATGAGATTTGTATGTGTGAATGTTATGAAGTTCAGTAATGTGAACATAGACTGTTTCAACAAAAAGGGGATCGCACCCGCATCATGCACACATGCGGCTCCTAAGGCAATGCCAGCAAGCCAACTATACTACGCCCTCATGGCTACTGAGTCCTTATTAGGCGACAACCAGATAGCTGAGGGACGACCGTCATGTAAGACCATGCTATATTGATTGTTGCAGATCTGCATACTAAGGGGTTGTTTGGTTCGGTGGCCATCCAATGGATGGTGAGGGGCAACCACTTTTTGGGTCGTTGCCCCCTGTTTGGTTTAGAGGTTGAGCTGGATAGAGATAGCAAGAGTTCGGGAATATTTCACGAAAAAATGGTTGAGCACATCCGACAAAATCGGGCGGACGAGGCCAACCATTTTCTCTCTCTGATCCACAAGATGTAGAACTCTTAAATGCTTCGAACTAAGTAATAAAAGGAGTTAATTCCACTTTTTACCCTATAGTTTGACATTTTTGACAAGAGTTACCCCATTTAACAAAAAATCTCTTCATTTACCCCATTTAGTGAAACATATGCCACTTTTTACCCTACTTAAAATTAAAAACCTATTCTGTTAAGTGGGATCTCGTCGTCTTGTCTATGTACCTAACCACATTTCACACATGGTTATGGATTACTATTTTTTAAGGTGATCATCATTCGGTCCCTCCTATTCCTCGATGGCCGTTGCGCCACCGCCGAGTGCATCGACTTCTCACGGCGGTGGCCAGGCACGTGTACACTGCTCTCGGTTTCTCATTTTTGAGCATTCTAGAGTTTCTCCTACAGTCACTGGGATCGATCAATTGGCTAGAACAGGCGACGTGCAGTCCTCGTGTGTGCTCCTACTAGAAGAAGAATTACAGTTGTCTTGATCTGGAGTGCAAGTGTACAACTAAGTAGCATGGTTGTAGCTAGCTAGCTAACCAGGCACGAGACGCTGGTGTTCCGGCGACTGTCAACATAATCAATAGCGGTGGCGACAACAGTTGTCGCACACATTAGAACGAGTTTGTGTTTTTTGTCGATGAACATGAACACCATATTTGTGTGGAAGTGAGGCTAACGGGGGAGAATATCAATAAGAGACACCGAGATGATGCCAGCGGGAGAGGAAACGACGATGTTCGTGGCGAAGTCTACCGCAGGCGAGAGAGAGCATATATGATGGTCGGTGTAAAAAAACTTAAATGGGATAAAAATGGCACAACTTTTGGTAACTAGGGTAAAGGGGGAGAATTTTCGTTAAATGGGTAATTCTTGTAAAGTATGTCAAACTATAGGGTAAAAAATGAAATTTACTCTAATAAAAGAGCTGTGTGCATTTGATGCAGAGTCCAGGGTTACCCCATTTCAAAAAAAAAACATTTTCTCTCTCTCGATCGATAGCCTCACCCCCGAATCGGTCCCTCCCACCACCACCATCTGTTACCTCCCTGTAACCGTGCCATTAGAATCTCATCCCCTCCTTGTGCGGCAGCGGCGGTGGCCAGAGCTAGAGAAGCGGAGTAGACAACCTGACACTTCCATGTGTAGCCATTTAATCACCAGCTCCAAGTCCAGAAGTATGTTGATTCATCATACAGCTAGTGGTAGTGCAACTATATACACCATACACGAAGCCCGCTTTACTGATATTTAGAGCTAGAGAGGCTAGGAAGACAGAGGGAGTATAGTACATATATCAGGTCCGTTTGCAGGTACTCCCTCAGTTTTAAAATATAAGATGTTTTAGGTTTGTGAAGAAAATAAATCTAGACTTGTTTTAGTATATAGATTCACTTAACTTTGGGATAAATCTACACACTAAAATAAGTCTAGATTCATTTCCTTCACAAACCTAAAACGTCTTATATTTTGAAAGGGAGGGAGTACCTTTCTCCCGGGCATGGATTTGTAAGGTGCCGGTAGTCAAACAAAATGGAGGATAAAATCGAGCTTCACCTTTGCTCGGTGGTGGAGCATCAGAGTGAAATGGCGACGTGGAACCCTAATGGTTGAGACGAGTCCTCTGCTGTCGACAGAAGTGCCAAGCCACGAGGTCCTGTTGCCGACCTGATTTTTTTGCCGAGTCTCTTGGAAATACAGTTGGGGCAATGTTTTCTGCCAAAATCGCCGAATATCCTTTCGCGGAGTGACATAAAGTTTCCTATGGACTTCCTCTAATGGCCGTGCAATTCAGAGGCAAGCATGCTTTAATGATTTATAGAGAAAGCGAAGCCCAGAAAACGGTGGCTGCTTAGCATGACTTCCAGTTGTCTACATCCTGATGCCTCTAATTCCCAGATGTTTCTCCGTGAGTTTCCTGTTTCCCTTCCACCATACCCTCTCTCATCAGCTGTTTCTCCGGATGGGAACTACTGTTGGGACGGCGTGATGTTCCGTAAAAGAGTTCATAAGTACTATGTATGAATAATGCTATTGCTACCCCTCGGTCAGGATGTCTTAGCACCGGACCCAAGTGTAGCTGAGTGGGGGCCTAGACCCCTACTCAAAATTTCTAATTCCTTTAGTATTTATTCATATTTAGGAGAAATTTCTTCGTATTTTATAAATTTATGAAAGGAATGCCTTAGTCACTTCATTTGCCCCCACTCATAATTTTTTCTGGGTCTGCCCCTGTGTCTTTATCGGTTTATGGTTAGGACACTGATAAGGCGATGATACATTTTGCATGTTCGGTGTGCACATAACAATCACCTAAGCATGTTACGCAATGGCTGATGGTAAATAAATCTCTGGCATATCATTGTCCGTGGCGGTACCGTTCATTGTACAACTAGGAAAAAATTCAATGAAAGCGGTAAATTTATTCGCTATATGCATTTAGAGAGCTCTCTAGAAAGTTGCCTCTCCATTTTTCTCTGGATGTCCCATGGTCGCGATAAAACTCACTATCTACACCCCACTTACATCATTCCAAATAATAAATAACATCCCACTTACATATATTACTACTCTCTCTCTCTCAATCAAAAACGTTTGGGAGAACATAATCTCGATACAAAACATCAGTTCACACAAAAAAATAGACTACTACAAACCAACATGACAATTCATACAATCTACCAAATCAAAATTACAATAATTAATACATGAAAGTCCATAAAACAGTAAGACAGCGGTCCAGAGGAAAATAACATGATAGACCCATAAGAAAATGACGGTCATGTTAGGGCAGCCACAACGTTGGTAGTTCCAAATCTGACATGAAGTTGTATTTAGCAATGGAGTAGAATTTGGCGACTCCACAGTGTAGGTGGTTCTAAATTTTTGTACCGCGTGGGTCCCCCTTTGAATAAAATGACATACGGTAATAAATTTGCTTTCTCACTCCTCAGCCTCACAAAGAAGAGTCTCATACGGCTGGTAACATGCAAAGATAGAATATTTTATTGGTTTAGATGAATTTGGCATCGGAGCATGCTCCTGCTCCGATTCCCTCTTTTCTTTCTTTTAAAACCACCCCCACAATGTTAGGAACTAGTTCTAAAATCCCAAAAAAAATATAAAACTACTTTTGGCTACACATTGTGAGTGCCCTTAGAGACGAAAACCCGACACACACACTAGAGCAAGCCCACTGACCAGATTCCTATGTCCATCACTCTCTTCCCCCGGAGTGGATTTGCATGCTGGAGGCAGCCAAACAATATGGGGGAGAAAACAGAACTTTTTCTTTGTTCGGTGGCGGAGCATCAAAGCGAAAAGGCCACACCGAACCCGAATGGCAAGAGCTAGAGCGCTGGCGATGCGAATGTTGGTTGATGACGAGTCCTCTGTCCGTTGACAGAAGAGCCGGGCGACAACCTCCAGTTGCCTAGCTGATTTTTTTGCCGGATCTCTTGGAGAGGCCGTTGAAGCAATGTTTTCAGCCAAAATTGCCAAATATCCTTTTGCCGAGTGACAAAGGGTTTCCCATGGACCTGCTCTAATGGTCGTGCAAATGTGAAGGCATGCATGCTCTAACGATTTATAGAGAAAGCAAAGCCTAGAAAACGGTGGCTGCTTAGCACGACTTGCAGTTGTCTACATCCTGATGCCTCTAATTCCCAGATGTTTCTCCGTAAGTTTCCTGTTCTTTTTCCCTTCCACCCTCTCTCATCAGCTGTTTCTCCGGATGGGAACTACTGCTGGAACTGCTGCATGTTCTGTAACAGAGTAATACTTGTGAGTACTATTTATGTGCTGAAGGAAAATATATAGTGGTCTTCATATATTTTCATTTGGGGTGGTCGTTGATCCATGTTGCACAATATTGCATAAGTAGGTAAAGCTACCACCATGTATTGTACTACTGTTTGTGCTCTACTATATTTGAGCTCAAGTTGAGTATATCTATCTATTACTATACTAAAAGCAATATAAGGATGTTTTTCGAGGCACCACGTTAAACCACATAGTCTATAAATAAATACCATTAATTGTTTTTGCTAACAGTTAGGATTTAATAGATGTAAGAGTTACACAAAACTATTGACACGTGACAAGTCTGGTACACATCTATACCGGTGTGCATACCAAATATATCTTCCAAAGGACGCGTTCCCTGTAAGCCTTCACGTTACTAGGTCCATACGGTTAACCCTCCATCAATCTGCAACGTTGGATTAGATGAGACGAGCGTTTCCTATCCCAGGACCAGGAGGCATGATTTCTCTCCTTCAATCTTCCTGCTTTGCCTACAACAACCGCCGCCTGCTTCCCCATCTTCCGATCTGGTGCTTCGATCTGGCAGCCAGCAAGCATGCTCTCCGGCCTGCTTCAGATTGGTTCTCCACATGATACAGGTCATGCGCCTGCGCGACAGCAACGACCGGCTACCGATGCTTCAATACCTCATGCTGCTTTTGATCGAAAAGAATTACCGACGTCTGATCGTGTGACCGCTGGCTGCTGATATATACTCCCTCCGTTTATAAATATAAGATGTTTTAGGTTTGTGAAGGATATGTATCTAGACACCTTTTAGTGTATATGTTTAAATGAACTTAGACATGTTCAAATGAATCTAGACACTAAAAGATGTCTAGATACATTCCCTTAACAAATCTAAAATATCTTATATTTCCAAACGGAGGGAGTAGCTGCCTCCAGCCATCCACCGGTACAACGGCCTCTTATTGAACAAAGATCATCAAGTGGTGGATATATTTCTTTTTCTGCACGACACTAGGCTTCTAGGCTTTTAATTTTGATTTTAAAAAATAGTTACCTTGCTTCTTCCTGCTATGTGCCATTGACTCAATGGTAGCATTAATTGTTCAATCTTGAAGCTTAGTGTTAACATGATTTGTGTTAGTGCCCATAAGAATAGTATATATATGACACGCTAAACATTAGACAACAAGATGCAATAAGCGTTAACCACTACTTCACTTTGTCTTGAGCTACATGGTAGTAGTAGGCCATATTTGCAGTCCTTCCCTACAGCTCCAATTGGTTCTAAGATCTTTCACTTATTGCGATGGATTTTGATTTGTATTTGTTTTTCCAAAATGGATTCTGATTCGTATATACCTTGAGATTTTAGATGACATTGCTGACATTATTTTCTGTTGGAGGACTTGGTGCAGATCCAAGATCAAAACCATTTAAGTTCAGAATTGGCCTATGCTGGGAACTTTGTGCAGCTTTGATGATGTTCAATTGTTTCAGCTTTTTATGGAGCCACCTTAGACAGCTAGATGCAACATGTGTTTTCCGGTGGTTAGTTTAGTTGCAACTACATACTACATCAACCTTTGTATGGGTGATTTCAGCCTTCAGTTAACCCGATATGTATTCCACTTTGTATTCTTATTCTTATACGTGCAGCAGCAAGGACATATTTGCAGTCTGATTAGCCGCTTCTACCTAAGTAAAGGGTTTAATTTTCCTAATCTATATAAGTTATTAGGCTGATTTTGTAATACAATATCAAGCAAATATTTCTCCTTTAAAAATTGCTCTTTTTCAGTGTGTGTGCAACTGGTACTTTGATTGCACTTACAAAGGGAAGCTCAGTGGTTGATACTACATGGCAGCTGAAGATTCCAACGAGATGGAGTTACACACAATAATAAGCTTATGCATATATGTTTTTTATGTATCGTAGCAGTAAAACAACAAGAACGTTCCAATTGTTCGTCTTTGCCATACACATTGGAGGAGGATATGTGTCAAGACTAAGAATTTATATGTTTAGCTATGTGGTGATGAAAATGGTGCCTTCTCCCCATAGTTAAGCACATATCCACCATAAATCTGTGGCCTATCTAATATAGTATTCTTGATTTTCCAAATGTTTTTCTTGGTTAGATAATCAAAGTCAATCCAGTGTTTAATTATATCCGTAAGTACTGTTCACAGACAATGTTTATAATACTATCGTAGAACTCTCCATTCAGTGTACTTAAAGGATACACAATTCTAGCATTATAAGAACTTATTCACTTTCAAACAGATTTTTTTATTTGTGCATGCATTTAGTATAGAGCTTACTGTTAATTTTGCATCAGTTTTCTTAACAAGATAAAACTATTAATCTTGCAAAAACATTATGCTGGAAAGTATAGGCAAGGCAGACGTGCTTATTTATTAGTGATGTGTGGGTTTCATCTTCTTTCTATGTTCTCCATGAGTGTACGATTTCTTTTGGAACTTCCAGGTTGTTATAAAATTCAGTCCACTTTCCATGTTGACACACACACATTTGCTTTCTCATTGTTCATACTGAACATGGTCTCTAATGAAAAGATGTCAAGACATAAAAGTAGATCTTTTATATGTTAAAATTTTATAACTGGCTAGAGCAACAACAAACTTCATTTTGATTTTCTTGGTGTAAAGATGTTTGTCGTAACTATCCATAGATGGTGTACTTTCATTGTCGTAATTTACTTTTGTTAGAATCTCCTACTACGAAGCTGAGATCAAATGTGGGAAAAAAGTGTAAATAATACAACGCTTGCGATATACAACAATATAACATAGAATAATAAGAAAAAATAATTTGGAGTTACCATTGTCAGTACAATGCTTTGCATATGTACTCTGGAGATGGTAACTATGTACATTTAAATTTTAGAATTGAAACATTTATGACACATAAGTATAATGGAAACTAAACAAAGAAAATATAAAGATACACGGGTTGATGACTATTGACCCATGCAAGAGCTACCTTTCTGCTTCGGGCCTAGCTGGATGGATGGATACATGGATAATCGTCGTCCCCCTAGCACTACCGTGCGTCGAGCTATCTTGCTACAGCCGGTCTGGATAAAAGCATTCACCAGTTTGTTCTGTTTAGGGCGTTGCTAGGTTTTTTGTTTCATGTACATATCTGGCTGATCTAGCGACTGTGAAAATTCCGCAACCTCCATGGAAGAAGCTAGATGCCCATGTAGGTCAGGTGTTGTCTCATGAAGAAGGACCGAGGCACACTGCACAAATTTCCTACCATTGCACATATATGATCGATAGAACAAGACGCCACGAGCGGAACAAGTTTAGGAGGATAGAGACGAACAATGCGATAGTTGGAGGATTGAGCAGTAGAAGGACGGACCTATCGAGTACCCAAGGCGCAAGACGCGGTTGTCACACCAGCATGACAATAAAAGGTTGCATCGAGCGTGTCTACCTACAAGAGTACTTCTAGATTAAAATAGATGTGTCATAGTTGAGTTGATGAAAGAGGTGTTGTTTATGGACTTTAGCAACAAATAACAAGAAAAAATATACAGTGTCATAATCTAGCTTATGTTGCTTCCTAGTTTACTCATAAAATTGTAACCAATGAATAAATATGCACTCTGTGATTGAGCTACTATTCCAAACCGTACACTTCAAGATCATATTAATATATTTTTATGCATAAAAAAGTTATAATATCCTGGAACTTCAATTAGTTGTGTTTCGTGGACCTATAATATTTTCTACTCGGTAACGTCCATTGTACAACCCGATGGATGGGTCAACGATCCTATTGTTTATGGTTTCTAGCCGTATCATATATACTAACGAGCCAAATTGATATAAAATCCATAGTTCTATCAAACAAACATAGCAAATAATACAATCTATTATTCATGAAGAATGGTTTCATGTATTCTGAAAGAGATATACTGAAATTTACAATATAGTCGGTGCTCATAAAGAGAAAATAAATTAGTTTTCAAACCATGCAATAGAGATGAGGTATAATTTTCCACATATGCATGCATCATCTTATGTGGGTAATGGAGAAAATGGTGTCGTTCATCCTATATGTTAAAGTATACCATTTTTAAAGTGAAATAAGGGCAGTAAAATGGTAGATACTATTCGTTCATAAATACTTAATGATGGGAACATAGATAATATTGATATAAAAAGAGATTTCCACATGATAATTTTATTATCTATAAAATTTGTGTCAAGAATAGAACCATATTAATCTTAACTGGATAATATATGAGAAAAGATATATTTTCTACACATTTTTAGATGTTTCCCTCGCATTTGCAAGGGTCACCCTGCTAGTTATATACTAAAAGCAATATAAGGGTGTTTTTCGAGCCACCAGGTTGATCAACATCATCAAAATTATCATGATAGTTAGATCTAAAATTTATGGCTTAGATTTAATAAGAAAGTACTAGCAGAAATGCCCGTGCGTTGCAACGGGACAGAAAATTTGTATTGGGCCTTGTGTCTTATGCGGGTACAGACTAAGTTTTCGCAGGCAACATCGGGACATATCGACGAAAGCAGTCGACTTCAGCTTGTCCATGCGACGCGCTGCAATGAGGCACACGTCGCTCACTACCTCCTTCACTCATCGCTTCATTCAGTCTAATTGTACATGTGCATCAACTAATGGCCGAGTAGTCATGTGGTGTCATCACCAAACGCCACTCCGTGGAGTCCTTCGCCTCCATGATGATCTGTGTAGAGAAGATGAGTAAGAGGGATAAATAATTGTGAATGTACGACGTCCGTTGGATCATTCCAAATGACTAGTCATAATTTAAACTAATAAAATTGTTTTAGATATTAAGGATGAACACCTAAATTAGTTGGATTGGACCATTTTGTCTTAAAATCCACTGTACAAATTTATCTTAAAAAATCAAAGCACAAAGAATGCACTTGTACAAAAAACGTGGTGCACCATGACGTGCCTTATCCATTCCCACTACCCTATCCTAAAGATCCCAAGTACCGAGCTCCCAAATCGGATGAAACAAAATCCCAAAATAGCTATGAAGAGTGAAGACGATACACACCCAGGCCGCCACCTCCACTCCACCATTCTTGTCGCCGGCCTTCTATAATCCTAATCCATTGCGCCTACACCTCACCTTGGATGAACCTGTCGAGTCTGGACTACTGTGCGACAGGAGACCACTTGGGGGGCGACATTGGGCCACGAGTCATGATGAATCAACGACGGCGTCCACATCGAGTGCTCGTGACGACGAGCTCCACCACTGTGGGGTGGAACCAAACCTGGTGGAAGGGCGCAACAGATCAGGGAGAGAAAAAATCAGGAAGGAACCAGCGAGACAAAGGAATTTCGTCACCGCCGTAAAGCTGCATTCTGTGATCTCCAATCACTCCCGTCGTCGGCCAAAGGAGACAGAGTATGCCGATTAAAGGAAGCACCTCGACGCCCTCCGCCGGCTGCAGAAGGGACTGTTGAGCGGCTACCGCCTACAGGTGACGCGACAACGACGGGAGGCGCGAGGCAGGCGGACGGGCACAAACGAAAAAAATGGAAGCGCCGAACCTTTCAGATTGCAGCGGCACCAGGAAGACCAAGGACGTGCGCGACGGGCGTGGGATCCGTATTAGTCGCGGTCGGCCGGTCGGATGGGAGGTGAGCGGCCGCAACGCCCTCCAGCCTGCTCGTCGGCGTGCTCCGACGCGCGGCGGCCATGGTTTGTGGTTGCGGAAAACTCGGCCGACAAGGTCATGGGAGAGGCTGGCGCCACGGATATCGAGGGAGAGGCGAGGCTGGCCCGGGAGATTGAGAAAGGGGAGGCATCGAGAGGTCACGGGAGAGGTGCGGCGGCACGGCGCACGCGCACGTCGCACGATGAGGAGCCGTCCAGGAGGTGAAAGGAGAGAGAGAGGGTTTGCTGTGAATCGTTTTTTTACTCGGCTGTGGCAATGGTGGGTAATTTTCTCCAACTCGCAGGAGCAAAATTATCCAAAACAGACTAAACCAAAGAAACTCTTTTGCTTTTATTAGTAGTACTAGTTGAATGTCCATACGTTGCAACTGGTCGTCAAGTTTTTGTTCTATGATGTGTAGGTTTTACAAATGTTAATCACTTTTTAATATCAACATCCATGAAGCATGCAGCTTGGGTATCTCTCTCATTAAGCATAGAGCATACATAATAAATTTTCTTGTGTAATATTTTCATTGTCAGATTGTGCAGATGCCAAAAATACAACAACAGATCTTGACCGTAGCCAGCTAAATGAAATGCATAAAGTATGAACTACAAGATGAACTAATTGAACATCCTCCTAAAAAATCACAAATGATGTCCAAACCAAAATATGAAAATATATGAAGATAAAAGTCTGAGAACCCCCTTACAGGCACAAATGATGCAAGAGCTATCTCGCAGCTTGCATATATCTTCATAGCTCGTCAAAGGAAAATGCTCCCACTTCCGAAGTATCCCGAGGTCCACATCTGAATGGATAACCATATTAGCCAGAAGCATCTAAATATTGACGATACTTTCCAACATGCGAACAACTTGCCCCATCAACGACCTACTCCACCGGAACAAATCATGAGCAGTATATGATAAAGCACATAGTTATTACCTAGAACGAAGCCGTGCTCATGCATGAGCTTCTGCATCTTCACTGCCATCATGCCCAGGTCATCGTCCTATGGTTTCTGCTGTAGTTCAAAGTGTTTATCCTTAAAAAAATGTAAGCCTCATTTCCTTCATCCTTTTACAACGGCATCACATAGCCTGACAAGAACAGAAAGGAAAACCCCAGTATGAACAGTCAAGACATTCTGCGCCCGAGTTATACACGCAGTAGTTGATGTTTCTCTCCTTAAAACAAAAATACATGTGTTATCTTATTTCGTACCCAAAACTTGAGTTACCCCAACGCCATGACTCAAATGCATGGTTTCTTTGCAGAAAGATAACTTTAGATAGAAATGTATATTGTAGATGTAGTGCTGTAAATTTAACTTTTAATGCAGCAACCCAAGAGAATCATCTTACATCACTTACAAAGAAAAGGGTTCACCACAAGATGTATGGATCGACCTAGAGAGAGCGAAAAATGTTGATATGCTTGATTTCCTAACAAATTATATTATTGTTATTGTTTACATAATATTTATGGCACGTGCCTCATGGTCTAGTGTCTAGATAGCTAGCTGCATATGCCCAATGCATGCGTGTTCAGTAAGATGCTTTTCAGCACATCAAATTGAGTTCAGGACTTCTTTTCTTTTTCCCTCCATAGCCTTATTCGTACTTCTAAACCATTCAGTAATTGTTTAGTGGACATGATCACCCCAACTCATCGTGAATGCCAATTACACTACTAGAGAAAAGCCTATAGGAGACATGCTTATGCGAGGCACATTTAGCATATGCGCCTCCTATAAAAATAGGCGAGGCGCACTTTGCGATATGCGCCTCTAGTATAAAAATAGGCGAGGCGCATATGATAAGAATGCGCCTCCTATAATCCCTGTACGGACAGAATCTAGCAGCCCCATATTATGCGAGGCGCATTCTAGTCATATGCGCCTCGTATATATCAGATAAGCGAGGCGCATATGGACAGAATGCACCTCGCATATTCTGTGTGGGCCCGTATGTTGGTAGGTGCACGAATATGCGAGGCGCATATGGCTATATGCGCCTCCTATATTTGATAATATGTGAGGCGCATATGGCCAAAATGCGCCTCGCATATTCTGCGTGGGCCCGCGTGTTGATAGGTGCAGGAATATGCGAGGCGCATATGACTATATGTGCCTCCTATATTTGACAATATGCGAGGCGCATATTGCCATACGCGCCTCCTATATTTGACAATATGCGAGGCCATACGCGCCTCGAGTAACTCAAGCGGCCCACCATCCCACCTCGTATCCCCCTCGTCTCTTCTGGCTGCCCACCACGCCTCCGCCCACTCCAGAACCTTCTTCTCCTCTCGCCTAGCTCGGCCACCGCCACCGCCGCCGACCAAGACAGAGAGAGAGAGAGAGAGAAGGAAGGAAGGGAGGATGGGGACCCGGACGTGCCGCTGCCTCGCCTGTTCAAGATCCTCCACGGCGAAGGTGACCGACATCCCTACCCTAACCAATCTCCCATCGATCTGCCCTCCTACGTCCCCACCTCCGCCGCGCCGTCTCATCACTCGATTCGCTTTTTTCGTGCAGACCGCGACCGGTGGCCGCTGGAGGCCAGGTTCATCGCAGCCGCCCACAACGGCGACGCCCGCAAAATCAAGAGTAAGGCCGCATCCGCAACCGTCTCCCTTTCCGGCGTCAGTTAATTTGCTCCGTCGCTTGATCCGGGGGGTTAAGGATTAGCTGGAGTGCGATTCGCTTCCGATTTCGTGCGGATTGTGCGCGTCCAGGGTCTCGATTTGGGGATTTAGACCGGAGGCGTCTGGTGATAGGCTACTTTCTCGTCGCAAGTTGTGGTTTCCTCACCAACTCATTTTTCTGGGACCTGCGACGATTTCTCTCTGATTTCTCGTCACGATTCCAGGCTAAAAATGCCCCTTTTTCTGTGACTGCAGAGATTGCCAAGGAGCTGGACGTGCAGGGGCGCGGGATCCCGGCGACGGTGGCCAGCACGACCTACATGGGCATGAACGCGCTCCACGCCGCCGGCGGCCAGGGCAAGCTGCCCGCCTACCAGTACCTTGTCGAGGAGGTCGGGATGGACGTCAACAAGCCAGACACCGCTCAGGGTAGCTCGCCTCTCCGATCCTATATTCAGGTTGTTGACTTGATGAGCATCGTTAACTTCAGCTGTCTTGGATCAGCTTTTAGAGGACTCATTATTGCTACCAACCAATTTTTTTCAGTTTAGCCATTTAAACTAGTTTCTGGAGAAGCGTTTGTTTACCAATTCTTGGGGCATCTATTTCATACACTATTCTGCTGTAGCTGTTCAAAGCTTGGTACTGCCGGCATCAACAGAAAGATGACTCTCATCAGGCTGCTTAGCTGTGAAGTTATAATGGATGCAGCCCCCTCCTGCTGGTCCATTCACAGATCAATTTTTTAGTACTCCAATAGTTTTTTTTGTCTTTTATGATGGAGTCCATGCAGAGTTAACTGTAAAACTGTAGTATCTTGTAGTGTTGGCGTTTGGAAAAAGAAAACTCTTGATGGTTCTGTCTACAGGACATCTGAACTGGCCATGCATGGTTAACCTTAATGTGTTGTGCAAACCATATCATATTTCATTGATGACATGCTACTTTGAGTTAACTGCTTCTGCCTTTGCAATTTTCATTTTCACTTTCATCAATTGATCTTTGTTGATGAGAGCTTTGATTGTTCTTTCAGGAGTTTCTCTTGCAAGGGAGGTTCATATTTGGACCTGATGTGAGATCACTTTTTCTCACTATATTCCTCATTCTTGCACCAGTGTTGGTATTCTGTATATTTGTGGCTAGCCATCTAATCAACGACTTCCCTGATCACTGGGGGATTTCAGTTATGGTTGTAGTGGTTGTCTTCACGGTATATGTAAGTGTTTCTTATAACTTTGTTTCTGTTTAGGTTTGATCATTTCATAGCAATCTTAGCCAGCTAGTCTGGAGTTGCGCAATTCATATTGACATGTACAGCATGCTCCCTTGAATGCTTATCAAAGATTGTACACAGAAGTAATTATTTAGTCGACTGAAAGAAAATTATTATATACAGGGGGATCCCAACTATCACACCTTAGTTTGGTTGGTTCATCTTATTGATAAAGTTTTGCACAAATCTGTCAGAAGTGACCACCCATAAATACACAGATAAGAGTGCCTAAAAAATGCAAGGTTGTACTGTTACACGTTACATATTTGATGATGAGTATTTTTCAGAGTACCTCCTTGATTCATTCATCTCCACCCCAGCTCCGTGTTCCATGTTTTCTGAAATTCTGGCAATTGTTCCTCAAGTAGCTGTTGAAAACCTAAAACCGTGTTCACATGGATGGCCTTCCTGTTTCTCGCTAATGGTGATTGGGAGAGCCTCACCATGTGCCTTGTGCCTTGTGCCATGTTAACAGTACAATTAAGGGTTTTAAATGTTCTTGATAGAATGAAAGTAGGCTCAAATCGTAGAAATATTGGAAGGCATGATGTGATTATCCGAGAAAAAAGTGCAGTAGAATTAGTCTTAATATACAACTAAATTCTCTGGATATAGATGATCTGCAAAAAAATTCTATCTAGTCAAATAATTGTTCAGCTTAGATCAAGGTTGATTGATACTACTAGATTAGTTTACATACTGGATTAATTGAGCTCAAAGTAACCATTCTGTTAAATGTTTCCGGGCATACCTGTGGAATGCTTTGGTGTAATCTTTCAAAGACTGCTCTATCACTTGACCTCTTTAGTGGATCCTTGTAGTAGAAGTAAAAACAGTATACTATAAGAAAAAAAAAGAGAAATGTTTGTCATTACTACTATATATTCATAAAGAGGAACATCATGATTGATTTAAAGGGGTAAAACTGATGCATTTGTTTTATCCTCAGTTCATATGAATATGCACTTTTGTAGAGTTCACACTTGTCTGAAGCCCGTTCCTTATGTTTTCCAGGATTTGACTCTGCTGCTTCTTACCTCTGGTAGAGATCCTGGTATAGTGCCTCGTAACACCCATCCTCCTGAACCTGAACCCAGTGATTTGAACAACGACACTGGAAATGGTAGGTTATGTGTTCTACTTCATCTAGGTAGAGCTACGTCGTTGGAGTTGTAATGTGATTGTGAACTTGTACTCGGAGTTGTAATGTGATTGTGAACTTGTACTCGGAGGTGTAATGTGATTGTAAACTTGTACTCGGAGGTGTCAACTTGTGGCACAAACACTTGATGTATGAACTTGTATGTCATGATTGATGTGTAATGTATTGTATTCATGTTGGTTCTATTATGCTTTGGCAAATTGCAAGTTTCTGAAAAATTCTGTGGACTATATTGTATATTTGAATATCTGTATATTATTATTTATAGTGGTCTGTAAAACTTGAATTTCGAAACTATTACCGGAGGCGCATATAGGATACTATAGGAGGCGCATATACTATAAATACCCGAGGTGCATTCTGAAACATATGCGAGGTGCATATACTATAAATACCCGAGGCGCATTCTGAAACATACGAGGCGCATATACTATAAATACCCGAGGCGCATTCTGAAACATATGCGAGGCGCATATGATATGCGCCTCCTATACTTCACATATGCGAGGCGCATATCGATATGCGCCTCGCATATTATTATGCGAGGCGCATATCGATATGCGCCTCGCATATGTGAAGTATAGGAGACGCATATCAGATGCGCCTCGCATAAGAAATACCCGAGGCTTGAAGCTAGAGGCACATGTGATATGCGCCTCGGATAGGCTTTTTGGTGCGCCTCGGATAGGCTTTTCTCTAGTAGTGTTAGTACAATTCTACTATTGGAGTTAAACAACTACATTTTGTGAATGTATATATGCTGGCAAAATGAACATGATGCACTCATAATAGTTTTTAGATGGATGTGTTGATAACTCGAAGCGCATCGAATATGTATATGAGTGACCAAAACATAACTTACGGCTCAAATAGTGAAACACAAAGTTGATAATGGACAATAGTGAAGTAGTGAGGTGCATACACTATAAGTTAACCTCCCAGAATCTAAGCATTGAGTGTAAATGATCAGAAGATGTGAATCATTTGGTCATGATAGTCACATACATGTAACAACTGAAGGGCTGTACTTACGCAACATTTTCACCGAGGAAGTTATTGAAAACATGACAATGATGCCACACTTCCTGACAACCTGCCCATGAGCACGACGTGGATGACCAGCGTTAGAACTAAACTTTTTTGAGAAAAAATTCAATGAAAAACATAAACCTTACAAGTATTCACCCAACTTTGAGTATATTGTACCAAATAAGTAATTCATGTTGTGTACATCTAAATAGTTTTTGCAAATACAGAATAATATTCACCTACAACTTGCTTCATCTTCCTTTGACAATCAATTTGCTATCCGCTTTTGGTGAATCAATGAACCCATGTGCATATATGTGAGGAATGCTCACATTATTATAAGAGAACAACACCTGCTATTATCCCCAAAATAATCAGCACTGAAGCCACACTGGTTGTTCATAATTTGTTTTTCGTACAGGCTGTCTAAGAACAGGTCGCACGAGTGCAGTCTCGTTCATAGCTTGTTCAGCGGGAGCAAGCCAGAGGAGAGCAAGTCTGCTAGGTGAATTTGTTCGATTTGTTTGGGCGACGAGTGACCTATATTGTGTCCTTGCGACGCCTAGGCCAGCATCTTCCTCCCGGCTACTGACCCTCCAAACAGCCTGCAATATCGTCCCAGGAACCAATCGTACGCTAGTGCCAATCCCTCAAGTTAGCAACGACACATACCAGTCTGTCGAGTCGGCTACGACGCGGCGGCCGATGGTTGTGTCCTTCGCGAGTGCCCAGACCAGCATCTCCCTCCCCTTACATGAATTCCTGAGTGAATTATAGTGTACATGAATTCCTGATTTTGTGACCCTATTCTTCTTTTGATGATTAATTCAACATAAACCAAAGGTAATATGCATCTTATGCTACAAATAATGCAACCGATATGAGCTACAGAGACTCAACATCTGGACGTTGATAGAATTGATAGAAAAAACTACTGTAGAAAAGGTTATTACCAGTTTACCACTGCTCCAACCGTAGAAAGCATGGCAGAGAGGATGGTGTGCCAGCGCTGCCGCAGTCCGCTTGGACCGTCTGGACGCCTTGGACGTCTTCCGCCTCAACGCCTTGGACATCTTCTGTCTCGACGTTGTCCTCGACTTTCGGCATCTCAACTTTGACGTTGTCCTTGACTTCGTGCATATCGATGCTTTCCTTGACTTCTCGCATTTAGACTCTGACTTTCCGCAACTCGATGTTTTCTGCCTTGACACCTCAATCCTTTGATATCCCATAGGCGCTTGGTGGAGAAGAGTTCAAGCAGTGTAGAAATCAGACCAGAGACTTGGAGCAGTGTAGAAATCAGAGCAGAAACTTGATGAGTTCGAGCTTGGTAATTCGACCGACCGCGAAAGCACAATTCCTATAGGAATCGGACGCCATCACCTCCGCCACCGACGCCATCCTCTCCGCCCCTCCAGTCCGATCCAATTCCTATAGGAATCGGACGCCATCCCCTCCGCCACCGACGCCATCCCCTCCGCCACTCCAGTCCGATCCGATCGGGGAAGGTAGGGGTCCGGGAGAATCGTACGCCATCCCCTCCGCCACTGACGCTATCTCCTCCGCCACTCCAGTCCGATCTGAAACGGGGAAGGTGGGGGTCCGGGAGCGCGAGCGTGTCGGGGTCCGGGAGAGCGAACGTGTCGTGTGCTGCGTGGACAGTATGTACTGCGGGTTGATGTTCTAATTTTTGAGGGGCTAAACTGCAAAATGACCGACGGACGAAAAAGCAGACGAAAACCACCTCTAGACAAATTATATTAGTATATATATATATATGGTATAGTATAGTATAGTATAATATAAATATATATGGTATTGATTGTCAAAAAGGTATAAATAGATATAGATATAGATATAACCGGTTTGACATGTCCCAGTTTACACGATTTATGTTTTAGAGATCACGTCTCACGATGTGGGCCCAATCGGTAATTAAGAGTTTGGCATGATTTAGAAGATCGAAACATCCCAACCAAAGGCTCTATCGCTCCAAACCTTGATACTCCCTCCGTCCCGGTTTAAAGGACACAATTTGCAAACCATGCAATCCCAAAATAGTTAGACACAAAAGCATTTAATCTCTGTAATTACTCCCATGTAAAAAGAACAAAATGCTTGCATGCACACATGTGAACAAATGTGAACGCTTCCCTAACTCTTTTTCTTTTCATGCATGTTCCACTCCACACTATTAAATGGACCAATTAGACAGCTAGGGCCCAGAGAATTGCAAATTGTGTCATTTAAACCGGGACGAATGGAGTACCTATCATGAATGGATCATGGTAGTTGTTATATGAAACAAAACTGTTTGGAATGTAGTGTCGTTCTTTGCGCTCCCGGCCGCCATTGTCTAGAACTAAACCCACACAAAGCCATTGAAAAATATATTGAGATTTGAGACCCGTATCCTTTGCGGACAGGAAGGAACGGATAAACGGGAATTATGATTCAGGGATCGATCGGAGCCCCAACAGTCTGATCGGAGAGATCAATCCGATGTACATGAGGAATCGACCAGCAGATTAGTCAGGTTATTTCCTTTATTGTTTTCGTTCTTTCTTTCTCCTGCGCTTCTCGAGGCGGTGCTGTGTACCAGGCGGGAAAATTCATGGAATCTTGGGTCCGTGCCATTGTCTAGATGCAGATCGAGTCAACAGCACCTAATGTACACTTGTCCGACGATGGCGCCAGTGAGGACGCTAAAATGCAGCCGGAAGAACTACGGACGATTTCTTCCTATCTTGAGCTCGATATATGTGGAGACAGCTGCAATCTAATTCCTTGTGTTCTACGTCCTCCTATACTTCTTGAGGCCTGCATCGTGGACGTCAGTATCCACACGGGGTGTTCACAATTAGAATCGTGAACTCATGGTGGGAATCGGCAAAGCTCCTATGGATATTGTTAGCAAAGTGTTTGAGGTACTACCTTAACCAAATTCAGGATACATGGCGAAGGGAGCAGAACTATTCTTCAAAAACAAGCTACAAGTTGCAGCAAGATGTATAAAAGGATTATAAATTAAACTATACACCATGGATTATAGACAATTTGGTATATGATGACTTCTTAGATACCTCGATCCGAGTATCATCTTGAAGGTTATGCACCACACCATGTGTTTTATAAAACTGTAAGATACCTACGAGTTCTTACTCTGGTGATTCATCAAGTAAAGCAATATGTAACTACATATGTGCTAAATAAAATTTTGTGTTTTTATATACTATGGTGGGGAAAATATCAGTCATCCAAACAACCTTTCCTTATTTGGTTTTCCCTTTTTCTCGCTATGAAGGGTCTAAATCTCGGACAACTTTCCACTGTTTTGTCCTTTAATATAGTACTTCAGATGGCGCTTTCATCCACAATTGCAGTTTTAGAAAACAAAACATAAGCGACACCGAGACATTGCCTATCGTCAACGATGCATGATACATACATCATGTATGCATAAACTTTCCATTACAAACAAGTCAAGGTAACGGATTCCAAGAGCTTCATTTGTATGTATTCTCTCATGTGATACAAGAAGCCCTTGCAAAACTTGGTGATTTTTTTTGCAAGATTTGGTAACGGATTTCAAGCGCTTCATTTTTGGAAGATTTGTTTTTACAAGAAACCCATAATACTTTGTGGAGGCATATTTTAACCAGCCAAACAAATTAATTTATCTATTTAAAAGGGTGACATGGATATATTCTTCACTGATAGAGATAGACCATCACAAATATCAAATGGAGCATTCAATAAGTTCCATCTATATGAAATTATATATTTCAACATATTTAACATATATAAACAATATCTTTGGACTTTGGGAGTATCACATACAGATGTTGGACATCTTAGCTAGAGGTACCGACAGTTTTGTGATCCCCGAGGGTTTGGCATATTTATCGGCCATGGGATTCCATCATGTTAATATCAATTTTTCAAAGATATGCTATATTGTATATGTAAAATAAGTTAACTCTAATACAGAAAGAGTTGTGTTTTGGCTCCTAGGAGCTATGCTCCTGAACAATAAATTCATAAGAATCTTAAATTGTTTTGATAGTGTACATATATGCGTATTTTACATGTCTACTAATTTCCTTGAAGAAAGGACATATGTTGTCTCTTCAAAAATAATAGAAGTTGTGTTGTAAAAAGCTATTTATGGGGCACCAATTGTCTCTACATGGGTAAAAAATGGAACTTTATGTGTGAACATTGGACATGAGTACATGTGATAATATTTTCAGGGTTTTATTAACATTTTAAATGCCTTTTTTTGGAAGCGGGAGCACTTACTCTTGGGCACTATTTTGAATATTCTATATATAGATTCTTATTAACTATTCTACTTAAATATTGGAATCCCCGGCCAATATTGCACTAACAATCCCACTCTATATATGTATTTACTACAAACAGGAGAAGATAATCAGGTCAGTATTTTATGACTTTGGGTTACAATTAATCTATAATTTATCAGAGAGGAATTTGCATATGCACGATGAAATAAAGACTTGGTCACAAGAATTTGCAAGCAATATTAAAGAAATACTTGGTCACAATCCATGTAATGAAATAGTACAAAACGCAGCACTTTTCATTAAATTACATGTATGGTATCTACTAACTTGAGGGGCATAAATGATGAAAGAAGAAAAACATGTTGTAGTGGATAGACTTTTACAAACCACGAGTGCATCTATTATTATGGAGGACGACGGCATATCTATCACTGACCCAAGCCTAGGCGTTATTAAAAACCTTCTTGATAGAACAATTATATTCGGAATCAATGTAACTTTTAAAATTATCAAGAGTGTAAGAAAGATTCTGAAGTGAGCCTAACTATCAATCTGTTATATAATAAAAGCACAATTCAGAAATACGTATGACATAGGAGGGCACTGATGACTCACTAAGTTTGTCTTATCTATCAATGGGATGATGTCATAATCATTCATGCCTAATATATTTTTAATATAAAAACCTTGGCTGATAATAAAATTATGTTTAACTAACCTGTAATAAGAAACCAATTTATAAATTCTATTTAAAACAAGAAAGGCATGTACATTACATTATTAAGTTTCTAACTTTGAAAAAATACTTCACAAAAAGTTGAGAACTAGGAATTTGACACTAACAATTTTTTGTTATAATATTATATGAAACATAGCAGGTTTCTCGCGTGACTACATATAAAATAATATATCATTATTTAACAAGAGATATTTATCTTCAACATAACATTTCTGGTGGGTAAACCTTCTATACTTATTGTATGGTAGGATGTATACCAAACAATATTTTTCACATCAAATTCGTTTTGTTCCCTTGAATTTGCGAGGGCCACCATGCAAGTTGCAACTTAATAGTCTCTTTCCAATTTGTGACAGAAGATGCAAGTCAAGAGCTACTCTGCAATAAGTAAACCCAGATTAGGCCTTTGGCCCAACAACAAAGTAAGCCTGCTGATGCTCACTTTTCTAATGGATTAACGGAAATATATAGATGAGGCGAGAATTGCGAGATTGCTCGGGTTTGCGTAATTTTGCACAACAACTGATTGCCAAGGAAATGAACCTAGGGTGTTATATATTGGATATGGTCGTGTGGCTATCCTACCAAATCCTGGTTAGTCGAAAATTATTCTTTTTCTACTAATCTAGCCGAGCCAAACGACTCTTGTTGGTTAGAAATGCAATAACTTTTAAGGGAGTATTCTTTCTGTCCAAGACTAAGAAGCAGCTTAAGCCTATACGTTCAGAGATTCAAACACTCTTCCACAGGTTTTCTAAAGATTCTTAATTTTTCGGAGCAGCATCATCAGTACCATCTAGGAGACCGACAAGTTGAGCTCTGTTGCGGCGAATGCGAACTACGTACCTATGATCTATTTGGCTGTTTGCAGTTCAAACATAATATTATTTACCGACATGACATTTCTTATGAAGCTAGATTACTAGCTAGTACAATTAACAAATTATATATGATGCCCGTTTCCTAGTATCTGGAATGTGGTACCCGTTGTCCACATATAGTCAAACGAGTTCAGTTTAAAGGAGGAGATCCAGTAGGTCCGTCTCCAGGAACAGGTCCATTTCAATTGCTCTGTACCAGAAGACCCAAGGTCTTGACATATTTTACAGCAGCAAAAACCATTTGAAGGAGTACTAATAGGCCTTTGTCCGGAATGGCCTGAGAGCCACAACCACCTATATATGTGTCAATAAAGCAGGTGGTGCATTGCGAAATAGCTGTCCATCAATGTATGGGGTGTTTGTTAGTAGATGGTTTTTCTACTAATCAAGCTGGGCCCAACGATTCTTGTTGGTTAGAAATGCAATAACTTTTAAGGAGGTATTCTTTCTGTCCAAGACCAAGAAGAAGCTTAAGCGTATACGTTCCGATATTCAAACACTCTTTGACAGGTTTTCTAAAGATTCTTAATTCGTCAGAGCAGCATCAGTACCATCTAGGAGACCGACAAGTTGAGCTCTGCAGATGGCGAGCCTGATCTGTGCACGCCACCAGAGGGTAGTTGTTGCACGTCAGATTTTTGGACGGCGGATCGCCATGGTTCATTGCGGGGCTTCTGTTCGAGGAGGAGGCCATGCATGGCAATCTGGCGTGGTTGGAGGTGGGCAGCAGAGGTGGAGGGATGCGGAGAAGGGGCTCTCGGTACATATATAAGGTGCCCGAGGTGGTGTAAGACACACATAGTTCATAATGGATATGTATGAAGTATACACTACAGGAACAATCGCCGTTGTTGTGTCTTCGGCTCTTTGCTAGCTGTGTGTCCAGTGGCGCGGAACATGGCAAAGAAAGACATTGCTGTGTCTCCCAAGCAAAACACACGACAACTTTTGAGCTCATGATATAGTTCTAATAAAACACATGACAAAAAAACACGACAATATTAGAAAAAGACACGGCAAAGAAGGGCCACACGGGAAGGGTGATGCTCTATAAAAAAAGATGGATTTATTGTTAGTGATGGCTCCCTCGATATTTCGTGACTATGCATGGGTTCTCATGCTGCCTATTAGCTTGATCTTGAAAGCAATATGACAGCAAGCACCATGTCGTGCCGACGGTGGGAGGAAAAGTCGGTCAGCACCGTGAGGCTGGAGACGGCCAGCACCGTCCGGTTGGAGATTGTAGAGGCCACAATGACGGCTGCAGGCAAGGTTCGGTTGAGGGGACGATAGTTGCCAACGAGGTGCTTGTATGAACAGGCATTGTTACCACGACGGTAGAAGGGAGGAAGCGATTATGTCAGGAGCTATCCCCTGATATCACGAAAATCCTATTCTAGATGGTAAACGAGATAGGTGGATCGCACGTCACACAAGTGCATGCGGTTGTCTCGTCGTCATATAGCTACATCACGTACATGAGTCCAACCCGCATAAGCTGTACATGCTACGTATCGGATCAGAGCAGTTCTCTGCAGTTGAGTTGAGTTCTCTACGTATTTTTCTTATCTCTTTAGCAGTTCAATGTATCTTTTCAACTCAGCGGTTCTATGTACTTGAATTTAATGGAATAAAGCTTTTAATGATCAAACATATGATCCCTTAGTTCAATGTATCTTTTCAACTCAGCGGTTATATGTACTTGAATTTAATGGAATAAAGCTTTTAATGATCAAACGTATGAACCATCTCCCTCTTGCACTTGCTCTTGTCAATCTGGTACCTGGTTCAGGAACATGGTCTCTTGCATCGCATAGCACTGATATCATCTGATAGTTTTCAAATGGTTGGTGAGGAATGGTGTAAAAATGGGTTGGCGTAGTGATGGCGCGTGGTAGCGCTTCGTTGGGAGACCCCAAGAGCAAGGTGTGATGAGCACAGCAGCAAGTCTTTCCTCAGTAAGAAACCAAGGTTATCGAACCAGTAGGAGGAAGAAAACAACTCAAAGGTGTTGCTAGCAACTTGGAGACCTGCACAACACAGACTCAAGACTTTCTACAACTCAAAGGTCAAAACATGATAAAGTCTAAGTCACAGTCAAATCAAGCTCCTCTCGTACTACTCAAGCAAGAACTTTCTACTCCTCTCCAACACCAATCAACTTATTTGAAACAACATAGCGAGAACGGGGGTCCAAACTAATTTATTCAAGCAAACAAAACGAAAGCTAAGACGCTCCAAGAACAACACAACAGTGCATGAAACAATAAAAACAAAGTGTCTAGAAAGATCTGAGATTTTTATTGATGAAGAAGGGGATGCCTTGGGCATCCCTAAGCTTTGACGCTTGTACCTCTTGAATATTTCTTGGGGTGGCATCCCGAAGCTTGTGCTTTTGTCCGTTCTTTATCTCATTACATCACTCTTTTTCTACACCTGAAAATTTTCCTTCATACAAAACTTCACACAATCTTCATTAGCAACATTAGTGTATTCAAAAGATAATAGACCTTTGGGTTTAGCTTTAGAACAGAAAAACATTCACTAAAAACACAATCTACTGTAGCAATTTCCTCAAAAAGCTCAATTTCCCAAAAAGAACCCAAAAAGGAATCAATAAGAAGCAAATGTAGATAATGGCAGAAATCTGTCAAACAGACCAGCAGGTAGAAACCGATTTTTTCGAAGACCTTCTGTTGCTCAAATAAAAAAGTGTTTAACTAATGAAAGTTATCTAACATACTGGGGGATATATTCAGAAAATATCAACTCTATCCGACTTACAGAGATTTCTCATGAATGTTCACAGTAGAACACAAAAATCTGTTCTGGGACAGCAACTCCCCAAATCTTACTTCCCTCTCATTAGAGGTCATTCTTGGCACAAAATGCAAATAAAAAAAGATAAGGAGAGGTCATTACTGAAGTAATTAACTTCCAAGACTCAAGAAAACTTTTGGGTCATCTCCCAATAAGTACTTTTCTTTAACGCCTTTAAGTTAGGCACAAGAACCAAGAATTAAGTATTTTCAAATAAAGAAGCATTAACATCAAACTTTGCTTTCAAAGGAGGAGAAAAAGCAACTTTTCTCTCCTCATAGGGAAGTGTTCAGTACCTTTCTTGAATGGAAATTGATATTTAATGGTGCCTTCTTTCATATCAATAATGGCACCAACAGTTCTAAGAAAAGGTCTTCCCAAAGTAATAGGATAAGAAGCATTGTATTCAACATCCAAAACATAGAAATCAACAGGGACATAAGCATTGTTAACCATAATAAGAACATCATTAACACTCCCCATGAGTTTCCTTTTAGTATTATCATTAAGTGGGACATCCAAATAACAATCTTCCAAAGGTGGCAAATCAAGCATTTCATAAATATTTCTAGTCATAATAGAGACACTAGAACCAAGGTCACATGAAGCTTTGAGATCAAAGTCATTCACTTGCATAATAGAGGCTTTGTGTTTCAACTTCTCATCCTTAATTTTAATAAGAGCATCTATAATGTGTTTGGTGAAAGCCACATTCATATCACTAGCATCAGGACTTCTAGCAGGCTTTTGTAGGAACATAATCATTTTAGAAATATTGCAACCATCAAGATCAAAATCAAACTTAGCATCACTAGTAGTAGACTCATTGGGTTTAGGCATTGTGGTAGGAGGAATAGGGAATTCTTGTGGTTTAGTGGCACCATATTGGTGGTGGTGATAGTGCACACACTATTGTTTCTAGAAAATTCAGCTTCTCTTTCTCACTTAGCATGTAGTTGGGCTAACAGTCTTACATTTTCATCAATAGTAACTTGTATGGCATGAGTAGCAGCAAAGGTACTTTCCAAGGTTTCAGGTTTAGCAGCCATTTTATTAATCAAAGAGGACTGTGCTTCAGACAAAGAGGAAATATTTTTCTCAGCACTCAAATTTTTTGACTGTAAACTAGGAATTTGTCTATTCAAATTCTCAAGCTGATGACTAATATTTTTCCAGATAGCAGATTGTTCTTCCATAGTATTAGTGAATATCTTGTTTTTCTCATATTGCATTTTCATAAAAAATTTAGTGGATCTTTCAACTTCTAAAATCCTATCTTCACTAGACATTCCAGATCTACCATGATAAGTATTGCCATTATTCAGAGGATAAGGCCTATAATTATTACCATAATTATTGTTGCCAAAATTATTATTCCTAATGAAGTTCACATCAACTTGCTCTTGTTGAGCAACCACAGAGGCTAAGGGAACATTATTTGGATCTATAGGAGCTTTTGCATTAACAAGCATAGCCATGATAACATCAATCTTATCACTTAAAGAGGAGGTTTCTTCAACTACCTTCTTACCATGTGGATCTCTCTCAGTGTGCCATTCAGAATAATTAACCATCATATTATCAAGGAACTTTGTTGTAGCACCCAAGGTGATGGTCATAAAGGTACCTCCAACAGCTGAATCCAACAGGTTTCTTGAAGAGAAGTTCAAACATGCATAAAAAGTCTGGATAATCATCCAAACAGTAAGTCCATTAGTGGGACAATTCTTAACCAAAGATTTCATTATTTCCCAAGCTTGGGCAACATGTTCATTATCAAGCTGTTTAAATTTCATAATATCACTTCTCATAGATATAATCTTAGCAGGAGGATAGTATTTTCCAATAAAAGCATCTTTGCACTTAATCCAAGAATCAATACCATTTCTAGGCAAGGATACCAACCATTCTTTAGCTTTTCCTCTCAAGGAGAAAGGAAACAACTTGAGCTTAATAATATCTCCATCTACATCTTTATATTTTTATGTCTCACAAAGTTCAACAAATTTATTGAGGTGGGCAGCAGCATCATCAGAACTAGCACTAGAAAATTTCTCTCTCATCACAAGATTCAACAAAGCAGGCTTAATATCATAAAAGGTAGCATCAAGAGCAGGTGGAGCAATAGGAGTACTTAGGAAATCATTGTTGTTTATGCTAGTGAAGTCACACAACTTGGTGTTCTTAGCAGAGTTCATTTTGGCAAAGGTGAAGCAAGCCAACAACAGCAGCAACTAGAGCAGGAACTAATTTTTTTTTGTGTTTTTATAAGAGAAAGCAAACCAAACAAAACTAATTTTTGGAGTTTTTGCTAAAAAGATGCAAACAAAACCAAGCAAAATAAAATAAGCAAAACAAAAACAAAGTAAAGATAAAGGTTGTGAAGGAATCCCCTTGTGAAGACGTCTTTAGCCTCCCGGCAACGGCGCTAAAAAACTTGTTGATGGCGCGTGGTAGCGCTTCGTTGGGAGACCCCAAGAGCAAGGTGTGATGAGCACAACAGCAAGTCTTACCTCAGTAAACAACCAAGGTTATCGAACCAGTAGGAGGAATAAAATGACTCAAAGGTGTTGCTAGCAACTTGGAGACCTGTACAACACAAACTCAAGACTTTGCCCCAACAAACAGTGAAGTTGTCAATCTCACCGGTTGCTGTAACAAAGGATTAACTGTATGGTGTGGAAGGTAATAATGGTTTGCAGAAAGTAAACAGTAACAATTGAAGATGTATCAATGGTAAAGTTTGGATCGGGGTCCATAATTCACTAGAGGTGTTCTCCTTAAGATAAACAAACATGGCATGATAGATAAACAAATTACTGCAGGGCAATTGACAGGACTGAGCAAGGCATAACAATGCAATACTAGACATTCATGATCCTATGAGATTGGATTGGGCAATACAACAAGATAGATAGACTACCATCCAAATGCATCTATGACTAGAAATCCACCTTCAGGTTATCATCCGAACCCCCTCTAGTATTGAGTTGTAAGCAACAGATAACTGCTTTAAGCAAGGTGTATAAGGTAAACAATCCACTTGTTCTATGAACAAGAGACCGTTGTTTTCTCCCTAGTGGCAACAACACATCTATAACCTTAGAGATTTATGTCACTTCCCTTAGATTAAATAGAGGCATGAACCAACTATCGAGCATAAATACCCCCTCTTGGAGTCACTAGCATCTACTTGGCCAAGATAGCTACTAGAAACGGAGAGCATGCAAGATCACAAAAAAAGACAGACATGATAGAATCAATAAGACAAAACCATTAATCAATATGACATAGTAATCTCAATATCCATCGGATCCCCGCAAACACAACATGCATGATTACAAATAGATGATCTTGATCATGAATAGATCTCACAATATCTAAACATGGTAGCACAAAGGAGGAGATACAACCATCTAGCTACTATATGGACCCGTAGTCCAAGGTGGAACTACTCACACTTCATACCAAAGGCTGGCATGATGAAGAAGAAGGCCTCCGGGATGATCTCCCCTCTGCTAGGGTGCTGGGAAGAGCTTCAGATCCTCCCGATCTAGGGATGATAGTGGCGGCGGCTACATGCGGTTTTGTGGAATATTGATCGGATACTTAGGGTTTTGGTATCGAGGGATCTTTATAGGCGAAGATGCGAGGCAGGGGACGACCAGGGTGGTCACACCCCCTAGGCGCGGCTAGCCCTAGCCCGCGCCGCCAAGGGGATGGCCCCCTGGTGCCCCCCCTCCGTCTCATACTTTGGCTCCGTGTTCCCCACAATAAGATACTGACTTTGGCTTTTGACTCGTCCAATTTCGAGAATATTGATTTTCTGCCTTTCTGGAACCAAAAACAGAAGAAAACAAGCAACTGGTACTCTGACATCTTGTTAATAGGTTAGTACCAGAAAACATATAAAAACACCTCAAAGTGTAGACAAAGCAAAACAAAGTAGATACTAAACAAGCATGGAACATTAAAAATTATAGATACGTTTTCGACGTATCACGTACAAAAAGCATTGAATCTTTAAACAACTTCTCCAAAATGTTTGATACATAAAATTCACACATATGCGATAATAACACTTACAAACATGCAAATTTCTCAGGGTGTGAGAAGATTCGCAACGATATTTCATGTGGGCGTGGAGACTGCTATTCAGAGGGTACGAATCCGTCCAATTGATAAAACATAACATAAATAATCGATACAAATATAAAATAAGTTCATAATTAGGCAGCAAAAAAAATGCAGAAGGTACGCCGAGGGTGGCCGTCGGCGTACGTGGTTGGTACGCCGAGGATGACCGTCGGCGCACCTGGCGTGAACGCTATGCCGAGGGTGGCCCTCGGCGTACTGTCCGCACCTTTAGCACGCCGTCCATCCTGACCGGTATCTGCCACGCGTCGTATGTCTACACCGAGGGCCTCGGAATGTCGGGGGTGACCGTCGGCATACCGATGCCTACGCCGACAGCTGGCAACGGGGGCTGGCCTGGCCCGGCCCTACGCCGACGGCCCCGACCTTTGGCCGTCGGCCATCGGCGCATCTCGCCATTCATGTAGTGAGAATGGGTGTCCATGTGCCTTGCCGTAAAGAAACCAATCACACCGACACGAACCAGTGATCTGGCGGGCTGCTTTCCTGATGCCTCATATTCTTAGATCGGACCACAAGTTCGTGGTGTGTATGTATGTACCGGGCTTATAGCTCCTATGCGACGTCTTTACATGGAATTGGAAGGAAAGCGACATCGTTGAAAAGAATAGCTCGCATGCGACGGTTGTGAGGCAGCTAATATCCCAGGGCCACACGGGCCTTAAAACGGTCGTAAGGACACATTTAACTTTGTTCCAATATTAGGGTTAAGCCAAGCCGGTTGGTTGGGACAGCCAGTCAAGCCAGTCAAACCAACCGCTTCCGACCGAGAGCGCGCGTAACACTGACTGTAGCTTCCCCGACGGCGGCGGCGGACCTCACCCATCGTTCTCGGCGCCGCCGGCGGCGGCACGGCAATTAATTTAGGCGGCGGCGCTTTCGTTCAACGACGAAGGTGGTGAGTGCCATTTGAAAGCTAATTCCTCTCCCATTCTTCTCAATTCGAGATCTGAGCGTGCCCATTGATGCTAGATTGTGGAGGCGAGGGTGTGCTGAACGGGGCGAGGGGGAACGATATGGAGCATGGAGAGAGGACTTCTAATCGGTATATCCCATATCTCTGCACTTAATTTCTCTAAGGTTGAGATCTTTGTTCGCTTCCGCTAGCTCACAGTGCCCGCCAAAAAAAGGGGAGACGATGTTGCGCGCCAAACCTTCGAATTTCGCATCAATTTCTTTCCCTCTAGGCCTGTTTTAGTTGATGGAAGCACGCAGATCATTGAGAGAGACACGATTGTTAAATGGGAGGTGGAATTAGAACATGTTGATCCCCAAGAGCTAATAAACATGGGAGAGGAGGCAGTAAGGAAAATGGTGGAAAAAATTGGGGATAGTGTGGTTTGGGGGCCAGAGCAAGAAGTTTCTTTGTTACGATTTGATGATTGCAAATGTGACTATGTTAGGGTTGAGACAGGGGAACATATAGTTGATGAAATCGATGAGCGAAACGGTTGGACAAGCAAAACTGTTCTGTTTTTAGCAGAGCTCATTGATCTGAAACCTGATTCGAGGGTTGGATATGTGGCCTCGAAGCTGGCTGCTCAGATGGTCGAGGATGATTGGGCTGCACAAAGGCAAGTAATGCCTATACTTACTGAGTTGGAAGTGTTAACAGTGGAGGATGATGATGCTAATGCACAATGGGAGGCTACAGATGGTAATGCACAAAGGATTGTAACTGTTGATTGGAATTCAGTTGAGATACATGACCGCACTGATTTGTTCATTGCACCAATAGATGACATTGAAATGGCAAAGCTTTTTGGCATTCCTATAGATGACAGAGACAAGGAGAAGAAGAGGGATGAAGCTGCAAATGATGGTGACAACCATTTAAGAGATGAAGAGGCAGATATAGATCTAGAGTTGTTGGAAAATGCTGCAGTTCATGTAGATGATGCACATGATGATGAGCTAGTATCAGTTTATGACAAAGAGGACCTAGTTATTGAAGTTGGGAGGTTTCCAAGCATGGATGAATTCAGGATGTGTTTCAGGACATATGCAGTCAAACGTGAGTTTGCTACCAAGACTATGTGGACTGATAAAAAGAAGTTCTATGCAAAATGCATAGGTTATGATGGTGGTGCCAAGCCTTGCAAGTGGTATATATCTGCTAGACGCCAACCTGATGGAAGGACAATAAGAGTGAATAAAATTCCAAAACCTCATACTTGCATTACAAGTTCTCAAACAGTTACAAAGATGACATCACAATTATGGGTTGCAGAAAAGATCAAGCCCATTTTAGCCACAACACCAAACAGCACTGCAAAGAGACTGAAAATAGACTTGGAAAAGCAGTACCCCATTAAGCTGAATTATACTACAGCGTGGAAGGCAAAGCAAAGGGCAATGAAAGAGCTATATGGTGATTGGGCAAATACCTTTCGAATGCTTTATAACTTCAAAGCAGAAGTAGAGAAGAGGTCACCTGGCAGTGTTGTGGAGATAGATACTGAGGTAACAGCTGATGGGAAAGTCTTCTTATCTAAATTCTTCATGGCTTTAAAGCCTTGCATCGATGGCTTCAAAGCAGGTTGCCGTCCATATTTGAGTATAGACTCATCTTTCTTGACTAGAAAGTGGAATGGTCAACTAGCAGCATGCAATGCTTTAGATGGACACAATTGGATGTTCCCTGTAGCTATTGGCATGTTTCAGTCTGAGACAGAGGCATCATGGACATGGTTCATGATGCAGTTGAAAAGATGCATAGGGCCAGTCTCTCCATTGGCAGTGCACACAGATGCATGTAAAGGTTTAGAAAATGCAGTGAAGATTGTTTTCCCTCATGCTGAGCAGAGGGAGTGCTTCAGCCATATGTGGATGAATTTGATAAAAAAATTCAGAGGAGATGATTTTGGATGCATGTGGCCAGCATCAAAATCTTACACCAGGCAGACACAATCATATCACCTTGCGAAGATTAAGGCGGCATGCTCTGAGGAGGATAGGTGTGGCATCCCGCTAAAACCACTACTAGAAAATCGCGTTGTTTTTGTGCATTGCATCATCCTGACCGCATGCTCATGTCATCATGCCACATTGCATTTGAGCATCGTCATCATCTTGCATTTGCTTGCATAAAACTATTTGCAGAAAAACCTATTTTGTGTTTTCTAAAACACCCCGTCTTTGTTCAAACGCAAAACCCGGGTCTCCGGATTATTTTGTTTTGTCTGCTATCGGTTTGCAGAAGCTTTGTTTTAAACAAATAAAATATTAAATTATTTTAGTGGGGGCAGTCGAACGGGCCGATTCGACCCAGTCGACCACCCCCGAAATAAAATCGGTCCACCAAAATCCCTAGTCTACCCAACCTAATCTACCCACCCTTGCCTCCACCTCACCCTGGCCAATCACCATATGCCACCTCACCTTTTTCCCTTCCCCACCCAACCAGACACTGCCACCTCACCCCCCACTCCCCCAGCCCAAACTACCCACCCCACACACGCAGCACACGACGCACACAAACACACCCAGCCACACCGCACCCCCTCCCCCTTTTTCTCCCTGGCCCACTTGCCAGCCCCCCAAGCCACTCCCCACCTCTCCCCCACCCCGACCCCACTCTCCACTCACTTCCCACCGACAGCCCCTGGCCCCACCCGGTCCCACCACCCACCAACCGCGCTGCCCCCGCTCTTCTCCCCTCTCCTCCCTCCTCCCGTGGCGCTCCCCGCACCCCCTGCCTCCTCCGGCGCCCGCCACCGCCGGTGTTCCCCTCCGCTCGCCCGCGACGCCGGCCCCGTCGCTGCGCCGGCGAACCCTCCTCTTCCCGGCGCTCCTCCCGCCTCCACCGCTCGCCCCCAGGCCCCACCTCACCGCCACCGCCCCCGACCTTCTCCCCCTCCGCCCCGGTCGCGCCGGCCGCCGTCCTCGTCCCCGCGGCCGCCGACCGCCGTGCTTCCCCTTCGCCTCCAGGACCCGAGCCCCGCCGCCTCTGCCGGCCTTCCTGACGCGCCACCCCCCTCTCTCCTTGTCCTCCCCGCCCTTCTCCCTCATCGCCGACGCCCTCCCCCTCCGCCGCGGCCGCCCGCTCGAGCCCGCCTCCTTCCGCCCGCCTCCGCCGTCAGCCTCCGCCCCGCCGTCGCCGTCCGAGCTCGCCCCGAGCCCCTGCGCCACCCCGCGTCCCGCCTCCAGCCGTGGCCGCCGGAGCTCGAGCCGGCCCCGCGCCTCCACCCCGTCCCGGCGCCGACCTCCTCCTCCCGCGGCCGTCCTTGCGCCGCGAGGTCGTCGTCCGAGCTCGCCCCGAGCCCCTGCGCTGCCCCGCCTCCTCCCGGCAGCGTCCGCTGTCGTCGGCGCCTCGCTGTCCTGTGCGCGTGCCTGTCGACGCCAAGCCCGACGTCGGCCCTTCTCCGCCCCGGCCAGCTAACGGTGCACCTTGTCATGCTGCTGTTGAACCCGTTCCGCGTGTGTGTGCCGCTGGTGCTCTAGCGGAAGCCAAGACCAACTCGAGACCTCGAAGGACCCCACAAGACCACGGGCGCGAGACTCCAAGACCGTACCGAGCCGAAGGTGTCCGAAGAATCTCCGACAAGAACTCCATCACGGAACTTCTAGCACTCCGACAGGGAACCCTGAAGACCCCGGCGTCGAGCCCCAAGTTCGCCTCCGATAATCAAGGTGGTACCCCAAGATCTACATCATATGTGTCGAGACCAACACCAAAGCGATGACAAGATCTACCGATGACCGAGAACCCGGACGCCAAGATCCACTTCCCGGACCCCTGAAGACCGATCCGTAGCGCCAGAACCCGAATCTGAAGAACGCCAAGGTCGCCGATGCGAATACGCCAAGTTCGTCTACCCCGGACACCGTGCGACAAGGTCTACTTCACGGATCCGAAGACCCCGGTACCCGACCCACTCAAGTTCGCCATCGACGACAAGATCGGCACCGACCAGGGCGAGTCCGATGCACCCCCGACACCGAACCAAGTCCTTCTTCGCGGAACGCCAGGATCTACTCTGTATCCGAGAACGAGCCCGCCGAGACCGAATCCGTCGAACCCTGAACCCCGAGGCCGAACCCCGAACCCCGGAACCCCAAGATCTTCCGAAACCTAATGTGTGAACCCAAACCCGAGCCCTTATTTTATTAAATGATATATACATTGTTGCATATTAAATTGTCATACTTGCATATTTGTGTGGTTTGGGGGCCTTATGCCGATTCACCTCATAATTAAATATGGGGCCCATATGCGGGCAAATCTAGCCTTATATTGGCCTCATTTAAATTTGTGTAGCGAACCGGTGCGATCTTTTGCCATGTTAAAACAACATTTAAATTGCGGGGTATCTAAACAACATGAACCACCTAAATATTTGTCGGGACCCCGGTTCCGCTTAATCTTGCCTAATTGCACCGCATCTTTGCCATGTCATACATCATACATGCATCATGCCGATCTTTTGCCGTAGTATTAAATATTGCATCCGGTGTTTCTTCTAGTGTTTTGCTTCTTCGCGGATAAGGCCGTTGAGTTGATGTGAGCTTCGCCCCGATCTTCGGATGAACCTTCGGCAATGTTTTCAGGCGAGCACCTCCCCCTTTCTACCTATCTTACTTTTATAGTATTTATTCCCTCCTGTTGATCTATTGCTATCTGTGTTGCGTTGCTCTAGTTCCGTACCCGTGATATCCCTTGCAGCCATATATTGCCTTGGACACATCCTATTACCTGTTGTTTGGTAGATAGTTGGACTTGTGCGTCGTAGTCGCTTGCTCAAGTGCTGTTGCGAGTCGTCAAGTACCACAGTTGTTGGAGAATTGCCGCCTGTTTAATGTTGGAGATGATCGTGGCTTTATTTATTGCTCACTTTAATTACTGTTTAACAACTAAAATTGAAGTAGGTAAGCAGAGGCACAGGTGGGCAATAGATGTTATTTGGTTGTTAACCGTCCACTTGTGTCCCGTAGGACCCCGAGTGCTTGATACCTGTTCCTTGATTTATCGCGCTATCCACATACGGGGAATTATGGGCCCCCCTGAGCCAGAGCTTGATTCATTCTTATTTCTTGGGGCCACAAACTAGTTTGAGGTTTTATTTACGATCCTGTACTTATGCCATGCTTTACTGCTTTATTTACGATTGTGCGAGGAGCACACTGTACTGTTTAGGATCGTGACCCGTTTTCGCGGTATCGACACCCCGAGTTTTCGGGTTCCCAGTCGTTTACAGCCGGCCCCACAAACCTCGGGTCCGTCTCGGAGCTAGCTTACTTCGTTGCGGGTGTACTCCAAGGGGTGCCCCCCTGAAATATTTCTGAATCCTGTGATTGCTTTGTCGTGAAAGCCTCGTTGGGTTTTGATTTGGTTTTTCCGAGGTTGATCGTGTGTGTGTTGCTATTTGTGCACCCCGGCCGGGTTAAAACTTTCGGAAAGCCGTGTCCGCGGTTATGGACGACTTGGAGCACAGTATCTCGATCATATACAACTATAACTAAAGTAGTGCTATAAATTTGACTTTATAATGACTAGTAATCAGCTTCACTATAATGGAATGGCTACATAAAACTGCCCACAATTGCTTGTTTGAGTTGTCGCTTGCGACAATTGTATCTGACTAGTAAGTATTGCAACTACAACGGAATGGCTAAATAAAAGTACGAACAACTGCTGGGTTTTTGGGATATCTCATGCTAATTGTATCTGACTAGTAAGTGTTGCCACTACAACGGAATGATTAACTAAAATGGCCCACTGCTTACTTTATCAGGATGATTATCTATACCTGACTAGTAATTGCTGCAACGATAACTGAATAAATAAAACTGCCAACTGTGTGAGTTCCTCGGTTGACTTCCTCGTTTGGTCTCGAGGGGGAAACACCAGGATGGGTTTGTTTGATGGTAGCATCAGGTGGGATCCGAATAGGTCTTTCTTACCCCTCTCTGATAGCCGACAGTTTATCGAGTCTCTATAGGTTGTTTAGTGCATGCTGCCGCCGCCGCTCAGTCCACCATAACTATGTAGGCGAGGACCGCCGAATTATAGTCTCGCCGTGTACTGGCCTCAGTACTGACGCTCCTCTTTTTCCTTTGCCCTTTGTCGGCACCCCTTTTGTTTAAGCAGGTTTTGAGATCGACGTCGTTAGCAGGGTTACCCTTCCGGCTTGGCCTGGGCAGGGTTATGGACGCCATTGGTTATTCTTCAGGGCTCTTGGCCCCATTTGCATCTTGTCCGTAGTCGGACGCTCTATCATTTTCAAGGTGATTTGGATCTTGTATATTATATCTGTATTCTTGACTCTTTGAGTCGCTGTTGTATATATCTGTTCTGTGGGTCCCATCGAGGACTGTTGTGTAATGTTATTACTTCGTTTTCCACCCGCGCGAAAGTGCCTGGTGGGCACCTTTGAATCGTTTCTATGCGGGTTTCGCGGGTTTCGCGGGTTTCGCTAAAACTTGCATAGGGTCGATTCTGAGGGTGTTACAGAGTGGTATCAGAGCTCAGCAGTTGCGATACCCCACAAGTCCAGCCTATAGGATAACCTAGCTAACGGCCGAAGTAGAGTGTCAAAACTATTTTTGCAAAATCGGTTGGATAGTTCTGATTAGGTCTGATTTTACTCCTTACCCCTCTGCTGCTCTCCTCTCACCTCTGCGTGTTTTGAATCCGCTCTCTTATCTCTCTTCGAGTCCAGGATTTCTCGTGGTTGGGTTCCGTCGTACCTTCAGGGTTTCGCTTCCTCCTTTGGTAACGGTGTTCTACCATCCGGTGTTCAAGTTGCCTGATGAATCCGTCTACGGTGTTACCATTCTTTGTTCCTTGTTTGTGCCTTCCGGTGTTTTCCGACACGACGACATTATCTACGCCAGATCCGATGCAGAGTCTGCATCACTCCTTTGTTTCCGAACCTCGCTTGTCGAGATATTCAGTCTGATTCCGAGAATGGTTGCACGCTTTTCCACTGATTGTGCAGAATAATAGTTTGGGTGCGTGATGGACTGGCCCCCATGCCGACTACCCTTTCTATTCGCTCTCGTACATTGAAGTGGGATAGGCCGCATCTTTTCTCACCTTCTATCGAAGTTAGAGGTGGCTTTATTCGTGGATACCTCTACCTTCGACCTTTTGTTCCCGGAGTGTTTCCCCCGACGATCACGGACAACGACCCTTTGTTGGTGGTGTCGCCGATTTCCAGATGGAAGAAGGAACCATTGTTAGTGGTGTCGCAAGGATCTACGCGAAGCGAGAAGACGCAGACCACCGACCTTCTTTCCGGTACCATGAGGCGGATCTCGAGGGCGAGATCCATTGTTAGTGGTGTCGAATTGTGGCATCCCCCTAAAACCACTACTAGAAAATCGCGTTGTTTTTGTGCATTGCATCATCCTGACCGCATGCTCATGTCATCATGCCACATTGTATTTGAGCATCGTCATCATCTTGCATTTGCTTGCATAAAACTATTTGCAGAAAAACCTATTTTGTGTTTTCTAAAACGCCCCGTCTTTGTTCAAACGCAAAACCCGGGTCTCCGGATTATTTTGTTTTGTCTGCTATCGGTTTGCAGAAGCTTTGTTTTAAACAAATAAAATATTAAATTATTTTAGTGGGGGCAGTCGAACGGGCCGATTCGACCCAGTCGACCACCCCCGAAATAAAATCGGTCCACCAAAATCCCTAGTCTACCCAACCTAATCTACCCACCCTTGCCTCCACCTCACCCTGGCCAATCACCATATGCCACCTCACCTTTTTCCCTTCCCCACCCAACCAGACACTGCCACCTCACCCCCCACTCCCCCAGCCCAAACTACCCACCCCACACATGCAGCACACGACGCACACAAACACACCCAGCCACACCGCACCCCCTCCCCCTTTTTCTCCCTGGCCCACTTGCCAGCCCCCCAAGCCACTCCCCACCTCTCCCCCACCCCGACCCCACTCTCCACTCACCTCCCACCGACAGCCCCTGGCCCCACCCGGTCCCACCACCCACCAACCGCGCTGCCCCCGCTCTTTTCCCCTCTCCTCCCTCCTCCCGCGGCGCTCCCCGCACCCCCTGCCTCCTCCGGCGCCCGCCACCGCCGGCGTTCCCCTCCGCTCGCCCGCGACGCCGGCCCCGTTGCCGCGCCGGCGAACCCTCCTCTTCCCGGCGCTCCTCCCGCCTCCGCCGCTCGCCCCCAGGCCCCACCTCACCGCCACCGCCCCCGACCTTCTCCCCCTCCGCCCCGGTCGCGCCGGCCGCCGTCCTCGTCCCCACGGCCGCCGACCGCCGTGCTTCCCCTTCGCCTCCAGGACCCGAGCCCCGCCGCCTCTGCCGGCCTCCCTGACGCGCCACCCCCTCTCTCCTCGGCCTTCCCGCC
The DNA here is from genome assembly GCA_916181665.1 of Avena sativa. NCBI lineage: Eukaryota > Viridiplantae > Streptophyta > Magnoliopsida > Poales > Poaceae > Avena > Avena sativa. The sequence continues at coordinate 232,123,160 of OV702282.1, read as the reverse complement.
CTTCTCCCTCATCGCCGGCGCCCTCCCCCTCCGCCGCGGCCGCCCGCTCGAGCCCGCCTCCTTCCGCCCGCCTCCGCTGTCAGCCTCCGCCCCGCCGTCGCCGTCCCAGCTCGCCCCGAGCCCCTGCGCCGCCCCGCGTCCCGCCTCCAGCCGTGGCCGCCGGAGCTCGAGCCGGCCCCGCGCCTCCACCCCGTCCCGGCGCCGACCTCCTCCTCCCGCGGCTGCCCTTGCGCCGCGAGGTCGTCGTCCGAGCTCGCCCCGAGCCCCTACGCTGCCCCGCCTCCTCCCGGCAGCGTCCGCTGTCGTCGGCGCCTCGCTGTCCTGTGCGCGTGCCTGTCGACGCCAAGCTCGACGTCGGCCCTTCTCCGCCCCGGCCAGCTAACGGTGCACCTTGTCATGCTGCTGTTGAACCCGTTCCGCGTGTGTGTGCCGCTGGTGCTCTAGCGGAAGCCAAGACCAACTCGAGACCTCGAAGGACCCCACAAGACCACGGGCGCGAGACTCCAAGACCGTACCGAGCCGAAGGTGTCCGAAGAATCTCCGACAAGAACTCCATCACGGAACCTCTAGCACTCCGACAGGGAACCCTGAAGACCCCGGCGTCGAGCCCCAAGTTCGCCTCCGATAATCAAGGTGGTACCCCAAGATCTACATCATATGTGTCGAGACCAACACCAAAGCGATGACAAGATCTACCGATGACCGAGAACCCGGACGCCAAGATCCACTTCCCGGACCCCTGAAGACCGATCCGTAGCGCCAGAACCCGAATCTAAAGAACGCCAAGGTCGCCGATGCGAATACGCCAAGTTCGTCTACCCCGGACACCGTGCGACAAGGTCTACTTCACGGATCCGAAGACCCCGGTACCCGACCCACTCAAGTTCGCCATCGACGACAAGATCGGCACCGACCAGGGCGAGTCCGATGCACCCCCGACACCGAACCAAGTCCTTCTTCGCGGAACGCCAGGATCTACTCTGTATCCGAGAACGAGCCCGCCGAGACCGAATCCGTCGAACCCTGAACCCCGAGGCCGAACCCCGAACCCCGGAACCCCAAGATCTTCCGAAACCTAATGTGTGAACCCAAACCCGAGCCCTTATTTTATTAAATGATATATACATTGTTGCATATTAAATTGTCATACTTGCATATTTGTGTGGTTTGGGGGCCTTATGCCGATTCACCTCATAATTAAATATGGGGCCCATATGCGGGCAAATCTAGCCTTATATTGGCCTCATTTAAATTTGTGTAGCGAACCAGTGCGATCTTTTGCCATGTTAAAACAACATTTAAATTGCGGGGTATCTAAACAACATGAACCACCTAAATATTTGTCGGGACCCCGGTTCCGCTTAATCTTGCCTAATTGCACCGCATCTTTGCCATGTCATACATCATACATGCATCATGCCGATCTTTTGCCGTAGTATTAAATATTGCATCCGGTGTTTCTTCTAGTGTTTTGCTTCTTCGCGGATAAGGCCGTTGAGTTGATGTGAGCTTCGCCCCGATCTTTGGATGAACCTTCGGCAATGTTTTCAGGCGAGCACCTCCCCCTTTCTACCTATCTTACTTTTATAGTATTTATTCCCTCCTGTTGATCTATTGCTATCTGTGTTGCGTTGCTCTAGTTCCGTACCCGTGATATCCCTTGCAGCCATATATTGCCTTGGACACATCCTATTACCTGTTGTTTGGTAGATAGTTGGACTTGTGCGTCGTAGTCGCTTGCTCAAGTGCTGTTGCGAGTCGTCAAGTACCACAGTTGTTGGAGAATTGCCGCCTGTTTAATGTTGGAGATGATCGTGGCTTTATTTATTGCTCACTTTAATTACTGTTTAACAACTAAAATTGAAGTAGGTAAGCAGAGGCACAGGTGGGCAATAGATGTTATTTGGTTGTTAACCGTCCACTTGTGTCCCGTAGGACCCCGAGTGCTTGATACCTGTTCCTTGATTTATCGCGCTATCCACATACGGGGAATTATGGGCCCCCCTGAGCCAGAGCTTGATTCATTCTTATTTCTTGGGGCCACAAACTAGTTTGAGGTTTTATTTACGATCCTGTACTTATGCCATGCTTTACTGCTTTATTTACGATTGTGCGAGGAGCACACTGTACTGTTTAGGATCGTGACCCGTTTTCGCGGTATCGACACCCCGAGTTTTCGGGTTCCCAGTCGTTTACAGCCGGCCCCACAAACCTCGGGTCCGTCTCGGAGCTAGCTTACTTCGTTGCGGGTGTACTCCAAGGGGTCCCCCCCTGAAATATTTCTGAATCCTGTGATTGCTTTGTCGTGAAAGTCTCGTTGGGTTTTGATTTGGTTTTTCCGAGGTTGATCGTGTGTGTGTTGCTATTTGTGCACCCCGGCCGGGTTAAAACTTTCGGAAAGCCGTGTCCGCGGTTATGGACGACTTGGAGCACAGTATCTCGATCATATACAACTATAACTAAAGTAGTGCTATAAATTTGACTTTATAATGACTAGTAATCAGCTTCACTATAATGGAATGGCTACATAAAACTGCCCACAATTGCTTGTTTGAGTTGTCGCTTGCGACAATTGTATCTGACTAGTAAGTATTGCAACTACAACGGAATGGCTAAATAAAAGTACCAACAACTGCTGGGTTTTTGGGATATCTCAAGCTAATTGTATCTGACTAGTAAGTGTTGCCACTACAACGGAATGATTAACTAAAATGGCCCACTGCTTACTTTATCAGGATGATTATCTATACCTGACTAGTAATTGCTGCAACGATAACTGAATAAATAAAACTGCCAACTGTGTGAGTTCCTCGGTTGACTTCCTCGTTTGGTCTCGAGGGGGAAACACCAGGATGGGTTTGTTTGATGGTAGCATCAGGTGGGATCCGAATAGGTCTTTCTTACCCCTCTCTGATAGCCGACAGTTTATCGAGTCTCTATAGGTTGTTTAGTGCATGCTGCCGCCGCCGCTCAGTCCACCATACCTATGTAGGCGAGGACCGCCGAATTCTAGTCTCGCCGTGTACTGGCCTCAGTACTGACGCTCCTCTTTTTCCTTTGCCCTTTGTCGGCACCCCTTTTGTTTAAGCAGGTTTTGAGATCAACGTCGTTAGCAGGGTTACCCTTCTGGCTTGGCCTGGGCAGGGTTATGGACGCCATTGGTTATTCTTCAGGGCTCTTGGCCCCATTTGCATCTTGTCCGTAGTCGGACGCTCTATCATTTTCAAGGTGATTTGGATCTTGTATATTATATCTGTATTCTTGACTCTTTGAGTCGCTGTTGTATATATCTGTTCTGTGGGTCCCATCGAGGACTGTTGTGTAATGTTATTACTTCGTTTTCCACCCGCACAAAAGTGCCTGGTGGGCACCTTTGAATCGTTTCTATGCGGGTTTGGCGGGTTTCGCTAAAACTTGCATAGGGTCGATTCTGAGGGTGTTACAATAGGGTCAAGTTTTGTACATGGTTGGAAACCTACCATTCTCTTTTATGGTACAGGTCTGGTTTTAACACTGCCATCAAATGTGATCATATCAACAATAATTTGGCAGAAAGTTTCAACAACAAAGTGAAGGATTTAAAAGACTTGCCTGTCCATGACATGGTTGACCAGATCAGGATCATGATCATGAGGTTGTGGGAATTGAGAAGAAGGCTTGGTGATGTTCTTCAAGGATATAAGCTTCCTAATGTTGTGCAGCAGGTGATCAATAGGAGCAGAAATCTTGCACATTTGCGTGTTGAGAAATCCTCATTGTGGGGTGCTGAAGTCAGAGATACAAAGACTGGCAGGAGGCATGTTGTTGACACTCAATTGCATGAATGCACATGCCTTGAGTGGCAACACACTGGGAAGCCTTGTGAGCATGCCATACTTTTCTTGGCCTCCAAACACAAGCTAAATATGCACCCATATTTGCATGAGTATTATTCTGTAGCAAAATTCAAGGCTGCATATGGAACACCAATTCCAGCACTTACAGATCAGTCTCAGTGGCCTGAAGTGGACATTCAGTTCTCCTTGTGTCCTCCTTTGATGAAAAGAAAGGCTGGCAGGCCCAAGCAGAGTAGATTCAAGGCTTGGTTTGAGAAAGGTGGGAGCAACAAGAAGGGAAAGAAAGATGAAAAGAAAGATGCCAAGCCAAAAAGGGCCCAAAAAGGTAACAAGAATAGATGCAAACTCTATGAAGAACTTGGACACCGAGCTGGATCTACCAAGTGCAGATACACTGCTGAAAAGCCAAAGTATGTTCATCCAAAATCTATCCCATTTCTTGTTGATGATTTTTCTCCCCCAGCTAACTTGCTTGTTTTCAGGAGGAAGCATGGAGAAAAAGGCCCACCTCTTGTTGTTGACGAATGCTGGCCAGTGAAAAGGGCAAGAATCAATGGCCAAAGAAAGAAGAGAACTAACCAGATCATGTTTGGTGCTGCTGAGGTGCAATCTGAACTTGTTTTGGAGGATGATGTGCAAACTGTTGAGGCTTTAGGGCACACCGTTTCTGATTTGGAAGCTCTGGTGCAAAATGAGGGGCAAAATGAGCCTGTTGTTGAGGCTCTAGTGCAAAATGAGCCTGTTGTTGAGGCTCTGGTGCAAAATGAGCCTGTTGTTGAGGCTCTGGTGCAAAATGAGCCTGTGGTTGAGGCTCTGGTGCAAACTGACCAAGTTGTTGAGGCTCTGGTGCAAACTGACCATGTTGTTGAGGCTCTGGTGCAAAGTGACCATGTTGATGAGGCTCTGGATCATGATCATGAGGTTGTTGAGGAGGTGCAGGAGGTGAAGGAGACTCTTGGACGTGCTGTGGGGAGGCCAGATGGTAATGGTAAGAAAAAGAAGAGCATAAACCTATTGTGTGGTGTGAAACTTGTGAAGGAGAAGAAAACGAGGGGTAAGAAGAGCCAAAAGAAATAGACATTTGTTATTGTAAACATTTGTTATTGTTGTAAACATTTGACACTTGTTGTTGTAATAATTTGGCACTTGTTGTTGTAAACATTTGTTATTATAATAATTTGTCACTTGTTGATAATTTGGACAAAATTCAAATATGATGGTAAATTTGAATTTCAACATATGTAGCTATGTCACTTTTCTATGTTTGTATGAGCTTCCAACGTTTTTCTCATATGTACAATACAACTCATCCTCACCCTGATCCCTTTTGTGAAGTACAACTCACCCTCACCCAAAATGGGGTAGAAATGGGCTCCAAATCTAGGGTAAACCACCCCATTTCTAAGCAAATTTTTTTTCGACCATTTCTAAAACCAAGTTAGATATTTTTCCTCAGAACTATGTCACATAACATGACACCATGCGAAGGTTTTGTATTTTTTTGATTTTTTTTTGAATTAGTTATGCATATTTGAATGTCTGGTCAAACTTGAAGGGTTTTCATTAATATTCTTAGCTAGGGGCTGAGGCTCGCAAAACTAGCATTGGATCTCTGATGAAATAGCATGTTGTGAACCAATTATTTTTACAAAAAATATCAGCATGGAATCATGTACCTGTAGTTCATATCTTACCCACTTCTAGCCGATTCGGCAGGATTTGTCTTTTTCACCAGGGATGGAATAAAAGGTTTGAGATACTCAAGTTGGGAAATTGTACATTCCAGGTGGTCTAGTATTTTTGAAAAATAGGATGTTACCATTTTGAAACTTCAATTTGGTGGTTGCTTCACAAATCCCCCCCTCTTTCGGCACTCAGAAAATAGAAAATGATTTTTCCGTGCGTCGAAAAGGAAAACTTTGTGCTACAACATTGTTAGTCATCCCATTATAGACATGCATGCCAAATATGGGCACATTATCACAAACTATGCCTTGATTCTAGCCATATCATTGGTCATTTGACCCGAAAGCCAGAAAACCTCGGAGGAGATAGGTCATTTTGTGAAGGGTTTTTTGAAATATGATCAATAGACCAAGTTTGATATTTTTCCTCACAACTATGTCACATAACATGACACCATGCGAAGGTTTTGTATTTTTTTGATTTTTTTTGAATTAGTTATGCACATTTGAATGTTTGGTCAAACTTGTGAAACCCCGTTGACTGCATCCTAAACCCCGCTAACCCTAAGGCCGAATGAGGACCGTAGATCTAACCCTAGAGCGACACTGTGGCCGTCCGATCGCGTCTTCTAGAAGGATTCCGCAGGTGGCTCTGGGCGATCCGTGGAAGGGCTTGTTCTGCAACCTGATTGGTTGACGTCTCTTAGAAGGATTTCGTGGCTAGCTCTTGGCGATCCGTGGGATGGATGATTCTGGAATCTGATTGGCTTCATCGTTTTTACGTGCAACAGCGTGGCATGCGAGCGTGGCAGACGGTTGGACCGAGCGTGGCATGCGAGGGCGCTGGGCGGGGCGGGCTGCACCATGCATGCAGCTGCCCCTAGCGTCGCAGTCTAGCTATTTTACGTGTAACAGCGCTGCAGCGTATTTACTCCCTTCGTCGCATTAAATAAGTGTACGTGTAACAACTTTCTTCAGTCAAACTTACTCCCCTCAGGTTGATTGTAATAAATGAGACTTTGCACGATATCACATCTATGTTATTTTGCACTATGTAGTAATAACTTAGACTAGTAACATATGCATGATACCACATCACCTATGTATAAGGTGGAACCTTTGCTATAAGATAGGACCCACACAGCTTATGGAAATGGCTATAAGGTCAAGTTCACCATAAGCTGGGACCCATATGTCTGTTAAAAGTACACACACGCAAGAGAGAGAGGAGAGAGTAAAATAATTGTTTATTGCTTGTGGGCAACCCATAAGCTTGTAGGTCACCCTTAAGGAAAATCTTCTAAAGTAAACCTCCACTATGTATATGGATAGCCATATGGACTACTTTTTGGCTTGTGCATAGCCTTATGGACTACATAGTGGATGCCCAAGTGCATTGGAAAGGTAGAAGTACATTTTTTATGGACAAATTTTGAAGCCAAACGTACACTTATTTGTGGACAGAGGGAGTATGCATGTCACTATGACCAGCAGAAAAAATATCAAAATCTAAAATATGTAATAAATATAACGTACAACGTTGGCACACTCCATTGACCGTTGGACCGAGCGTGGCATGCGAGGGCGTTGGGCGGGGCGGGCTGCACCATGCATGCAGCATGCAGGGGCGAGGGCGGCGGTGCAGGGGTTACAGTACGTCGCATCCTAGCTATTTTTTTTTCTCTCTTTCGCATTGATCACGCCCGCTTCCCACACGCAACGCAGCGCACGCGTCTCGTCTCGGCGTCTGGGCGGGCTGCACCATGCATGCAGCAGCTGCCCCTAGCGTCGCAGTCTAGCTATTTTGCGTGCAACAGCGCTGCCCCACTAAATAAGTGTACGTCGAACAACTTTCTTCAGTCAAACTTACTTCCATCTGGTTCATGCGCCATACAAAAAGTCAATATTACTCCCACCGATTTTTCTTGCGTGTGTAAAAACGAACGAGTACCTTGGTACTAGATTCCTGCATTTATTACCGAAGTAAATCAAGGCCAAATTATATTTTCCCTTTTATTTTTCACTGCCAATGAACAACTACCTTGGACGTTTTTTTCTCTCTTTCGCATTAATGCATGCATGCATGCAGGGGCGGGGGCGTCGCATCCTAGCTATTTTTTTCTCTCTTTCGCATTGATCACGCCCGCTTCCCACACGCAACACAGCGCACACGTCTCGTCTCGGCGTCTGCGCCAACGCGACGCTGGATTCCCACGCCGCCCTTCACGCCCCGCCCTCAATAAATAGGCAAAACGCCTTTGCCTCCTCATCTCATCTTGCCCCCCATCTCTTCAACCTCGAGCCCGTCCCTTTGCCTCCTCCCAGCCCCCAAACACTCCGACCATGGCGACCTCCCCCTTCCGCCTCCCTTCCGACACCGAAGTAAGCGACGAGGACAACCACCCGGACCACAAGCAGTGGTGGGAGCAGGGGGCGCCCACGCGCCCCAAGCGTGGCAAGAAGAAGAAGTCCCCGCCCTGCCCCTGGGGGGATCAGGGCCCCATCGTCACCAAGCCGGGAGTCCCCAACCTCCCCGGCGGCGGCGACCTCCCCTCCGAAGCCTACTGGGCTAAGGCAAAGCAGGAGGCTGCTATCGCCAGGTGGGAGGAGAAGCAGGCCCAGCGCGCCTTGAAGAAAAGGCGCAGACGGCAGGAGGAGGAGCAACGGGAGGCCAATGGCCGGGCCTTCCGGGAGGAGCAGCGGAAGCGGGACCAGCGGGAGAGGCTGGCGGCGTGGAATGCGGCTGCACCGGCACCGCCTCCACCGCCGATGGAGTAGGGTAGCTAGGGTTAGGGTTTAGTGGCTAGCCCAGGGTTTAGGCGGGGCGCCTATTCCCTTCTATATTATTGTACTTTTTTCTTTTTATTGTAATGTTATCGATCCCCCCTATCTAATATAAGTAATGTTATCCCAATATTATCTATCCCCTTGTTTCATTGTAATCTGTGTTTTATTGTATTGTCATTTGTCAAAACACCCAAAACAACAAGTGTATAAAACAAAAGACACAAAAACAAGTTCATATAATACTCGTGCAATATTTATATAGTTACAAGTGTATAAAACAAAAGACACAAAAACAAGTTCATACAACACATGGTTCATTTTCAAATAAGACATTTACATATTTACATAAGTTAAAGGAGCGCCCAAGTTATGTTAGTTGAATGGATGTCCTTGGACTTCATATATATATTACTTTTGCAAAAAAAAAGATTGCAACCTGAGCACGAGTATCTGCAGAACCACACGTCCCTATTTAGATTGTAACGTGAGTACCATTTTTTGCCCAATCAACATATAGTTACTATTGAGCCTGGATACGTCCATTTTAGCATGGCTAAGTTATATTTGGGCCTGGCCTTTTTCAATCCTCGTCAATTGTTTTTTTACTTTTCAACCCCTCCCCTGCACACGGGCGCCCCCTGCACACTGATAAAAGGAACACTGATGAAACTGACGAAACTAAAGGAAGACTGATTTCGAAAACAGAGCAGCTCAAAACTAGCCCGAATTTGTGTTGCATTTTATTCAAGCCAAAGACATAGACCATTACATCCATCACAAAGCATCACTCGAACACTGACTGCGCTGTATAATGACTAACGATGAGGAGATAAACTAATCCGAGAGAAATTACACAAAAATAAAAAAAACCGGCCATCAGATTGTCCTGCTTTTTCAATTCGATGATTTGCCTTAGCTGCTTGTTCATCTTCTTTAGCTCGGCCTTCACTTCCGCATCCACCATAGTACCAGCGGAAATGGGGTTGCCACATCCCAATTGCTCCACCACGGACGGGTTTTCGAGCTCCCGGGATGCTACCTCCACCCCAATTCGCTCGATGTACTCATCAAGCCACTCAAAATGCCCACATTTTGGCAGTTCCTGAAATCGCAGAGATGAACCCTAAATCCCAAATTCGATGAAATACATGAAATTTCGAAAGAAAAAGCGAGAAATTGGCGCTCGGAACACTCAGATCTCACCTTTCCCGGCTCGGGCTTGCTCTCACACTTCACAAATTCCCGGCCAATGTTGCCGTTCTTGTTGGTGGATGTGACAAGCCGCTTCAGGGGCGCGGTACGGGGGCAATCGGGGCACCTCCTCATCGGCACCGCACCATACCGAGGCCATGAGCAGTGGGAGGAAGCAGAGCTCGACATCCCTCGCCGGCGTTGCCGCACTTGCTCGCCGGAGAAGAAAACGGAAGGGGATGAGATGCTGGAACGGTGGCGGGAGTGCTCGGGTGCGGGGACGGATCGGGGCCAACGGCTCTCTTCGACCACAGGGTGGGTCCCATGATATGAGGTGGACATCAGGTGAGTTCCTCCGTGACGTGGAGAGGCTGTGGGTCCTACTGTGCTCTGCTGATTCGAATTCGTTGACGGTCTCGTGGGGTTAAGTAGAAGTGTCGCACGGGAGCTATTTGCCGCCTCACAACCGTCGCATGCCAGCTATTGTTTGCAACGATGTCGCTTTCCTTCCAATTCCTTGTAAAGACGTCGCATAGGAGCTATAAGCCCGTATGTACCTAGCTTCAACCTTTTGCTCCTGCGACTTGGGACCTGTAGCTTATGGCCCAAGAAGACATTATAAATAGAAGTAGAGATGCGAGCTTCCATGCGTACTACTCTCTTCGTTTTAAAATTAAGATGTTTTACATTTGTAAAAAGAATATATCTAGACTTGTTTTAGTGTAGATTTACTCCAAACATGAGTGAACCTATATATTAAAAGTAGTCTAGATATATTTGTTTCACAAAGCTAAAACATCTTATATTTTAAAATGGAGGAGTAGTAATGTACAAACGAAGCTCGACCGAATATAAAGTGGAGCTGGAGCACACAGTTGGTGGAGCAGTCAATTTTTATGTACCACTCGTTCTTTTCCTGGAATGGCTTTAGAGCAACTCTAGCGCATCCTCTAATCGGCAACATGTAAAACCCGTATACAGGATACTGAACTTATATTTTTTTCAGTTCGTACTTCGGCCCCAGAGAACATATACTCTACTACGAACTATACATTTTCAAAATTTGCGCTCACGGCAAAATTCAGAGACAAACTTCGGTTGATCATACAATGTTAAACGAAATTCAGTGCATAATTATACATAACTAGCACAATGGCCCTCGCATTTTGCGAGTGCACCATCTTTAGTTACCCCGAGAGAACATAATTATTTATGATTTCATACTTTTTTATTATATTCATACTATGTGATACGAAATAGTTTTCCACAACCACTGTAACTATTATGCAAATCAAATGGAAGGTGCAGGTAATATCTTTAATATTCCATTTTTGGGTGATTGATTATTGTATCAATTTCATAAACTATTATATTAGTGACCACATGTACGGTTTTTTTGTGATATTGGCCAAGTGGTTTTTAATTGGAATAGCTAAATTTGTTTGACGAACTAAATAGGAAGGACATTATCCTCATTAACATGTAAGACAACCAAACAATGATAAGTTCTGTTTTTTTACATCTTTCTCCCTCTTAGTTACTTACGTCATTTTCAAATACATGACATTTTATACATGGCATTGTCTTAACAATGACATTGACCACTATTTTTATATGAATATGATTCATTAAATGATAGAAAATTTAGTGATATCAAATTCTTTTCACAAGTTTAAAAGTATATATAGAACAATAATTTATAATCCATTTTAGTAGCCAAGGGAATGATGATATCAAGTTTACTCTAGGATGCTAGTTACTCCCACTACATGCAAATACCTCACAAATTTCATAAGCAAGGAAACAAAACCATAACCCGCCTATTGTGTATGTACAGTGAATAATTCATTGGTTTGTATTAAATAACATGCGATAAGGTGGGTCACAATAGTTGAACATGAATACATATCACTATCACAATACTGAATATCAAAGTCTTGCCTCTTCATCTATGATCCTAGCCATTTTTATCGATACCACCATTTATTCATTGCTCGAGACTTGGACCGATATGGATAGTCTTGTAGTACTAAATCTTACCCAAGTGGTGACTATAAGTAAACTCTATTTCAAATACATGCAACACATAGTGGTTGTAAACTATATACCGAGAACAATACTTAACTCAATTGTAGTACAGTAGCCAGGATCCACTCACTTCTTAGGATATGTTAACGGAGAAGGGATGTTTAACCTTGTGCTCAGTTATGTCCTTGCTTGAGGCATCAAATCGACCAAGTGACACATTATATTCTCACCATTGGAGTCATGGAAGGCTAGATGTGTTGTTATACTATTTATCCTCACTGCAGAAACTACTTCGGTCATATCAACATGCGTGATCCTGATATTTTAGCATAGAAAATTTAATCCTGGAAATACAGTAAAATAGAAAGTCGATGACGTGAGCCAAGGATAATTTATTAATTGCTGGAAACATTGCATGGAGAAAGTTATGCCTTAGTCGCACATGACATGATCATTCTTTGTGCTGACGGAAATACATGAAAACAGAAAGTCGATGGCGTGAGCCAAGGATAATTTATTAATTGCTACCAAGCAATACTGAAAATACTGCAAGTCAAGTGGCAATTGCATTCTTGTTATGAAAAAGTAATATAATATAGAATAATTACCTCATGAATCATTTGCATGTTTTTCTGTCCGATTAACTGTAGTTACACAATAGTTGGTCCTTAATTGTGGAAGAGAAAATGATGCATACATACAATAGGAGGTCATGTAAACATGGAGGAAGCTAGGTAAAAATATATACCTCATGAAGCCCTTACAATATTCTCCATCCGATTAACAGCATTTACATAATAGTCATTTCTTAATAGAAGAAAAGGAAACAATGCATGCATTCAGTAGGAGATTCTGTGGTCCAGGCGGAAACTCGTAATATAACCATAAGGCACAAGATCACCTAGGTATGCACTCGGGTTACAAACAAAGATAATTCAAGCAGAAGGCAAGAGAATGAATATCTATCAAGAGTCTGCCATATACCATAATAAGTTCTTTTGGCAATAAAACTGTCGTCTGTCATATACATTTGGCAACATCCAGTTGACCTGAAAGCTTATTTCATCGGAACACAAATACTTAGGCCTCTAGTACACAATAGTTGGTCATTAACATTTACAAGATGTTAGGGAGAAACTAATGCCATATACCATAAACCATAGAGAAAATGAAATTTTGATCAGGATACACAACGTTAGGGTCAACTCCCTTATTCTGATTTTCCCATTAAAAAAGCATATGAATAATTTAGCGATGGAGGCTATGGTTTGGTCGTTTTGATCTTCTAAATCGTGCCAAAATCTTAATTAGCGATTGGGCCCGCAAGTGAGACGTGATCTCCTAAACATAAATCGTGTCAAACCAGTTACATACCTAATATTTTTTGGTTAAATCTAAGCCATAAATTTTAGATCTAACTATCACAATAATTCCGATGATGTGCATCAACGTGGTGCCTCAAAAAACACCCATATATTGCTTTTAGTATATAATAAATTCAACACAACCAAATCCTAAACACTAGTTAAACAACGTTTACAACACTGCCACAAACCCTAATACCTAAATTTGTCCCAGGTAACCTAACCCGGAGCTGCAGGGCGTGGCGGCTACGCGGCGGTGAGGTGCTTAGTCGAGGTTGATGACCTCCTGCTTCACGCGGCATATGGAGACCTCCGCCTACTTGGACTAGTAGGATGCCACCTGGATGACGGCGAAGCGCTACCTGCTTGTTGATTCTCCAACGTGATCTGCTCGGCTTCAACGTTGTCGACGAAGTCGTGGGCCACCACCTTGTTCCCCACTGAATCTTCAGAGGAGGGCTCGTACTCCGGTAGCATGCTCCATTCCTCATCGGAGTAGGTGGGGGACGAGCCCCTCTTCCATGTCGTGGGCATAGGCGTGGATGGACAGTTTGTGGGCGGGGGACCACGGCTGGGCAGAGGCGCGGAGGGACGGTGACGGGACAGGTTGCGGTTGGTCCACAGGTGGGTCGCATGCTTCTTCGCTTCTTCTCGTGTATTTGGTCATGGGGGTGGCTATTTCGTAGAGGCAACATGGCGGAGGAGGCATTTGACGGTGGAGAAAAGTGCGGATCCTAACCCACACAACTATCGCATATTGATCGCTACATATAGATGATGTGTTAGATTTATGGGATGTGCTAGGTCAGAAAAAAATGCTTGAGACTGGACTTTTACTACCCGAGATGATTTTTTTTTTGCGAAACCCAGTACAAACATAGATGCTCACAAATACGCACGTATACTCACCCCTATGAACGCACGCACGCACACCCTACCCTATGAGCATCTCCGAAATATTGAGTCTTGAGACTATCGACGGGTCTTGAGTTTGACGAAAGTCACCACGGGCGCCTCGATATTCACAGGAACGTCGCCTCCCACTGAAAATTTTTCCGCCTTTTATAAGACACCAAAGTGTCAAACCTGGGGTTTGAACTCTGGTGGGCTGGGGGTGCCACTGCCCTCCTAACCATCCAACCAGAGGTTGGTTCTCACCCAAGCTGATTTAAGGGGTCTGCTAGAGTTGCTCTTACTGTTACAACCACCTTGTTATATACACGCCAAGCATAACGATTTGATTTGTGTAGATGAAGTTTTAAGGGAATCACTTATGTTTGGTGGAGAAATGACGAGAATTTATCTCTACGCGTCCAGGATTGCGGTACTTAATAATAATAATCAAAACTCCGACAGAAGATGCCAGAAATCATGAGCTTTTGGCTAAGTAAAACCCAGATTAGGCCTTTGGCCCAAAAACGAAGTAAGCCCATTGATGTAAACTTAATTCCTCTTAGACATATGCAATTTCTTTCGAAGCTAGACTGGTAGCTAGTACAATTAACAAATCATAAATTGGTCCCGTTCACTAGTATCTGAAATGTGGTGGATGTTGTCCACATTGTTAAATGAGTTCAGTTCAAAGGACGAGATACAGTGGGTATCGTCTGACTCCCCGAACGGCCCCCTTTCCATCGCCGGAGCCGGAGACGATGAGTCTAATGTACATATTTGACAGTGGAGACAACTAACCTGCCAAGACCATGTAACATTAATGGTTCACGATCCTATGTAGCAAAAGGAAAATGATACCAATCCCCCGGGAGATCGTAACCTCCCATCCCTGGGTACCTCGCGCACGCGGTAGGCTTTATCTGGGCTGTATCTTCTTCGTTAAGAGCCAGGAGTCAACGTGCAGTTCAGCACCGCCGCTTCATTGGCCACCGCTGCGCTACTTCCTGCCGCCGGCTCCTCGCCCCTCTGCCCCTCCGCCCGTCGCCGGAGCTCGCGCACCGCCGCCCGTCGCCGGAGCTCGCGTTCTCACGAGCCGGACCTTCCCGCAGCATGCACTGTAGCTCGCACCGCCATGCTTCCCGCAGCTCGCGCCGCGTCGTCGGAACCCCTGCTTCCTGCCGCCGGCTCCTCGCCCCTCCCCCCGTCGCCACGCCACCGCCCGTCGCCGGAGCTCACGTTCTCGCACGCCGGAGTTTCCCGCGGCCTGCGCTGTAGCTCGCACCGCCGTGCTTCCTGCGCCGCGCCATGGATGCCGCTGCAGCCCGCGCCGCGCGCCGCCTCAGCTCTCGCCGCCACGTCCCCCAGCGGCTCCAGGAAGATGGAGCACCCGCCATGGCTGCCGCCCTAGGGAGCCTCGCTGCTGTGCCTCCTTGAAAATCTCGCCCCGCCTCGCGTTGCTACGTACGGCGTCAAGACTTGCTACATATGGTCAACAGCGGTGCTCCAAGCGGCATGGAGGTTTGCTACCAGACGGCAATGAAGAGTCGAGAGATGCTACTGACCAATGGATGCGTCTTTGAGATTTTGCTACAGGGCGATCCTACAATAGTAGCAAATTTTTGCTATTTTTGTTCTATGTTTTTGCTATAATAACATAAAATATTTGCTACAATATTTTCCTACGAAAGTGCTAGCAAAATCGGTTTTGCTACAGCAGCCACCAGCGATATCTTCGGCGATGCCGTGTTTTTGCTACATTAGCATTTTTTCTTGCGATTTTGCTATAATAACGTAAAGTTTTTGCTACACGGTCTCCGGCAAGGTCTATCGGTGAATACCTCCGGCGAGTCTCCGGCAAGGTCAGATATGCTACGTTAGCATAATTTTTTTGCTACAAGGTCGCCGGCGAGGTCTCCGGCGAAATTTGAAGCAAAAGCGGGTATATTGTAGCAAAAGTGGAATTTAAGACCTTTTAGAAGACACGTGTTAGCCGGAGTACCTAGGGAATTTTAGAAAATTATCCTCCGGACCGGGGGACGCGTAGTATGACCCGTAGCAAAAGGAGATGTCGAAGTCCTGATGGTACTGTGGAGCGGGAGGTGGGGGAGATATGCACCAGCCTGTGTCATGAGCCAGCCTGGAGTTGTCCCGGTTTCGAGCAGCCCTGGTATCCGCGGGGTACCAGCACATCTGAACAGGACATTGGCAGTATGATCACACACGAAGCTACATGTTTCGATGATCGGTCTCAGACACTACAGTGGCCTTACCGCGCCCTACAGAGTGGTCGCGTACACACCATATGGTGAAAACAAGCCCAAGATGTACAATAACTAACCAACACAGACAAATATTAATTTCCCGGGGGGCCTCATATTCCCAGCTGCGAATTCACGTTTCTGGTGTGGTATGTATGTGTCTATGTACCCAGCCAACTGCAAGTCCCATGAACGGTTTACTCCAGACATTTGAACCATCATATGTTTTTCTTGTGAGTCATGATGCATTATATATAGTCAACTCTAATGCATGGTATGAAATAGCGATGCTCGATCGAACATAAAATAGTGCACTCCGTTGGTAGCAGTAAATTATTTTGTACTACTAGCTCTTTGTCCGGAAGGCTTTTCCCGACCCAAGTGAAAAACTCCCCCTCTCGCGTCTCTCGCTCCCCCGAGGGCGACGAGACGCCGCCCCTCCCTCCGGCCACCCCCGTCCCCTCCACCTCCCTCCATCCTTCGCCGGCGCCGGCTTGGGTCGCAGGGCGAAGCCCTGCTGGCGCCGGCGCCGGCGGACTGCCTTCCCCCGCGTCCTGGAGAGGGGGTCGGGGCCCCTCTTCTCCCCGGCGGCGGTGCTCTTCGGCAGGCCCTGGTCCGGCGCGGCCGGGTGGCCCAGGCGGTGGCGCCAACCTTGGGCGGCAGCCGCCATGGCAGGGAGCTCTGCTGGAGTCCGTCCCCGGCTCGAATCTGGGCATCTCGGGCCTAGATGGGCTCGAGCGGGCTCAGATGGGCTTGGGCGGGCCGGTGTGCTGCCTCGATGGCGTTCTCTGTAGGTGGCGGCATCGGCAAGCTAGAGTGGAGGATGCGGCTCTGTAGCCTCCCATTGCAGCAGCGGAGGCTAGGGCTTTACGGGCCTGTCTAGGCCCGGCCGGACCCTCCCGGGTCTGGTGTGCCCCGGCTGCCCTGTCCGGTCGATGACCGCCTCTCGACGGTGGAGGTGAGTTCCTCCCGCGCGCTGCGGGGCTGCTGTCCCTCACTCCGGCGTTGTCGTGTACCCTCGCTGATCAGGCCATGTGTCAGTGTCCACGAAGAGGCGGGTGAAGATGATTGCAAGATCGTGGTGGCGCATGCTAGTTGGTGGCTTAGCTGGATGGTGGTGTTCCGAGGTGTTGGGTTCTATGTGGGCAGTGGTCGGGAGAAATCCCTGTCGGTGTGTTCGACCCCGACACGGTGCCGGCTACGGGTGGCGCCACTCCTTCCTGAAGGGCGTCGCGGGATTCCTCTACCTCCACTTTACTCAGAGTACCGGGGGAAACCCCAGGACCTTGTCCGGGTAGCAATACCGTGTCGACGGTGCTTCCCTTGGGAAGGGGCTGCTTGGTACTCAGCGCTTCGGAGCGCTTGGAGCATGGTAGGACATAGTCGGAGGGCGCAGGGATTGCGAATCATCTTAGCCTTCTCGCTTCGCCTTTGTCTTCATTTTTTCTTTGGGCATGTTCGTGTTGTGCTGTTTGCCCCAGCAGTTGTCGTGGTTGTACCGGTTTATCCCTTGGGCGTTGTGCTGTCTGGCCCAGCAGCGGTCTCACCTGTGTGCTTTATTTATAATGCTGGGCGCAAGCCTGTTTCGAGAGCTCTTTGTCCGGAATGGCTTGAGAGCCAGAACCATCTACGTGTCAAAAAGTAGGAAGAAGCTCAACCCCGTACTATTCGAGATACAAAACAATCTTCGACATATTTTCTTTTAAGATCCTTAATTAGATGCGGATATACATGTTAAAGGATCTATGCATTAGCCAACTTTAACAAAATACCGATCTAATGGAAAGAATTAAGACAATATATTTATATCAACACTCCTCTCACATATATGCTAATATGTTAGTCCTTAGCATGGGTCGGTGTACGCTACAGATTTTTTTTTTTAATACTGTGAGAGCAGACTCTTAAACTCAAGACCCGTTAGCTATAATACGATAAATGATTTATGCACTAGCAAACTTACCAAAAGACTGGTCTGATGGAAAGAAACAAGAAAATTATACTCAACACATGTATAGCACAAAAAACTAAGCAAAGTTTGTATTAGTAATATTTCAGCTCTATTAACAAGAAACAAACATTTTTTTTGCGGGTAACAAGAACAAACATGAAATCTGTAAATTGTGCGGGACAAATAAAATCTATTAATTGGTGACATATGTTTCAGTCAATCAAATAGGTAGCTAGTGCATTGCGAAATGGCAGTCTTGTTTTCTTTCGGTCATTACATGGCAATTTTTTTTATGTGTTACCTATTAATCAAGCTGAACCAAACCAGTACAGAACTAGCCAGAGATGCAGCAACTAACGGAGATGGGTGGGAGATTTAGACGTGTCCAGAAAGCTAGGCACAACTGGTTAATCTACTTCAGTAATGATGGAGCATACGCCTCCTCCAGAGATTGAGCTTACGCCCCCAGCTGCTGCCTGATTGAGCCCAGCGCTTGGCCAACGGACACATGCCCTGCCTCCTCTCACATCAAGCCGCTCGCTAGATCAAGTGCGCCGAGCTGCCGCTAATCTGTATTTATGATCCTGTGATCCCAATTCCTTCGTGGAATTTGAGGCTATATCTTGCTTATACAAGTAAATTTTTTATACAGTTTATCCTTTGGCCTACACATTGGATCTATAAGTGGTCTTTATCTCCAACCAGAGAAGCAGAGGCAGGCGCCGGAGGAGACACGGGGGATGGGTAGTGCTAGACTGCAGTAATGGACTACTTTCACTAATCTGGTTTGGACACTACGGCCATCTTATACTATTTGTGAGAGGTTTTTTTCCATGAGTCATGACATGAAGAAGTCAGTCACACCAACACGAACAATGATCCACCCACACACACAAAATTCGGCTTTCCTGACGACTCCTATTCGAAACGATAGGTTCTCCAAGTCATTTCAATGTTTGACCTGTAGTTATGGGCTAAGAAGGCATTATAAATAGAAGCTGAGATGCTAAGATTCCATGCATGGGACGAACAAATGAATATAGTTCGATGATCGACTGAATATAATGTGGTGCACACTTTTGGTGGGGTAGTCAATCAATTTTTGTGTACCACATTTACATACCCGGAATGCTTGACAGCTACAAGCACCCATGATATATATATTTGGGTCGATCAAGCAAGCAAAGAATTGATGGGTGTCTAAGTTTTGTAGGCGGGTCATCTGTTAAAAAAAGGTCAACAAATGATTTCAATGGCAAGAGATGCAACTTTTAGGGAGTCACTTGTATTTGGCTGACATATTAAACCCATAGGCTTGGGAAGTGACAAGAATTTATTTATCTCTCCCTGCCTAGGATTGCAGTACTTAGTAATCTCCATCATACCTCTGACAGTAGATGGCTGAATGCAGGAGGCTACTTCGAAATAAGTAAACCCGGATTAGGCCTTTGGTACACAAAAAAACAAGCCCGCCGAGATTCTCATTTTTGATTGGAACTATGACGCGTGGCTTGCAGCAGGGAAGAGGTCACTGCTGGCGGTCTGTATTGCATGGCTGCTGGAGTTTCGCGCTAGGGATGAGTGCTCTAGTATTTCGATCACTGCGGACATCATGGTCATGTGGATCACACGGTGGTCGGATCTTCAATTTGGTGATGGTCACAAGCTATGTTTGCCATGTGATGGCGGTATGAGACATCCTCTTCAAAGACTATAGTGTTGAGGCCCGCAGAGGTATGGGACGCGCCGTTCACTTCAAGGCTATGTTTAATTCGACTTAGTAGGTACTATGCACACCGTTTTCGATGGAGGTATCAAGTCCTGCCTGACCGAAAGTGGTTATAAACAATGTCTCATGAGGAGGTGTCAAGTCGTGTCTCGTCCTGGCAGGTGCTACCTACGATGTCTCTTCCAGCAAAATCAATTCATACATCTTGTTGTTTAATCCAAGTCATACGGTTGTGAGGTAGAGGATGATGTGCAGTAACTCCATTGCAAGTATGAACATGAAAGGGGCAGGGGATCCCCTTGTCGAAGGCCATGACAGTGATTTTTTTTGAAAAGCGGGATAGCACCGCGACCACTGCATCAGTTGATGCACAACCTTTTATTAAAAGTGTACATTATCAAGGATCTCTCAAAGTTAACACATGGACCAACCAGTGAAAAATAACAAGCACATGATAGCTAAGCATCCTCTAGTCGACTAATATGCTGCTAGCTAGCCCGGTTGAATATATCCTGAGCAATGTCAGCACATGGTTGCTTCCAATAACAATAGTAGCCCTCTGGTCCGACGGTTGATCAACACATGCAAGGACGATGAAGCTAAGATCATTGAGATCCACCCCCAGCAACGCTCCCCAAACCTTTTTTCTCTCAACATGTCGAAGAGATATGACCAGGAAATCGACACTGATCTAGGCCTCTCAATAGTAGAGCCAAGACCTTCTGATGGTACTGGACAATCCAAAATAAGCCCAACTAGTATTGTAGATACCCGATCATAATCGTAAAAGCGTAGGGAATCTACGGAGAAGGAGGAACCAAAATCGAGAGGGAGCTACATATGTTGCTTTCCCG
This sequence comes from Avena sativa, assembly GCA_916181665.1. Classification (NCBI taxonomy): domain Eukaryota; kingdom Viridiplantae; phylum Streptophyta; class Magnoliopsida; order Poales; family Poaceae; genus Avena; species Avena sativa. Next base: position 232,102,583 of record OV702282.1, on the reverse strand, counting down.
GTTCCTACTGATATTCAGTCCGGCATAATCACCGAAGAGGAAGTGGCATGACTAGGTAAGTGCATGAACAAACCTTCATAGCAAAGTTGAGAGGCTCGAGAATGTAGTTGAGGTCAATTCCATTGCATCTGGTCGGCATGGCTGAGCTTCTGGCTTGGTTGGTTATTAATCCGGTCTCATCCCCAAAGAATTGCAAGGCCATGCCAATGAAGGCCACATCATGACGCGAGAAGTTTATTGAATTGGCCACATCATCAACATATAGCAATGCTCTAACAATCGGCTTGTGGCCGGGAGCTCCTAGAGTACTACTTGAATGGCTGCGAGGTCGAGGATGCGATGCAACAACTCCATTGCAAGTATGAATATAAAATGGGTCAGGGGATCCCCTATCGGAGGCAATGACAGTGATGTTAATGGGGATAGAACCCTGGCTTCTGCATCTATTGATGCACAAAGCCTTTTATTAAAAGTGTATCATTCAGAGTTATTACATGATCAAGGATCGCTCGAAGTTGACACATGGGTCAACAAACGAAAAATAACAAGCATATGACAACTAAGCATCATGTAGTCAACTAATATGCTGCCAGCCATCCCAGTTGAAGATATCCTGATCGACCGTTAGCAGACGGTTGCATCCAATAACCATAGTATCCCACTGGTCCAGCAGCGATATATAACTACGGGGGTAGAACATTCATCGACACTTGCAAGGATGATGAAGCTTTGTTCATTGAGACCCACTCCCGCCAACGCTCCCCAAACCATTTTGCTCTCAACATGTCGAGGAGATATGACCAGGAGACCGTATCAACATTGATCTACCGCTTGCGATAGTAGAGCCAAGAACTGCCAATCCAAAATAAGCCCAAGTGGTACTGTAGATACCCGATCATAATCGTACATACATAGGGAATCTATGGAGAAGGAGGGACCGAAATCGAGAGGGGGCTACATATGTTGCTTTCCCGGCGCCTCCAATTCTCATCTTCGATCTCAAGTTCAGGATACATATGTACCTATCTAGCACACTCTGACTTGGTGCTTCTTGGTTCTTTATGTGTTATATGCCTAGGAACCATGGGTTTGTGAGAGACAGAAGCAGATGCATGCATTCTTGAATGGTGTGATGAAAGGAATGTGGTTTGCGGCTTGGTCGTATATAAAGCAGTGCACGATGCAACTAGCTAGATGGGTTGGTCGGAGCACTCATTCTAATGGTGGTGGTACTCCCTCACATTGTGCATGTAAGAGACGTGGAGTACAAACAAATTGTACCCGTTCAATTAGAAGTAACGGATAGTCCTTATTAACCTCGGGATACTGTAAAGGAGCAGGGCATGGTATATAGCACGCTGCAACGGCAAATGGGTGGAGAAAGTATAATTGTGCAGGCCGGTCAACTGACTGCCCCATGAAAAGAAGGATGTATATATCTACTAATACTAAAGTGGTGTTTGCATGAAGCTATTCCTTGACCGTCATGTTCTCACAGGCTTATAGCATGCCAATCTTCCAGATTATCGCATATATGCGATACTTTATTTACCAGAACAATTTTATAGCCTCGGATCCATATTATTTCTTATCCTAAAATTGGATATCCATGAAACTATAACTCTATTTTGTCGACTCTCGGCTCATGAAAGATGATGCCCTCACATTTGCGAGGGCCACCACGCTAGTTATAAGAAATAGTGGCATCCATCAAAGTCCGCTATTCAGCGATATAACGAAGCTAAAGGTGATATAGTGAGCAATTGTATATGATTTCATTTTAGCGACACCTTGCTCAAAACTCTATCTGCCGTTGCAGCATGCTAGTGAAATCCATGGTTATATCTATCGTGTAAACCCGACTGAAACAATTTGAATTGGTTAGAGATCTCTTATGTCTAAGAAGCTCAACTCTTAGATGTGCGAGCCTCATAGGTAGAGATTGTTGTATAATTTTTTTTCTATTTTAGATTCAATGAGTACCGTGTAATGTTAGACCGACCTATGGTGCATGCCAACAAGAACAATGATGGTAGACGAGGGTGACCATGAAACAAAATATAAATCAGATGCAACATCATAGTCATCGTTCACTTTGTACTGATGGCAAGTGAACCTAATTTTACGCATGCCACATTTGAGCGGAACTATGTTTAATCTATGTAGTATTATATTATTTCCGATGTATACGATCTATGTGTTATTTCAACTATACATGTGTATGTATTGTTTTGAAATGTGCATATACCAGTGTTCAAAAGCAATGGGAAACAAAATTTTGAACTTTATGGCATGAGCTTTCGTGGATCTATTCTGACGGATCACATCGTATACAAATTTTTTTCTACATTTATGTGAAAATTCTTTGTGTTATATATTTTAAGGGGTCTATTAGAGATGTTCCTACATAACCACTGTTTTCTATCTTATGTTGTTGTCGCATAATCACAATTTTAACCTTCAGATTGTGGTGGTGGTACTCCTCTGCATTGACAGTCACTACATTCAGCTGTCTGTAGTCGACACAGAAAGGGCGTGTTCCATCTTTCTTCTTGCTAGCAACACCGGTGAACTAAATGGAACTTTCACTTGGTTTGATAATGCCATGCTTCATCATTTCCTTTATTTGTTTCTCAATTTCTTCTTTTTGTTGTGGAGAATAGTGGTAGGGCTTCACATTTACTAGTTGTACTCCAGGTAGCAACCATATCTTGTGATCATAAGGCACGTGGGGTGGCAGATCGTTTGTTATATCAAATCAAGCTTGATGTTGATTTAACAAATTCTCAATTTCAAAAGGCATTGTAGGATCAGTGCTGCTATTTGTGATTGGGAACAAATGCACTAATTGTGCTAGTGCACCTTGTTTCATGAGCTAGTGTAGCTCTGAAGGTGAAATTTATCCGCAGGCAACCAATCTATCTATGATACCTTTTATAGTAATTCTTCTATCATATATTAAAAATCTTAGAGTTTTCTTGGCCCAATCTACCCTCATCTTTCCACAAGAGCTCAGCCAATCCATTTCCCGTATCATGTCATAACAAGATATCTTGAATACTCTAAATGTAGTGGAAAATTGATTCCCTTGACATTACCAAGGACACCTTTCACATCTTCCTTAATGTGTCTTTTGCCCCATCTACCACCTAGACAATAACTGGTTCCACATGTGTTCTTTGAAGACCAAATTGTTCAACAACCTCAACCTTCCAACTGAGGAAGCTTCTATAGCTACCAGAATCGATTAGCAGTAGCACTTGCTTCCAATTATAGTGCCTTGTAATATTATGCTCTTACTGGAAGAGGTTCCCGCTAGAGCACACTGAGAAATGTGAATCAATGAATCTTCAGTGCTCCTAACCCCATTATCTTTAGGATCACTGTCTGACACATGTATTTGTAATATTTCCATCATTTATTCTACCATGTGTAGTGACACTGTTTTGTTGCACTTGTGCCCTATATAGAATTTGTCACCACACTTAAAGCATTCACCCCCCACACGTCTCTGTGTTTTTAAGGACTGTCACTTCTCATCCCATGGTCCTTTAGCAATAGTACTGTCCTTAGCTTTCTTCCCTTCTTTAGGATTTGTAGATAACAACCCTGTTCCTCAGAACCCAGTCTTGATGTATCCGTTCTTGTAATCAATACTATACCTGGAGTAATAATACTGATGCACCTCATCAAGCACCTCTTCCTTTGTTTCAACAACCGATAATGCAACATCTACTATTTTTGGTTTGTGAAGCCTAATTGCTCTTTGGATTTTCTTTATTTCAGTCTGTTGACAAACTTGGCCATAAAGTATGCTTCATCATAGTGTTTGTTTTGAACCAACATCTTGTGTCGCAGATCTTCGAATTTCTGATAGTATGGGTCTTCCTACACATTTCTAAAGCCTGCAACTGTTTCCAATATCTGTCTCTTCCAAATTTAGCATGTATTGCAACAAAGAGTTCCTCCCAACTATGTCCACATCGTGCTCTGCTTCATATGTCTACAACTAAAGCGATGTCTTGCTAATGAAGTGCATGCTTGCAAAGATAGACCTTGTATCATGATCGAGTGCATAGAGAGCAAAGTATTTTTCACGGACTGATTTCCACCTCTTGCATAATTCAATCTCAGGTGCTTGCGAGTGATGAATGCCAGCTCCTGATCCTAATCTTTAGTTTGCGCTATATGTGTTTGCAGCTCTATTGCCAACACTCTCTCACTCTCTAATGTCGCCAATCGTTGTCCCGCAACTTCTAGAGTCTGTCCTGCTGTGAGTGGAGAACCATAGTGCGATTTTACAAGGGATCCTGACCACCATGTCCCGCTCTCGATTTTGCCGCCGGAAACGTAGCCAAAACTCAGATCTCAGGCACCGTTCTAACACTTTTGTGGAATTTTTTGGTGGAATTTTTCAGCCGCAGATCATAAGATTGTATGGCTCTGGTACCATATGTTACGCTCGATTTCTCTATATCACCAAATCATAGGTCTAGATACAGGTTTCCAAAACGTCACACTGGGATGTATCCTGCTCACGACTTTGTCACGATATAACTGTCATCCTTGCTCGCAACATTGGGATTGGGTCAATCTTGAGCCTTCCCGTCATAGCCAAGTGGGCCAATTGAATGCATTATGGTCGTTCAGCGGCTCGCCTCTGCATCTTCAGAGCATAGTTTTAAAAACCGGACCGGTTCACTGGTGAAACCCGGAACCAGCAGCCTTGCCGGTTTGTTAAGCGCAAAATACCGGCTGCGCCAGCAAACCGGAAAAAACCAAGAAAACCCGGTCCAACCGCTGGTTTTGCACAATAAACCGCTTTCCGGTTCGAGCTGTTGATTAGTTGCAGCAATGAAAAATAGAACTGCTCTGACTGGGATTCGAACACAACAATTTACATAGTAGGCGAGCACCTAACCAGACGAGCTAAGACTGCTTGATCTCGAAAACAGAGATACGGTTCTTTTATTAATCATGTACATGGTAGCACCATGCAAAATGTACTACGTGCGTGTGATTTTGGCAGCTTGCTACTTGCGGTTGGGAGTTCTGGATGATGCTCAAGTACCAACTACTCTGTTATATTATTATTATGTGAATTAGTATGATAAATTGGAAGTCTAAAACATTTTCACATGCATAATTATTATTTATTGCAGCATTTATAAAATAAAAGTATATTATTTTATATCTTAAAAAATCAGACAGTGAACCAGTGGTCTGACCAGTAAAAACATAAACTGGCAGCCTTACCGGTTCGATCACTGGTCCGGTTTTTTAAACTATGCTTCAGAGCTTCATCGATCTGATTCTGATAGAGCAGCCCATAGATTAGCGATCATGGGGCATCTGAAGAGGACATTATCAGTGATTTCCTATTGTGTGGTGCTCCATTCTATGATCGGTTGTGGAAAGTATAACAATGGTTGGCCAAGAACCATGTCCTAGACAACTCAATCATGTCAACAAGAACAATGATCCGCCCCCACACACAAATATTGATTTCCCAGTGCCTCCTATATATTCTCATCTCTGGAGCTAAGACCCTGCTATATATGTATGCATGTACCTAGCATAATTCTCTTCAATGTTTTTCTCCGGGCCCCGCCCTTTAGACCTTTATCTACTTTGCTTTATGTCGTAAAGGCGCAACAAATAGAAGAAGAGCACGCACTTCCACGCATGGTATGAATAATGTTACGGCATTGTTCAATGCTCGATGGAATATAAAGCAAGCAGTGCACACCATTAGTTGGTAGAAGTAGTACCAATTCTTATGTATTGCACTACTTCTTTGTCCGGAACAGCTTCATAGAGACAACCACCTAGGATATACTTCTGCACTAATCAACCGGGTGGTGCACTGCGAAATAGCAGTCCCCCATGAGATTTCATGTTTGCTTGACTGTCATCTATTATAAACTCTAAGACAAATGATTCTTTTTTGTTAGAGATGCGGTAAGTGATTTTTAGGGGAGTTTTCTTTCTGTCCAAAAGAATAAAGAGGCTCGGTCGCTACACCGACGGCCAAACGCCGGGGCCGTCGGCGTAGCCATCGTCTAGGCCAGCCCCGCCAAGCAGCCGTCGGCGTAGAATTGTCCTTGGCATATCTTATGCTACGCCGACGGCTGCCCTCGGCGTAGCTATTTTTTATTTTGCCTCATTAAATTTTGAAAAATCATAACTAAATCATTCTATTATGGAAAAATACAAATAATATATCAAAATTTGCAGAAAAATAAGATCTATCTATCTACACTCAAATATTACACATTTGTAAATAAAAATGAAGTGAAACATAAAACATTATATATAGTTTAAAACGGGCATAAAAAATTCAAAAACGATCGAAACAATGCGAAACCTTCGCGTGGTGTTATATTATGTGACATAGTTAGAAGAAAAATATCAAACTTGGTATATTGATTATGTCTCAAAAAACCTTCACAAAATGACCTATCTCATTCGAGGTTTCTTCGCTTTCGGGTCAAATGACCAATGTTATGGCTATAATCAAGGCATAGTTTATGATAATATGCCTATATTGTGCATACATGTGCATCATGGGATGGCGAACAATGTTGCAGGAGGAAGTTTTCCTTTTCATCGCACCAAAAAGCCATTTTCTATTTTTCGAGCACAAAAAACGAACGGTTTTGTGAAGCAACCACCAAATGGCTAATTCAAAATGCTACCACCACATTTTATAAAAAATATTAGAACATCTTATATGTACAATGCCCCAATAGGGGGATCTAAAACCTTTCCGTCCACCTCTGGTAAAAAAGACAAATTTCTGCTGAATCAATAGAAAGTGGGTCAGATATGAACTACATGTACATGATCCGATGCTCATGTTTTTTTACAAAAATCATTTTTAGGTTCACAGTATGCTATTTTATCAAAGATCCAATGCAAGTTTAGCGAGGCTCAGCCCCGAGCTAAGAATCTTCATGCCCGCCGTTCGACAAAGTTTGACGATAGTTTAAAACGGTCATAAAAAATTCAAAAACGATCGAAACAATGTGAAACCTTCGGGTTGTGTTATATTATGTGACATAGTTAGCAGGAAAAATATCAAACTTGGTATATTGATTATGTCTCAAAAAAACCTTCACAAAATGACCTATCTCATTCGAGGTTTCTTGGCTTTCGGGTCAAATGACCAATGTTATGGCTAGAATCAAGGCATAGTTTGTGATAAAATGCCCATATTGTGCATACATGTGCATCAGGGGATGGAGAACAATGTTGCAGGAGGAAGTTTTCCTTTTCGTCGCACCAAAAGGCCATTTTCCATTTTTCGAGCACAAAAAACAGATGGTTTTGTAAAGCAACCACCAAATGGCTAATATAAAATATGTAGGGGTTCGTAGCATGGAAAACAAAAAATTTCCTACCGCATGCATACAAACAAGCCAAGATCTATCTACTAGATTGAAGCAACAAGTCGATTAGAGTACTCACCCTTGAAGATTCCAAAGCGGTTAACGAGAGCAGATTATCGTGGATGATGTAGTCGTACACTTGCCGATCTCAAGATTGCGTAGACGATCCTTCCGGCGCTGCGATCCAACAGCGCTTCCGCAGTCGGTCACACGTTTGTTACTTGATGAAGACCTTCCTCTCCCTTGTTCCAGAAGGCAACAGAGGTTGTAGTTCTCCCCTCGCGATTCCGGCAGCACGACGGCGTGGTGTTAGAAGTAGAGGGAAGATCCCGCAGGGCTTCGCCTAAGCCGGTGCGAGTTATGGTGGATCTAGGGTTTCCGGCGATCTAGGTTTAGAAGGCCGGAGAGGAGGAGGAGGTGTCGGCGTCGGCTAGGGCGACGGCGATGGGCCGGCGGCGGCGCGAGGCGGCGTGCGCCGTTGGAGGCGCACGGGTGGGGAGGGCTGGTGTCGTGTGCTTTGGGGCAGCCCTCCCCCTCTATTTATGAGAGGGACGGCAGCTTAGGAGAGGGGAGTTTGAACCCATACCCAAACCCATGTTGGATAGAAGGAAGGACTATTTCCTTCTTCCACTAGGAAACAATTGTTCTAGATTGACTTTTCAAACCTCCCTTTTGACTTTCAATTTAGAGCTTTATTTCTCTCTCGCAAATGCCCAACCAAAGTGACCTAGGACATGATCCAATCATTCCACTTAACCATGACACATTCATGGACCATTCCCCTTCCTGTCCGGTGAACCTTCTAGACCCTTCTAGAACCTCTCTAATGAAAACATCGGAATCTTTCCCGAACTCCGGAATCAGACTTTCCTTATATGAATCTTATTCTCCGGACCATTCCGGATCTCCTCGTGATATACCGGATCCCATTCGAGACTTCGAACAACATTCGGTTTCCCTACTTACATTCCATATCTACTAAATAACATCGAATCCTTAAGTGTGTCTCCCTACGGTTCGTGAATTATGCGGACATGACCGAGACACTTCTCCGATCAATAACCAATAGAGGAATCTGGAAATTCATATGGCTCCCACATATTTCTACGATTAATTTGCGATCGAATGAACCACTTACATACGATACCAATCTCCCTTTGTCTCGCGATAGTTTACTTATCCAAGGTTTGATCGTCGGTATCTCTGCATACCTAGTTCAACCTTGTTACTGATAAGTACTCTTTTCTCGTTCCCGTGATATGTGATCCCTTGTGAACCAGTCACATGCTTGCAAGCTAATTGGATGAGATTTCACCAACAGGGCCCAGAGCATATCTATACGTCATATGGATGGACAAATCCCAATCTTGATCCATGTGCCTCAACACATACTTTCCGAACACTCAATGCCACCTTTATAGCCACCCAGTTATGGTGTGGTGTTTGATGTCATCAAAGCATCCTTCTAGTGATGGTGATTAGCATGATCTCATGGTCGAAGGAATTAGGTTACTGTGTATCAGAAAGCTTATAGCAAACAAACTATTGAAATGACTTGATATTTATGCTACGCTTATATATAGGAGTATGTCCATCATACCATTCTCCTAATGATATGATCTTGTTGTTAATAACATCTCAATGTTCATGATCGAGAAACCACGATCATCTATTAACCAACAAGCTAGTATTATAAAGAGGCTTTACGAGGGACTCTAATTTAGTTTACAAATCACACAAGCATTAATGTTTCCGGTTAATACTATTATAGCATGAATGTAAATATTTATCATAAACACAAAGATATAATAATAACCACTTTTATTATTGCCTCTAGGGCATATCTCCAACAGTCTCCCACTTGCACTAGAGTCAACTAATCTAGATTACATAGTAATATACCGAACACCCATGGCGGTTTGGTGCTGGTCATGTTTTGCCCTCGGGAGAGGTTTAGTCAACGGATACGCCACATTCAGATCTGTGTGTACTTTGCAAATCTTTATGTCACCATCTTGGGCATGCTCTCGAATAGCGTGAAAACGTAGCTTGATGTGCTTCAGCTTCTTGTGTGACCTTGGTTCTTGCGCATTGGCTATGGCGCCCATGTTATCACAATAGATAGACATTGGGTCCAGCGCACTTGGAACCACACCGAGCTCTGTAATAAACTCCTTCATCCATATCGACTCTTGTGAAGCCTTTGAAGCAGCTATGTATTCCGATTCAGTTGAAGATCTCGCCACAACACTTTGCTTTGCACTCCTCCACCTAACTGCTGCACCATTCAAAGTAAATACGTATCCAGGTTGAGATTTAGAATCATCCGGATCGGTGTTCCTAGCATCGGTGTAACCATTAACAACGAGATGTTCATCACCTCCATAAGAAAGAACCATATCCTTAGTTCTTCTCAAGTACTTAAGGATGTTTTTGACCGCTGTCCAATGATCCACTCCTAGATCACTTTGATATCTGCTAGTCAAACTAACAGCATATGCAATGTCGGGTCTAGTACACAACATGTCATACATAAGAGATCCTATGGCTGAGGCATAGGGAGTTTTACTCATCCTTTCTCTATCTTTTGCCGTTGCAGGACTTTGAGTTTTACTCAAGGTCGTATTGGGCAACATGGGAAAGAACCCTTTCTTGCTATCTTCCATTCCAAACCTCTTTAGAACTTTGTCCAAATATGTACTCTGTGACAATGATATTTGGCGTCTCGATCTATCTCTATAAATCTTTATGCCTAATATGTAAGCTGCTTCTCCAAGATCTTTCATTGAAAAACTATTATTCAAATAGTCCTTGACACTATTAAGAAGGTCTACATCATTCCCAATCAACAATATGTCATCTACATATAGTATTAAGAATGCTACAGAGCTCCCACTCACTTTCTTGTAAATACAAGCTTCTCCATAAGTTTGTATAAAACCAAAAATTTTGATCACCTTATCGAAACGTTGATTCCAACTTCGGGATGATTGCTTCGATCCATAAATGGACCATTGAAGTTTGCATACCTTGATAGCATCTTTAGGATCGACAAAACCTTTGGGTTGTACCATATACAACTCTTCATCTGTTGGGGAGGTGACCCCGGATAGGGTCAAGACAGGGGAAGATAAAAGGAGTTTCTCCTGTCATATGCCGAGTTACTGTCCATATCGGCCGAGTCATGTAAAGGTCGGCCGAGATAAGCACGACCATGACACCTATGGGAGGAGATGTACCCTACCCGGCCGACATACGAGTTAAGTCGGCCGAGTAAGTCTGAATAACCTAAATGCAGGTGAAGGCCAAGCCAAGTTAAGCGAGACAGGGCCGAATGATATGAAGCTTGCAGGAGAAGGAGGTGCCAATAGTCAAACCCTAGCCACGGGATAGGAAGAATCTGAACAGAGCCAAGCACAAAGAACAAGGCGCAGAGCAGCAGAAGGGCAGAAGGAGGTCACAGAGGTGACAGTCCTGGAGCCCGAGGCGTGCAGGTGGGGTTCTCTGGAACTTTGCCGTCATTAGAAGGGCGGCACGGAAAGAAGGTCGCCGAGTTACTATATTGGGACGAATATGCTTGCCACGTCAGCCCTAGAGGAGCCAGGGCACCCCTTTATAAGGAGAGGCATGGATTCCTGAGAAGGGGATCGATTCATTGAAGGCCGTAAGGCTCGTGTAGCTTTTCCCTTCTTCCTGCAAACAGCTCGAGGAGCACTTGTAGTCCAGAGAGGAGAAATAAAGATTTGCATGTTAGTCATTTGAGTGTAGAAGTAACTGCATCTTCCCTCCCCAGATCCCTCTAGCATCCATTGGCCCCAAACATTAGCCTACCCATGGCATCTGCCGTGCCACCACCACGACAGTTGGCACCCACCATGGGGCCAGCAGCGGTGCTAGCTGGAGTCAAGATCCGGACGGGAAAATTCATCCTCACAGGCGAGCGCGTTGTCTCTGGCTTAGTCCAGAGATTTAATCTCTGTGACTATGTCAGTGATAACGCAGGCAGCTTTAGGAGAAAAGATCCTCCGCGCAACGGCGTCTTCATCAACTTAGGCACGCACCAGATCTACGTCGGCGTCGACACCAGCTGCGTTTATCCTCACCCAGTTATTGTTGGGGGAGAGCCCCCCTCGCTGCAAAGGGTCCGCGTGGAGAACGCCCTGCCAGCAGCGTCGAGGTGATGGTCGCAGCCGGGGTACAGGCAGCAACAGGAGGCGCCAGATCAAGCAAGGACCTGACGACGGGAGGACAGGCGACCACAAAGCAAGCAGCTCCACAGCCCACCGAGGTAGATCCGCCAGTAGCCAAGCCAGCCGAGGTGCAGGAGACAACCCCGAAGGCACCAAGGGTAAGATGGCCGCCTCTGGAAAGACCAGAAAACATTCTCCAGGCAACCATAGATAACTTAACCACGCCTGTGGCACCGATACTTGATCCGGCTAATGCTTAGGCAGAGTTGGAAGAAACTAGGCAAAAAGTACTAGTAGAGGCAAAAAAGGTGTCGGCATTGCGGGAATCCTTAAACAGGACCCTGCGAGAATATGCTAAGGCAAATAAGCTAGATGTTGCCCCCGAACGGGTCGATGAATTAAGATTGAGAGGGAAAAACCTCATGAATGATATCAATAAAGAGCATGAGACTCATAAGGCAGATTCAATCGATCTAGGCTTGCCGAGGTATAGCACCCCGGCAAAGAACCTAAGGGCGGCAAATGCCGCTGCACTAGAGTTGGAAGGACTGACCGGCGAAGCCCGGCAGAAACATCAAGAAAGAGTGAATGAGCTGGTGCGCATTGCGAACCAGCAGAATGAAGAAATGCTTAGGGCAGACCCAGAAAGAACTAGTGCCTCACGCATGGTTCATTCGGCTGAGGCAGCACCCTCCCTATCTGTGGCAGCAGCATCTTCGCCCGGAAACAAGGCACGAAAAGATAGAGCAGTAACTTCGGGAAAGAGAAACAAGCACATTGTACCGTATGATCCGGCGGTAGCCAAAAAGGTCAATGAGAACAGAGGCAATGAAAGCCGAGGTAACAGTGGCGAAAGAAACCCCCACCGTGCCAACAAAGGCAACGGAAGCCGAGGTAATGGAGACCTCGGAAGAGGAAATCATGAGAACAATATCCCGGCAGAAGGAAGGAGGGATCCGCCGCCCAATCCTCAGCCGAGGTATGAACCTCGGCAGGAAAGAGAAGTGAGACCAGCTCACCATAATCAGGAAATTGAGAGGTATAATGATGGTTACTCAGATATGGAGTATGCAGGGCATGGTAGAAACGACCATTATGGAATGCAGGAGAGAGTCATGTACAGAAGCTTGCCATCAAATGATGCAAGACTAAAACTGGACAGGTTATACCGGTCCGAGTTGTTAGAGGAGCAAGGTCCGCCAGGTCCGGCATGTTTCGGACCCCGAATCATGGGCGAGCCGCCTGTGCCGAATTTTCAGCTGGCAAGGGGCACAAAAACATACAATGGGAGTACCAAACCACAAGATTGGTTAATTGACTATGCCACTGCAGTAAAAATAGCTAGCGGAAACTTGCGATGGGCAGTAAGATATGTTCCGCAAATGCTGGAAGGACCGGCCAGAGTATGGTTGAATAATCTGCCAGCAGGCAGTATCAACTGCTGGCTAGATTTTGAAGAGATGTTTGTCAGCAACTTCACCAGTACATACAAGAGACCAAACAGGCCACAGCATCTTGCAATGTGCAAGCAAAGGCCGAATAAGACAGACAGAGAATTCTTGACTCGGTGGTGTAACCTCAGGAATTCATGCGAGGGAGTTATAGAATCGCAAGCGATAGCTTGGTTCGCTCAGGGATGCAGATATACCAGTGTTTTGTGGCAGCGACTGCAAAGAGATATGCCAACCACTTTGGCAGAACCCATCAGGATAGCGGTTTCGTATGCATTGGGAGATCCGACACAACCAGAGCTAATGTCGGCGGATCATCGGGAGCATCAAGATCAATATGCAAGAGATGTGGCCGGATCAGCGAGGCGCAACGAGTTCAGATGTAGAAGAAGAGAGGAAAGACCAGATTACAGATATGCCTCCAATCAGGTGGCAGCAGTAGTGCAAGATCAGCCGAGTCATGGAAACAGTCAGCGGCAGAAGAATGGTCCTCAGCAATGGACACCAAGGAATGAAGGGAAGAGACAGTGGACACCAGAACAGAAGAAGCAGTGGCAGGAAAGTCCGAAGTACACGTTTGAATCCATGTTGGATCAATCGTGTAAGTTTCACACTCCAAACCCGGCCAAGCCCTCTAATCATACAACTCGGCAATGCGCCTGGATGAAAAACGCAATGGGGAACCCGACAGGCATGCAAGCACCTCCTCATCAGGCACATCAGCAGCAGCCGCAGTTGACTGGGGCAAATGCACAACAGTTAATGTTACCCCCTCCTCCCCCGAGGTATGATAACTCGGACCGGAGAGATGCAGTGCATCAAGTAATAAATCAGGGCCAGGATGGAAGGAAAAACCCCGGAAATAATGGACGCAATGATTACAGGGAACATCATCAATCATATTCCATGTTCACAACAGAACATCAAGACAGGCAAAGTGTACAGCGCCGGCATATGGAAGTGAATGCAGTTATGCCGGCAGTACCAAGATATGTACCTTGGTCAGATCAAGAAGTAACTTGGAGCATAAAGGATCATCCCAAAATAATGCCGAATCCAGGGTCCTACGCACTGGTACTAGATCCGACATTTGTCGGGCCCAGTATTAATGTGAAATTTTCAAAAGTACTCATTGACAATGGGAGCAGTATCAATATCATGTACAAAGATACAATGCATAAACTCGGAATATCACAGAATATGCTGCAATCCACGAGAACCACGTTCCATGGTATAGTGCCGGGACTTTCATGCGAACCCATTGGGAAGGTTTGAGTAGATGTATTATTCGGCACAAGGGATAACTGCAGAGTGGAAAATTTGGAGTTTGAGGTGGTGGATCTAGAAAGCTGCTATCATGCTTTACTCGGGCGGCCGGCATTGGCCAAATTCATGAGCAGCTGCCACATTACTTACTTGAAAATGAAGTTACCCGGACCACAAGGGGTGATAACAGTAGCAGGATATTACAGGAAATCAATGGAGTGTGCTTCGGCCGGATCAAACCTGGCCGAATCATTGGTGATTGCAAGAGAAAAAAGAAGGATTCAAGAAGTAGCAGCTCTCGCTCAGTCGGCACAGCTGAATATGCTAGCATTAGCCAACCCACATGGAAGTGTTTCTTTCCAGCCGACTAAAGAGACAAAAAAGGTCCAGATAGTTGAGCAGTTCCCCGAGCGCACCATCACGATTGGCGCTGTCCTGGATGCCAAATAGGAAGGCGAGCTCACCAACTTCCTCCGTGAGAATCGAGATATCTTTGCTTGGTCAACTCAAGACCTGCATGGTGTGCCGAGGGAGTTGGCTGAGCACTCTTTGCATGTAAGGCTAGGAGCAAGGCCGGTGAAGAAACCTCTCCGCCGCTTCGCCGAAGACAGGAGAAAAATAATAGGGAATGAGATAGCTCGGCTCCTGGCGGCCGGGTTCATCATGGAAGTACTTCATCCGGATTGGCTATCGAATCCGGTGTTGGTAGAAAAGAAAAAAGATGACCCAAATGTAGCCGAAGTATGGCAAATGTGTATTGATTACACGAACCTAAACAAGGCGTGTCCCAAAGATCCTTTTCCTCTACCTAGGATAGACCAAGTCATTGATTCGACCCTTGGTTGTGACCTGTTGTCATTAGTAGACGCGTATTCTGGTTTCCACTAGATACCGTTAAATCCGGCTGATCAAATAAAGACTACGTTTATTACCCCGTATGGGGCTTATTGCTATCGCACCATGCCATTCGGCCTGCGCAACGCAGGAGCAACATACCAGAGATGCATGCAAAAGTGTCTACATGACCAGATAGGGAAAAATGTGCAAGTATATGTGGATGATGTGGTTATAAAAACCAAAGAAAGTAAAACACTCCTGGATGATATTCGGCAGACATTCGCAAACCTAAGAAGATTCCGAATGAAACTTAACCCGGAAAAATGTACCTTCGGTGTACCGGCTGGGAAATTACTCGGTTTTCTCGTATCCAGCCGAGGTATAGAGGCAAATCCAACTAAAATACGAGTAGTTGAAAGAATGGAATTGCCGAAGTGTCTAAATGATGTACAAAAATTCACGGGTTGCCTAGCCTCGCTTAGTCGATTTGTATGTCGGCTGGGGGAAAAGGCATTACCTCTATATCAACTGATGAAAAAATCTGATAAGTTCATTTGGACACCGCAAGCAGATAACGCATTTCATGAATTAAAAAGATGTTGGTCACAACACCAATTCTGGCCTCTCCATTATCAAAGGAGCCTATGCTACTTTATGTAGCTGCCACTAACAGAGTGGTAAGCGCGGTGGTTGTCATGGAACGGAATAAGATGATAAGTCGGTACAAAGGCCGGTATATTACCTAAGCGAGGTACTATCAGCCTTAAAATAGAACTACCCGCACTACCAAAAGATGGCTTATGGAGTATATATGTCGGCGAAAAAACTTAAACATTACTTTGAGGAACATCCGATAAAAGTGATTTGTGAAGCTCCCATAGACGAGATATTGAGCAATAAAGATGCTAGTGGCCGAATAGCAAAATGGGCAATCGAGTTATCACCTTATGCCCCGCAATTCGATAGTCGAGATGCAATCAAATATCAGGCGGTGTCAGACTTCTTGGTGGATTGGGCCGAGGTACAATATGAGCCGCCATTACCAGATCTAAATTATTGGACAATGCACTTTGACGATTCCAAGCTTAGGAATGGCTTGGGGGCAGGGATAGTGTTAACCTCGCCAAAAAGAGATCAGCTAAAATATGTGCTGCAAATACATTTTGCCACGTCAAATAATGTAGCCGAGTACGAAGCACTCGTCCATGGGTTAAAGGTGGCAAAACGAGATTGGCATACGTCGGATCCTATGTTACGGGGATTCGGATCTAGTAGTACAGCAAGTATCTGGAAATTGGGAGGCGCTAGATGCGAATATGGCCCTGTATAGATTCCATGTGCAAAAAATCAGTGGATATTTCGATGGATGTGAATTTCATCATATACCTCGGGCAGAAAATGACGCTGCAGACACGCTGTCAAAACTCGGATCAACTAGGCAATCAATTCCCCCGGGTATCGCCCTAGAGCACCTGAGAAAACCATCAATAGCACCATCACCAGAATCCGAGTCCATTTATATCTCGGCAGAATCAAGAGAGGATAGTATGCTAATGGAAATCGACAAAGAGTGTAACCCGGAATTTCCGAAAGTAAACCCGGCTATCGTACGAATGGATATGGAAAAATCCGAGGCTGTTATGTCGACAGAAAATATGGAGATAGATAGTGAAATTATCCCAGAGAAAATCATGCCGACATGGGCGCAACCCATATTTTCCTTCCTTAAGGATGCAATTTTGGCGAGTAATGAGGTACTGGCTAGACAGACAGTAAGAAGAGCAAAAGCTTATACAATCATAAACAATGAACTGTATAAAAGAAGCATCACAAGCGTACTGCAGAGATGTGTTGACTCGGCAGAAGGCCAGGAAATCCTCCTAGATATACATCAGGGAGAATGCGGGCATCACGCTTCGTCCAGAACTTTAGTGGCCAAAGCATTCATGCATGGATTTTATTGCCCGACAGCGTTGAAAGAGGCCAAAGAATTGGTAGAAAAATGTAATGGTTGCCAGAGATACGCTAGCAAGATACACATGCCATCGTCCGAGTTAAAGACGATACCAATTACTTGGCCATTTTCTGTATGGTGCTTGGATATGGTGGGACCCTTCAAGCCAGCCTGGGGCGGAATGACTCACATTTTAGTCATGGTGGATAAGTTCACAAAGTGGATTGAAGTAAAACTGATAAAAAATATGATGGGCCAACAACAGTAAAATTCCTCAAAGATATTATCTTGAGATATGGTTATCAACATAGTGTTATTACAGACAATGGCACAAACTTTGCTGAAGGGGCTTTTGCTAGATTCTGCCAAGAAAAACACATAAGACTAGATGTCGCCTCGGTGGCTCACCCGGCATAAAATGGGCAAGTAGAAAGATCTAATGGACTAATATTGTCCGGAATAAAACCCCGACTCGTCGAACCTCTGCAAAGGTCGGCAGGATGCTGGATCGAGGAACTACCAGCAGTACTATGGAGCCTCAGAACTACCCCAAACAGGTCAATAGGGTATACCCCATTTTTTCTGGTATATGGGGCAGAGGCCGTGCTTCCAGCCGACATAATACATGATTCGCCAAGAGTAACCCAGTATACAACCGCTGAGGTAAATGAAGTAGCTCGGCAAGATGATGTCGATTTATTAGAAGAGGCCAAGGAGTTGGCACTGTCAAGGTCAGATATTTATCAACAAGACCTACGACGATATCACAGCAAGAAAGTCAATCCAAGAGTGTTTGAAGAAGGTGATTTGGTTCTTCGGCTAGTGCAACGCACACCCGGCATGCACAAGCTATCACCCCCATGGGAGGGGCCATTCATCGTGAGTAAAGCATTGCACAATGATGCATATTACCTAATCGATGCTCAATCACCAGAAAAGAACAGGGCAAACAAAGCCGGCAAAGAATCGAAAAGACCATGGAACATAGCTTTACTTCGCCCTTTTTACTCGTAGGAGCCGTCTATGCTATGTTGTAATATGACGCTTCAAGTCTAAATATCAACTATGTATTACACCTCGGCACCTCGAGCAGTGACTCGAGGGCTGCCCTATGTTATTTCTTATCTCAGACATGTATTAAACCTCGGCACCTCGAGCAGTGGCTCGGGGACTGCACTATGTTATTTCTTATCTAAGTCATGTATTAAACCTCGTCACCTCAAGCAGTGGCTCGGGGACTGCACTATGTTATTTCTTATTTTGAGTTATGTATTAAACCTTGGTACCTTTGAGCAAGTGACTCGGGGACTGCCTTATAATATTCTTATTTCTGAGTTATATATTGAACTTCGGCACCTCGAGCAGTGGCTCGGGGACTGCCCCGTGAATGTTCCTTATTCTAAGTCACGCATTGAACCTCGGCGCCTCGAGCAAGGACTCGGGGACTGTGCCGTGTTATCTCTTACTCACGAATTACATGTTAAGTTTCAAGACCTCGGGCAGGGACTCGTAGACTGCGCCGTATTATCCCTCATCTGGGGTCATGCATCAAACCCCGGCGCCCTGAGCAATGACTTGGGTGTTGCCAGGTATGGGCTTCAAGCTTGATATCTTGGATAGGGGTCAAGAACACAATGGCCAGGCCATCAAATTTATAAAGGCCAGGCAATATAAGTGCCGAACAAAGAGCAACCACATGAAAACATATGATCCGAACCTATGAGATTGAAGGTCGCCAAAGCAAAGATATAAAGCAACAAGATCTGTTCAGACAAACTAATAAGGATCACCATCACCCATGTCTCAGCGGCAAAAGGCAAAAAGGGTTCGTACCACACAGAAAGCCAGATAATTGTTTCACATACATCATAGGCCCGGCATACGAGGGACTGGAAATAATTTAAGAAGTTTTTTGAACCTAAGGGGCAGCGCTGTGATCAGGTACTGGGCGCTCCGAGGTAGACGGCGCCTCGGCCGAAGTTACTTCGCCTTCCACTGAAGCAATAGTAACTTCGGGGGAAGTCCTGGGTTGCTGAGAAACATTAGCTTGAGCTTGAGAATGCCCAGTCCCTTTGGAAGATGATCGCGCGTCGCCGTCCCCATCCGAGCTTGCGCTGGAATCACCAGAAGTGTCCGAGTCGCCCTCAGCCTCGTCCTGGTCGGTCGAACAATTATCAGAAGCATCTTCGACTTCGACGTCATCCGCTGGGTTGGGAAGAAAACTCGGCCCTTCAATCCAGTTATGCACATCAGCATACTCAACAAGCTGGAAGTCACGAGCTTGGCGGCGAGCGACGAATTCTGGATCCTCAACCCAACGGGAGCCAGTGCGCAAGTTTATCAAGGTATCGAGCGAAATGTCCTCGTACCAAGACATAATGACTGTGAGCGCCATATCAGAACCAGCCCGTCCAGCGGA
Source organism: Avena sativa (assembly GCA_916181665.1). Lineage (NCBI taxonomy): Eukaryota > Viridiplantae > Streptophyta > Magnoliopsida > Poales > Poaceae > Avena > Avena sativa. The sequence continues at coordinate 232,083,075 of OV702282.1, read as the reverse complement.
TTCCCTCCAGAGATTTAACTGGCTCTGGGATGCCATTAATCTTTCCACCAGTATCTTGATCTCGTCAATATCAGGAGTTCCAGAAGTATTCAGCCAGAGAACATGGTAGGCCCGAATGGCTGCTTGCACCAAATCCCTACCCATAATATTCATCGGACCAATGGCAGCGCCAACGGCAACCAAGAAGTCTTCCATTGAATATTCTAGGCTCGCATATGCGGGGACACCTCGGCGTTGGCGAGCAGTAATGACCACTCTAGAGCTCACGGGCCTAGCTTCCGGAAAATGATCTACGCAAAATAAAAGTATATCAGTTAAAAGTAAGAAAGAGAAGAAGATAACTCGGCCACGGTCAGAGACTTATGATGAATATAGCTCAACATTTTCTGGAGATCCTGAGTCCAGTCAACCTTAGTCTTCTCAAAGCGAGTGATTTCCTCGCTCATCGTCCGATTCTTAAGTTCGGCAACCTCGAGGAGTTCTTTATCCTTCTGCAGTTGCAGACTTAGCCGGTTCTTTTCTTCAGAGAACTCCTGGTCAACTTTCTCTAACTCGATTTTTTGATAAAGCTTGAGGGACTCCACCTCGGCACGCAACCGGGTTATCTCGTCATCTTTCTCTTTCAATTACGCCGAATGAGTGGCGGCTTGCTCTAAAAAATGCAGCGTCATATCAGGCATAGGTATACATTCTTGATGCGACGCTGCATGAGTCTGAAACTCGGCTATACCAAAGCCAGAAGGCTATAATAAACCCAGGTTAAGTATCAAACAAAAATTAATAGAGGAAATAATAACTAACCTTCCAGAGCTTTGACTTTCTTCTCTAGACGGATATTAAGATTATTGATATTACCTGTTTACCAGCAAAAGGGGTTAGCACCTCAAGTCAAAAATATTAAGAACTTAAGGGACAATACAAAGATTTGTTAAGTTACCAGCTTTCTTCACCACGGGAAGAACTTTATCATACTTCTCTTGCAATTTCTTGTGTGCGAAGAGCAGACTTTGGAATTCGGCTGTCCGCTGATCATGGGCAACCTAAGCGACAAAATTAATTATAGTCAGATATTCAAAGCTAAGACAGATCCGAATCAAGCAGAGCGTAACTCGGATCTAGGTGGATGGATATCCGAAGCTAAGATAGATCCGAATCAAGCAAAGCTTAACTCAGATCTAGGTGGCTGGATATTCGAAGCTAAGATAGATCCGAATCAAGCAAAGCTTAACTCAAATCTAGGTGGCTGGATATTTGAAGTTAAGACATATCTGAATCAAGCAAATCTTAACTCGGATCTAGGTGGCTGGATAGTCGAAGCTGAGACAAATCCGAATCAAGCAAAGCTTAACTCGGACCTAGGTGGCTAGATATTCAAAGCTAAGACAGATACAAGTCAAGCAAAACTTATTTCGGACCTAAATAGCTGGGTAATCAAAGTTGAAACGGATCCGGATTCAGCAAACACTTAATGTGGAATACAAATGAACCACGAGGAGTCAAAGTCATACATGAAATTCACTTGGCAAATAACGCACTTTAGGCCTAGCAAAGCTTCCAAACGAATAACAAGTTATTCGGTTGCAAGCTTCGGGACTAGAGTATATATATTATCATTCGAATAACTAACCAAATGTCAATAAAAGCAATTACCTCATTCATCTTATCGCTATCAAGCACGATCTTGGCAGCCATATGCAAGCGACTGCTGATGTCGGAGAGTTGAAATGGCTGATTGCTCGGATTGCCCTCGAGCTGATCAGCAGGGTTCCAATTATTGGCATACTCAACCAAGGAGCCGAGGCTGTTCCCACTCTCAGTACGAGTCAGGACTTTACCTCAGACGCGTTGTGTAACCACCACCGCCACGAGACTCTTGTGGAGAGTAAGCTGAGTATCAGCGGCCAGGGTGACAACGGTCTTAGCAGAGGAAACCTCCTTGCGGAACGCATCAGCAATATTGGGTTGAGAGGAGCTAGCCGGCCCCTTCTGAGATGATGAGGGTCTGGTGACAACAACCTTCTTAGCCTTAGAAGAGATGTCGGCAGGGGCCGCAACCTCGGCACTTGGAGTGGCATCTTTGGGGGCCGGAGGAATTATGGTTTCCGAGGGCGCCGAGATGGTGATATCCTCGGCTGGAGTTGGAGTTGCGGTTGGAATTATGGGGGTCAAAGGAATCTCGAGGGAAACTCCGGGGTTCACAACAGGTTCGGTACGAGGATCTACTGGCCGAGGTATATCGGCATCAGCAATGGAAACCACGGGTGCATCTTGCCGGGGTGATGCACTACTAGTAAAACTGCCTTTAGTGGCGCACCTGAAAACATCATCTGTGGCGCACTTGCAGTGCGCCACGTGCCTTGCGCTACGGCTATCTCTCAGCCGTGGCGCACTGCCTAGTGCGCCACGGTTGTGTAGAGACATGCGTAGCGCACCTGCTAGTGCGCCACAAATGTTTGGGCAGGTGCTCTACCCCTAGGATCTTCTGTGGCGCACTAACTAGTGCGCCACTAAGCTTCTATAGTGCGCTTTAGGTGTAGTGCGCCACAGAAGGTAGACCATGTGCGCCACAAATGTATTTTTTGTTTTTTTTAATTTCCGAGCCAAATTATATACAATACAGATTATATACAATATTATAGCAGATATACACACAGATACAAGATATACAATTATATATATAAATACACAATATGAAAAACAAGATTAAAACAAATACATATAGATAAGTCTCATACATGAATACATAGTATAAGTTACATTGTTTCGATCAAGTTACAAAGTAGTAGTTGGTGACATGCGAATACATGTGTCGATCGAACAAGTTAGAGCTCGGAAGCTCGCCTAGACATCTAAACTAGCTAGACACAAACGCGGGATAAATAACCAAAGAAGATAAGCATGATCACCGCCGCGACGAAGGTGTAGATCTTCATCCGGTTCCTTGTCCTAACTCCCGCTAGATAGCACGTGTATCTAGCTTCCGCCTCTGCCATAGTATTGTACCCTTTGTAGCTATTGCCGCTGAAACGGTGCACCTGTCTCCGGCAGTCTTCCCAATCATCATAGACCCCGGGAACCCGTCCCTTGTACATGACGTACCACGTCATCTATAAGTTGACAATAATAATTAACCGGTGATTGAAAAAAACATATATAATTAAAGTCGCATATGAAGATACACTTATAGAAAGTACTCCTAAATCAAAAAGACCAAACTCAAAAAGCATGCCTCATATATAACTAGGTTGTTCGACACAGGAATATGCTACGATGGAACTGTTCGCCAAGTAGGATGCACAACACCTGGTTCTGTGCATAGCACAAGGCGAACAATCCCATCGCAGCACATTCACATATAGTGTGCCACGACATTTCAATCATCGGCATTATTCTCGAAAAAGACCAAAGTAACTCAAAAAGCAGGCCTCATATATATACATAGGTCGTTGGACACAGGAATATGCTACGATGGAACCGTACGCCAAGTAGGATGCACAACACCTGGACTTGTGCATAGCACAAGGCGTAGAATCCCATCGTAGCACATTCACATATATAGTGTGCCACGTCATTTCAATCATCGGCATTATTCTCTAAAAAGACCAAAGTAGCTCGAAAAGAATGCCTCATATATAACTAGCTAGGTCGTTGGACACAGGAATATGCTATGACGGAACGGTTAGCCAAATAGGATGCACAATTCCTGGACTTGTGCATATCACAAGGCTAACTATCCCGTCATAGCACATTCACATATATATTGTGCCACGACATTTCAATCATCGGCATATTCTCGAAAAAGACAAAAATAACTCGAAAAGAATGCCTCATATATATACATAGGTCGTTGGACACAGGAATATGCTATGATGGAACCGTGAGCCAAGTAGGATGCATAAGACCTGGACTTGTGCATATCACAAGGCTCACAATCCCATCATAGCACATTCACATATATAGTGTGCCACGACATTTCAATCATCGGCATTATTCTCGAAAAAGACAAAAATAACTCGAAAAGAATGCCTCATATATATACATAGGTTGTTGGACACAGGAATATGCTACGATGGAACGGTGAGCCAAGTAGGATGCACAAGACCTGGACTTGTGCATATCACAAGGCTCACAATCCCATCGTAGCACATTCACATATATAGTGTGCCACGACATTTCAATCATCGGCATTATTCTCGAAAAAAGAGTAAGGAAAAAAAGAAGGACCAAAGTGAGCAAAGGACCAAAGAGTAAGCAAAAAAACCAAGCATTGATTGATATATAATAATAATAAGCAAAATAAGTAAGCGATGATTCATAAACCTAATAAGATAAGTACACTTGTCCACACACACACAAAGGTCATCTATAGTTTGTAACTACAACTAGGCCAACATCAAGCCTTCTGGCTTGGCTTAGGGAACGGGAGGACGCCTTGTCTCGTCATGAACTTCCTATAGTCACCCTGCATCTCTAGGCGATCTTCTATGTCCCGGTTATTCGGGATATTTCCTCCGTAGAAGATCCCCCCCCCAAAGTCATGACATCACGAAAGATGATTGCCCCAAACTGCTGCTGGATGCGATACATCTCTTGTCTAATATCCGAATCATTGATCTTGGCCTTTGCTTCGGCCCACTGTTTGAGATGATCTGGCAGCGTAGAATTCTGCTGCTCAAGTAGGAACGCCCTCATGTGATGGAGTGCGTAGTAGGCTTCCTTGTTACTATTTTCCGGCTGCTTCACGCAGGGGAACTCCGTTACGTGGTTAAAGACGTGCCTGCCGAACTTGACCTTCGTACGCACGAAGTTGGTGCCTTCCGTCGAGGCAAAGCTAGTGAGAGCATCATACAGAACTTCCTTCATCTTGTCGTAGTTTTTCTTCTTTTCTAGACTCCCCGAGTCGAAATACGTGGCGTGGGAATGCTTCGGCGATAAGGAGATGAGCGTGCAGTGTTCATCTCTGCGCAAAAAATTCAAATGGAATGTGTTGGAAAAAGAATGATGATGATCTAATAAAGCCAATCGACGGTGGCTAGTGAATAACGACTTACTAGGGAAAGTAAGGCACGAGAATGTATTCCTTTGTCTTGTTCGCCACGAGGATTCTTTTTAGGTACGAGGCCACGATACGTTGTTCGGCGGGGGAACCCAAGCAGCCATCACGCATGTAGTAGGGGTCCACTATAGCGATGCCCGCTGTGTTCTCTCTAATGATCTGCATGGCCAGGCTGAGAGAAAACAGACGGACCATGGTATAGTGCAGCGGGTATTGGTGGAACATATTGAAGATGTCGTCGAACCGCAGGAAGAACAGATCCGCAGGGGCATTGTCGACGAAGCCCAAGCCTGGTGGCACCTTAACCACGAATATCGGGTGCGAGGGATCTTTCTCCGATAGAAGGCGTCTCTCTATCGTCAGCACGCCGTCTTGCACACTCTGCAGTTCCGAACTGGCGAGATTCCGCAAATTCTTAGGTAGCATGGGCTCACCCGCCACATGAATCCTCCACATAATACCCTCGGGTCTTGGTGGCGCGTCCTGAAACCTGATCGGATTCGCAGTTGTTGACGCCACCGGCTGGCTCGAGCTGCTAGATTTTCTTTTCCTGCCCTTTTTTCCTTTTGGAGAGCGGGCAGGCACCGCAATCTGAGCACCGGCCGCCCTATGTAGTGTGTCAGGGCTTAGAATAAAGGGCCGGTTGGTTGTATCAGCTGGCTCTGTAAAGGCGCAAGCTGGAGGCGTCTCCTGAGAACCAAACAGACGCTTGGTGATAGTGGCTTTCTCTGTGGGGCCACCAGCTAGGTCTTCTTCGTTGCCAAAATGAGTGCTGAAGAAGTGATCATTCCAGTCTTCGTCGTCCTCGGCCGGATCCTGCGCCATGTGCATATCATCAACATGATCATCCGACCCACCGCGTGGAGGTGACGGCGAGGGCGGTAAGGGGGCCTTGCCACCGCTTGTCGCTGGCACGACAGGCAGTGTTGTTGTCTGTGGTGTGATGGCCCCCGCCGTCCCCAAACGGATCATGCTCTTTGGCCATAGCAAGAATAAGCCGAAGCAAGTTCCGAGGACAGACGGCTCTTCTTCATCCGCTCCTGGGGGTTGAATGGGAGGTTCCAGGTCGTCGCAGCCCCTTAGCACCCGACTAATTTTAACCCTGTGCACGCTATCTGACATCGGCCTTGAGTGGAACGTGCGCTGCAAGGGTTGAACGATGGTACCCTTGGCAACATCCCTCACCTCGTTGTTCACGTAGCATAAGAGAGTGCAAGGAACATCCGTCTGCGGAAAACATGTACGGCGTCGTCAGAGATGCCATAAGAGTAATAGATGGCATGAAAGGCGGTAATTAAAGAAATTTGTTTACCGTGATGGCGTCGAGATCGGCTAATGTCGACGCACCGCATAAGGCGACGGGCGTGCAAGAGACGGAAGGGCTGCTTGATGGCGCGGTGCTGGCCGCCGGTATATTCTCCCTACCGACGGGTGCTTGGAGCTCCGGTGCCGCTGCGACGATGGCAGGGGGGCACCAACATGTACTCCGACGCCGCGGTGATGGCAGGGGGAGTCACCAACACTTGCGGCGCCGCGGTGCTAGCGGGTGGAGTCACGAACACGTAGTTCGCCTGATTCGTCGGCGCCGCGTTGTTCGAGTGGCTGCTGACCATGCTTGGAATCGGGCACGGCCCTACTCGACCACCCGCACTCCAGTTCGCTATTGACTCCACCAAGGTAGGCAGGAAGGACGTGAGGGTGATTGCCAGGTTGCCTTGGACGATCTGCGGGATCCGTGCCACTTGTGCCTTAAGTTCTTGTACCTCGTGGTTTTCCTCCTCGCTCCTTCCCGACGGCGCCACATGCGTCCTCGGCGGTGGACCAAAATGATCCACCCAATTCTTACCCCCGAGGCCGGCCAGACGGCCAGCCGACGACGGCTTCTTCGTAACCGGCTCTATTTTCTAGGCCCGGTTCATCGCCCTGTTAAAAGGGTTATCCCACCGGGTGGCCGCCGTCGACCCCTGGGATGAGGAACCCTGGGATCCATGACTAGCAACAATTTCCTCCTCCTGCAGAAGAAGTAACAGTGAATCATTTAGATCATCGATTAGATTGCAATCGAGTTGATCCGCGGTAATTAGATTATACTTACCACAATTTCCTCGAATTCCTTCACCGCAGGATCCGCGGTGAGTTGTTTGGTTTTTGGGTCCACATGGTAACGGGCCCTGATGAAGTTTCGAACCTTCCCGGGTTTGAATTGAGCAAAGGGGTTTTCTATCCCCTTGGATCTATACTCTTCGTCCTCCTTATTCCATTTGGCCTCCGCGGTTTTGTATCCACCAGATCCGAGATGGTGATGACCTATATTCATCGCCTGCAGCACCTTTCCCCGATTACTATTGGTCAGGGCTCTTTCGGATTCACACCTCTCCTTGAACTCCCGGAACTGATCTTCGGTGATCTGCGGGTCAATCTTCTGGATCTCCTTGAGACTTTTGCCTTCTTTATAGATCTTCTTCTTTATCCGGGTTCTCCAGCTGGCCAGGGCGGTGCTCATCTTTTGCGTGCAGCTTCTCGAAGAGGAGTGTGCGCAAGTGGCCATTATCTTTATGCCGGAGATTCTCGGTGTTGATCGAGATGGTTGTCCGGGTGATCGCCGCCACTTTCCCACCGTACCCTTTGACGACAAGGTCGGGCTCCAAAGGAACCCCTGATGGGCTCACTTCGGTAATTTCCTCCCTGACCGTGCCGACCGTGTTCGGGCGCCGGTCCTTTGGCTTCTTCTTCTTCTTAGGAGGATTGCTACCACTCCCTGTGCCCTCGCCGCCATCAGTGGTTTTATCGTCCGCCGTTCCTTCGGCTTCTTCCTCCGCGTCTTCCATCTCATCATCCTCGCTCTCCGAAGGATGGTATTCTTCATCGTCTTCTAGCCGCTGGGCCGCCTCCCAGAATGTCAATTGTTTATTCGGAGGTCTGAGTTCTCCTTCAGCGCTGATGCGCTTAGAACATCCAGCCTCGTCGTTGTCACACATCTTCGCACTAATAAAAAACAAATAATTGGTTAAATGCATGGAAAAATCCGGCATGACCTTTGCTAATTTTCTTAAACTAGGAGTGCCCGATTTCTGCCGAAACGGAAGTTAATCAACATTCCGGCAAAAATCGGGACTCATTTCATACAAGAACCTGCATATATATGGCCAGCATAGCTAGCACACAATAAATGGCCATCATAGCCAGCACAACCAGCATAAATGGCGCAGTATAGCCAGCACAACTGCACAACCAGCACACAATAAATCTGTTTCAGGCAAAAATGGAGCAACTAGAATAAATGGCCAACACACAAACAGTACATCAAGCATAAATGGCCAGGTTTCAGGTTTGGACTTAGCAGTTTCAGGTTTTAGGTTTGGACTTAGCAGTTTCAGGTTTCAGCAAGCATAAAGAGTGTAAAAATGCAAATAGTATACACAACTAGCTACTGTCTTGTTTTTGTTAGCATTTCATCACTAAAGCAAATAAGCAAATAAGCATTTCACAGCATTACACAGCTAGCTACTGTCTTGTTTCAGTTTCAGCTAGCATTTCATCACCAGGAGCATTTCATCACTAAAGCAAATAAGCAAATAAGCAAGCAACACCTACTGCCTAAAGATGGTTCAACACTAAAACTACTAGCTAATCCAGAGCACATGGGCCATTACTGCGAGAGTCAGCAGTTACTCTCGCAGCTGTAGTATGAGGCTCTGGGTATGATTTGCTTGGCCCAGACCACAGAATGATGATGACAAAAACAATATACCGACACTTATTATGGATCGGAGGAGTACATTTTTGGTTTATGGATGACAACCAAACATTTTGGGCCGTGGATCACAACCTGGTGACAATGGCTCATGCTTTACTCACAGGAAGTGCATACATATAAAGATCTACAAGAGCAAAGTTTTCCAAATTAGCATTTATTGATTTCAATAGCACTGCAAAAGCTTCACAAACACAGGTAACCACAAGAATGATCACTGAACAATCTATTAACAATCCAGTTTTGTGAAGCCGAGAGCAGCACCTTAAACAAGCAAGTAATACTTGCAAGTACAGATTAAATTAGTAGAGATGAAGTAATGATTTGGTATTATCATCCCTTCCACTCTCTTTGCTCCTCCTCCCCCTCCTCCTCTCTCTCTACCATTACCCCTCCCCCAACTTCTATATAAACCAGCAGTAGGGACACCAAGAATCCAAAAACTCACTGTTGCTTCTCAAGTCTGAACCACTCTTCCTTGCCAAGAAAACCTCATCTCCTGGTAGGTAGGTAGCTAGCTAGATAGTGGGTGTTGGGCAATACAATGAACTTCTGTTTTTATCGTCTAACGATCCACCAAATTGTAAAGATGGGTAAACTTAAACTTCTAATTAAAGCAGTAATGTCAATAAAAATAACAGAAGGGTAGATAATGCAAGTTACACAAAGAGGAACATGGATATGACCAGGTATGGCATGCAAAAACTTACTACAAGTAGCATACTTTAGGAAGATCATACATTACCATTTTTCTAGCTTAGGTTCTACCAATTGTGAATGATCACATAATAGTTGGAGGATGCAAGCCCTGGGGTACTTACTCTTGTACCACAGGTGCATATTGGAATAATGGTAATTAATTTGTATTTACTGCCAAAGTGGATTTTTTTCAGCAGATAAACATGCAATTTAGCATAATTACCTACTTGAACTATATGAGCTTATCAGTAGAATACATTTGTCCTAAAGAGGTAATTCTAATTATCAAACAAAGTTCAAGAAACACCATACTATTGCCCACAACTGGTGCATTCCAAAAGAAAAAGAAATACAAACAGCCAATCACAGGCAATGGCTGAGGGGATAGAAGTTTGACTTGCACATTAAATAATTGTTTGAGCTACATTATAGCAAACCACAGAAGTTTCTTTTTCTATAGGGGAGACTGGGAGTGCACAAACTAATCTAATAAGCTCATCAGAAACAGAAAAGATCTGAAACTTGAGCAAAGCAGAGGTTGCAATCCAGTTTCACTAACAAGAACACTAAACATTGTCCTGCACTAAACTTGAGCAAAGCAGAGGTTGCAACGATGGCCTGCAGAGAGAGGGGAGAGAGGGAGAGAGAGGGAGAGAGGGAGAGATAGGGAGAGAGGGAGAGAGGGAGAGAGGGGAGAGGCGACGCTCACCTTTGACGGGCGGACGACGGGCGGACGACGACGGGCGGACAACGGCGGCCTCCACCTCCTGAGACGCGGCGGCTGCTCCTCCTCGGACACGGGCCTCCTCCTGAGACGCGGGCCTCCTCCTCCTCGGACACGGGCGGACCTCCTCCTCCTCGGGCGTGGGTAGGCCTCCTCCTCCTTGGACGCGGCGGCGGCGGATTGAGAGCGGCGACGGCGACGGATCGTGCTCGATCGGGCTGAGAGATGGAGAGATGGGGATGAGAGAGGGGGTCGAGCGCCACATGTGGATAAAGCCACTTAGGCGTAGCGCACTGAGGCATAGTGCGCTACGGATATCTGTAGCGCACTATGGGCTAGTGCGCTACGCCTATCGGCTTCTAACTACTGTATAAGAAAACTACAGCCCCACTATCTAACAACTATACTAGCCTATCCCACTGGTTCTGCCCACTACTCTATTCTAAACCTGTGCGCACCCAAGTTCGAATCCTGGTGCCCCACTTTTTTGTTTTTATTTTAAAAATACTTTTAAATGTTCCAAAAAATGCCCAAAAGTGGTGATATATGCCATAGAAGTTTTGTTTTGATTTTAAAATACTTTTAAATATTCCAAAAATGCCCAAAAGTGGTGATATATGTCATAAAAGTGTTACAAATATGATTCAAAGTATAACTAAATTTCATAATAATTTGTCCATGAATATTATAATCTTTTTCGACCACGCGTTTTACAATATTTTTTGAGCTAGCATTTTACTATCTTTTTCCCTTCTTTGTCGCGGTTGAATAATTTAGCCCCGGCACTTTAATGTTTCTTCTTTCGAACGGGCTACCTTTTTTGGGTAGGGTTGTCCTTTTTCTTCTTGTGATGTATGTTGCTGCATCGTAGTCGTCGTCATCTTCAATATTTGGATCGCCGTACTGGTCGAAGTCTTGCTTGTTGGCGACTCCATCCATTCCGATGATGTTTCTTTTTCCTCTCCTCACGACAACACGGCTAGGCTTTGTCGGGTCGGTAATGAAAAAACATTGGTCCACTTTGGTAGCCAGTACCCATGGTTCATTTTTCGTGGCCACGTTTGCACCGGCGGCCTTGGATTTGGCTGCTTCGGGTATAACCATGGTTGTAAAATACCGGTCTTATTTTTCGATACTCTTTGCCCATATGACACGGAACATCGGCACCTTTTCTCCATAGTAGTCGAGCTCCCAGATCTCCTCGATTCTTCCGTAGAATCTTTCCTTCATGTTGTCATCGGTGTAGAATTCCGACGTTACGCCTGAATTCTGATAATCACACTTGTTGTCCTTTTCCTCCGTGTAGAATGTGTAGCCGTTGATATCATACGCCTGATAGGTCACCAGGTTTTGCATCGGTCCCTGCGACAAGGTGAATATTATCTTTTCCGTGTCAGAAGAATGCGATCGCGGGGGCTGCTTAAACCAACGCGTGAAATCTGAGTTGTGCTCTTTGATTATTTCTCCCTGCGTCCTCTGTATGCCCCGGTCACTGTACTTCTTCTCGATTAACCTTTTGTGCTTCTGTACCCAAGGATCGACCAGTTCTAAATGCTGTAGCGCGACAAGGTTTGCTCGATCAAAGTCTGCGCGTCGAAAATCGAAGTCTGCATGCAGTATGCGACGACCCTCTCGGTGACCAGATCCGTCGAGCTTGCCAAGGTGCCTGTTGACGGGAAGACCGACATGGTTCTCGATGTCTAGATAATTCGTGCAGAAAGAGATGCACTCTTCAGCTAGAAAGCCCTTGGCTATGCTTCCATCTAGACGGGACCTGTTGCGAACGTATCCTTTGATGTGTCCGTTCATCCTTTCGAACGCCATCATGCTGCGGAGGAACATCGGCCCGAGTTGTACGATGTCCTCCACGACATGGACCAGCAGATGCACCATAATGTCGAAGAATGCGGGTGGGAAGTAGACCTCAAGCTCACATAGTATCACCACGATCTCCTCCTGTAGCCTCCCGAGCTGATTCACGCCAATCGACTTCCTAGAGATGACGTCGAAAAACTTGCATAGGCCAAATAACATTTCACGGACGTGCTCGTCCATTATCCCTCTTAGTGCGACCGGAAGTACCTGCGTCATTAGCACGGCACAGTCGTGAGACTTCATGCCACTGAACCTCTGCTTCGCCTCGTCTAGGTATCTGCTTATCTTGCCCGCGTAGCCGTAAGGAAATTTGACTCCTAGAAGGCACTTGAAAAACTGTTTGATCTCATCCTGGCTTAGAGTGAAGCAAGAAGGAGGGCAGTAATATTCGTTCTTCTTGAACTTTTTACCCTTCCGACGACCTTGTGTCGTCTCCGACTCATGATCATCGTCATCTTCCTGATCATCAGGAGTAGTGCGTCCTCCGTGAAGCTCCTTCCGGATACCCAATTATATCAGGTCGTGCCTTGATTTCGGGCCATCTTTCGTCCTATCTGGCATGTTTATTATGGTGGCGACCAGACTCTCGCACACGTTTTTCGTGATATGCATGATGTCGAGGCTATGAGGCGTGCGGAGAAACTTCCAGTATGGCAACTCCCAGAAAACAGACCTTGTTTTCCATACCTTCATCAGCGGCTTGTCTTGTTGCTGCCTCTTTCGCTTCTTTCCAGGCTTAGGACAATCTTTCCAGTTTTTCAGCAACTCTTCCACTTCTTCGTTGCTCCTATGCTCTGGGATTCCTCGGGTCTCTGATTTGCCATTGAACATGTCTCCATGTTTTCTCCATGGATCATTCTTGCTGAGACACCTCCGGTGCGCCATGAACACGGTTTTCGATGACCCTGGATCTTTCTCTAGTTGGAGATATCTTGTGTTATCCATGCACCTAACGCATGCGCAGAATCCTTGGATAACCTGCCCCGAGATATACCCGCAACCTGGATAGTCTTGCACCGTAGTGACCAACGCGGCTCTCATATGGAAATAATCTTGTGCGACGGCGTCGTAAGTATTGGCTCCAGATTCCCATAACGTGGCTAGCTCATCTTTCAACAGCCCGAGATACAGATTGAAGTCGGTACCAGGTTGTTTCGGCCCTTGAATTAGCATACTCATTTGTATGTACTTCTTCTTCATGCACAACCATGGAGGGAGGTTGTACATCCATACAAACACGGGCCAAGTGTTGTGCGTGCTGCTCTGGCTACCGAACGGATTGAGTCCATCGGTGCTCGCACCAAGCCTGATGTTCCTCGAATCTCCACCGAATTCTGGGAATTCGAGGTCCAATGCTTTCCACTGGCTAGCATCTGAAGGGTGCGTCAGCATCTCATCCTTTTCGGGGTCATCATCATCATCATCTCCTGGCTTCTTCCTTTCCGCATGCCATCGCATGAGCTTCGCTTCCTTAGGGTTCGCGAAATAGCGCTGCAGACGAGGAGTGATAGGAAAGTACCATACCACTTTTCGAGGTGCTTTCTTTCCTTTCTTGTATCGACTCACGCCGCACACCGGACATGTGGTTTTCTACGCGTCCTCGCCCCGATAAATGATGCAATCGTTGATGCATACATGATATCTAACGTGCGGTAGATCGAGATGACAGACGATTTTCTTGGCATCCTCGATACTAGTTGGACATGTGTTCCCCTCCGGGAGACGATCGTGCCAGAATGCCATTATATCGTTGAAGCTTGCGTCGCTCAATTTGTGTTTTGCCTTCATCTCCATAGCCTTGAGGTTACATTCAACCGGGTATCATCGGGCCTACATCCTTCATACAATGGAGTAACTGCGTCTTTCTCAAGTTGCGCAAGCTTGGCTTTCTCTCTAGCGGCAGCCCTGGCGTTACTCGTCTGCTTGAGAAGCAGCTCTTTCACATAAGGGTCCCGCACCCAGCCTGACGTTGTTCCATCGTCGTCTGCTCCTCCGGCATCTAGATCATCATCATCCTGGTCTGCTTCCACACCTTCACCATCTCCAGGAGACTCTTCATCATCTCGCCCGTTCTCGCCGTGATAATGATCATCGTCATGTTGGCCACCTTCACCGTCTCCATCGTCTACGTCATCGCTTATACAACGAGTGTATCCATCCATGAAACCATGGCGGAGCAGGTGCGCCTGCAGATTCCCAGAATCTGGGTCGATCACCTAGTTGATTTTGCATCTTCTGCATGGACATCTTATATCTGTCTTGTTATTTCGTATCATGTCGGCCGTCGCACATTTCAAAAATCTAGCCACAATGCCTTCGCTCATTATGCGGACCATTTTTGCCTGCACGGTGTACACGGTACAATTTGAAGTCTATTAGAACCACATAATGAATGCATGCATGCAATGGTCGATAGAAAATTTCGGCATGACCTATCCTAAAATTAGGACCTTTGCGAAATGCCAAAGTCTTGCCAAAATGGAAATGAATCAACATTTTGGCAAAACAAATGGCAACTTGTCCACATACAAACACAAGAGAGAGAGACCGATCCATACACACATGAACATATCATTATCCTCTCCATACACACATGCATGAGCATCATCGGTACTCTCCATATACACACACATATGACCATCGATCCTCTCCATACACACATCATGAGCATCGATCATCTACATACACATGAGCACATCATCCATATACACATGAACACATCCTTACATGGACAACTTACCGAGATGAGAGACCGATCGCGAGAAAGATGTAAAGAAGAGGTGCGCGCGAGACCGGAGACCTTCCTCTATTACTTATGTAACATCCAAGGCAAGTTCTACATGCTAAAAATGGTGAATGGGTGGAGAAATTGAGGTGGGAAGGAGAAGATCCCGACTTGATCTAAGGATGAAGAAGAAGGGGAAAGTGAAGTGTGGGGTGGTGGATGTGGTCACACATGTGCACATAAAGTGCTGTCAAAAAAATCGACACATCCGTGGCGCACACGGACCTAGTGCGCCACAGGGAAGAGTAACATCCGTGGCGCACATGCCCTGGTGCGCCACAGGGAGTAGTAACATTCGTGGCGCACATGCCATAGTGCGCCACGGATGTGTCTGGCCGTTTCGCAGCAGAGGGGGGCATAGCGCACCCCCACAGTGTGCGCCACAGTTGGCACTAACATCCGTAGCGCACCTGACCTGTGTGCGCTACATATGTTTGGCGTGCGGCCAACAGGGCCCTGGCCCACACATATCTGTGGCGCACTATGGTCATGTGCGCCACGGTTGTTCTAGTTACTAGTAGGGCACTGCCCACAGGTGAGCCACGCCTGTTTTAGCCGTGGGGCACTTCAACCATGTGAGCCACGGATGTGTTGATTACCTATAGCCGTTTTCCTAGTAGTGATGTGTGAGTCGGAGCAGGAGGAGAGTCAACGCGAGCAGGACTAGGAACTCTGGTATCTTCAGGAGGCGGAGGAGAAGGCAGCCGAGTTGTATGACTCGTCATACTTGGACCACTGGGCTTAACAGAAAGAGGAGCGCTGCAAAAGCACGGAAAGTCAAATCAAAAGACAGAAAAAGAGAAACAAGAAATACAAATGAAAATGAACTCACCGAGTAACTCCGGGCATAGTTTTACGCTTCGGAAGGTGCTGGGCTGACTTCTTTGTTCGCTTCTTGGGAGCAGCTTCGGAGACACCTGCTGGAGCGGTACGCTTCCTCAAGGTAGCAGGAGGTTGGGAGGCGAGAGGCTCGGCGTCGTGCACCTGGCCGGCCTGATTAGCTGGGGATGTAGAATCCAGAAATGCATAAGAGATAGGCATTGCGGCGACTACCTCAAGAATTTGGACGTCGTCCGAATGACCTTCCTTCCCGTGGGCCGAGGTCTTGCCACGGGCGCGAGCCGGAGCAAGGTCTGACTTGGGAACAAACTCCTCCGAGTCAGGCTCCCCGCTGTCCGAGGTGTTCCGATCTGCGGTCCACGGGAGGGCCAGAACCTCGGCATCTTCGATCTTTTGCTGCGCAAATCTCTGCAAGAAAAGAGACAAAGAGGAATTAGCAAAAGGAGTCACAAACGCAATTAGAAAGCAAAACACAAATGCATAAACTTACCTCGGGAGGGGGATTCCCGCGGGTGAACGGCTTCAGCCCCTAGGTCCAGTCTTCCGGCATATCAGTCTTGAAGATAGCCCGGACACGCTTGTAAATAAGATAATCCTCGTGCTCAACTGATGAGACTCGGTTGGGATCGAGGGGACCGCTCATATAACAGAGTTTGTGCGTGCGACGCTGGAAAGGGCAGATTCGGCTGCTGACGAAGGTGGTCATCAGATCCTCGCCGCGTAACCCGGCGCGGATCAACTCCTTCAGCCGAATCTCGAAGGCCTTAGCCAAAGCATGGCTTTTCCTGGGGTTGTAGGTCCAATTCCTCTTGGAAAGGGGGCCGATGGAGAAGGCAGGAAGCCGAATCTTGTCTTCCTTCCCAGTGTTCTTGACATAGAAAACCGATCTATGCCACTTCTTGCAAGACTCGAGACCAGCAACACGAGGAAACTCGGATTTTCTCCAAGGTGTGATGGACGCGGCACCACATTGGGTGAGTAATTTCTCAGAGGGCTAAAGGGATTTGTCTGGAACGACATTGGATCAGATCTGGAAAAATTTGGACCATACGTGCACAGACAGCCAGATGCCGAAGTATCCTTCCGAGGCCGAGATAAAAGCGGATAGGGAGGCGATGGCATTAGCCGGAAGATGATGCGTCTGAAGGCCGAAGTAATCAAGGAAATCTTTAGCAAAATCGCTAAGAGGAAGACCAAACCCACGAGCAAAGTGACACATAAAGACGACATACTCGCCGTCGTTGAGTACGGGAGAAGATTCACTACTGGGTAAGCGACAGCCTACCTCGACAGGAATCCGGCGAGTCCTAATTAGCCACTCAATCTCACGACGAGTGACCGAGGAACCCTGCCAGGAGCCCCGCTCTGGACCAGACGCTACGTCGCCGTCTTCGACGAGCGCGCCACTAACTGAGCTCGACATAGGGTCGCCGGAGGAATCAACGGAAGAAGAACTAACGGCGGAGCAAGGCTTAGAGGCGTAGGGCCCCATCGTGGCTCTAAGCGAGGATAGCGGCGGAGCGGAAAAGAACCGCCACGGGAAGTCTAGAAAGCGGCAGATGCGTCTAGAGAGAAATCTAGGCAATGGGACCGCAGAAAAACTCGCCGGTGACAGCGCCGGAGCAAGCACACGGGGACGAGGGCGACGGAGCAGAGAAGTTGTGGCCTCGCCGTCGAAGATTTTGACGATGGCGCAGCCGCAGGAGCACGAGCAGACGCACGGGCGCGAGGAGGAATAGGAGCAACGGCGAGAGAAGGGGGAAAGTGAACCCTCTAGCCCTATGCCCCTCTCTTTATAACCGCGCGGCCCTGGCAGTAGTGGGATCGTGCGTGCGAGCGTTAACCGTGTAGATCGTGCGTGCGATGGAACCGCTCGCGACTGAGTGGAGCCACACCGAAGACCATACGACGCAGGAGAGGATCAGGCCTCCTGACCGATGCGGTGCGCGAGGCGTCGCAGCGCGACGCGACAGGCGCAGTAATCACTGTAGCATTGTCAGTGGGCATTGTAGAGGAACAAAAAACTAGAGAAATAATGATGAGTGTTACACGTAGGATGAGGAGTGCACAAGAAGCTACACGGATACCTCGAACAGGAAAAAGTAACTCGGAGATGAGGAGAAATGAATATTGGGAAACTGATGTGGCCCGGCCGAGGTTACGAGTAGGACCACACAAGCTTCGGGGACTAATGTTGGGGAGGTGACCCCGGATAGGATTAAGACATGGGAAGATAAAAGGAGTTTCTCCTGTCATATGCCGAGTTACTGTCCATATTGGCCGAGTCATGTAAAGGTCGGCCGAGATAAGCACGACCATGACACCTATGGGAGGAGATGTACCCTACCCGGCCGACATACGAGTTAAGTCGGCCGAGTAAGTCCGAATAACCTAAATGCAGGTGAAGGCCAAGGCGAGTTAAGCGAGACAGGGCCGAATGACATGAAGCTTGCAGGAGAAGGAGGTGCCAATAGTCAAACCCTAGCCACGGGCTAGGAAGAATCTGAACAGAGCCAAGCACAAAGGACAAGGCGCAGAGCAGCAGAGGGGCAGAAGGAGGTCACGGAGGTGATAGTCCTGGAGCCCGAGGCGTGCAGGTGGGGTTCTCTGGAACTTTTCCGTCATTAGAAGGGCGACACGGAAAGAAGGTCGCCGAGTTACTATATTGGGACAAGCATATTCTTCGAATATGCTTGCCACGTCAGCCCTAGAGGAGCCAGGGCACCCCCTTTATAAGGAGAGGCATGGATTCCTGAGAAGGGGATCGATTCATTGAAGGCCGTAAGGATCGTGTAGCTTTTCCCTTCTTCCTGCAAACAACTCGAGGAGCACTTGTAGTCCAGAGAGGAGAAATAAATATTTCCATGTTAGTCATTTGAGTGTACAAGTAACTGCATCTTCCCTCCCCGGATCCCTCTAGCGTCCATTGGCCCCAAACATTACCTACCCATGGCATCTGCCGTGCCACCACCACGACATCATCAATGTCTCCATTGAGGAACGATGTTTTGACATCCATATGCCATATCTCATAATCATAATATGCAGTGATTGCTAATAAAATCCTCACAGACTTTAGCTTCACTACCAGTGAGAAAGTCTCATCATAGTTAACTCTTTGAATTTGTTGAAACCCTTTTGCGACAAGTCGAGCTTTATCGACAGTAACATTACCATCAGCATCTGTTTTCTTCTTCAAAATCCATCTGTTCTCGACAGCCTTCCGGCCATCCAGTAAGTCCACCAAAGTCCATACTTGGTTTTCGTACATGGATCCAATCTCGGATTTCATGGCTTCTTGCCATTTATTGGAATCTGGGCTCATCATCGCTTCCTCATATGTCGCAGGGTCATCGGTGCTGTCCACCAACATGACACTCATAATGGGATCATACCAATCAGGAGTGGTATGATTTCTCGTTGACCTGTGAGGTTCCGTAGTTACTTCAACCGATGTTTCATGATCAACATCATTAGCTTCCTCTCTTATTGGTGTAGGCGCCACAGGAACCACTTCCGGTGCTGTGCTACTCTCAAGTTCGAGAGAAGGTTCAACAACCTCGTCGAGTTCTACTTTCCTTCCAGTCACTTCTTTCGAGAGAAACTCCTGCTCTAAAAAGGATCCATTCTTGGCAACAAAGATCTTACCCTCGGATCTATGATAGAAGGTATACCCAATAGTTTCCTTCGGGTATCCTATGAAGATGCATTTTTCCACTTTGGGTTCAAGCTTGTCTGGCTGTAACTTCTTTACATAAGCTTCGCAACCCCAAACTTTGAGGAAGAACAATTTAGGTTTCTTCCCAAACCATGATTCATACGGTGTCGTTTCAACGGATTCAGATGGTGCCCTATTTAAAGTGAATGCTGTTGTTTCTAATGCATAACCCCAAACCGATAGCGCTAAATCTGTAAGTGACATCATAGAACGAACCATATCTAAGAGAGTTCGATTACGACGTTCGGACACACCATTACGCTGTGGTGTTCCCGGCGGTGTCAACTGTGAAAGTATTCCGCATTTCTTCAAATGCTCGCCAAACTCGTAACTTAGATATTCACCTCCACGATCAGAACGTAGAAATTTAATCTTCTTGTTACGTTGACTCTCTCCCTCACTTTGAAATTCCTTAAACTTCTCGAAAGTTTCGGACTTATGTTTCATGAAATAGATATACCCATATTTACTCAAGTCATCCGTGAAGGTAAGAACATAACGATAACCACCGCGCGATGCTACACTCATTGGACCACACACATCGGTATGTATGATTTCCAATAAGTCCGTAGCTCGCTCCATCATACCAGAAAATGGAGTCTTAGTCATTTTACCCATCAGACATGCTTCACATCTTTCAAGTGATTCGAAATCAAGTGATTCAAGAAGTCCATCGGAATGGAGTTTCTTCATACGCTTCACTCCAATATGACCAAGACGACAGTGCCATATATAGGTCGAGTTATCGCTCAATTTCAAACGTTTAGCTTCAATGTTATTAATGTGTGTATTTCTACAATCGAGATTCAATAAGAATAGACCATCTATCAAAGGTGCATGTACATAAAACATATTACTCATATAAATCGAACAACCATTATTGTCGGACTTAAACAAGTAACCGTCTCGCAATAAAAATGATCCAGATATAATGTTCATGCTCAACGCAGGCACCAAATAACAATTATTTAAGTATAAAACTAATCCTGATGGTAGATGAAGAGGTAGCGTGCCGACTGCGATCACATCAACCTTTGATCCATTTCCAACACGCATCGTCACCTTGTTCTTCGCTAGCTTCCGTCTATTCCACAGCACCTGTTTCGAGTTACAAATATGAGCAACCGAACCAGTATCAAATACCCAGGAACTACTACGAGTACTAGTGAGATACACATCAATAACATGTATATCGGATATACCTTTCTTCTTGATGTTGCCGTTCTTCAAATCCGCCAAGTACTTAGGGCAATTCCGCTTCCAGTGACCCTATCCCTTGCAGTAAAAGCACTCAGTATCAGGCTTACGCCCAGCCTTGGTCTTCTTCGCCGACACGGTAACTTTCTTATCGCCCTTCTTGAAGTTTCGCATTTTCTTAGACTTGCCTTGCTTCTTGAATTTGGTGGTCTTATTGACCATCAACACTTGGTGCTCTTTCTTGATCTCCACTTCCGCAGACTTTAACATGGAGAAGAGTTCGGGCAACGACTTGTCCATGTTTTGCATATTGTAGTTCATCACAGAGTTCTTGTAACTTGGTGGTAGTGATTGGAGGACATGGTGAATCCCCAAAGCATTAGGAATCACTATACCCAAGCTTTGAAGCTTGCTTGCGTGCCCAGACATCTTAAGCACGTGCTCACTAGCTGCCCTCTTCCATCTTGTAGTTAAAGAACTTTTCAGAAGCCTCATAACTCTCAACTTCCGCGTGAGCCTCAAATATCATTTTGAGTTCATAGACAATATCATGTGGGTCATGGTTCTCAAACCTTTTCTGAAGCTCCGATTCCAAACCATACAATATAGCACACTGAACTATGGAGTACTAATTCTTCCGAGCAAGGAAAACATTATTTACCTCATCGGTAGCATCAGCTGCAGGTGGGTCACCCAGTGGTGCGTCCAGCACATAGGTCAAATTACCATCATTGAGGACAATCCTCAAGTTGCGGAACCAATCCGCGAAGTTGCTTCCATTGTTTTTCAACTTTTCTTTCTCTAGGAACGCATTAAAATTGATGGTACGGGCCGCCATTGATCTACAACATATTTCCAATAGTTTAGACTAAGTTTATGACAAATTGAGTTCTAATTAATAGTTAAATCAATCTAGGTGAACTCCCACTCAAAACAATATCCCTCACATTGTTTTAGTGATCACACAAACCAAATCCACCACATCAAAACCGATCATCACGAGAGTTGATGTAGCTTCAATGGCGAGCAATCAACATGTTCATCATATCTACTATATGACTCATGCTTTACCTTTCGGTGATCCATGTTCCGAGACCATGTCTGTACATGCTAGGCTCGTCAAGATCAAACCTTAGCTTCCGCATGAGAAAATCTGGCTTGCTCCCGTTGTATACACTCGCAGAATCTAACACACCTGATCATCACGTGGTGCTTCGAAACAACGAGCTTTAGCAACATTGCTTACTAAGGGTGAACACTTTATAACTTGATATTTTGTGAGAGGGATCATCTTATAATGCTACCATCATGAACTAAGCAATACAAGATGCATAAAAGGATTAACATCACATGCAATTCAAAATATGTGATATGCTATGGCCTTTCTTCTTGTGCTTCCGATCTCCATCTTCAAGCATGAACATGATCTCCATCATCGTCGGCATGGCGTCAAGGTCAATGGCGCCGCTTCATGGTTGTTGTCCACCAGCATCAACTATTACAAGTACTTTGAATAATAGACATGTAGGTCTTAATGAAATTAAAAAGACAACCATATGGCTCCTGCCGGTTGCCAACTTACAATAAGGAACATTGCATACATCATATATAATCACAATCATGGCCATATCACATCACAGCACACCCTTGCAAAACAAAGTTAGACGCCTCTAATTTTTCTTTGCATATTTTACGTGGTTTGGGGCTTTCAATAAGTGTCGTTCTAACTTATGAACAAGAACCACAATGTTGATACTAGTATTGTCAATTACCCGTTGTAAATTGAATCTTCACTATGTTGGGAGAAACAGGCACACGCAAAGCCACTTATGCAATACAAGTTGCATGTCAAGCGTTGAGCAAGTCTCATGAATGATGTCATGTAAGGTTAGCCCGGGCCGCTTCATCCCACCATCCCGCAAGATGCAAAGTACACAAGAAGCAATCGACAACAAAAGCATCAACGCCCAGAATGACCATTGTGTTCTACTCGTGCAACAGATCTACATATAGACACGACTCTGATATCACTGTAGGGGTTCGTAGCATGGAAAAAAAAATTCTACCGCATGCATACAAACAAGCCAAGATCTATCTACTAGATTGAAGCAACGAGTCGATTAGAGTACTCACCCTCAAAGATTCCAAAGCGGTTAACGAGAGTAGATTCTCGTGGATGATGTAGTCATACACTTGCCGATCTCAAGATCGTGTAGACGATCCTTCCGGCGCTGCGATCCGGCAGCGCTTCCGTAGTCGGTCACACATTCAGTACTCGATGAAGACCTTCCTCTCCCTTGTTCCAACAGGCAGCGGAGGTTGTAGTTCTCCCCTCGCGATTGCAGCAGCATGACGACGTGGTGTCGGAATTAGAGGGAAGAACCCGCAGGGCTTCGCCTAAGCCGGTGCGAGTTATGGTGGATCTAGGATTTCCGGTGATCTAGGTTTAGAAGGCCGGACAGGAGGAGGTGTCGGCGGCGGCTAGGGTGACGGGGACGGGATGGCGGCGGCGCAGGGTGGCGGCGGCACACGGGTGGGAAGGGATGGTGTTGTGTGCTTTCAGGCAGCACTCCCCCTCTATTTATGAGAGGGAGGGCAGCTTGGGAGAGGGGAGTTTGAATCCATACCCAAACCCAAGTTTTGGATCGTGTCAACACCCGTATTTTTAATCACAGATTCCTCTTTTGCCATACATCGCAATCCCAGGATTACCATTTTTGCGAGACATAACAAATTTGGATATCATAGTACATCATCCATTACAAACCATACATAAGGTCTTACACAAATAAGAATCTCATGATCCAGTTCTTAATACAAATCAAGCAGCGGAATAATGTAAAGATAACGATAGCATGGGAGAAGCTCCATCTTCACGGTCACAGGCAATGCTGACGATGGGAGATGATCCTAGTGGTCGTAACCTTCCCGCGGTCCGTCATCCTGATACTCATCTTCATAGTCTGGCCACGAGAATAGCCAGGGACAAAGCCATGAGTACTCTTTAAGTACTCGCAAACTAATACTAACAAGTTAAGGGGGTTTTTGTAGCAGGATACTAAGCTTTAGGGTTGTTTTGAAAAAAAGCCAGATTTACCTCTACTAAGTTCAGAAGCAAAGAAAACTAGTTGAAAGTTTTATAATACCTAAGTGGGAACTTGAATTTCATATCACAACTCTGTTGTGGTGAAGTCAAAGTCACAAATCATTTCATAAGTCATTTTGAAAACATCTGACGATAGAACAGTATGGCCATTCCAAATGTCCATAACCGCGGACGCGGCTATTCGAATAGTTTGACACTCTGCAGAGATTGTACACTTTCACCACAACATTCGATACATCCGTCAGGAACAAATCCTGAATTCACCATACTCAGTATGCGGATAATCAATCCTAACCTTTCAATTACACGCCCTAGTATAGGCACCTCCTTTGTGAGTTTGGCCTCCCAACCATGACCAACTGTCATCTTGGGTACTGCGCAGGTGGACAAACTTCACAAGGTAGCCTCAGCTCAGACCTTGGCCGCAAGGAAACCATACTAAGGTATATAAATTTCCAATCAAGCCCTACCCAAATTTAGGGTATTGTGGTTGTACGTTAAAATTGGAATGGTATCGCATCCAGACAACCATCAGTTTTATAAAGGGCTAAGGCTCATGCCTCAACATTTTCATCATGAAAATCATCTGGTGTTCAGAAACACATGTCAAAACATTTTAGTAGAATGACTCATCATTCTAAGGTTTTCATAACCATTTTCACCAAGTATTCCCATCTAAAGTTGATCAAGTTTTATGTTTAGCACTAGCATCTATAAGTGGGGGTAAAGACTAATGAGGGTTGGTAAACAAGTGGGGATTAGCTAACTTCAGTCTCATGCCTCAGGATGACATCAAGATTATCTAACTTAGGCCAAATTTTATGCTCTTTATGCTACCTTCCAATATCCTTCTAATATCTACAATTAGCTAAGTAAACTCTAGGATAAAGCTTTGATGAAGAATTTAAAATACTTAAGCTTGCAAGTAAAACTAGGATTGGGTATCAAGTGGGTGTAATCACATATGCCTAAGGCATATAGTTGACATATTAACAAGCAAGTTGTAGCTTGCTAAGATATCAGTATAAACTTACTAAGTTGCAAGTGTTAGCTTGCAATTATTGTCTTGCCTTGTGCAGAGCAGTGGTTGAAGTTCTCCTCGGCTTCTTCCTCGTAGTATCCTCCTTCCTCCTTGTATCGTTAGTCGGTACTAGCGTCTATAAATAAATAAGAGATACACAATCACCAAACAATACTTAACTATTTCTAAATATTACACAAAGGTTCACACTAGATGATCTATCATCATCACTATCATTACAAGATTAAAGCACTTGCCTTATTTGTTTTTTTTAAGAAAATTAATTTCTTCTCATTGAAAAATTACTTAAGATTTAATATTCTCCAACTCAAACATGGGATCATGTTGACACATGTCATCACCGCATATTTCAGTACATGGAAATGTGATTTAAAGTGGTGTCACAGTTTAATAAGGTTTAACTTTTTTCTTTTAATTAAATTAAGTGACTAGAAATGCCTATGTGGCATTCTTTTATTGCTTGACCATTATTTCTACAAGTAAACCCATATGTTTTTATATCTTCTTAAAGGTATGATCAAATGTGATTTTTGAGAGTTGGAATCAACTCAAAAGCTCTTATGGTTGAATTTTGAAAAATGTTTGAATGCAGAAAAGCTTTTGCCTTGTTATTTTTATCATGGTTGATCTATAAATCCAAATTATTTGAATCTAACGGGCTAGGATTAAGCATTTCAGTATCTTTCTAACTAAATTAGTTTCATGTATTTTGGTTTAGTGAATCGAGCTGGGTTGATTTTTGAATCTAGGTACAGAACTGTGTTTGAAATTAAATGAATAAAACTAAATTTGAATTGTTGGGTCGCGCGGGAGGTTTAACTGGGCTGGCCCACTACGCACAATGCACGCGTGGGCTGGTTAAGTGGCTATCCCCACGTGTCAGTGAGACGGTGAGGGGCGAAGTGGTACGGGGCAATGTGGACTGTGGGATCTAGTTCTAATCGAACGACTCTGGTTCATCGTCCACGTCGGGCAGTGCCGGCGAGACAGAACCCTAGCACGGAAGGTGGGGGTCATGGGAGGCTCACCGGTGCTCAGGAGAGGGTCGGCGATGGGGGCGAATGACGAATTCGACGACGGCGATTCTCCTGGTACCGGCAGCTTCTCCTGGGGCGACTCCAATCGACGGATCCCTTCTCCTCCAGTAGTGGCGAGCTACGGCCAAATTCCAGCGATGCGCTGCTCGCCTTGCTCTAGGAGTGAGGTGGGGTGGTTCTGAGGGAGAGGGGAGTGAATTGGTGTGAAGAAAACGAGCGGTGGAGGCCTCTATTTATAGTGGCTAAAGGGGACCGACGGGCGCAGGCTGAGCTCATCGTGGTCGACGGCACAGAGTGCTACTGGCATGGGAGACGGTAGGGGGTGGTGCTGTGCTCCCTGGCGAAGCTCAACGACATGGTGGCGAGGCGTGGGGCGGTGCTGATCGGTCGGAATGCGTCGATGCTCTGGGCGGGTCCAACGGGAATTTTAATGGCGCACGGGTGCTCCTCGTCGCGCGACGGCGAACGGGCATGTCTGCGGGGTTGCTAGGGTGGTGGTGATCACGCACGCACGTGGCGAGGGCGGCGCGCGGTCTGTGGGTGCTGGTCGAGGGTGGCGCACTGGCGCGCTCTCGGCTCGCATGTAGAGAGGTTTGGCATGGTCTTGTCGTGTGGTCCAGGGACTGGCAGTGATCGAGGCTAGGACAGGGAGTGGTGGTGGATGGTGGAGTGCCTGCTAGACATGCTTGCTAGGATTGGTGCTGCACCTAGCCTGCTGTCGACAATGGGGTGGCAAGGTGAGGCTCGGCCTACTTGCCATTGTTGGCATGGTCTGGTTTACAGTGATCTAGAGGTGTTAAACAAGTTAGATGATCTACTGAGGGTGTAGTGTGAGCAAGATAGGGAACAAGTTAGGCCAAAATTACTGCACACTATAGTGTTTGATGTTTGTTTGATTTGTATCTGCAAGCTGTTTGATGAAATGGCCACAAGAACTTTAAATTTGAATTTTGGATTCAAACTTGGTGGGTTTTCTAGGAACATGCTAGGGCGTATCTGGTTGGTTGGGTTAGTCAAGGGGCACTGGTTTGGTTGGGTTTTGAAAATGTGTGATCTTCACATATGATAAAGATTCAATTTTGATTTGTGATTTGAATGAGGTTGCCAAATGTTTCTGCAAGTTTGAAAGGTGGGCTTTGATTCACTTTTACTTGGTCTAGCAAGGGGCGAAAAGATTTGGAAAAGTCTCTGTTTGAAATATTGAACTAGAAACACTCAAAGTGACCTAGTGAGCAAGATTGGCAAAAATGACCATTTGCCTTAATTGATTTGTTTTTGGATTTTCTCTTGATTTGTTTCTGCATGGAATTGTTTTAGATGATGTTATTTTCATCTTTAAAGCATTTCTTGCTATTTAGATTAATCACACAAGTCCATTGATGCATTTATTAAATCATCTCATTCACACATGCATGCATATGATTTTAATTAATCAAAGTTTTTGTTAACCCTAATTTTAGTGATTAGAGTTTGATGATCATTGGTTTATATTTTTGGGATGTTACAAACCTTCCCTCCTTAAACGAAATCTCATCCCGAGATTTGAAAAAGAGGAAGAATATTACCTAGGATTTAAAGAGACCGGGAAACTCCATCCTGATGTGATCTTCGCTCTACCAGGTATCTTCTTCTTCAGTGTGGTTGCTCCACTGAATCTTGAGAAACTTAATGTTTCGGGTTCTGCTGGTTCTGAAAGCTTCTTCCAAAATATGGATGGGTACTTTGGGATATGTCAGGTCATCGTTGATCTCTATGGTCTGGTGATCAATGTTCTTGAAAACTTCGGTCTTCTCCGGAACTTCAAGGCATTTGCGAAGTAACGATATATGGAACACATTATGCACTGCTGACATCTCCTCGGGCAGTTCCAATTGATATGATACCTCTCCTCGACGATTCAGAATCTTAAAAGGTCCGATATATCTGGTGGCTAACTTTTCTTTGAGCTGGAAACGCTGCATTCCCTTCAAAGGTGACACTTTAAGGTACACGAAATCTCGGATATTGAAAGCGAGGTCTCGACGTCTCTTGTCGGCATAACTATTCTGTCTTGACTGGGCGGTCTTGAGGTGCTCACGAATCTTGTGAACTTTTTTTGGAGATATTCCCTAGAGGCAATAATAAAAGTGGTTATTATTATATCTTTGTGTTTATGATAAATGTTTACATTCATGCTATAATAGTATTGACCAAAAACATTAATACTTGTGTGATTTGTAAACTAAATTAGAGTCCCTGGTAAAACCTCTTTATAATACTAGCTTGTTGGTTAATAGATGATCGTGGTTTCTCGATCATGAACATTGAGATGTTATTAACAACAAGATCATATCATTAGGAGAATGGTATGATGGACATACTCCTATAGATAAGCGTAGCATAAATATCAAGTCATTTTAATAGTTTAATTGCTATAAGCTTTCTGATACATAGTAACCTAATTACTTCGACCATGAGATCATGCTAATCACCATCACCGGAAGGATGCTTTGATGACATCAAACACCACACCGTAACTGGGTGGCTATAAAGGTGGCATTGAGTGTTCGGAAAGTATGGGTTGAGGCACATGGATCAAGAATGGGATTTGTCCATCCATATGACGGAAAGATATACTCTGGGCCCTCTCGGTGGAATGTCACCCAATTAGATTGCAAGCATGTGACTGGCTCACAAGGGATCACATATCACGGGAACGAGAAAAGAGTACTTATCGGTAACGAGGTTGAACTAGGTATGTAGAGATACCGACGATCAAAACCTCAAAATAAGTAAAGTATCGTGAGACAAAGGGAAATTGGTATCGTATGTAAGTGGTTCATTCGATCACAAAGTAATCGTAGAAATATGTGGGAGCCATATGAATTTCCAGATTCCTCTATTGGTTATTGATCGGAGAAGTGTCTCGGTCATGTCCGCATAATTCACGAACTGTAGGGATACACACTTAAGGATTCGATGTTGATTCGTAGATATGGAATGTTAGTAGGGATACCGAATGTTGTTCGGAGTCTCGGATGGGATCCGGGATATCACGAGGAGATCCGGAGTGGTCCGGAGAATAAGATTCATATAAGGAAAGTCCGATTCCGGAGTTCGGGAAAGTCTCCAATGATTTCATCGGAGAGGTTCTAGAAGGGTCTAGAAGGTTCACCGATCCGGAAGGAGAATGGTCCATGAATGTGTCATGGGTGAGTGGAATGATTGGATCATATCCTAGGTCACTTGGTGTGTGCATTTGCAAGAGAGAGTTAAAGCTCTAAATTGAAAGTCAAACGGGAAGTTTGAAAAGTCAAACTGGAACAATAGTTTCCTAGTGGGAGAAGAAGCAAGTCCTTCTCTCAATCCAACTTGGGTTTGGGTTTGGATTCAAACCCACCCCTCCCAACGTTGCCCCCCTCTCATAAATAGAGGCGGAGGGCTTCCCCGAAGCACACAAGCCCTAGCCCCCTCTCTCCCCGCGCCAAGCCGACGCCACCGCGCCGCCCAGCCGCCGCCCGCGCCGCCGCGCCACCGCCGGTCCGTCGCTGTCGCCCTAGCCGCCGCCGACACCTCCTCCTCCTCCCGGTCTTCTAAACCCTAGATCACCGGGAAACCCTAGATCCACCATAACTTGCACCGGCTTAGGCTAAGCCCTGTGGGATCTTCCGTCTACTTCCGACACCACGTCGTCGTGCTGCCGGAATCACGAAGGGATAAATACAACCTCCGCTGCCTGCTGCAACAAGGGAGAGGAAGGTCTTCATCGAGTACCGAACGTGTGACCGACTACAGAAGCGCTGCCGGAACGCAGCGCCGGAAGGATCGTCTACACGATCTTGAGATCGGCAAGTGTACAACTACATCACCACGAGAATCTGCTCTCGTTAACCGCTTTGGAATCTTCGAGGTTGAGTGCTTCTATCGACTCGTTGCTACAATCTAGTATATAGATCTTCGCTTGTTTGTGTGCATGCGGTAGAAATTTTTTGTTTTCCATGCTACGAACCCCTACAACTTTCTCTTCTTCTTCTCGTAGGATGTCGGGTCCAAAAATATGACTCTCTCCTACTTCCGACCAATTCAAAGGGGTGCGCCACCTCCTCCCATACATGAACTCAAATGGGGCCATTTGCAGACTAGCTTGATAACTTATGTTGTATGAAAATTCTGCGAAAGGCAGATAGTCTTTCCATTTAGATCCATACTCTAGCACACATGATCGCAACATATCTTCGAGTATTTGATTTACTCACTTCGTTTGTCCGTCGGTCTGAGGGTGATATGATGTGCTGAAATCTAGTCGGGTTCCTAAACCTTCTTGGACTTTCTTACAGAATCTCGAGGTAAACTGGGTTCCTCGATCCGATACAATGTTCTTGGGGACTCCGTGCAAATTGACGATTCTAGCAATGTATAACACTGCTAGCTTCGAACTCTGCTATGTGGTCTTGACTGGTAAGAAATGGGCTACTTTGGAAAACCTGTCAACTATGACCCAGATAGAGTCATTTCTCCTACTAGAAGTAGGCAATCTGGTGATAAATTCCATTCCAACTGAATCCCATTTCCATTCCGGAATCTGTAATGGTTGCAACAGTCCTGCGGGTCTTTCATGTCCCGCCTTTACTCTTTGACATATATCACACTTGGCGATATAGCTTCCGATTTCTTTCTTCATCTTATGCCACCAAAATTGTTCCTTCAAATCCTGATACATCTTCGTTCCTCCGGCTGGATAGAATAAAGAGTATCATGGGCCTCTTTCAAAATCACTTCTTTCAATTCTAAATATGCTGGTACACAAAGGCGTCCTTTGTACCACAGAACTCCTTCGTCTTCGGTGAATCCGGGTACTTTGCCTATACCGATGCGACGTTTGATTCCGTCGATACTAGCATTTCCTTTCTGCGCCTCCTTGATCTGGGTGATCAAAGTGGGTTGAAGTTCTATGCTAGCCAAAAATCCTTCACTCACTAATTCTATTCGGAAATCTTCCATCTCTTTGTGCAAACTTGGTTGCTCCTTCAAAATCATGGAGTTGAAGCGACACGACAATCTGCTACGGGCATCTGCTACCACATTGGCTTTACTGGGGTGATAGTGAATGTCCAGATCATAGTCCTTGATTAGCTCAACCCATCTTTTCTGCCTCATATTCAGCTCCTTCTGAGTGAATATATACTTCAGGCTCTTGTGATTTGAATAAATCTCACAACGGTTTCCCGTCAGATAATTCCTCCATGTCTTCAGGGCTAGAACTACGGCTGCGAGTTCGAGGTCATGGGTTGGATAATTCTGTTCATGCTGCTTCAGTTGTCGGGATAGATAAGATATAACTTTGCCTTCTTGCATTAGAACACATCCGAGACCGATCTTGGATGCATCACAATACACGTCGAAGGGTTTTGTGATATCTGGCATGATCAAGATGGGGGCTGAAATCAATCTTCTCTTGAGTTCTTGAAAACTCGCTTCTCATTTGTCCGTCCATTCAAACTTCTTGTCCTTCTTCAGCAATTGAGTCATGGGTCTGGCAATACTCGAGAATCCTTCTACGAACTTGCGGTAGTATCCCGCTAATCCGAGAAATGCACGAACTTGGGTTTGAGTGGTTGGGGCTTGCCAATCTTCAACATCTTTCACCTTCGCAGGTTCAATGGCAATTCCTACGGCTGATACGATATGTCCAAGAAATCCTACCTCCTGTAACCAGAATTCACATTTGTTAAACTTGGCATATAATTGATGCTCTCTAAGGGTTCCAAGAATGGTCCTCAGGTGTAGCTCATGTTCTTCTTCTGACTTGGAGTAAATCAGAATGTCGTCGATGAAAACAACGACAAACTTATCCAGGAAGTCCATAAAAATATTATTCATGAGGTTCATGAAATAAGCGGGGGCATTGGTTAATCCAAAAGACATGACCGTATACTCATATAATCCATATCGGGTGGTAAAGGCAGTCTTTGGAATATCCTCTGCGTGAATCTTGAGTTGGTGATAGCCAGTTCTAATATCAATCTTAGAAAACACTTTGGCACCAGTCAACTGGTCAAACAAATCTTCTATCTTTGGCAAAAGGGTACTTGTTCTTGATGGTGACATCGTTCAACTTCCGATAATCCGTACACAAACGGTTACCTCCATCCTTCTTGTCCACAAACAAGACAGGTGATCTCCAAGGTGAAGCACTTGGTTGAATCGGTCCAATCTCCAGCATGGAATCCAGTTGCTTCTTCAGTTCCGCTAGTTCAGACGGGTTCATACTATATGGTCTCTAGGTTATGGGTCGGTTCTAGGGATTAGTTCAATGATAAACTCGATATCCCGATCTGGGGGCATACCGGGCAAAACATGTGGAAATACATCAGGGTATTCACAGACTATCCGGACTTGATCAATGGTTGGCTGGGCTATACTCTTGTTGCACTTGAATTGATGGGGCAAGGTTTCAGATACATGCTCGGCTGATATTCCGGCTATACTGGTCATGGTTATGGCTTTCCTCGCACAATCAATTAATCCTTTGTGTTTGGACATCCAATCCATTCCTTGTACTACTTCCAAACCTTTAGATCCGAGTACTATTAAATTAGCATAAAAATCTATGCCATGGATTCGGATAGGGATGGCTTTTCAAATTTTCCTAGCTTTGGTGGTTGAACCAGGTATTTGAACAATCATAACATGCTTCAATTTTCTTGGTTGAATCTTACTAGTGCATGCAAATTCCTTAGTAACAAAAGAGTGCAATGCTCCAGAATCAAACAACACTCGTGCAAGTACTGAGTTAACAGAAAACATACCTAGCACGACATTTGGCGCTTCTTGGGCTTTGTCAGCATGCATGAGAAAGATACGGCAATTGCGGTTGAGAGAGTTCCCTGGGGCAAACCTTCTTCCGGGCTGAACACGACGCTGCTGCTGAGCTGGGGCATTTGCATTGGGGGATGCGGAAATCTTCTTGGGGCACTCATTGGAGTAGTGACCCTTGGTTCCACATTCATAACAAATCACTTGCAACTTGTCCTTTGCTGCAGCAGGCACATCATTGCTTCCAGTCCTTAGGGCAGTGTTGGTGTTGGTGGCGGCATTGTTGTTGTTGAACTTGGGTGGTGCACGGTTGAAATTGCTAGAGTTTCCGGGGTTGTGGTGGTTTCCTCCGGGCCTTGGGTTTCCACGGTTGGGATAGGTCGGACGGTTCATTGGGGGTCTGTTGGTTCTTGGGGCAAATCCTGGAGATCGGTTGGGCAATACTTTGGTGTCTGGTGGGTTCCTGGTTGATGAATCATGCGACGCTTGCGGTTCTCATTGTCTTGGTTGATCTTTCCTTCCATCTGAATGGCAGAGTCAACTAGGGCTTCAATATCAGCAAAGGGGATATTGACTAACACCGTCTGCATCTCATCGTGCAGACCATTCAGGAATCTCTCTTTCTTCTTGGCTTCGGTGTCAATCTCATCTGGTGCATACCTAGCTAGTGATAAGAATTTGTCACGGTATTCCACCACTGTCATCCTTCCTTGCTTCAGTTCCTTGAATTCATCTCTCATCCTCTTGATTAAACCCGGTGGCACATGGGTTCTGCTGAACTTGACTTGGAACTCTTCCCAGGTCATCATCTGACATCCTGTCATTGCACGAATGCTGTTCCACCATGCTCTTGTATCTCCGGCCAGATAGTGGGTGGCAAACAGAACTTTCTCGTTAGCTTCCACTCCTGCAACTTCCAGATTGTTCTCCATGGTTTGCAGCCAATCATCTGCATCTAGGGGCTCTTCTGACTTAGTGAAAATAGGTGGATTGGTGTTCTGGAAATTCTTGAGCTTAGATCCATGGTTGTCCTGATTTTCATGGCCTTGATTGTTGTTGGCCATCTGGGCGATGTGTTGAAGGGTGGCTAAGTTGGCTTGACGTTCGGCTCTTTCAACTTCGTGGTCAGAAACCAACATTTGCAAGATCTGCAACATCGGGTTCGGGGATGAACCGCTTCCTCCAGGAGGCATCTGAAGGTTGAGATAGATCATGAGAAAAGAGGGAAATTTCTAAGGTTCAGGGTTTTGAAAAGTTTTTGAAGTTTGACTGAGATTTTTCTAGCAACATGCTTTTCATTCATTCATAGCACACGATACAAACACACACCACAACAAAGGAAAACAGATGGTTTTAAGAACCATTCTGGAAACTACGATACAGTGGGACCAAATACAACTCAGTAACGCTAGTGCTCAAGTGCTACTACTCCTCGGAGTCAGTGCCTTCATCATCCTCATTGTCGTAATAATCGATGAAGGTGAAGTCATCCTCATCGGTGAAGAATTCCATGGCCTGATCCTCCAGAAAGTCATCATCATCGATGAGATAGGAGTAGGGGTCTCCACGAAGGTCTTCCCCTGCATTCTCCCTCTCCTCCAACTCCATGTATCTCTCTCGTGGATGGTCTCCTCCAAATCCGTGATCCGGTGGCGAAGACGGGCAATGATGCGCTCCTTCATGTCGAGCTGACGGCGACAAGACTTGCGATCCTTCACTAGCATGGCGATGGTCTGATCCTTCTTCTTGGCGATGGCGGACTTGTGGTTGGCATAGGAACATGCATTGTCCAACTCTTTCTGACGGTCATACATCATGAAGCTGAGATGGTCCAACTGAGTCTTCAGCTCAGGGTGATATGGGGCCTCCAGTGGCTGTCCCATAACATCACGCCTTATGTAGAACTCAAAACAGGTACCCTTGATTTGATTTTTACTCTGACCACACAGACGGGCAAGAGCTTCCTGCATGGCCCTGGCAAGTCCATCGAGCCAGTTGTTCTCTCTTAAGGTGAACTGAATTCCCTCTGCGTGGGAGGTTCAATCTTTCCTCGGAGACTTGCAACAACTAGCCACTGCAGATCTTCTCCTTCCTGATCATTGAGCTGAGCTCCAAAGAACTCGGGGTGCGGACGCTCTAGCATCTCCGACAGCTGGTCCAGGTCACGCTCAAAGATGAGGTCTCCTCCATTCCCCAACTGATAAAACTTGTTGTACTTCACGTCCATCTATAATAATATAGGATGAGTAAGTTAGTAGAGTGATCAAGTGTGTCAAATTTTATGTACTTTGCAAGAATTTTTGAGGAACATGAATTTTCATGAAAGAATCCAAGTGATAAGAAGGGGAATAAGTTTTTGTAAATACTCACTTCCTTTGGTTTTGAAACTACGTTTTTGGTTCAAACGTCCATTCTAACTAGGGTATCCTATGGTCAGGATGGATCTGATACCAACTTGTCACCACCCGGATTTTTAATCACAGATGCCTGTTATGCCATACATCGCAATCCCAGGATTACCATTTTTGCGAGACATAACAGATTTGGATATCATAGTACATCATCCATTACAAACCATACATAAGGTCTTACACAAATAAGGATATCATGATCCAGTTCTTAATACAAATCAAGCAGCGGAATAACGTAAATATAACGATAGCGTGGGCGAAGCTCCATCTTCACGGTCATAGGAAATGCTGACCATGGGAGATGATCCTAGTGGTCGTAACCTTCCTGCGGTCCGTTATCCTGATACTCCTCTTCATAGTCTAGTCACGGGAATAGCCAGGGACAAAGCCATGAGTACTCTTTAAGTACTCGCAAACTAATACTAACAAGTTAAGGGGTTTTTTGTAGCAGGATACTAAGCTCTAGGGTTGTTTTGCAAAAGCCAGATTTACCTCTACTAAGTTCAGAAGTAAAGAAAACTAGTTGAAAGTTTTATAATACCTAAGTGGGAATTTGAATTTCATATCACAACTCTGTTGTGGTCAAGTAAAAGTCACAAATCATTTCATAAGTCATTTTGAAAACATCTGACGATAGAACAGTATGGCCACTCCAACTGTCCATAACCGCGGACGCGGCTATTCGAATAGTTTTACACTCTGCAGAGATTGTACACTTTCACCACAACATTTGATACATCCGTCAGGAACAAATCTTGAATTCACCATACTTAGGATGCGGATAATCAATCCTAACCTTTCAATTACACGCCATAGTATAGGCACCTCTCCTGTAAGTTTGGCCTCCCAACCATGACCAACTGTCATCTTGGGTACTGCACAGGTGGACAATCTTCACAAGGTAGCCTCAGCTCAGACCTTGGCCGCAAGGGAACCCATACTATGGTATATAAATTTCCAGTCAAGCCCTACCCAAATTTCGGGTATTGTGGTTGTACGGTAAAATTGGAATGGTATCGCATCCAGACAACCATCAGTTTTATAAAGGGCTAAGGCTCATGCCTCAACATTTTCATCATCAAAATCATCTGGTGTTCGGAAACACATGTCAAAACATTTTATTAGAATGATTCATCATTCTAAGGTTTCCATAAACATTTTCACCAAGTATTACCATCTAAAGTTGATCAAGTTTTATGCTTAGCACTAGCATCTACAAGTGGGGTTAAATACTAATGAGGGGTGGTAAACAAATGGGGATTAGCGAAGTTCAATCTCATGCCTTAGGATGACATCAAGATTATCTAACTTAGGCCAAATTTTATGCTCTTTATGCTACCTTCCAATATCCTTCTAATATCTACAATTAGCTAAGTAAACTCTAAGAGAAAGCTTTGATGAAGAATTTAAAATACTTAAGCTAGCAAGTAAAACTAGGATTGGGTATCAAGTGGGTGTAATCACATATGCTTAAGGCATATAGTTTACATAGTAACAAGCAAGTTGTAGCTTGCTAAGATATCAGTATAAACTTGCTAAGTTGCAAGTGTTAGCTTGCAATTATTGGCTTTCCTTGTGCAGAGCAGTGGTTGAAGTTCTCCTCGGCTTCTTCCTCGTAGTATACTCCTTCCTCCTCGTATCCTTGGTCGGTACTAGCGTCTATAAATAAATACGAGGTATACAATCATCAAACAATACTTAACTATTTCTAAATATCACACAAAGGTTCACACTAGATGATCTATCATCATCACTATCATTACAAGATTAAAGCACTTGTCTTATTTGTTTTTTTTAAGAAAAGTAATTTCTACTTATTGAAAAATTACCTAAGATTTAATATTCTCCAACTCAAACATGGGATCATGTTGACAGATGTCATCACCACATATTTCAGTACAAGGAAATGTGATTTAAAGTGGTGTCACAATTTAATAAGGTTTAACCTTTTTATTTTAATTAAATTAAGTGACTAGAAATGCCTATGTGGCATTCTTTTATTGCTTGAACATTATTTATGCAAGTAAACCCATATGTTTTTATATATTCTGAAAGGTATGATCAAATGTGATTTTTGAGAGTTGGAATCAACTCAAAATCTCTTATGGTTGAATTTTGAAAAATGTTTGAATGCAGAAAATCTTCTGCCTTGTTATTTTTACCTTTGTTGATATATAAATGCAAATGATTTGAATCCAACAGGCTTGTATTAAGCATTTCAGTACCTTTCTAAAAAGATTAGTTTCATGCATTTTGGTTCAGTGAATCGAGCTGGGTTGATTTTTGAATCTAGGTACAAAACTGTGTTTGAAATGAAATGAATAAAACTAAATTTGAATTGTTGGGTCGCGCGGGAGGTTTAACTGGGCCATCCCACTACGCACAAAGCACGCGCGGGCTGGTTAAGTGGTTGTCCCCACGTGTCATTGAGACGGTGAGGGGCGAACCGGTACGGGGCAATGTGGACTGTGGGATCTAGTTCTAATCAAACGGCTCTGGTTCATCGTCCACGTCGGACAGCGCCGGCGAGACAGAACCCTAGCGCGGCAGGTGGGGGTAGTGGGAGGCTCACCGGGGCTCAGGCGAGGGTCGGCGACGGGGGCGAATGACGAAGTCGACGACGGCGATTCTCCTGGTACCGGCAGCTTCTCCTAGGGCGGCTCCAATCGACGGCTCCCTTCTCCTCCAGCAGCGGAGGGCTCTGGCCAAATTCTGGCGATGCTCTGGGAGTGAGGTGGGGTGGTTCTGAGGGAGAGGGGAGTGAACTGGTGTGAAGAAAACTAGCGGTGGAGGCCTCTATTTATAGTGGCTGAAGGGGACCGACGGGTGAGGGCTGAGCTCGTCGTGGTCGACGACACAGAGTGCTACTGGCATGGGAGACAGTAGGGGGGCGGTGCTGTGCTCCCTGGCGAAGCTCAACGATGTGGTGGCGAGGCGTGGGGCGGTGCTAATCGGTCGGAACGCGTCGATGCTCTGGGCGGTTCCGACAGGAATTTTAATGGCGCACGGGTGCACCTCGTCGCGCGGCGGCGAACAGGCATGTCTGCGGGGTTGCTGGGGCGGTGGTGATCACGCACGCATGCGGTGAGGGCGGCGCACTAGATGATCTATCACCATCGCTATCATTACAAGATTAAAGCACTTGTCTTATTTGTTTTTTTTAAGAAAATTAATTTCTACTCATTGAAAAATTACCTAAGATTTAATATTCTCCAACTCAAACATGAGATCATGTTGACACATGTCATCAACACATATTTTAGTACATGGAAATGTGATTTAAAGTGGTGTCACAATTTAATAAGGTTTAACCTTTTTATTTTAATTAAATTAAGTGACTAGAAATGCCTATGTGGCATTCTTTTATTGCTTGAACATTATTTCTCCAAGTAAACCCATATATTTTTATATATTATGAAAGTTATGATCAAATGTGATTTTTGAGAGTTGGAATCAACTCAAAAGCTCTTATGGTTGAATTTTGAAAAATGTTTGAATGCAGAAAAGCTTCTGCCTTGTTATTTTTACCATTGTTGATATATAAATCCAAATGATTTGAATCCAACGGGCTAGGATTAAGCATTTCAGTACCTTTATAACAAAATTGGTTTCATGCATTTTGGTTCAGTGAATCGAGATGGGTTGATTTTTGAATCTAGGTACAGAACTGTGTTTGAAATTAAATGAATAAAACTAAATTTGAATTGTTGGGTCGCGCGGGAGGTTTAACTGGGCCGGCCCACTATGCAAAACGCACGCGCGGGCTGGTTAAGTGGCTGTCCCCACGTGTTAGTGAGACGGTGAGGTGCGAAGCGGTACAGGGCAATGTGGACTGTGGGATCTAGTTCTAATCGAACGGCTCTGGTTCATCGTCCACGTTGGGCAGCGCCGGCGAGACAGAACCTTAGCGCGGCAGGTGGCGGTCGTGGGAGGCTCACCGGGGCTCAGGCGAGGGTCCACGACGGGGGCGAATGACGAAGTCGACGATGGCGATTCTCCTGGTACCGGCAGCTTCTCCTGGGGCGGCTCCAATCGACGGCTCCCTTCTCCTCCAGCAGCGGCGGACTCTGGCCAAATTCCGGCGATGCGCTGCTCGCCTTGCTCCAGGAGTGAGGTGGGGTGGTTCTGAGGGAAAGAGGAGTGAACTGGTGTGAAGAAAACGAGCGGTGGAGGCCTCTATTTATAGTGGCTGAAGGGGACCGACGGGCGCGGGCTGAGCTCGTCGTGGTCGATGGCACAGAGTGCTACTGGCATGGGAGACGGTAGGGGGCGGTGTTGTGCTCCCTGGCGAAGCTCAATGACGTGGTGGCGAGGCGTGGGGCGGTGCTGATCGGTCGGAACTCGTCGATGCTCTGGGCGGGTCCGACGGGAATTTTTTGGCGCACGGGTGCTCCTCGTCGCGCGGTGACGAACGGGCATGTCTGCGGGGTTGCTAGGACGGTGGTGATCACGCACGCACGCGGCGAGGCGGCGCGGGGTCTGTGGGTGCTGGTCGAGGGTGGCGCACTGGCATGCTCTCGGCTCGCATGCAGAGAGGTTTGGCATGGCCTTGTCGTGTGGTCCAGGGACTAGCAGTGCTCGAGGCTTGGACAGGTTGTGGCGGTGGACGGTGGAGTGCCTGCTAGACATGCTTGCTAGGCTTGGTGCTGCTCCTAACTTTCTGTCGACAATGGGGTGGCAAGGTGAGGCTCGGCCTGCTTGCCATTGATGGCATGGTCTGGTTTACAGTGAGCTAGAGGGGTTAAACAAGTTAGATGATCTACTGAGGGTGTAGTGTGAGCTAGATAGGGAACACGTTAGGCCAAAATTACTGCACACTATAGTGTTTGATGTTTGTTTGATTTGTATCTGCAAGGTGTTTGATGAAATGGCCGCAAGAACTTTAAATTTGAAATTTGGATTCGAACTTGGTGGGTTTGCTAGGCACATGCTAGGGAGTATCTGGTTGGTTGGATTAGTCAAGGGGCACTGGTTTGGTTGGGTTTTTAAAATGTGTGATCTTCACATATGATAAAGATTCAATTTTGATTTGTGATTTGAATGAGGTTGCCAAGTGTTTCTGCAAATTTGAAAGGTGGGCTTCGATTCACTTTTACTTGGTATAGCAAGGGACGAAAAGATTTGAAAAAGTTTCTGTTTGAAATCTTGAACTAGAAACACTCAAAGTGACCTAGTGAGCAAGATTGGCAAAAATGACCATTTGCCTTAATTGATTTGTTTTTGGATTTTCTCTTGATTTGTTTCTGCATGGAATTGTTTTAGATGATGTTATTTTCATCTTTAAATCATTTCTTGCTATTTAGATTAATCACACAAGTCCATTCATGCATTTATTAAATCATCTCATTCACACATGCATGCATATGATTTTAATTAATCAAAGTTTTTGTTAACCCTAATTTTAGTGATTAGAGTTTGATGATCATTGGTTTATATTTTTGGGATGTTACAGATAGAAGGAATGACTCTTTCCTTATTCCACTAGGAAACTATTGTTCTAGTTTGACTTTTCAAACCTCCCTTTTGACTTTCAATTTAGAGCTTTATCTCTCTCTCGCAAATGCCCAACCGAAGTGACCTAGGACATGATCCAATCATTCCACTTAACCATGACACATTCATGGACCATTCCCCTTCATATCCGGTGAACCTTCTAGACCCTTCTAGAACCTCTTCGACGAAAACATCGAAATCTTTCCTGAACTCCGGAATCGGACTTTCCTTATATGAATCTTATTCTCCGGACCATTATGGATCTCCTCGTGATATCCCGGATCCCATCCGAGACTCTGAACAACATTCGGTTTCCCTACTTACATTTCATATATACTAAAGAACATCGAATCCTTAAGTGTGTCTTCCTACGGTTCGTGAATTATGCGGACATGACCAAGACACTTCTCCGATCAATAACCAATAGAGGAATCTGGAAATTCATATGGCTCCCACATATTTCTACGATTACTTTGCGATCGAATGGACCACTTACATACGATACTAATTTCCCTTTGTCTCGCGATAGTTTACTTATCCGAGGTTTGATCGTCGGTATCTCTGCATACCTAGTTCAACCTTGTTACCGGTAAGTACTCTTTTCTCGTTCCCGTGATATTTGATCCCTTGTGAACCAGTCACATGCTTGCAAGCTAATTGGATGACATTTCACCGAGGGGTCCCATAGCATATCTATCCGTCATATGGATGGACAAATCCCAATCTTGATCCATGTGCCTCAACACATACTTTCCAAACACTCAATAACACCTTTATAGCCACCCAGTTACGATGTGGTGTTTGATGTCATCAAAGCATACTTCCGATGATGGTGATTAGCATGATCTCATGGTCAAAGGAATTAGGTTACTATGTATCAGAAAGCTTATATCAAACGAACTATTGAAATGACTTGATCTTTATGCTACGCTTATCTATAGGAGTATGTCCATCATACCATTCTCCTAATGATATGATATTATTGTTAATAACATCTCAATGTTCATGATCGAGAAACCACGATCATCTATTAACCAACAAGCTAGTATTATAAAGAGGCTTTACTAGGGACTCTAATTTAGTTTACAAATCACACAAGTATTAATGTTTCCGGTTAATACTATTATAGCATGAATGTAAACATTTATCATAAACACAAAGATATAATAATAACCACTTTTATTATTGCCTCTAGGGCATATCTCTAACAAAATACTACCACCACATTTTACAAAAATACTAGACCACCTTATATGGACAATGCCCCAACATGGGGATCTGAAATCTTTCCGTCCACCTTTGGTAAAAAAGATAAATTCCCGCCGAATCAGCAGGAAGTGGGTCAGATCTGAACTACAGGTACAAGATCCGATTCTTATGTTTTTTTACAAAAATCATTTTTAGGGTCACAATATGCTATTTATCAAATATCCAATGCAATTTTAGCGAGGCTCGGCCCTGAGATAAGAATCTTCATGCCCGCCGTTCGACAAAGTTTGACGATAGTTTAAAACAGGCATAAAAAATTCAAAAACGATCGAAACAATGCGAAACCTTCGCGTGGTGTCAAATTATGTGACATAGTTATAAGGAAAAATATCAAACTTGGTATATTGATTATGTCTGAAAAAACCCTTCACAAAATGACCTATCTCATTCGAGGTTTCTTGGATTTCGGGTCAAATGACCAATGTTATGGCTAGAATCAAGGCATAGTTTATTATAATGTGCCCATATTGTGCATACATGTGCATCATGGGATGGCGAACAATGTTGCAGGAGGAAGTTTTCCTTTTCGTCGCACCAAAAAGCCATTTTTCATTTCCCGAGCACAAAAAACAGACGGTTTTGTGAAGTAACCACCAAAT
Organism: Avena sativa; assembly: GCA_916181665.1. Taxonomy (NCBI): domain Eukaryota; kingdom Viridiplantae; phylum Streptophyta; class Magnoliopsida; order Poales; family Poaceae; genus Avena; species Avena sativa. The sequence goes on along the minus strand of OV702282.1, from coordinate 232,040,675 downwards.
GGCTAATTCAAAATTCTACCACCATATTTTACAAAATACTAGACCACCTTATACGGACAATGCCCCAACAGGGGGATTCAAAATCTTTCCGTCCACCTCTGGTGAAAAAGACAATTTTCTGCCGAATCGGTAGGAAGTGGGTCAGATATGAACTACAGGTACATGTTCCGATGCTCATGTTTTTTTACAAAAATCATTTTTAGGTTCACAATATGCTATTTTATCAAAGATCCAATGTAAGTTTTCCTTTTCATCGCAGAAAAAAGCCATTTTTCATTTTGCAAGCGCGAAAAGGGGGATTTTCTAAAGCAACCACCAAATAGCTAATTCAAAAAAGGAGGGTTTGTGATTAGTTAATATGAATATCATATTTGGATCCCTCTCATTTTTCTGATCAATTTAGACATATTATTTGTCGAATTCCGATTTAGGGATTTAAAGATATTGATTATTTCATATTAAATAGAAAAATACAAAAAAGTAAAATTATTATATTTTTATTTGAATTCAATAATATTTTTACTTATTCATTAATGTTTACTTAAATAATTGTTTGTAATTTCAAAAAAATACAAACATGTGACATGATGATATAAGAGATAATAGGATTGATATCTTAGTATTGACAACAATGTATGAATTACTTTGCGAAACAGATTCTAAAAAACAAGGAAGTTAAGCGTGCTGGAGCTGAAGTAGTATTAGGATGGGTGACCGCCGGAAAGTTTGACAAAAACTGCAATTTAATCAAATATTAAGTGTAATTAGTGTTAAAAATGTTCAAAGTGAGAGATTAACGAATCAAATAATTCAAAGATTAAAAAAATTCAGAAAAAAATTAAAAAAATATTTTTTTTCAAAAACAATGTTTTTGCAACCGGCAGACAGGCTATGCCGACGTCCTCTATCGGAGTAGCGTACGCCAACGACATTTCAATACGCTGACGGCTTGTGTGTGCTCCGCCGAGGAAGACCTTTGCCGAGGGCAGCCGTCGGCGTACCATACACCGAGGGCATTTTGGCCTACGCCGATGGCTTTTTGCCCTCGGCATAGCGCGCGCGTCCTGTAGTGTAATGTTCGAGATTCAAACAATGTCTGAAAGATAATTTATTTTTAATATTCTGTGATACTTCGTCCGTTGGGATGCTGATTGTACTTCTGTTTACTTTTCAATATTCTGTAATACTCTGTCCAAAAGGATTCACACATGGATACTGATTGTACTTCTGTTTAGTTTTTCTCTCCTAGTGTTCTCTCTCTCTCATCAGTCATCTAGCAAATAATAATTGTGTATATATACTTTTCTGAGACTAGTCTAATTACATAAAATAGATTGTTTAGGGTATTGCCTAGTCTACACCGACCTAGGCCTAAGAATTATGTCGACTAAGGTGTAAAAGGGATGTTGATTGAAATTAAACATTTTCTTGTATCGTGAACTATTGAGTTCAACAATCCATTTATCAAAAAGTAGTACTACTGCATTAGCAAAGTGACGGAATAGATCCCTCTCCAACGTCAGGACCTAGTAGATCCAGAATCTTGATGCCTTGACCGTGGTGGCTACCAACAAACGGAAGGATTGCCGTATCGCCTCCAAAATTGTGCCACGCTGATGGTTCTAGATCCTCCACATAAACATATGCAGAAGGTCACAGTCTTACTGTGATGTTGCCTAATCAAAGGCGGGTGAGTGATGTACCAGACCATATCACAATCCAGCTTCGAGAAGTCCATGTTCAGAGCAGCCCAATTATGCTTGATCCCAGAGCATCTGGAGAGGATATAAGCAGTGGCATCATCAGCGCGAGTGCTTGTTCAAGTGGCGGCCTATGGACGGTATGGTAGCCTTATTGCGTATGTAAGAGTGGTTAGACGTCAGCCGTTGTGATGATAGGTCAATCAGGCCAACATGAACAATAATTAGTTGGCACAGAGAAAAGCTGTTTTCCCAATCCCTCCTATTCTCAGTTTGGAAGACAAGTTCGGGATGCCTATGTATATGTAGCAAGCCTTTTTCAAGCCCCTCCTACCAGATGGACCTTTTCTGTATTTTTCTAATGGGCCAAGCAGGCATTATAAATAGAAGCATAGACGGGATCCTCTATGTGTGGTACGAGTAAGCAATAGAGTTCAATGCTCGACTAAATAACAATCACTGCGTACCGGGTAAGAGCAATCAATATGTATGTACTTCCTCCTGATGGGATATACCAATCGGGGTATCCCAGAGGCTGAAATCAATTGGCCTAAGACGATGTTGAATGGGCCAGCTTGAACGGCGACTGGAAACAAAGCTTCAATGAAGACGACTAGGAGCCGAAGGCCCAAGACCATAGCTAGGCCCAGTTAGATTAGATCAAAACCTTCGAAATCCTTACTGATTTGGTTGTAATCTTGTAAACCCTAGCGAGTACCCCTATATAAATCTTTCTAGGGTTCCCATCGTACTCACGAGCTATTAGCTACCCCATTCTTACGACTCGTTGCCTGCTCTCTGAGCTCGCCCACCTTGTAATTCACTCGCCATTAATACAATGAAGCAGCAAGTAGGTGTTTAACCTACGAGGGACGAACCTGGGTAATCCCTTATCTCCTTCCTCAATCTTGATCCGCAGATGGCGACTCGCTCTTGCCCCCTTTCGACTCATACCCCTGATAGTGACTTCCGTGGCCATTCCCACGACAGTGGCACCCACCATGGGGCCTAGCCAGTCAAGCCTTAGATCTGCGGCGAGACCCCACACTCTCATTCGCCTTACCTTCGCTACCGGTCGCATGATTGCTACCAGCGAATTCTTCAAGATCCTGCCAAGTAGCTACGTGCCGGCCTCGCGTTCCGTCACTAACGACGCCATGGTGCCGATCGGCTCCATCAACCTCTTCATCGGCTTCACTGGCGCCGTCGACCCGGCGGTTCCCGCCGGACTTGTCATCAAGAACGGGTCGCCTCCGCGCGATCTTCTGTTGGAGGAGCAGATCTGATCGATCACTCTCCTCGCCTCCAAGTATGACTCGGCCGGGAGCGGCTCGGTCGAAAGCAGTACCACCCTCTACGAGGATGCCGACTCGGCGAGCCCCGCATCAGCCGCGAGCTCCAACACTCCTGCGTTTAAGACCGACTCCATCAGGCTAGTCTCTAACACCAGGGACTATGAGGATCAATCGATTCTCCCACTCTTCGAATTTGACTCGGGATTGGAGACCCTAGATGAGATCTACCCCGCCATCCAGCACGTCATCTGCTTGGAAAACTGGGAGGAACCTCCGATGGATCCCTTCTCCACCCCTCTCCCGCCAGCGGCGGAGACCGAGCAGCATTGCGTGGCCCAAAACGAGGCCAGAGAGAAAGAAAAGGCCGATCGTGAAAAATTTCTCCTCGAGCAAGAAACCGTGTAGCAACTCTCGGCCTATCACCAACGCCGGGTGACGTGATGACTCAACCTCTCTACCCAGGGTCGAGCCCAGAACTTCAATGACGAGCACGACCCGGCGCATGCAGCCGACCGCGAGATCTACCACAACGCGCCACCCGAAGGCAGCCGCCCACCACCTAGGTCAACCGCAACGAAGCACCACCACCCCGCCGCTCACCTCCTTTGGAGCAGCCACGGATACTAACCGCGCCACGATAATACGACTCCAACGGCCTCCCCCTATACTCGACTCCGACGGACAATGTCATAGCGAGCCGAGCCGTGGTCTCCACTAGTACAAAACAAGCCTCTAGTCCCGGTTTGTAGGGGGCTTTAGTCCCGGATTGCAATCCGGTACTAACGTATCGGGACTAAAGGTTAAGCCTTTAGTCCCGGTTCTGTTACGAACCGGCACTAGATTTTCTCCACGTGGCCTCGCTGGGCTGGAGGATCTTTAGTCCCGGTTCGTAACACGAACCGGGACTATAGTTGTTCTGCCGCGGCAGCGTTTTGCGCCAACCTGCTGCCGTGGCAGGAGATGGGGTTTTAGGGTTTTATTTTTTTATTTTTTGTGTTCAATTATTTTTCATTTTGTGTTTTAATTTCAAACAAGTTTTCATATACATATTATTCTATGCTACTACATGTTGTATACGTTGATGCATATATAATATCATTTCTCTCACGATTACATACAGACATATATACACAACTTGGTATACGAGTGCCAACCGAGACAAGAGCTCGTCTATTTGATTTACACGAAGATTATTATATTACATGGGTACTTTAAGGTCTATCCACGTTGTACTGTCCTTTTGTGTTTATGACATTCCTGAGCAGAATCCCCGACAACTCCTTTTGAATTTTTAGTAGGCGTTCATGTGGTAGGAGCTTATCCTGCATCGCATCTAACTATTATATAAAGAAGTTGATCATTATGAATAGAACTCAACAAAAATTATGGTATAAAATAAATTGTGAATATATTGTTTATGTACTCGAATGAAGTCTGGGCCCTACTCCATACACCCACGAATGAACTCGCATACGTAATATCCATATAATTAGTCCCATGTGGCTTCCTCGCACACTATTCGAGAATATAATTCAATCAAATAATAATCAAACATGATAATTGTATGGAGACTATAATTGAAGAGATGTGAGGACCTAGCTCCCGTACTACTTACCGGGATCAGGTGAAAAGTCAGCTCCTTACGCCATTCACCCTGAACCTCCTTCGTGAACCTTTTCCAAACCCTGTTCGGAAAAAAAGAAATAAATGAGTTATTAATTACTTGACATCTCAGAATGAATGAAAGAGACAGATATAGTGCGATAATAATTGAAATTACTTTTGGAGCATATCAAGTATGTTACGGTAGTCTTCCATCGGCTTCTTTAACGAGTCCGACATTTCATCTTTTACACGGTCAACATCAATGTTTAGAAGAATCCAGTGGATGCTCCACACGTTTATATACACTTAACATCGAGTAAACAAAAAGTGAATGTGTACAAGACAGTAAGACTCTCACCCGTAGTTGTAAGGAAATAGTATTTGGGTCTTGTAATCTTGCTCCACTAAAAACATTAGCAAGTTATCCTCCATTTCCTCGGGCTTATTTATTAGTGTATGTCCATTAACTCTGTTTGGGTCAACGAACTCAATGCTGTATATTGACTTTATTCTACATTTATGAATCTTTATTCTGCATATATAATAGCATACAGAAGGAGATATAGTAACGATAACTATAGGCAATGAATTGAACGAGCTGGGTTAGAAACTTAATTACTTACAGACAATAGCAGTTGAGGAGGGACTTGTCAAGGGATCTAGGTTGAATAACTGAAATAGTTCACAAAGTTCAATAGAGATCATGTTTGGACGAAAGTACTCTTCCTTTGTGACTTTCAAGTACCAGGCATGCAAAAGTCTCATATGTTTTGGCAGATCATCGAATATGTCATCGCTGACCAGAGACTCCCCATAGACAAATTTCCGTGCTATTGGTGCCTTGGCGACATCTCTGCCGCCTAGAATTAGTTCGACAGGCACGTTACACTCCTTGGCTAATTTAATAGCTTCTTCCATATCTACTGTACCTTGAGCGGGCTGGGGTAACACCTTTAGCGGGGCGATGGATTGTTTTGTCTGTTGGCCGAGTTGGACAACTTCTTTTGATCTTCTCCCACTTGCAGTACTGCTTGATGACTTCTCTTTTGGTGTCTTCGTAAGATAGTATGTATAGTCATCTTTCCTATTTAACACATGTTGGGGTGGTTGTGCAAGGAATGCCTTGAAGTGCTTCTTAACTTTTTGATCAATTTGCACCTGTGTCAGGTTGTTTTGGTGCAAAATGGGCCTTCACGTCGGCTTGGGAGATGATCATGCTTTCCTCATCTGTCCGGTGATAAGCTAACTTGGGAGTATATGGCGATACTCTTGGGAGGGGATCTTGTCATTTTTGACGTCAGTTATCCCTCGACGTAGCAGTGCTATTCTTTCGCTTTCTTCCCTTTTATTCAGTGGGCGGAGGCGGAGGCCCCGGAGATGGAGATGGACTCACGCTGCGGTGGAGTCGGTGGACTCAGAGGTGATGGTGGCCTCGGAGGTGATGGATTGCTTCTCGGAGGAGAAGATTGCCTTGGCGCCCAGCCTGGAAACACGATGTGCTGCTTTTTCCAAAGAATGATCCCACCCTCCACTTCTCCCAGTGTTTTCTCCCCTTCACCTGCAGGGATGTCAGGCTCCAGTGATAGACATGGCAGTTCAACTTCATCCACACTGACACGAGCATAGCCAGCTAGAATCTGACTTCCATGGTAGGTCGCTTCCGGTGGACAAGGTAAAGCAAAGCCGAGTGCCACCTTCATAGAAATGTTCTTCACTGTCACATTTAGCTCACAAGCTGTCCTTGCCTCAACTTGATCCATGGGGTAGTGAACCATCGTTGCACCGTCCGTATCATCTATCACTGGTGCATTATTCTCCATCAGCAGTAGATTATTAGATGGTACCTCCGTGGAAGCCACGCTGCTTCTCCGCTGAGATGGGCCCACCGTACTGTCGAATGCAGGATCTTGCTGTCGGGCCAGTACTCTAAGTTTATTAATCTGGTCCTGCTGCAGCTTGAACATGTCTTAAAATTCCTTGTTCCTTTTTTCAACCGCCTCTAACCGCGCTGCCTCCTCCACCTTCTGCCGGTTCGTTTTTCTGGATCGGCTTCTATAAGTGTCAATGTCCTAGGGAAACCTAGTCTTCCATGGAAACGATGGTCCAAAGCCTCGTGTACGTCTGAATTTTTCAGGATTCTCGAGGGCATATGTCAGCTCATCGTTCTCTCTGTCGGGAACGAACTTTTCATCTTGTCTCTCTTTTATCACTTTAACAAGGTCATCTTTGTGTTTCATAATGGCCTTCTTTGTAACAATAATCTTCCCGGTTTCAGTGTCATACGATCCCCCATGCCCAAGCAACCAATTTTTTGACCTCATGGACCACTGATTTATAACTGGAATGACCCCTTTAGCACACATTTCTTTCTCGGTTTTTGCCCACTTAGGCATGGCCGTCTTGTAGCCACATGGCCCCATACTATGGTGATATTTATTTTTGGCCGCATTTTCATGATTCTTTGCCGACCTTGCATTAGTTCTTCTGAGCCCTTGTACTCCACAAAATGTGGCCCAGTTATTCCGTTGCTTCTCCAGCGGGCCAGTTCTAACGGACCCACTTCCTGCCGATTCGGTAGACAATTGTATTTTTCACCCTAGAAAGACAGAAAGGTTTGAGATCCCACGGGAGATAGTTCATGTAAGGTGGTCTAGTATTTTAGAAAAATGGGATGGTAACATTTTGTAACTGCATGTTGGTGGCTTCTTCATAAAACGACCCGTCTTTTTGCACTCGGAAAATGGAAAATAGCTTTTCCGTGTGACGAAAAGGAAAACTTCCTCCTGCAACATTGTTCGCCATCCTAATATCCACATGCATGCACAATATGGACATAGTATCACAAACTATGCTGCGATTCATCACATAACATCGGTCTCTTGGACCGAAAGCCATGAAACCTCGAACATGATAGGTCATTTTGTGAAGGTTTTTTCGAGACATAATCAATATACCAAGTTTGATATTTTTCCTTACAACTATGTCACATAATATGACACCACGCGAAGGATTTATATTGTTCGGACCTTTTTTGAATTTTTTATGCCCGTTTCGGATGTTTCTCGTTTTGAACTAAGATCAAAAACGGCGTGCGTGAAGATAGGGGATGAGCCTCGTTAGAACTTGCATTGAATCTCCGAAGAAACAACATATTGTGAGTCTAAAAATGATTTTTTCAAAAAAATCATGGGCGTTAGATCATGTACATGTAGTTCAAACCGGACCCACTTCCTACCAATTCGGCAAACATTTGTCTTTTTCACCCTGGAAGGACAGAAAGGTTTGAGATCCACCGTTAGGAGATAGTTCATGTAAGGTGGTCTAGTATTTTAGAAAAATGGGATGGTAGCATTCTGTAAGTGCATTTTGGTGGTTTCTTCACAAAACAATCCGTCTTTTTGCGCTTGGAAAATGGATTTTCCGTGCGACGAAAAGAAAAACTTCCTCCTGCAACATTGTTCGCCATCCAAATGTCCACATGCATGCACATATGGGCACAATATCACAAACTATGCCGGGATTCAGCATATAACATCGGTCTCTTGGACCGAAAACCATGAAACCTCGAACATGATAGGTCATTTTGTGAAGGTTTTTTCGAGACATAATCAATATACCAAGTTTGATCTTTTTGCTTGCAACTATGTCACATAATATGACATCACACGAAGGATTTACATTGTTTGGACCTTTTTTGAATTTTTTATGCCCGTTTTGAATTTTCCCTATTTCGAACTAAGGTCAAAACAGCGTGTGTGAAGATATGGGATGAACCTCGTTAGAACTTGCATTGGATATCTGAAAAAACAACATATTGTTACTCTAAAAATGATTTTTTAAAAAAATCTCGGGCGTTAGATCATGTATTTGTAGTTCAAACCGGACCCACTTCCTGCCGATTCGGCTGACATTTGTCTTTTTCACCTTGGAAGGAAAGAAAGGTTTGAGATCCCCCGGTTGGGCGATAGTTCATGTAAGGTGGTATAGTATTTTCAAAAAATGGGATGGTAGCATTCTGTAACTGCATTTTGGTGGCTGCTTCATAAACCTCGAACATGATAGGTCATTTTGTGAAGGTTTTCCTGCCCTTTCCCTCTGAACGGAGCTTTTATTCCGGTTGTAGCCACTAACCGAGACTAAAGATATTTCCTACCATTTCCCACCACTTCCCGCCATGTTTTCCCGTCCTTTCCCTCTGAACGGAGCTTTTAGTCCCGGTTGTAGCCACTAACCGGGACTAAAGATATTTCCTGCCATTTCCCACCACTTCCCTCCATGTATTCCCGCCCTTTCCATCTATATATAGGCCGACCACGCCATGACTATCCACACATCCACACCTTCCTCTCTCACAACAATGGACAACGCCTATTGGGCCATTCTGACCCTCGAGGAGACCGAGGCGCTGTGTACCTCCAGCTACCCTTGCCCGCCGGGCTATCGGTCGCCTGCCGGCTGGATGCTGAGCGCTGGAGGGGTTCCTATCCCTCCTGTGCCTCAAGGTTCCGCCCAACAGGAGGCCATCACGAACCACTTCTACCACAAGCTCACGCCAGAGCAGCGGATGGATCCCCAGTGGGATCCCGACAACTACGACACCTGGAATGTCTTCTTCGCTAACCGGCTGGAAAGGGAGCTTAATACATCCAAAACGTATCTACTTTCCCGAACACTTTTGATATTGTTTCTCCTCTAAACTTGTGTGATTTGGATACAATTAATACGGACTGGCGTTGTTTTCAACAGAATTACCTTGGTGTCTAGTTTTTGTGCAGAAAATCAACTATCAGGAAAAATCCGGAAAAATATGCCAAAAATCCTATTTCACCAAAAGACTCACGGAGCTAGAAGACGAGACGGAGTAGGGCCCTGGGGGGCCCACACCTCCCTGACGCATGGGCCAGGCTTGGCCGCGCACTACTAGGAAACTAGCTATAGATAGACAGACCTTCTGTGGCGCATGGTTCTGACCATGCGCCACAAAAGTTTTCCAGTGGCGCATTTCATAAAATGCGCCACATAAGTCTTCACACTTCTGTGGTGCATATAGGAAAAATGCGTCACAGAAGTTCCAACTTCTGTGGCGCATATGGACATATGCGCCACAGAAAGCTCGGGTGGACCCTACCACAGAATCTCGTTGACCGTACTCTGACCAACATTCTGTGGCGCATATGACCATATGCGCCACAGAAGGGTTCATCTTTTGTGGCGCATATAGAGGTATGCTCCACAAGAGTTGGAGTAGGAAAAACAGATTCCACCCCCCCCCCCCCCCCGCCCGTGGATCGCTTTTGTAGCCTTGCAAAATATAATAGAAAATGAAAAACACTTCAAAAAAAATTCCTTTCACATAGTGATAGGTAATGTGGTCTAGTTGTAGGAAAATTAACAAACATGCATTTCGACTTTTTATGCAAAAAAACTTTATGCCACGATAAAATGGTGGTAACTTTTGCATACGATATCGTAAAAATACGTATAATATACCAAAATGACGAGAACGAGATTTCGCATCCGCTCGCCACCATCTACAGTCGTTTAGTGATTATTTAGATTTTCAAAATTCGAAAAGAGTAAAAAGTTATGGCCAAAAGATCATTTTTTTCTTGCAAAAAAATAAAAAGGAGGACAAACTTCTGTGGCGCATTTTTTCCATATGCGCCACAGAAGTCTTGGGCAGGATTCGAATTTTGAATCCCGCCCCCTTCTCCCTCTCTTATACTCTTCCACTCCTCCACTTCTTCTCTCATTCTCCTCACCTTCTCCTCCTCCTCCACCCCGGTAGATCCTCCTCCTCCTCCTCCACCCCGGTGAGCTTCTCCTCCTCCTCCTCCTCCTCCACCACCACCCCGGTGAGTTCCTCCCTCCTCCACTACGGTGAGCTCCTCCCTCCTTCACCCCGGTGAGCTCCTCCTCCTCCCACCTCCCACCTCCCACCTCCCTCCCCCTCCACACCGGCGAGCTCCTCCTCCTCCCACCTCCCTCCTCCTCCACCCCCGCGAGCTCCTCCTCCGGCGACCTTCTCCTCCTCCTCCTCCGGCGGCCTCCTCCTCCTCCGGTGGCCTCCTCCTCTCCTCCACCGGTGACCTCCACCTCCTCCACTAGCGAGCTCCTTCTCTCCTCCATCGGCGACCCCTACCTCCGGTGAGCACCACCTCCGGCCAAATCTGGCCGGTTTTTTTAAAAAAAATTTGAAAAAACTTCTGTGGCGCATTTTGGCAATATGCACCACATAAGTTTTTCAGACTTCTGTGGCGCATTTTAATATGCGCCACAGAACTGCACTTTAGTGGCGAGATAACAGTGGAGTATCCCATATGCGCCACAGAAGTCCCAAAATGATGCGCCACTAATAGGCCTTTTCCTAGTAGTGCCGCCTGGAGGTGGTGTGGGCGCCTCAGGCACCCCCTCGGCCTCCCTCTTTGCCTATAAGTTGCCTCTTGACCTAAAAACTCAGGGGGGTTCGATGTTTTTCTAGAAAGAGTTCCGCTGCGCAGCCACTACCAGAAACCGCGATTCAGAACCATAAACTCTGTTTTGGCACCCTGCCGGGACGGGGAATTTAGAGAGGATCATCGCCACCATCATCAACAACGCCTCTCCATCAACCATCCATGTTTACCCCATCCATGAGTGAGTAATCCCCCGCTTTAGGATATGGGGATGGTAGGGATTGGATGAGTTCTATCATGTAATCCCTCGCTTTATCTCTATTAGTGCTATTTGACTTTGTTGCAACTTGTTATGCTTAATGCTTGTCACTAGGTCCCGAGTGCCATGATCTCAGATCTGAACTTATTGATTCATGATGATAGTATTGTTTGTGATCTTATATGCAAGTTGTGTACACATATCATTGTCTGGATCCAAAGGCCCCGAAGTGACAGAAATTGGGACAACCGGAGGGGATGGCTGTGATGTGAGTATCACATGTCTTCATGGAGTGTTAATGCTTTGCTCCGGTTCTCTATTAAAAGGAGTACCTTAATTGCCAGTAGTTCGCTTGAGGCCCCGCTACAACGGGCTGGCAGGACAAAAGATGTTGTGCAAGTTCTCATTGCGAGCATGCATGACTATATATGGAGCACATGTCTATGATTGTTTAGTACTTGGATGCTTTATCTTATTTATCTGCAATTTCCCTAGATCTTGAAGTTACATGTTTAGACTTGTCCATGCAACGCTCGTCCATCCATCCCTATATATGTCTACCACGCTCATATTCTGTTGTGTGCTACTACTGTTACTATTGCTCTTGTTCTACTACTGCTGTTACTTTACTATTGCTACTACAAAACTATTGCTACTAATAAACTTCTGTGAGCAAGAACTATTGTCAGGTGCAGCTGAATTGACAACTCATTTGTTCAGGCTTATAAGTATTCTTTGTCTCCCCTTTTGTCGAATCAATAAATTGGATAATACTACCATCGCAGACTGTTGTGATGCCCTATACTTGTGGGTCATCAAGACTATTTTCTGGCGCCGTTGCCGGGGAGCATAGCTTTATTTATAAGTTCACATGGATCTATTATTGTTCACTGCTATTCCTTTCATCATGGGGAAGTCTCTTGATGGAAATTTTCCTATTTTACCATCCACTACAACAAGAGGTACAGTCCTAAACACCTCTACTGCTCTTGATTCACCGTCTGTTATAAGTAAGCTTGTCACACCACCACTGATACGTCCAAAAGGTATCTACTTTCTCGAACACTTTGCTATTGTTTCTTCTCTAAACTTGTGTGATTTGGATACAACTAACACGGACTAACGTTGTTTTCAGCAGAATTACCTTGGTGTCTTGTTTTTGTGTAGAAAATGAACTATCAGGAAAAATCCCGAAAAATATGCCAAAAACTATTTCTCACCAGAAGATCCACGGAGCCAGAAGGGGAGACAGAGAGGAGGCCTAGGGGCCCCAGACCCACCCCAGGCGCGGGCCCACCTTACCCTGTGCCTGGGGAAGGTCTGGCCACCCCAGGAAGCTCCTCGGCCTCTCTCCGCGCCTATATGTTGCCTTCTGACGTAAAAACTCAGGGGGGGGGGGGGTTGATAGTTTTCCATAAAGAGTTCCGCTCCACCGCCTCTACCAGAAACCAAGATTCGGATCCAGAAACTCCTTTCTAGCACCCTGCTGGGACGGGGAATTTGGAGAGGATCATAGCCATCATCATCACCAACGCATCTCGATCAACCACTGATGTTTACCTCATCCATGAGTGAGTAATCCCCCGCTGTAGGCTTGGGGATGGTAGGGATTGGATGAGTTCTATCATGTAATCGAATAAGATCTATTAGGGCATAGTGCTTAGTATCTCTATTAGTGTTATTTGACTTTGTTACAACTTGTTGTGCTTAATGCTTGTCACTAGGGCCTGAGTGCCATGATCTCAGATCTGAACTTATTATTGAATCATTATGATAGTATTCTTTGTGATCTTATCTGCAAGTTGTGTACACATATCATTGTCTGGATCCAACGACCCCAAACTGACAATAATTGGGACAACCGGAGGGGATGGCTGTGGTGTGAGGATCAAATGTGTTTACGGAGTGTTAATGCTTTGCTCCGGTGCTCTATTAAAAGGAGCACCTTAATTGCTAGTAGTTCCCTAGAGGCCCCGCTGCACGGGCTGGCTGGACAGAAGATGTTGTGCAAGTTCTCATTGCGCGCACGTATGACTATATTTGGAGCACATGCCTAGGATTGTTTAGTACTTGGATGCTTGTTTTTATTTATCTGCAATGCCCTAGGCCTTGAAGTTACATGTTTAGACTTGTCCATGCAACGCCCGTCCATCCACCCCTATGCCTACCGCACTTGAATCCTACTTTTACCGTTACTGTTACTATTGCTACTATTTCACCGTTGTTGTTGTTGCTTTGATGTCGCTACTACAACTGTTGCTACTGATAAACTTCTGTGAGCAAGAACTATTTCCAGGTGCAGCTGAACTGAAAACTCATGTGTTAAGGCTTGCAAGTATTCTTTGGCTCTCCTTGTGTCAAATTAATAAATTGGTTAATACTACCCGCGAAGACTGTTGCGATCCCCTACACTTGTGGGTCATCAAGCACCACATACTCATGCTACACACACTGCTACTACTGCTGAATCTGAAATGGCTTCTGATACTCATGTTGTTACTTCTACTGTGCTTGATGCGAGTGGTTCATTAGGTCCTTTTCTAGATGCTACTATTGCTAGAACTATTTTTGGAAACACTGAAACTCCTTGTGAAGACATTATTGCACCTGTTAGCGCACCTGAGTCTAGAGAGAAATATGATATTAGTAATGGCTACATTAAATTGACTGATGAATTTATTAAAGAGTACCAAAACACACATGGTGCTAGTGCTATTAGAAGTCTCCTTGAGAGACGTACCATTATTACTAAACTGTCCTCTAATCCTAAGTTTGCCACTTCTCCCATAGATATTAAAGATAAAGATTATGATTTCTCTCTTGATTTATCCTATTTAGACATTGTTCAGAAAGAACCTTTTTTGGGACTGAGAGTGAGAGTGTTGTGGCACATATGAATGAGTTTTCCACTATGAGTGCCTTATTCTCTGATGATTTTAAGATGCGAAAGTACTTTGTTACAAAGATCTTCCCTTTTTCACTAAAAGGAGAAGCTAAAGCTTGGTTTAATAGATTTCCTCCTGGATCCATTGATAGCCATGATTGTTTGATTTCTTCTTTCTTTCAGAAATATTTTCCTCCTAGTGCTAGACGTGCTGCTTTGCAGAAACTTTTTGATTTTAAATAGGGAGAAGAAGAGAAATTGCCTGAGTCATGGACAAGGTTCTGTGCGTTGATTCATGCACATCCTGGATGTCCGTTACCTAAAAATGAGCTTCTTGATATTTATTATAATGGACTAACTGATGATTCTAGGACATACCTAGATAGTTTTGCTGATTGTGTTTTCAGGAAAAGAACTCCTACAGATGCTGAATAATTAATGGCTAAAATAAGCAAGAATTATGATGATTGGACTTCAATTGAGCTAAATACACCTGAAACTATTAATCCTGAACCAATTGTGCCTGAACTAGTTACAACACCAACACCAAGGAAGAGGGGAGTGATTGCATTAAATGATGAAGTGATGAAGGAAGCTAAGAAATGTCTTAAGGAGAAAGGTATTAGAGCTGAAGATGTGAAGAATCTACCTCCTATAGAAGAATTATGTAGGCCAATTCCCCACTCATCCACTATTGAGGTACACTCTCTCCACATTGATGAAGATGATATTCCCTATGGTAAGCCTCTTGATCAATGCTTAGATGAACTTAACACATTTATTGTTAAACAAGGTAATTTTAGTAAACAAGTTCAGAATCATTTATTGGAAAACTATAGAGCTATTAATAAGTTGAAAGATATTGTGGAAAGAACTGCTAATGATGTTAAAATGCTTTGTAAAAACTTTCAAATGGTTCAAACCCAAATTGATCAACTTGCTAAGGTAGAAAAAGATATGCTAGTTAATGCCTCAGGAGATAAACATGCTTATGGAATTAGAACTAGGAGTGGTATAGCCACTCAAGATCCTTTATATCCTGAAGGACACCCTAAAATAATTTAGCAGGATTCTCAACAAGTTAAAAGTAGTGGTAGTCCTCATAGGAGACAGAAAAAGAAAAACAAAACAGTTGAGGAACCCTCTGAACCTGTTGTAGATCCTAATAGTATATCTGTCTCTGATGCTGAAACTGAAAGTGGTGATAAAAATGATACTCCTGATAAGGAGGAAGTTGAGGAAGAACCTGAGAAGCACATTAAGAACACTAGGTATACTAAGGAAGATTTTATTGCTAATAAACATGGTAGTGAGAGAGAACTTGTGTGCAGAAACCTATGCCTTTTCCCAATAAGAAACACAAGTCAAACAGGAAGAACACTACAACAAGTTTTGTGAGTGGATGCAACCTTTATTTTTGCAAATCACTTTGACTGATGCTGTTAAGTTGCCTCCTTATTCAAAGTATATGAAGGATATTGTCTCTAATAAAAGGAAGATTCCTAATGATGAAATTTCTACTTTGCTTGCTAATTATTCCTTCAATGGTAAGGTTTGAAAGAAACTTGGTGATCCAGGTATACCAACTATTCATTTCTCTATTAAGACTAATTATGTTAGAACTGCTTTATGTGATTTGGGAGCTGGAGTTAGTGGTATGCCTTTTTCTCTCTACAAGAGACTCCAGCTAGAAAAGTTGATAGCAACTAATATATCTTTGCAAATGGCTGATAAGTCAACTAATATTCCTTTTGGTATATGTGAGGATGTTCCAGTTCAAATGGCTCATAATTGCTTGGTTTTAACTGATTTTGTTGTGCTTGAGATGCCTGAAGATGATAATATGTCCATTATTCTTAGGATACCTTTTCTTAATACTGCATGTGCTGTCATCAATTATAATCAAGGAAAAGTAACTTTTAATATTAATGAAAAGAGCATACTGTCTATTTCCCAAGAAGATTGATAAGAGATATTGCCTGAATTCCATTGAAAATATTGAGAGCATCAAATTTTGAGAAATATATTGTCCCATTCCACAAGAAAGTTTTGAAACTATTATGATTGGGACTATTGCTATCAAGTTTGAGGTAACATAATCACTTTGTGGAATGCAAAGTTTTGTCTCATTTGAAATTGTTTTGGTAACAAGACTTGATCAACCTTGTTAACAAAAGAATTTTAATGAACAAAACAATGCTTTCACAGTGGTTATACTTGCTCACTTTTATTTTTCTCTTTCCTAGTCTTTGCTCTCCCTCTTGTTAGCTTTAGTTTTGCTAGTTGTTTGCTTGTTAGAGTGTCTTAGAACTTCTATAGTTTTGGTTTTGGTTTGTTTTTGCTTCTTCTAAAAAATATTTTTCTGCGAGAAAATCAATTTTCATACCCTGAAAATTAGCCAAAAATAAAGTTTCGAAAAAAATCCCAGAAAATTCATATTAAATTTTTTCTCGAAAAAAGGGGCAGAGGGACACCTGGAGTGGCCCAGGGGGACCCAACAGGCCAGCACACCCCCTGGTGGCGCTGCCAGCCCTAGGGCGCGCCTGGCCTGGGTGGGACCCACCTATGGCCCTCCAAGTTGCCTCCTTCTAGCCACTTCTTTCTCTCTCCTACAAAACACCGAAAAAGTTTCTCTATCTCGAGTTCCTGTTGTTCTTGCTCCCGATTTTCGATCTCCTTGCTCAACCCTTCTTTGCTGCTGATTTTTTGAGGGATTGCTCCTTGGTATGTGCCTCCTCCGCTTGTCCAATTAGATTTGTGATTGGTAGATTGTATCTTGAGTATTTTGCTACTGTAGATGACTAGTTGTGTGAGCTTGCATGCTTGTTCTATGCTTATAGATTTTATTTTCATGCATGTTTATCCCTCTAGCAAGTGCCTATAGCAGTTCCTCATCATTTATCAACTTGGAAATTACTTGGTTTGATGTTTGTCTAAAAAGTTCAGAAAAAAGGGTCATGGACAACCGCACCTGTGGAGAAGTGTTTGAGAGTGATGCACCTAGGAGAACAAGGCCTTCAATATCATCCTCCCGAGCTAGGCCATCATATAATGAGGATCTCATTACACCGTGTTTTGGCAACGAGGGAGATGAGGGGGATGCGCACCCTTCTACCTTCCCTTGCCCTACCTTTTTGCAGGCTGCAGGGATTCTCAATGATTTCCTAACCTTGGTTCGGAGAGTTGGACTAACTAGTTATATGAAGGATGAGAGTGTGCAATATGCTATGCTCACTAAATTTTTTGTGGAGAGTTTCTCTTTTACCAACAACCCTTTCAGGTCAGAGGTGTCATTCAAAATCTATAATAGGCCATTCACCATGACAATGAATAAATTTTGCTAAATCTAGGGTATTGGCATGGCTAGGACGGTGAAGAAGATTCCAACTCAACCCGCTGATTTGTTGGAGCTCTATCGCGGGATAACCAATGATGATGACCGCAGAGCCCAGCGTGGAAAGATAAGAAATATTCAACTTTTAGCTATCAGATATTTTGCTTATTATCTTGCCACTAGTATTCTTGGTAGGGAGAACACTAGCAGTATTTCCAACTATCATTTGGCCTTTCTAGCTGCTGCACTCAACAATGAAACCAGGTATAATCTTGGTTCTCTCATTGCTCGTCGCTTAGCCGCTAGAGGACCCATTTATGGGGGTATTGTTGCTGCTCATGTTGCTGCTTCCTTAGACCTTTTTGTTGATCCAAATGATACAATTTTGGCTCCTCAGAGGCTTGATTTAGCTGCCATGAAAGCGCATCACTTTGTTTACTGACGGGGAAGAGAGAGATATTTCTTTTCCCTAAACCACTTTGTTTAGTATTTGCCATGGACCTTGGTCACACTCCAAGGAGGAGATGGACGAGCAGCTATGCATTCGTGGTTTCCACGGACACTACCAGGGGGACGCGCCCTCTTATGACAACTCTATGCACTACAAAGGGGCGTCCTTGAGCTCGTACCAGGACGAAGGGGCCTCTTCGTCGTATTACGAGGTGCACCTTCTTGGTCACCATGGGGTTGAGCCCCACTTAGGCCAAACGCCTAAGCTTGGGGGGAGGTACACCGACATCACACTCATCTATATATCATGTTTCGTTGGTTCTTTGTATATCCATGTTTCGCTTTCTTTTTGGTTTTTGTTTCTTCTTTCTCAAAACACAAAAAGACCAAAAATATTTTCATTGTTTCTCTTGATTTGCTTCTTTGCATTTTAGCTTTGGTTTGCCTTAAGAAAAATCCAAAAAGATTTTGCTTTGTTTGTTTTTGCTTTGCGTGCTTGCTTTAAAAAAATTGAAAACACCAAAAATATTTGTTCTTCTTCTTTGGTTTTGTAAGGTTCTTTGCCGGATTCAGCAGTCCTCAGTGGAGTTTTGTTTCATGTTATTATTCAAGACACACGGCTGAAGGGCAATAATGAAGTTTAAGATAACTTGAGGTGTGGTAAGAGGCTGGTAATGAACTCTATTTGTTTTCATTTTTGTACATATACTCATCATTGTGGGCGTGCTTAGTCTGTTCATGTAAGGTGTATGTTATTTATAGATGCTTAGTAGTTCTTGCTTTCTTACGATTAGCTCCATCTTGCTAATAGTTTGTAGCAAGTCATATGAATGTTTGAATGCATTGTTCTATTCATAACTTGGTATGATATTATGGTATCCTCCTCTGAATGTTTCATGTGAATCGACTTGGCACATGCTCACGCATGCGTATGACTAAACAATAGTCAGTAAGCCTCAATGATTTATTTTGCCTCAGAATTCTTGTATCACTTTCATGCCATAATTAGTCCTATTTTGTTGCAAGCATGATTATGATAGTTATTGCTCTCTCGTTTGTCGCTCCCTCTCAATTTCTAGCCTTCACTTGCACTGAGTATGAGCTCTACTTGTGCATCCAACTCCCTAAAACCAATATTGCCAACCGTGTCCACCATACCTACCTACTAGCATCATTTTCTATTCCATGCATATTCACTATGCCTTGTTTTCTTCCAAATAAAATATTTGCTTGTTTTGGCAAAACTAGTTAGTAAAGCTCTCACGAACTCGATGGCACACTTTATTCCTTGCACTTAATAAACCTGAACCATTGTGACTGTCCATGAAAGTTATATGCTTGCAAATTATAGGCTAGGAGTTAGCAGAACCATGATGTCACAGGGAACGCTTTCAACATTGCACATGTATATTGTACCCAGTTGATATCATGCTCTTTTGTTTACGGATGTCGTCGGTGTGAAATAAAAGGGGAGCTTCTAAGTTCATCGAGTTATATATATGTGTTAGAGAAACGCCTGGGACGTTAGCCTAAGCCATGCCTAATCATGGTGGAAACTTGTAGCATAACCATAATGACAAATATGTGAAGCATCCTCAATAAAAACCTATACAAATAGCAAATAAAAACATCGCTGAGATGCTCATTGTCTGCTTGCCTTATCATTTTGATTATGGGATAGCTCATGTATCGGGGTACCCCGTTGGCGGTTCTCTATGATACGCATGTATTTACTATGACAAGAACTTGCACGTAACTAAAGTTGAGTAGCATGAGGAGCGACCCTCGTATTCAAGGGACATGAGATTTCCAGTTTATGTTCTGTCAAGAATATAACTCATATTGGACCTTACTTTCACCTTAACCATTTAAAGATGCCTATGATAGGGGCAATGAGAGCTCAAAGCTAATGAGTACCATACTTTCAGCATTTGGAAGCCTTTCAACCTTTCTATGAGCACCTTCTTGAGAGCATAGTTGTCATTCTTAGTGTAATGTGCTTGTCTCAAAACTTGGTTAATTATGTCATGACTTTGATGCTTGTATCTATGATATCTTTACTTCTAGTCGTCACTTGAACTTCAGAGGTGCCTTGGCATTTGTTTTGATCCACCATCAAAGGCAAGCGAGATACCACTCTATCATACCATCTTATAAGCATTGCAATGTTGCTTATGTTTATGTTTCATGCTACTTATTATTATTGAGTTAGAATCTCTTCATAGCTTGCAATGACTATTAAGTAGACTTATTTTCATACTCCTTATTATGAATTGTCTAAGTATCTACTCCTGTGCTGAGAATATTTACATCATATGAAGCAAATGTGTTTGTTAAAGTTCTTTTATCGCACTCAGTTTTTAACTGAATTGCTTGAGGACAAGCAATAAGCTAAGATTGGGGGAGTTGATACGTCCAAAACGTATCTACTTTCCTGAACACTTTTTCGATTGTTTCTCATTTAAACTTGTGTGATTTGGATACAACTAACACTGACTGACGTTGTTTTCAGCAGAATTACCTTGGTGTCTAGTTTTTGTGCAGAAAATCAACTATCAGGAAAAATCCCGGAAAATATGTCAAAAATCCTATTTCACTAGAAGATTTACGGAGCCAGAAGATGAGACGGAGTAGGGGCCTGGGGGGCCACACCCCCTGCCGTGCGGGCCAGGCCAGACCGCGCCTGGAGGGGGTGTGGCCACCTCAGGCACCCCCTCGGCCTCCCTCTTCGCCTATAAGTTGCCTCTGGACCTAAAAACTCAGGAGGGTTAGACGTTTTTTCAGAAAGAGTTCCGCTGCGCCGCCACCACCAGAAACCGCGATTCGGAACCAGAAACTCCGTTCTGGCACCCTGTCGGGACGGAGAATTTGGAGAGGATCATCGCCACCATCATCAATAATACCTCTCCATCAACCATCCAGGTTTCCCCATCCATGAGTGAGTAATCCCCCGCTGTAGGCTATGGGGATGGTAGGGATTGGATGAGTTCTATCATGTAATCGAATAAGATTGTTAGGGCATGGTACCTAGTATCTCTATTAGTGCTATTTGACTTTGTTGCAACTTGTTGTGCTTAATGCTTGTCACTAGGGCCCGAGTGCCATGATATCAGATCTGAACTTATTATTGATTCATGATGATAGTATTGTTTGTGATCTTATCTGCAAGTTGTGTACACATATCATTGTCTAGATCCAAAGGCCCCGAAGTGACAGAAATTGGGACAGCCAGAGGGGATGGCTGTGGTGTGAGGATCACATGTGTTCACGGAGTGTTAATGCTTTGTTCCAATTCTCTATTAAAGGAGTACCTTAATTGCCAGTAGTTCGCTTGAGGCCCCGCTGCATGAATGACTATATATGGAGCACATGCCTATGATTGTTTAGTACTTGGATGCTTTATCTTATTTATCTGTAATTTCCCTAGATCTTGAAGTTACATGTTTAGACTTGTCCATGCAACGCCCGTCCATCCATCCCTATGTCTACCGCGCTCATATCCTGTTGTGTGCTACTACTGTTACTATTGCTCTTGTTCTACTACTGTTGTTACTTTACTATTGCTACTACAAAACTATTGCTACTGATAAACTTCTGTGAGAAAGAACTATTTTCAGGTGCAGCTGAATTGACAACTCAGTTGTTAAGGCTTATAAGTATTCTTTGTCTCCCCTTTTGTTGAATCAATAAATTGGGTAATACTACCATCGAAGACTGTTGCGATGCCCTATACTTG
Source organism: Avena sativa (assembly GCA_916181665.1). NCBI lineage: Eukaryota > Viridiplantae > Streptophyta > Magnoliopsida > Poales > Poaceae > Avena > Avena sativa. Next base: position 232,019,017 of record OV702282.1, on the reverse strand, counting down.
TGGGTCATCAGAGCTCTCTAGGTACGAGGGTGATGGCCCGCCCCCGGTGAACCACAATGAAGCCGGTCGCTGTCTGTGGTGGGCGAACCATACTATCATCAGCGTGATGCGCTACATCGTCGGGGGAGACCATCCTCGCCTGCGGTGCCCACAAGTCCACCCGCCACAGATCCACAAGAAGGCCCCTCCCCCGCCCGGCAATAGCGGCATCGTCTTCCAAGATTCCCCTCCCCACTACTAGGAAAACGGCTATAGGTAATCAGCACATCCGTGGCTCACATGGTTGAAGTGCCCCACGGCTAAAACAGGCGTGGCTCACCTGTGGACAGTGCCCTACTAATAACTAGAACAACTGTGGCGCACATGACTATAGTGCGCCACAGATGTGTGTGGGCCAGGGCCCTGTTGGCCGCACGCCAAACATCTGTAGCGCACTATAGTCAGGTGCGCCACGGTTGTTAGGGTCATCTGTGGCGCACATGGGTCTGGTGCGCTACGCCTGAGCGCATGCCCCCCTCTGCTCTGAAACGGCCACAAACTTCTGTGGCGCAGAGCATCTGTGGCGCACTCGGCCGAGTGCGCCACAGAAGTTTGTACTCCCTGTGGCGCACTAGGGCCGTGTGCGCCACGGATGTGTCGATTCTTTTAGGACAGCACTTTATGTGCACATGTGTGCCCACACATCCACCACCCCACACTTCACTTTCCCCTTCTTCTTCCTCCTTAGATCTAGTCGGGATCTTCTCCTTCCCACCTCAATTTCTCCACACATTCACCATTTTTAGCATGTAAAACTTGCTTTGGATGTTACATAAGTAATAGAGGAGGTCTCCGGTCTCTCATCTATCCTTCTCCGGTCGACGCGCGCACCTCTCCTTTCCATCTTTCTCGCGATCGGTCTCTCATCTCGGTAAGTTGTCCATGTAAGGATGTGTTCATGTGTATATGGATGATGTGCTCATATGTATGTAGATGATCGATGCTCATGATGTGTGTATGTGTGGAGAGGATCGATGGTCATATGTGTGTGTATATGGAGAGTATCGATGATGCTCATGCATGTGTGTATGGAGAGGATAATGATATGTTCATGTGTGTATGGATCGGTCTCTCTCTCACTCTTGTGTTTGTACGTGAACAAGTTGCCATTTGTTTTGCCAAAATGTTGATTCATTTCCATTTTGGCAAGACTTTGGCATTTCGCAAAGGTCCTAATTTTAGGATAGGTCATGCCGAAATTTTCTATCGACCATTGCATGCATGCATTCATTATGTGGTTCTAATAGACTTCAAAATTGTACCGTGTACATCGTGCAGGCAAAAATGGTCCGCATAATGAGTGACGGCATTGTGGCTAGATTTTTGAAATGTGCGACGGCCGACATGATACGAAATAACAAGACAGATATAAGATGTCCGTGCAGAAGATGCAAACTCAACTGGGTGATCGACCCAGATTCCGGGAATCTGCAGGCGCACCTGCTCCGCCATGGTTTCATGGATGGATACACTCGTTGGATAAGCGATGGCGTAGATGATGGAGACGGTGAAGAAGGTGGCCAACATGACGATGATCATCATCACGGCGAGAACGGGCGAGATGATGAAGAGTCTCCTGGAGATGGTGAAGGTGCGGAAGCAGACCGGGATGATGATGATCTAGATGCCGGAGGAGCAGACGACGATGGAACAACGTCAGGCTGGGTGCGGGACCCTTATGTGCAAGAGCTGCTTCTCAAGCAGACGAGTAACGCCAGGGCTGCCGCTAGAGAGAAAGCCAAGCTTGCGCAACTTGAGAAAGACGCGGTTACTCCATTGTATGAAGGATGCAGGCCCGATGATACCCGGTTGAATGTAACGCTCAAGGCTATGGAGATGAAGGCAAAGCACAAATTGAGCGACCCAAGCTTCGACGATATGATGGCATTCTGGCACGATCGTCTCCCGGAGGGGAACACATGTCCAACTAGTATCGAGGATGCCAAGAAAATCGTCTGTCCTCTCGATCTACCGCACGTTAGATATCACGTATGCATCAACGATTGCATCATTTATCGGGGCGAGGACGCGAAGAAAACCACATGTCCGGTGTGCGGCGTGAGTCGATACAAGAAAGGGAAGAAAGCACCTCGAAAAGTGGTATGGTACTTTCCTATCACTCCTCGTCTGCAGCGCTATTTCGCGGACCCTAAGGAAGCGAAGCTCATGTGATGGCATGCGGAAAGGAAGAAGCCAGGAGATGATGATGACCCCGAAAAGGATGAGCTGCTGACGCACCCTTCAGATGCTAGCCAGTGGAAAGCATTGGACCTCGAATTCCCAGAATTCGGTGGAGATTCGAGGAACATCAGGCTTGGTGCGAGCACCGATGGACTCAATACGTTCGGTAGCCAGAGCAGCACGCACAACACTTGGCCCGTGTTTGTATGGATGTACAACCTCCCTCCATTGTTGTGCATGAAGAAGAAGTACATACAAATGAGTATGCAATTCAAGGGCCGAAACAACCTGGTACCGACATCAATCTGTATCTCGGGCTGTTGAAAGAGGAGCTAGCCACGTTATGGGAATCTGGAGCCAATAATTACGACGCCGTCGCACAAGATTATTTCACTATGAGAGCCGCGTTGGTCACTACGGTGCAAGACTATCCAGGTTGCGGGTATATCTCGGGGCAGGTTATCCAAGGATTCTGCGCATGCGTTAGGTGCATGGATAACACAAGCTATCTCCAACTAGAGAAAGATCCAGGGTCATCGAAAACCGTGTTCATGGCGCACCGGAGGTGGCTCGGCAAGAATGATCCATGGAGAAAACGTGGAGACCTGTTCGATGGCAAATCAGAGACCCGAGGAATCCCAGAGCGTAGGAGCAGCGAAGAAGTGGAAGAGTTGCTGAAAAACTGGAAAGATTGTCCTAAGCCTGGAAAGAAGCGAAAGAGGCAGCAACAAGACAAGCCGCTGATGAAGGTATGGAAAACAAGGTCTGTTTTCTGGGAGTTGCCATACTGGAAGTTTCTCCGCACGCCTCATAGCCTCGACATCATGCATATCACGAAAAACGTGTGCGAGAGTCTGGTCGCCACCATAATCAACATGCGAGATAGGACGAAAGATGGTCCGAAAGCAAGGCACGACCTGATATGCTTGGGTATCCGGAAGGAGCTTCACGGAGGACGCACTACTCCTGATGATCAGGAAGATGACGATGATCATGAGTCGGAGACGACACAAGGTCGTCGGAAGGGTAAAAGGTTCAAGAAGAACGAATATTACTGCCCTCCTTCTTGCTTCACTCTAAGCCAGGATGAGATCAAACAGTTTTTCAAGTGCCTTCTAGGAGTCAAATTTCCTTACGGCTACGCGGGCAAGATAAGCAGATACCTAGACGAGGCGAAGCAGAGGTTCAGTGGCATGAAGTCTCACGACCGTGCCGTGCTAATGACGCAGGTACTTCTGGTCGCACTAAGAGGGATAATGGACGAGCACGTCCGTGAAACGTTATTTGGCCTATGCAAGTTTTTCGACGTCATCTCTAGGAAGTCTATTGGCTTGAATCAGCTCGGAAGGCTACAGGAGGAGATCGTGGTGATACTATGTGAGCTTGAGGTCTACTTCCCACCCGCATTCTTCGACATTATGGTGCATCTGCTGGTCCATGTCGTGGAGGACATCGTACAACTCGGGCCGATGTTCCTCCGCAGCATGATGGCGTTCGAAAGGATGAACGGACACATCAAAGGATACGTTCGCAACAGGTCCCGTCCAGATGGAAGCATAGCCAAGGGCTTTCTGGCCGAAGAGTGCATCTCTTTCTGCATGAATTATCTAGACATCGAGAACCCTGTCGGTCTTCCCGTCAACAGACACCTTGGCAAGCTCGACGGATCTGGTCACCGAGAGGGTCGTCGCATACTGCATGCAGACTTCGATTTTCGACGCGCAGACTTTGATCGAGCAAACCTCGTCGCGCTACTGCATTTAGAACTGGTCGATCCTTGGGTACAGAAGCACATAAGGTTAATCGAGAAGAAGTACAGTGACCGGGGCATACAGAGGACGCAGGGAGAAATAATCAAAGAGCACAACTCAGATTTCACGCGTTGGTTTAGGCAGACGCTCCTTGATAATCCCCCGCGCTCGCATTCTTCTGACACGGAAAAGATCATATTCACCTTGTCGCAGGGACCGATGCAAAACCTGGTGACCTATCAGGCGTATGATATCAACGGCTACACATTCTACACGGAGGAAAAGGACAACAAGTGTGATTATCAGAACTCAGGCGTAACGTCGGAATTCTACACCGATGACAACGTGAAGGAAAGATTCTACGGAAGAATCGAGGAGATCTGGGAGCTCGACTACTGTGGAGAAAAGGTGTCGATGTTCCGTGTCAGATGGGCAAAGAGCGTCGAAAGAGAAGACCGGTATTTCACAACCATGGTTATACCTGAAGCAGCCAAATCCAAGGCCGCCGGTGCAAACGTGGCCGCGAAAAATGAACCGTGGGTACTGGCTACCAAAGTGGACCAATGTTTTTTCATTACCGACCCGACAAAGCCTAGCCGTGTTGTCGTGAGGAGAGGAAAAAGAAACATCATCGGAATGGATGGAGTCGCCAACGAGCAAGACTTCGACCAGTACGGCGATCCAAAGATTGAAGATGACGACGACTACGATGCAGCAACATACATCACAAGAAGAAAAAGGACAACCCTACCCAAAAAAGGTAGCCCGTTCGAAAGAAGAAACATTAAAGTGCTGGGGCTAAATTATTCAACCGCGACAAAGAAGGGAAAAAAGATTGTAAAACGCTAGCTCAAAAATATTGTGAAACACGTGGTCGAAAAAGATTGTAATATTCATGGACAAAGTATTATGAAATTTAGTTATACTTCGAATCATATTTGTAACACTTTTATGACATATATCACTACTTTTGGGCATGTTTGGAATATTTAAAAGTATTTTAAAAACAAAACAAAACTTGTATGGCATATATCACCACTTTTGGACATTTTTGTGAACATTTAAAAGTATTTTTTAAATAAAAATAAAAAAGTGGAGCACCAGGATTCGAACCTGGGTGCTCAGAGGTTTATAGAATAAAGGAGTGGCTGGAACCAGTGGGATAAGGTGAGCTAGTGGTAACTATCGGGGTGGCAGCCCTCTTATCAGCTAGTCCTACCCACTTAGGCGTAGCGCACCCTGGCCAAGTGCGCTACGGTTATCCGTAGCGCACTTGGCCAGGGTGCGCTACGCCTAAGTGGGTAGGACTAGTTGAGCCACGCCCTCCCCATCGTCCTCAGACACAGCTAGATCGTCTAAGTCCCTCCCCGCATCGTCCCCATCCCCATCGACGACGCGCCGCCGCCGCTGCATCCCAGGAGGAGGAGGCCTCCGCATCCCAGGAGGAGGAGACCGCCACGCCAGGAGGAGGAGGAGGCCGCCACGCTAGGAGGAGGAGGAGGCCGCCTTGCCCACGCGGCGGTTGGTGGCGGCGAGGTTCCTGCATCGTCGGCTCCGCTCCTCCGGCGGCAAGGTGCTCTGCCGCTCCCTCCTCCTCGTTACCTCGTCCGCCAGCCCTCGTCGTCCTCATCTCAGAGGTGAGTGCCGCCCCTCCCCTCTCTCCTTCTCTTCCTCTCTCCTCGAGCAATGGTTAGGGTTAGCACCTGATGATTCAATTGATGCCTCTGATGGTTAGGGTTAGCAATGGTTAGGGTTAGGGTTAGCACCTGATGGAATTGACATTTTTTCCTAATGATTGGTGGTTGTCTGACAAAATGAGATGGCCATGGGAGTTTAGAGAAGTCCATGGGAATTTTCTGTCACAAAAACGAGCAAACATGGGAATCTAGCAAAGCACATGTAGGTGTCCCTGGCTGGCTAGATCAGTAACACAACATGAACATTTGGCTAGATCAGTAACAAAAATGAAGAACTAAACAGGTACCAAGTAGCTAAGAATTGACATTATGTTTGACAGTGAGCTTACAGTGATCTTCCACTGTGTTAGATAAATCTTGATGGTCGATTGGATGTTAGATAAAATTTGGCATAACATGTTACTTTCATCATACAGTGGGCATACTGTTATCTTTCACAAGTAGATAAATGACCCATGATCTAAGACATGTTACTGTCGAGGCAATGTAGATGCTAGTGTCATAAAATCTGGAGCTTTGGGTTCTACTTGGCCAAATTTAGAAATCTAGAGCTTTGGGTTCTACTTAGGGAAGGGGAATTGGGAAACAATGGCTCATCTGCTCATGTAGCTCTAGATTTTAATTGTTGGTGCTTAATCATCACTTGATGTTGCCATTGCCGTCGTGTTTGTATGAGGTCTCAGTCAGATGTAGTTAAGTCTGGATGCAGTAGTTTGCTCCTCTACTAGTCAAGCACATGCCAAGGTTAAGAGTAGCAAGCTGAAGGTTAGGGTCCTGAGTTTATTCTGTGTAGCAAGCTTCAGGTTAGGTTCAGAGTAGCAAGATTCAGGTTAGAGCTTTAGGTTAGGTTCTTCTATTGTATATCTGCTTGATAAAATAATTAGGCCCAGTGTATGTGGTCTGGAATAGCCTGGTTCAGCTGCATTGATTGGGCAGTGGTGACAGGTTTTAGGTGATGCCGGTTTATGGTTTGGAAGCATGGTGTGTGAATTGGTGCACTAAACTTGTTTTCCTGGGATATTAGCTCATTTGCCACCACTATAATGCAGTTAGAAGTACAGCAGTAGCACTGATGCAGTTAGAAGTAATTTGACATATATAAAATTGACACTGGGGCCACATGATGCTTCACCATAAATACACTCTGTGATGTCTGATTAAGCCCAGCCCCAAGTACAAAGATGGCTGTTCAGGAGGAAACTCCTCCATAGTTGGGCAGTCAATAAAATCATGAGTATTTTACTTACATGAGTGATCATGCAAATTATGAATAGTATGGTTTTAGTACTGATCCTGGTGATGGTCTAGTAGTGCTGAAAAGGCACTACTGCAAACAATATGTTGCAGTGAATATATAAAATGAATATGTGCTGAACCAAATGTGTGAATATAAACTTGTATTTGCTTCTTTGTCGCGGTTGTGTATTTGCTTGCTGTCATATTTATTATCATATAAACTTGTATTTGCTTGATGTCATATAATGACAGATGCTATAATCAGCATGTATTTGCTTGATGTCATCAATGACAGTTGATATAATCTGTGGTGATATAATTGTAGCACTTGAAATTGTGCTTGTGCTTGTATATGAAGAACTTTATTATGTGTGTATGCAGGTTCTTGTATGAAATGAGTCCCGATTTTTGCCGGAATATTGATTAACTTCCGTTTCGGCAGAAATCGGGCACTCCTAGTTTAAGAAAATTAGCAAAGGTCATGCCGGATTTTTCCGTGCATTTAACCAATTATTTGTTTTTTATTAGTGCAAAGATGTGTGACAACGACGAGGCTGGATGCTCTAAGCGCATCAGCGCTGAAGGAGAACTCAGACCTCCGAATAAACAATTGACATTCTGGGAGGCGGCCCAGCGGCTAGAAGACGATGAAGAATACCATCCTTCGGAGAGCGAGGATGATGAGATGGAAGACGCGGAGGAAGAAGCCGAAGGAACGGCAGACGATGAAACCACTGATGGCGGCGAGGGCACAGGGAGACCCTCCTAAGAAGAAGAAGAAGAAGAAGCCGAAGGACCGGCGCCCGAACACGGTCGGCACGGTCAGGGAGGAAATTACCGAAGTGAGCCCATCAGGGGTTCCTTTGGAGCCCGCCCTTGTCGTCAAAGGGTACGGTGGGCAAGTGGCGGCGATCACCCGGACAACCATCTCGATCAACACCGAGAATCTCCGGCATAAAGATAATGGCCACTTGCGCACACTCCTCTCCGAGAAGCTGCACGCCAGATACAAGTTCCCCGCTAAGTATTAGAACACAAATTATCATGGGAACGAAGTAAACAAATCCGCCCTCACAAAGATGAGCACCGCCCTGGCCAGCTGGAGAACCCGGATAAAGAAGAAGATCTATAAAGAAGGCAAAAGTCTCGAGGAGATCAAGAAGATTGACCCACAGATCACCGAAGATCAGTTCCGGGAGTTCAAGGAGTTCATGACTTCGGGGGGGATCTTCTACGGAGGAAATATCCCGAATAACCGTGACATAGAAGATCGCCTAGAGATGCAGGGTGACTATAGGAAGTTCATGACGAGACAGGGCATCCTCCCGTTCCCTAAGCCGAGCCAGAAGGCTTGATGTTGGCCTAGTTGTAGTTGCAAACTATAGATGACCTTTGTGTGTGTGTGTGGACGACAAGTGTACTTATCTTATTAGGTTTATGAATCACCGCTTACTTATTTTGCTTATTATTATTATATATCAATCAATGCTTGGTTTTTTTGCTTACTCTTTGGTCCTTTGCTCAATTTGGTCCTTCTTTTTTTTCCTTACTCTTTTTTCGAGAATAATGCCGATGATTGAAATGTCGTGGCACACTATATATGTGAATGTGCTACGACGGGATAGTTAGCCTTGTGATATGCACAAGTCCAGGAATTGTGCATCCTACTTGGCTGACTGTTCCGTCGTAGCATATTCCTGTGTCCAACGACCTAGCTAGTTATATATGAGGCATTCTTTTCGAGTTATTTTTGTCTTTTTCGAGAATATGCCGATGATTGAAGTGTCGTGGCACAATATATATGTGAATGTGCTATGACGGGATTGTTAGCCTTGTGATATGCACAAGTCCAGGAATTGTGCATTCTACTTGGCTAACAGTCCCGTCATAGCATATTCCTGTGTCCAACGACCTAGCTAGTTATATATGAGGCATTCTTTTCGAGTTATTTTTGTCTTTTTCGAGAATATGCCGATGATTGAAATGTCGTGGCACAATATATATGTGAATATGCTATGACGGGATTGTTAGCCTTGTGATATGCACAAGTCCAGGAATTGTGCATCCTACTTGGCTAACAGTCCCGTCATAGCATATTCCTGTGTCCAATGACCTAGCTAGTTATATATGAGGCATTCTTTTCGAGTTATTTTTGTCTTTTTCGAGAATATGCCGATGATTGAAATGTCGTGGCACAATATATATGTGAATGTGCTATGACGGGATTGTTAGCCTTGTGATATGCACAAGTCCAGGAATTGTGCATCCTACTTGGCTAACAGTCCCGTCATAGCATATTCCTGTGTCCAACGACCTAGCTAGTTATATATGAGGCATTCTTTTCGAGTTATTTTTGTCTTTTTCGATAATATGCCGATGATTGAAATGTCGTGGCACAATATATATGTGAATGTGCTATGACGGGATTGTTAGCCTTGTGATATGCACAAGTCCAGGAATTGTGCATCCTACTTGGCTAACAGTCCCGTCATAGCATATTCCTGTGTCCAACAACCTAGTTATATATGAGGCATGCTTTTTGAGTTTGCTCTTTTTGATTTAAGAGTACTTTCTATAAGTGTATCTTCATATGCGACTTTAATTATACATGTTTTTTCAATCACCGGTTAGTTATTATTGTCAACTTGTAGATGACGTGGTACGTCGTGTACAAGGGACGGGTTCCCAGAGTCTACGATGATTGGGAAGACTGCCGGAGACAGGTGCACCGTTTCAGCGGCAATAGCTACAAAGGGTACAACACTATGGTGGAGGCGGAAGCTAGATACACGCGCTATCTAGCGGTAGTTAGGACAAGGAACCGGATGAAGACCTACACCTTCGTCGCGGAGGTGATCATGCTTATCTTCTTTGGTTATTTATCCCGCGTTTGTGTCTAGCTAGCTAGTTTAGATGTCTAGGCGAGCTTCCGAGCTCTAACTTGTTCGATCGACACATGTATTCGCATGTCACCAACTACTACTTTGTAACATGATCAAAACAATGTAACTTAGACTATGTATTCATGTATGAGACTTATCTATATGTATTTGTTTCAATCTTATTTTTCATATTGAGTATTTATATATATAATTGTATATCTTGTATCTGTGTGTGTATATCTGCTGTAATATTGTATATAATCTGTATTGCATATAATCTGGCTTGGAAATTAAAAAAAACAAAAAATACATCTGTGGCGCACATGGTCTACCTTCTGTGGCGCACTACACCTAAAGCGCACCATGGAAGTTTAGTGGCGCACTAGGTAGTGCGCCACAGAAGATCCCAGGGGTAGCGCACCATGCCAAACTTCTGTGGCGCACTAGGAGGTGCGCTACGCCTATCTTTACACAACCGTGGCGCACTAGGCAGTGCGCCACGGCTGAGAGATAGCCGTAGCGCAAGGCCCGTGGCGCACTGCAGGTGCGCCACAGATGATGGTTTCAGGTGCGCCACTAAAGGCCGTTTTCCTAGTAGTGCCCCCTCCCGTCATAAATCTGAGGCCGGAGTGGCAGGTGCCCCCGGTATATGCCATGGCTGGGTTGAGGATCGAGTCGCGTGCGCCTAGCCACGACGACAATGACGATGACAATGATGATGACGATCAAGAAGAAGACCCTGAAGTTGCGTACTATAGGACTAGGCATGATTATGACTAAAGGGGGTGGCTTTAGTCCTAAGTGTTAGCTAGTCCCGGTTTTTAAATATTAATAAATGTCTTGAGTGTTAGCTAGTCCCGGTTTGTGGCTGGACCGGGACTAAATATGAAGATATAAACAGAAAGATGGTGTGCGAGAGCAGGGACACCAGTACGACAGAGCTTCTCGAAGATGTCTTAGGATCCCGTGCTCAGACATCTTCGAGGAGCTCGCCATAGACGCATCCCCTAATTTAATTTGGTAGCTCCCCGGCATGTTCATGTTTTTGGATCCTACTTGCTTAAACGGTCAATGATTAAAATGCTAGGGCGCCTCTATATATATGTATGCCTTCATAGTTTTGGTTCTTATTTTCGTTGCAATGAATTTTGTGACGGCAGGTAGAAGAAGAAGGATATTTTGTTGCTCGACGGTGGCATGATGCATCCGTGAATTGTATGAATTTCGAGACTATGTGCCAAACCAAGATATATAGATAGGATGAACTCATGTATATCTCTGTGCTTTGATGAATCAAATGAATTTCGAGGACTATATGTGCCAAATTAACCAGATATATGGAGATATAATCCACACAAATCCCCTCCATTTCTAGATCATGAAATGAGCTAAAACTAGCAATGAAATATGAAAGAATGAAGTTGCTAACCTCTTAGGACCCTTAGATAGATGTGGAGCCAAAAAATCTTCACAAATCTTGAGAAAAATCAACAAGAACTCGAGGTTGAGGAAAGAAATTTGAGTGAGATGCTTGTGTGAGCTTGAAATGGCTCAGACAGGGAGAGGAAGAATATATAGTCGTCCCTTTAGTCCCGGTTCGTTTAAAAAACCGGAAATAAAGGTCCACACATCCGCCTCTTTCCAGCGCCAGACCCTTTAGTCCCGGTTCGTTTAACAAACTGGAACTAAAGGTCCCCTACGAACCGGGAGCAATGTCTTCTGGGCCATGCGGCCATTTATAGCCGTTGGGACCAGAGCATTAGTCCCGATTTATACCAGAACCGAGACTAATGCTCTAGACCAAAGGTCCATTTTCTACTAGTGCACCAACCTAAACCCCACGAGTAATGGTGTGAAGCACACCGATGTATTTTAGGAACTAGGTTTTGATACCATATGATCACTACAGGATTTGTGGAACGATGCCTTGGAGTTCGGCTTGATACGTGGTTATATGGAAGGTCAAAGCCTCGATGGTTACACGGCAAGGACTACAACGAGAGGGCATAAATTGTAGAGATTGATGTGATCCTTACACTAGTGCAGAACACTACCTCTAACACCGGTTCAGAACACCCTCTAACAGCGATTATAGAACCGCTATTGAGGGTTCGATGTTAGAGCCCCCCTTTAACACCGGTTCTGGCGCACATGGGGCTGCCGCAGCGCTCACCCCCCCCCTTTAACACCGGTTCGTAACATGAACCAGTGTTAAAGGTTATGTCCCGCGGCAGGAAAGAGAGATAAATCTCTGCCGCTGCAGGAAAACAGCCTAAATCTCTGCCGCGGCAGGAAAATGGCCTAAATCTCTACCGCCGCCCTGTTCTGGGCGTATTTCTACGGCGCGGCGGGGACGTGGAGGGGGGAGGGGGAGGGAGGAATCGATCGGGAGCGGTATATACACATACATCGTCGTCGGTACATACGAGTACATGAATAATTAAGCAACTATTATTATACACAAACATCGTCATTGTGTCGTATTCTCCGTAAACGTTGAAGCATCAAGCTAAGTACAAGACAAACACGTTCAAGCATATATATACAATGTTCATTTTTTTGGATATCTAAAGAGTTCTCCGCCAGGCGTGACGACCTCATCAAGTATGAACCCCGCCAATTCCTCTTGAATGGCTCGTATGCGGTCAAATGGTAGGAGTTGGTCCCGCATCCGTTCGATCTAAATATATATGAATAATGGGGTCAATATATATATAAGAATAAAAATAAACACGATTGATGGTAATAAAATAATGTTGTGTACTTTGTTTACTTACTCTAAGTTTTTCTAGTGCGGCTTGGCCCGTCGCACATATCGTGTTGCGAATGAACTCGCAAACATAGTATCCACATAAGTTATTGTCGGTCCCTGATGCGCGCACTTTATGAGAATAGAGAGTTTAATCAAAATAATAATCAATAAAGCATGTTATAATGGAATTGGAAGCAGAATCAAAGAGATACACATACCTAGCTAGCTAGTATTACTTACATTTTGGTTTACAAATTTTAATTCTTCTGACCATTCACCCATGGCTCTGCCCGTGAACCTTTTCCAAACCCTGTCCGGCAAAGAAAATGGATAAAGGAGTAATTAATTACTTGTCACGAAAGTTGCCGATCTAGTGCGATAATATGATTAAAATTACCTCTGGAGCATCTCTCTAAAGTCTGCCCATAGCTATTTTTCTTTTCGTAACGAGTCCATGACAAGGATTTTTCCTGAGTCTGGTTGAATGACTAGCAGAATAAAGTGGAACCTACGCACGCATAACTCATCATCAGTTACACTTACCATCGAGTAAGCCGAAATAGAATGTGTACAAGAGAGGGTAACAGTACTCACGAGAATTTGTAAGGCAATAGTATTTCCCTGTTGGTTTGTTGTCTCAGTAAAGACCTTAGCAAGAAATCTTCTGTTTGCCCGGGTTTGTGTCTTACCACTTCTTCATGAACTCTATTTGGGTCAACGAACCCAATGTCAAAAGGGCCTCCTTTCATGCATTCCATAACTTTTTTCCTGCATAATAGTATATACATATATGGTGAGCATATATATATACATGCAATTAATGAATTGAATGAGATGAGATAAAAATTACAGAAATAGTACTTACACACAATAAAGGCTGATGGCAGCTTTGTCGAGTTCCTTCTGATTGAATAGAAAATGCAAGTCTTGAATGTTGAAGTCGATCTTGTCGTCTCCGCACAAGAAAATCTGATCTCTTATATGCATCGTGATCCATTCTTCTTTTCTCGTCTTGCATAAATCAAGGTACCATTTGTGCAATCTTCGCATCTTTGTTGGTAGATTCTTGAGCTCCTCTTTCTTGACGAGATTCTTCCCATACTTCCATGGCTGTATGGGGTTGACATCGCCTTTGGGCAAGTTGTATCCCATGATGTTCAAGTATGCAATGTAAGTCATCCCCATCTCATTGGCCTTTCTTTGTAGCTCTGCCTCATAATCATTTACAGGAGGAGCGTTCCGTGTGTAGAACACTTGGAGCAGGGCACATGATTGCTTTTCCTGCTCTCCGAGCATGGTAACTGTTTTCTGGGGTGCCGCACGACTGCTACTTTCAGTCTCCCTCCGCCTTGCACACCCCTTCAAAATCTGGCGCTCGTAGTCCGGCACAAGTGGGGTTTCAGGTTTCAAAATATTATTGTAAAACTTCTCCACCACCGCTGGATCTATTTTCTCCTTTGGCTTGGCCCGTCTAGGTGCAAAGAATTTGTTGACCTCTTCTTCCGAGATCCTATTGGTCTCCTCGTCGCTGCGATTCCACGGTAAAATTGGCAATGGCTTGGCGGAAGGCTATGGGACATAGTTTCTTGAACTCTTTGGCGTACGGTTTCCTGCGGATTTCTTCGTGGCAGTGCTAGTGATGATCTTTGTGGCAGTGCTCTTCCGCTTACGCTGAGGATATGGCTGAAGCGCCGGAGATGGCTGGCGCGCCGGAGATGGCTTCCGCGCAGGAGATGGCTGAAGCGCCGGAGACGACAGAGAAGTATTCTGATGACTGCTTGGAGACAGCTGAGGCGGCTCAGACTGCTGATGCTGCGGAGACGGCGGGGGTGCCAGTGGCCTCCAATTTGGAAGTAAGATGTGTTCCTTCTTCCAAAGAATGGTTGTTTTTACTGCAAATTTGAGTTGAGTTTCCCCTTCACCTGTATCATGGTCAAGCCGTGCTTCCTCATATTCCTTCACAACCTCATCCACCCCGAAAATAGCATAGCCATCTGGAATCGGTCGGCAGTGGTAAGTTCCACCAGCTACAGGAGGTAAGGCATAGCCGACCGCCACCTTAATGGATAAGCCCATTAATCTCACATGCAGATCGGCGTGTTCGCTCTCCGTGATCTCATCCACGGGGTATCGAGGACCCGCCATTTCAAGTGTGGGCTGCACGTTCTTCGTGGAAGCCACGCTGCTTTTACGCGCAGAGTCTGGGCCGCCGGTAGCTTCCAATGCAGGCTCTTCATGCCGCTGAGATGGGCCGGTAGCTTGCTGGCTCTTTTGTGCATTCACTTGCGCCTGCAGCGCCAGAAGTGCATGTTCTATCTGTGTCATCCGCTCTGTACGCTCTTTTTCTCTTCTGCCGCGCCATCTGTAGGAGTCGCCCCACTCGACAAACCCATCCTTCCACGTCATACCCCCTGTCCCTCGTGCAAGTCCAGGGTGTTCTTCTTTACCGATGGCGCGTGTGAGCTGGTCATTCTCTCTGTCGGGATGGAAGGTCCTGGCGGCTGTTTCCTCATATGCCGTGATGAGTTCAGTGACGGTTTTGGCAAGGAGGGTTGGGAAGATACACAATCCCGTTTCTGGGTCCAACCTTGGCCCGATTCCGTAGAACCAAGTATTTGCACGTAGGTCCCACCCATGTGTCTGGGGTGTGATCCCTCTATCACGCAGGGCCTTCTCAGCTTCCTCCCACTTAGGCCTCTGAGATACGTAGCCACCTGACCCCGTCCTCTGGTGATATTCCTTCTTCTGGGCATTTAGCGTATTGATTTCCGACCTCTTTGTAGCTATAGCACCTTCCTTGTATGCCACAAATTCGGGCCAGTGAGGTCTTATCTTTGCATAATATGCGTCTTCGAAATCTGGAGTCTCGCGAGCTTTGACAAATTTGTTCAATTTTGTCTTCCAGTTGCGGAAAGCGCCAGCCATCTTCTTTAGAGTCCACTCTTTGACCTTTTCCTTTATAACCAGTTTGTTTTCATCCTCCTCTGGTGGAAGGGTGAAATTTACCAACAGCGAATTCCAGATCGTTTCTTTGGATCTTTCATCGACAAAGGTACCGTCTCCCTTCTTTGGCTTATTCCAATATTCAATTATGATTGGGATTTGGTCCCTAAAAAGAACTCCAGCCTAACATACAAATTTGTCTGCGGCCTTCTTGGGCTCCATCGGCCTGCCATCAACACGGACTGCTTCGATCGTGAACTTTGCACGATCTTTCAACCTATGGCTCGCGCCTCACTTGCTCTTTTTCGTAGAAGAATATTGTTGCTGGCTGGTCCATCCAGAGGGCTAAAAGAAGAAGGAAGCGTTAATTAATACATGTACATATATACAAATAAATCGGTGCAAGTCAACAGAGGCTTAATCCATGCATATATATCTCGACGGACTTTGTAATCACTAAAGTGCGTTCACCGGAGTCGTCATCTTCTCCATGACTACTTGAGCTGTCATCATGTCCCTCCAAGTTCAGATATTGTGAGGTGTCCTCGTGGATCATGTTCTCCATTATTTCTTCCTCTTCAAGGTTTCTACTGAGTGGATCCATAGTTTCTAAAACAAAAATATTATCACACAAATATCAGTAATACATCTATTGAAATGCTCAAGCAAGGATGATGATATGACAGGTTAAAAGTATTGAAATGTAACGCTAATACATGCTTGGTCATTTCAAACCCTAATTCGGAGAAACCCCGGATTCATATGAGAGGGTACATTTACTTCTTCTAATTAACTTGTCATAAAAGTTGATTAACATAGCATGGTTATTATAATGCTATATTGACAACGAGAGGTGGCCGCGCTAGGGCGAGAGCGGGGCAGGGATGGGTGGGGGTGTGCGTTCGAACCAGCATGACGTGGGCTACTTAAAATGGGCGACTCACCCTCGACGCGTGTGTAGGCTCAGCGAGGACAGAGGAGGTCAGGATCGACGGCATAATGGTGGCGGTGGTCGTCGGCGTGGCACAAAATATACACATGCATATACAATACACATACAATACAATATACATATATACATACACATACAAATATACATACACATATGCCACTTGTTGTACTGAATTCAATGGTATTTTATTTGCAAATTTTGGCCTAGTGGTATTTTATTTGCGATTCGCCGGTACCCCTTCGGTTTGGAAAAATACGACCCCACGATGGAGCGCCTCTCTGTCGTCCACCCGCGACCCCACAACCACGCACCGCCCGTGCCCCTACGCCACCGGCTGCCCGATGTCGGCCCGCCGACCTCGTGATGGAGCGCCGCCCGCACGGAGACTCCTCTTGTCGAGTATCTGTCAGCCGGACTTGAAAATACCATTCTAGATTAACTTTATTCACATCAATTTTTCATCTTATAATATTATGAATTGGTGCTGATTTCGTATGCATTTATACATATACTCACCGTATCCCCGTTAGTCTACTTTGAGAAAATGCCGTTTTCCCGTATTGCCGTATTCGTATCCCTGTATCCGTATCCCCGTATCCGTATCCCCGTATACCATGTAACATAGCCTTGCCTGGCCAAGCTCTCGGCCATAGTGGGCGACAGTGATGGCGAGGGCCGACGGCGGCTAGGCCAAGGCCTCGGCCTTGGGGGCGGGCGGGCGACAGTGAGGGCGGGCGGGCGGGCGGACGGACGGCCTCGGCCTTGGAGGCGCACGATATACGAGATCGAGGGGGGAGGGGGCGGATAGGGCGTGGACATACGATGAGGGCGACTGCGATGGCGAGGGCGTATGTGGACGGCGACGTACGGCTGGATGGTGAGGGCGACGGCGAGAACGTACGTGGACGGCGACGGCTGGACGTACGGCGATGGCTCGCGCGCGGCGAGGGGGGCGACATCGCTCCCGCGGGATGGCGACGGCGAGGGCGGCGATGGCGAGGGCTGGACGGTGACGGCTCTCCTCTACTTTCCTCTGCGCGCGCGCTTTCGATTTGGCTGGGGGGAAGAAGGAAGAGAAAGGCGCGCGTTATAACCCCCCCTTTAACACCAGTTCGATTTGGCCAGGTGACATGGTTATACCCTACGGCTACGTGACTTCAGCATACCTAGTCCAGCCCAAGGAAGGCCCACAGCAGACGTACGCTGGCCCATAAAGATTTTCGGGTGGCCAAGGCCCATGACGCCTTCGGATCCTTGGAGAGCAAGACTAGCCCAAATAGGAAATTTAAAGGAGTAAAACCCTAAAACTTGTAACCGACTAGGACTATGCCCGGGACCTGTCTAAGTCTATATAAAGGCCAGGAGGGCACGTCCTAGATCTCTCGACTCATACTCTCGCATACACACCTCACGCCAGATCGAATCTGCGCATCCTGTAACCTTCGGTTCCGCTGTAATCAAGAGTAGACAAGCAGGAGTAGGATTTTCCCTCCGGGGGCCTGAACCTGGGTAAATCTCGTGTCCCCTGGTTGCTTGTCTGTTAACCGTTCCACGATCTCCAGCATCCCCATCTTCTCCAAAACTCAAGTCCATAACAATGGGCATTGACGAGATTAAACCTCGTCACCAGGAACCGGTGTTAAAGGGGGCGTATTTATTTCGTTTCGCGCCTGCACCCCCCGTTTAATGCATGAAGTAAATGCCCCCCCTTTAACACCGGTTCCAAGCTGGAACCGGTGTTAAAGGGGGGGCATTTACTTCGTGCATTAAAGGGGTGGGGGCATTTTTAATTCAAAAAATAGGATAGAATTTAGAAAATTCATATATTTTTCATTTCAACTCAGAAAAATATGAATAATATATCATAATTTTCAGAAAAATAATATCTATCCATTCATGTAAAAACATTTTATATTTACTTTATATGAAAATTTTCAAAATGATTAAAACACTTACATATAAATTTTGATTATTCAATTTCAAACAAAAATAAAATAGTCAAACCCTAAAACTTTGAACATAAGAAATATTAAGCATCTAAAAAGAAATCTAACCCTATTTTATTAGAGAAAATCATATTTTATTTTGTATTAACATTTTTTAATTGTTTGCATAATTAAATGCCGCATCTTTTGTATACTTTGGAATCTGACAAAACCTCGCTCAACTTGCATTGGATTTTTGATAAAATAGCATATTGTGAACCTAAAAATGATTTTCGTAAAAAATCATGAGCATCGTATCATCTACCTGTAGTTCATATCTGACCCACTTCCTGTCGATTCGGCAGGAATTTGTCTTTTTCACCAGAGGTGGACGGAAAGGTTTCAGATCCCCTATTGGTATATTGTCCATATAAGGTGGTCTAGTATTGTTGTAAAATGTGGTGGTAGTTTTTTGAATTAGCCATTTGGTGGTTGCTTCACAAAACCGTCCGTTTTTTATGCTCGGAAAATGGAAAATTCCTTTTTGGTGCGACAAAAAGGAAAACTTCCTCTTGCAACATTGTTTGCCATGTCATGATGCACATGTATGCACAATATGGCCACATTATCACAAACTATGCCTTGACTCTAGCCATAACATTGGTCATTTCACCGGAAAGACAAGAAAACTCGAATGAGATAGGTCATTTTGTGAAGTTTGTTTTGAGACATAATAAATATAGCAAGTTTGATATTTTTTCCTTCTAACTATGTCACATAATATAACACCACGCGAAGGTTTCGCATTGTTTCGATCGTTTTTTAATTTTTTATCCCCGTTTTAAACCATCGTCAAACTTTGTCGAACAACGAGCATGAAGATTCTTAGCTCGGGGACAAGCCTCGCTCAACTTGCATTGGATTTTTGATAAAATAGCATATTGTGAACCTAAAAATGATTTTTGTAAAAAATCATGAGCATCGTATCATCTACATGTAGTTCATATCTGACCCACTTCCTGCCGATTCGGTAGGAATTTGTCTTTTTCACCAGAGGTGGACGGAAAAGTTTCAGATCCCCCTATTGGTACATTGTCAATATAAGGTGGTCTAGTATTTTTGTAAAATATGGTGGTAGTTTTTTGAATTAGCCATTTGGTGGTTGCTTCACAAAACCATCCGTTTTTTATGCTCGGAAAATGGAAAATGCCTTTTTGGTGCGACAAAAAGGAAAACTTCCTCTTGCAACATTGTTTGACATGCCATGATGCACATGTATGCACAATATGGCCACATTATCACAAACTATGCCTTGATTCTAGCCATAACATTGGTCATTTGACCTGAAAGCCAAGAAACCTCGAATGAGATAGGTCATTTTGTGAAGGTTTTTTTGAGACATAATCAATATACCAAGTTTGGTATTTTTTCCTTCTAACTATGTCACATAATATAATACCACACGAAGGTTTCGCATTGTTTCGATCGTTTTTTAATTTTTATCCCCATTTTAAACTATCGTCAAACTTTGTCGAACAACGGGCATGAAGATTCTTAGCTCGGGGCCAAGCCTCGCTCAACTTGCATTGGATTTTTGATAAAATAGCATATTGTGAACCTAAAAATGATTTTTGTAAAAAATCATGAGCATCGTATCATGTACCTGTAGTTCATATCTGACCCACTTCCTACAGATTCGGCAGGAATTTGTCTTTTTCCCAGAGGTGGACGGAAAAAAAGGAAAACTTCCTCTTGCAACATTGTTTGCCATCCCAAGTATGATATTTTTATTATGATAGAACTACAATTAAAGTACATAATGCAACTAACAGTAAGTTACATAAAGCACGACTGAAAATTATGATACATAAAAGAACTGAAAATTAAGATACATGGCCAGATTAAGTCACAATCGGTCGAACTTGTTTCAGAATGTTGGAGTGATTCAGTCATGCTCCTGCCTACACATGTAATAGTCGCCACTGTAGTCGTCGTACTCACCGTCGCCGGCGTCGCTGTCGTCGTCGGGGTCGACGTAATTGAACCTTGAAGGCTGAGTACGCGTGGGCTGGACTTGAGGGTAGCGCAGACGGGGGTTAGAGTCGGCGGCAGTGTCGTAGGCCATGACGCTCTAGAGAGTATGACCGTGCCACCATATGTAGGGTTCGCAGCATAGAAAACAAAAATTTTCCTACGATGGGAACATCTATGTACCAAGATCTATCTACTAGATACAAGCAACGGGTGGATATACATCCATAGAATACATACCCTCGAAGACCGAATAGCGTTAACGAGGTTGTACTCGTGGATGATGTAGACGAACGCTTGTCGATCTCAAGATCGTGATGAAATCCATCTGGTCCAGCCGGTCCAGCACGATCAAGTCCAGCACCTCAAAGCAGTGGTGCATCCTTGATCGCACACACGTACGGGTACCCCGACAACCTCCACGCCCTCGCTCCAGCGAAGCAGCGGAAGCAACAAATCCTTCCAGAAAAAGCCACCAGGAACATGTATCTCGCTGATCCGAGACCATGGGAGAATTTTAAAGGGGGGAGAGAGATCCTTCGCGAGGAGGTGTGCTTTGAGAGGAGGAGAGGAGGGCCTTTTATAGGGGAGAGGGGGGCATCCCAAGGGGCATGGCGCCCAGCCATGGGGCTGCCCCCACCTCTTCCACATTCATGTGGGTGGAGCTCCCACTCAAAATGAAAAGCCTCCACTCCCATTAAAAAGCCTCCACTCAAAAATCCACTCACATGCATTAAATTTCTACCAAATTTAATGCAAGCTCTCATTTAAATAAAACTCTTTTATTTATTTATTAAGAATTTTGTTAATTACTTTAATTAACAAACATTCACATAAAACCCCTTACAACATTTCAATTTCACATGCAGAACCAGTTTCAGCAATTTCAACCGAAACAGTTTCGGTGTCTAGTGAAATAAATTCCTGCGCTTTCCTTTTCTTTTTTTGGCATATCATTTGCTCCGAATGGTGTCGGCATCCCTTAAGTGTGTCACCCTACGGTTCGCGAATAATGCGGACATGATCGAGACCCTTCTCCGATCAATAATCAGTAGCGGGACCTGGAGATCCATACTGACTCCCACACATTCAACGATGACTTCTGTGATCGTGTGAACATTTTATGCTAGTATCTTAATCCCTTTGTTTCACGATATATTACATGTCCGAGATTCGATCATCGGTATCTCCATACCTAGTTTGATCTCGTTACCGACATGCACTCTTTTCTCGTTCCCGTGATATAACATTCTAGTGATCAAATCACTTGCTTGCAAGCTAATCAATGTGATATCACCGAAAGGGCCCAGAGCATATCTATCCGTCATCGGGATGAACAAATTCCACTCTCGATCCATGGGTCTCAACATAACACTTTATTAGTTCTGAAGCCATCTTTATAATCACCCAGTTACGGTGTGATGTTTGATGTCATCGAGAAACTCTTCCGGTGTTAGTGATTGACATGATCTCATGGTCTAAGGATTAGGATCACTTCATAAGTTGTTATAGCAATATAAACTCAATGACTTTGATCGTAATGCTATACTTCGGATGAATGTTCATCACATCATTACACTAATGTTGTGACCTCGTTATTAACAACATCCAATGTCCATGATCAGGAAACTTTGATCATCATGTTAATCAACGAGCTAGTTTATAAGAGAGGCATAACTAGGAACTTCCTTTTTGTTTATTAAACACACATGTATTAACGTTTCCGTATTAATACAATTATAGCATGCAAAATAAACATTTATCATAAATAAGGAATACGATAATAACCACATTATTATTGCCTCTCAGGCATATTCCCTTCAGTCTCCCACTTGCACTAGAGACAATAATCTAGTTTGAAAACTTTGCGTATTGAACACCTATGGCTTTCTGGTGTTCCATATACGCAACTGCAAGTGGTTAACATAATCTACGGATCTGATGCTTTCAGGTCCGTGTGTATTTGCATGTCTTTGCGTCTCCACGCATCACTCATTCTCCAATGAGATGGCATTGTATAAATTTGGTCTTTTGGTGAGACCTTTAGTTCCTTGGGGTTAAACCATGTCGATACTATTGTCGTACAATATATCTTTAGTGTTAGCCTGTTGCGAACAACACCTTAGTTTGATAACAAACTACTTGACACAAATTCCCTCCTTTGTTGCTACTATAGCAGTCATATACTTAGCCTTTTGTTGTAGTATTCATCACAATGTCTTAACTTTGGAATACATCCAAATCCATCATGAAAACTCCTTTCCATTTCATTGTGCCACTCATAGTTTAAATTGAGATAAACTTAATTTGTATCTTGTGACAAAACTAGTATCAATGTAACTCTTTACAATGAACTATTTGTAATTGTTTGTCACCTCTACACAAATATATTCTTAGTTCTTTCAAAAAGATCATAAGAATATCCTCACTATCGTCCAATGATCATTTTATGATTCATTCTGGTATATGCTCATAACACTTAGAGCATAGGACATATCTGGATGTGTACATATCATGGTATGATTGATCAACACATTCTCGTGATTTCACTCATCAAGTGTCAAAGCACTTGAATCTTGTTTCACTTATCAAGTGTCGATACACTTGAATCTTGATTCAATTCCTTTCCATGCAACAAGAACTGTTTCTTGTCGTTTCTATATTGAACTCCTTCAATATCTCATATATGTACGTTTGGCACAACCATATTGGCGTCACAGTCTATCCACTATAGACATTCACGCTAAATATTCGGGTTTTGCCTAAGTATTTCATCGAAATGAAATTCTTAACCTTTGTCAATAAAAGATACATCATTTCTAATCAACAAGATGTCATCCACATAATGTATTAGAAATATGTCTCAGCGCTCCCACTTAATTTCTTGCAAATGCAAGCATCTTCATCGCCTCCTGATGAAAACTCCTTTTCATTAAGGTGAAGATTCCAACTCCGCGATGCTTACTTCAACCATTGAAGTTTGCATGCCCTTTTTAGCATCCTTTGAATTAACAAAATCCTTTGGATCGTGTCATGTACACGTCCTAGGTAACCATTCTATTAGAAGAACTTTGTTTTGTTTATTCATCTACCATATATCAAATTATATGTAGTGGTTGCTACTTTAATCCTCCAGACTAAATATCGCTATGAAAGATCAAATCTTGTCATAGTCAACTCCTTGAACATTGTCATAAAATACTTTACGACATGTCGACAATTTCATAGATGTGAAACATCCATGTCTGTTTCTTTATAGATCCAAATACGACCGATAGGTTTTTACACCTTTTCGGAGGGTCTTCCAAGTTCAAAACTTGATTTTTCGTGTATGGACTTATCACGGATTTTATGGCTTTAAGCCATTTGACGGAGTTAGGGCCCATCATTGCTTCTTTGTATGTATTCGGTTCATCATTGTCAAACAATAATGATTTACTCTCAAATCTTAGCATTTGATTGTTTAACCGACCTACTTGGTTCAATAGGAACTTAGATCTCCGTGACCACAACCTTTGAGGCACATAAGCTATGAGCATTATGGCATCCTTCGAAACGATTTCCGGTGCTGCGCAACTCAGCACATTTAGCTAAGGTTCGTTAACCTTATCAAAGTTCTATTGTCCTCCCACTTAACTTTTGCGAAAAATTCCTTTTTCAAGAAACTTCACATTTCAAGCGACAAACCCTTTTGTCCTCGGTGTTATGGAGGAATAAACAATTGTTATTCGAAATAACCTACAAAGACATGCTCATCCGACTTTGGTTGTAAACATCTTACTTATGTTTAGCATACCAAAATTTAAGAAATGACAACTTGGGTTTTACCCCAAACCATAACTCATATGGTGTCATTTCAACGGATCAAGATGGAGCTCTTTTCAGTGTAAAAAGCGGAAGTCTCTAAAGCTTTAATCTTTTTAAAACATAATGGCAGTTTTATAAATAACACCTTTGATCCAACCATGTCAAACAAGGTTTCATTACAAATCTCAAACACTCCATACTCCTATGGTGTTTCGGGAGACGTAAATCTAGGTGTTTTGCTAAACTTGCAACTCAAATAAATCCCTTTATAATAAAATCATAATTCATTTATTTTCTTGTTACACCTGTAACTCAAACAAATCCCTTATGATAAAATCATAAACCATTTATTTTCTTGTTACAATGATTTTCCACTTCATCTTGAAAGTCTTTGAAACGTTTTTCAAATATTTCATACTTCTTTCTCATTAAGTGAATATTCACTCAAATTTCCGAAGAAAGTATATGAAGTTGAAACCCATCGCTTACGATTACACATAATGGACTACATACATCGATATGTATAAATTCCAATATTTTAGTCCTTCGTTCTTCTTTGGACTTTGAACAAAGTTTTAATTATCCCGAGGAAAGTCTCACAAGCGTCACTTGATCAAATCAGAGACTCCAAAATTCCATAAAAATGGAGTTTCTTCATGTTTTCTTTCCAATATAATTTAAACGGCGATGTCACTTCGTAAGTGATCTTTCAATCATTTGTCTTGCGACATTTTAGCATTAGGTTTTATGGATGTGATTTCTCCAACTAGATTTATAAATCATCCATCTTATATGGAATACGGTAATTATTTGAACAACCTTTGTTCTCATAATACCTGATTCAAATAACAATTATTAAAACAAATCTTGAAGTCAAGCTTTGATGTCAACAAGAAATACAAACAACGGTTTGTTTGTTTTCGATGAACATCATCACATATTCTCTTGCTGGTTATTTAGGCCATTGTGGTTTATGAATTGCATCGTTCCGTATGAAATTTCATACCAACCAATTCGGTATCCAATACCCCAAAACCACATTGTTTAACAAGCAAAGAATACAACCATAACATGTATATCATCCATATACCTAAATAGGATATTTCCAATCTTTTATTTTCTGCCAAATATATTTTATAGATTCTCTTTCAGCATTTCCTTTTCCTTTTTAAAATAATCTATCAACATCAAAAAGTGGCGCCATATACATGACACATAGTCCAAAGCGTGTATATTCAAATAATAATACCTTTGGACTTGCACTTTGAAGTAGATCACCATCATCAAATGATCGGTATTCTTTAAAAATCCATTCTTTAGTAATCTCTTAGTGTAGTAAACACTTTACATACATCTTCTATTCATCCTTATCATGACGACTTTCATGATCAAGCTACTGTAGCTTATAAGGAGAATCGTGAGTATAACATTACTTTCCAAAACCCTTTTTGGATGATTAGGATGTCTAGCATCTCCAACCTTTGTAAATTCTCATCCAATATGAGATCATATATTATACTCTATCATATTGCAACCAAAACATTGTTTCAGATATCGTTATATCTGTCACATATGATGGTTTCTGAAACAATTATTTCAGCTCCTAGATAAACTTGATATTAAAACAATCAAGAATCATGGAGGCAAACATGATACTTAAGATACTAACACTGGAATTGTTACTCTCGATTTAATACCAATTATTAAATTTCACGGAGTAAATAGAATTTTGCTGAAAGTTTGCAATAGGACTTTAAACTTTAGATTGACACTCAACACAATACGATACCAGTTCGTAAAGTATATATCCAGAATTCTATAGTTCTATTATCTCAATTACAACCATGCATAAGGTGGTGAACGAATGCCAATGACTACAACAAATTATGTAAATTCACTTTTATTTAATTTATGATAAATTGAGTTCTACTAATCCAAATTAGAAATGAACTCCCACTCAAAAACGACATCCCTCGTGCCTTTTTGGTGATTACATGAACCAAATCCACTACACCAAGTCCGATCATCACGTGAGTCGGTGTAGCTTCAAAGGCGAGCATCAAATGGGCATCATATCTACTATATGACTCATGCTTAACCTTTCGGTCCGTGTTCCGAGGCCATGTCTGTACATGCTAGGCTCGCCAAGTAAGAACCTTAGTATTCGCGTGTGTAACTGTCTTACACCCGAGATATGCTCGTGGATTCAAGTACACCCGATCATCACGTGATGTCTTGAAGCGACGAAACATTGTCGGTGCATACTTAAGGAAGAACACATTCTTATCTTGATATCTAAATGAGGGATCATCTTATTATGCTAATAAAACGCCAAACAAGCAATATAAGATGCAATCAAAACATCACATGTTTATTAGTGGAATGATATGGTTCCCGCATATGATCTCTATCATGTGCACCGTGGTATGATCACTATCATACCTATATGTGTAAGTCCAAGGTAAATGAAGATTACACGTTATGTATGTTGTAAGAGTATCATCTCATACTTCTACTTACAACATCACCATATCATAACACTAGCCCAGCAACAATCTAAACTAGACGCCTCTAATTTATCCATTGCAATTTTTACGTGGCTTAGGGCTTTCGAATATAGAACCGTTCTTACCTACGAACATGAACCACAACGAGGATAAACAAATTGCTGACAACTCGTTGCAAATTAGATATTGACTATAGTAGGAGAGACAGACACCCGCTAGCCACTTATGCAAAACTAGTTGCATGTCAAGCGTGGAATAGGTCTCATGTGCGAGGACATGTAAAGTTTGTCCGGGCCGCTTCATCCCACTATGCCACCAATATCCAAAGTACAACTAAGAAGCAATAAAATGATCATCATCGCCCACATACTCATATGTTTACTACCCGTGCAAAGTATCTACACATAGATCCGGCTCTGATACCACTGTAGGGTTCGCAGCATAGAAAACAAAAAATTTCCTACGATGGGAACATCTATGTACCAAGATCTATCTACTAGATACAAGCAACGGGTGGATATACATCCATAGAATACATACCCTCGAAGACCAAATAGCGTTAACGAGGTTGTACTCGTGGATGATGTATACGAACGCTTGCCGATCTCAAGATCGTGATGAAGTCCATCTGGTCCAGCCGGTCCAGCACGATCAAGTCCAGCACCTCAAAGCAGTGGTGCATCCGTGATCGCACACACGTACGGGTACCCCGATAACCTCCGCGCCCTCGCTCCAGCGAAGCAGCGGAAGCAACAAATCCTTCCAGAAAAGGCCGCCGGGAACATGTATCTCGCTGATCCGAGACCATGGGGAAATTCTAAAGGGGGAAGAGAGATCCTTCGCGAGGAGGTGTGCTTTGAGAGGAGGAGAGGAGGGCCTTTTATAGGGGAGAGGGGGGCACCCAAGGGGCATGGAGCCCAGCCATGGGGCTGCCCCCACCTCTTCCACATTCATGTGGGTGGAGCTCCCACTCAAAATGAAAAGCCTCCACTCCCATTAAAAATCCTCCACTCAAAAATCCACTCACATGCATTAAATTTCCACCAAATTTAATGCAAGCTCTCATTTAAATAAAACTCTTTTATTTATTTATTCAGAATTTTGTTATTTACTTTAATTAACAAACATTCACATAAAACCCCTTACAACATTTCAATTTCACATGCAGAACCAGTTTCAGCAATTTCAACCGAAACAATTTTGGTGTCTAGTGAAATAAATTCATGCGCTTTCCTTTTCTTTTTCTGTCATATCATTTGCTCCGAATGGTGTCGGCATCCCTTAAGTGTGTCACCCTACGGTTCGAGAATAATGAGGACATGATCGAGACCCTTCTCCGATCAATAATCAGTAGCGGGACCTGGAGATCCATACTGACTCCCACACATTCAACGATGACTTCTGTGATCATGTGAACCTTTTACGCTAGTATCTTAATCCCTTTGTTTCATGATATATTACATGTACGAGATTCGATCATCGGTATCTCCATACCTAGTTTGATCTCGTTACCGACATGCACTCTTTTCTCGTTCCCGTGATATAACATTCTAGTGATCAAATCACTTGCTTGCAAGCTAATCAATGTGATATCACCGAAAGGGCCCAGAGCATATCTATCCGTCATCGGGATGAACAAATTCCACTCTCGATCCATGGGTCTCAACATAACACTTTAGTAGTTCTGAAGCCATCTTTATAATCACCCAGTTACGGTGTGACGTTTGATGTCATTGAGAAACTCTTCCGGTGTTAGTGATTGACATGATCTCATGGTCTAAGGATTCGGATCACTTCGTAAGTTGTTATAGCAATATAAACTCAATGACTTTGATCATAATGCTATATTTCGGATGAATGTTCATCACATCATTACACTAATGTTGTGACCTCGTTATTAACAACATCCAATGTCCATGATCAGGAAACTTTGATCATCATGTTAATCAACGAGCTAGTTTATAAGAGAGACATAACTAGGAACTTCCTTTTTGTTTATTAAACACACATGTATTAACGTTTCCGTATTAATACAATTATAGCATGCAAAATAAACATTTATCATAAATAAGGAATACGATAATAACCACTTTATTATTGCCTCTCGGGCATATTCCCTTCACCATAGCCGACGACCGGCCTCGTTGAAGTTCGGAGGAGGTGGGCCGTCCTCCTCGTGCCTGGCGAGCGCCCTCTCACGCCGATCCCCGAAGAAGGCTTCCCAAGTAGGGAAATAGTCGGGATGCCATCTGGAATTCCTCCGCTGCTCCGGCGTGAGCTCGAAGTAGTAGTGGTTCATGATGGCCATCCGGCGCGCCACACCTAGAGGGATAGGAGGAACCGGCACGCCTCCGGCGCTCAGCATCCAGCCGACGGGGAGACAGTAGCCCGGCGTGCAGGGGTAGTTCAAGGCGCAAAGCGCCTCTGCCTCTCTGGGGGTTAGTGCTACGGTGGAAGCCATGGGAAAGAGTGATGAGGTTGCAGATATGAGTCTAGAGATGTGCAATGACAATGGAGGCCAACCCTACATATATATATAGTGAGAAATGTCTAGAGGGAAGAACTGGCGGGAAAAACTGGCGGAAAGAAATGGCGGGAAGAACTGGCGGGAAGAAAAATGGCGGGAAGAAAAATGGCGGGAAGAAATGGCAGGAATAAAAATGGCTCATTTAATACATATACTGTTAACAGAAGAAATATGACATTGATTTCCATGTTGAGATACATATGTGTGCCAAAATGGCTTAATTAATACATATAGTCAATCTTATGATCGCGTCGGCCGTAACCATGGAGTATCAGCACCGTTTAACAGGATGGTTGGGTCAGTCTTCACTCTGAAGGGCGGAATTTCATCAAACTTATTATAATATTCTGACATGTCTGTCTTGTCCTCCACTCCCACGATGTTTCTTTTCCCTGAAAGAACTATGTGACGCTTTGGCTCATCATGTGATGTATCTGTTTGCTTATTTTTTTTCTTTTTTTAGGTTTGGTAGACATGTCCTTCACATAGAAAACCTGAGCCACATCATTGGCTAAGACGAATGGTTCGTCTAAGTTCTTGTCTACCTTCATAAGATTGTTGAGATCCACTATTGTCATTCCGTACTTCTTGTCTACCTCAACCCCTCCTCCTGTTAGCTTGACCCATTTGCATCGAAACAAGGGGACCTTAAAATTAGGTCCATAGTCAAGTTCCCATATCTCCTCTATGAACCCATAATATGTGGTCTTTTGCCCATTGTCTTCTGTTGCATCGAAGCGGACACCACTGTTTTGGTTGGTGCTCTTTTTATCTTGGCCTATCGTGTAAAATGTATTCCCATTTATCTCGTACCATTGGAAAGTACATACAGTCGAAGATGGTGTCCTGGCCAACAAGTACATCTGATCCCCAACAGTGGTGTTATTCGTGAGAAGTCTTTGCAGCCACCCGCCAAAACTCGCCATGTGTTCACTTATAATCCATTCATCAGACTGTCCCGGGTGTTTGAGGCGTATTAAATTCTTGCGTTCATTGATATACGGGGCAACCAAGATAGATGTTTGTAAAACTGTGTAGTGTGCTTGATTGAGAGAATGCCCGTCCCTACATATCATTGCTTTACATCCTAGGGTGCCTTTTCCACACAGTCTCCCCTCATGTCGTGATTCTCGAACACCAATCGCCTTAAGGTCAGGAATAAAATCAACACAGAACTCAATGACCTCCTCTGTTACATAGCCCTTGGACATGCTTCCTTCTGGCCTAGCACGGTTATGAACATATTTCTTTAAGACTCCCATGTACCTCTTAAAGGGGAACATATTGTGTAGAAATACAGGACCGAGAATGGCAATCTCTTCTACTAGGTGAACCAGGAGATGCGTCATAATATTGAAGAAGGATGGTGGGAACACCAACTCAAAGATGACAATACATTGGGCCACATCTGTCTGTAACCCTGGTAGGCTTTCTGGATCGATTATCTTCTGAGATATTGCATTGAGGAATGCACATAGCTTCACAATGGGTACTCGAACATTTTCAGGTAGAAGCCTCTTCAATGCAATCGGAAGCAATTGTGTCATAATCACGTGGCAGTCATGAGACTTCAGGTTTTGGAATTTTTCTCTGCCATATTTATTATTTCCTTTATATTCGATGAGAAGCCAAACGGGACCTTGATACTGCTCAGGCATTCAAAAAAGATTCCCTTCTCTGATTTGGTAAGAGCATAGCTGGCAGGAGTTAAGTGGCATCGTTTACCCTTCTCGTTCTCAGGATGCATAGGCTCTTCAGGGTCTTTCAGACGTTGTTGGTCCTGCCGTGCTTCCGGTGTATCTTTTGTCTTCCCATACACTCCTAGGAAGCCTAGCAGGTTCACGCAAACATTCTTCGTCACGTGCATCACGTCGATTAAAGAGCGGACCTCTAAGACTTTCCAATAGGGTAGGTCCCAAAATATAGATTGCTTCTTCCACATGGGCGCGTGTCCGGGATCGTCATTCGGAACAGATAGACTGCCAGGACCTTTTCCAAAGATTACTTCTAGGTCCTTGACCATACCAAATACCTCCTCACCGGTACGGAGAACAGGCTTCCTCTGGGGTTCTATCAGACTTTTGAAATGCTTGCCTTTTTTTCTTACTGGATGCAGGTTCGGAAGAAATCGACGATACCCTAGGTACACAACCTTCTTACATTTCTCCAAATATACAATTTCAGTCTCATCTAAACAGTGTGTGCATGCATTGTATCCCTTGTTTGTCTACCCTGAAATGTTACTAAGAGCGGGCCAATCATTGATGGTTACGAAAAGCAACGCTCGTAGGTCAAATGGCTCCCCTTTGTGCTCATCCCACATACGTACACCTGGTTTGGCCCACAGCTATAAAAGTTCTTCAACTAATGGCCTTAGGTATACATCAATGTCGTTGTCGGGTTGCCTCGGGCCTTGGATGAGTACTCACATCATAATGAACTTCCTCTTCATGCACAACCAAGGAGGAAGGTTATAGATACATAGAGTCACAGGACAGGTGCTGTGACTGCAGCTCTGCTCACCAAAAGGATTCATGCCATCTGTACTTAGACCAAACCTTAAGTTCTTGCATCACGTGCGAAGTCCGGGTACTCTCGCTCGACTTTTCTCCACTGTGACCCATCAGCGGGGTGTCTCAACATCGCGTCTTTCTTACGGTCTTCCACGTGCCATCGCAACAACTTGGCATGCTCTTTATTTCTGAAGAGACGTTTTAACCGTGGTATTATAGGAGCGTACCACATAACCTTGGCAGGAACCTTCTTCCTAGGGGCCTCGCCCTCAACATCGCCAGGATCGTCTCATCTGATCTTATACCGCAGTGCAGTGCATACCGGGCATGCATCCAAATTCTCGTACTTCTCACCGCGGTAGAGGATGCAGTCATTAATGCAGGCATGTATCTTCTGCACGTCTAATTCTAGAGGGCAGACAACCTTCTTTGCTTGGTATGTACTGTTGGGCAACTCATTATTTCTTGGAAGAAGATTCTTCATTTTTACCAACAACTTTGAAAATGCGTTGTCAGTCACACTGTTATCTGCCTTCCATTGCAGCAAATCCAGTGTGGTACCTAGCTTTTTGTGGCCATCTTCGCAAATTGGGTACAACAATGTTTTGTGATCCTTTAACATCTGCTCCAGCTTCTCCTTCTCCTTTTCAGCTTCACATTCTTCCTTTGCATCAGTAATGGCCCGACCAAGATCGCCATCAGCGGGCCCATCTGCTGCCTCTTGATCTTCATTATCTACCCCTGTTGCAGTATCATCATATTCAGGATACATATTATGATAGTTGTCATCATTCTCTTCTTCTTCGTTGTCTTCCATCACAACCCCTTTTTCTCCGTGCTTGGTCCAACAATTATAGCTGGGCATGAAACCAGATCGAAGCAGGTGGGCGTGAATTGTTCTGGTATTTGAGTAGTCTTTCTTGTTCTGACAGTGAACACACGGACAAAACATAAAACCATTATGACCACGGTTTGCATTAGCCACAACGATGAAATTTTGGAGGCCCGTAATGTACTCGGAAGTGCGTCGGTCACCGTACATCCATTGCCGGTTCATCTGCATTAATATATAGTATATATCAAAAATTAATAGGGAGATGACCATTTATATATAGTACATCAATGACACATGAAAGAATAGTTGCCGACCTTGACCGACAAGGAAAGAGCAACGAGAAAACTTATTTTGAGCTCTCGGGCATTTAACCGAACACCTGTTGTGCATAGGAAAAAAACACAAACTAGCGCACCTCTCACCCTCTTGCTAGGCTCCAAAATGAGAGAGTGAATAAATGGAAGAGAGGGGTGTGGGCTGCGGTGTGTTATATAGCCCCCCTTTAACACCGGTTCAAGCCACGAACCGGTGTTAAGGGGAGGGGGGGGGGGCTGCGCGGGCCACTGGTGCAGGGCCTTTAACACCGGTTTGTGCCACGAACCGGTGTTAAAGGGGGCTCCTTTTTGCTGCACGGGCCACGCTGAGAACCGGTGTTAAAGCCCATTTTCAGGCTCAACCAAAGGCCTCGTTTCCACTAGTGTGTTATACTCAGA
This sequence comes from Avena sativa, assembly GCA_916181665.1. NCBI lineage: Eukaryota > Viridiplantae > Streptophyta > Magnoliopsida > Poales > Poaceae > Avena > Avena sativa. The sequence goes on along the minus strand of OV702282.1, from coordinate 231,985,726 downwards.
TCATGTACAACTTGGTTGCAACCAATTCTATCTCTAACTCACTTAGGACTCGACTTGTACAGATTATACTTACATAATAACGTGTCAAGTTTCCTAACCGCCTATTCCCCCCAAAAAGAGGAAAAGATTTAGGGCATGCCATTGGATATGCTCCTTGACATGGACACCATGGTGACCTCATTGCGTTGATAACAACGATGGGCTAGAACTACAAGCGGTGATATATAGCTCACCCCGCACGTCCCTCCCTTTGGACCTTTACATATTTTTCTTATGGGACATGGAGATGTGAGAAATGGAAATCGATGCATGCTTGAATTGTACGAGTACAGAAGTATACATGGTTCCTGGCTTGGCTGATTATAACCCAATGCACGGTTGAGCTAGCCACCAAAGTGGGTAGAGGATCTCACTGTTGTTGTACTATCTCTTTGCTGGAACGGTCTAGCACCCTGAACGTGTTGGTGATATATATGTTCCGATCAAATCCGGCCGGTGGGCCTTGCGAGATTAGCAGTCTCACATTGCTTTGGCTGGCTAAATTCGTTTGATGGGTTGTATCCAATGAAAAAATAGCACATTATAAGAAATAGTGGCATCCATCAAAATCCTCTATTCAGCGATATAATGAAGCTAAAGGGTGATATAGCGAGCAATTGTATATGATTTCCTTTTAGCGACACCGTGCTCAAAATGCTATCTGTTGATATAGCATGCTAGTTAAATCCATGGTTATATCTCTCGTGCAAACTGAGCGAAACAATTTGAATTGGTTAGAGATGCCCATAGTAACAAATAAGGGAGATCTAAGAAGCTCAACCCTTAAATGTACGAGCCTCGGAGGAAGAGGTTGCTGCATAATTTTCTTTTCTGTTTTAGATTCCATGAGTACCGTGTAACGTTAGTCTGACCTATGGTGTGCATGCCAACAAGAACGGTGAAGCGGCAGATGATGGTGATCATGAACTGAAATATAAATCAGACGCAACATCATAATCATCGTTCACTTTATACTGATGACAAGTGAAATTACGTATGCTACATTTTAGTGGAATTCTGTTTAATCTATGTAATGTTAAACTATTTGTGTTGTATTTGATATATATGTGTTATTTAAACTAGCAGGGTGGCCCTCGCAATTGCGAGGGCATAATTTTTAAACATGTCGAAAGTGATAATGAAATCTATTCACAGTTTCATGGACATTAACTTTATTATATACGGAAAAATGTAGATCCATAGACTAACTATATAGTAGATAGATGTGAGAACTTCTTGGTTATTGTAGGTTGTGATGTAATCTATATTTACAGTGTCAAAGTGAGTTGGAAGTACATTTATATTCTAGATTATGCATCGAATTGCAATTTGACTCGGACTTGATCGATAGTTATTAAAATGTAACATGAGTATGCAAAGTCAACATCTTGTGGTCTAAAACATAATCACGCATACCTAAGTAATGGCAAGATAATGTATATATGATATTTTAGATAAATTAGCAAAATACATTTGCATAACAAAGTGAAACAAAAATGAATTTATACTTTTTGACTCATAGAAATCTTTGTCTTCTCTTTTACTTCCTCCAGTTTAAAACTAATGTCGCCAGGATTCATCTTTTACTATTTTTCCATGAATGTGTTAAAAATACAAATTAATAAGGGCCTATGTCCAACCAGGATGATCCAACAGAGGAGAAATAGGTAATACTATGAAGTATTGAAAAGTACTGAAAACTAATGGACAACACTAAAGATATTATTTCATAATTATTTATGAAAAGGATGTAGGTAGGTAATTTGAGACACCATCTCATCTAACTCTGGGTAGTTCTTGCCCAGGGCATTTCCACTTTCATGTAAGCACCTTTTAGTGTTAGTTTTCTAGGACATCAACTTTTGTAGCACTGTTAAATTGTTCTACATTTTCATTGTCTCTCTCCTTGCTATTCTCAATCTCAAGTCAAGTCATTATACCCTATCATTCACATCCACATGTAGTATCTTATCAGAACATTATGTTAGCATAAATGTCATTTTTATAAATTATGTGATCACACGGTTTACTAAGGGATTTCAATAACAAATATTTTTTGAAGTATTGTAAATCATTCTTATCAAACAAAAAGTGTAGTTGGTCATATCGTAGGAATCCATGATCACTGTATTTAAAAATTGCAGTGAAATTTTTTTTTTTGAATTATGTGATCTATAGACTAATTCCCAAGATTCAAAGTTCCCAAAATTAAGCAATTTATATAGGAAACAAACCTAACAATACAACTCTTGCCTTTTTAAGACTATTCTAAAAAATAATGGACTTCAAGAGGAATTATAATTAGTGATCATGTCGGCAATAAGTTTCATGTTTCTCTTGTGGAAGCACATACAAGGTTACATGCACCAATCCTCTGTAACTACAAGTGGGATAACATATTGGTTGTCTTATTTATGGGGATATTTAGTTAGGATCTACTATCAAAATAAATCCACCGGATGGCCTAGAGCATACTTAAATGCTTTATAGTAATTTCTAGTTTTCTCTCATTTTCACCCTCCTATGGATTTGAATTTACATATATCCATATGAGAATTTATAGGTTATGGTAATTTTTTTACAAAATATGTTATGGTATATTCTTATAAAATTGGGGAAGTATAACCAAGTCAAGATGGCATGGGTCCCCGTTCTTCTTGCGCCAAATCTCTTACCATTTCTGAATATGCTTAATTTGTGATTTTTATTTCTTATATCAGTTTGGAAATATCAAGCTTTAACTCTAATGATAGTAAAACATGCACCCTTGAGGGAAATGGTTTGCTAAGTTATTTTTGAAACACCTGCACCTTTTTATATTTTGTGGTTAAGTTAGGAAAGTAGTTGTCTCTTGATTGTCTTTGTTCAATATTTTACTCTATTGAGAGAAAGAGCGTCGAGCCCTCACAGAATGCTTTAGTATATTCCTTTACTCATTTTGAAATTTTGATTATTCTAAATTATTTTTTATACTCAACCATGTGTATGTATAAATACAATACTTGACAACTGACATGTACATATGTGTTTATACTTTTTACCTAGATTGCAAAACATGTGCATATTTTTCATGGTGTACTTTCAAATCTAAAGTTGGTTATGTATCGGTATACTAAACTACATACACATAGATATGCCAGTTTATTATCTATCTCCAAATGTTTACATTGTTAATTTGCTGTCGCATTGTCGCTATCTTCAGCTTTGTATTTTTTTTCCGAACGCATGCAACTTGTGCAATTCCTATTTTTTAACCGGATGGGGATAGAGAGTCTTGCGGAAAATCACTTTGGATCTGGAGCTACATGGAGTCCTATATTTTTGAAATTGAAAACTTGATTTCAAAGTATCAAAAAATCATGAAAAAGAAATTTTGCACGTAGATAATGATTTACTCTACCAAAGACAAAAAAAGTCTCAACCCGAAATACCTTATATTTTGGTATCAACAAAATCTGACAAAATTTCGTAGTTTGAAAATTGGTATGTTCACTACTTTAGATGTCAAATTTTCACATTTTTGTGCATCCCAAAATATTAGGTATTTCTAGTTGAGAATTTTTCACGGTGGTAGAGCACATTATTTGCTATATCTAGAATTTTTTCTTGAATTTTTTTGAAACTTCAAAATACAATTTTCCAAATGTTCAATAAAAAAGGCCCCATTGCTCCCGAGACCGAAACGTCCACACTCAGGCCCAGTTCTTTATAAGGCTTCTCCGAAAAGCCGTCCTCTCCCAGCTTTCTGAAGAAGCCGGTTTAAAAAATTTGTGAGGCTTCCAAAATAGTTAAGTCTAAACAAATTTAGAAGACTCATAAATTTTTTGAACCGGCTTTTCCAGAAAGCTGGAGGTAGGACAGCTTCTCGGAGAAGCCGTCAAAAGAACTGCGCCTCAGAGTCTTGCGAAAATATGGATGTTGGATTCAGTATGAGAAAGCATATTCAATTACTATATTTATAATAGAAGCAGCTAGAGTCCTATTAATACACGTGGCCAGAAATATAGGAGGGATCATTGCCGGATCCGTGACGTTCCTTTATTTGGCTAGATACGTGACCAATTATTGTGACATACGACTTCTTTTGTACATGTTTATTTTTTACGTAACACTACTTAAGTCTTAATCTCAGCCTTTAAATTTAGGATCAAGGGAGAATATAAATTAAGTATATGTGGATCAACCTGGTGCTTCGAAAAACACCCTTATATTGCTTTTAGTATATAATAGACTATATGCGTGTATGTATTAATTTGAAATGTGCATATACTTGTCTTCAAAGGCAACGGGAAATACAAATTTGATCTTTACGGTACGAGCTTTCGTGGATCTGTTCTGACGGACCACCACTCATACCGAAAAATAGTTCTATGGTTTACGTCAAAATGCTCTGCGGCATATATTTTAAGAGATCTGCTAGAGATGCTCTTACATAACCACCATTTTTATCTTATGTTGTTGTGGTGTCATAATCATAATCGTAGCTTCTAGACTTGCACTGGTACCTGGTAATAATCGGTGGTGGTACTCCTCCACATTGTGTTATAGACTTCAAGCTAGATTATTGGCAGAAATATCAAATGATCTACCAGCCCTAGTTGTTGTGGACATAAAAAATCCGATGCTTGTTGTGCACATTATCAAACTAATTGAGTTCAGAGGACGAGATCCAATAGGTATTAGCCCACTCCTAGAACAGCTCCCTCTCAATCGCCTGGAGTGTACTTGACGGCGGCGACAACCAACCGATGGTGGGATGGATGGTCGTATGGCAAGGAAGACTTGTCATGCTGATTGTACAAGATCCTCCATTGCAAAGGGAAATGCAACGTTCCAGTGGTTCTGCGGAGCTGGATGATGGTTACATATGCACCAAGAGGTGTCCCAGTCAATCTTGGACGGGGTGCCGGTACAGGGCAGCCTAGCCAAGAGATCCACGGTCCCGAGGCATCTGAAGAGGAAATGAGCAGTTATCATCCTCAATCATGTACTCCTTTCACTGATCGGTGTTGGGCACTATGATGGCCTTATCGCCTCATTATGAGTAGGTAGTCATGATGCATGACGTAGATAAGTCAAAAAACCCAATACGGACAGTGATACGCCGCAACACACAAATGTTGCTTCCCGGATGCCTTCTATTCTCAGTTTGGAACAGTTCGTTACATGTTGTGTGTACATATATAGCATACTCTAAATCCCTTCAAGGATATACTCCTACCCTTTCGATCTTTATCTACTTTTCTTATGGGCCATGAAGGGGTTCTGACTTCTGAATAGAAGAATAGATGTGAGCTTCCATGCATGGTAATAAGAATGAAGCGATATGTTTCAATATAATCCTCTTAGAATATATAGCGGTCAATTTTTAATGTCCTACTAGTTCTTTCGCAGAATAATGGCTTGAAAGCCACAACCACCTGTGATGTATATTTCTGTCAATCAAGCAGTCCCTCCATTGCGAAATAGCAGTCCCCCATCAGGTTGAGCTTCTAAATTTGTTAGAGGTCTCATCTTTTTACCAAGGTGAGAAAAATGATTTGAATTAGTAAGAGATGCAGTTCTTGAATTTTAAGGGTGATTTCTTTCTATCTATAAGTAGGCAGATGCTGAACCCTCTCCTATTCGAGGTTCAAGCAATGAAAGTTATTTATCTCGGTGGCAAGTGAGCGTTACATATATGACATTTGAGCGGAACTATGTTTAATGTATGTAATTTTAAACTATTTGTGTTTTATTTGTTATATGCGTTATTTCAACTATATGCATGTATGTATATTGTTTGAAATGTTCATATACATGTGTTCAAAAGCAACGAGAAACACAAATTTGAACTTGACTCCGACGGATATGTTTTATGTCAAAATGCTTTGCGGCATATATTTTAAGGGATCTTCTAAAGATGCTCTTTTTTCTATCTTATGTTGATGTCTCATAATGACAATTGTAGCCTTCAGACCGTGGTACACTGGTACTTAGTAATAACTGGTGGTGACACTCCTCCACATTTTGTTAGAGACTTGTTGTCTGTATGGACAAGTACTAGATTACTGGCAGGAATATCAAATGATCTATCAGCCCCGGTTTTTGGCAGAAATCTGGTACTTTTTGTACACATAGTCAAACTAATTAAGTTTAGACGACGAGATCCAATAGGTATTAGCTCACTCCTAGAACAGCTTCCTTTCCACAGCCTGGAGTGTACTTGATGGCGGCAACAACCAACTGATGGAGAGACGGTCGTATGGCATGGAAGAAATGTCATGTTGATTGTACAAGATCCTCCATTGCAAAGGGAAATGCAGAGTTCCAGTGGTGCGGCGGAGTGGAAGGCGTTCGAGAATGCTCTAGACGGTGTGGCAAAGAAGCTTGGAGGTGTGCAGGTACAGAGAGCAGCCCAGAGATCCCGATCCTAAGGCATCTGAAGAGGAGATGAGTAGTTACCATCTACAATGTGGTACTCTTTTTGGTGATTGGTGTTGACCACTATGATGGCCTTATCACCTCGTTATAAGTAGTTGGTCACGATACATGCTATTGACAAGTCAATACAAACAATGATCCGCCGCAGCACACAGATTTTCTTTCTAGATGCCTTATATTCTCAGTTCGGAAGTGAAGCTCCTTGTATGTTGTGTGTACATAGCCTACTCTAAATCCCTTCAACGATCTACTCCTGCCCTTTGGATTATTATCTATTTTGCTTACGGACCATTTAGACGTTATGAATAGAAGCAGAGATGTGAGCTTGCATGCATGGTAATAAGAATGAAGCGATATTGTTTCAATACTCTTCGAATATATAGCAGCCATTTTTTAATGTCCTACTAGTTATTTGCGTAGAATGGCTTCAAAGCCACAACCACCTGTGATATATATTTCTGTCAATGAAACAGTTGGTGCATTGCGAAATAGCAGTCCCCCATAAGGTTGGGCTTCTAAATTTGTTAGCGGTGTCATCTGTTTACCAAGGTGAGCAAAATGATTTAAATTGGTAAGAGATGCAGTCTGTGACCTTTAAGGGTGATTTCTTTCTATCGAGTAGGATGATGCTCACCCCTCTCTTCCCATCGAGATTCAAGCAATGAAAGCTATTTATCTTCAAGATTCTTAGACCCATGTAGAATAAAAAACATTATGCAAGGTTTAATTTATTAATATCGTACGTCAATGTGTTAAGAAGAATCATAAAAGGGTAGCAAGACAACTGGGCCCAGGATGAGCACTAAAATCTGTACAATATACTTAAAGTTGTCGAAACATTCCATCGACTGATGCAGAGGCCGAAGCTGCCCCTTCTCAAAAAACAAATGTATAGATCTAGTTTTGTGTTGCATATATAATATGGCCCCAAAAGTCTGTGGACCTATATGTAGTTACAAAGATCTAAAGGTTATGTTTTGTTCATTAAAATAGGGTTCACCGAATTGATAGCCGGATGTTTTACGTTTTTGTTGGATTTTCTTACATGTTTTTCTTTTCTAGTTAGCTCTTCATGTAATTTTAGCATAGAATTATTACGAGTAGTCATAATTATGGAACATATCCAAAAGGATTCACGCATGGATACTGATTGTACTTCTGTTTAGTTTTTTCTCTCCTAGTGTTCTCTCTCTCTCATTGGTCATCTAGTAAATAATAATTATGCATATATACTTTTCTGAGACTAGTCTACTTAAATAAAATAAATTGTTTAGGGTATAGCCTAGTCTACACCGACCTAGGACTAAGAATTATGTTGAATAAAGTGTAAAAGGGATGTTGACAGAAATTAAACATTTTTCTTGTATCACCTTCATATGAACTATTGAGTTAAAAAATCCATTTATAAAAAAAAGTAGTATTGCAATAGCAAACTGACAGAATAGATCCCTCTCCAACACCAGAACCTAGTAGATCCAGACTCTTGATGCCTTGACCGTGGTGGCTACCAACAAATGGAAGGATTGCCGTATCGCCTCCAAAATCGTGCCACGCTGATGGTTCTAGATCCTCCACATAAACAGATGCAGAAAGACACAGTCTTCCTATGATATTGCCTAATCAAAGGCGGGTGAGTGATGTACCAGACCATATCACAATCCAGCTTCGAGAAGTCCATGTTCAGAGCATCCCAATTATGCTTGATCCTAGAGCATCTGGAGAGGATATAAGCGGTGGCATCGTCAGCGCGAGTGCAAGTATGGTAGACCGATGGACGGTATGGTAGACTTATCGCGTATGTAAGAGTGGTTAGACGTCATCCGTTGTGATGATAGGTCAATCAGGCCAACATGAACAATAATTAGTTGGCACAGAGAAAACCTGCTTTCCCAGTCCCTCCTATTCTCAGTTCGGACGACAAGTTTGGGTTGCCTCCTACCAGATGGACCTTTCTTGTATTTTTCTAATGGGCCAAGCAGGCATTATAAATAGGCATAGACGGGATCAGCTAGACTAAATAACAATCATCACTGCATACCGGGTAAGAGCAATCAATATTTATGTACTTACTCCTGATAGGGATATACCAATCGGAGTATCCAGAGGCTGAAATCGATTGGTCCAAGACGATGTTGAATGGGCCAGCTGGAATGGCGATTGGAAAGAAGGCATCAATAAAGACTGGCGATTGGAAGCTGAAGGCCTAGGACCATAGCTAGACCCAGTTGAATTAGATCAAAACCTCTAAAACCCTTACTGATTTGATTGTAATCTTGTAAACCCTAGCGAGGTATTCCTATATAAATCTTCCCAGGATTCCCATTGTACTCACGAGCTATTAGCTACCCCATCCTTACAACTCGCTGCCTGCTCGCCGAGCTCGCCCACCTTGTAATTCACTCGACATTAATACAATCAAGCAGAAAGTAGGTGTTTACCCTAGAGGGGCCGAACCTAGGTAATCCCTTGTCTCCTTCCTCAATCTCGATCCCGCTGATAGCGACTCGCTCTTGCCCCTTTCGACTGAAACGCTACCCCTATAGCGACTGTCGTGGCCATTCTCACGACAGTGGCGCCCAGCGTGGGTCCTAGCCAGTAAAGGCTTAGATCTGCGGCGAGACCCTACACTCTCATTCGCCGTCCGTTCGCTACCGGTCTCATGTCCGCTACCAGCGGATTCTTCAAGATCCTACAAACTAGCTACGTGTTGGCCTCGCGTTCTGTCACTAACGACGCCATGGTGTCGATCGGCTCCATCAACCTCTTTGTCAGCTTCACTGACGCCGTCGACCCGGCGAATCCCGCCGGACTTGTCATCAACAACGGGTCGCCCCCGCGCAATCTTCTTTCGAAGGAGCAGATCTGATCGACCACTCTCCTCGCCTCCAAGTACGACTTGGCCGGGAGCGGCTCGGTCGAAAGCAGCACCACCCTCTACGAGGACGCCGACTCGGTGACCCCATGTCGGCCGCGAGCTCCAGCACCCATGCGTCGAAGGCGGACTCCATCACATGAGTCTCTAACGCCGGGGACTAGGAGGATCAATCGATCCTCCCTCTCTTCGACTCTGATTCGGGATCAGAGTCCCTAGCTACATGAGATATACCCGGCCATCCAGAACGTCATCTACATGGCGAACTGGGAGGAACCACCGGTGGTTCCCTTCTCCACCCCTCCCCTGCCAACGGCGATCGCGGCGGAGATCGAGCAGCATTGCGTGGCCCAAAACGAGACCAGAGAGAAAGAAAAGGCCGATCGCGATTTTTTTTGCCTCGAGCAAGACACCGCGCAGTAACTCTCGGCCTATCACCAACGCCGGGTGACGCGGCGACTCAACCTCTCCACCCAGGGTCAAGCCCTGAACTTCAATGACGAGCACAACCCGACACGTGTGGCCGGCCGCGAGATCTGCCACAACACCCCACCCGGAGGCAGCCACCCACCACCTGGGTCAACCGCCGCATGGAGCACCACCACCACCCCACCGCTCACCTCCTTCGGAACAGCCACGGATACTTACCGCGCCATGGGAATACGACTCCAACGGCCTCCCCCTATACTTGACTCCGACGGACAATGTCATCGCGAGCCGAGCCGCGGTCGCCAACCTAAACCCCATGAGTGAAGGTGTGAAGCACACCAATGTGTTTTAGGAACTAGGCTCTGATACCATTTGATCGCTAGAGGATTTGTGGAACAATGCCTTGGAGCTCGGCTTGGTACGTGGTTATATGGGAGGTCAAAGCCTCGATGGTTACACGGCAAGGAATACAACAAGATGGCAGAAATTGTAGAGATTGATATGATCCTTATACTCAGATCACGTACAGCTTGGTTACAACCAATTCTATCTCTAACTCACTTAGGACTCGACTTGTACAGATTACTTACATAACGTGTCAAGTGTCCTAACCGCCTATCCCAAATTAATAATCAGATAAAAAGAGGAAATTATTTAGGACATGCCATTGGATATGCTCCTTGACATGGACACTCTTGGACACCATGGTGACCTCATTGCGTTGATAACAACGATGGGCTGGGACTAGAAGCGGTGATAATTAAGTCATGCATTCTAACACGAATAGCTCAAACCCCCCCCCCCCCCCCCCCCCCGCGCACGTCGTCCCTCCCTTTGGACCTTTACATATTTTTCTTATGGGACATGGGGATGTGAGAAATGGAAGTCGATGCATGCTTGAATTGTACGAGTACACAAGTATACATGGTGGTTCCTGGCTTGGCTGATTATAAACCAATGCACGGTTGAGATAGCCACCAAAGTGGGTAGAGGAACTCTGTTGTTGTACTATCTCTTTTCTGGAACGGTCTAGCACCCTGAACGTGTTGGTGATATATATGTTCCGATCAAATCCGGCCGGTGGGCCTTGCAATCGAGATTAGCAGTATCACATTGCTTTGGTTGGCTAAATTCGTTTGATGGGTTGTATCCAATTGAAAAATAGCACGTTGTAAGAAATATTGGCATCCCTCAAAATCCGCTATTCAGCGATATAACGAAGCTATAAGGTGGTATAGCGAGCAATTGTACATGATTTCCTTTTAGGGACACCTTGCTCAAAACGCTATCTGCCGCTATAGCATGCTAGTTAAATCCATGGTTATATCTCTCGTGCAAACTGAGCGAAACAATTTGAATTGGTTAGAGATGCCCATAGTAACAAATAAGGGAGATCTCTTATGTCTAAGAAGCTCAACCCTTAGATGTACAAGCCTCGGAGGAAGTGGTTGCTGCATAATTTTCTTTTCTGTTTTACATTCCATGAGTAACGTGTAATGTTAGTCTGACCTATGGTGCATGACAACAAGAACGGTGAAGGCAGACAAGGGTGATCATGAAATGAAATATAAACTATTTGTGTTGTATTTGATATATGTGTTATTTCAACTATATCTGTATATGTATTAATTTGAAATGTGCATATATATACTTGTCTTCAAAAGCAACGGGAAATACAAATTTGAACTTTACGGTACGAGCTTCCGTGAACCTTCTGACGGATCACCTCTCATACCGAAAAATAGTTTTACAGTTTACGTCAAAATGCTTTGCGGCATATATTTTAAGAGATCTGCTAGAGATGATCTTACATAACCACCACTTTCTATCTTATGTTGTTGTCTCATAATCATAATCGTAGCTTCTAGACTATGGTGCATTGGTACTTGGCAATAATCGATGGTGGTACTCCTCCACATTGTGTTATAGACTTGAAGCTAGATTATTGGCAGAAATATCAAATGATCTACCAGCCCTAGTTGTTGTGGACATCATAAATCTGGTGCTTGTTGTTCACATAGTCAAACTAATTGAGTTCAGAGGACGAGATCCAATAGGTATCAGCCCACTCCTCCAATGTAGCAGAGACTCATCTCGATTGCATACAATGCATTTTATTCCTTTTTTAATACATCTCCTCTGTAACTCATCCCCACCAGCGAGACCGTTCTTGATCAAAACGCCAAATATGGATCTTTGCCTTGCCAGGAATCTCCGCTCCCCAAATTGACATCCATCCACGATGCTCGTCATATGAAGTGGATGGTCCGGCAGTGTCATGTTGTCGTTTTTTTGAAAGGAGCATATATTACATCAAGCCTCTGTAACAAGGTTTTACCCTAATGGCATTACGGATGTATACAACAAAAAAAAAGAATTACAGGAAAAAAAAAAGTCCCGCTTTAGTGATCTATGTGCGCCACGAATAAGACGCACCCCCGTGCGCCACGAATAAGACGCCACTAACTACAAGAAGTTCGTGGTGCACCGCAACGTGCCACTAACTACCATGTTATCCGTGGCGCACCGTTCTGACGTGCGCCATGAAGATCATCTGTTTGCGCATCCTATTTCTATATGCCACTAATAACGTGCGCAACTAACTAGATAAATTCGTACGTCACTAAATTGTCTCATAATTTCAAAAAAAATACTAGAATACAGAAAAAGTACCCAGAATACACAGGAAATATACCAGAATACAGCAATATATCATAGAAATGCACAAAACTCACAGGAATACAAAGAAACTCACTGAAATTCATACAAAGTGCCAAAATACATCAATATAGAGAGTCCAAGTGTTACACACAAGTCATGGGAGAGTACAAAGTTCGAAATCACACATGCATCTCGATACATATTCGATCATCGTCGATCATGACCTAGACTATGACTGAATAGAGGACAACGGCGGCAGCGGTGAGCAAGGAGAAGACCATGATGATATTCGTCCGGTTCTTCTTCCATAGGTGCCTCCTCCACTTTACCGCCAACTCTCGAGTCTTGTACCCCTTGTAGCTGTTGCCACTGAAGTTGATCACTTGTTGCTCGCAGTCATCCCACTCCTCGTAGACTCCCGGAACACGGCCCCTGTACACCACGTAGCAGTTTGCCTTCGCCATCACTGCGGACAAGGCAAAAATATAGACATAGTAGGCATTCATGTTATGCAACGAATAGAATGTCATGATAACGAAATATAGCAAACATATTCATACACCTAAAACAATAGTACACACATAATTAAACAGGTCCAATATAGGCACAAGGAGCCTCGGTAACTTAAGGTTTACGACTCCCACACACACACACACATGTCCAACACGACAGTTTCCTAAACATCACAATGATAGTCGATCAAGTCCATGACATACAGACGGCACACACGATACACACTAGCCGGTAGTCTTCTTGGGCAAGGGTTGGCAGCCCTCTCTCGTCATGAAGGTCCAGTCGTCGCGCTGCAACTCGAGGCGGTCTTCGATCTCGCGGTTAGTCAGCGGTCTGCCGCCGTAGTGGAAGGCCCCTCCTTTTGTCATGACATCTTCATGGATGCATAGACAGATCTGATTCTGGATGCGCCAGAACTGTTCCATGAGGTCTGAATCGTTGACTGTCGATAACTTTTCGGCCCAAACTCGGAGATTAGCCGGCAGTGCCTCCATCCGTGAATCATTCATGTACATCCTTAGATGATGGAAGGCGTAGAAGGCCTCCTTCACACTGTCCGCCGGCTGCTTGACGCATGGGAACTTGGTGGCGTGGCTGCAGATGTTCCTGCCATCCTTCTTTCTTTCGCCCCCTAGATGAACTTGCCTCCCTTGGCGGCGTAGACTTTTATAGCAAGATCCAGGACACGCTTGATTCAGTCCCATCTCTTCGGCTTCGTTTCACTAGATGAGTCCAAGTACGTTGCTTGCGACAACCTCGGGTAGACGGAGATGAGTGTGCAGTATATGCCACTGCGCAAAACAATAGAAATGGAACTATTGGAAGAAGGGTACAAAAGGAATCTAAGGATGTGTTACGATGGATGGAGACCGGTTGTGTGCACTTACTCGGGGAAGGAAGGGACAAGCGTAGACTAGTCCTGGTTCTCGAAGAAGAAATTCCGAAGGTATTGCGACACCGCTTCCATGTATCCGTCGCTCGCAAGCATTTCGTCGCGCATGTAGTAGCGGTCCACAATGGCTATGCCTTTGATTTTCTCCCTATGGATCATCATCGACATCTAGAGGGCGAAGAGGCGGACCAAGTTGTAGTCCAGACGCTTCGAGTGCATCAGATCGTAGGTGTCCTCGTACCACAGGAAGAACATGTCCGCGGGTGTTGCCTCGATGAAGCCATGTCCATTTGGCACCTTGCATGTGAAGATTGGGTATCCGGGGTTCTTATATTTCAGAAGCATGCTCTCGATATGCAGAATGCTGTGATGCAAATGCTTTATGGATGCATCCGCGACATCGAGCAGCTCATGAGTCAGAATCGGCTGGCCCGCTATGTGCATCGTGTAAGGCCGGGGCGCTTCTGTGAAGGCGGCGTCATGATGTCAAAAAATTGCCTGCTTCTTCTGAGCCGGCTGGCTCGTCGAACCCTTCTTGCTTCGGCTATGCTTCTGGTACTTCGACTTATTAGCGGCTGGGTCAGCGGATCCCGCCAGCTGCTCACCGACCGCCTTGTGTAGTGTGTTGGGGCTGATTATCACCATAGGAGGACCACCGGCGTCAGCATCGGGCCTCTCCTGGGAACCGCCAAACCGCAGACCCTGCGTGCATGACAAGGGACGGCCGGCCGGTTCACCGCGGGGGGCTGGCTCTCCAAGTGGAGGCAGGAATAATCCGTCGTTGTCCATGGCGTTGGTGTTGAAGTAGTCATTCACGTTGACCTCCAGATCATCATCGTCATCATGTGCAGCCTCCACGTCATCATTGGGTTGTGGCGAAGGCGTGTGTGCGGCCAAAGCCTTACGTCGTGCGGTGTTGGCGATGACGAGCGGTACCTTCTTTGGTGCGGTTGCGCGTGCTTTGTCGTCCTTCGCAAGCCGAAGCTGGCTCTTGGGCCATAGCATGGGCCAGCCGTAGCAGCCTTTAAGTTCCTTATGTTCTTCGGCTCCCTCGGGTTGCCTGGGCGGGTCGATTCTTTCGAAACCCTTTAGGTCCCTCACGACCTTGACCCGGAACCAGCCAGCAGGGATTGGCTTGTTGTGCATCATGAGCCCCTTGGGTTGAATGATGGCGCCCTTGCCTACATCCCTCAACACGTCGTCGACCTTGTGAAGCAATGTGCAATTGGCGTCCTGTGGGACAACATATATGTGTGTTAGTTCATTGTTGTGAGGTCGCGAGCCCTACGATGAAGCATTCAACACTTACTGTTGTGAGGGCGTCGATCTCGGCAAGTGTGGACACGCGAGGCTGCTTCAGCTCTTGCTCCCGCTCATCCTGAAGCAACGGCGCCGGCTGCGGGTTGGTGTTGGGTACCGGCGCCGCTGCAGGCTGAGCTTGGGTGTTGGGCGCGGCAGGCTGAGCTTGGGTGTTGGCCGCCGCCGCCGGCTGCGGGCTCACCAACGTGAGAAGAGGATGCGTGGAGGGGTTGGAGGGCGGGGTCACAAAGTTCGGCGACGGGTGCTGTTGAGAGTTGCTGCCTCTCACGCTGGACACCGGTATCGGCCGAACTCCACCCGTCGCATTCCACTTGGTCAAACCCTCCCACAGGTGAGGAGGGAACATACTTCGCATCTTCTCTTCCATCTTCGCCTCCATCTTGGCCTCCAATTTTGCCGGCAGCTCGGCCACTTCTGTCTCGAGCTGCTCGATCTTCCGTTCCTGCTCTGCCGCTCTCTTGTCCCTCCTCTCCTTCCTTGTCTTTGCTGTAGGGTTCGTAGCATGGAAAACAAAAAAAATCTACTGCATGCACACAAACAAGCCAATATCTATCTACTAGATTGTAGCAACGAGTCGATAGAAGCACTCACCCTCGAATATTCCAAAGCGGTTAACGAGAGCAAATTCTCGTGGGTGATGTAGTCGTACACTTGCCGATCTCAAGATCGCGTAGACGATCCTTTCGGCGCTGCGTTCCGACAACGCTTCCCCAGTCGGTCACACGTTCGGTACTCGATGAAGACCTTCCTCTCCCTTGTTCCAGGAGGCAGCGGAGATTGTAGTTCTCCCCCTCGCGATTCCGGCAGCACGACGACGTGGTGTCGGAACTAGAGGGAAGATCCCGCAGGGCTTTGCCTCAGCCGGTGCGAGTTATGGTGGATCTAGAGTTTCCCGGTGATCTAGGCTTAAGAAGACCGGGAGGAGGAGGTGTCGGCGGCGGCGGTGCGGCGGCGGTGGTAGCGGCGGCGGCGCAGGTGTGGGAGGTCTAGGTCTTGTGTGTTTGGGGCAGCCCTCCCCTCTATTTATGAGAGAGGGGTAGCCTAGAGAGAGGGGAGTTTGAATCCACTTCCAAACTCAAGTTGGAAGGACTCTTTCCTTCTTCCACTAGAAAACCATTGTTCCAGTTTGACTTTTCAAACCTCCCGTTTGACTTTCAATTTAGAACTTTAATTCTCTCTCAAAAATATCCACACCAAGTGACCTAGGATATGATCCAATCATTCCACTTACCCATGACACATTCATGGACCATTCCCCTTCTGGTCCGGTGAACCTTCTAGAATCTCTCCGATGAAAACATGGAAATCATTCCCGAATCCGGAATCAGACTTTCCTTATATGAATCTTATTCTCCGGACCATTTCGGATCTCCTCGTGATATCCCGGATCCCATCTGAGACTCCGAACAACATTCAGTATCCCTACTAACATTACATATCTACTAAACAACATCGAATCCTTAAGTGTGTCTCCCTATGGTTCGTGAATTATGCGGACATGACCGAGACACTTCTCCGATCAATAACCAATAGAGGAATCTGGAAATTCATATGGATCCCACATATTTCTACGATTACTTTGCGATCGAATGAACCACTTACATACTATACCAATTTCCCTTTGTCTCACGATAGTTTACTTATCCGAGGTTTTGATCGTCGGTATCTTTGCATACCTAGTTCAACCTCGTTACCGATAAGTACTATTTTCTTGTTCCCGTGATATGTGATCCCTTGTGATCCAGTCACATGCTTCCAAGCTAATTGGATGAAATTCCACCGAGAGGGCCCAGAGTATATCTATCCATCATATGGATGGACAAATCCCACTCTTGATCCATGTGCCTCAACCCATACTTTCCGAACACTCAATGCCACCTTTATAGCCACCCAGTTACGGTGTGGTGTTTGATGTCATCCAAGCATCCTTCCGGTGATGGTTATTAGCATGATCTCATGGTCGAAGGAATTAGGTTACTGTGTATCAGAAAGCTTATAACAAACGAACTATTGAAATGACTTGATCTTCATGCTACGCTTATCTATAGGAGTATGTCCATCACACCATTCTCCTAATGATATGATCTCGTTGTTAATAACATCTCAATGTTCATGATCGAGAAACCACGATCATCTATTAACCAACAAGCTAGTATTATAAAGAGGCTTTACTAGGGACTCTAATTTAGTTTACAAATCACACAAGTATTAATGTTTCCGGTTAATACTGTTATAGCATGAATGCAAACATTTATCATAAACACAAAGATATAATAATAACCACTTTTGTTATTGCCTCTAGGGCATATCTCCAACAGTCTCCCACTTGCACTAGAGTCAACTAATCTATATTACATGGAAATATACCGAACACCCATGGCGGGTTGGTGCTGGTCATGTTTTGCCCTCGGGAGAGGTTTAGTCAACGGATACGCCACATTCAGATCTGTGTGTACTTTTCAAATCTTTATGTCACCATCTTGGACATGCTCTCGAATAGCATGAAAACGTAGCTTGATATGCTTCAGCTTCTTGTGTGACCTTGGTTCTTGCGCATTGGCTATGCCCCCGATGTCATCACAATAGATAGACATTGGGTCCAACGAACTTGGAACGGCACCGAGCTCTGTAATGAACTCCTTCATCCATATCGCCTCTTGTGAAGCCTCCGAAGCAGCTATGTATTCCGATTCAGTTGAAGATCTCGTCACAACGCTTTGCTTTGCACTCCTCCAGCTAACTGTTGCACCATTCAAATTAAATACGTATCCAGATTGATATTTAGAATCATCCGGATCGGTGTTTCAACTAGCATCGGTGTAACCATTAACGACGAGCTTTTCATCACCTCCATAAGAAATAACCATATCCTTAGTTCTTCTCAAGTACTTAAGGATGTTTTTGACCGCTGTCCAATGATCTACTCCTGGATCACTTTGATATCTGCTAGTCAAACTAACCGCATATGCAATGTCGGGTCTAGTACACAGCATGACATACATAAGAGATCCTATGGCTGAGGCATAGGAAGTCTTACTCATCCTTTATCTATCTTCTGCCGTTGCAGGACTTTGATTTTTACTCAAGGTCATATTGCGCAACATGGGCAAGAACCCTTTCTTGCTATGTTCCATTCCAAACCTCTTTAGAACTTTGTCCAAATATGTACTCTGTGATAATGATATTAGGTGTCTCGATCTATCTCTATAAATCATTATGCCTCATAGAACGAACCATATCTGAGAGAGTTCGATTACGACATTCGGACACACCATTACGTTGAGGTGTTCCCGGCGGTGTCAATTGTAAAAGTATTCCGCATTTCTTCAAATGCTCGCCAAAATCGTAACTTAGATATTCACCTCCACGATCAGATCGTAGAAATTTAATCTTCTTGTTACGTTGATTCTCTACCTCACTTTGAAATTCCTTAAACTTCTCGAAAGTTTCGGACTTTTGTTTCATGAAATAGATATACCCATATCTACTCAAGTCATCCGTGAAGGTAAGAACATAGCGATAACCACCGCGCGATGCTACACTCATTGGACCACACACATCGGTATGTAAGATTTCCAATAAGTCCATAGCTCGCTCCATCATACCAGAAAATGGAGTCTTAGTCATTTTACCCATCAGACATGCTTCGCATCTTTCAAGTGATTCGAAATCAAGTGATTCAAGAAGTCCATCGGAATGGAGTTTCTTCATATGCTTCACTCCAATATGACCAAGACAACAGTGCCACATATAGGTCGAGTTATCACTCAATTTCAAACGTTTAGCTTCAATGTTATTAATGTGTGTATTACTACAATCGAGATTCAATAAGAATAGACCATCTACCAAAGGTGCATGTGCATAAAACATATTACTCATATAAATCGAACAACCATTATTCTCGGACTTTGTCGTGGGAATGACCACGGCAGACGCTGCAATCGGCAGCGAGTAGTAGAACGAAGGGCAAGGGCGGCCAGCCATCTGCAGTGCGAGATAAGGGCGGAGACACAGGGTTTTACCCAGGTTCGGCCCCCGGAGGGTAAAGACCTACTCCTGCTAGATTGTATTATGATGAAGGTACAATGGAGCGAGCTCGACGGCTAGGCGGCGAGTCGCTTGGGTGGATGGTGGAACGTATCCTCTACACGCCCTGTAGGGAGGTTTATATAGACTCACCCCCCCTAGGGTTTACATATCTCAACCGAATCAGTTAAGGTTGCGGTACTCGTTTAACCTAATCCGACTGGGCCTATCTACTCTCCTGGGCCTTCAGCTTCCAGTCGCTTGGATCCACACCAGGTCTCGATCCAGTCGCCGTCCTGTAGGCCCACTCGCCAGTTCCTAGGCCAGTCGGAAACGTCCTGCTGGGTATACCCCGGTAGGCATATCCCCATCAGTAGTCCCCGAGGCCGTCATCGATTGGACGCAGGTGGTTGCTGGCAGTCGGAGCGTACGGGTACAATGCGGACACCCAGTCGAATCGGTGGCGGGCTCCTGAATAAAGGAAAAAACTAGTCATTCTGGTCGCAGCTCGGCGAACGGGTCTGCGAAATATTTAGTCACTGTTGTAGTGATAAGTTCGGCGAGTCGAATGGATGAAGTTGGACCGTCAGACGCGGTCAAAACTAGCCGTTGGAGTAATCCAACGGTAACTTTTGGCGTAATCACCGCGTAGTTACGGCTCCCTGATTTGGCGGGTAACAATTGCTATATAAAGGAAATGGTAGGCGATCGGAGAACCACCCCCTCGTCATTTCCTCCGATTTCGCGCATCTCCGTTTTCCTCCGCATCGCGATCCAACCGATCTAAAATTCTCTGACCTCCACGAACCTTTCCGCCAATGGCCCCCTCCGCCGAACCATGGGGTAGGTCCAAATGCACAAGAGCGCTACTGGCGTCTTTCGAGGAAGCCGGGATCCTGCGCGCGAGCAGGTGGCGCATCCCCGCGGCCGGAGAGGTGACTCCGGACCCGTGCAAGGGAGAATTCGTCTGCTTCACCAGCCACCTGGAGCGGGGGCTGGGGTTTCCCACATCTCTCTTCTTTCGGCACTGCTGCGTCTTCTACGGGATTCAACCATCGGACCTAGGCCCGCACAGCGTCGAGCAGCTCGCCATCTTCGTGGCATTCTGCAAGTTCTACCTAGTCTGCACGCCCTACTTCCCCCTGTGGCAAGATCTGTTCCACGGGAGGATCAGTCGCGAAGAATCAGGCGGCCCAATGCTGGCGTCGGGTGGCCTGACGTTCCAGCTCAAGTCGAAAGCCTCCTTCTTCGACCTGATGCTACCTGCCAAGGCGGCAAGTGAGTGGAAGAAGTCCTGGTTTTACGTCACTGAGGCGATTCCAGACGACGAGGTGGCGATCCCAAGGTACTCCGCCAACCGGCCCGAACCACGCCGACTCCAAGTTGGCAAGCTCCCAACAGACCAGCGGATGGTCGTGGATGAGATGCTTCAAACCATCCGCGGCCTGAAGAAGAAGGGTCTTCAGACCATCAATTTGTACAACTGTTGGCTTGGGCGGCGACTCGTTCCCCTGGCCCGCCGTGACCATTACATGTACGAATACACGGGCCGGGAAGACTCGATGAAATCCTGCCTCGCCGAGTGGAAACTCGAGGACTACGTCCCGGCGTTGAAGAAGATCACCCAGGCGGTGTACCTGGACGCGAAGGCTGGGGTCGCCCCCTACACCGTGAAGCATCCAACTCCAACGGTAAGTCACTTTCTACCATTCGCAGTCGCAGTTGATGCTGTCGCGGTTATATTGATATTACTTCATGCTTGCTGCAGTTATTTCAAGTGGTGGAAGGGTGGCTTCCGCCCGCGGACGACGAGAACTTGAGCTCGTCCGTCCAGGACGGGGGCGAGTCGCCTCCCACCAAGGGCGGCGCCGAGAGCGACGAGTCCGAGGAAGAGGCCGCCCCGCTGATTCGCAAAACTCGCGGGCAGCGTCAGCGCGAACTCGAGGCGAGTAGAAGCCTTGAACGCCATGACGATGACGAGCTTCCCGAGCACACCTCGCATCGCGAGGCCACTCCGTCGAAGAAGAAGAAGAATAAGGAAGTGAAGGCCCCTCCGAAGAGGAAGATGAAGCCGGCGAAACAGGCATCTCCGCCTCGTTCGGCAAGTAGTTTCGACGGCACCAGCCTGGCCAGGGATGAAGCGCCGCAGACGACGGCAGCACCGGATGCCACCGACGCCCTAAGTGAGGTGCCTCTGGCCTCGCACTACAAGAAATGTGGCAAACTATGACCTTCTAATAGTGACCGTGAATAAAATCGTCATAGATCTATGACGATTTTGCACTAGATAGTCATAAGCCGTTCGAAGGGGTCAAAACCTTAAAAAATTAAGACGTTTTGACTCTAAAACATCATATTTTCCTAGCTAAAATCGTCATAATATGGCGGATGTAGCCTACGACATTTATTTTAGCTGATTACGACGATTTAAATTGGTCATAACGTCTAAAATAGAATAAAGTTGAAATGAGTAAGCATTTGCCCCACCATTTCCATCTATGTGGCATGTCTATGTGTCAGTTTTTGCATATGAGGCATACCTATGTGTCAAGGACACCCAACAAATTAAACTCACGTGTGGGGGAATAATAAGCAAAAAAGGGGGCGAGGGGACTCGAACCAGAGACCTCCCCGCAGTTGGAAGGCACCTAACCACCAGACCAACTCAATTTAGTTGTTCCATACACGCGCTCAGCCCTTTTGACTATCACCCTCGTTCGCTTGCGTGGGAATAATAAGCAAAAAAGGGCTGCAGGGGGGCTCGAACCAGAGACCTCCCCAACAAATGGAAGGAACCTAACCAACATACCAACTCAACTTTGTTGTCCAATAGACGCGCTCAAACATTTTGACTATTACTCTCGATCGCAACTGGGCCTGGCGGCCAGGTTCCCCCTAATGGGCCTCGTTGGGAACGTGTATTTTGGGTGGGCTTTGACCTTGGGCGCAGTAGATTAGGTCCGGTTATTTTTTTTTCGTTTTTCTTTTTGTGTTTCCATAATTCTTGTGTATCTTTCTCATAAAAACTCCAAAATAATTGGTTTTTGTCTCTAAATTTTTATAAATTTCATTAGATCATACTAGGATGTTAATTATGAATAGTATGATTACTTGAAATTGTGGATCTACTAATACCATGTTAGTCCATAGTAGGCACAATATCATAATTCAAAATACTATGATTTTGAAACTAGGGTTTTGAAGGTTCTTAGCTCGGGGCTGAGCCTCACTAAAATTGCATTGGATCTCTAAAGAAATATCATATTGCGATTCTAAAAATGATTTTTTGAAAAAATCATGGGCATCAGATAATGTACCTGTAGTTTAAATCGGACCCACTTCCTACCGATTCAGCAGAAATTTGTCTTTTTCGCCAGGGGTGGACGGAAAGGTTTCATATACCCAGGTTGGGACATTTGTCCATGTATGGTGGTCTACTATTTTTGAAAAATGTGTTTGTAGCATTATAAAACTGTCATTTGGTGGTTGCTTCACAAAACACCCCGTTTTTTACGCTCGGAAAATGGAAAATGAATTTTCCGTGCGTCGAAAAGGAAAACTTCCTCCTGCAACATTGTTCGCCATCCCATGATACATATGTGTGCACAATATGGGCACATTATCACAAACTATGCCCTGATTCTAGCCATAACATTGGTCGTTTGGTCCGAAAGCCATGAAACCTCGGACATGATAGGTCATTTCTGAGAAGGTTTTTTCGAGACACTTGCAATATACCAAGGTTGGTATTTTTCCTTGCAACTATGTCATATAATAAGACACCACGCGAAGGATTTGCATTGATCGGACCGTTTTTGAATTTTTTATGCCCGTTTCAAACTATGGTCAAAACGGCGGGCACGGAGGTTCTTAGCTAGGGGCTGAGACTCGCTAAACTTGCATTGTATCTCTGAAGAAACAGCATATTGTGAATCTAAAAATCCTTTTTGGAAAAAATCAGGAGCATCGGATCATGTACCTGTAGTTCAAATCGGACCCACTTCCTACCGATTCGGCAGGAATTTGTCTTTTTCGCCAGGGGTGAACGGAAAGGTTTGAGATATCCCGGTTGGGACATTGTCTATGTAAGGTGGTCTAATATTTTTGAAAAATGTGTTTGTAGCATTATAAAACTGTCATTTGGTGGTTGCTTCACAAAACACCCCTTTTTTGCGCTCGGAAAATGGAAAATGAATTTTCCGTGCGTCGAAAAGGAAAACTTCCTCCTGCAACATTGTTCGCCATCCCATGATACATATGTGTTCACAATATGGGCACATTATCACAAACTATGCCCTGATTCTAGCCATAACATTGGTCGTTTGGTCCGAAAGCCATGAAACCTCGGACATGATAGGTCATTTCTGAGAAGGTTTTTTCGAGACACTTGCAATATACCAAGGTTGGTATTTTTCCTTGAAACTATGTCATATAATAAGACACCACGCGAAGGATTTGCATTGATCGGACCTTTTTTGAATTTTTTATGCCCGTTTCAAACTATGGTCAAAACGGCGGGCACAGAGGTTCTTAGCTAGGGGCTGAGACTCGCTAAACTTGCATTGTATCTCTGAAGAAACAGCATATTGTGAATCTAAAAAACATTTTTTCAAAAAATAATGGGCATCGGATCATGTACCTGTAGTTCAAATCGGACCCACTTCCTACTGATTCGGCAGGAATTTGTCTTTTTTGCCAGGGGTGTAAGGAAAGGTTTGAGATGCCCCGGGTGGGATATTATCTATGTAAGGTGGTCTAATATTTTATAAAAATATGTTGATACCATTTTGAAACTTTTATTTGGTGGTTGTTTCACAAAACACCCTTTTTGGCACTTGGAAAATAGAAAAATAGTGCTAGCCAATCAGAGTAGAGAACCACAGGACCCACGGATTACCCTCTAAAGCTGATCTCAGCCGTTTACAGGCAGTCCATCTAACGCCCCAAATTTCATCTGACGCCTCCTTGTCCCCCTGTCTCTGTACGCGAAATGACATAAATGCCCTAGGGTGTCATGTACTTCACCACAGAATTGAACAGGGCTAATTTCGTGATATCAGGCACATACAAAACACGGTCGAGAGGGACGGACCCCCAAACCCTAATCCCCTCGCTCCTCCCTGCATACCCCGCCGCCACTTCTTCCTCTCTCCCTCTCTCGCTCGATAGGTGCTCCTCAACGCAACCCACGATCGTCCACCCCCTCCCCCCTATCCCCGTTTGTGCGCCGCCGATCTCCCCCTGCTGTAATCTCCTCTAAGCGATAACGCACGCACTGGCGGAGGGAAACCAGCCATGAGGGTACTGCATAGTATGGAGGTGGATGTGGAGGAGATGTGGGGCGTGCTGCTGCTAGGCCTCAGGACAGGAGCGTGGCGCAGCTCCGGTGGGGGCACAGCGGCGGTGGCCAAGAGCGTGGCCGACGCGGAGGAGCTCGCGGCCGAGGCCCGCCTTCTGCTTCATAGGAAGGATCTCCTTCCTGGGCCTCGCTATCGTCGACCGCCTCCCCCTCCATGGCTACACCGTCCACCTCGCCCTCGACCACATCTTCAAGATCCGTCTCGCCGGAATGGCGCCCCCAGATACCGACGACGCCACAAAGGAGAGGATCCCCAAGATCTGTCCCGCCTCTTTGACCATGAGCGCGATGAGGACCCAGACGACGCTCCAGGTGGCCAGCAGCAAGGACCCGGACCAGGCGCTCACCTACCTCCACCGCGCGTGCTCCCTCGCGTCACCAAAATCTCCGAGGTACATACACTGTAGTCTGTACTGGCTTTGCTGCTAGTAGAAATTTTCATGAATGTCAATCTGATGAGTGATTGAAGGGGGTAGAATCCCTTTGCACTGGTGATCGAAGTCTAGCTCGCATCAATCGTTTAGATAGAGAGAACTTGTTGGAGATGTGATGTCTGTCTATTGGAGAGGATAGACCGAGCCTCTTATCCTTATATGCTATGGAGAATTAGAGATATGTTCGAGTCTATCATAGATGCATGCTTTATATTTCCAGCAGGTCATGAGATTATTTCCGCCTTACCTCCATCATTTTGTTCTATTATGTCGCCTTCCTGAGATGGCGCTAGAACCATTCCTGAATTTTTATGTCTCTGTAAGTAGGGCACTAAATGTTACACCAAACAATACGATATGAGATACACGTCTCCAGAACTCTTTTATCATTCGTGCTGGAAATTGTATGCTACAATTATGATGCGGACATAATTGTGCTGGAATATTCTACATGATACATAGAATATTCCCTTTAATGGATCAAGACCTGCTCATTTATGTTCCTACTCAGGATCTGTTGTGTGCTTCTAGATGCATGTCATGAAATGGTGATAAGAACTATTGTCATATATCTTTACTAGTTGAATCATTAGTGTACAGTTGTTCCATAAACACTAGTCATCTACAAATTGATCTTGCTTTGTCCAGATTACTCCTATCTCAAAAAAAAATGATATGCTCCAGACATTGGTTCACTATACACTAAAGGCACATTTGTTGTATCTTTTGATAGTCTAGCATCTGATTGTGCAGTCAGGTTTTGTACTTGTATATTTTCTTGATGATTCATATATGATATAATCCAAGCCATGCATTTCCCAAATTAGTACATGATCTGCTACTGTCTTCTTACAAGTGTATTACTATGGTATGCAGGGGTTTGTCTATATCATTATTTCTAACTTGGTACTATATTAGGTAAGAAGAGCAAGGCTTGTGGTGGTATATGTGATGACCTAAAGGACAACAGCGATGTCGATAGCCTGTGCTCGATGTTCATGTGGTGCTTGCAGCTTATAGTCTCTTGATTGAATAATTTTATTTTTCTTTCATGCGGCTTTTGGTACTTAAACTATTTGCTTGCTTCTATGCCATGATATTGGTATATTTAGTTTGTTAGTCTTGTTGATCCTTGCCATGAGATCAAATGGTGTAGTAGTATAAGAGTTAATGTATAGTAATTCTATCATATCTTATTTTTGCCACGCAATGTTCTTGCTGTATTTCTTTTGTTGTATTTTTAGGCTGCTCTTGAACAGAATATTGTTGGTGCATCTGGCATGTTTATTTATATATCATACATGAGACTTAAGTAGCTCCACAATCGGTCAATACTGATGTTACCATTCTAGAGTTAATATACATGCTTGAGATGCCATCCTATTTTCATGCTCTCGTTCTTGTGTGCAAAAGCTTGCTAGTCAGTAAATTTTGCAACAGGTTGATCTGAATATCCATCTCCTGTTGCTATGATAGTTGAAACCCACCTTGTGATGTTCTGAGTCTTCTACCATGTGATGTTTAATGTTATCTATGCTACTTTGAATTACGTTTCCTGCACAACCATGTCCTTTCAGTTACCGAAGTTATTTTTAATGCTGGTGCCTGCTATTTCTGCAGGTCAACCTGAGTTCTTTCTCAAGTCCCATGAATTTTTTTAATGCTGGTGCATGCTATTTCTGCAGGTTAACCTGAGTTATTTCTCAAATCCCATGAAAAGGTAAAGCACTCTCATAGAATGCAGTAATTCAAATATGTCGATGTATAAAATATGCTTCATTCTTGTACTACCATTTATCCTGTAAATACTTGATATTTGGTGTACACTGTTTCTATTTCTCTCAATGCTGTGTGTTTGCAATATCACATTTAATTGTTGCACTCTCCTGTCAGTGAATATGTTATGCTTAAACAATGAAAATTGCACTTATTTCTGTTAAATAGTGAACTTCTTGCATTCCATTTATCTGCCCTTTTGATTCTGTTTGTAATTATTTTGTTGGGACTGTTGCAGATACCCTATTGTTTACAGGAGCTGCGGGCTGATCTGGAAGCATGCATAAGTTCGAGAGGATCAAATTGTAGCTAGTTTTTACACTTGCTCAGAGCTTTAGTTCTTGATTTGTAGGTACCAGGTCATCGAAGATTTGATTTCTAAACTAGTTGTAATTTGAATGAGTGGAATTTCATGTGTTCCATCTATTCTGACCAGAATATTGTAATAAACTCATCTTTGCTGTGATGTGTATTTTCTACTTATTGGTACATTTTTGCTATTAATCTGGTGTGATTTGTTATTAATGTGACCCCCTGTCCAAAATAATCTTATTACTGGGACCCACTGTCTATCAGTTCTGACAATTTGGACCCGCAGTTTCTAAATGGATCAGTCCAAAATAAAATGGACAGTATAATGGCTATTTACTGGTGTGACCAACCCAAAATAAGAAGGCCCAAAGTAAGAATATGTCCATATAAAAGACCAATGCAAAGAAAAACAATCTAGAATAGTTGGGCCGAGCCCATGTGGAACCTAGAAATGGGCTGGGCTGATTTTGATTTAAGACGATTTAATTTCGTCACAATTTTGCCACGTAGGATCGGCCACGTAGGATCTGACTTGGCCAGGCTAGATGACCCATGACGATATTGGATCGTCATAGACGTTATGACGATCCAATATCGTCATAGACGATTATGACGATTTTACCAAAAACGTCGTTATAGTTCATTTGCGACGCCCAGCTTTCGACGATCTCAAAATCGTCATAGAATCGTCATAAATGGACTACTATGACGATTTTGTGACGAAAATGGAGGGTCATATATAGCCAGATTCCTTGTAGTGTCGCTTCCCCCCATTCGCCCCAATCTCTGGGTTGGGGGCTGCTCCAGCCGTGGCAGCTTCGCCTCCCAGGAGAGCTCCTGCCGAGATCGTTTCGGAGGCTCCCATTGCGGCCTCGTCAACGAAGAGGCTGTCTGTGTCTTGGGCGCATGATGCTCTGGAGGTGGGCCTCAGTCGGAATCTGGGCCCCGAACTGGAGAAGCCGGCTAGCATCCGCACGGGGCTACGGTTCATACAAGTCGCCAAGTGAGTTTTGTTCACCTGCCTTGCTTTTCATTGTACTCGGACCACTTTGCTCATGTGATCAATTTGCAGGACTGGAGTTAAGAAGATAGGCCACCCGTCCGTGGCCAAAGTGCCGCCAGTCGTCGCTGAGGAGGATCCCTCTCGGAAGAGGAAGGCTGATGAGGTCGCTGCCCCCACAGACAGTGCCAAGAAGGCCAAGGGCGACGATGTCGTCACGCTGTCTGACGACACAACGATCGCTCCGAGTGATCCTGCGATGGAGGCGGTCTTGACGATCAAGGAGGGTGCTTACTCGCCTGGGATGGCCGAGCCGGCCTCGTTTGGTGCTGGCGCATCCCTCGCGACCTTCCCCCGCTTCATGGCCAGAGCGACTACGGCGAGTGGTACCACGCCATCGAGCCGCGTACCTGGGGTCGCCGAGACGGAGGTCGAGCAGCTTCGCGGGCACACTCCGGCTCTTCTCGCATCCGTGGACGCGTTACAGCTTCATGGCATGCTTGGCGCAGCCATCCAGGTATGTCCAGTCCCCGAGGATCGGGCCACTGAATTGCAGTGGTCAGATTCTTTTGGTGTTTTGTTTTTATTTTTCGCGCCCAGTCCCCGAGTGCGCAATCGCTGAATTTCAGCGGGTGGGCGCTTAGTATTTTTGATCTCCAGTCCCCGAGTGTCCATTCGCTGAATTTCAGCGGGTGGGCACTTAGGATTTTTGATCTCCAGTCCCCAAGTGTCCATTCGCTGAATTTCAGCGGGTGGGCACTTAGGATTTTGTTTTTGTTAACTGTTTGACTTTTGCGCAGGGTTTGCAGCGTGAATCAGCCGACCGGCTTGCTGCGAAGTGTCGCGCGGAGAAGGAACTTCTCGCCGTCCAAGAGGCGAACAAGGGACTCCAGGCGATTGCTGCGAAGGCAGAGGAGGTCCGACAGGGCCTTGTTCCGGCAAGTGAATTGTCGGCGGCTCAATCTGCGTTGAGCTCGGCTGAGAAGCGAATCGCTGACCTTGAGCGCGAGCTTAAGGAAGCGAAGGAGGAGGAAAGTTCAGCGGATGGGCTGGCCAAGGCTGCCGTTACGGCCGCCGCTGAGGAGCGTAAGGTCTCTGACGCCCTTGTTGCTGGGCTACAAGACGACTACTCCTCTCTTCAAAGCTTCATCACGGATCTCTCTCGTCCTTTGATTGGTAAGTGTGCCTGCCTCCGCCTGTAATACTTGCATTGTGTGATTTTTGGTGTACTCACTGCCACCCTCTGTCCACAGGTCGGATTATCGACAGCTCAGAAGAGGCGCAGTCGTACGACGCGCGGCAGTGTGTGGCCACTCTGGTCGACTCGACCATGTTGTCCGCGGCTTGCATTCGGGCATATCTTTAGGAGATGTCGCCCACGGAAGTGATTCCCAGCGACCTCGTCGAAGTGTGGCGGTATCTGAAGAAGGCGCCATCAGTCGTCGAGTTCATGACGCAGTCGGCGTTCCGGCGTGGGGCGGCTACGGCGCTTAGCCTTGGGCTCGCCCACTTCCCAGAGGATTTCGATCTGGACGACGTGACGAGTGGCTACCCATCGTCGACAGGCTCGGTGGAGATTGCCGAGGTGCTGAAGCTGACAGACCGTGCCGCGGTATACTCCGATTGTGTATGGGCGATGGGTGACCTCCTTCCTTATCAGGAGACGATCGTCATGCCCAACGAACCCGAGCCGCCGCACCGGGACTTCAAGATCGAGCAGCCCTTCCGTGCGGCGATGGAGGGCGAGCGGCGAGTCGACATCGAAGCCTGCGGAATAAAACAGTGTGCCCTGGGGCGTTAGTAGCAGTTCGGTCATTGGGCGCAACTTGTATTTTGTAACAACTTTGGTCTGCTATAATGGGATTTCGCGTTATTTTGTGAATTGTCTTGCGATTTGTGATTGATGATTGAACGAGTCCCCGAGCGCGTCCTCCCTTTTTATGGGGTTTACCTCGTTTGTTATGTGTTTGTGTTTTCAAGTATTTTGTCGATTGTTTTGTTGTTGAGGTCGACTCGCCCGAGCTTGGAAAGCCAGTCGCAGGGCGACTCCCATGAGTGCTCTTTACTTCACCGTTTTCCCTTGCGCGAACGAGGTCGGGTGGCCGAGTCCCCGAGCGTGTTACTTGGTGGTTCTAGTCGTAGCTCTAGGGTGGGTGAGGATTGGGCGCGTCAGAGCGAGCGCATCACTCCTGCCTGGCCCGTCGGGTCAGTCGCATGGCGAGTTCTGGGCACGCTCTCGTACTTGGCATTTTTCTCTAGTCGCTCGCGCTGAACTGGTCGTCAGTCCCCGAGCATGGTACTTGGCCATTCGAGTCGCTGTGTCGAGGACGCGGAGGATCATAGTCGCTGTGAGGAGCGAAGGCAGTTGTCTTGGCTCGTTAAGCCAGTCGAGCTAGGCGACTCCAATGGGGCTCCGGGTAGACTTTTTCGTGTACGTTACGAGTCCTGGGGTAACCCAGTGCCCTCATAGCGCACTACTTGGCCGTGCCGATCGGTGTACCAGAGGTTGACTCCTGCAGTTAGCTTGGTGTTGTTACTACGAGTGCGAGTGGCACAAGACACGGAGAGTAGACACAATTTGCGGTAACCAATATGTTTTATTTCATAGCGACTGGAGGATACATATGTGGAGTTCTAGGAGTAGAACTTCCATAGGAGGTTTACATTCCATGGTCGCTTGACGTCGAGTTTGCCGCCTCCGCGGACGTCGATGAGGTAGTAGGCGTCGTTGCCGAGTACTCGCCCGATGGTGAATGGTCCCTCCCATGGGGGGAGAGCTTGTGCATGCCCTTCTTGTCCTGGATGAGGCGCAGCACCAGGTCGCCTTCTTGGAAGGTGCGAGTTTTCACCCGCCGGATGTGGTAGCGGTGGAGTCCTTGCTGGTAGATGGCAGTGCGTGAGCGAGCCAGGTCACGTGCCTCGTCGAGTTGATCGACTCCATCCTGACGTGCGAGTTCGTTCGCAGCCTCCGTGTAGTGGACGACCCTTGGCGAGTCGTGCTCGAGGTCGGTGGGCATGACTGCCTCGGCGCCATACACCATGAAGAAGGGGGTAAACCCTGTCGACATGTTGACCGAGGTGCGGATACCCCAGATGACGGAGGGTAGCTCCTCGACCCAGCACCCGGCGGTGCGCTCGAGTGGTACTTGGAGCCGCGGCTTCAGGCCGTGGAGGATGCTCTGGTTGGCCCGTTCCGCCTGGCCGTTGGACTCCGGGTGGGCGACTGACGCGAGGTCGAGTCGGATGTGATGTTCCTCGCAGAACTCGGCCATGGCTCCTTTGGCGAAGTTGGTGCCGTTGTCCGTGATGATGCTGTTTGGGAACCCGTAGTGATATATGAGCTCGCGTAGGAATTTGGTGGCGGTCTTCCCGTCGCATTTCCGGACTGGCTTGGCCTCCACCCACTTTGTGAATTTGTCGACCGCGACCAGGAGGTGGGTGAAGCCGGAGGGGGCCTTTTTGAAAGGGCCTACCATGTCCATGCCCACACGACGAATGGCCAGGTGATGGGGATGGTCTTGAGCGCTGAGCTCGGCACGTGTGTCTGGTTGGCGTACTTCTGGCACCCGGCGTACCGCTGGACAATGTCGACGGTGTCGGCGTGTGCGGTGGGCCAGTAGAAGCCGTGTCGCATAGCCTTTGCGACCAGAGAGCGGGCTCCGGCGTGGTGGCCGCAGTCGCCAGAGTGGATGTCGTGGAGGATCTTGCGTCCTTCGGCGGGTTGGACGCAGCGTTGGAACACGCCGGTCTCGAGGCGCTTGTGGAGCTCGCCGTCGATGATGACGAAGGATTTGCAGCGTCGCGTTATCATCCGGGCGTCTGTTTCGTCTGCCGGCAAGGTGCCTCCCTCTAGGTAGGCGATGTATGGCCTAGTCCAGTCTTCTGGCTCGGCGATGAGTGCGACCAAGCCTTCCTCTGGTTGCAGCGGGACTTCGATGTCGATCTCCCTTGGGGTAGAGACGGATGGCTTGGTGATCGTGTCGAGGAAGAGGCCGGCGGGTGGTGCGAGTCGAGCCGACCCGATGCGAGAGAGTGCGTCGGCCTCCTCGTTCTTCCGCCTGTCGATCCACTCGACGGAGTAGCCTGCGAAGTGTCCGCCCAGCTTATCCACTGCTTGGCGGTATGCCGCCATGGTGGGAGAGACGGCGTCGCAGGTGCCAGCGACTTGCCCAGCGACGAGGTCGGAGTCTCCGTAGCAGTGTAGGCGGTTGACATTCATCTCCTTGGCAGCTCGCATGCCGTGGAGTAGTGCCTCGTACTCGGCCATGTTGTTAGTGCAGGGTGCGAAGTCGAGGCAGAGGACGTAGCGGAGCTTGTCGCCCTTCGGGGAAGTCAACACGATCCCTGCTCCTGTGCCGTCTGCATTCTTGGAGCCGTCGAAGTGCAGGCTCCAGTAGTGGAGGTACGACAGCTTTTCCGGCTGCTGGGCTTCTTCCCAGTCGGCGATGAAGTCCGCAAGAGCCTGTGACTTGATTGCTTTGCGTGGCTCATACTTGATGTTGTGGACGCCGATTTCGACGGCCCACTTGGCGACTCGCCCGGTCGCTTCACGGTTGCGGATGATGTCCTGCAACGGTGCTGAGGAGACGACCGTGATTGGGTGCTCCTGGAAGTAGTGCGGCAGTCGCTGCTGTGCTCTGAAGACCGCGTGTACCAGTTTCTGGTATTGCGGGTACCGCTGGCGTGACTCGGTGAGGACCTCGCTGATATAGTACACCAGGCGCTCCTTTCCTTCCTCTGGCCGCTCGACAACCATGACGGCGCTGACGACGCGCTCGGAAGCCGCGACGTAGACCATCATGGGTTCTTTGTCGACGGGGGCAGCGAGTAGCGGTGCTGCGAGTAGCACCTTCTTGAGGTCGCGGAGCGCGTCGTCCGCCTCCTTGTCCCACTGGAAGGTGGGGTTCTTGCGCACCAGGCGGTATAGGGGCATCGCCTTTTCGCCCAATCGGGGGATGAAGAGACTGAGAGCCGCGACTCGCCCGGCCAGCTTCTGGACGTCGCGCAGGAACTCGGGTTTGCCAAGTCGGGCGATCGTGTCGATCTTGGTGGGGTTCGCCTCGATCCCGCGCTTGGAGACGACGTAGCCCAGTAGTTGCCCTGGTGGTACACCGAAGGTGCATTTTCCTGGGTTTAGCTTTATCTTGTATTTCCGCAGGTTGGCGAATGTTTCCGCCAGGTCGGCGAGTAGGTCGCCCTGGCGAGCGGATTTCACTACCACGTCGTGGATGTAAACGTGGATATTGCGGCCAATTTGGCTCGCAAGGCATTCCTGCATGTACCGCTGGTAGGTCGCCCTGGCGTTCTTGAGGCCGAAGCTCATGGCGTTGTAGCAGAAGGCTCCGAATGGCGTGATGAACGCCGTCTTTTCCTCGTCGTCGACAGCCATTTTGATCTGGTTGTACCTGGAGTAGGCGTCGAGGAAACATAGCGACTCCGAACCCGCGGTGGAATCGATTATTTGGTCGATCCGCGGGAGGACGAATTGCTCCTTCGGGCAGGCGCTGTTTAAGTTTGTGTAGTCGATACACATCCTCCAGGTCCCATTTTTCTTCTCGACCAGGACTGGGTTTGCCAGCCACTTGGAGTATTTTATTGGCCGGATGAAGCCTGCAGCGAGTAGCCGCTGCACCTCAGAGGCGATGGCTCGGCGGCACTCTTCATTGAAGGGCCGCAGCGACTGCTTGATGGGTCGCACTTTGGGGTCGGCGTTGAGTTTGTGCTCAGCGAGTTCCCTAGGGACACCAGGCATGTCAGAGGGCTTCCATGCGAAGATGTCCCTGTTCTCACGGAGTAACTCGATGAGCGCGCCTTCCTATGCTGGGCTCATGCCCGTCCCAATCGTCACCGTCTGGCTGGAGTCGCCTGGGACCAGCTCGACGGTGCGGGTGTGCGTTGTCGCCTCGGAGGCTGAGGTGTTGACGCCCTCCGAATTGGGCTTCTTGAGTATGGTGGGGTCGTTGTTGTTGACCCCGCTCGCGTATTTGGCGAGCTCGTCGGCGTGGTTGGTCTCTGCCGCGATGACGGCGTCGGCGAGTTCGGCTCCTTTGGCCTCGCACTCGGCGGCCATGTCGGGATCGCCGTTGATGGTGATGAAGCCGCGCGGCCCGGGGAGCTTCATCGCGTTGTACGCGTAGTGCGGCGCTGCCATGACCTTGGCGAACGCCTGGCGCCCCAGGACGCAGTGGTAGGGGTTGTCAAAGGGTACCAGCTCGAAGGCGATCCGCTCGGTGCGGAAGTTTGCTGGTGTGCCGAAGGTGACTAGTAGCGTGACCTTGCCGATCGGGTACGCCTTCCGACCAGGGACGATGCCGTGGAACATGGTGTAGGTCGTTTTGACCATCGACTGCGGGAGCCGCAGTCGCCTGAAGGTGTCCAGGTACAGGATGTTGATGGAGCTGCCGCCGTCCATCAATGTCTTGGGGAGCCAGTAGTCTCCCACCTTGGGCTTGACCACCAGGGCGACTCGGCCTGGGTACTCGATGCGTGGCGAGTGGTCCTGGCGGCTCTAGGTGATGGGCTGCTCCGACCAGTTGAGGAACTGGGAAACGTCCACCTAGGCCACCGCGTTGACGGCGACGGCGCGGGCGATGACCTTCTTCTCGCGCTTCGTGTTGAAGCCTGTGAAGGTGTGGAGCGAGCCGGCCACACTGCTGAATTTTCCGCCGTTTGGCGGGTTGTTGTCGGGGTCCTCCCGCGCTCGCAGTGCCTTCTCCATCTCCTTGAGAGAGTGACAGTCGACGGTCGTGTGCATGGCGGGCTTCCCTTCCCTGTTGTGAAACGCACAAGGTTGGTTAAGGAGGGCCGCGGGGTCGAACCTTGGTTTCGCCTTGTAATTTCCGCCGTCGCGGCGTTGCCCTCCGCCGCGGCGGAAGCTCTTGGGCTCGCACTGCGCGTGCCCAGCGTTGGCGACGAAGTCGACTCGCTCGTCACTGCGGCGCTTGGCGGTGAGGAGAGTGTTGCTGTAGCGTAGTTCGGACCGTCGTCCGTTGTCGTTGCCGTTTGTGCGGCGTTGACCACTCGACTCGTCGTCGGTTTCCTAGTTTGGGTCTTCCCCCGCGTATCTTTTGGTGATCTCGAGGAGGTCCGGTATGTTGTCGAGTGTGCGGGAATGTTTTTTGAGCTTGGCGACCAGGGGCTCGTAGCGGCACGAGGTCTTGAAGCAGTGGATCGCGGTGTCCGGGTGGATGCCGAGCGCGTTGTACCATAGTTCTTGCCACTGCTGGACCCAGCTGCGGGTCGACTCGCGGGGTCCCTGGATGCATCGTTCCAGGTCCTCGATGGTGGTGGCGCGGGTGTAGGAGCACTCGAAGTGCCTGACGAAGGCATCGCGCATATCTTCCCAGGAGTCGATGCTATCCGGGGGAAGAGTGTTGATCCACTGCCTGCACGTTCCCTCCATCATCAGGGGGAGGTAGCGGGCGGCTAGCAGGTCGGTGTGGCCAGCGATCCCCATTGCCATGAGGTAGGTGTCCAGCCACACGGAGGGGTCGTACGAAGGGTCGTACTTATCTATTTCCTTAGGCGCTTTGAAGTTCGCCGGGTATTTTTCGCCTCGGATCATCGGTCCGAAGCACCGGGGCCCGAGTCGGCTTAGTGACCCCATCGGCTCACCGTCGTGGCGATTGGTTAGGGTGTGTCGCGGGTCGTCGGGCTGGCATGCGCGCTAGCTTTGGTTGTTGATAATGTGGGTGCGGGCGTCGACGGGCTGACCATTGGTGGCGACGAAGTTGGTCGCTGGCCTGGGGTCGTTGGTGGAGAGTGCCGCATTCGCAGGTCGATGTTGGAGCTGCAGTGGTTCAGGTGACGGGCAGTTAAGGGTGTTTGCCACCAATGGACGGCAGCTTGGGGCCGCTCTGCTGCCCGAAGAACGAGAGTACATCCGACCCTGTGAGTCGGCGCCTGCGTTTTGTTGCTCGACCGCCTTGCGAGCAGGGCCTTGACGTACTGGATCTGTAGGGCGCCGTCACCGATGGCCGTGATGTTGTCGGCCGCTGCTCGGCCCGTCACAAGGTTGTCCATCGGGGTGGAGAACAGTGGTAGGCCATTCGCGTCTCGCTCCCGTGAGGAGACCACGATCCGCGGCTGGTCCCTGGGGGGTGCGCGGTTGGGTGGAGGTGGGGCGCCGTTCACCGTCGACCCTGGCGGGGGCCGGGCGCTTCCTCCGGGTGGCGCGTTCTCACAGATCGCGCACTCGGCCACGCGGGCCGGGTCGTTCTCGTCGTCGAAGTTCAGGGCGCGCCCCTGGACGATGGGGTACAGGCGCGACCTGATTCGCTGCTGGTGGTAGCATGACAGCTCCTGCGCCGTCACCTGCTCGAGGCAAAAAATTTCGCGCTCGGCTTGCTCCTTGCGGACTGCCTCCGCCAGCTTCAGGCGGAGCTCCTCGACCTCCGTTGCCGTGGCGTTAGGAGGGATCGCGGTGGAGAAGGGATCCTCCGGCGGATCGGTGCCAGTCGCCATGTAGGTCGCGGCGTGGCGACCGGTCCCGTCGCGGAGATCGGCGGAGTTTTCCAACCCGGAGTCGAAGTCGAAGATCCCAAGGATGGAGGGATCCTCGAAGTCTCCCATGTTGGAGACCTGGGTGATGGAGCCCGCGGGCGAAGCCACGGTGATGGATCCGGCGAGTGACGCCGGGGTCGCCGAGTCGGCGTCGTCGTTGAGGGCCGCGTCTTCCGCAGCCGCGGTGCTTTCGGCCACGTCGCAGTGGGCCGAGTTGTACTCGGAGGCGAGGCGATGGATCATGCGGACCTGGCTCTCGGAGAGCCGGTCACGTGGCAGCGACTCGCGGATGCGAGCCGAGTCCTCCGAGACGATGACGTCGGTGAGGCCGACGAAGAGGCTGATCGGGCCGACTGGCAAGATCATGCTATGCGTGACGGGTCGCGCCACCGGGACGTAGCTGCTCGGCAAGATCTGGAGCATCTCGCCGATCGCTATCATGCAGCCGGTGGCGACCGACTCGTTGATGGGGAGATTGGATCACGCCGCAGAACACCGGCCAGACCGGCCAGGCGCCACTGTCGTGGGAATGACCACGGCAGACGCTGCAATCGGCAGCGAGTAGTAGAACGAAGGGCAAGGGCGGCCAGCCATCTGCGGTGCGAGATGAGGGCGGAGACACAAGGTTTTACCCAGGTTCGGCCCCCCGGAGGGTAAAGACCTACTCCTGCTAGATTGTATTATGATGAAGGTACAATGGAGCGAGCTCGACGGCTAGGTGGTGAGTCGCTTGGGTGGATGGTGGAACGTATCCTCTACACGCCCTGTAGGGAGGTTTATATAGACTCACCCCCCTAGGGTTTACATATCTCAACCGAATCAGTTAAGGTTTCAGTACTCGTTTAACCTAATCTGACTGGGCATATCTACTCTCCTGGGCCTTCAGCTTCCAGTCGCTTGGATCCACACCAGGTCTCGATCCAGTCGCCGTCCTACAGGCCCAC
Organism: Avena sativa; assembly: GCA_916181665.1. NCBI lineage: Eukaryota > Viridiplantae > Streptophyta > Magnoliopsida > Poales > Poaceae > Avena > Avena sativa. The sequence continues at coordinate 231,948,224 of OV702282.1, read as the reverse complement.
TCGCCAGTTCCTGGGCCAGTCGGAAACGTCCTGCTGGGTATAACCCGGTAGGCATATCCCCATCAGACTTAAACAAGTAACCGTCTCGCAATAAACATGATCTTGATATAATGTTGATGCTCAAAACAGGCACCAAATAACAATTATTTAAGTATAAAACTAATCCCGATGGTAGATGAAGAGGTAGCGTGCCGACCGCGATCACATCAACCTTTGATCCATTTCCAACGCGCATCATCACCTTGTTCTTAGCTAGTTTTCATCTATTCTGCGGTACCTGTTTCGAGTTACAAATATGAGCAACCGAACCAGTATCAAATACCTAGGTACTACTACGAGTACTAGTGAGATAAACACCAATAACATGTATATCGGATATACCTTTCTTCTTGATGTTGCCGTTCTTCAAATCCGCCAAGTACTTAGGGCAATTCCTCTTCCAGTGACCCTCTCCCTTGTAGTAAAAGCACTCAGTATCAGCCTTAGGCCCAGCCTTGGTCTTTTTCGCCAGCGCGCTAACTTTCCTACCGCCCTTCTCGAAGTTTCCCTTTTTCTTAGATTTGCCTTGATTCTTGAATTTGGTGGTCTTATTGACCAACAACACTTGGTGCTCTTTCTTGATCTCCACTTCTGCAGACTTTAACATGGAGAAGAGTTCGGCCAACGACTTGTCCATGTTTTGCATATTGTAGTTCATCACAAAGTTCTTGTAACTTGGTGGCAGTGATTGGAGGACACGGTGAATCCCCAAAGCATTAGGAATCACTATACCTAATCTTTGAAGCTTGCCTGCGTGCCCAGACATCTTAAGCACGTGCTCATTAACGGAGCTGCCCTCTTCCATCTTGCAGTTAGAGAACTTTTCAGAAGCCTCATAACTCTCAACTGCCGCGTGAGCCTCAAATATCATTTTGAGTTCATGGACAATATCATGTGGGTCATGGTTCTCAAACCTTTTCTAAAGCTCCGATTCTAAACCATACAAGATATCACACTGAACTGTGGAGTACTGATTCTTCCGAGCGAGGAAAAAATTTTTTACCTCATCGGTAGCATCAGCTGCAGCCAGGTTACCCAGCGGTGCATCTAGCACATAGGTCAAATTACCAGCATTGAGGACAATCCTCAAATTGCGGAACCAATCCGTGAAGTTGCTTCCATTGTTTTTCAACTTTTCTCTCTCTAGGAACGCATTAAAATTGATGGTAGGGGGCGCCATTGATCTACAACATATTTGCAATAGTTTAGACTAAGTTTATGACAAATTGAGTTCAAATTAATAGTAAAGTTAATCTAGGTGAACTCCCACTCAAAACAACATCCCTCACATTTTTTTAGTGATCACACGAACCAAATCCACTACATCAACACCGATCATCACGAGAGTTGATATAGTTTCAATGGCGAACAATCGTCATGTTCATCATATCTACTATATGATTCATGCTTTACCTTTCGGTGATCCGTGTTCCGAGACCATGTCTGTACATGCTAGGCTCGTCAAGATCAAACCTTATCTTCCGCATGAGCAAATATGGCTTGCTCACGTTGTATACACTCGCAGAATCTAACACACCCGATCATCACGTGGTGCTTCGAAACAACGAGCTTTAGCAACGGTGCTTACTAAGGATGAACACTTTAAAACTTGAATTTTTTTGTTTGAGGGATCATCTTATAATGCTACCGTCACGAACTAAGCAATACAAGATGCATAAAAGGATTAACATCACATGCAATTCATAATATGTGATATGATATGTCCTTTCTTCTTGTGCTTCCGATCTCCATCTTCAAGCACGAACATGATCTACATCATCACCGGTATGGCGTCAAGGTCAATGGCGCCGCTTCATGGTTGTCGTCCACCAGCATCAACTATTACAACTACTTTGAATAGACACGCAGGTCTTAACGGAATTTAAAATACAACCATACGGCTCCTGCCGGTTGCCAACTTACAATAAGGAACATTGCATACATCATATATAATCACAATCATGGCTATATCACATCACAACACACCCCTGCAAAACAAAGTTAGACGCCTCTAATTTTCTTTGCATGTTTTACGTGGTTTGGGGCTTTCAATAAGTGTCGTTCTAACTTACGAACAAGAACCACAACGTTGATGCTTGAACTATCAAGTGTCCGTTGTAAATTGAATCTATACTATGATGGGAATGACAGACAACCGCAAAGCCACTTATGCAATACAAGTTGCATGTTAAGCGTGGAGCAAGTCTCATGAACAATGTCATGTAAGGTTAGCCCGGGCCGCTTCATCCCATCATACCGCAAGATGCAAAGTACACAAAAATCAATTGATAATAAAAGCACCACCGCCCACAATGACCATTGTGTTCTACTCGTGCAAAAGATCTACATATAGACATGGCTCTGATACCACTGTAGGGGTTCAGCGCATGGAAAACAAAAAATTTCTACCGCATGCACACAAACATGCCAAGATATATCTACTAGATTATAGCAACGAGTCGATAGAAGCACTCATCCTCGAAGATTCCAAAGCGGTTAATGAGAGCAGATTCTCGTGGGTGATGTAGTCGTACACTTGCCGATCTCAAGATCGCGTAGACGATCCTTCCGGCGCTGCGTTCCGGCAGCGCTTCCGTAGTCGGTCACACATTCGATACTCGATGAAGACCTTCCTCTCCCTTGTTCCAGCAGGCAGCAGAGGTTGTAGTTCTCCCCTCGCGATTCCGGCAGAACGATGGCGTGGTGTCGGAAGTAGAGGGAATATCCCGCAGGGCTTCGCCTAAGCCGGTGCGAGTTATGGTGGATCTAGGGTTTCCTGGTGATCTAGGGTTTAGAAGAACGGGAGGAGGAGGAGGTGTTGGCGGCGGCTAGAGCGGCGGCGACGAGGCGGCGGCGGTGGCAGCGGCGGCGGAACATGTGTGGGAGGGCTAGGGCTTGTGTGTTTGGGGCAGCCCTCCCCCTCCATTTATGAGAGGGGGGCAGCCTAGAGAGAAGGGAGTTTGAATGCACTTCCAAACCCAAGTTGGAAGGACTCTTTCCTTCTTCCACTAGGAAACCATTGTTCGAGTTTGACTTTTCAAACCTCCCATTTGACTTTCAATTTAGAGCTTTAATTCTCTCTCACAAATATCCACACCAAGTGACCTAGGATATGATCCAATCATTCCACTTACCCATGACACATTCATGGACCATTCCCCTTCCGGTCCGGTGAACCTTCTAGAACCTTCTAGAATCTCTCCGATGAAAACATCGAAATCATTCCCGAACTTCGGAATCGGACTTTCCTTATATGAATCTTATTCTCCGGACCATTCCAGATATCCTCGTGATATCCTGGATCCCATCCGAGACCACGAACAACATTCGGTATCCCTACTAACATTCCATATCTACTAAACAACATCAAATCCTTAAGTGTGTCTCCCTACGGTTCGTGAATTAAGCGGACATGACCGAGACACTTCTCCGATCAATAACCAATAGAGGAATCTGGAAATTCATATGGCTCCCACATATTTCTACGATTACTTTGCGATCGAATGAACCACTTACATACGATACCAATTTCCCTTTGTCTCATGATAGTTTACTTATCCGAGGTTTTGATCGTCGGTATCTCTGCATACCTATTTCAACCTCGTTACCAATAAGTACTCTTTTCTTGTTCCCGTGATATGTGATCCCTTGTGATCCAGTCACATGCTTGCAAGCTAATTGAATGAGATTCCACCGAGAGGGCCCAGAGTATATCTATCCATCATATGGATGGACAAATCCCACTCTTGATCCATGTGCCTCAACCCATACTTTCCGAACACTCAATACCACCTTTATAGCCACCCAGTAACGGTGTGGTGTTTGATGTCATCAAAGCATTCTTCCGATGATGGTGATTAGCATGATCTCATGGTCGAAGGAATTAGGTTACTATGTATCAGAAAGCTTATAGCAAACGACTATTGAAATGACTTGATCTTCATGCTATGCTTATCTATAGGAGTATGTCCATCACACCATTCTCCTAATGATATGATCTCGTTGTTAATAACATCTCAATGTTCATGATCGAGAAACTACAATTATCTATTAACCAACAAGCTAGTATTATAAAGAGGCTTTACTAGGGACTCTAATTTAGTTTAGAAATTACACAAGTATTAATGTTTCTGGTTAATACTATTATAGCATGAATGCAAACATTTATCATAAACACAAAGATATAATAAGAACCACTTTTATTATTGCCTCTAGGGAATATCTCTAACATTTGCGTCCTCTTTGAATTGGACGCCGACCTTTGTGGTCTGCCCAAAGCCGGCAACACGTCCACCGGACGTCATCTTCTTGTTCTTGGGCCTCTTCTTTTTGGCATTGACCGCCCTATTGAAAGGAGTGTCCCATGGCTCCCTTACACCCTCTTCGATACCTTCCGCGGCCGCTATTTCAGCTTCCTGCACAAGCATAGGTGGAACCCATTTAGTATTGCTACAATGTATGGATTCATTACCGATTGCAAATAATATGAACTACTGAGATCCGCGGTAAGTGTCTTACCAGGAGTTTCTCAAAGTCCTGCACGGTCGGGTCTTCGGTTTTGAACTCCTTTGTTATGGGGCACAGGAAGTAGCGTGCCCGCACAAAGTTCCTCACCTGCGGGTCCATGAATTGGTCCCACCTGTTTGGTTTGCCTAGACACCGAAGCTCGGTGTCCTCCTTGTCCCAAATCTCCTGGACTGCTCTGTAGCCGCTGCTCCCGAGGCGGTGGTGGCCTATGTTCTGGTCGTAGAGTCTCTTCCCCACGCCGAGTCGAGTTTCGTGGTATCGGTCTCCTTGGCCTTTATCTCCTTGGCCTTTATCTCCTCCCAGCTTTTCTTCTCGTCGATCCTCTTCTTCACCCGGGCTCTCCAGCTGGCCAAGGCAGTGCTCATCTTTGTGAGTGCCGCCTGGTTCACGATATTTCCCTTGACCACCTTGTTGTCGAATTCATTCAGGAGCTTGTAGCGCCCATGAAGGTTCTCCATGAGGAGCTCGACAAGGTGAACGTTGGTGGGATCTCAAAGGTTTTGCGTGTTCATCGTCACGAACTCCCGGACCATGCACCCGATTTGGACCCCGTAGCCAGCGGCAAGATCTTTTGGCTCCTCGGGCGCGCTGGTCGGGGACACTTGGGTAAACTCCTGGCGCTGACTGTTGAGCGTTGGCGGTGGCCGAGGCTTCCTCACAACCTTCTTCTTACCGCCTCCATCGGTGCGTTCATCGGTGTGGTCGCCTCCGTCGGTGTGTTCGCCGCCGGCGGTGCGTTCACCGGCATCGGTGTGGTCGCCTCCGTCGGTGGTGGTCTCATCCTCGGCCCCCGTCTCATCTTCGCCGTCATCACCTGACGACGATCCGGCATCACCTTCATTGTCCACCATCCCATCTATTAGCCAGGTTTACTCTTCAACACTCGGTCCCGGGTCCTTTGATGTGCCGGCACTGTCGTTGACGTGTCCGGTCGACATTGTTGCCCTATGCAAGAAAATAGAACTTGTTAGTACATTAGTTTGACCGAAAAATTCGGCAGCACCTCCCCTAAAAATGTCTACGTAGGAGTGCCCGTTTCTCAACCGAAACAGAAATGAGTCAACATTTCGAGAGTAACGGGCAATCATTTGAGATCCCTGCAACAATTCACAAAAAAGAGGCACAAAATGTGCCTTCGGCGACCACAGAGGGTCGGCAACATACACAAAACATCCACAAAAGGCATCAAATGGTGCCTTTCCACCATAAAGGTAGACAACCTGCTGATCTTCACCATAAATGTACTACTTTGATTCGATAAAAATGACAGGTAGAGCAAGTAACTGAATTAGTACATGTTAGCTAGCTTAACAGAATAGAAACCACATACAGCAGAGCAAACATAATATTTCTGAAGCTATATACATTGGTACATATATGTGTTTTATGTTCTAATATGAAATAAGATACTCACCATGAACTGTGAAAGTCAATTTCATAATCTTAAAGGAAAATGAGAAGCTAGCAAGATCAACTAAACAAGAAATAACTAATAATATAGCCTATTGAAAATAAATAATAATTAGGAATCCACTTGTCACTAGACAAATTGAGTCCAGGAAAAGAAAGCAGTTAAGGGAACCGACATGCCTTCATTGGCAAGTCAAAACAGGACAAGAACAGTATGGGGTTGACCATCGAATGAACTTCACATGTACATAGAACAGAATAGAATGTCGGCTGCACACAAGACCAAGCAACATACCCACAGTGATTTCAGGACACTGTAAATAATTGAGATCCCAGACTCGAGAGCTCACAATTCACTGGTCTAACTAAGACCAAAAATACAGACACTCACTTTAGAGAGAGATCTGAGAGTTAGAAAGTGAAGGAAGGCAAGCAAGAACAATAGCAAAAATCAAGAACATGAGGAGAAGGCATCAAGGAGCTACTACAAATCTTCACCAAGCATAACTAGTTGACTACAAAGGTTGTTACTGAATTACTACCATAACTGAGAGTATTAATAGTAGCTAGGGGTCATATGGATCCAGGAGTGAGAAGACTAGAATTTCTATGTGCAACATCAATAGATCATGTTGGGAATATGCCCTAGAGGCAATCATGTATGATGATATTTCCCATTGTATTCATAAAGTTATTAAGTAGTCCTTGTATAAACATCTGATGTGTATCATTGAATATGTGATTCGGTTGTGGAACTATGCATTCATGTTGTTTATACTAAATATCCTTGGTCATTGAGGTTGTGCTGGACACACAACTTAGACCAATGTGAAAGTTGGCTTGATGACTCGGTTCCACTTGTCATGGGCATGGAGATGCTATTCCAACTTACACAGATTCGGCTAAAGAGTTTAGCGAGTCGGATTGACCCATATTGAGGTACAACGAACTAGTTGTCATTTGTATATCTCAATCAATGTAATCCTTAGACCTGAGGTTGTTGCATAGTCCGAGTTGAGGATCACCGACTTAGGTTCTGTCAAACGCTGATCCGTAACTGGGCAGTTATAAAGTCAGGGTTCGGGTCGACTGAGAATCAAGCTGCGTGATGTGGATAACCAAGATGGGATTTTGCCCCTCCACTCGGAGAGATATTCTCTGGGCCCTCTCGTGAGATATGATTCGGAAAGCATGGCCATGCACGACTCGGTTAAGTGTTAACCGAGGCGATCGGCTAAGAGTTGGTCGGGTGAATCACTTATCTCGGATCGAGAAGAGAGTTGGACTATTTAAGGGATGACATACATTCGCCTATAGTCTGACAAGGTATATCGTGAGGCAAAAGGGACTCAGACGTAAGTCGCATTGGAAAGGCAAGTCGTCATGACTCTTTGGTACTTGGGAATCGGTATGTTCTGCTAGGAGCCGATGCCGATTGATCGATTGTGAGTCGGACTCTAATCGTGTCCAAGTAACCATGAGCCTGCGGGGTCACACACTTAAGAGCGGGAGCAAGTTCGGATTGGATCCGAATCTGTAATCTGGTTGGGTTGGACCTAAACCAGATTAGGACTGAGTTAGTGAGTTGGACTCACGGTGACTAGTGTTATATGGGCTTTAGTGAATGGGTCGCGTGAGCAGAGCCCACGTTCACTCCCTATATATAGTGGAGCACAGTAACCCAGAAAGGTTAATCGTTTTTCGGTTAGGTTATTCCATGTGTTGGAAACCCTAGCTCCACAGCAGTCCAGCCGCCATAACGAACCTAGCAGTTCGCCGCCGGCGCTCCTCCTTGTACGTGTGGATACCAGCAGAGGTGTTGTGCGATCAGCACCAGGATGATCGGATCGTGAGGACTGCACTGCATCAGCCGACGCGCTTCATCAGTAATCCGCAACTGCGCGTCTAGTGGTAAACCTCGTGGCCTTCTACCTCAGCTAGGTCTTGGGATCACCACGTTAGAGGAAAAAGTTTTGTTTTATCTCTGCGTGGCCCAACAGTGGTATCAGAGCGATAGCTTCTGGTTTTAGGCTCGAGATCACGCATATGTGATATGCGGTAGGATGTAGATGAGATCTATGTGCTGTTTGGTGGTCGATCTATGAGATAGATCGGTTTTGTACGAGGTTGATTGGATCAACTGTACTCGGGGAATGGTAGATCTGATTTCCGTGATCATACTGCTGAGGTCGTGGAACGACATACCCCTACCGGTCGGCTTCCGCCATCGGGGTAGACTATGACACGTAAATCCAGAAGCGGTGATCGAAGATCAAAGAGTTTGATCGAATCGGAACAATGGTCGGAATCCATGTTCGGATCGTAGATGAGATCTACGTTTTCGGAAAGATCGTCGGGCGCTGCCCGCACCCGCGAGGGGCGCTGCCCCTTCGATCCCCGCCCGCTATCCGGCTAGCGGGACCGCCGGCTTCGTCCTGTCGTAGCGCCTTAGATGTCGTTGCGACTTTCACAACGCCGGTAGATATTGTATCTATGCATAACTTGATTTTGCAGGAAGTTGTGAATGGTATGGTTCATGTGCATGTGATGTATGTGTGTAATCCATACGTGATCTGCGAATCACGGTTTATGTCAGCCGGCTGGAGCCTAGGTGCTGTCTTTTTATTGTATAACGACCTGCGTGTCGGATTCTCTATGTAATTTACTTTACTAAGCCAGTGTAGCTGTGTGGAGAACCCGGAAGGCATACAAGGCGTTGTACATGTCGGCGACATGGAGTAAGACGGCAAGTGACAAGAGTTGGCACGAGTCGAATTACAGGCTTTGTGGAGATGGAGATCGCCATGAAGAGAGCCATACCATTTCACATTATAATTGCTTTATTTTGTGTTATTGTTATGTCTCTGTTTTACCTCTATTAGATAGTCGGTAAAATTTAATCCCTCAAAGAAGGTCTAGTCGGTTTTCCCGCCAGTGTTTGCACCATCACAAGTCGGACATTTTTGGTAGTGGGCTCATAAAATTGAGGTGCTGCCAATTCTTTCCGACTAGGTGTGTTCGAGTCGGACTCTTACTGCAGAAACACTCGGTAAGCTAGACGGGTCTATCACAACGGTTGTGGGACTCGGGGAAAGGTCGGATGGGAGCCGGGGCATGTGATGCCACCCGTCCAACAGGAGTCGCATGAGATGCGATTGACAAGGAGTTGTCTACCTAGATCACTTGGCGGCTAGCGGTGATGCTAAAGCTCACTAGCCGACTTGCTTATTTAGGATCCTGAATCACTAAGTAACCATCGGAGGGGTGTTGGTTCTAGTGGGAGCATAAAATATTAAAATGTTTAATATGCTTGCTCTTTTATGAATACATGTCTTAAGTGTTTTGCATATTTTCTGTTGTAGATCATGGCACCTAGTAGCAGTCACTCTCAGATATCCGGTTTTGTGTTGAGAACCATTCTTGAAAAAGATAAACTGAACGACACTAATTTTACCAACTGGTATCGAAATCTGAGAATTGTTCTCAAACAAGAAAAGAAGGACCATGTCCTAGACAACCCACTTCCAGATGAGCCGAATGAGAATGCGACTGTCGCAGCCACCAATGCCTACCGTCGGGCTAAGGATGAGTCCACGGATATTAGCTGTCTTATGCTTGCTCACATGGAACCGGACTTGCAAAAGCAGTTCGAGCATGTTGAGGCCTACGATATGATCGAAAGCCTCAAAAGTATGTTCCAGGCTCAGGCGAAGACTGAGAGGTATCAAGTCTCTCAGGCTTTGCTGAGTTGCAAGCTTAAGGATGGTGATCCACTGAGTCCGCATGTGATCAAAATGGTTGGTTACGTGCAGTCTCTGGAGAGGCTTGGCTACCCCATAAGCGAAGAGTTCGCTACGGATATAATTCTGAACTCTCTTCCTAGTGCATATGGGCAGTTCATTTCGAACTACCACATGCATGGTATGGATAAGAAGCTCACTGAATTGCATGGGATGCTCAAGCAGGCAGAGGCGGATCTCAAGAAGGGCACCAGTCAAGTGTTGATGGTGCAGAATAAGGCTAAGTTCAAGAAGAGTTCTTGGACTAAGAAGAAGGCTAAGTAAGGAGGAAAGCAGGCTCAGGACCCGGTCCCAAGCGCTTCCTCAGGGACTAAACCATCTCCTTCAGCCGGATCCACTTGCTTCTACTGCAAGGCGGATGGCCACTGGAAGAGGAACTGCAGCAAGTACTTGGCCGACAAAGCCAAGAGTGGAGGTATGACTTCCGACTCAGGTACACTTGTTTGCAATGTTATAGACATATATCTTGCTGATGCACCTAATAGTTCTTGGGTATATGATACCGGATCAGTTATTCACATCTGCAACTCGTTGCAGGGACTGGTAAGAACTAGGAGCGTAGCAAGAGGCGAGGTTGATATTCGAGTCGGCAACAAAGCAAAGTTGCTGCGTTGGAAGTCGGCACGATGCAACTTCATTTACCTTCCGGATTCATTATGGAACTAAATAATTGTTATTATGTTCCAGTGCTCAGTCGAAACATTATTTCTGCTTCATGTTTGATGAGGCAAGGCTATGAGTCGAATATCAAGAATAATGGTTGTTCTTTGTATTTGAATGATATGTTTCACGGCTTTGCACCCGTCCAGGACGGGTTATTTATTTTGAATCTTGATGGTGAGTCGGTTTATAACATAAATGTTAAAAGGTTGAAACCAAATGATCTGAATATGACTTACTTTTGGCACTGTCGGCTTGGTCATATAAGTTGGAAACGCATGAAGAAGCTCCATGATGATGGACTCCTAACTTCGTTCGACTTGGAGTCGTTCGAGACATGCGAATCTTGCCTACTCGGCAAAATGACCAAGACACCTTTTGCAAAGAGTTGCGAAAGGGCGTCCGACTTATTGGGACTAGTACATAGTGATGTATGTGGACCAATGAGCACGACAGCCAGGGGTGGTTATGAGTACTTCATTACCTTCACTGATGATTTGAGTAGGTATGGATATATCTACTTGATGAAACATAAGTCGGAAGCCTTTGAAAAGTTCAAAGAATTCCAGAATGAAGCACAGAATCAACTCGGCAAGAAAATAAAGTTTCTTCGGTCGGACCGAGGAGGCGAGTACATGAGCCATGAGTTTGATGACCATCTGAAAAGTTGTGGAATAGTTCCTCAACTTACTCCGCCAGGAACGCCACAAAGGAATGGTGTTTCGGAAAGGCGGAATCGGACCTTGTTGGACATGGTACGATCAATGATGAGTCGGACAGATCTGCCTTTATCATTTTGGGGTTATTGTCTAGAAACAGCGGCGTTCACACTAAACAAAGTACCATCAAAGTCGGTAGAGAAGACACCGCATGAGATGTGGACAGGCAAAAAGCCGATTTTGTCTTTTCTTAAGATTTGGGGTTGTGAAGCTTTTGTCAAGCGACTTCAGTCGGACAAGCTTACGGCCAAGTCGGATAAATGTATTTTCGTGGGGTATCCGAGGGAAACCTTGGGTTACTACTTCTACAACCGAGAAGAGGGCAAAGTGTTTGTCGCTCGGAACGGTGTCTTCCTTGAGAAAGAGTTTCTCAGTCGGAGAGTAAGTGGGAGCACGGTGCAACTCGAAGAAATTCGAGAGGAATCGGCAAGTAGCGAGTCGGCAAAAACCTTGGAGGATGAGCCGATCGTGGCAGCTGAGCCGATAGCCGCACCTGTACTACGAAGATCGGCAAGATTACGAAGTGTTCGTGATGTGTTACTGTTAGACAGTGATGAGCCGACAAGTTATTCGGAAGCGATGGTGGGATCTGATTCCGAGTCATGGCTTGGAGCCATGAGATCCGAGTTAAAGTCCATGGATGAAAATCAAGTTTGGAACTTGGTTGATCTGCCAGACGGTGCAAGACCCGTCGAGTGCAAATGGGTCTTTAAAAGGAAAACTGATATGGATGGAAATGTTTCCGTCTATAAAGCACGCCTTGTCGCGAAGGGGTTCCGACAAGTTCAAGGAGTTGATTACGACGAGACTTTCTCGCCCGTAGCGATGCTTAAATCAGTTCGGATCATGTTAGCTATAGCAGCCTATTTCGACTATGAGATATGGCAGATGGATGTCAAAACGGCTTTCCTTAACGGAAATTTAACCGAGGACGTGTATATGATACAGCCCGAGGGTTTTGTCGATCCGGCTAATGCTGACAAGGTATGCAAACTTCAGAAATCCATTTATGGGTTGAAGCAAGCATCTCGGAGTTGGAATATTCGCTTTGATGAGGTAGTCAAATCGTTTGGCTTCATCAAGAGTGATCATGATTCTTGTTTGTACAAGAAGTTTAGTGGGAACAAAGTAAATTTTCTAATCTTATATGTGGATGACATATTACTGATTGGAAATGATGTCCAGATGTTGCAAGAAACCAAGGAATCATTGGAAAGGAGTTTCTCAATGAAAGACTTGGGTGAGGCAACATACATCCTCGGAATCCGGATCTATAGAGATAGATCAAGGAGGCTCATTGGATTGAGTCAGAGTACTTATTTGGACAAAGTGTTGAAGAAGTTCAACATGGAATCGTCTAAGAAAGGGTTCTTACCGATGTCCCATGGTGTAAAACTTAGCAAGACTCAGTGTCCTTCGACAACTGATGAGCGAAGTCGGATGAGTGCGATTCCATATGCTTCTGCAGTTGGATCCATCATGTACGCCATGATTTGTACTAGACCGGATGTTTCCTATGCTCTAAGTGTTGTGAGCAGATACCAGGCTGATCCTGGAGAGATCCACTGGACAGCGGCTAAAAATATCCTAAAGTACTTGAGAAGGACTAAGGATATGTTCTTGGTTTATGGTGGTGAAGATGAACTCAGTGTAAAGGGTTACACGGATGCGAGTTATCTCACCGACTCTGATGATTCTCGCTCGCAATCCGGATACGTGTTTATTATAAACGGAGGTGCTGTGAGCTGGAAAAGTTCCAAGCAAGAGACTGTGTCTGCATCTACAACAGAGGCTGAGTATATTGCCGCCTCGGAGGCAGCAAAGGAAGCTGTTTGGATGAGGAATTTCCTCATGGATCTTGGTGTGGTTCAGGGCTCGTCCAATCCATTGGACGTGTATTGTGACAACAATGGTGCTATTGCACAAGCCAAGGAACCTAGACAACACCAGAAGAACAAGCACATACTCATGCGGTACCACCTGATTCGCCAGTTCGTGGATCAGGGTGATATCAAGTTATGCAAGGTACACACGGATGCAAATATTGCAGATCCGTTGACAAAGCCGTTACCCCAGCCGAAGCATGAGGCGCACCTGAGAGCCATGGGCATTAGATGCTTAGACATGTGATGTCGAAAGATTGACTCTAGTGCAAGTGGGAGACTGTTGGGAATATGCCCTAGAGGCAATCATGTATGATGATATTTCCCATTGTATTCATAAAGTTATTAAGTAGTCCTTGTATAAACATCTGATGTGTATCATTGAATATGTGATTCGGTTGTGGAACTATGCATTCATGTTGTTTATACTAAATATCCTTGGTCATTGAGGTTGTGCTGGACACACAACTTAGACCAATGTGAAAGTTGGCTTGATGACTCGGTTCCACTTGTCATGGGCATGGAGATGCTATTCCAACTTACACAGATTCGGCTAAAGAGTTTAGCGAGTCGGATTGACCCATATTGAGGTACAACGAACTAGTTGTCATTTGTATATCTCAATCAATGTAATCCTTAGACCTGAGGTTGTTGCATAGTCCGAGTTGAGGATCACCGACTTAGGTTCTGTCAAACGCTGATTCGTAACTGGGCAGTTATAAAGGCAGGGTTCGGGTCGACTGAGAATCAAGCTGCGTGATGTGGATAACCAAGATGGGATTTTTCCCCTCCACTCGGAGAGATATTCTCTGGGCCCTCTCGTGAGATATGATTCGGAAAGCATGGCCATGCACGACTCGGTTAAGTGTTAACCGAGGCGATCGGCTAAGAGTTGGTCGGGTGAATCACTTATCTCGGATCGAGAAGAGAGTTGGACTATTTAAGGGATGACATACATTCGCCTATAGTCTGACAAGGTATATCGTGAGGCAAAAGGGACTCAGACGTAAGTCGCATTGGAAAGGCAAGTCGTCATGACTCTTTGGTACTTGGGAATCGGTATGTTCTGCTAGGAGCCGATGCCGATTGATCGATTGTGAGTCGGACTCTAATCGTGTCCAAGTAACCATGAGCCTGCGGGGTCACACACTTAAGAGCGGGAGCAAGTTCGGATTGGATCCGAATCTGTAATCTGGTTGGGTTGGACCTAAACCAGATTAGGACTGAGTTAGTGAGTTGGACTCACGGTGACTAGTGTTATATGGGCTTTAGTGAATGGGTCGCGTGAGCAGATCCCACGTTCACTCCCTATATATAGTGGAGCACAGTAACCCAGAAAGGTTAATCGTTGTTCGGTTAGGTTATTCCATGTGTTGGAAACCCTAGCTCCACAGCAGTCCAGCCGCCGTAACGAACCTAGCAGTTCGCCGCCGGCTCTCCTCCTTGTACGTGTGGATACCAGCAGAGGTGCTGTGCGATCAGCACCAGGACGATCAGATCGTGAGGACTGCACTGCATCAGCCGACGCGCTTCATCAGTAATCCGCAACTGCGCGTCTAGTGGTAAACCTCGTGGCCTTCTACCTCAGCTAGGTCTTGGGATCACCACGTTAGAGGAAAAAGTTTTGTTTTATCTCTGCGTGGCCCAACAGATCATGCATTAACATGAGCACACCATAGTGCACAACCAGTTTTTAAACACATGCATCACACCATTGATGAAGTGACAAGAACATCTGAAAATATAATAACCAAATCACTTAAAAATGAACAGACACAATAATAAGTTGTAACTCTAGCACTTAAACACTGATAAAGAAAAGATCAGTAACCAAGTATATGATCACATTGATACTATAAAATCAATAGTGACATTTAATCACTAAACAACAAAGATACTTAAACAAGAAAACAAAAATAATGGATCCTAAGCACAAGTGTTAACTTAACAAACAAATAGTTTAAGCTTCAATAATATAATAAAGAATTAAATCACTGTAATCGAATGGATGATTAACATCCAAAACAACTCTACAATGTAACCTAAACTACTAAGAACCCTAAGTAATTAAACTATGCATGATTAATTGTATGAACTACTGCAGTATGTACACACTAAGTTTTGTTTCTTTTAGGAATAGTGTGGCATTTCTGGAAGCATGCCATACACATCACAGTTTCAAAGGGGACTGAATCTTTGTTAGTTCACAGTTTTGGGTCTCAAATGCAATAAGGACTGAATCTTGAGTTATCAGAGATTAGCTAC
Organism: Avena sativa; assembly: GCA_916181665.1. Lineage (NCBI taxonomy): Eukaryota > Viridiplantae > Streptophyta > Magnoliopsida > Poales > Poaceae > Avena > Avena sativa. Next base: position 231,932,921 of record OV702282.1, on the reverse strand, counting down.
AACATCATTGTAAAGGTATCAAGCAAAGAACAAGCATGATGCTATCTTAGTTACAGTGTATTACCGAGGCAGCGATGCAAAATGTGATCTAGTTCAGGCATGCCCTAGAATTTCCTATTTCTGGATTCTACACTTCAGGCAAACTAAAAGGAACCAAATGAGATAGCAAATATCCACTATGGAAAGAACATGATGGACTACATAGCAATAACCAAATGATATATTCATCATTGGTCACCCTTTTCACAGTTTGTGTGTGATGGTGTGCTTAGCACATCTGTGTGTGATGGTGTGCTTTATCTAGAATTTGTAAACTACCAGCATGAAATTTTCCATGTTACAGTCTAGAACCACAATCACATTTTAATCTCCATGTCCATCGGTGCTAACATTTCATGCATTAAGAATGAAAGTGTTCTAGATTATAAATTCAGCATTCCTTGAGAAATTTATTGGTGTCTGGAGTTGAGTAATATATTTTTCTCTGTAAATTATAGGTGCGTGCTGATGGAAAAGGCATGGATATCTACATGAAGAAGCTCAAGAAGAAGAAATACAGCTATCTGGTTCAGTACAAACATCAATTGCTCATGCAGAAGTAAAATAAGCCCCAACCAAACACTGCCACCATTTCAAAATATAAAAGTTTTGGTAGGAGATGCTAAACTAACCTACTAAACACTGATTGGCGTATAAGATGCTACGAATTAATATACAAGCATGGAGGAGATGCGGGGGTATCAAGCATTTAGGATAGCACTCAAAATTTTGTAAGATGGAGGAGATGGAGAGGCAGGGAGGGGAGGGAGAGGCTCACTGAAGGGAATATGCCCTGAGAGGCAATAATAAAGTGTTTATTATGTGTATTCCAAGTATATGATAGATGTTTATTTTGCATGCTATAATTGTATTAATACGGAAACGTTAATACATGTGTGTTTAATAAACAAACAGAAAGTTCCTAGTTATGCCTCTCTCATAAACTAGCTCATTGATTAACAAGATGATCAAGGTTTCCTGATCATGGACATTGGATGTTGTTAATAACGGGATCACAACATTAGTGTAATGGTGTGATGAACATTCATCCGAAGTATAGCATTACTATCAAAGTCATTGAGTTTATATTGCTATAACAACTTACGAAGTGATCCTAATCCTTAGACCATGAGATCATGTCAATCACTAACACCGGAAGAGTTTCTTGATAACATCAAACATCACACCGTAATAGGGTGATTATAAAGATGGATTCAGAACTAATAAAGTGTTATGTTGAGGCTCATGGATCGAGAGTGGAATTTGTTCATCCCGATGACGGATAGATATACTCTGGGCCCTCTCGGTGATATCACATTGATTAGCTTGCAAGCAAGTGATTTGATCACTAGAATGTTATATCACAGGAACGAGAAAAGAGTGCATGTCGGTAACGAGATCAAACTAGGTATGGAGATACCGATGATCGAATCTCGGACATGTAATATGTCGTGAAACAAAGGGATTAAGATACTAGCGTAAAAGGTTCCGACGATCACAAGAAAGTCATCGTTGAATGTGTGGGAGTCAGTATGGGTCTCCAGATCCCGCTTCTGATTATTGATCCGAGAGGGGTCTCGATCATGTCCGCATTATTCACGAACCGTAGGGTGACACACTTAAGAGACACCGACATCCAATTGGAGCAAATGTTTCATGCCGAAAGAATGAACAAGCGCAGGAATTTATTTCACTAGATACCGAAACAGGTTTTCGGGTGAAATTGCATAAAGTGGTTATGCATGTGAAATAGAATTCTAGCAAGGGGTTATTTGTGAATGTTTGTCATTGAAGTAATTGACAAAATTCTGAATAAAATAAAAGAGTTTTATTTAATGAGAGTTTGCATTAAATTTGGTGGAAATTTAATGGGAATTTGAGTGGACTTTTGAGTGGAGGGAATTTAAAGGAGATTTGTGAGTGGAGTGTCCACCCACATGAAGAGGGGAGGGCAAGGGGGCAGCCCCATGCGCCGTCCACCCCCTTGGGTCCCCCCTCCTCCTATAAAAGGAGCCCCCCTCCTCACTTGTCTCACACACCTCCTCGTGAAGGATCTCTCTCCCCCTCTAGAATTTATCCCCCATGGTCTCGGACTAGCGAGATACATGTTCCCGGTGGCTATTCGGCAAGAAAGAGTTGTGCTTCCGCTGCATCGCTGGAGCGAGGAGGCAGAGGTTGCTCGGTGCCTCGAATGTGTGTGCGAACACGGATGCGCTGCTGATTTGCGGCGCTAGGACTTCCTCTCGATCTTGAGATCGGCAAGAGATCGTCTACATCAACCACGAGTTGAACTCGTTAAGCTTTGTCGGTCTTCAAGGTTATGTTCTCTACGGATATACATCCGCCCGTTGTTTGTATCTAGTAGATAGATCTTGGTATATAGTTCACATCGTAGGAAATTTTTTGTTTTCTATGCTGCGAACCCTACAGTGGTATCAGAGCCGGATCTATGCGTAGATACTTTACACGGGTAGTACACATATGAGTATGTGGGCGATGATGATCATGTTGTTGCTCCTTTGTTGTAATTTTGGATATTGGTGGCATAGTGGGATGAAGCGGCCCGGACAAACTTTACATGTCCTCGCACATGAGACCTGTTCCACGCTTGATATGCAACTAGTTTGCATAAGTGGCTAGCGGGTGTCTGTCTCTCCTACTATAGTCAATATCTATTTTGCAAGCGAGTTGTCAACAATTTGATTATCCTCGTTGTGGTTCATGTTCGTAGGTAAGAACGGTTCTATCTCGAAAGCCCTAAGCCACGTAAAACTTGCAATGGATAAATTAGAGGCGTCTAGTTTAGATTGTTGCTGGGCTAGTGTTATGATATGGTAGTGTTGTAAGTAGAAGTATGAGATGATACTCTTACAACACACATAGCGTGTAAAATCCATAGACCTTGGATTTACACATATAGGTATGATAGTGATCATACCACGATGCACATGATAGAGATCATCTGCGGGAACCATATAATTTCACTAATAAACATATGATGTTTGATAGCATCTTATATTGCTTGTTTAGCGCTTTGTTAGTATAATAAGATGATCCCTCATTTAAATATCAAGATAAGAATGTGTTCTTCCTTTAGTATGCACCGATTATGTTTTCGTCGCTCCAAGACATCACGTGATGATCGGGTGTTCTTGGATCCACGACCATATTTCGGGTGTAAAACAGTTAAACACGCGAATACTAAGGTTCTAACTTGGCGAGCCTAGCATGTACAGACATGGCCTCGGAATACGGACCGAAAGGTTAAGCATGAGTCATATAGTTGATATGATGCCCATTTGATGCTCGCCTTTGAAGCTATACCGACTCACGTGATGATCGGACTTGGTGTAGTGGATTTGGTTCATGTAATCACCAAAAAGGCACGAGGGATGTCGTTTTTGAGTGGGAGTTCATTCGATTAGTTGAACTCAATCTATCATACACTTAGTCTAAACTTTACAAATTCTGTTGTAGATGGCACCACCTGCTTTTAATTTCAATGTGTTCATGGAGAAAGAGAAACTAGCAACGAACGGTAGCAACTTTACCGAATGGGCCATGAATTTGAGGATTCTCTGTTGGAGATATGCCCTAGAGGCAATAATAAATGTAGTTATTATTATATCTTTGTGTTTATGATAAATGTTTACATTCATGCTATAATAGTATGAAAAAGGAAACATTGATACTTGTGTGATTTGTAAACTTAATTTGAAGTCCCTAGTATAGCCTCTATACATCACTAGCTTGTTGGTTGATAAATGATTGTGGTTTCCCTATCATGAACATTGAGATGTTATCAACAACAAGATCATATCATTAGGAGAATGATATGGTGGACATACTCCTATAGATAAGCGTAGCATAAAGATCAAGTCATTTTAATAGTTCAATTGCTATATGCTTTCTGATACATAGTAACCTAATTCCTTCGACCATGACATCATGCATATCACCTTTACCGGATGGATGCTTTGATGACATCAAACACCACACCGTAACTGGGTGGCTATAAAGGTGGCATTGAGTGTTCGGAAAGTATTGATTGAGACACATGGATCAAGAATGGGATTTGTCCATCCATATGACGAATAGATATACTCTGGGCCCTCTCGGTGAAATGTCATCCAATTAGCTTGCAAGCATGTGACTGGCTCACAAGGGATCACATATCACGGGAACGAGAAAAGAGTACTTATCGGTAACGAGGTTGAACTAGGTATGCAGAGATACCGACGATCATAACCTCGGATGAGTAAACTATCGGGAGACAAAGGGAAATTGGTATCGTATGTAAGTGGTTCATTCGATCGCAAAGTAATCGTAGAAATATGTGGGAGCCATATGAATTTCCAGATTCCTCTATTGGTTATTGTTCGGATAAGTGTCTCGATCATGTCCGCATAATTCACGAACCGTAGGGAGACACACTTAAGGATTCGACGTTGTTTGAGTAGTTATGGAATGAATGAGAAAGAGACCGAATGTTGTTCGGAGTCTTGGATGGGATCCGGGATATCACGAGGAGATCCGGAATGGTCCGGAGAATAAGATTCATATAAGGAAAGTCCCGTTTCAAAGTTGGGGAATGGTTCCGGTGTTTTCATCGGGAATGTTCTAGAAGGTTCCGGAATGTCCGGCACTCCGGAGGGGAAGGGGTACATGAATGTGTCATTGTAAGTTGGAATGATTGAATCATGTACTGAGTGTCTTCGCTGTCCAAAATAAAGGGTTTATTCAAATCCTAAATTGAAAAGTCAAACGGCTAGTTTGAAAGTCAAACGGCAAGTTTTGGAAAGAGGAAAAGAGGAGGAAGGTGAAACCGAGTTGGGGAGGGAGTCCTCCTCCCCAAGCCGGCGCACCACCCAAGCCGAGTTTGGGAGGGACTCCCCTCCCTCCCCTTGGCCACCGGCCCCTCCACCTATATAAGGAGGGGCAGGGCTCCCTCCTAGCACACACAAGTACCTCTCCTCAAACCCTAGCTTGGCGCCTACCACTATAGCCGCCGCCGCCCCCTAGGGTTTTTCCCTAGCCGCCGACTTGGGGTGCCCCAAACCCTAGCCGCCGGCTCTAGCCTCTCCTCCTTGGTGTGTCTAAACCCTAGATCGCCGAGGAGCTTTCTCATACTCCACCATACTCGCTCCGGCTTAAGGCGAAGCCCTGCGAGATCTCCCCTCTACTTCCGGTACCACGCCGTTGTGCTGCCGGAATCGCGAGGAGAGTGCTACAACCTCCGCTGCCTGCTGGAACAAGGGAGAGGAAGGTCTTCGTCGAGTACCGAACGTGTGACCGACTGCGGGAGCGCTGCCGGAACGCAGCGCCGGAAGGATCGTCTACGCGATCTTGAGATCGGGAAGAGTACGACTACATCACCCACGAGAATCCGCTCTCGTTAAACACTTTGGAATCTTCGAGGGTAAGTTATTCCATCGACTCGTTGCTACAGTCTAGTAGATAGATCTTGGCTTGTTTGTTTGTATGTGATAGATAATTTTTGTTTTCCATGCTACGAAACCCTACAGTGGTATCAGAGCCGTGTCTATATGTAGATCTGTTGCACGAGTAGAACACAATGGTCATTGTGGGCATTGATGCTTTTATTGTCGATTGCTTCTTGTGTACTTTGCATCTTGCGGTATGTTGGGATGAAGCGGCCCGGGCTAACCTTACATGACATCGTTCATGAGACTTGCTCCATGCTTGACATGCAACTTGTATTGCATAAGTGGCTTTGCGGGTGCCTGTTTCTCCTAGCATAGTTAAGATCCAATTTACAACGGGTGATCAACAATACTAGTATCAATGTTGTGGTTCTTGTTCGTAAGTTAGAACGACACTTACTGAAAGCCCCAAACCACGTAAAATATGCAAAGAAAGTAGAGGCGTCTAACTTTGTTTTGCAGGGGTGTGCAGTGATGTGATATGGCCATGATTGTGATTATATTTGATGTATGCAATGTTCCTTATTGTAAGTTGGCAACCGGCAGGAGCCATATAGTTGTCTTTAATTTATGTTAAGACGCGCGTGTCTATTCAAAGTAGTTGTAATAGTTGAAGCCGGTGGACAACAACCATGGAGAGGCGTCATTGACCTTGATGCAATGCCGGTGATGATGGAGATCATGTTCGTGCTAGAAGATGGAGATCGGAAGCACAAAGAAGAAAGGCCATATCATATCACATATTATGAATTGCATGTGATGTTAATCCTTTATGCATCTTGTATTGCTTAGTAGACGACGGTAGCATTATAAGATGATCCCTCATGTACATGAATTTCAAGTCATAAAGTGTTCACCCTTAGTTAGGACCGTTGCTAAAGATTGTTGTTTCGAAGCACCACGTGATGATCGGGTGTGTTAGATTCTGCAAGTGTATACAACGTGAGCAAGCCAGATTTGCTCATGCGGAAACTAAGGTTTGATCTTGACGAGCCTAGCATGTACAGACATGGTCTCGGAACACGGATCACCGAAAGGTAAAGCATGAATCATATAGTAGATATGATTAACATGACGATTGTTCGCCATTGAAACTATATCAACTCTCGTGATGATCGGTGTTGATGTAGTGGATTTGGTTCGTGTGATCACTAAAAAAATGTGAGGGATGTTGTTTTGAGTGGGAGTTCACCTAGATTAACTTTACTATTAATTTGAACTCAATTTGTCATAAACTTAGTCTAAACTATTGCAAATATGTTGTAGATCAATGGCAGCCCCTACCATCAATTTTAATGCGTTCCTAGAGAAAGAAAAGTTGAAAAACAATGGAAGCAACTTCGCGGATTGGTTCCGCAATTTGAGGATTGTCCTCACAGCTGGTAATTTGACCTATGTGCTGGATGCACCGCTGGGTGACCCACCTGCAGCTGATGCTTCCGATGAAGTAAAGAATGTTTACCTCGCTCGAAAGAATCAGTACTCCATAGTTCAGTGTGCTATCTTGTATGGTTTGGAATCGGAGCTTCAGAAAAGGTTTGAGAATTCAGACCCATATGATATTGTCGAGGATCTCAAATTGATTTTTGAGACTCATGCGGCAATTGAAAGTTATGAGGCTTCTGAAAAGTTCTTTAACTGCAAGATGGAAGAGGGCAGCTCCGTCAGTGAGCATGTGCTTAAGATGTCTGGGCACGCAAACAAACTTCAAAGCTTGGGTATAGTGATTCCTAATGCTTTGGGGATTTACCGTGTCCTCCAATCACTACCACCAAGTTACAAGAACTTTGTGATGAACTACAACATGCAGAACATGAACAAGCAGTTGCCAGAACTGTTTGCTATGTTAAAGTCTGCATAAGTGGAGATCAAGAAAGAGTACCAAGTGTTGTTGGTCAATAAGACCACCAAATTCAAGAAAGGCAAGTCTAAGCAGAAGGTACACTTCAAGAAGGGTGGTAAGAAAGTTACCACGCCCGCGAAGAAGACCAGGGCTGGACCTAAGCCTGATAGTGAGTGCTTTTACTGCAAGGGAGAAGGTCACTAGAAGCGGAATTGCCCAAAGTACTTGGCGGATTTGAAGAACGGCAACATCAAGAAGAAAGGTATATCTGATATACATGTTATTGATGTGTATCTCACAAGTACTCGTAGTAGTGCCTTGGTATTTGATACTGGTTCGGTTGCTCATATTTGTAACTCGAAACAGGTGCTGCAGAATAAACGGAAGCTAGCGAAGAACGAGGTGACGATGCGCGTGGGAAACGGATCAAAGGTTGATGTGATCGCGGTCGGCACGCTACCCCTTCATCTACCATCGGGATTAGTTTTATACTTAAATAATTGTTATTTGGTGCCTGCGTTGAGCATGAACATTATATCGGGATCTTGTTTATTGCGAGACGGTTACTTGTTTAAGTCCGAGAATAATGGTTGTTCAATTTGTATGAGTAATATGTTTTATGCACATGCACCTTTGATAGATGGTCTATTCTTGTTGAATCTCGATAGTGGAAATACACATATTAATAACATTGAGGCTAAACGGTTGAAATCAAGCGATAACTTGACCTATATGTGGCACTGTCGTCTTGGTCACATTGGAGTGAAGCGTATGAAGAAACTCCATTCCGATGGACTTCTTGAATCACTTGATTTCGAATCACTTGAAAGATGCGAAGCATGTCTGATGGGTAAAATGACTAAGACTCCATTTTCTGGTATGATGGTGCGAGCTACGGACTTATTGGAAATCATACATACCGATGTATGTGGTCTAATGAGTGTAGCGTCGCGTGGTGGTTATCGTTATGTTCTTACCTTCACGGATGACTTGAGTAGATATGGGTATATCTATTTCATGAAACATAAGTCTGAAACTTTCGAGAAGTTTAAGGAGTTTCAAAGTGAGGTAGAGAATCAACGTAACAAGAAGATTAAATTTCTGCGTTCTGATCGTGGAGGTGAATATCTAAGTTACGAGTTTGGCGAGCATTTTAAGAAATGCGGAATACTTTCACAGTTGACACCGCCGGGAACACCACAGCGTAATGGTGTGTCCGAACATCGTAATCGAACTCTCTTAGATATGGTTCGTTCTATGATGTCACTTACAGATTTACCGCTATCATTTTGGGGTTATGCATTAGAAACAGCCGCATTCACTTTAAATAGGGCACCATCTAAATCCGTTGAAACGACACCGTATGAATTATGGTTTGGGAAGAAACCTAAATTGTCGTTCCTTAAAGTTTGGGGTTGCGAAGCCTATGTAAAGAAGTTACAGCCGGACAATCTTGAACCCAAAGCGGAAAAATGCGTCTTCATAGGATACCCAAAGGAAACTATTGGGTATACCTTCTATCACAGATCCGAAGGCAAAATCTTCGTTGCTAAGAATGGATCCTTTCTAGAGAAGGAATTTCTCTCAAAAGAAGTGACTGGAAGGAAAGTAGAACTCGACGAGGTTGTCGAACCTTCTCTCGAAATTGCGAGTAGCGCAGCACCGGAAGAAGTTCCTGTGGTGCCTGCACCAATTAGAGAGGAAGCTAATGATGATGATCATGAAACTTCGGTTGAAGTTGCTACAGAGCCTCGGAGGTCAACGAGCACTCGTACCACTCCAGATTGGTATGATCCCGTTATGAGTGTCATGTTGGTAGACAACACCGATGACCCTGAGACATATGAGGAAGCGATGATGAGCCCAGATTCCAATAAATGGCAAGAAGCCATGAAATCCGAGATTGGATCCATGTACGAAAACCAAGTATGGACTTTGGTGGACTTACCGGATGGCCGGAAGGCTGTCGAGAATAAATGGATCTTCAAGAAGAAAACAGATGCTGATGGTAATGTTACTGTCTATAAAGCTCGACTTGTCGCAAAAGGGTTTCGACAAATTCAAGGAGTTGACTACGATGAGACTTTCTCACCAGTAGCGAAGCTAAAGTCTGTGAGGATTATGTTAGCAATCGCTGCATATTATGATTATGAGATATGGCAGATGGATGTCAAAACAGCATTCCTCAATGGAGATATTGATGAAGAGTTGTATATGATGCAACCCAAAGGTTTTGTCGATCCTAAAGATGCTAACAAGGTATGCAAACTTCAACGGTCCATCTATGGATTGAAGCAAGCATCCCGAAGTTGGAATCAACGTTTTGATAAGGTGATCAAAAGTTTTGGTTTTATACAAACTTATGGAGAAGCTTGTATTTACAAGAAAGTGAGTGGGAGCTCTGTAGCATTCTTAATACTATATGTGGATGACATATTATTGATTGGGAATGATGTAGACCTTCTTAATAGTGTCAAGGAATATTTGAATAATAGTTTTTCAATGAAGGATCTTGGCAAAGCAGCTTACATATTAGGCATAAAGATTTATAGAGATAGATCAAAACGCCAAATATCATTGTCACAGAGTACATATTTGGACAAAGTTCTAAAGAGGTTTGGAATGGAAGATAGCAAGAAAGGGTTCTTGCCCATGTTGCCCAATACGACCTTGAGTAAAACTCAAAGTCCGACATCGACAGAAGATAGAGAAAGGATGAGTAAGACTCCCTATGCCTCAGCCATAGGATCTCTAATGTATGCCATGCTATGTACTAGACCCGACATTGCATATGCTGTTAGTTTGACTAGCAGATATCAAAGTGATCCAGGAGTGGATCATTGGACAGCGGTCAAAAACATCCTTAAGTACTTGAGAAGAACTAAGGATATGGTTCTTTCTTATGGAGGTGATGAACAGCTCGTTGTTAATGGTTACACCGATGCTAGTTGGAACACCGATCCGGATGATTCTAAATCACAATCTGGATACGTATTTATTTTGAATGGTGCAGCAGTTAGCTGGAGGAGTGCAAAGCAAAGCGTTGTGACGAGATCTTCAACTGAATCGGAATACATGGCTGCTTCGGAGGCTTCACAAGAAGCGATATGGATGAAAGAGTTCATTACAGAGCTGGGTGTGGTTCCTAGTGCGCTGGACCCAATGTCTATCTACTGTGATAACATGGGCGCCATAGCCAATGCGCAAGAACCAAGGTCACACAAGAAGCTGAAGCACATCAAGCTATGTTTTCACGCTATTCGAGAACATATCCAAGATGGGGATATAAAGTTTTGCAAAGTACACACAGATCTGAATGTGGCGGATCCGTTGACTAAACCTCTCCCGAGGGCAAAACATGACCAGCACCAAACTGCCATGGGTGTTCGGTATATTACCATGTAATCTAGATTAGATGACTCTAGTGCAAGTGGGAGACTATTGGAGATATGCCCTAGAGGCAATAATAAATGTAGTTATTATTATATCTTTGTGTTTATGATAAATGTTTACATTCATGCTATAATAGTATTAAAAAGGAAACATTGATACTTGTGTGATTTGTAAACTTAATTTGAAGTCCCTAGTATAGCCTCTATACATCACTAGCTTGTTGGTTGATAAATGATTGTGGTTTCCCTATCATGAACATTGAGATGTTATCAACAACAAGATCATATCATTAGGAGAATGATATGGTGGACATACTCCTATAGATAAGCGTAGCATAAAGATCAAGTCATTTTAATAGTTCAATTGCTATATGCTTTCTGATACATAGTAACCTAATTCCTTCGACCATGAGATCATGCATATCACCTTTACAGGATGGATGCTTTGATGACATCAAACACCACACCGTAACTGGGTGGCTATAAAGGTGGCATTGAGTGTTCGGAAAGTATTGATTGAGACACATGGATCAAGAATGGGATTTGTCCATCCATATGACGGATAGATATACTCTGGGCCCTCTCGGTGAAATGTCATCCAATTAGCTTGCAAGCATGTGACTGGCTCACAAGGGATCACATATCACGGGAACGAGAAAAGAGTACTTATCGGTAACGAGGTTGAACTAGGTATGCAGAGATACCGACGATCATAACCTCGGATGAGTAAACTATCGTGAGACAAAGGGAAATTGGTATCGTATGTAAGTGGTTCATTCGATCGCAAAGTAATCGTAGAAATATGTGGGAGCCATATGAATTTCCAGATTCCTCTATTGGTTATTGTTCGGAGAAGTGTCTCGATCATGTCCGCATAATTCACGAACCGTAGGGAGACACACTTAAGGATTCGACGTTGTTTGAGTAGTTATGGAATGAATGAGAAAGAGACCGAATGTTGTTCGGAGTCTCGGATGGGATCCGGGATATCACGAGGAGATCCGGAATGGTCTGGAGAATAAGATTCATATAAGGAAAGTCCCGTTTCGGAGTTGGGGAATGGTTCCGGTGTTTTCATCGGGAATGTTCTAGAAGGTTCCGGAATGTCCGGCACTTCGGAGGGGAAGGGGTACATGAATGTGTCATTGTAAGTTGGAATGATTGCATCATGTACTGAGTGTCTTCGCTGTCCAAAATAAAGGGTTTATTCAAATCCTAAATTGAAAAGTCAAACGGCTAGTTTGAAAGTCAAACGACAAGTTTTGGAAAGAGGAAAAGAGGAGGAAGGTGAAACCGAGTTGGGGAGGGAGTCCTCCTCCCCAAGCCGGCGCACCACCCAAGCCGAGTTGGGGAGGGACTCTCCTCCCTCCCCTTGGCCGCCGGCCCCTCCACCTATATAAGGAGGGGCAGGGCTCCCTCCTAGCACACACAAGTACCTCTCCTCAAACCCTAGCTTGGCGCCTACCACCATAGCCGCCGCCGCCCCCTAGGGTTTTGCCCTAGCCGCCGACTTGGGGTGCCCCAAACCCTAGCCATCGGCTCTAGCCTCTCCTCCTTGGTGTGTCTAAACCCTAGATCGCCGAGGAGCTTTCTCATACTCCACCATACTCGCTCCGGCTTAAGGCGAAGCCCTGCGAGATCTCCCCTCTACTTCCGGTACCACGCCGTTGTGCTGCCAGAATCGCGAGGAGAGTGCTACAACCTCCGCTGCCTGCTGGAACAAGGGAGAGGAAGGTCTTCGTCGAGTACCGAACGTGTGACCGACTACGAGAGCGCTGCCGAAACGCAGCGCCGGAAGGATCGTCTACGCGATCTTGAGATCGGGAAGAGTACGACTACATCACCCACGAGAATCCGCTCTCGTTAAACACTTTGGAATCTTCGAGGGTAAGTTATTCCATCGACTGGTTGCTACAATCTAGTAGATAGATCTTGGCTTGTTTGTTTGTATGCGATAGAATTTTTTTGTTTTCCATGCTACGAAACCCTACATTCTCCTCTCTGCTGCACAAAAGCAATATGTGCTAGAAGCGCCGTTAGGCCCCCCACCTTTTGATGATGCCCCTGACGAGGAGAAGAATGTCTATCAGACTCGTCAGGAGGACCACAACTTAGTTCATTGCGGCATATTGTATGGGCTAGAGCCGGAACTTCGAAAGCGTTTCGAAAACGGCAATGCATTTGATACAATGGGTGAGTTGAAAATGATTTTCGACACACATGCTGCTGTAGAGAGCTACAACGCTTCAGAAAAGTTCTTTAGCTGCATGATGGAAGAGCACAACTCCGTTAGTGAGCATGTACTCAAGATGTCGGGTTACGCCGATAAGCTTGTGTCCTTGGGAATATCGATTCCCATTGACTTAGGCATCCATCGTGTTCTGCAGTCTCTACCACCTAGCTATAAGAGCTTCGTGATGAACTATAATATGCAAGGCATGAAGAAGTCTCTCCCCGAGCTTCTGTCAATGCTTAAAACTGCAGAAGTGGGGATCAAAAAGGAACATCAAGTGTTGATGATCAATAGGAACACTGGTTTCAAGAAAGACAAGAAGGGAAAACGGAAGGGAAGTAAGGGCGGCAAGCCTGTTGCCGCGCCTGAAAAGAAACCCCGAGTTGGACCTAAGTCTGATTCCGAGTGCTACTATTGTAAGAGGACTGGCCACTGGAAGCGCAACTACCCCAAGTATCTGGCAGACAAGAAGGCCGGCAAGGCAAACAAAGGTATATATGATATACATGTTATTGATGTGTACTTGACTAGTGCTCGTAGTAGCACCTGGGTATTTGATACCGGTTCAGTTGCTAATATTTGTAACTCGAATCAGGGGCTGCGGAACAAGCGACCGCTAGCAAGGGGTGAGGTCAAGATGCGTCTCGGCAATGGATCAAGCATTGATGTGATCGCCGTCGGAACGCTGCCTCTCCACTTGCCGTCGGGGTTAGTTATAAACTTGAATAAATATTATCTGGTGCCTGCACTGAGCATGAACATTGTATCTGGATCGTGTTTGATGCGAAGTGGTTATTCATTTAAATCTGAGAACAATGGTTGTTCCATTTATATGAATGAAATCTTTTATGGTCATGCACCGATGATGAATGGTTTATTTCTATTAGATCTCGATGATAATGTTACACATATTCATAATGTTGATGCTAAAAGGATTAAACTTAATGATGATATATCCGCATATATGTGGCACTGCCGTCTAGGTCATATTGGCGTTAAACGCATGAAGAAGCTCCATTCGGATGGACTTTTGGAATCACTTGATTATGAATCATTTGATACATGTGAGCCATGCCTTATGGGCAAGATGACTAGAACGCCGTTTTCCGGTTCAATGGAACGGGCGACAGATTTATTGGAAATCATACATTCTGATGTATGTGGTCCAATGAGTGTGTTGGCGCGAGGTGGATATCGTTATTTTGTTACTTTCACGGATGATTTGAGTAGATACGGTTATATCTACTTGATGAAACACAAGTCTGAAACCTTTGAAAAGTTCAAGGAATTTCAGAATGAAGTGGAAATTCATCGTAATAGAAAGATCAAATTTCTACGGTCCGACCGTGGAGGTGAGTATCTAAGTTACGAGTTTAGCACTCACATGAAAGAGTGTGGAATTGTTTCACAACTCACACCTGCCGGAACACCACAGGGAAATGGTGTGTCGGAACGTCGTAATCGTACTTTATTAGATATGGTTCGATCTATGATGTCTCTGACGGACTTGCCGTTGTCATTTTGGGGTTATGCACTAGAAACTGCTGCATTCACTTTAAATCGGGCACCATCTAAATCCGTTGAAAAGACACCGTATGAATTGTGGTTTGGAAACAAACCTAAGCTGTCATTTCTTAAAGTTTGGGGATGCGATGTTTATGTGAAGAAATTTCAACCGGATAAACTCGAACCCAAAGCGGAAAAATGCGTCTTCATAGGATACCCTAAAGAAACTATTGGGTATTCCTTCTATCACAGATCCGAGGGCAAGGTTTTTGTTGCCAAGAATGGATCCTTTCTAGAGAAAGAGTTTCTCGCGAAAGGTGTGAGTAGTCGGAAGGTAGAACTCGAAGAGGTTGTGGAACCTTCTCTTCAAAGTATGGCGAGTAGCGCAGCGCCGGAAGTTGTTCCGGAGTTGGCTCCACCTATTGAAGAGGGAACTAATGATAATGATCATGAAACTCCGAAAGAGAGTACTACCGAACCTCGCAGGTCAAACAGGACGCGTGCAGCTCCCGAGCTGTACGGAAATCCTGTCATGAATTTCATGGTTGATGAAAATGATAACCCTGCGACGTATGAAGAAGCGATGATGAGCCCGGATTCCAACAAATGGTTAGAAGCCATGAAATCCGAGATGGAATCCATGTATGAAAATCAAGTTTGGAACTTGGTGGAATTACCTCACGACCGAAAGGCCGTGGAGAACAAATGGATTTTCAAAAGGAAAACTGATGCTGATGGTAATGTGACCGTCTATAAAGCTCGACTTGTCGCAAAGGGGTTTCGACTAATTCAAGGAGTTGACTACGATGAGACTTTCTCTCCCGTAGCGATGCTAAAGTCAGTTAGGATTATGTTAGCAATTGCTGCATATTTAGATTATGAGATATGGCAGATGGATGTCAAAACCGCGTTTCTCAATGGTAATATTGAAGAAGAGTTGTATATGATACAACCAAAGGGTTTTGTCGATCCTAAGGATGCTAACAAGGTGTGCAAGCTTCAGCGATCCATCTATGGATTGAAGCAAGCATCACGAAGTTGGAATCTCCGCTTTGATGAGGTGATCAAAGAGTTTGGATTTGTCCAAACTTATGGAGAAGCTTGTATTTACAAGAAAGTGAGTGGGAGCAATGTGGCATTTCTGATATTATATGTGGATGACATATTATTGATCGGAAATGATATAGATCTTTTAAACAGTGTTAAAAGTTATCTAAACAGCAAATTTTCAATGAAGGACCTAGGTGAAGCGTCATACATATTAGGCATAAAGATCTATAGAGATAGATCTAGGCGCCTAATAGGGCTATCACAAAGTACATACCTTGATAAGATTTTAAAGAAGTTTAAAATGGACGGAAGTAAGAAGGGGTTCTTACCTATGTTGCAAGGCAAGACATTGAGTAAGAATCAAAGTCCGGCTTTGGCGGAAGAAAGAGAGATAATGGACAAAGTCCCCTATGCTTCAGCCATAGGCTCTATAATGTACGCCATGCTATGTACAAGACCGGATGTGGCACATGCTATTAGTTTGACTAGTAGGTACCAATCGGATCCAGGTTCGGAACACTGGATAGCGGTCAAGAATATCCTTAAGTACTTATGAAGAACTAAGGATATGTTTCTTGTATACGGAGGTGAAGAAGAGCTCGTCGCTAAGTGTTATGTCGACGCTAGCTTTGACACCGATCCGGATGACTCTAAGTCTCAATCCGGATACGTATTTCTCATGAATGGCGGAGCGGTTAGTTGGAGGAGCTCCAAACAACCTGTGGTAGCGGGATCAACAACGGAGGCCGAATATGTTGCTGCTTCAGAAGCGGCTCAGGAAGCAGTTTGGATGAAGGAGTTCATATCCGAACTAGGAGTGGTGGCAAACGCGTTGGACCCAATGGTGATCTATTGTGACAACAATGGTGCCATTGCCAGTGCCAAAGAGCCAAGGTATCACAAGCATTCCAAGCATATTAAGCGCCGGTTTCACTCCATCCGCGAGCATGTCAAGGATGGAGATATAAAGATTTGTAAAGTACATACGGATCTAAATGTAGCAGATCCGTTGACTAAAACTCTCCCTAGAGCAAAACATGATCAACACCAGAACTCAATGGGTGTTAGATTTATCACTATGTAACTAGATTATTGTCTCTAGTGCAAGTGGGAGGCTGAAGGGAATATGCCCTGAGAGGCAATAATAAAGTGTTTATTATGTGTATTCCAAGTATATGATAGATGTTTATTTTGCATGCTATAATTGTATTAATACGGAAACGTTAATACATGTGTGTTTAATAAACAAACAGAAAGTTCCTAGTTATGCCTCTCTCATAAACTAGCTCGTTGATTAACAAGATGATCAAGGTTTCCTGATCATGGACATTGGATGTTGTTAATAACGGGATCACAACATTAGTGTAATGGTGTGATGAACATTCATCCGAAGTATAGCATTACGATCAAAGTCATTGAGTTTATATTGCTATAACAACTTACGAAGTGATCCTAATCCTTAGACCATGAGATCATGTCAATCACTAACACCGAAAGAGTTTCTTGATAACATCAAACGTCACACCGTAACAGGGTGATTATAAAGATGGATTCAGAACTAATAAAGTGTTATGTTGAGGCTCATGGATCGAGAGTGGAATTTGTTCATCCCGATGACGGATAGATATACTCTGGGCCCTCTCGGTGATATCACATTGATTAGCTTGCAAGCAAGTGATTTGATCACTAGAATGTTATATCACAGGAACGAGAAAAGAGTGCATGTCGGTAACAAGATCAAACTAGGTATGGAGATACCGATGATCGAATCTCGGACATGTAATATATCATGAAACAAAGGGATTAAGATACTAGCGTAAAAGGTTCCGACGATCACAAGAAAGTCATCGTTGAATGTGTGGGAGTCAGTATGGGTCTCCAGATCCCGCTTCTGATTATTGATCCAAGAGGGGTCTCGATCATGTCCGCATTATTCACGAACCATAGGGTGACACACTTAAGAGACACCGACATCCAATTGGAGCAAATGTTTCATGCCGAAAGAATGAACAAGCGCAGGAATTTATTTCACTAGATACCGAAACAGGTTTTCGGGTGAAATTGCATAAAGTGGTTATGCATGTGAAATAGAATTCTAGCAAGGGGTTATTTGTGAATGTTTGTCATTAAAGTAATTGACAAAATTCCGAATAAAATAAAAGAGTTTTATTTAATGAGAGTTTGCATTAAATTTGGTGGAAATTTAATGGGAATTTGAGTGGACTTTTGAGTGGAGGGAATTTAAAGGAGATTTGTGAGTGGAGTGTCCACCCACATGAACAGGGGAGGGAAAGGGGCAGCCCCATGCGCCGGCCACCCCCTTGGGGTTCCCCCCCTCCTCCTATAAAAGGAGCCCCCCTCCTCACTTGTCTCACACACCTCCTCGTGAAGGATCTCTCTCCCCCTCTAGAATTTATCCCCCATGGTCTCGGACTAGCGAGATACATGTTCCCGGTGGCTATTCGGCAAGAAAGAGTTGTGCTTCCGCTGCATCGCTAGAGCGAGGAGGCGGAGGTTGCTCGGTGCCTCGAACGTGTGTGCGAGCACGGATGCGCTGCTGATTTGCGGCGCTAGGACTTCCTCTCGATCTTGAGATCGGCAAGAGATCGTCTACATCAACCACAAGTTGAACTCGTTAAGCTTTGTCGGTCTTCAAGGGTATGTTCTCTACGGATATACATCTGCCCGTTGTTTGTATCTAGTAGATAGATCTTGGTATATAGTTCACATCGTAGGAAATTTTTGTTTTCTATGCTGCGAACCCTACACTCACGTGGTGGAGTTTTGTGTTGGTGGCGAGCTTGGCCTTGTCGAGGACGGTGGTGCGGGCGGGCCTTCTCCTCCTGGTGCGGGCGGGGCCTCCTCCTCCTGGTGCGGGCGCGGGCCTCCTCCTGTGGTGGTTGCCGGAGAGGGGAGAGGTTAGAGAGGGGGTGGGAAGAGGGAAGGGGCGGAGGGGAGGGGAGATCAAGGCGAGCGCGGCGGTTAGGGTTTGTCGGTTAGGGTTCGTCGGTTCGTCAGCGAGGGGGATGAAGAGAGATGGGAGATGGGAGAGGGCGGCAGAGTACCTGGCGGGCGGTCCAGCGAGTGACGAGTGGCGGCGCCGGTGGGGGAGCGAGGCGAGAGCGCATGTACGGGAATTTGGGGGAGAAGAATGGGAGGTAAAGGGAGCTAGGCGACGCTGTTATTTTGGCTAAGTCAGGGTAGTTCGTGGCGCACCCCCACATCGGTGTGCCACGGACAATTATCCGTGGCGCACCGATATGGGGGTGTGCAACGAACTCCCCTGCATTACTTAAAATGGCTACGCGGTGCAGTGTGACAACAACAATTGTATAGCCTAGTGGTTCTGGTGTTGGTAATGTTGTTTAAAACCTGGAGGTGCCAGGTTCGATTCCTAGCACTCCAACATTTTATTTCCAATACAAAACATTCTTTTGCAATTTTTAAGTTCCATATGTAATGAATATCACTTACTCATTACAAATAATAATTTTCTACTATTTATAAAACATAATAGCTCCAATATTTTGAAGATATAAAGTGATAACATGTATATAATTGCGGGTAGGTAATAAATTTATTAAAAAAAACTACCAATAATCTTGTGTATATCAACACCCTACTCCAAAAAACCACGTATAGTATTTTCTCGACTTGACGCACACGATTGCGCACATGCATACATCACACACAAAAAAGGTCACTTCGTGCGATGTTGCTTCCGAACGATCTATCGTCAACGTCTCGTCATGATCCTCTTGCCCTTCTTCGTCGCGGTAGAGTAATTGAGCCCTGGAACTTGTGGATTTCTTCTCGTGTACGGACATCCTTTAGCGGGGAGGGTGGTCTTCCTTCTAAGATGAGGATACGCTCTAGGGTTTTAGAAGAACTTGTTGAATTCCTCTTCTATCTTCGGATCTCCATACTTGTCGAAGTTTTTCTTGGTGGCGGCTCCCTCCATTCCAATGATGCTCCTTTTCCCCTCCTGACGACAACACGGGTAGGCCTTGTAGGATCGGTAATGAAGAAGCAATGATCCACATGGCTAGCCAGTACCCATGGCTCGTTTTTCGCCTGGACGTTCGCGCCGGCCACCTTTGACGCTTTGGCTTTGGGTACACTATTAGGAAAAACACTACCAGTGGCGCACCAAATTAGAATTCTGTGGCGTATATGGGTGTCGCCACTAAATCCTCGCCACTAAAATTTAAATTCTGTGGCGCATATGCCATATGCGCCACAGAATTATGTCCCAGATTCTGTGGCGCATATGCCATATGCTCCACAGAATCCTTTTTTCAGAATTTCGAAATTTTCACAATTCAGTACAAATACTGGTATATTACAAGAAATACTCCTAAATTTGACAGAAATATACAGAAAAGCTGCACACAGCAGTACAAATGTTCCAGTTCACATATAATACATCAACAAGCACAAATGTTCACAAGTGTTCATCAATCACATATTAGACACATATTAGAACCGAATAAGTGTGTACAAGTGTACATTTCACAAGTGTTCATCTCACTCACATAACTTAATTACAACCGCGTGATGTTGTCACCACCTACTACGTTAAAACAGAATATATAGTACACCGTAACCGCGATGCCGGTGAGGAGGAGCGACATCAAGATCTTCGTCCGGTTCATCTTCCATACGTGTCTCCTCCACTTGGCCACCTCCTCCTCTCTAGTCACGTATCCCTTGTAGCTATTGCCGCTGAACTTGTCCACTTGTTGGTGGCAGTTCACCCACTCCTCGTACACACCTGGAACCCGACCCTTGTACACAACGTACATCGGCATCTCTATTGACAAGGCATATTAGTACATCATGCAAATATATATGTTGACAAATATTAGAGCAATGCATTCATAAACTTAAAATAATGCATCGATGACAATGAAAGAAACACGACAACATGTCCGACACAATAACAACGACCATGGTTATTACACGACACAATAACAACGACGGTTTCAAGCTAGGCAAGATAAGTTACGTTTTTCAACACACACACTACATGTGTCCACCGATACACACGCTCTCTAGGTCAAGTAGCCTTCTCCTCAGAGGGCGCCGGGAACGGCTTGTACATGTCTTTCGTCGTCCACGTCCTGAAGTCACCCTGCGCCTTGAGGCGAGCTTCGATCTCCCTCTTGGTGAACTACATGGGCTGGTGAAAGAGCCCACCAGTTGTGTTGACTTGTTCCACGATGATATGTGATAGCTTCACATGCGTATCATGGAAGTATTCCATGAGATCGGAGTCATTGATCCCATGCAACTTTTGTGCCCATCCTCGGAGAGAAGATGGCGGCGTTAGCATCTCGCCATCCCGGACAAACCGTTTGAGGTGATGGCAAACATAGAAGGCCTCCTTCACACTGCTAGACGTCTACTTGACGCAGGGGAACTCGCACACGTGCTTGAACTTGTGTAAGCCATTGTCCTTGTAAGCCTCCCCCTTATAGTCGAAGGGGCCTCCCTGTTTGGCATAGCCCTCGATAGCATCATCCAAAACGCTCTTTACTCTGGCGTAGTTCTTCCTCCTTGCACTCCCCGAGTCGAAGTAGGTGGCAAGCGAATACCTTGTGGAGAGGACGATGAGCGTGCAGTACTTGTCTATGCGGGCAACACACAATGTGGAACGGGATGTTGGAAAAGAGCAACGGAAAGAAATACTTATGTGTTACGACAGCGGTAGGAGGATGTGTACACTTACTTGGGAAAGAAAGGCACAAGGATGTTGTCCTTCCTTCCATCAATAGCTTCTGAAGGTAGGACTATGCCCGGGCCCGGGTCCTTGTTCCTTCTTCCAGCTAGCTGTCCCGCATGTAGTAGGGATCCGCTATCGTGACGAACGGGGTTTTCTCTCTCTTGACCTTCATCGCCATATTGAGCGCGAATAGGCGAACCAAGTTATAGTCCAGCCGTCTCGAGTGGAATATCTTGAAGATGTCCTTGTAGGCTATGAAGAACACATCCGCGGGGGCATCGGTGATGAAGCCCATGTCCTCCGGCACCTTGATGGTGAACACCGTGTAATTCGGGTTATTGTCCTTGAGAAGGAGTCCCTCCAGTGTGAGGATACCTTCATGCAAACTCATCATAGCTCCCGAAGCCAGGTGGCGCATTTCCGGAGACAGTATGGGCTGACCAGCTTCGTGCACTCTGCTCAAGCCATCCTGGCGTGGTGGTACAACATCGTCCCGGTAACGGATCGGAGCGGGCTGGCTCGCAGCCTTGTCCTTGTTCCTGTTTGGCCTCTTCCTCACCCATCCATGGGCTTGCAGTGCATCGTGCGGTTCGCCGGTTGTATTAGCTTGCCCGTGGCAACATCCTTCAACTTGCCGCCGGGAACCTTATGCAGGAGCACGCACGGAGTGTCCTGAGGCATAGAGATATGCATCATGAGATGGAAGCCAATCAAAGGCATTAAGTAGAGCACGCTGACTAACTACTTATTTTACCTTGGTAAGGGCGCCGAGCTTGGCTAATGTTGAGACACGGGCGGCCGGCGGTTGATCCTTGTTCTTCTCCGGCTCGGGTGCATTAGGAAGAACTGCCAGCTGCTGCGCCTTGGTAGTCTTGGCAGGAGGGGGCAGCTCCGGCGCATCCAACTCCATTGACTGCGCCGCGGGGATGGAGGGCGGCGGGGTAACCATGTCCGGCGACACTTGGTGGCTCGAGGTGCTGTCGCCGGTGCTGGGCACTTGTATCGGCCCCACCTGACCGTCAACATTCCATTTTGCTATCCCCTCCATCAGTCGAGGGGTAGCATCTCGAGGATCTTCTGCTGTACTATAGCGTTCACCTCGTCCTGGCCCACCTTACTGGCCTCCAGGTACGCGATCTTCTGCTTTAGCTCTTCCTTCTCGGCTTGATCCTGAGCCGCCGACTGGGTCTGCCTCTCCTTTCTCTTCTTGGTTTCCTCGTTGTAGTACTCGCGGAACTTTGTGCTCGTACCAAAGCCAGAGATACGGCCAGCTGACGTGGGCGGGTCGGACTTCTGCCTCCCCTTGTAGGCGTTGGTCGCCCTGTTGAAAACCGTGTCCCATGGCTCCATCGAGCCCTGGGACGACGGGTCTAGTGCCTCATGTGCAGTCTTGATTTCAGTGTCCTACAGACAAGGAAAGGTGAACCCACATTTAGGAACTTGCCTTCATGATTCAAAATGAAAGCAAATGGACCGCGGGTAAATTACCTACCAGCTTCTCCTCAAACTTCCTCACATCGTCATCGTCGGTGACGAATTCCATGGTATCCTTGTCTAGATAGTAGCGGGCCCGAACAAAGTTCCGGGTCTGCTCGTCCGTGATTTTTAAAAATGGGTTTTCTTTCCCGAGACGCTCAACCTCGGCGTCCTCCCATGCCCATATGGCCTTCTTTCCCCTATAACCGCCGCTTCCACATCTATGGTTACCTATGTTCTGTTCCCGCATTTGCCGACCCCACTCCGTCCATTCCTTTGAATCGTCAGTCTCCGTCTCCGCCTTGAATATCTTGAACTCGTCTTCGTTGATCATGGTCTCACCCTTCTTGATCATCTCCCAACTTTCCTTTTTCGCGATCTTGTTCCCCACCCGGGTTCTCCAGCTACTCAAGGCATTGACCATCTTCGTGATGGCTGACCTGTTCACCTTATTGGACGGGTCTAGTTTGTCGGTGTACGGGGCTGGAAACTTGTACCGTCGGTGAAGCTTCTTAATGCAGTTTGCCACCAACCGCTCATTCGCTTCACTTCTCAGGTGCTTCGTGTTGATCGACATAATTTCTCGGACGATGCACCCGAGTTGCATGCTGAACCCGGCGGAAACATCCGGAGGCTCCAATGGTTGGATCTCGTCGGTGGTGTCAGCGAGCTTTTGCGGCTTCCGATCCTTCCTCGCCTTCTTCTTCTGAAGAGAAGGGTTGATGCTACCGCCATCCGTCGTGCGGTCCCCGCCATCGGTCGTGCTGCCTCCACCATCGGAGGTGGTCGCATCCTCCTCCTCGGCTCCATCTATCCGGTAGTCCTCGTCCCCCTCTTGCTCATCATCCCCATCGTGGCCCGCAGAAGCTTCCACGTCCTCATGCAGAGACTCCGCCGCCTCGTACTGCGACGCCACCTCCCAGAAAGTGAGGTTCGCCGCTCTAGCTTGCTCTTCGACGCTCATGGCGGCCTTAGAAGTGCCGGCCCCATCGGTGACCAACATGTTTGCACACTTCTAAACAAATTAAACTAAGTTAGTATTAATTAGTGTCGAGAATATTTAAAATGAGCTGCCCATTTCTTGCGAAGTGTCTATTCACTTCCACTTCAGTCGAGAAATGGGGCTCATATGTCAAAAAATTACGAAGTGTCCGACCGAAAAATTCGGCATGACCTTTGCTATTTTTTTTTGACATATGAGCCCCATTTCTCGATCGAAATGGATTGAAATCAACATTTCAGGAGAAATGTGCAGCTCGGGTGATTTCCCTGCAAACATTCCACATACAAAAAAGCACAAATAGTGCTCCACAACCACATATGATGCTCCAGATTTAAATAGTAGCAAAAACAGCACCATATGGTGCTCCAGATTTAAAGAACATATGATATCTTGTTTCAAGAACTTGATCATTGCACATTGCACATTATCATATGGTGCTCCAGATTTGATGGTTTTATGTATCTTGCCATAATAAGATAGAAGAAGAACCATTATTCATGGAGTGTATATCCTACTACACCACAAGGCTATCAAATAAGGATACAAAAACAGTAAAAGGAGACAACACATGTAAAGGCTGCTACCTTAAATATTTCAACTAAATCAAGATATCAAGGTTGTTCCAATATCAAATAACCATGGCCTGCAAAACATAAATATTTCAAATGCTATATGAATCAGGACGCATGCCATTCTTTCACATAAGCTTCAAAAAACAAAGGTATAATTGCATAACAAGGGAACTGATATCTTGATGCATATTTTCAGGAATGAACGAGGGAACTGAACTATGATGCATATTTTCAGGGAATACTGAACTATTAAATCCTATATTTGCTTGACTGGCTTCACTAGGACTGAATATTTTCTTTCTAATACACTCATTTTGCTTGCTATTATGGGAAATCATAAAATGCATCAATTTCACTTGCTCAATTTCATACAGGGAAGGAGGAAGGGGCAGGGAAGAAGGAGGGGAGGGGGTCACCTGCGCGCGGGGTGTGGTGGCCGTGGTGGTGGTCCTGGACGCCGGCGGAGCCTCCTCCTCCTCCTGGTGCTCTGCGTGGGGTCACGACGAGGTCACCTGCACGGGGTCATGGCGAGGTCAGCGTGGACAGAGGAGGAAGTGGCAGAGAAGGAGGGGAGGGGGTCACCTACGCGCGGGATGTGGTGGCCGTGGTGGTGGTCCTGGACGCCGGCGGAGCCTCCTCCTCCTGGTGCTCTGCGTGGAGTCACAGCGAGGTCACCTGCGCGGGGTCACGGCGAGGTCAGCGTGGACAAAGGGCAGGGAAGATGGAGGGGCGGGCCGGGGGTCACCTGCGGAGTGGTGGTGGTGATGGTGGACGGCGGGCGCGGCACGACGACATAGTGGGGCAAGCGCGGCGCGACGGCGAGATCGGCGGCGCGACGACGAGATCGAGCGCGGCGGCACGGATAGTAGCTAGGTTTTGGGGGGAAGTGAAGAGGGAAGAAGCGCCGCGCGGCTCAAAACGGCCAAGTCACAGAATTCCGTGGCGCATCTGTTAGATATGCGCCACATAATTTTTACCAAAACGGCCAAGTCACAAAATTCTGTGGCGCATCTGTTTGATATGCGCCACTGAATTTTTATTGATGGTACAACAACGCTCATTGCACATATGTGACATCAAACACAACTCACTGCATTGGTTCAGCGCTTTCTCCACCACACTGATGCCCAGGTTTGATTCTTGGTGGCCCCAATTTTTTTTAATTTTTTTAAAATATTTTAAGGATTGTAAATATATATTTAAGGCAAGAACTAATATATTTTACTATTAAAAACAAGAATTAATATATTTGCCTATTACAGATGGTAATAATATATTATATATGCTTGTCACACACACACCCACACCAATATATCTGCATGCATTAATTAGTACAAAAAAAGGCGTTAAAAACCGCTAAGTCGGATCCGAGGTAGTGCTAGTGTCTCTTCACAACAACTTTCTTGCCCTTCTTCTTTGCGGTAGAATACTTTAGGCCGGCCACCTAGAGATTTCTTCTCCTGTATGGGCAACCTTTAGCCGGTAGGGTGGTCTTCCTTCTTACTTTAGCATAAGTAGTAGGCTTGTCGAAGTACTTGTCGAATTCCTCTTAGATCTTCGGATCGCCGTTGTTGTCGATGTCTTGATTGTTGGCAGGTCCTTCGATTCCGATGATGCTCCTCTTGCCCCTCCTCACGACAACACGGCTTGGCTTTGCCGGGTCGGTAATGAAGAAGCATTGATCAACTTGGCTAGTGAGCACCCATGGCTCATTTTTTCTGGAGGCGTTCTTTGATTTTGCATCGGGTATAACCATGGTGGTGAAAAACCGGCCATCTTTTTCGACACTGTTGGCCCATCTGACACGAAACATCGGCACCGTCACTCCGCAGTAGTCGAGTTCCCATATCTCCTCGATCCTTCCGTAGAATCTTTCCTTGACATCAGTCTCGTCATCGGCATATGATAGCATAGTTAATACCGATATTCTTGTCCTTCTCCTCGGTGTAGAATCTGTAGCCATTGATGTCGTATGTCTGATAGGTCCTAACGTTACGCCAAGGGCCCTGTGAGAGTGAGAATATGAGTTTCTGATCTTCAGTATAAGGCGTTGGCATGGGAGTTTCCAGTAGCCTTTTCTTGAACCACCCCATGAAGCTGGCGTTGTGCTCTCTGGTTACGTCTCCCTTCTTCCTTGTCTTGCCCAGGTTATTAGCGAGCTTCTGCTTGATTAAGGTTTTGTTCTCATCCACCCAGGGGCCGACCAACTCTACGTGTTGTAGCGCGACTCGGTTTTCCCTGTCAAAGTCAGCGCATTCGAGTTCGATGCCTACGTGGAGTGCGCGGTAGCCCTCGCGGTGACCAAATCCAGTGAGCCTCCCTAGGTGCTTCCTGGTGGGCAGACTTGACTCCTATGAGGCAACTAAAAAACCTATGGAGCTCCTCCTCACTCAGAGTAAAGCATGCAGCTTTAAGCACCACCCCATTCTTCTTAGCCCTTTTGCGGCGACCCTGGGTCGCTTCTGTCTGTTCATCTTCATCGCCGGCATTGTCACTATCGGGGTACTGAAGTTCCTTCTTAATGCCAAGCAATTTCAGATCGCTTCTTGAGTTTGGCCCATCCTTGGTCCTATCCAGCATGTTCATCAGAGTGCCGAGCAGGCTCTCGGTAACTTTCTTCGTGATGTGCATCATATCGAGGCTATGAGGCGTGTGGAGAACCTTCCAGTATGGCAGGCCCCAGAAAATAGACCTCACCTTCCATACTCCATGCAATGGTGGCGGCTGTTCCCTCGGCCGCTTGTTTCCCGGCGCAGGGCACTCTTCCCAATTGTCTGTAAGCTCCTTGATTTCTTCGCCGCTCAAAGATCGCGGGGCATTATAAAGATCGTCTTTGCCATTGAACAGGTGTCCGCGTTTTCTCCATGGGTGATCCTTGCGGAGCCAAATTCGAGTCCTCTAGAACACGGTTTTCGAAGACCCGGGATCCCTCGGCAGCTGCAGATGCGGGGTCTTGTCCATGCACCTAACACATGCACAGAATCAATGGTTCACCTGGCACGCTACATATCCGTAACCAGGATAGTCATGCACCGTTGTGAGCAACGCGGCTCTGAGGTCAAAATAATCTCCAGTGTAGGCGTCCCACGTACGTGCCGGCGTCTCCCACAACGTCGCTAACTCCTCTTTCAGGATCCCGAGATACAAATGCATGTCGATACCTGGTTGTTTTGGCCCCTGGATAAGGATACTCATGTGTACGTACCGCTGCTTCGTGCACAGCCAGGGGGGAGGTTGTACGGCCATAGAAACACGGGCCAGGTGTTGTGCGTGCTACTCTGGTTGCCAAAGGGATTGAGTCCGTCGGTGCTCATGCCCAGCCTGACATTCCTTGGATCGAGTCCGAACTCATCTTGGAATTTGATGTCTAGCGCATTCGACTGGCTAGCATCCGCGGGGTGTGTTAGGATCTTGCCCTTCTCCGGATCATCTTCCGGCTTCTCCCTCTTCGCGTGCCATTGCATGAGCTCTGCTTCCTTAGGGTCTACGAAATACCACTGCAGACGAGAAGTTACAGGAAAGTACCACACCACTTTTCGGGGAACTTTCTTGTTCCCTCTCTTGTATCGTCCCTGGCCGCACACTAGGCATGAGGTTCTATCCTTGTACTCGTTCCGATAAAGTGCGCAGTCCTTGATGCATGCGTGGTACTTCACGTACGGCATGTCTAGTGGGAAAACTACTTTCCTTGCCTCCTCGATACTTGTTGGCAGTGTGTTGTCCTTGGGAAGACAAGCGTGCCAGAATTTCATGTGAGTGTTGAAGCTAGTGTCGGTCCATTTGTGCTCCACCTTCATATCCAAATCCTTCAGCGTTACACTCAAGCGTGTGTCCTCGGGCCGGCACCCAAGATACAATGGAGTCCTCCCGTCTACCTCCATATGTGCCAGCTTGGCTTTCTCTCTGGCTGTAGCTTTCGTGTTGGTCGTCTGCTTGAGGAGAATTTCTTGAAGATGAGGGTCCCGCAAGGCCGAAGTTAGCGTCGTGTCCGTGCTCCCTTCTTTTCCGCCACCACCACCATCTGCTCTGGCATCATCTCCTTCATGATGATCGTGTCCGTCGGCATCTCCTTCTTCATGATGATCATCATGTTATCCTTCGTCTTGATGACCATGTCCGGGAGACCCTTCGTCTTCTCCCCCGCCCCTGGCCTCTTCTTCATCATAGCCACCGCCATCTGTCGGCGGCTCATTCACTAAGAAGCCGGGCATGAAACCACGCGTGAAAAGGTGAGACTCCAGTTGTCCGGAATCAGGGTTGACCCACTTCCGGTGTTTGCACGTCCGGCATGGACATCTTATCTTCGTCATGTTGTTCTGAACCATATCGGCCACCGCGTCAACCTTGTATATAACCACCCAACGTTCGCTCATATGGATGACCATGGTCGCCTGCGTGTGAACATAGACCAAATTAAAGAGAGAGAGTGTTAGAACCATGCACACACACATGAAGCGCACACATATATGCATGATCGCCGAAAAATTTCGGCATGACCTACCCTAAAAGTAGGACGTATGGCTAGTGCATAAATTTGCCAAAATGGACGTGTATCAACATTTCGGCAAACCTCCATGCACTCGGCGCCAGCAACATGCATTCAAGCACAACACAAAGCTCCTCGAGAAGCAAGCATGCATGCATTCAACAAACACAACACAAAGCAAACAAACATCATCTCGCCATCGCACACCGCCCGCGGGACCAATCTTCACCTACAAAACATCCATATATACATGCATGCTCCGAGACCCGCCGGCCACACAAAACATGCATCACACACAAGTACCCATGCATACCACACAAATCCACAACCATAGACATAGCGGTGGAGGAGCAAAGTATGGGTAGGTGTAGTACCTTTACAAAGTAGGAGTAGCTTCCCTCACAAGTACATAAACCAAAGTAGGTCTAGCTATCAACAATGGAGGTGAGTTTGAGAAAAATGGAGTGGGAGGAAGGAGAGGGACGAGCTAGTTGGAGGAGGGAAGAAGGGAAAGGGTGGTGGTAGGTAGGAGGGGATGCCACCTTTTTTTAGATCTGTTTCACACATTCTGTGGAATACTCACTTTCTGTGGCGCATATAGCCATATGCGCCATAGAATTGCATGAATTCTATGGAGCATTTCTTATATGCGCCACATAATTAATTTTAGTGGAGAATTTTCCCTATATGCGCCACAGGATTAAAATCTACCTATAATCATTTTACTAGTAGTGGTATAACCATGATTGTGAAATACCGACCTTCTTTTTCGACGTTCTTGGCCCATCTAACCCGGAACATCGGTATCTTCTCTCTGTAGTAGTCGAGTTCCCAGATATCCTCGATCCTTCCGAAGAACCTTTCCTTCACATTGGATTCCTCGTCAGCGTAGGATAGCATCGTGAACCCCGAGTTCAGGTATTCGCTGTTATTGTCCTTCTCCTTAGTGTAGAAAGTGTACCCGTTGATGTCGTACGCCTGATAGGTCCTCACGTTCAAGGAGGGGCCCTGCGATAGGATGAATAAGAGTCTATCATCGCCAGCAGGCGCCTTACTGTCAACACCCGGATTTTTAATCCTAGATGCCTGTTATGCCATACATCGCAATCCCAGGATTACCATTTTTGCGAGACATAACAGAATTGGATACCATAGTACATCATCCATTACAAACCGTACATAAGTTCTTACACAAATAGGGATCTCATGATCCAATTCTTAATACAACTTCAAGCAGCGGAATACGTAATAATAACGGTAGCGTAGGCGAAGCTCCATCTTCGGGGTCATAGGCAATGCTGACGATGGGAGATGATCCTAGTTGTCGTAACCTTCCTGGGGTCCATCCTCTAGGTACTCCTCTTCATAGTCTGGCCATGGGAATATCCAGGGACAAAGCCATGAGTACTCTTTAAGTACTCGCAAACTAATACTAACAAGTAAAAGGGTTTTTGGATAATAGGACACTAGGCTCTAGGGTTGTTTTGCAAAAGCCAGATTTATCTCTACTAAGTTTGGACGCAATTAATGCTAGTTAAGGTTTTATAAAACCTAAGTGGGAACTTGTATCTCATGCCACAACCCTGTTGTGGTCAAGTCAAAGTCTGAGTTCATTTCACACGTCATTTTGAAAATTCTGACGGGGAAACAGTATGGCCACTCCAACTGTCCATAACCGCGGACGCGGCTATTCGAATAGTTTGACACTTTGCAGATATTGTACACTTTCACCACAACATTCGATACATCCGTCAGGAACAAATTCTGAATTCACCATACTCAGTATGCAGATAATCAATCCTAACCTTTCAATTACATGCCCTAGTATAAGCACCTCTCCTGTGAGTTTGGCCTCCCAACCATGACCAACTGTCATCTTGGGTACTACACAGGTGGACAATCTTCACAAGGTAGCCTGAGCTCAGACCTTGGCCGTGAGGGAACTAATACTAAGGTACATAAGTTTCCAGTCAAGCCCTACCCAATCTTCGGGTATTGTGGTTGTACGATAAAATTGGAATGGTATCGCATCCAGACAACCATCAGTTTTATAAAGGGGTAAGGCTCATGCCTCAACATTTTCCTCACCAAACTCATCAGGTGTTCAGAAACACCGGTCAAAACATCTCAGTAGAATGATCCATCATTCTAAGGTTTTCATAACCATTTTCACCAAGTATTCCCATCTACTGTTGATCAACTTTTATGCTTAGCACTAGCATCTACAAGTGGGGGTAAGTACTAATGAGGGGTGGTAAACTAGGGGAGTTTAACTAAATTCAATCTCATGCCTTAGGATGACATCAAGATTATCTAGCTTAGGCAAACTTTTATGCTCTTTATGCAACCTTCAATTATCCTTCTAGTATCTACCATTTATTCCAGTACTCTCTAAGTAAGAGCTTTGATAAAGAAATAAGGTAATAAGCTTGCAAGTAAAACTAGGATTGGGTATCATCAAATGTATCTAACCAAGCATGCTTAGTGCATTGCATAGGTATAGTATCAGCTTGCAAGTATTGGCTTGCATTGGTCCACTTGGTTAATAAAGCTTGCACATTCAACTAGTAGTATTAGGCTTGCATAATATCAGTATAAGCTTGCTAAAGTGCAAGTGTTAGCTTGCCTTGTGCAGAGCAGTGGTTGAAGTTCTCCTCGGCTTCCTCCTCGTATTCTTGGTTGGTACTAGCGTCTATGAATAAATACGAGGTACACAATCACCAAACAATACTTAACTACTTTCAATCATCACACAAAAGGGTCCTATAGATGATCTAGCATCATCACTAACATTACAAGATTAAATCTTGGTTTAATTCCTTTTATTTTTAGAAAAGTAATTTCTACTCATTGAAAAACTACTTAAGATTTAATATTCTCCAACCAAAAATGGGATCATGTTGACACATGTCATCACCACATATTTTAGTTCATGGGAATGTGTTTTAAAGTGGTGTCACAATTTAATAAGGTTTTACCCTTTTATTTGAATTAATTAAAGTGGTTAGAAATGCCTATGGGGCATTCTTTTATTACTTTAGCATTATTTATTTAAGTAAACCTATATATTTTTATATATTCTAAAAGGTATGGTTAAATGTGATTTTTGAGAGTTGGAATCAACTCAAAAGCTATTCTGGTTTAAATTTGAAATATGTTTGAATGCAGAAAAGCTTCTGCCATGTTATTTTTACCATGGATGATCTACAGATCCAAATGACTTGAATCCAACGGGCTTGGATTCAGCATTTCAAGACCTTTCTAACAAAATTAGTTTCATTCAATTTGGTGCACTGAATCGATCTGGGTTGATTTTTCAAACTGGGTACAGAAGTGTGTTTGAAATAAAATGAAAAAGGTTAAATTCAAATAACTAGGCTGCGCGCGAAAGGTTAACGGGCCGGCCTGCTAAGCACAGTGCCTCCGCGGGCTGCGTAAGTGGCTATCCCCACGCGTCAGTGAGACAGGGGGTGCGGAGCGGTATGGGGCGATGTGGTGCGTTCGATCGGGTTCTAATCCAACGGCTGAGGGTCATCGTCGACGTTGGGCAACGCCGGCGAGACAGAAACCTAGCGCAGCCAGTGGGGGTCGTTGGGGGCTCACCGGGGTTCAGGCGAGGGTCGGCGAGGCGGGCGAACGACGAAGTCGACGATGGTGGTTCTCCTGGTACCGGCAGCTTCTCCTGGGGCGGCTCCAATCGCTGGCTCCCTTCTGCTCCAGAGGCGGCGGGCTCCGGTGAAATTCCGGTGATGTGCTGCTCGCCTTGCTCCGGGAATGGGGTGGGATGGTCAGTGAGGAGAGGGGAGTGAGATGGTGTGCTCAATTCAGATGGGGGTGGCCTCTATTTATAGTCGCGACGACAAGACCGAACGGCATGGGCAGGCGACGGTGGCGACATGGCTACGGGCTGCTAGAGGCATGGCCGGCGGCGGCGATCGCTTGGTGGTCTCCTGGCGATGCTCTATGGCTTGAATGCGTGTGTATGGGCGGTGCGGTTTGGTCTGGAACACGCGATGCTCTACGCGGCAGAGGCGGCGTCTTTGACGGTGAGCTGTGGCTGTGAGGCATGGGCGGCGAATGGGGATGTCTGGCGGTCTCCTGGGTCGGTGGTGATCATGTATGCACGCGGCGAGGGAAGTGCGCGGTCTGTGGGCTTCGGTCGAGCGTGGCACTCTAGCGCATGCTCGGCACGGTTGGCAGAGGCACGGGCGCGGCGTTCCTAGGTGCTGTGTTCGACGTCTTAGAGGCAGGGCTGGTCGAGCGGGGGCGGTGAAGCATGGATGATCTCCCAAACAAGGTTGGCACAGCTACTTTCCTTCCTAGCTTGTTGTCTCTACTGGGGTGGCATGGTGAGCTTCGGCTGTTCACCATTGATGTCATTTCCCAGCTTATAGTGATGCTAGTGCTTGGGTTAGCTTGCTAGATGATCTACTGAGATGATTGTGAGCTAGAGAGGGAACAAGTTAGGCTTCAATCACTGCTCACAATAGTGTTTAGATTTTGTTTGATTTGTGTCTGCCAAGTGTTTGATGAAATGGCCGCAAGAATTTAAGTTTTGAATTTTGAAAAGATTTTTGGTGGGTGTGCTAGGTTGGTGCTTGTGAGTCTGCAGATGCTTGGGTTTTGAAAGTTGAGCTTGTTTGAGTGGTT
The DNA here is from genome assembly GCA_916181665.1 of Avena sativa. NCBI lineage: Eukaryota > Viridiplantae > Streptophyta > Magnoliopsida > Poales > Poaceae > Avena > Avena sativa. The sequence goes on along the minus strand of OV702282.1, from coordinate 231,899,502 downwards.
TTTGAAAAAGTGGGATCTTCCCATATGATAAAGATTCAATTTTGAATTGTCATTTAAACTATGCATTTGAAAGTTTCTGGATGATCACAAAGTGGGCCTTGATACTTTGTAATGAGTACAATCAAGGGGTGTAAAGATCCAGAAAAGTTTCTGTTAAGTTCTGAAAGTTTGAGACAGCCAAAGTAGGCATGGGAGTTAAATTGATCAAAGTGACCATTCACTCATTTAGCTTTGTTTTGATTTGTTTGTCTTTAAGAAAAGTTTGGGAATTGTTTAGATTATATTTATTTCACCTAAGAAACATTTTACAAGCAAAGAAACACATAAAAAGGCAAATCAAAAGAATTCAAAATGAGATGCATACACACATGCATGCTTTCATATTTTTATTTAGAAAAGTTTTTGTTAACCCTAAATTTGATGAGTAGAGTTTGATGATCCAAGTTTAGTATTTTTGGGATGTTACACTTACCCTCATTAAGAAGGAGCAGCTCCTTCTTAAACCAACTCGTGAAGGTAGAGTTGTGCTCTCTCGTCACGTCTCCCCTCGTCCTCCGTCGGCCCGTGTCGTTCAACCTGTTATCAATCAAGCTTTTGTGCTTCTCCACCCAAGGACCGACCACTTGTATGTGCTGTAGCACGACTCGGTGTGCCCTGTAATAGTCTGGGCGCCGACCCTTGAATATGGCATGCACTGCTACGAAGCCCTCGCGGTGACCAACTCTAGCAATCCTGCCGAAGTGCTTGCACTTCGGGACACCAACAGGTTCCTTGGACTGCATATAATTCTGGCAGAACGATATGCACTCGTAGAGCATGAAGCCCTTGGCTATGCTTCCATCCGGCTTCGCCCTGTTTCGAACGTATCCTTTGAGCACGCCGTTCAGCCTTTCGAATGGCATCATGTTGTGTAGGAACGGCGGACCGAGCTGGATGATGTCATCGACGAGGTTGACAAGCAGATGCAACATGATATCGAAGAACGCGGGGGGAGGGGGAATTATATCTCGAGCTCGTTGAGTATCATGATGATCTCATCCTGCAGGGTCTCGAGTTGCTTCATCCCGATCTCCTTCCTAGAGATGACGTCGAAGAAGTTGCAGAGGCCAAACAGCGTCTCACGGACGTGCTCGTCCATGATCCCTCGGATCGCAACTGGGAGTATCTGCGTCATCAGCACGTGACAGTCGTGTGACTTCATCCCACTGAACCTCTTCTTCTGTATGTCTAGGTATCTGGATATCTTCCCTCTGTAGCCGATAGGAAGCTTGATTCCTATGAGAGTGTTGAAAAACTGCTCGAGCTCGTCCTCACTCATAGTGAAGCAGGAAGGGGGGCAGTAGTAGTTGTTCAGCTTAGCCCTCTTGCACCGACCTTGAGTCTCTTCCTCATCGTCGTCATCATCATCATCATCGGGGTGTCCTCCTTGTTGAAGCGCTTCCTTGATGCCCAGATGTATCATGTCGTATCTTGCTTTCGGCCCGTCTTTGGTCCTATCCGGCATGTTACACATAGTTGCAAGCAGACTCTCGCACACGTTCTTTATGATTGGCATGAGATCAAGGCTGTGGGGCGTGTGGAGGTATTTCCAGTACGGCAGGTCCCAGAAAACAGACCTCGCTTTCCATACACCGCGCAGCGGCTTCACCCTCGGACGTTTCTTCGCCGGCGCAGGCACTCCTTCCAGTTATACAGCAACTCCTTGATTACCTCGCCGCTCCTCCTCTTCGGGGGTCCATCGAGCTCCACCATACCATCGAACAGATCCGCGCGTTTCGTCCACTCGTGATTCGTGCGTAGCCACTTTCGCATCTTTGGGAACACGGTTTTCGAAGACCCGGGATCCCTCGGCGGCTGGATATGCGGGGTATTCTCCATGCACCTGATGCAAGCATTGTGTCCATGGTTCACCTGGCACGATACATATGCGTAGCACGGATAGTCCTGCACCGTCGTGAGCAGCGCGGCCCTCATATCAAAGTAGTCTCTAGTGTAGGCGTCCCACGTACGGATCGGCGTCTCCCACAGTGTGGCTAACTCCTCTTTCAACAGCCCGAGATACAGATGCATGTCGATACCCGGTTGTTTCGGGCCCTGAATAAGAATACTCATGTGCACATACCTCTTCTTTGTGCACAACCAGGGGGAGGTTGTACGACCATATGAACACGGGCCAGGTGCTATGCGTTCTGCTCTGGTTGCCAAAACGTTTCAATCTGTCGGTGCTCATGCCCAGCCTCACGTTCCTTGGATCACCCCCGAACTCTTCTTCGAACCCATGTCCAGTGCCTTCCACTAGTTAGCGTCTGTAGGGTGTGTCAGGATCTGGCCCTTCTCGGGATCATCTTCTGGCGGAACCCTTTCCGCGTGCCATTGCATGAGCTTCGCTTCCTTAGGGTCCACGAAATACTGCTGCAGACGGGGAGTGATAGGAAAATACCATACAACTTTATGAGGGACTTTCTTGTTACCCCTCTTGTATCGTGGCTGTCCGCACACCGTACATGTCACTCTATCCTCGTACTTGTCCCAATAAAGTGCGCAGTCATTGATGCATGCGTGATACTTGACGTATGGTAGGTCGAGAGGGCACACGACTTTCTTGGCCTCATCGATGCTTCTTGGCAATGTGTTATTCTCGGGAAGCACATCGCCCCAAAATTCCATGTTATCGTTGAAGCTCACGTCGGTCCATCTTTTGTTCACCTTCATCTCCACAGCATTGAGGGTTACATTCAGACATGTATGCTTGGGCCGGCACCCAGGATACAACGGAGTAACATCGTCTTTCTCCATTTGTGCCAACTTTGCTTTCTCTCTTGCGGCCTCTATTATGTTGTAACTCCCTTGAGGACCACTTCTCGAAGATGAGGGTCCTGCAGGGCCGAACTGAGCGGTGTCTGCGTGTCTGTGTCTTCTCCGCCACCAGTGTCTCCTTCATCATGGTGATCATGTCCGGCATCTCCTTCATCATCATTGTGATGATGATCATCATGTACGGCATCTCCTTCATCGTCATGATCATAATCATGTCTGGCATATCCTTTAACATGATCATGTCCGGGTGCCTCTTCGTCCTCCACGACATCATTGTAGCTGGGCATGAATCCACCCATGAGCAAGTGCTTCTCCAATGTCTCGGAACCAGGTTTGTTTAGGGTCCCAAGTTTTAAAGTCTTGCAAGGACATCTTATCTCGGTCTTGTTGGTACGAAGCATGACGGCCGTCGCCCGGGCCTTGTATCTAGCCACCATACCTTCGCTCATTGGCGCACCATGGTTGCCTGCGCACAAGAGAAATGAATAACACCATACATATGCATGCATGTCTCGCCAGAAAATTTCGGTAGAACCTCCCTCATAAATAGGGCATATGGGTGGTGCAAAAGTTGGCCGAAACAGAAATGAATCAACATTTCGACAACCATGCACCACACCGGCACCTGCACACAAACACACAAAAGCATACACAAGCATATACACGCGACGAAGACGCCGGCGGCCTTCACATACAACACACATCCATGCCATGCATACACCGTCGATCGACGTCCCGGCCCACGCGACACATGCATATGCATGTCCAACAACTCACAGACAAGCATGTGCCATCCAACACAACTCACCTAGTAGACAAGTTGATGGAGACAGTGTGCGAGGGAGCGTGTGTCTTGTCGAGGCTAACTTGATGGAGATGTGACCAATAAATGATGTATATGTACTTTTAGTGAATCTACTAGGAGACAAGTTGATGTATATGGCTAACTTGTGGACTCCCTCCCCACACCCATCCAACCAAAAGGTGTTTGGCAACTAAAATAGGGTGAGGAGGAGGAGGGGTTCGAGCTAGATCTATGGGAAGTAATGGCTTGCTTGTGGTGGTAGGTAGGAGAAGGTACCACCTTTATGGAGGGTGGGACGACAGGTTCGTGGCGCACCTGGTTTACGTGTGCCACAGACTACCCAGGTTCGTGGCACACCGAAATAGGATGTGCCAAAAATGTCCATGAAAATTCCGTATGGCGCCTGGCCCACCGTAGTTCATGGCGCACACGCGAAACGGTGTGACACAGACTCCACCCACGTTTGTGGCGCACCCCATTTTCCGCATGCCACGGATAGTGTTAGCCAGCCGTCAGAGGTGGGCCCGCCTTATGCATGGCGCACTGATCCGGCGTGCGCCCCAGATATGTTGGAGTTAGTGGCGCATAATTTGCGCGTGCGCCACAGATAACCTTGTTAGTGGCGCATTCTTTCAGGTGCGCCACGAACAAGGGGCTTGTGGATAAGGGTTTTCCCACTAGTGACAACAGCGACCAAACACCACCAAGGCAACACCAGAAATCTATCCTCTCCAAAAGCGACGCTTTCAAAAAGGGAATAGTGCACTAGCGCCACCATCGCCCTGATCATCGATCATAGGTTTTCACCCTAGAGAAAGTCCGCGCTGACAAAACAATTCCTTCAACAAGATTATTGCCAGACACAACCAATTAAGGCCAGACCTTGGATTTTCACCCTGCAGCTTGAACTCTGGAAATCTCATGTACTGTCGCCCCCACTTTCCAATGTCGCTGCTTCAAGACCTAGAATACCAAGCCAAAACCTCATTGCAAACAAGATTCACACCACCATTACCATTCTTCAGACCTTGGATTTCATGTAATTCTCCACGACTGACTTCACCATGGGACTAATGGCATGTCCTTCATGGCAATAGTCTGTAAAGCTTCACGGCACTCCCTCTGAAACCAAATGGTCAGATAAACCATGGTTGCGCGTGACCGAGATCCATCCAATCCGGCGAACTCCGGCATGTCGTCCATTGGAGTTCACCAGCGGAATCTTTCGAAACACAACACTCTGACTAGATCGATGAAGTCATGGAGCAGGTAGATCTTCGTCCTGGCGCGAGAGGGATCCTAGGACCAACGCCCTTTATTCAAAGCTAGACCGGAAGCTCCCACACCGTCGGTTTTCACCGGTCACCAAGATGCACCGAAATAGAACGGCAGATCCATGGTGACCCAGGCCTCCATGACCGCTAGCTCGACGAAGAGACAACACCGTAGGTGGAGACTAGATGAACTAGCACCGACCCATAGACCACCGTCCTAGATCGGATCAGATGGTTCGCTAGTCCGTCGTGCCGCCAACTGGATCTGAGCATGTCGCCGCATCACCGCTCCACCCTAGCAGCCGCCCCTCCACCTCGCCAAGAGTGGCCACGACACCAGCACCTTACGCAGGCCCCGTCCAACGCCGGGGAATCCCTCCCTTCCACCACGCCGGGGCCGGGAGGCCGGATCCCTGCCGCCCCCATCACCGGCGCCGCGCTCTTAGGCTGGCGTGCCTTCGGGGGTGACGAGGATGGAGGGGTAAGGAGGGGGAGGTGGCAGCGGTGCTAGCTGCATCTTTAAGTGATAAGCCAATTTGACTGCAAAGATCCCTTTTTTGTGAAATTCCACGCAACATAATCGTTTGTTCGAGCTCAACCGACTGGTATCTTTAGAATATCTTCGACGCCACTCTTGAAAAATAGCTCATTTATTCCACGCATTTCCCTCTGACAGCAGCATCTCATCGACATTGTTTTCCATATAAGACATCTGGTATCCAGTTTTCCCTGCACGCATTGATCTAGCTGCCACTATCAATTTTCCATATAAGACCTTCCCTTCCATGCATTATACTCTACCACGTAAAATAAGCTGAATTGGGATAATTTGCTGTAAAAAATTCTCCATTTTTAACGTATCTTGCATGAAGGACATAGCAACACAGTATGTATTTTTTTTGGAAATGAGTATATATTAATATGACACGGTGATACGTCGAAAACGTATCTATAATTTTTGATGCTCCATGCTTGCTTAGTATCTACTTTGCTTTGCTTTGTCTACACTTTGAGGTGCTTTTACATGTTTTCTAGTACTAACCTATTAACAAGTTGCCACAGTGCCAGTTGCCTATTTTCTGCTATTTTTAGTTCCAGAAAAGTTAGTAAAGAAATATTCTCGGAATTGGACGGGACAAACGTCAAAGTCAATAACTTTTCGTGGGGAACAAGAAGTCCAGAGGGGAGACGGAGAGGCGTTCCAGGGGAGCCGCACCCCCTAGGCGCGGGTGGGCCTTGTCCTACGCCTAGGCAGGGTGTGGGGCCCCTGGCCACTGCCTCGGCCTCCCCCTTCGCCTATAAGAATCCCCGATGCAGAAACCCTAAGTCCCCGATCAAATCTCCATGAAACCTTATGTAGCCGCCGCCACCGTCGTCCCTATATTGGGGGGAAGTGAAGTTCTTCCCGTCACCCTGCCGGAGGGGAGATCATCCCGGAGGCCTTCTCTCCGGTATGATGCGTGAGTAGTTCCACCTTGTACTATGGGTCCATGTAGTAGCTAGATTGTTGTATCTCCTCTTTTGTGCTTTCATATATAGATCTTGTGAGATCCGTTCATGATCAAGATCTAATATATTTGTAATCATGCATGTTGTGTTTGCGGGGATCCGATAGATATTGAGATTATTATGTTGGTTTGATTAATGGTTTTATCTTTATGATTCTATCATGTCGGTGTTGTTTGTGATCTTGCATGCTCTCCGTTGCTAGTGGTTATCTTGGCCAAGTAGTTACTAGTGACTCCAAGGGGGGGTATTTATGATCGATAGTGGGTTCATGCCTCTAGTTTCCAAGGGAAGTGACAGAAATCTCTTCGGTTGTAGATGTGCTATTGCTACTAGGGAGAAAACAACGGTCTCTTGTTCATGGAACATGTGGACTGTTTACCTAACACACATTGCTTAAAGCAGTTGTCTGTTGCTTGCAACTTAATACTGGAGGGGGTTCGAATGATAACCTGAAGGTGGACTTCTAGTCATAGATGCAGTTGTCTGTTGCTTGCAACTTAATACGCAGTGGTCTATGTATCTTGTTTTATTTCCCAATCGAATCTCATAGGATCTTTCTGACTAGTAATTGCATTATTATGCCTTGCTCAGTTCCTGTCAATTGCCATGCTGTAATTTGTTTACCCTTCATGCCATGTTGTTTATCTAAGGAGAGCACCTCTAGTGAACTATGGACCCCGGTCCAATCTTTACCATGGATACATCTTCCACTTTTACTTGTTTACTTGCTGCAAACCACCATTACCTTCCACACCATACGTTTAATCCTTTGTTACAGCAATCGGTGAGATTGACAATCTCACTGTTAGTTGGGGCAAAGTCTTGAGTTTGTGTTGTGTAGGTCTCCGCGTTGCTTGCAACACCTGTGTGACGTTTCCTTCCTCCTACTGGTTCGATAACCTCGGTTTCTTACTGAGGGAAGACTTGCTGCTGTGCTGCTTCACACCTTGCTCTTGGGGTTCCCAACAGGCTCCACATCAACTGAGCCATCAACAAGTTTTCTGGCGCCGTTGCCGGGGAGGCTAAGGACGTCTTCACAAGGGGAGTCCTTCATTTCCTTTCTCTTTACTTTGTTTTTAGTTTGGTTTGTTTCTTTTGCTTGGTTTTGATTTCCTCTTTCCAAAAAAACCCAAAAAAATAGTCTAGTTTGGTTTGCTGGCTTTATTCAAAAACACAAAAAAATTAGTTCCTACTCTAGTTGGCGGTCTGTTATTGCCTTGCTTGGTCATGTTTTCTATCAATGGATGGTTTCTTTGAAACTAGTTCTTATTGGTAAGGTGGGTTCACGGAAGAACAAAAATATTATTATAAGGAACACCGTTTGTCACAAAAAGGGAAACACTTATAGGAAAAAATTGATAAGTTGAATACTATTGCTAGAGTCATGTGCTCTACTTATATTGTTACTTATAATGACCAACATATTTAATTGCCATACCTTGACCACTAGCCGTGTGGATTTGATCATGTCCCTTATACTTTTCATGTGTAGATAGTTTGTTCAGCTCTCCAGTAACATGAGTGGTGGCGTCTGAGTCCATATACCAATTTGTATCGACCCCATAGGATGCAACATGAGCACCCTTTTCTTCATGGTGGGAATCATCATCGTGATCATCATCACCATAGCACCACCAGCACTCGCTTTTGGGGTGGCCATATTTCTTGCATATTTGACATGTGACGTCTTGAGTTGGGGAGGGGATGTGGTTGCCACGGCCGCGACCCCTTCCTCCCTTGGCTTGTTGACAATGGCCAGCATCATGGCCATCCATGCGACATGGAGGTCTCCCTTGTGGATGATGACGGTGGCCACCCCCAGCACCATATCCACCTTGGCCACCATTATGTGGACGGTAGCCACCACCACCGCCATAGGCAGTTTGGTAGACACCTCCACCACCGCCACGACGAGTAGTAGCATTTGCTGAGGAGGTGAACGAGGCAACCACTTCCTCCGATTCGGAGATCATCTTTTGGCGGTGATCGTATGCGAGGAGCTGGTTGCATACATCAACAGAGGTGGAGGAGGGATTAGCATTATCTGCAGCAACAAGGCCATTGCACTCACTTGGTAAACTAGAGAGAAGATCTTCCTTCAGCTCATCATCAGGAACAACTCGTCCTGCCAAGGCGAGTTCGAAGGCGACCGCCTTCTTTTTGTTGATGTAGTCAACGACGGAGAGATCTCGTTTCTTGGTGTTGATGAGAGCCACCCGCAACGACCCGACCCACACCTTGGTTTGGGCGGAGAACTTGGTGTCGAGAGCCTCCCAGATCCCAGCCGCATGCTCCAGGCCAAGGACATCCGTGAATAAATCCGGCGAGATGGCCTTGACGAGGTAGCTTAAAAGTTGTTGATCCCGAGCAATCCAAGCCCCATAGGCCGGATTTGAGACCATTACCTTTTTCTTCTCCAGATCTTCAACCTCCATCGTCTTGGCAGACACGGGTTTGGTGCCATCAAGCAGCCCCATGGCCTGCGCGCCATGCACAACCGGCAAGACTTGTAACTTCTAGTAGAAGAAGTTAGCCAGCAAGAGTTTTTCCGACGGAGGGCCACCAAGGGCCACTGCCACTAGTGGAAACGAGGTCTTTTGTTGATCCCGAAAAGGGGATTTAACACCGGTTCTTCTACGAACCGGTGTTAAAGGGGGGGACGTACCAGCGTGGCCCCTGCGGCATTAAAGGATCCCCCCTTTAACACCGGTTCGTGCCACGAACCGGTGTTAAAGGTCCCAGCACCAGTGTCCCGCGCACCCCCCCCTTTAACACCGGTTCGTGGCATGAACCGGTGTTAAGGGGGGGGCTATATAAGACACCACCCCAGCCCACACACACCCCACTCTTCCATTCTTTCACATTTTGGAGCCTAGCAAGAGGGTGTGAAGAGTGCTAGTTTGTGTTTTTTTCATATGCACTAGAGGTGTTCGGTGAAATGCCCGAGAGCTCAAAATAAGCTTTCTTGTTGCTCTTTCCGTCTCGGTCATTGATGTACTATATATATAAATGGTCATCTCCCTATTATTTTTTGATATATACTACATATTAATGCAGATGAATCGGCAATGGATGTACGGTGACCGCCGCACTTCCGAGTACATTACGGGCCTCCAAAATTTCATCATTGTGGCTAATGCAAACCGTGGTCACAATGGTTTTATGTGTTGTCCGTGTGTTCACTGTCAGAACAAGAAAGACTACTCAAATACTAGAACCATTCACGCCCACCTGCTTCGATCCGGTTTCATGCCCAGCTATAATTGTTGGACCAAGCACGGAGAAAAAGGGGTTGTGATGGAAGACAACGAAGAAGAAGAGGATGATGAAAACTATCATAATATGTATCCTGAATATGATGATAATGCAACGGAGGTAGATAATGAAGATCAAGAGGGAGCAGATGGGCCCGCTGATGACGATCTTGGTCGGGCCATTACTGATGCAAAGGAAGAATGTGAAACTGAAAAGGAGAAGGAGAAGCTGGAGCAGATGTTAAAGGATCACAAAACATTGTTGTATCCAACTTGCGAAGATGGCCACAAAAAGCTAGGTGCCACACTGGATTTGCTGCAACGGAAGGCAGAGAATGGTGTGACTGACAGCGCATTTTCAAAGTTGTTGGTAAAAATGAAGAATCTTCTTCCAAGAAATAATGAGTTGCCTGACAGTACATACCAAGCAAAGAAGGTTGTCTGCCCTCTAGGATTAGACGTGCAGAAGATACATGCCTGCATTAATGACTGCATCCTCTACCGCGGTGAGAAGTACGAGAATTTGGATGCATGCCCGGTATGCACTACACTGCGGTATAAGATCAGACGAGACGATCCTGGCGATGTTGAGGGCGAGGCCCCTAGGAAGAAGGTTCCCGCCAAGGTTATGTGGTATGCTCCTATAATACCACGGTTAAAACGTCTCTTCAGAAATAAAGAGCATGCCAAGTTATTGCGATGGCACATGGAAGACCGTAAGAAAGACGCGATGTTGAGACACCCTGCTGATGGGTCACAGTGGAGAAAAGTCGAGCGAGAGTACCCGGACTTCGCACGTGACGCAAGGAACTTAAGGTTTGGTCTAAGTACAGACGGCATGAATCCTTTTGGTGAGCAGAGCTGCAGTCACAGCACCTGGCCTGTGACCCTATGTATCTATAACCTTCCTCCTTGGTTGTGTATGAAGAGGAAGTTCATTATGATGCCAGTGCTCATCCAAGGCCCGAGGCAACCCGGCAACGACATTGATGTGTACCTAAGGCCATTAGTTGAAGAACTTTTACAGCTATGGGCCAAACCAGGTGTACGTATGTGGGATGAGCACAAAGGGGAGCCATTTGACCCACGAGCATTGCTTTTCGTAACCATCAATGATTGGCCTGCTCTTAGTAACATTTCAGGGCAGACAAACAAGGGATACAATGCATGCACACACTGTTTAGATGATACTGAAAGTGTATATTTGGATAAATGTAAGAAGGTTGTGTACCTAGGGTATCGCCGATTTCTTCCGAACCTGCATCCAGTAAGAAAGAAAGGCAAGCATTTCAAACGTCTGGCAGAACCCCGGAGGAAGCCTGTCCTCCGTACCGGTGAGGAGGTATTTGGTATGGTCAAGGACCTAGAAGTAATCTTTGGAAAAGGTCCTGGCAGTCTATCTGTTCCGAATGACGATGCCGGACACGCGCCCATGTGGAAGAAGCAATCTATATTTTGGGACCTACCCTATTGGAAAGTCTTAGAGGTCCACTCTTCAATCGACGTGATGCACGTGACGAAGAATGTTTGCGTGAACCTGCTAGGCTTTCTAGGAGTGTATGGGAAGACAAAGATACACCGGAAGCACGACAGGACCAGCAACGTCTGAAGGCCCCTGAAGAGCCTATGCATCCTGAGAACGAGAAGGGTAAACGATGCCACTTAACTCCTGCCAGCTACGCTCTTACCAAAGCAGAGAAGGAAATCTTTTTTGAATGTCTGAGCAGTATCAAGGTCCCGTCTGGCTTCTCGTCGAATATAAAGGGAATAATAAATATGGCAGAGAAAAAATTCCAAAACCTGAAGTCTCATGACTGCCACGTGATTATGACACAATTGCTTCCGATTGCATTGAGGGGGCTTCTACCTGAAAATGTTCGAGTACCCATTGTGAAGCTATGTGCATTCCTCAATGCAATATCTCAGAAGGTAATCGATCCAGAAAGCCTACCAGGGTTACAAACAGATGTGGCCCAATGTCTTGTCAGCTTTGAGTTGGTGTTCCCACCATCCTTCTTCAATATTATGACGCATCTCCTGGTTCACCTAGTAGAAGAGATTGCCATTCTCGGTCCTGTATTTCTACACAATATGTTCCCCTTTGAGAGGTACATGGGAGTCTTAAAGAAATATGTTCATAACCGTGCTAGGCCAGAAGGAAGCATCTCCAAGGGCTATGTAACAGAGGAGGTCATTGAGTTATGTGTTGATTTTATTCCTGACCTTAAGGCGATTGGTGTTCCAGAATCATGACATGAGGGGAGACTGCGTGGAAAAGGCACCCTAGGATGTAAAGCAATGATATGTAGGGACGGGCATTCTCTCAATCAAGCACACTACACGGTTTTACAAAGATCTATCTTGGTTGACCCGTATATCAATGAACACAAGAATTTAATACGCCTCAAACACCCGGGGCAGTCTGATGAATGGATTATAAGTGAACACATGGCGAGTTTTGGCGGCTGGCTGCAAAGACTTCTCACGAATAACACCATTGTTGGGGATCAGCTGTACTTGTTGGCCAGGACACCATCTTCGACTGTATGTACTTTCCAAGGGTACGAGATAAATGGGAATACATTTTACACGATAGGCCAAGATAAAAAGAGCACCAACCAAAACAGTGGTGTCCGCTTCGATGCAGCAGAAGACAATGGGCAAAATACCACGTATTATGGGTTCATAGAGGAGATATGGGAACTTGACTATGGACCTAATTTTAAGGTCCCCTTGTTTCGATGCAAATGGGTCAAGCTAACAGGAGGAGGGGTTGAGGTAGACAAGAAGTACGGAATGACAATGGTGGATCTCAACAATCTTATGAAGAACTTAGACGAACCATTCATCCTAGCCAATGATGTGGCTCAGGTTTTCTATGTGAAGGACATGTCCTCCAGACCAAAAAAAAGAAAAAATATGCAAACGAATACATCATATGATGAGCCAAAGCGTCACATAGTTCTTTCAGGGAAAAGAAACATCGTGGGAATCGAGGACAAGACAGACATGTCAGAAGATTATAATAAGTTTGATGAAATTCCGCCCTTCACAGTGAAAACTGACCCAAGCATTCCGTTAAGTAAAGAAGATGCTCCATGGTTACGTCTGAAGCGATCATAAGGAAGGGCATATGCCAAGAAGTTCATGCTCATATTATGTAACTCTAGTTCATGTTTTTAATATTAATACATGTCTTGAGTGTTAGTCATGTTTTGTGGATGGACCGGGACTATGAGAAGAAGTTGTCCCGATTCATACTTACCATTAAGATCTAATCTCCAAACGCGCGCGGTCACATATTAGGGAGTGCCTCTATGACCAGTTTCTTGGAGATGCCGGAGGACTAGGCTCCGTCGGCATCTCCCTGAAACTGGCCGTAGTGGTGTCCCTGCTCTCGAAAACCATCTTGCAGCTTTGTAACTTCTCTAACTAGATCGATACACCAGGGAGCTAACTAATTTCACATATTAGGGAGTGCCTCTATGACCAGTTTCTTGGAGATGCCGGAGGACTGGGCTCCGTCGGCATCTCCCTGAAACTGGCCGTAGTGGTGTCCCTGCCTCAAACTGGCTGGAGGACTGGACTCACAAGGATGCCTATTTATAGTACAAGAAGCTCGACATAGTGTTGACACTTACAAAATAATGTCGACACTCACCCCTATTATTAGTGCTGACTCGTGTTTTGTGCCGGATGGTGTCTACAACCGGGACTAAAGGTTCATCTTTAGTCCCGGTTGGTGTCTCCAACCGGGACTAAAGGTTCATCTTTAGTCCCGGTTGGTGACACCATCCGGGACAAGGTACACGCCGCACGACATAATGTCGACATGCACTCACCCCTATTATTAGTGCCGACTCGTGTTTTGTCCCGGTTGGTGTCTCCAACCGGGACTAAAGGTTCATCTTTAGTCCCGGTTGGTGTCTCCAACCGGGACTAAAGGTTCATCCCGCCATTTTTTCCCTCCATTTTTCTTCCCGCCATTTTTCTTCCCGCCAGTTCTTCCCTCCAGTTCTTCCCGCTAGTTCACTATATATATATGTAGGGGGTTGGCCTCCATTGTCATTGCACATCTCTAGACTCATATCTGCAACCTCATCACTCTTTCCCATGGCTTCCACCGTAGCACTAACCCCCAGGGAGGTGGAGGCGCTTTGCGCCTCGAACTACCCCTGCCCGCCGGGCTACTGTGTCCCCGTCGGCTGGATGCTGAGCGTCGGAGGCGTGCCGGTTCCTCCTGTCCCTCTAGGTGTGGCGCGCCGGATGGCCATCACGAACCACTACTACTTCGAGCTCACGCCGGAGCAGCGGAGGAATCCCAGATGGCATCCCGACTATTTCCCTACTTGGGAAGCCTTCTTCGTGGATCGGCATGAGAAGGCGCTCGCCAGGCACGAGGAGGACGGCCCACCTCCTCCTAACTTCAACGAGGCCGGCCGTCGGCTATGGTGGCGCGGTCGGACTCTCCAGAGCGTCATGGCCTATGACACTGCCGCCGACTCTAACCCCCGTCTGCGCTACCCTCAAGTCCAGCCCACGCGCTACCCTCAAGTCCAGCCCACGCGTACTCTCTAGAGGTTCAATTACGGCGACCCCGACGACGACAGCGATGACGGCGGCGGCGAGTACGACGACTACAGTGGCGAGTATTACAGGTGTAGGCAGGAGCATGACTGAATCACTCCAACATTCCGAAACAAGTTCGACCGATTGTTACTTAATCTGGCCACGTATCTTAATTTTCAGTTCTTTTATGTATCTTAATTTTCAGTTCCAGTTCGGCCGATTGTTACTTAATCTGGCCATGTATCTTAATTTTCAGTTCTTTTATGTATCTTAATTTTCAGTTCCAGTTCGGCTTTATGTAACTGTCTCAAAATGACCTATCTCATTCGAGGTTTATTGGCTTTCGGGTCAAATGACCAATGTTATGGCTAGAATCAAGGCATAGTTTGCAAGAGGAGTTTTCCTTTTTATCGCACCAAAAAGGCATTTTCCATTTTCCGAGCATAAAAAACGGACGGTTTTGTGAAGCAACCACCAAATGGCTAATTCAAAAAACCACCAACACATTTTTAGGTTCACAATATGCTATTTTATCAAAAAACAATGCAAGTTGAGCGAGGCTTGGTGAGATTCAAGTGTATACAAAAGATGCGACATTTAAATATCCAATCAATTCAAAAATGTTAATACAAAAGATGCGGCATTAAAATATGATTTGATCTAATAAAAATCATTTTTTAGATGCTTAATATTTCTTATGTTCAAAGTTTTAGGATTTAACAATTTATTTTTGTTTGAATTGAATAATCAAAATTGATGTGTAAGTGTCTTAATTATTTTAAAAAATTTCATGTAAAGTAAATATAAAATGATTTACATGAATGGATAGATATTATTTTTCTGAAAATTATGATATATTATTCATATTTTTCTGAGTTGAAAAGAAAAAGATATGAATTTTCTAAATTCATATCATATTTTTTGAATTAAAAAAGCCCCTTTAATGCATGAAATAAATGCCCCCCCCTTTAACACCGGTTCCAGACAGGAACCGGTGTTAAAGGGGGGGCATTTATTTCGTTTCCCGCGCGCACCCCCCCTTTAACACCGGTTCGTGGCTAGAACCGGTGTTAAAGGGGGGGGTTAATAAATACGCGCGTAAACGAATTCCCCCCCCCCTTTAACACCGGTTCCTGCCACGAACCGGTGTTAAAGGGGGGGGGTATTAAATTCACCTTCCCCTTCCTTTCTTCCCCTCAGAGCAGCCAGATCGCCACCGCCACCGTACCACCACCGCGCGCGCGCCATCGGAGCAGAGAGAAGCGCCGCCACCGCCACCGCCCATCGGAGCAGAGAGAAGCCACCGCCGGCCGCCACCGCCCTCGGAGAGTGAGGGAGGAATCGTCCGTGGGTGCCCTGAATCGTCGGCCCTGTCACCCACCTCTGTCCGCCGCTCGCCATCGACAACGCCGGCGGCCCCGACCTTCCCCGTCCGCGTCGACCCCACCATCGGCTTCCTGGTGAGCCTCTGGTGCTCAGGCACATCTTCTCTTCCTCCCTCACGGTCTATATCGCCTCCGCATCGTGTAACCGCCGCCAACCGCCGCAGTTCCTCGTCGTTCTCTGTTCTCCGGCGACCAAAAAGGGGAGGCGCCACCACTACTAGGTCTGCCTCGACCTCCTCTTTCCAACCAGCCCAACCACAAGTCCCCGCGTGTAGCAGATCGACGGGAGCAAGATCGACCTGAGAGGAGCTCCATTGCTGACGTCAGCGTGATGCAATATTCGTTTTCTTTTTCTTTTATTATTTCTGTAATTATTTCAGTGAAGAAAATACCTGACATGTGGGCCCTATCTGTAAGCGACAAAAACATTTCCATAAATGTTTTCTAATTAAGAAAATTGTTTATGTAAATTCCAAAAATGCAAATGGTTTTATAATATTCCAAAAAATAATTTAAAATGAAATAATTGAAAATGCAATTATTTTATAATGCATCCGCGCGCAGAGAGCAGAGAGCAGCCGCGCCGGCACCGCGTCCAGCCCTCGCCGTCGGAGCCGCCGCCCTCGCCCTCGGAGCGGCCGCCCTCGCCCTCGCCGTCGGAGCCGCCGTCCACGCCTCTGCGTCTGGCAGTCGGCGGCGGCACAATGTGAACAATGTGTCAAAGTTGGCGGCACAATGTGAACAATGTGAACATCGATTGTCGAGATCTTCAGTCTGATTCCGAGAATGACCATCCGCAGCGCCTCCCAGGGCCCCGCCCTGCGGACCCCGCTGCCTCCGCGTCGGCCTCCATCGTGCCAGCCCCCTCAAGCCGCCCGATCCCGCCGGCGCCCCTCTGCAGCACCCGTCGAGCTCCTTGCGACCGGACCGCCACCTCTCCCGCGTGGCCCGCGCCGTGGCTCTCTTCCCCGCCATCGACCGCGACCCTCCGCCTCCTCTGCGTCCTCCGCCGCCCCTGGAAGCCCCGCGTCGCTCTCCCTCTCGCGCCCCGCCCCGCCAGGAGCCAAGCCTGGGCCGCCATGCCCGCCGCCTGCGAACTCAGCCGCCACCCCGCGTCTGCCTCCGCGCCACGCGAGCCTGGCCGGCCCCGCGTCCATCACCTTGATGCAGAGCTCGGCCACGCGTCCTGCCTCTCCCTGCTTCAACCCGAGCCACCCCAGCCGCGCCGTCCGCGGCCTCCGAACCCTGCCGCTGTTCCACGCGTCTGGACGAGCGACCTAATGGTGGTTTTGCTGTGTTGTGTTCCTGCCAGGAGCACAACGCCAAGGACCTATACCGAAGTGGCCAATGTTTGTATCCGGGTGGTGTCGCTAAGAAGATGGGGTTGTCCCAAATCGAGTCGAGGAGCCATGTGTTGTTGCTCAAGTCCAAGATCTGCATCATTTGTGTCATGACCAAGACCATCTGAGGATCGATCTCGCCGAGACCCCCGAGTGTGCCGACGCGATTCGAAGGCTCTGTTCTTGGAATCCGAAGACCGATCCAGAACCTAGCGTCGCGTCAAGCTCTTCTTCCTGGCGCAGAGACCCCGAAGCTCGAACCCTCGGAACCCCAAGACCGATCCCGGTGTTTGAAGACCGAACCCCAAGATCTGCCTCACGGGACCGAACCCCTCGGAACTCCATGTTCTCCTACCCGGAGACCCCGATGCCTTCGACACGGAGCACCGAGGATGCCTTCATGGGACGCCAAGACACCGTCGAACCCCGAAGACCGAACCCCGTGGACCGACATGATCTTCTTCACGGATACGACAAGTACTTCCTCGAGGATGCCAAGTTCTTCACCCCGAATGCCAAGACCGACTCGATGGCGCGGACCCGACAAGATCTTCGCAACGACAAGATCGACACCGACCAGGACGAATCCGATGCGCCCCGACGCCGAACCAAGTCCTTCTTCGCGGAACGCCAAGATCTACTCTGTTATCCGAGAACGATCCCGCCGAGACCGAACCCCAGATCCGGACCCTGAGACCGAACCCCGAACCCCTCGGAGCCCAAGTTCGCCGAACCCTAATGTGATTCCCCATCCAAGACCCCATTATTTTATAATATGACATTATCAACTGATGCATATTAATTGTTCATGCATGCATACTTGTCTGTGGTTCGGGAGCATTATGCTGATTCACCTAATAATTAATATGGAGTCTATATGCGGGATATCTTTGTCTTATTCCGGACTCCATTTAAATTGGTGTAGCAAACCGGTGCTATATTTTGCCATGTTAAGACAACATTTAAAATTGCGGGGTATCTAAACAACATGAACCTATCAATTAGTTGTCGGGACCCCGGTTCCGCTTAATCTTGCCTAATTGCACCGCACCTTTGCCATGTCATACATCATACATGCATCATGCCCGATCTTCTGCCGTAGTATTAAATAGTGCATCCGGTGTTTCTTCTAGTGCTTTGCTTCTTCACGGATTAGGCCGATGAGTTGATGCGAGTGACGCCCGTTCTTCGGATGAACCTTCGGCAATGTTTCAGGCGAGCATCTCCCCCTTTCTACCTATCTTACTTTTATAGTATTTATTCCCTCCTGTTGATCTATTGCTATCTGTGTTGCGATGCTCTAGTTTTCGTACCCGGAACATCCCTTGCAGCCTTATATTGCCTTGGACACATCCTATTACCTGTTGATTGGTAGATAGTTGGACTTGCGCGTCATAGTCGCTTGCTCAAGTGTTGTTGCGTGTCGTCCAGTACCACAGTTGTTGGAGTATTGCCGCATGTTTAATGTTGGAGATGATCATGGCTTTATTTATCGTTTAATTCAATTATCGTTTAATAACTAAAATTGAAGTAGGTAAATGCAGAGGCACAGGTGGGCAATAGATGTTATTTGGTTGTTAACCGTCCACTTGTGTCCCGTAGGACCCCGAGTACTTGATACCTGTTCCTTGAATATTCGCGCTATCCACATCCGGGAGGATTATGGGACCCCCCTGAGCCAGAGCTTGATTCATTCTTATTTCTTGGGGCCACAAACTAGTTTGAGGTTTTATTTACTATCCTGTACTTATGCCATGCTTTACTGCTTTATTTACGATTGTGAGAGGAGCACCTGTACTGTTTAGGATCGTGACCCGTTTTCGCGGTATCGACAAGCCCAGTCACACTTTCGGGTTCCCAGTCGTTTACAGCCGGCCCCACAAACCTTGAGTCCGTCTCGAAGTCAGCTAACTTCGTTGCGGGTATACTTAATGGGGTGGCCCCCTGAAATATTTCTGAATCTGGTGATTGCTTTGTCGTGAAGGCGTCGTTGGGTTTTGATTTGGTTTTTCCGAGGTTGATCGAGTGTGTGTTGCTATTTGTGCACCCCTGCAGGGTAAAACTTTCTGAAAGCCGTGTCCGCGGTTATGGACGACTTGGAGCACAGTATCTCGATCATAGACAACTATAACTAAAGTAGTGCTATAAATTTGACTTTATAATGACTAGTAATCAGCTTCACTATAATGGAATGGCTAAATAAAACTGCCAACAATTGCTTGATTGGGTTGTCGCTTGCTACCATTGTATCTAACTAGTAAGTATTGCAACTATAACGGAATGGATAAATAAAAGTACCAACAACTGCTGGGTTTTGGGATATCTCATGCTAATTGTATCTGACTAGTAAGTGTTGCAACTACAACGGACTGGTTAACTAAAACTGCCCACTGCTTATTATATCAGGATGACTATCTATACCTGACTAGTAATTGCTGCAACGATAACTGTATAAATAAAACTGCCAACTGTGTGAGTTCCTCGGTTGACTTCCTCGTTTGGTCTCGAGGGGGAAATACCAGGATGGGTATGTTTGGTGGTAGTATCAGGTTGGTTCCGAATAGGTCTTTCTTACCCCTCTCTGATAGCCGCTAGTTGTATCGAGTCTCTATAGGTTGTTTAGTGCATGACGCGCTGCCGCTTCAGTCCACCATACCTATGTAGGCGAGGACCGCCGAATTCTAGCCTCGCCGTGTACTGGCCTCAGTACTGACCGCTCTCTCTTTTTCCTTTGCCCTTTGTCGGCACCCCTTTTGTTTAAGTAGGTTTTGAGATCGACGTCGTTAGAAGGGTTACCCTTTCGGCTTGGCCTGGGCAGGGTTATGGACGCCATTGGTTATTCTTCAGGGATCTTAGCCCCAATTGCATCTTGACCGTAGTCGGACGCTCTATCGTTTTCAAGGTGATTTGGATCTTTGCACTGTATATCTGTATTCTTGACTCTTTGAGTCGTTGTTGTATATATACGTTCTGTGGGTTCCATCGAGGACTATTGTGTAATGATATTACTTCGTTTTCCACCCGCGCGCAAGTGCCTGGTGGGCACCTTTGAATCGTTTCTATGCGGGTTTTGGCAGGAAGCGCTGGAACTTGCATAGGGCCGATTCTGAGGGTGTTACAAATGTGGGGAATATGTGTGACGTATAAAAGATGTAGTCGTGTATTCATATTTGAGTAAAGTTTCTGATGTTGTAACATCGATAATATTGTTTACTTAGTGTTGGTGGTGAACTTGATGGTCAAAATTGGGAAACTCGAAACTAAGATGACATGTAATTATGGAGGGAGTAGTAGTATAGATAGGGTGTCAAGCGGGGCGGGTTCGCGGGCAACGTAGTTTCACCGGCTAATATAAATTGTACTACATGCATAGATTAAAACTTGTATACAAATTGGACCTCTGACTCATCCTTAGGGTTTTAATTTCATTTGTATATTTATTTGTGTATTTTGGTATGAATAATATGTATATTTGTGTATGAATCCAGGTCCACTTGAATGTTTACACTCTTACTCTAGATAATATTATTGTTTTAGAAACTATGGATCCACTTAGTAGAAACCTTGAAGAAGAAGAAATAATGGAGAACATTATTGATGAGGACACCTCACAATATCTGAACTTGGAGGGACATGATGACGACAGCTCAAGTACTAGTCATGGAGAAGATGAAGACTCCGGTGAACGCAATTTAATGGTTACAAAGTCCGGCGAGGTATATGCATTGATTAAGCCTCTGCTGACTTCCACCAACAATCTTCTTCTACATGTATTAATTAACGCTTCTTTCTTCTTTTAGCCCTCTGGATCGACCAGCGCGCAACCATCTTCTTCTACGAAAAAGAGCAAGCGAGGCACGAGCCAGCGGTTGAAAGATCGTGCAAAGTTCACGATCGAAGCAGTCCGTGTTGATGGCAGGCCGATGGAGCCCAAGAAGGCCGCAGACAAATTTGTACGTCAGGCTGGAGTTCTTGTTAGGGACCAAATCCCAATCACAATTGAAAATTGGAATAAGCCAAAGAAGGGCGACGGTACCTTTGTCGATGACAGATCCAAAGAAACGCTTTGGAATTCGTTGTTGGTAAATTTCACCCTTCCGCCAGAGGAGGATGAAAACAACCCGGTTATAAAGGAAAAGGTCAAAGAGTGGACTCTAAAGAAGATGGCTGACGCTTTCCGCAACTGGAAGACAAAATTGAACAAATTTGTCAAATCTGGCGAGACTCCAAATTTCGAAGACGCATATTATGCAAAGATAAGACCTCACTGGCCCGAATTTGAGACATATAAAAAAAGTGCTATAGCTAAAAAGAGGTCAGAAACCAATACGCTTAATGCCCTGAAGAAGGAATATCACCAGAGGACGGGGTCAGGTGGCTACATATCTCAGAGGCCTAAGTGGGAGGAAGCTGAGAAGGCCCTGCGCGAGAGAGGGATCACACCCCAGACAGATGGGTGGGACCTACGTGCAAAGACTTGGTTCTACGGAATCGGGGCAAGGTTGGACCCAGAAACAGGATTGTGTATCTTCCCAACCATCCTTGCCAAACCCGTCACTGAACTCATCACGGCATACGAGGAAACATCCGCCAGGACCTTCCATCCCGACAGAGAGAATGACCAGCTCACACGCGCCATCGGTAAAAAAGAACACCCTGGACATGCACGAGGCACAGGGGGTATGACATGGAAGGATGGGTTTGCCGACTGGAGCGACTCTTACAGATGGCGCGGCAGAAAAGAAAAAGAGCGTAGAGCGGATGACACAAATAGAACATGCACTTGCGGCGCTGCAGGCGCAAGTGAATGCACAAGAGAGCCATCAAGCTACCGGCCCATCTCAGCGGCATGAAGAGCCTGCATTGGAAGCTGCCCGCGGCCCAGACTCTGCGCGGAAAAGCAGTGTGGCTTCCACGGAGAACGTGCAGCCCACGCTTGAAATGACGGGTCCTCGATACCCCGTGGATGAGATCACGGAGAGCGAACACGCTGAGCTGCATGTGAGATTAATGGGCTTATCCATTAAGGTGGCTGTCGGCTATGCCTTACCTCCTGTAGCTAGTGGAACTTACCACTGCCGACCGATTCCAGATGGCTATGCTATTGTCAGGGTGGATGAGGTTGTGAAGGAATATGAGGAAGCACAGCTTGACCATGCTACAGGTGAAGGGGAAACTCAACTCAAATTTGCAGTGAAAACAACCATTCTTTGGAAGAAGGAACACATTGTGCTTCCAAATTGGAGGTCACTGGCACCCCCGCCGTCTCCACAGCATCAGCAGTCTGAGCCGCTTCAGCTATCTCCTGCGCGGCAGCCATCTCCGGCGCGGCAGCCATCTCCGGCCCGTCAGCCATCTCCTGCGCGGCAGCCATCTCCGGCCCGTCAGCCATCTCCTGCGCGGCAGCCATCTCCGGCCCGTCAGCCATCTCCGGTGCTTCATCCATCTCCTCAGCGTAAGCGGAAGAGCACTGCCACGAGGAGCATCAGTAGCACTGCCACAAAGAAATCCGCAGGAAACCGTACGCCAAAGAGTTCAAAAAACTACGTCCCGCAGCCTTCCGCCAAGCCATTGCCGGTTTTACCGTGGAATCGCAGCGACGAGGAGACCAATAGGATCTCGGAAGAACAGGTCAAGAAATTCTTTGCACCTAGACGGGCCGAGCCAAAGGAGAAAATAGATCCGGCGGTGGTGGAGAAGTTTTACAATAATCTTTTGAAACCTGAAATCCCACTTGTGCCGGACTACGAGCGCCAGATTTTGAAGGCGGATGCAAGGCGCCGTAGGGAGACTGAAAGTAGCAGTCGTGAGGCACCCCAGAAAACAGTTCCCATGCTCGGAGAGCAGGAAAACCAATCATGTGCCCCGCTCCAAATGTTCGACACACGAGACGCTCCTCCCGTAAATGATTACGAGGCAGAGCTACAAAGAAAGGCCAATGAGATGGGGATGACTTACATTGCATACTTGAACGTCATGGGAGACAACTTGCCCAAATGTGATGCCAACCCCATATAGCCATGGAAGTATGCGAAGAATCTCGTCAAGAAAGAGGAGCTCAAGACTCTACCAACAAAGATGCGAAAATTGCACAAGTGGTACCTTCATTTCTGCAAGACGAGAAAGGTAGAATGGATCACGGCGCATATAAGAGATCAGATTTTCTTGTGCGGAGACGACGCAATCGACTTCAACATTCAAGACTTGCATTTTCTATTCAATCAGAAGGAACTCGACAAATCTGCCATCAGCCTTTATTGTGTGTAAGTACTATTTCTGTAATTTTTATCTCATCTCATTCACTTCATTAATTGCATGTATATATATATATGCTCACCATATATGTATATACTATTATGCAGGAAAAAGGTTATGGAATGCATGAAAGGAGGCCCTTTTGACATTGGGTTCGTTGACCCAAATAGAGTTCATGAACAAGTGGTAAGAGACAAACCCGGGCAAACAGAAGATTACTTGCTAAAGTCTTTACTGAGACAACAAACCAAAAGGGAAATACTATTGCCTTACAACTTCTCGTGAGTACTGTTACCCTCTCTCTTGTACACATTCTGTTTCGGCTTACTCGATGTTAAGTGTAATTGATGATGAGTTATGCGTGCGTAGGTTCCACTTTATTCTGCTAGTCATTCAACCCGACTCAGGAAAAGTCCTTGTCATGGAATCGTTATGAAAAGAAAAAGAGCTATGGGCAGACTTTAGAGAGATGCTCCAGAGGTAATTTCAATCATATGATCGCACTAGATCGGCAACTTTCGTGACAATAAGTAATTAATTACTCATTTATCCATTTTCTTTGTCGGACAGGGTTTGGAAAAGGTTCACGGGCAGGGCCGTGGGTGAATGGTCAGAAGAACTAAAATTTGTAGACCAAAATGTAAGTAATACTAGCTAGCTTCCAATTCCATTATATCATGCTTTATTGATTATTATTTTGATTGAACTCTCTATTCTCGTAAAGTGCGCGCATCAGGGACACGGCAATAACTTATGTGGGTACTATGTTTGCGAATTCATTCGCAACACGATATGTGCGACGGGCCAAGCCGCACTAGAACAACTTAGAGTAAGTAAACAAAGTCCACAACATTATTTTATTACCATCAATTGTGTTGAGTTTTATTCTTATATATATATTGACGGCCCATTCTTCATATATATTCAGATCGAACGGATGCGGGACCAACTCCTACCATTTGAACGCATACGAGCCATTCAAGAGGAATTGGCGGGGTTCATACTTGATGAGGTCGTCACGCCTGGCGGTGAACTCTTTAGATATCCACCAAAATGAACGATGACGATGTATGTGCCGATGACGATGTATGTGCCGATGACGATGTTTGTGTATAATAATAGTTTCTTAATTATTCATGTACTCGTATGTACCGATGACGATTTATGTGTATACCGCTCCCGATCGATTCCCCCTCGCTCCCCCCCTCCCGCAGAAATACGCCCAGAACGGGGCAGAGGCAAAAGTCTGCCACGGCAGAGATTTAGGCCGTTTTCCTGCCGCGGCAGAAGAACCTTTAACACCGGTTGCAGATACGAACCGGTGTTAAAGGGGGGGGCCTAAGTCCTGCGGCAGCCCCACGTGCGCCACCCTTTAACACCGGTTCGTATAAGAACCGGTGTTAAAGGCCCCCCCCCTCTAACACCGAACCCTCAACAGCGGTTGGGGAACCGCTGTTAGACGGCCCTCCCAACCGGAGTTAAAGGGGGGCTCTGCACTAGTGTGCCAGGGAGGTTACTAGGTTCGTCATCGTGGGAGGGAGGGAGGAATCGATGTTTTGAGTTTCTTTTTATCAGTGGGAGACGTCGTGGAAGAGAAGGGATCTGATTACCATGTTGGTTGAACGACTGCCTCTTCCTGGCGTCGGTTTCATTTTAAATAGCGATGGAAACAGCCCTCGTCGTGCCTTGATTACAGGGAGATATCAGAGGAGCCAAGAAAGGAAAAGGGCCAGGCCCATGCCGTGGTGTACTACACCTCTGGGGGGAGCTGTTTACAAAGGCGTTACAAACCATTTTAAGGAAAGAAATAAATCCTATTTGTTGTCTAATAGAGATGAGTAGTTACCATCTACAATGAGGTACTCTTTTTGTTGATTGGTGTTGACCACTATGATCGCCTTATCGCCTCGTTATGAGTAGTTGGTCACGATAAATGCTATTGACAAGTCAATACAGACAATGATCCTCGGAACCACACAAATTTGCTTTCCAGATGCCTTCTATTCTCAGTTCGGAAGTGAAGTTCCTTGTATGTTGTGTGTACATAGCCTACTCTAAATACCTTCAACGATCTACTCCTGCCCTTTGGATTATTATCTATTTTGCTTACGGACCATGAAGGCGTTATGAATAGAAGCAGAGATGTGAGCTTCCATGCATGGTAATAAGAATGAAGCGATATTGTTTCAATACTCTTCGAATATATAGCAGCCATTTTTAATGTCCTACTAGTTATTTTTGCAGAATAATGGCTTCAAAGCCACAACCACCTGTGATATATATTTCCGTCCAGTTGGTCCATTGTGAAATAGCAGTCCCCCATCAGGTTAAGCTTCTAAATTTGTTGGAGGTGTCATCTGTTTACCAAGGTGAGCAAAATGATTTGAATTAGTAAGAGATGCAGTTCGTGACCTTTAAGGGTGATTTCTTTCTATCAAGTAGGAAGATGCTCACCCCTCTCCTCCCATCGAGGTTCAAGCAATGAAACATATTTATCTTCAAGATTCTTAGACCCATGTAGAATAACAAACATTATGCAAGGTTTAATTTATTAATATCGTACGTCAATATGTTAAGATAAATCATAAAAGGATAGCAAGACAACTGGACCCAGGATGCGCACTAAAATCTGTACAATATACTTAAAGTTGTCAAATCATTCCATCGATTGATGCAGAGGCCGAAGCTGCCCCTTCTCAAAAAAAAAATTTATAGATCTAGTTTTGTGTTGCATATATAATATCGCCCCAAAAGTCTGTGGACCTATAGGTAGTTACAAAGATCTAAAGGTTATGTTTTGTTCATTAAAATAGGGTTCACCGAATTGATAGCAGATGTTTTACGTTTATGTTGGATTTTCTTACATGTTTCTCTTTTCTAGTTAGCTCTTCATGTAATTTTAGCATATAATTATCGATATATACGAGTAGTCATAATTATGGAACATATATCCAAAAGGATTCACGCATGGATACTGATCTGAAGTTCACGCATGTACTTCTGTTAAGTTTTTCTCTCCATAGTGTTCTCTCATCGGTCATCTAGTAAATAATAGTTGTGCATATATACTTTTCTGAGACTAGTCTAATTAAATAAAATAGATTGTTTAGGGTATAGCCTAGTCTACACCGACCTAGGACTAAGAATTATGTCGAAAAGGTGTAAAAGGGATGCTGATAGAAATTAAACATTTTTCTTGTATCGCCTTCATATGAACTATTGAGTTCAAAAATCCATTTATCAAAAAAAAGTACTGCATTAGCAAAGTGACGGAATAGATCCCTCTCCAACGCCAGGACCTAGTAGATCCAGACTCTTGATGCCTTGACCATGGTGGCTACCAACAAACGGAAGGATTGCCGTATCGCCTCCAAAATCATGCCACGCTGATGGTTCTAGATCCTCGACATAAACAGATGCAGCAAATCACCGTCTTCCTGTGATGTTGCCTAATCAATCCAGCCTCGAGAAGTCCATGTTCAGAGCAGCCCATTTATGCTTTGATCCTGTTAGAGTATGTAATCGTATGGGTACGTGTAGGGAGTAGTACTCCGACACGTACACATACAAACCATGTACGCCACGTATGGGGCTATTCTTTACGCTTATATAAACACGCAACCGATGCCCCAGAGGGGTACGCATCGTTCCACCAAACACAAACATGGTATCAGAGCCGTCCTCTTCCGCGCTCTAGTTGCCCTAAACCCTAAGCCCAGTCGTCGCCTCAGCCTGCCGCCGCCGCATCCTTTGTCGCCGTCGCATGCTGTAGCTGCCGCCCAAGACCAAGAAAATACGATCCAAAACAAACCCCACGACCCAATCTTTGATCTGTCGCTGTCCCAGAATCCTCTCCTGCTGCGTTGATCTCATACACCAAAAAAAACCAATCTACGTACGTCAAAACTCCCTGCCGCCGTACTTGTTGTACCGCCGCATCAAGATCTCAAAGACCCACATCAAATCAAGACTGCAGCCACCGCATCGGTCCCCTGATCCTTTGCCGTGGCCGCATCACGTCGCAGCTCCTCTGCCACGACAACGTCCTGCATCGTCCATGTCGTCCTCTGCCTCGGCCACCGTGCTCGCTGCGGCCCTTGGGTCGCCGCCGTCGCAGCTGCTCACCCAGGAGAACACGCTGATCTGGAAAGCGCTGGTTATCCCGGCTCTCCGCGGTGCCCGTGTCCTTGATCTTGTCGGGGGCTCGGAGGTGGCGCCGCAGAAACTCCTGGAAACAGAAGACATCAATAAGAAGAAAGTCACCATTGAGAATCCGGAGTACGCTGCGTGGATCGCACGTGACCAGCAGGTGCTCCGTTGGATCCTTAATGCGCTGTCACCTGATGTGATTGCACACGTCGTCGGCCTCGAGACTTCTGGTGAAGCTTGGGCTGCGATCAACGTCCACGTCTCATCCACGTCCAAGTCTCGCGTGCAGCGGCTGCGCTCCGCCCTCAACGACACCCGCAAAAACGATCTCTCTGCCGACAAATATTTCGCTAAGATGAAAGCTATTTCTTCTGAATTGACTGCTGCAGGAAAACCTCTTAACGCCGATGAGCTGATCTGGTACGTCGTCAAGGGTCTCGGCAGCCACTACAACACTCTGTGCACCGCCGTCAATGCCAACCCTGGCACCACCCTCGACGATCTGCTTACTCAAGTCCAGGCATATGATCGCGTGCACAAGACCGAGGAGGGCTTCACCTCTTCGGCCAACGTGGCGCGTCGCGGTGGTGCACCCCCACGTGGACTGGATAGGACACGCCAGGATGATCGGCTCCGTCAGGAGGACCGTCCTCGCCAGCAGCAGTACGACGAGCGTCCGCGCTGTGACGAGCGCCCGCGCTATGATGACCGCGGTCGCCAGGACTACCGTGGTCGTCGTGACTATCGCGACCGTCGCGATGATCAGGGTCGCCGCGATGGTGGCGGCTACCAGGGGCGTCGTTATGAGGACGAGCGCCCCCGTCGTCGTGATGATGAAGATCGGCGGGATGGTGGTGGGCGTGGCGGTAGACGTGACCGTCAGCCTACCCCGTACGTCAACACCACATGTCAGATATGCAACATTCACGGGCACCCTGCTCGTGACTGTTGGTGGCGCTACGGTGACGATCCCCGTGGTGATGGAGACCGTGGGAACAAAGGTGCCAACTTCACTGGAGTCGACACCAACTGGTACTATGATACTGGCGCCACCAACCACATCACTAGTGAGCTGAACAAGCTACACACTCACGACAAGTATGATGGACATGATCGTGTTCGCACTGCTGAAGGCTCAGGTATGCACATTAGTAATATTGGTCATTCAGTTTTGCGCACCTCTCATAATTCCTTCAATCTTCATGATATCCTACATGTCCCAAGTGCCTCTAAAAGTTTATTGTCTGTTTATTGATTTACTCTTGATAATCATGTTTTTATTGAGTTCCATCCTTTCTTCTTTTTTATTAAGGACCAAGCAACACGACGCATTCTGTTTAGAGGCCCCTGTTATGGAGGACTTTATCCCTTGATGCCCATCTCCGCTGAGTCCTCCAAGCATGCATTCATTACAATAAAGCCGTCTTCATCTACATGGCACCGTCGCTTAGGACATCCATCTTCGTTTATTGTTCAACAAGTTCTTAGAAGAAATAAGATAGCTTACACTCCAGAAATTACTCCATATGTCTGTGATTCTTGTCTGTTAGCTAAGAGTCACCAGTTGCCATACCCCATCTCCACCAGTAGATCCACTGTTCCTTTTGAGCAAATTTTTTCTGATGTATGGGGTCCTGCACCTATTTCTGTTGGGAAACATGCCTATTATGTAAGCTTTATTGATGACTATAGCAAATTTGTTTGGATCTATTTGCTTAAAAAGCGTTCTAATGTTTATCAAGCTTTTTTGAACTGGCAAAGTTATGTTGAGCGCAAGTTTGATAGGAAAATTATTACTATGCAAACTGATTGGGGGGGGTGAGTATGAGAAACTCAATGCCTTCTTTCAAAAAGCTGGCATCACACATCATGTTTCGTGTCCACATGCCCATCAATAAAATGGTTCCGCTGAAAGAAAACACCGCCATATTGTTGAAGTTGGTCTTGCATTACTTGCCAATGCCTCCATGCCTCTTAAATATTGGGATGAAGCTTTTCTCACATCCACTTTTCTCATAAATTTACTTCCTAGCAAAGTCATTGATCTTGAGTCTCCCACTGAACGTCTTCTACAAATCACACCAAATTATGACGCTCTTAGAACTTTTGGTTGTGCTTGTTGGCCTAATCTTCGTCCCTATAATACTAGGAAGCTTGCTTTTCGTTCCAAGCGTTGTGTCCTTCTTGGATACAGTCCCCTCCACAAAGGTGTAAAATGCCTAGATGTCTCCACAGGACGTGTCTATATATCTCGTGATGTAGTCTTTGATGAAAATGTGTTTCCCTTCCAAGAACTTCATCCTAATGCTGGTGCTCTTTTAAGCAAGAAATTTTACTTCTTCCAACATCCACTTCCAATGAGGTTGCTCAAATTACTGATGATTATATGTCTACTATTGTGCCTATTTGTGTTCCTCCTGTTTATGCTCCACAGGTTGATGCAATAGCTGGTGAAAATCGCTCTCAAAATGCAGCTCCACAACGCCCAGAGTCTTATGCTGAAGAAATTTCGCAACATGACGAAACTGCTGTTGAAATCAATGAAGATTCAGGAGAATGCTCTCCTGCTGGCACTGGTTCCAGTGCCGATGCACCCGGGTCGCCGCACAGTCCTGTGGCCTCGGCCCCCGCGCCGCCCGCCCCCACTCCTCGCTCACTGCATGGCGCGCAGGAGCCGCCCGCCCCTGCCGACAGCGCTTGGACGCCTGCCTCTTCTCCGCGTCTTCCACCTGGCGCGCGGGCCCCGGCTGCTCCCTCCGATGGCGTTGTTTCACCAGACAGCGTTGGTTCCTCTGGATCCTCTGCGGCTTCAGCTGCTGAGTCTCCTGGTGTGCCTTGGCCTACTGGCTCTTCTACGGATAATTCAGATGTGTCTGCTGCTGCCACACAACCGTCACCACCAGGACCTCGCACTCGGTTGCAAAAAGGTATTAGTCATCCGAAGAAATATACTGATGGCACCGTACGATATGGTATGCTCTCCTCTACAGGTGAACCTAGAAATTTACCTGATGCTCTAAATGACAAGCATTGGCGTGCAGCCATGCAAGATGAGTATGATGCTCTCATGATGAACAAGACCTGGACCCTTGTTCCTCCTAGCTCCAACAAAAACATAATTGATTGCAAGTGGGTTTATCGTATTAAAAGACTTGCTGATGGTACTATTGATCGTTACAAGGCACGCTTAGTTGCCAAAGGTTTCAAGCAAAGGTATGGTATTGATTATGAAGACACCTTTAGTCCTGTTGTCAAGATAGCCACTATCAGAATTGTTCTCTCTATTTCCGTCTCCCGTGGTTGGACTCTTCGGCAACTAGATGTCAAGAACGCGTTTCTTCATGGTGTTCTGGAAGAGGAGGTCTACATGAAACGACCACCTGGTTTTGAACATCCTGATGCCCCTCATCATATTTGTAGGCTTGATAAGGCTCTTTATGGATTAAAACAGGCTCCTCGTGCATGGTATTCTCGGTTGAGTTCCAAGTTACAAGTGTTTGGTTTTCTTCCTTCAAAAGTTGATACTTCATTGTTTCTCTATGACAAGAATGGTGTTACCATCTTTGTTCTTATTTATGTTGATGATATCATTGTGACGAGCTCCTCTGATGATGCTATCTCAGTTTTGCTCAAAGACCTCAATGTTCATTTTGCTATCAAAGATTTGGGAGATCTTCATTATTTTCTTGGTCTTGAAGTTAAGCACACACATGATGGGTTGCTCCTTACTCAAGAAAAATATGCTCATGATCTCCTTACTCGAGTTGGTATGCAGGATTGCAAAGCTGCACCTACTCCGCTGTCGCCTTCTGAGCCTCTTTCTCTGCATGAAGGTACTCCCCTAGGTCCTGAAGATAGCTCTCAGTATCGCAGTATTGTTGGTGCTCTACAATACCTCACTCTCACACGTCCTGACTTATCATTTTCTGTGAATAAAGTCTGCCAATATCTTCATGCTCCTACTACTGCTCATTGGACAGCTGCTAAACGCATACTTCGTTATGTTAAAGATACATCTCAAATTGGTCTTACATTCAGGAAGTCTTCCTCTACACTTCTCAGTGCCTTCTCAGATGCTGATTGGGCAGGTTGTCTTGAGGATCGCCGCTCTACTGGAGGATTTGCTATTTTTCTAGGTCCAAATCTGGTGTCTTGGAGTGCCAGGAAGCAAGCCACTATGTCTAGATCCAGTACAGAGGCTGAATATAAAGCATTAGCAAATGCTACTACCGAATTGATATGGGTTGAAGCTGTTCTTCGTGAACTAGGTGTGAAGCTCCGAGAGAAGCCTTGCTTATGGTGTGATAATCTGGGTGCAACATTCTTGTCTGCTAATCCGGTATTTCATGCCCACACCAAGCACATTGAGATTGATTATCATTTTGTTCGTGAGCGTGTTGCTAGCAACAGTCTTGACATCAAGTTCATCTCTACCAAGGACAAGATAGCTGATGGCTTTACCAAACCACTTGCTGTAAAATATTTAGATGAGTTTAAGCGTAATCTAAACCTCTCTCGTGGTTTAGATTAAGGGGGGATGTTAGAGTATGTAATCGTATGGGTACGTGTACGGAGTAGTACTCCGACACGTACACATACAAACCATGTACGCCACGTATGGGGCTATTCCCTACGCTTATATAAACACGCAACGGATGCCCCGGAGGGGTACACATCGTTCCACCAAACACAAACAGATCCTAGAGCATCTTGAGAGGATATAAGCAGTGGCATCGTCAGCGCGAGTGCTTGTTCAAGTGGCGGCCGATGGACGGTATGGTAGCCTTATCGCGTATGTAAGAGTGGTTAGACGTCAGCCGTTGCGGTGATAGGTAAATCAGGCCAGCATGAACAATAATTAGTTGGCACAGAGAAAAGCTGCTTTCCCAGTCCCTCCTATTCTCAGTTCGGATGACAAGTTCGGGATGCCTATGTATGTAGCAAGCCTTTTTCAAGCCCCTCCTACCAGATGGACATTTCTTGTATTTTTCTAATGGGCCAAGCAGGCATTATAAATAGGCATAGACGGGATCAGCTAGACTAAATAACAATCACTGCATACCGGGTAAGAGCAATCAATATTTATGTACTTACTTCTGATGGGGATATGCCAATTGGAGTATCCCAGAGGCTGAAATCGATTGGTCCAAGACGATGTTGAATGGGCCAGCTGGAACGGCGATTGGAAAGAAGGCATCAATAAAGACTGGTGACTGGAAGCTGAAGGCCTAAGACCATAGCTAGACCCAGTTGAATTAGATCAAAACCTCTA
This sequence comes from Avena sativa, assembly GCA_916181665.1. NCBI lineage: Eukaryota > Viridiplantae > Streptophyta > Magnoliopsida > Poales > Poaceae > Avena > Avena sativa. The sequence continues at coordinate 231,866,873 of OV702282.1, read as the reverse complement.
AAATCCTTACTGATTTGGTTGTAATCTTGTAAACCCTAGCGAGGTATCTATCTATTTCTATTATATACTAAAAGCAATATAAGGGTGTTTTTCGAGGCACCACGTTGATCCACATCATCAAAATTATTTTAGCTATTGGATCTATAATTAAGGGTGAAGATGTAGTCTGAAATTAAAAGATGAGTAGTGTTACGTAAAAGTAAACGTGTACCAAAAAAGGCCCATTGTCACGTTAGCTTTTAAGGAACACGGCCGTCTCTTCAGAGTTGGTTGGGGTTCGAAGCTGAAACCTCCAGGTCAAAGACACGGCTCCATCAAACACATCGTTTTTGGAGAGAGTATGTCCCAAGTAACTGTAGTCTTTGAAAATCCAGTTTCATAGGCAATCAATTTTCTTCGGGTATCCCTAAAAAATAACTTCCATTAACTGCAGGGAGGTGCCTGTTAAGATATAGGCATAAGTGCACTAGGACCTAGCACGGATAGAAACTCTGGGCTATAACAAACCAAAAATGTCGATCTGTTGATCAAGCTAGCTAGCCTTTGTGCAGTCAACGAGTTGTATGAAGCAAATCGATTATACACGATTTTTCAGAGGACCAAAGTAACCCACATCATCTTTATTATTTAGGCAGTTAGATTTATAGATGACGGCAATGTGCTAACATAATATACCCCACTTTGTACTAAATCAACGACACTTATTATGGATCAAAGGGAGTATATTATTTTGTTACTTCTCCCATGAAAGGATGGAGTAGAGATCAATATTAGCTTTACAAAGGAGTGCAAGTAGAACAATGTGTGTTGGAAGAAATAAAAATTGAAGAAAATAAGGGAACGATGGGGATATAATATGATATAAATTTATATTATCGCATCTGTTATTTTGTTCGAACTCATGGAACTAAAGAACAACATGGTACTTGGACCATCCTTTTATAAGACTATATTCATGGAATAGTAGGAGGTGAACTGGGACAAACTACTAGATCTTGCTTAGGTATTTCTCCAAGAAATTCTTAAAATTTGATATGTTGATTTGAAAGAGAAGTGCAACTTTAGATATATCATGCCAAAATATTTTGCAAGTCATCCATTTAAGAAAATAAGATCACAAGCATCATATGTGAGTGGAGTAGAGAGATTTAGCGGCATGAAACAAGGATTAGAAAGAAGAGGACAAATGGTTTCTAATGCTTCCTACTCGACAGTAGAAAGGTGCCCAATTCGGGGTAGGCTGTTTTTTTAACCTATAGACACTGCCATATGTTGCATATTTGTAATATGGATGTCTCTTCAATCCAATTGTTTACAAGTTGTAGATTCCATGGCCGTTGTTTTACCAGGTTGGGATGAAAGAATGATGTGATGGATAAGAATGGCTATCAACTTAAATGTGTCCTTGTATTGTATATGCAAATTATAAGTTAAAAGATCAAAATAAGGTATGTATAGTTTTTAAAAATAGGCATGTTTCTTACAAGTAAACGCTCCATTTCAAAATTTGAAGTGTACTTTTCAGCTCAATAATTAGTCAAATAAAAGTATGAGGTTTATGTAACTATAAATATAGCGACCCAATCTCAAAATTGAAAGAACATAATAAACTTGGAAGTATTTTAAACAGACGGGTTAGAAAACAAATATTGCATGTCACTAGAAATTCAATTCAGAATAACTAGGTCACTCTAAAGACGTTGCACACACATATTTGCGTACCAATTTTCTACAAATTAAGGAGACATCGTCGTGTTAAATTCCCTTTATATATGGTAGTGAAGGAAGTAGACGCCCAAATATTCTATATTTCTCATCATTATTTCGAATTTGAGATTAGGGTAAATTTTGTTAAAGAGTGTGGTCATGCAAGCAGGGATCATTTTTATATATCCAAACAACAATGACTACTTAGTCTATGCAAACAGAGGAAGTACTAATAGACAAGAGCTCGAGGACGAAATGGTTGAACATGTGGGAGATTTAGCCCCTTCCGCTAGAGTAAGAATGTAACTTATTCTAATAACTCAAAATTTCAAGGTAGTTTAAAAATCACTTTTAGAGGCTTAACTGGACAAAACAGGAAGATCACTCATGGATAGTGATTTGAGAAAATATGATTCTTGGATCATTTTTGGTCTAAACAGTAGTGATTTCCATTTTGAATCTGGTGGTATCTAATGTGAGGAATTTAATAACTTCCAATCAGTGAGATGTATTGTATATAAAGATCAAAATACTAGAACTTTTTTACCTTTTGTTTTATATAGTTTCATGTGTAAATAATCATAAGTAAATCATTGAAATTGTAATTTTCCAGATGATATAACAACCACTAACCCAAAAATTAAATATCTATCCATGCTTACAAAATTCTGAAATTGAACTATTAACTTCCAGTATCATGACATGAATATCTATGAAACTATAAATTTATTTTTCAAATACTTTAAAGTAAACAAAGGTGATGCCCTCGCATTTACGAGGGCCACTGTGCTAGTTCCTATATAAATCTTCCTAGGATTCTCATCATACTCACGAGCTATTAGCTACCCCATCCTTGTAATTCACTCGGCATTAATACAGTCAAGCAGAAAGTAGGTGTTTATCCTAGGGGGGGGGCGAACCTGGGTAATCCCTTGTCTCCTTCCTCAATCTCGATCCCGCAGATAGTGACTCGCTCTTGCCCCTTTCGACTGAAACACTACCCCTGTAGCGACTGCCGTGGCCATTCTCACGACAGTGGCGCCCAGCGTGGGTCCTAGCCAGTCAAGGCTTAGATCTGCGGCGAGACCCTACACTCCCATTCGCCGTCCCTTCGCTACCGGTCTCATGTCCGCTACCAGCGGATTCTTCAAGATCCTACAAACTAGCTACGTGTTGGCCTCGCGTTTTGTCACTAACGACGCCATGGTGTCGATCGGCTCCATCAACCTATTTGTCGGCTTCACTGACGCCGTCGACCCGGTGAATCCCGCCGGAATTGTCATCAACAACGGGTCGCCCCCGCGCGATCTTCTTTCGGAGGAGCAGATCTGATCGATCACTCTCCTCGCCTCCAAGTACGACTTGGCCAGGAGCGGCTCGGTCGAAAGCAGCACCACCCTCTACGCGGACGCCGACTCGGTGACCCCATGTCGGCCGCGAGCTCCAACACCCCTACGTCGAAGGAGGACTCCATCACATGAGTCTCTAACGCCGGGGACTAGGAGGATCAATCGATCCTCCCACTCTTCGACTCTGATTCGGGATCAGAGTCCCTAGCTAGATGAGATATACCCCGCCATCCAGAACGTCATCTACATGGCGAACTGGGAGGAACCACCGGTGGATCCCTTCTCCACCCCTCCCTTGCCAACGGCCACCGCGGCGGAGATCGAGCAGCATTGTGTGGCCCAAAACGAGACCAGAGAGAAAGAAAAGGCCGATCGCGAAAAATTTCGCCTCGAGCAAGAAACCGCGCAGTAACTCTCGGCCTATCACCAATGCCGGGTGACGCGGCGACTCAACCTCTCCACCCAGGGTCGAGCCCTGAACTTCACTGACGAGCACAACCCAACACGTGTGGCAGCCACCCGGAGGCAGCCGCCCACCACCTGGGTCAACCGCGCACAGAGCACCACCACCGCTCACCTCCTTCGGAACAGCCACGGATACTTACCGCGCCATGGGAATACGACTCCAACGGCCTCCCCCTATACTTGACTCCGACGGACAATGTCATCGCGAGCCGAGCCGCGGTCGCCAACCTAAACCCCATGAGTGAAGGTGTGAAGCACACCAATGTGTTTTAGGAACTAGGCTCTGATACCATTTGATCGCTAGAGGATTTGTGGAACAATGCCTTGGAGCTCGGCTTGGTACGTGGTTATATGGGAGGTCAAAGCCTCGATGGTTACACGGCAAGGAATACAACAAGATGGCAGAAATTGTAGAGATTGATATGATCCTTATACTCAGATCACGTACAGCTTGGTTACAACCAATTCTATCTCTAACTCACTTAGGACTCGACTTGTACAGATTACTTACATAACGTGTCAAGTGTCCTAACCGCCTATCCCAAATTAATAATCAGATAAAAAGAGGAAATTATTTAGGACATGCCATTGGATATGCTCCTTGACATGGACACTCTTGGACACCATGGTGACCTCATTGCGTTGATAACAACGATGGGCTGCGACTAGAAGCGGTGATAATTAAGTCATGCATGCTAACACGAATAGTTATCTGCCTGCACTTTGAAATGTTCCTTTCTCAGTGCTTCCTATTACAATACCATATCTGAAGTCAAGTATGTGATACCTACAGACGTACATATATAGCTCACCCCGCACGGTTCAAGTATGTGATACGTACATACATTTACATATTTTTCTTAGGACTTTGATATTCGGTAACCGTTCTAGGATTTGTAAATCTTGGCGAGCGTTCCGTGGCATGCAAATACAATAAAACTGTTCATGTTCGTGTCAGCATAATTAAATGTGAGATTTAAAAAATTAAAAAAATTTGTAGCTCAAACCATTAATCGGATTAAGAATCCGTTTTCACCGTTGGGCTAGTGTCGACGAGAGCTTCGAAACAAGATCCCATATTGGTACGTTTCGATGAAAAAAATTTCAAACCTAAATGTTACCCACCCCTAACACATAAGTTATCTAGATCATATCACGTAAGTTATCCAGCCAATAACATATAAGTTATTCACCACTACAAAAATATACTCAGGAAAATATAAAAGTTATTCTAACTGTTCAGTTTCGTCACCCGTCGCCGTTCTCGCAGCGTAGGAGCTACTCAACCTCGAAAGCCTACCGCATCAAACATCGAGCATAATTTTTTTAAAGGACTTAAAACTGAACTTCTCTTGCATATGATATAATAAATGAGGTCTTATGCCCTACCCACCCATCACCCATGAGACATGTGAAAACGTCTCTACCCAACCCGTTTATATCCTGGATAACTTATGTGTTACATGATGGATAACTTATATATTATGACATGAATAACTCACGTGTTAGGGATGAATAACCTTTTGGTCCAATTTTTTTTTCTAAAACATATCAACATAGGATCTAGTTTCGAAGATCTCGTTGCGACTAGCTCATTGGTAAAAGCGGATTTTCAATCCGATAGACGGTTCGAGCTACAAAGCTTTTTAAATATCCAGTCTTCTATATTAAACGTTGATATCAACCGTTTTGAATTGTAACACATACATGTACTGGTTGTTGGAACGTCCGCCAGAAATTGACATCTACCGACCGGTCTGTGACTAGAAATCCCGTTTTCTTATGGGACATGGAGATGTGAGAAATGGAAGTCGATGCATGCTTGAATTGTACGAATACAGAAGTATACATGGTTCCTGGCTTGGCTGATTATAAACCAATGCACGGTTGAGCTAGCCACCAAAGTGGGTAGAGAAACTTACTGCTGTTGTGCTATCTCTTTTCTGGAACGGTCTAGCACCCTGAACGTGTTGGTGATATATATGTTCCGATCAAATCCGGTCGGTGGGCCTTGAGATTAGCGGTCTCACATTGCTTTGGCTGGCTAAATTCGTTTGATGGGTTGTATCCAATTGAAAAATAGCACGTTGTAAGAAATAGTGGCATCCCTCAAAATCCGCTATTCAGCGATATAACGAAGCTATAAGGTGGTATAGCGAGCAATTGTACATGATTTCCTTTTAGGGACACCGTGCTCAAAACGCTATCTGCCGCTATAGCATGCTAGTTAAATCCATGGTTATATTTCTCGTGCAAACTGAGCGAAACAATTTGAATTGGTTAGAGATGCCCATAGTAACAAACAAGGGAGATCTCTTATGTCTAAGAAGCTCAACCCTTAGATGTACGAGCCTCGGAGGAAGAGGTTGCTGCATAATTTTCTTTTCTGTTTTAGATTCCATGAGTACCGTGTAATGTTAGTCTGACCTATGGTGCATGCCAACAAGAGCGGTGAAGGCAGACGATGGTGATCATGAAATAAAATATAAATCAAATGCAACATCATAATCATCGTTCACTTTATACCGATGGCAAGTGTACATAATTTTACGTATGCGACATTTTAGTGGAATTATGTTTAATCTATGTAATGTTAAACTATTTGTGTTGTATTTGATATATGTGTTATTTCAAATATATGCATATATGTATTAATTTGAAATGTGCATATACTTGTCTTCAAAAGCAACGGGAAATACAAATTTGAACTTTACGGTACGAGTTCTACGGTTTACGTCAAAACGCTTTGCGACATATATTTTAAGAGATCTGCTAGAGATGCTCTTACATAACCACCGTTTTCTATCTTATGTTGTTGTCTCATAATCATAATCATAGATTCTAGACTGTGGTGCATTGGTACTTGGTAATAATCGGTGGTGGTACTCCTCCATGTTGTGTTATAGACTTCAAGCTAGATTATTGGCAGAAATATGAAATGATCTACCAGCCCTAGTTGTTGTGGACATCATAAATCTGGTGCTTGTTGTTCACATAGTCAAACTAATTGAGTTTAGAGGACGAGATCCAATAGGTATCAGCCCACTCCTAGAACAGCTCCCTTTCCACCGCCTGGAGTGTACTTGACGGCGGCGACAACCAACCGATGGTGGGACGGACGGTCGTATGGCAAGGAAGACATGTCATGTTGATTGTACAAGATCCTCCATTGCAAAGGGAAATGCAACGTTCCAGTGGTGCTGCGGAGCTGGAGGATGGTGAGATATGCACTAAGAGGTGTCTCAATAAATCTTGGACGGGGTGCTGGTACAGGGCAGCCTAGCCAACAGATCCACGGTCCCGATGCATCTGAAGAGGAAATGAGCAGTTATCATCCTCAATCATGTACTCCTTTCACTGATCGGTGTTGGAAACTATGATAGCGTTATCGCCTCGTTATGAGTAGGTGGTCACGATGCATGCCGTAGATAAGTCAAAAAAACCCAATATGGACAGTGATCCACCACATCACACACATGTTGCTTTCCGGATGCCTTCTATTCTCAGTTCAGAAGTCAAGTTTGTTGCATGTTGTGTGTACATATATAGCCTACTCTAAATCCCTTCAACGATCTACTCCTGCCCTTTGGATCTTTATCTACTTTTCTTATGAGCCATGAAGGGGTTCTGACTTCTGAATAGAAGAATAGATGTGAGCTTCCATGCATGGTAATAAGAATGAAGCGATATGTTTCAATCATCTTCGAATATATAGCGGTCAATTTTTAATGTCCTACTAGTTCTTTGCGCAGAATAATGGCTTGAAAGCCACAACCACCTATGATATATATTTCCACCAATCAAGAAGTCCGTCCATTGCAAAATAGCAGTCCCCCATCAGGTTGAGCTTCAAAATTTGTTAGAGGTCTCATCTGTTTACCAAGATGAGAAAAATGATTTTAATTAGTAAGAGATGCAGTTCGTGAATTTTAAGGGTGATTTATTTCTATCTAGAAGCAGGCAGATGCTAAACCCTCTCCTATTCGAGGTTCAAGCAATGAAAGCTATTTATCTCGGTGGCAAGTGAATGTTACATATATGATATTTGAGCGGAACTATGTTTAATGTATGTAATTTTAAAATATTTGTGTCGTATTTGTTATATGCGTTATTTCAACTATATGAGTGTATGTATATTGTTTTTAAATGTTCATATACATGTGTTTAAAAGCAACGAGAAACACAAATTTGAACTTGACGGTATGAGCTTTTGTGGATTAGTTCTGACGGATCTATTTTATGTCAAAATGCTTTGCGGCATATATTTTAAGGGATCTTCTAGAGATGCTCTTTTTTTCTATCTTATGTTGTTGTCTCATAATGACAATTGTAGCCTTCAGACCGTGGTGCAGCGGTACTTAGTAATATTCGGTGGTGATACTCCTCCACATTCTGTTAGAGACTTGTTGTCTGTATGGACAAGTACTAGATTACTGGCAGGAATATCAAATGATCTATCAGCCCTAGTTTTTGGAAGAAATCTAGTACTTTTTGTACACATAGTAAAACTAATTGAGTTTAGATGACAAGGTCCAATAGGTATTGGCTCGCTCCTAGAACAGCTTCCTTTCCACAGCCTGGAGTGTACTTGACGGCGGCAACAACCAACTGATGGAGAGACGGTCGTATGGCATGGAAGACATGTCATGTTGATTGTACAAGATCCTCCATTGCAAAGGGAAATGCAAAGTTCCAGTGGTGCGACAGAGAGGAAGGCGTTCGAGAATGCTCTAGACGGTGTCGCAAAGAAGCTTGGAGGTGTGCAGGTACAGAGAGCAGCCTAGAGATCCAAGATCCTAAGGCATCTGAAGAGGAGATTGTTGGCTGAACGACTACCTCTTCCTAGCGTCGGTTTCATCTTAAATAGCAATGGGAACAGCCCCCATCGTGGCTTGATTATAGGGAGATATCAGAGGAGCTAAGAAAGGAAAGAGGGCAGGCCCATGCCATGGTGTACTACACCATCATGGGGAGCTGTTTACAAAGGCGTTACAAACCAATCTAAGGAAAGAAATAAATCCTATTTATTGTCCAATACCTCCCCTTAATCGAATCCTTGGATGAAATAGAAATTTTGAGATTATGTTTAAAGTCATCTAATTTCTTGATTGGTAGAGCATTGGTAAAATCGTCTGCAATTTGATCCTTGCTTGAAATAAATCGGATGTCAAGTAACTTGCGGGCCACTCTCTCACAAACGAAATGGAAATCAATTTCAATATGTTTGGTACGTGCATGAAAAACTGTATTGGCAGATAAATAAGTGGTTCCAAGATTATCACACCACAGCTTGGTCTTCTGAGATACACCAAATTCTTTGAGAAGAGCTTCGACCTAGATAATTTCAGCGGTGGCATTTGCAAGAGACTTGTATTTGGCTTCAGTACTTGAGTGTGAGACAATGGCTTGTTTCCTTGCACTCCATGAGATTATATTGGGGCCACAGAAGATAGCAAAACTACCAATGAAAAGTCTATCATCAAGGAAACTAGCCCAGTCGGCATATGAAAAAGCACTAAGGAGACTGGAGTGGGATTTTTGAATGGTAAGGACAACTTGAGTGGTACCTTGTATGTATCGTAGGATCCTTTTTGCTGTTGTCCAATGTGCAGTGGTGGGAGCATGAAGGAATTGAGAAATTTTGTTTATAGAGAATGAGATATCTGGACGAGTCAATGTCAAGTATTGGAGACCACCCACAATGCTACTGTAGCGAGTGATATCTTCAGTACCAAGAGTAGTACCATATGTTAAGGATAATTGTTCTGAGCTAGAGAGAGGTGTAGGACAAGATGACCAACGAGTCATTCCAACATGCTCATTGAGATCTTTTGCATATTTTTCTTGAGTTAGAAGTAACCCATCTTGTGTTTTCTTGACTTCAATCCCCAAAAAGAAAGTAAAGGCACCAAGATCAACGATAGCAAAAGTCATACTCAAATCAAGGAGGAGTGCTGAAATAGCCTTATCTAAAGAGATAGTCACAATAATATCATCAACATAAATATTTTGATACCTGACTTATGATATATGAAGAGAGATGTGTCTGCCTTGGAAGGAGTGAAACCAAGATCAATGAGTTTGGAGCTGAGTTTAGAGTACCATGTACGAGGAGCTTGTTTGAGACCATATAGTGCCTTGTCAAGCTTGTAGAGATAGTGCAGAGCATGAAGATCTTTAAACCCAGGTGGTTGTTTCATGTAAACCTCCTCTTCCAAAACGCCATGTAAGAACGCGTTCTTGATGTCAAGTTGCCGTAGACTCCATCCTTGAGATACAAAGAGATCTAGAACAATACAGATAGTAGCTGCTTTTACCACTGGACTAAATGTGTCCTAATAATAAATGCCATAACGTTGCTTGAAGCCTTTAGCAACAAGCCTGGCCTTGTATCGACCAATGGTTCCATCCGCATTTTTCTTGATACGGTACACCAACTTGCAATCAATAATATTTGTGCTAGAGTTAGGAGGAACCAAATGACATGTGTTGTTTTGAATAAGTGCATTGTACTCCTCTTGCATAGCTGCTTTCCACTTGTGATCGCCCAATGCCTCAGATAATTTTCTTGGTTTGCTTGTAGATGTAAACAATCCCGGGGAATAGTGTCGTCAATATATATTTTTGGTTGTCATATACCTCTTTGTAGATGAGTCCTGCCTTCAGGAACAATATATATTTTTGGTTCTCTACCGCGGCAGCATTTTGGGCGCTTTCTCTGTCACGGTAGAGAATTCATTTTGTATTCTTTTTATTTAATATTCTTTTTTCATTTCAAAATAGTTTTCGAACATTTCTACACTACCACATATCATGCATATATAAGATAACTTGTCTTACGACACTGAGCATACAAATATATACAATTTTGATAGTTACAGGGAGATCACAATTACCGGGACTAGAGCCCGTCTATTTGATTACACGGTCAGTGATCATCAGAAGCGCCTATTTACACTAAATTCTCCGGCGTCATCTCTCAACTCTTTTACCAAAAATCCCACCATCTCCTCTGCAATTACTAGTAGTCGTTGTTGTGGTAGGAGCTTTTCCCTCATGGCCTCGAACTATATAAGAAAAGGATATCAATATCAATTATGATAACAAAAAGTGATGGTAATAACATAAAATTGTGAATGTATGGCTTACGTCAACGCTAAAATCTTTGCGCTCGGTGGTAAACGTGCGAATGAACTCGCAAATGTAAAATCCACATAGATTCGTCCCCTGTGGCAGCCTCGTGCACTTTACAAGGATAGAATTCAATCAAAATAATAATCTAGCATCATAATTGTATTGAAACTAGAAGTAAAGAGATGCGCGGACATATCATGTACTATTTACCGAGACCGGAGTAAACGTCATCTTCTTACTAAAGGAACCAAATGTTGCAGTCTTGAAACTCTTCCAAAACCTGTCTGGCAAATAAAATGAATGAGTTATTCGATATTACCTGATATATAAGAAATCAACGAATCGAGACCGATATAGCACGAATGATTGAAATCACCTCTGGAGCATGTCATGCAAGCTGCAGAACTCTTCCATGTCTTTATGTAATGAGTCGAAGACTTCAACTACTCCCTTATCAAGTTGAATGTCTAGCAGAATCTAGTCAAACCTGCACACGTTTATATATATATATGTGCTAGTAACTCATCAATTGCACTTAACATCGTAAGAAAAAGTGAGTGTGTACAATAGAGTAAGACCCTCACTTGAAGTTGTAAGGAAACAATATGTGGTCACATGAATGTTGCTCCATTAAAAACCTTAGAAGGCTATTCGCCGTCTCCTCGGGTTTCTTCATTAGCGTCTTTATATGTACTTTATCTGGTTCAATGAACCCAATACCATAGACATTTTTTCTTTTACATTCCAACATCTTCATTTTGCATAATAGAGTACAAAAGGATATAATAAGGATAATTACATGCAATAAACTAAACAGCTGAAAAAACTAAATTCAACAACATACAAACAATAGCAACTCATGATAGATTTGTCGAGGTCATAGAAATTGTATAATAGGAAGAGTTTTAGAAACTCAACATGAATCTGCTCGGGTCGGAAGTAGTACTCGTGTGGGACTTTTTCTATGATCATTGTTCTGTCCTGCTTTATGATCTTTAGGCGCCATGCATGGAGATTCCGCATTTGTATTGGAAGTTCTCGCAACTTCTCTTTGCTGACCAAATCCATCCCTGGAACATATCTAGCGACTACAACAACCTTGGGTAACTTGTCATCCTAGGAACCTAACAATTCAGCAACACTCACATTCATAGCAGCCGCCAACTCCGTAGCTGCTTCAATATCTATTGGCTGCGAGTGTCGCTGGGGAACGTTTTCGAATAACACCTTGAGGGGTTAGATCGATTGTTTGGCATGTTGTCTGAGATGGGGAATGTCTGATCTTTTACCGGTTGCACTTTTGCTTGATTTGCTCCCGCTTGCACTTTTGCTTGATTTGCTCTTTGCCACTTCCTTCTAAAGTGTGTGTAGATAGTCATCTGGCTTATGGTGCAACTCATATTGCGATTTTGTGTTCAGAAAATCAAGTGCATACGTGTTTTGCTTCTCGGTGTATACCGGAGCAGGCTCGGGTTTCTTCTTTTCAAAATTCACATCACATTCGGCCTTTGCGATCGCTGCGGTTTCCTTGTCAGTGCGATCGTAAGGTATAATGGGAAGATTCTTATGAGGTACTGTTGGGAGGAGCGACATTTTTTGTTTTGGAAAGCTTCATCGGTTAGTACTTATCGACGGAGCACGCTTCCGCTTATTGTCCTTAGCTAGCTGACCCTGCAGCGAAACGGCTAACCCTGCAGTGGAGATCGAGATGGACTCGTGCTGTGGTGGTCGTAGTCATGGGGTGGGTTTCTTGGAGGTGATTGATACGTCAAAACGTATCTATAATTTTTGATGTTCCATGCTTGTTTATTATCTACTTTGCTTTGCTTTGTCTACACTTTGAGGTGTTTTTATATGCTTTCTGGTACTAACCTATTAACAAGATGCCACAGTGCCATTTGCCTTTTTTCTTCTGTTTTTGGTTCCAGCAAAGACAGAAAATCAATATTCTCGAAATTGGACGGTACAAAAGCCAAAGTCAATATTTTACTGTGGGGAACACGAAGGCAGAATACAAGACGGATGGGAGCCACCAGGGGGCCACACCCCCTGGTCGCGCGGCTAACCCTAGCCCGCGCATGGGGGGTGCGGCCTCCCTGGATGCCCCCTGCCTCGCCTCTTCGCCTATAAGAAACCCCCGATACCAAAATCCTAAGTACCCGATTAATCTTCCACGAAACAGTCCGTAGCCCCCGCCACCATCGCCCCTAGATCGGGGAAGGGATCGGAAGCTCTTCCCGTCACCCTGCCGGAGGGGAGATCATCCCAGAGTCCTTCTTCTTCACCATTCCAGCCTCCGGTATGAAGTGTGAGTAGTTCCACCTTGGACTACGGGTCCATGTAGTAGCTAGATGGTTGTATCTCCTCCTTTGTGCTACCATGTTTAGGTGTTGTGAGCTCCCTTCATCATCAGATCATCTATTTGTAATCATGCATGTTGTGTTTGCGGGGATCCGATGGATATTGAGATTACTATGTCAGATTGATTAATGGTTTTGTCTTATTGATTCTATCATGTCTGTGTTGTTTGTGATCTTGCATGCTCTCTGTTTCTAGTAGCTATCTTTCCCAAGTAGATGCTAGTGACTCCAAGAGGTAGTATTTATGCTCGATAGTGGGTTCATGCCTCTATTTAATCTAAGGGAAGTGATAGAAATCTCTAAGGTTGTAAATGTGCTATTGCTACTAGGGAGAAAACAACGGTCTCTTGTTCATGGAACAAGTGGATTGTTTACCTTACACACTTTTCTTAAAGAAGTTATCTCTTGCTTGCAACTTAATACTGGAAGGGGGTTTGGATGATAACCTGAAGGTGGATTACTAGTCATAGATGCAGTTGGATGGCGGTCTATGTATCTTGTTGTATTGCCCAATGAAATCTCATAGGATCATGAATGTCTAGTATTGCATTGTTATGCCTTGCTCAATCCTGTCAACTGCTGTAATTTGTTTACCCAGCATGCCATGTTTGTTTATCTTAAGGAGAACACCTCTAGTGAACTATGGACCCCGGTCCAATCTTTACCATTGATACATCTTCCACTGTTACTGTTTACTTTCTGCAAACCGTTATTACCTTCCACACCATATAGTTAATCATTTGTTTTCAGCAAACCGGTGAGATTGACAACCTCACTGTTCATTGGGGCAAATTCTTGAGCTTGTGTTGTGCAGGTTTCCAATTTGCTAGCAACACATTTGAGCCGTTTCCTTCCTCCCACTGGTTCGATAACCTTGGTTTCTTACTGAGGGAAAACTTGCTGCTGTGCTCATCACACCTTCCTCTTGGGGACTCCCAATGAATCTCTACATTGACCTAAGCCACCATCAAAGATTTTCTGGCGCCGTTGCCGGGGAGGCTAAGGACGTCTTCACAAGGGGAGTCCTTCACAACCTTTCTCTTTACTTTGTTTTTGTTTTTCTTAGTTTGTTTTGCTTGGTTTTGTTTGCCTCTTTTTATCAAAAACTCCAAAAAATTAGTTTCATTTGGTTTGCTTTCTCTGATAAAAAACACAATGAAATTAGTTCCTGCTCTAGTTGCTGCTGTTGTTGGCTTGCTCCACTTTTGCCAAAATGAACTCTGCTGAGAACACCAAGTTCTGTGACTTCACTAGCACAAACAACAATGATTTCCTAAGTACACCTATTGCTCTACCTGCTCCTGATGCTACCTTTTATCAAAATTAAGCCTGCTTTGTTGAATCTTGTGATGAGAGAGCAATTTTCTGGTGCTAGTTCTAATGATGTTGCTGCCCACCTCAATAACTTTGTTAAACTTTGTGAGCAAAAATATAAGGATGTCGATAGAGATATTATTAAGCTCAAGTTGTTTCCTTTCTCCTTGAGAGGAAAAGCTATCCTTTCCGAGAAATAGTATTGATTCTTGGATTAAGTGCAAAGATGCTTTTATTGGAAAATACTATCCTCATGCTAAGATTATATCTATGAGAAGTAAAATAATGAAATTTAAACAACTTGATAATGAACATGTTGCTCAAGCTTGGGAAAGGATGAAATCTTTGGTTAAGAATTGCCCCACTCATTGACTTACTGCTTGGATGATTATCTAGACTTTTTATGCAGGTTTGAACTTCTCTTCAAGAAACCTGTTGGATTGAGCTGTTGGCGGTATCTTTATGACCATTACCTTGGGTGATGCAACAAAGCTCCTTGATAATATGATGGTTAATTATTCTGAATGGCACACTGAGAGAGCTCCACATGGTAAGAAGGTAAATTCTGTTAAAGAAACCTCCTCTTTGAGTGATAAGATTGATGTTATCATGGCTATGATTGTTAATGGAAAAGCTCATATTGATCCAAATAATGTTCCCTTAGCCTCTTTGGTTGCTCAACAAGAGCAATTTGATGTGAACTTCATTAGAAACAACAATTTCAACAACAATGCCTATAGGAATAATTTTGGTAGTAACAACAATTATAGGCCTTATCCTCCTAATAATGGAAATACCTATGGAAACTCTTGCAAAAATACTAGAAGTGCTCTCTCTGAACTTGAAGTCATGATCAAAGACTTTATTAGTAAACAAACCACTTTCAACAAGACTGTGGAGGAAAAGCTTTTGAATGTTGAGAAAAATATTTCCTTTTTGTCTGAAGCACAGTCCTCTTTGATTAAGAAAATGGCTGCTAAACCTGAAACTTTGGAAAGTACATTTGCTACTCATGCCATACAAGTTACTATTGATGAAAATGTTAGACGTTTAGCCCAACTACATGCTAAGTGGGAAACAGAAGCTGAAAACAATAGTGTGTGCACTATTACTACCACCAATATGGATGCCACTAAACCACAAGAAGTCCCTATTCCTCCTACCACAATGCCTAAACCCAATGAGTCTACGACCAGTGATGCTAAGTTTGATTTTGATCTTTTGCAATATTTCTGAAGTGGTTATGTCTACAAAATCTTTCTAGAAGTTCTGATGCTAGTGATATGAATGTAGATTTCACCAAACACATTACAGATGCTCTCATTAAAATTAAGGAATAAAAGTTGAAACACAAAGCCTCTATACCTAGGAAAGTAGAAATAGTTGGGAATCCATCATTAATATGCAAGTGAATGACTTTGATCTCAAAGCTTCATGTGACCTTGGTTCTAGTGTCTCTATTATGCCTAGAAAGATTTATGAAATGCTTGATTTGCCACCTCTGGAAGATTGTTATTTGGATGTCCCACTTAATGATAATGCTAAAAAGAAACTCATGGGAAGTGTTAATGATGTTCTTTTTATGGTTAATAATGCCTATGTCCCTGTTGATTTCTATGTTTTGGATGTTGAATATAATGCTTCTTGTCCTATTACTTTGGGAAGACCTTTTCTTAGAACTGTTGGTGCCATCATTGATATGAAAGGAGGCACTATTAAATATCAATTTCCATTCAAGAAAGGTATGGAACACTTCCCTATGAGGAGAGAGAAGTTTTTTGATCCTCCTTTGAAAGCAAGGTTTGATGTTAATGCTTCTTCATTTGAAAATACTTGATTCTTGTTTCTTGTGCCTAGCTTAAAGGCGTTAAAGAAAAGTACTTATTGGGAGATAACCCAAAAGTTTTATTGAGTCTTGGAAGTTATTATCTCTGTAATAACCGCTCATTATCCTTTTTATTTGATTTTTGTGCCAAGAATAACCTCTAATGAGAGGGAAGTAAAGATTTGGGGAGTTGCTGTCCCAAAACGGATTTTTGTGCTCCATTGTAATTTTTTTTGTAAAATCTCTGTAAGTAGGATTGAGCTGTAATTTTCTGAATAAATCTCCCAGGTTGTTATCTAACTTTATTTAGTTCAACACGTTTTGATTTGAGCAACGGAAGGTCTTTCAAAAAATCGGTTTTTACCTGCTGGTCTGTTTTGACAGATTTCTGCCATTATTTGCATTTGCTTCTTATTGATTCCTTTTTGGGTTCTTTTTGGGAAATTGAGATTTTTTAGGGAATTGATTTAGTATCTTGTGTTTTTAGTGAAAGTTTTTCTGTTTTGAAACTAAACCCCAAGGTCTATTATCTTTTGAATACACTAATGTTGCTAATGAAGATTGTGTGAAGTTTTGTATGAAGGAAAATTTTGCAGGTGTAGAGAAAGAATGATGTAATGAGATGAAGAATGGACAAAAGCTCAATCTTGGGGATACCACCCTGTTTAACCCCAAGAAATATTCAATAAGTACAAGCGTCAAAGCTTGGGGATGCCCAAGGCATCCCCTTCTTCATCAATAAAAATCTCGGGTCTTTCTAGACACTTCATTTTTATTGTTTCATGCACTGTTGTGTTGTTCTTGGAGCGTCTTAGTTTTCGGTTTTTGGGTTTTGTTTGCTTAGTTTGCATGAATAAAGTAGTTTGGACCCCGTTCTCACGTGTTGTTTCAAATAAGTTGATTGGTGTTGGAGAGGAGTAGAAAGTTCTTGCTTGAATAGTACAAGAGGAGCTTTCTTTGACCATGACTTAGACTTTAGCATGTCATGATAGATGTTGTTTTGGCCTTATGCTTAGTGATTATTGTTGTAGCATGACTTGTTCCAAACAATTAGGATTTCTTAATGTGCCTTGAAGGAATCATGCGTTATTTTAGCATACAAAGCATAGTATTGTGGTATTCTCTTTTGATGCTTAATTTGGGTTGACTTGGCACATGCTCACACCATATTATGACTATGAACAAGTCACCGTAGCCTCTATGATCATTTAGTACTTGACTTGTAGTACCACTTTATGCTTTGATTAGTAATGTTTTGTCGCTCTGCATGATTATGGCCATTATTGCTCTCTTAGTTGGTTGCTCCCAGTCTTTTGCTAGCCTCCACTTGTATGAGTAATCTCTACTCATGCATCCAACTCCACCGAGTTATACCAAAGTATATATTATAAATTCCTATGCATGGCGTGTTACACAATTTCAAGTATATTCTTGTTTTCATCTACCTTCCAATTAAAAAGTCTCTTGTTATGTGAAAACTTAGTGATTAAAGCTCTCACAAACTTGATGGCACACTTTATTTTTCTTGCCCCTAATAAACTTGAACCACTGTGTCATTTATGTTGTATATGCTTGCACTTATATGTTGGAATTAGCAGAACCATGATTTCTTGGGGAACGCTTTCAACATTGCACTTGTACATTGTACACAGTTGATATCATGCTCCTTTGTTTATGGATGTCATCGGTGTGAAATGAAAGGGGAGCTTGTAAGTCCATGGAGTTATGTATGTGTGTTAGAGAAACGCCTGGCCGCTAGCCTAAGCCATGCCTAATCATGGTGGAAACTTGTAGCATCACCATAGTGAGCAATCTATGAAGCATTCTTCTTATAAAAAAGAGATAGGGAAAAAAAGATGAGAAAAGAGGAAAGAGAGAAAAAATCACCATTTTCCCATGGTAAATAAGAAGATTGCCGAGATGCTCATTGTCTGCTTGCCTTGTCATTTTGATTATGGGATAACTCATGTATCATGTGTAAGGGGTACCCCGTTGGCGGTTCTCTATGATACACATGTACTTACTATGATGAGAACTT
Source organism: Avena sativa (assembly GCA_916181665.1). NCBI lineage: Eukaryota > Viridiplantae > Streptophyta > Magnoliopsida > Poales > Poaceae > Avena > Avena sativa. The sequence continues at coordinate 231,848,681 of OV702282.1, read as the reverse complement.
ACCGGTAACTAAACTTGAGTAACATGAGGAGAGGCCCTTGTATTTAAGGGACATGAGATTGCCAACTTATACTTTGTCAAGCATATACTCCATAGTTTGAACACTTTGACCTTAATCACTTCAAGATGCTTATGATAGGGGCAATGAGAGATGAAACCTAACAAGTACCATAATTTTTGGAAGCTCTTTTTGAGACTTGAAATCCCTGCTTCCCTTTATGAAGGGCCTTTCTTCCACCATTATATTGAGTCTCCAACTTCTATTCTTAGGCACCAATTAAGATAGCATAGTTTCCATTATTAGTTCTATGTGCATTTGTCCATGCTTCACTGATTGATTCATATTGTTTATATTGCTTGTTCTTGAACTATTTGTATCTAGTCACTCTTATGAACTTTGAAGGTGTCCTATGCATTTATTTGCTACTCCATGAGGGACAAGCTGAATGCCACTATGCCATGTTTTCTATATGTGAAACAAACAAACGTTTTTTCAATGCATTGTTATTCATGAATCTTTGTTTGTAACCTTCCATGTTGCATGCGTAGTTACTTTGTCTTACTGTTAGAACTCCATCTTTCATGCTCATGTTTAGAGTTCTTTGATCCCAGCTTTCAATGCTTGCAAATGGTTTGATCTTGATTTTGATGGTGCATGTCACCTTAAAAATATTCTTTTTATCACTTGCCTACTCGAGGAAGAGCAGGAGTTAAGCTTGGGGATGCTTGATACGTCAAAAACGTATATATAATTTTTGATGTTCCATGCTTGTTTAGTATCTACTTTGCTTTGCTTTGCCTACACTTTGAGGTGTTTTTATATGCTTTCTGGTACTAACCTATTAACAAGATGCCACAGTGTCAGTTGCCCGTTTTCTTCTGTTTTTTGTTCCAGAAAAGGCAGAAAATCAATATTCTCGGGATTGGACGGGACAAAAGCCAAAGTCAATATTTTACTATGGGGAACACGGAGCCAGAATACGAGACGGAGGGGAGCCACCAAGGGCCCACACCCCCTGGCTGCGCGGCCCTAGCCCGCGCCTGGGGGGTGCGACCGCCCTGGCTGCCCCCTGCCTCTCCTCTTCGCCTATAAGAAGCCCCCGATACCAAAACCCTAAGTACCCGATCAATCTTCCACGAAATAGTAGTAGCCATCGCCACCATCGTCCCTAGATCAGGGGGATCTTATGCTCTTCCCGGCACCCTGCCAGAGGGGATATCATCCCGGAGGCCTTCTTCGTCACCATGCCAGCCTCCGATATGAAGCCTGAGTAGTTCCACCTTGGACTACAGGTCCATGTAGTAGCTAGATGGTTGTATCTCCTCCTTTGTGCTACCATGTCTAGATCTTGTGAGCTCCGTTCATGATCAAGATCATCTATTTGTAATCATGCATGTTGTGTTTGTGGCGATCCGATGGATATTGAGATTACTATGTCAGATTGATTAATGGTTTTGTCTTAATGATTCTATCATATCTGTGTTGTTTGTGATCTTGCATGCTCTCTGTTTCTAGTAGCTATCTTGGCCAAGTAGATGCTAGTGACTCCAAGAGGGAGTATTTATGCTCGATAGTGGGTTCATGCCTCTATTTAATCTAAGGGAAATGACAAAAATATCTAAGGTTGTAGGTGTGTTGTTGTTACTAGGGGAAAACAATGGTCTCTTTTTCATGGAACAAGTGGATTGTTTACCTTACACACTTTGCTTAAAGAAATTATCCATTGCTTGCAACTTAATACTGGAGGGGGTTCGGATGATAAACTGAAGGTGGATTACTAGTCATAGATGCAGTTGGATGGCGGTCTATGTATCTTGTTATATTGCCCAATCAAATCTCATAGAAAGTAAACAGTAACAATAGATGATGTATCAATGGTAAAGATTGGACCGGAGTCCATAGTTCACTAAAGGTGTTCTTAATATAGATAGTATGCTGGGTGAACAAATTACAGCCGGGCAATTGACAGATTAAGAAAGCATAACAATGCATATACTAGATATCTTGACTCCTACCAGATTTGATTAGGAATTACAACAAAATACATAGACTGTAATCTAACTGCATCTATGACTAATAATCCACCTTCAGGTTATCATCCGAACCCCTTCCAGTATTAACTTGCAAGCAACAGATAAATGCATTAAGCAATGCGTGTAAAGTAAACAATATAATTGCCCCGTGGACAAAGGATTTTTGTTTTCTTCCTAGTAGCAACAACAAATCTACAACCTTAGAGATTTATGTCACTTGCCCAGATTACTAGAGGCATGAACCTACTATCGAGCATAAATACTCCCTCTTGGAGTTGCAAGCATCTACTTGGCCAAGATAGCTACTAACAACGGAGAGCATGCAAGATCAGAAATAACATAGACATGATAGGATCAATAATCAATCTGACATAGTATCTCAATATCCATCGGATCCCCGCAAACACAACATGTATGATTACAAATAGATGATCTTGATCATGAAAGGAGCTCATAGGATCTAAACATGATAGCACAAAGGATTTCAGCGGTTCGAGTCCGCTTATCTCCAGCCCGTGAACTTAGCGGATACTATGATAGCACCGAATTTTGCCAATTCGGCAGTTCGATCTTCGCATTCATGGACGTTGATAATCTTGGGGTGGGCTTATTACTTATATGCTTTCAGCAGTTATCCTCTCCGCACTTGGCTACCCAGCGTTTACCGTAGGCACGATAACTGGTACACCAGAGGTGCGTCCTTCCCGGTCCTCTCGTACTAGGGAAAGGTCCTCTCAATGCTCTAACGCCCACACCGGATATGGACCGAACTGTCTCACGACATGATAAAAAAAAGTAAAATATCTCGCAAAGAAAATAATCCTATTTGACCACTATACATTGCGAGCATCAGGAAATAGAATAATCGCGAATTCCGGGTAACTGGCCAAGCTGCTAAAGTAGCTAAAGTAGGAGAAACAACCATCTAGATACTGTATGGACCCATAGTCCAAGGGTGAACTACTCATGCATCACTCCGGAGGCTGGCATGGTGATGAACAAGGCCTCCGGATGATCTCTACCCTCCAGTAGGGTGCCGAGAAGAGCTTTAGATCCCCCGATCTAGGGACGATGGTAACGGCGACTACGGACTGTTTCGTGGAGATTTGATCGGGTACCTAGGGTTTCTGCATCGGGGTGCTTTTATAGGCAAAGGGGCAAGGTTAGTGGGCGCCCGAGGGGCCCATACCTAGGGCTGGCTCGCCGCTGGCAGTGCCGCCACTAGGTGTGGCCATCTCGAGGCCCCACTCCGGCTTCCCTCTGGACTTTGTGTTCCTTCTGGTGAAATATTGACTTTGGCTTTTGCCCCGTCCAATTCTGAGAATATTTCCTAACTAGATTTTCTGAGACCAAAAACAGCAGAAAATAGGCAACTAGCAACGCGGCATCTTGTTAATAGGTTAGTCTCAGAAAATGTATAAAATTACCTCAAAGTGTAGACAAAACATAACAAAGTTGATACTAAACAAGCATGGAGCATCAAAAATTATAGATACGTTTACGACGTATCACTCCCTGATACCCTAATCCCGTCACTTCAAATAAGGTCCTCTGTAAGTTTGTCATACTCACTCCCATGCCCAAGGTACCAATTTCTTGCCCTCAAATCCCATTCTTCGCGAATTGGTTCTAGAATGATCCCTTTGTCACAAAGCTCTTTCTCTCTTTTTCCCACCTTGGCATGGCAGTCGCGTAGCCCCCTGGCCCCAAGCGATGGTGATATTTCATTTTTGCAACATTTATATTTTTTTCTTAGTTATTCTGAGCATCTTATGACTTCTTGTACTCCACAAATGCATCCCAGTAATGTTACTGCTTGTGTAGATAGCCTTCCAACTTTGGAGTTTTATTGTCCATCTGATACTTTAGCCATAATGCTTTCTTCTAGTTCGGGATTAGTTCAGCCATCTTCTTAAGGGCCCACTGCTTGACTTTTTTCCTTAATGCAGCTATCTCGGCATCACTCTCAAATTCTGGCAGCATGAAATGTGCCATGAGGTCATTCCAAGGACCCTCTTTGTACCTTTCGGCGACATACTCACTCTCTTCCGCCTCTTTGGGATTATGCCACTCTCAAACGCTGATCAGGACACGATCCCTAACCGTAACTACGCATTGTTGTTTAAATACGGTTGCAGCCTTTTTGGGTTTCAACAGTTCGCCCAGTGCTGATATCGCTGTAATTGTATAATTAGTACGCGCATCCAACTTTTTGACCGAGCCTCGCTTGGAATTTTTGCTCAATATGGAGGCCTAAGAGAAGAAACATTCATCAATATAATATATATAACTCGATATATAGAGCTACTCCCGGACATCTAGTGATCACCAGACATCATATATATACTTCGCCGGTCTTCGTTAAGGGTCCATGGGCTTCTCCATCATTGGAGTTGTCGGCTCCTCCATCATCGGAGCCGGCGGCTTCTCCCTCTCTTTGGTCGACCTCCTCTCCCTCACCGGATTGGTTTAGCTACCTCGAGGGACATTTGGCTGGATCAGCGTCGTGGATTATATCCTCGAGAATTTCTTCTTGTGCTAGGTCTCTGTGGATTGGACTAGGTGGATCCATAGTTTCTCCAAAATGCGAGATGCACAAAATATTATTGCAAAATGCACACAATGTTTGAACATAGCAAAAAATATTTCTATACACAAATATTTCCCATAGAATCATTCACAAATATTTCTATAATATTGTATAGAAATAATATTATATGTAAATAATATTGTATATAGAAATATGATAGAAATATTTTGTATGGGAATATTATTGCATAGAAATAATTATTGCATAGAAAATATTATTAGATTTAAATATTTGTATATAGAAATATTTGTATAGAAATATTAGTATACAAATATTTCTATACACAAATATTTAAATGCGATAATATTTTCTATGCAATAATTATTTCTATGCAAAATAATATTTAAATGCAATAATATACCAATACAAAATATTTCTATATACAATATTATTTCTATACAATATTATTTCCATACAATATTGTTTGCATACAATATTATTTCTATACAATATTATTTCCAAACAATATTATTTCTATGCAATATTATTTCTATACTAACATTATTTCCATACAATATTATTTCTATACAATATTATTTCTATAAAATATTATTTCTATACAATATTATTTCTATTCTAATATTATTTCCATACAATATTATTTCTATACAATATTATTTCTATACTAATATTATTTCCATATAATATTATCTCTATACAATATTATTTCTATAATATTATTTCTATGTAATATTATTTTTATACAAATAATATTTGTATATACATATTTCTATATAATATTATTTCTATATAAATATTATTTCTATAATATTATTTCTATATAATATTATTTCTATACAAAAAATTATCAACTATATAATATTTCTAATATATAGAAATAATATAATTATCAACTATCAAAATACTATAATACTATAATCATCAACTATACAATATTTCTAATATATATAAATACTAGAATGATCAACTATACAATATTTCTAATATATAGAAATACTATATTTATCAACTATAATTATCAACTATCAAAATTACCAACTAATTAATTACCTAATATATAGAAATACTAACTAATATAAAAACCAACTATTTATCAACTACATACTTTCTATACTAACAATATTTCTACATACTTTAATTATATACAATTTCTACATACTTTCTATACTAAGTATACAAATATTTATACACAAATATTATTTCTACATACTTTTTTTCTACACAAATACAATTTCTACATACTTTCTATACTAAGTATACAAATATTTCTACATATTTGTACATACTTCGTGTAGATGCGGTGGCGGCCGGCGCGGGGCGTGGCGGTGTGGGACGGGAGGCGCGGGGAGGGGCACGGGGAGGCGCTGGGAGGGCGCGGCGGTGGCGGTGCGGACAACACAGAGGGTGCGGGGAGGCGCAGCGATTCAGCAGCCAGGGGGCGCTGTCGTTGCTTCTGGCCTCCTCAACAATAAATACCCCTAGTCCCGATGCGCGGCATCAGCCGGGACTAAAGGGGATCACTAGTCCCGGCTGGTGCAACGAACCGGGACTAAAGGGGTGCCTCTTCGGCACCCGCACACTGTCCACCCCTTTAGTCCCGACTGATGAGTTGAGCCGGGATTAAAGGCCCAAATTTGCGTGGTGTGGGCCAAAACCAGTTGTAAGGTGTAGAGTAGAGCTAGCTGAGAACAAAGGTGTTCTCGCGCCCAGAAAATTGTGTTATATCTTCCTTTCTTCTCCTACCTCCGTCCGTGTAAGCGAGAGACTGAGGAAGAAGAGGGGCTGCCCCAACAGTTGTAGCTGTGAAGCAATTCGAGACAGAGAACTAATTAATACTACCAATGAACCATATCGATGGCTACTACATACCATGGCCCGTGAGCTAAATAAAGGATGCACATGGCATGAGTAAACTTCTGAATGGACATAGAATGGGAGGCTGATGAGAATAGGAGGCATCGGCAAAGCAGCATTTGTGTGTGTTTCGTGATTTGACTAGTGCGAGGCATCGTATAAGCACAACTCTTCTTAGAGATACCACCATATATAGTGCCCAACACTGTCCAGTAAAAGGAATAGTGTAGTACAGCACGCACGGCACTGCTAGCTCCTCCCCCTTCAGTTGCCTCACGATCACGGGCCTCTGGCTGCCCACGCTGGATTGTGAGACGAGTAATCGGTGCGTATCTTCCCGTGCTCCCCACTCACAGCACGACTGGTACCGTGCGACTCCTCTTGCTATGGAGGATCTGAAACCATCGTCATGAAACGAGTGAAGTCCGTGTGCGGAGCGCAGACGCGACCACGCTCAGAAACCATCCTGCACACTTGGGCGCCGTTATTCATCGTCCGACGTGTGTAACATTAGCGCACACCCCCGCACGCTCTGTCCTGATTTGGCCGGCCCGTTATAACGAAAAGTGTTCAAATATGAAACAGACGATACGCCCAGCTATATTAATAGAGTCTCATATTAATATAGCAATTACGATTGAGATCGCTGTTGGACCAGACAGCACAACGCCTAAAAGAAACAACAGAGAAAAAGAAAAAGGAAGAAGAAGAAGAAAAGGAAGAGAAAATAAAGCCGTCAACAGTGGCTCGACGAAAACGAAAATGACCCGCGACCGCTACGCCCACCGAAGATTCCCGCCACGCTCCTAGCGCTCCCAAGCATCGCGTACCAAGCAGCACCTCCAAGAAGGAAAGCGACGACAATGACGCTGATGTCCGGACTGGTCCTAGAGTTTCCCCTGATACGCAACAAGAGGTGGGAAAGAGATACTCCCGACGCCCTTCAGGAAGGTCGGCAACACCCGCAGGCGTCACCACGTCGGTGTCGGAACGACAAGGATTTCTCCCGATCCCTCAAAAAACCACGCTCTTGGACGCTTCAGAGGCTCCACCCCGCTCGCCGCCCACCTGTACGCGCCACCACGGTCTTGCAGTCACCATCGCCGTCTCACCACGACCGACGTTACGAGACTGGTACGACTAAAAAGAAGGAAACCTCAGCGGGGGTCAGTGGTACAGTAACTCGCCGGAGGGAACTACCTCCACCGCCAGGGGCGATAGCCGACCGGATGTAGCAACCAGGGCAAACCAGACCCTCCTAGCCCGGACGAGCCTCAAAGGACTCGTGAAGCCCCGCCACCACACTGCAGCAAGGGTGTCACGGTCGTTGCCAACCCTAGCCCGAGCCCCTACTCCTCCGTCCCCTAGTGGATTCGCCGCCACCGCAGATCCCCTCCGCCAAGCAATAGCGACATCGCTACCGTGTTCACCCGGGCCAATCGGACTATCTATTCCCATTTATCTCGTACCCTTGGAAAGTACATATAGTCGAAGATGGTAACCTGTCCAACAAGTACAGCTAATCTCCAACGGTGGTTTTCGGAGCGTAGAATATTCTTGTGTTTCTCGATATATGGAGCCACCACTGTGGAATTGTGTAGAACTGTGTAGTGTGCTTGAATAAAAGAATGCCCGTCCCTATATACCGTTGCTTTCCTTCCTAGTGTGTCTTTTCCAGTCAGCCTCCCCTCATACCGAGATTTAGAAACACCAACCGGCTTAAGGTCAGGAAGAAAGTTAACACAAAACCCAATGACCTCCTCTGTTCCATAGCCCTTGGATATGCTTCCTTCTGGCCTAGCATGGTTATGAACATATTTCTTTAAGACTCCCATGAACCCGTCGAAGGGGAACATATTATGTAAAAACACAGGACCGTGAATTCTAATCTCTCCGACTAGGTGAACTAGGAGGTGCGTCATAATATTGGAGAAGGATAGAGGGAACAACAACTCGAAGTTGACCAGACATTGGACCACATCAATCTGTAACCCTAATAGACTTTCTGGATCGATTACCTTCTGAGAAATTGCATTGTGGAATGCACATACCTTCACAATGGTCAGTCGAACATTTTTTGTTAGAATTCCCCTCAATGGAACCGGAAGCAGTTGCGTCATAAGCACGTGGCATTCATGATACTTTAGGTTTTGGAATTTTTTCTCTTTCATATTTACTATTCCCTTTATATTTGACGAGAAGTCAGACAAGACCTTGATACTGAAAAGGACTTCAAAAAAATTTCCTTCTCTTCTTTGGTAAGAACGTAGCTGGTAGGCCCTTCAAACGGCCCTGGATGCACGCCGCCTCGTCCTTTATGATGTTTCTGGTCCTCCCATGCTTTCGGGGTATCTTTTGACTTTCCACATGCCCAGGAATCCTAAAATATTCACGCAAAGATTCTTAGTTAGGTGCATCACGTTGATTGCAGAGAGGACCTCATGGACTTCCCAATAGGGTAGCTCCCAAAATATAGATTTCTTCTTCCACCTGGGTGCATGCCCGTCGGCGTCTTTCGGAACAGGTTTTTTTAGGACCCTTTCCAAACATTACATTTAAATGCTTGAACATACCAAATAACACAGCACCAGTACGGGGGACAGGCTTCGTTTGGGTTTCTTCCTTGCCATCGAAATGCTTACCTTTTTTCCTTAAGGGATGCTTGAGCGGAAGAAAACGACGATTGTAATGGTACACATTCTTCCTAAATTTTTCCAAATATATACATTCAGTCTCATCTAAACAGTGCATGCATGAATTGTATCCCTTGTTCGTTTGCCCTAAAATGTTACTAAAAGCAGGCCAATCATTGATGATTATGAACAGCAACGCTCGTAGGTCAAATTCCTGCTGTTTGTGCTCATCCCACACATGTACACCTGGTTTGGCCCACAACTGTAAAACTTTATCAACTAATGGCCTTAGGTACAAATCAAGGTCGTTTTCCGGTTGCCTCGGGCCTTGGATGAACACTAGCATCATAATAAACTCCCGCTTCATGCACAACCAAGGAGGAAGGTTGTAGATACGTAGAGTCATGGGCCAGGTGCTGTGACTGCAGCTCTGCTTCCCAAAAGGATTCTTACCATCTTTTGCACGTCTAATCCTAGAGGGAAGACAATCTTATTTTCTTCATACGTACTCGCGGGCAATTTGTTCTTTCTTTGAAGCATCTTTTTCATTAGTAACACCAACTTTTAAAATCCCGAGTCAGTCACACCAGTCTCTGCCTTCCACTTAGCAATTCCAGTGTGCTACCGACCTTCTTTTGGCCATCTTCACAAATTGGGTATAACAATTTGTTGTGGTCTGGTAACATCTGCTCGAATTGCAACCTTTCCTTTTCTGTATTGCAGCCTCGCTTTGCATCAGAAATGACCTGACCAAGATCATCAGTAGGCTCATCTGGGTCCCGTTCTTCACCTCCTTCTTCTTCATTGTCTTACATTGCGGCATTGACGTATTCAGGGAACATAGATCAGTAGTTGTCATCATTGTTCTCTTCTTCATCGCCATCTTACATCATAACCCCTCTTTCTCCATGCTTGGTCTAAATATTATAGTCGAACACGAAACCAGACCGAAGCAGGTGGCTCTGAATGACTCTCGAGGAAGTGTGGGCATTCTCATTCCTACATTCAACACATGGAAAACACATAAAACCATCCCGCCGCTTGTTCACCTCGGCCACAAGGCGAAAAGAATGCACGCCTTCTCTATAAGCGACAGAGCGTCAGTCACCGTACATCCATGGATGGCTCATCTGCATTATATAACTATATATCAAACGCAATCATGATGCTAAAATTAGTACCTGATGGTTATGATATATAGCCATCCAAACTCACATTTAAACAGGATATTATTCATATATTTGATGAAATATCTCTCTAAATCCTGCCACTAATGCCTAATGATCAAATGTGTCATCGTTATGGAAACGGCAGAGCCTAAGAAGGCTAGATAGAGGTGTGGGAGCGAGCAGGGAAGCGAGCGACGGCGTCCGCGGGCAGGATTGGGCACAAGCAAGCGTCGAGGACACAAGAAGTACCCAGGTTCGGAGCCCTCGGGATAAGGTAAAACTCCTACTCCTACCGATCTGACTATGAGGATGGACACAAAGAACTACAAGGCTCCTTGAGTTGTATCTGGTCTAGCTAGCAGTGAATGGGAGTCCAACCCTTGCTATGTTGCCCCTGCCGCCCCTTATATAGGTCGAGGCGGCGTGGGCAACAACCTGGCCGACTAGCGGGTCCCGCAGGCGGGCCCCATCTGGCTAGGTCATCTATAGTGGCCGGCATGGAGGGCAAGTACCCACAATCGAGCCCATGCCGCCACGCTGTCTACAGTAGCTGTCGTGCGGGTATTTATGCATAGTACCACCCATTGTCCACTTTTACAACCGCCATCGTTAAAGTCGTCGGTATGGGCCGAGTGTCTGAGTATCCTTTCTATCTTTTCCATCGTCCTACGCGTACTATGCACTGTGCTCTACGTCATCTTGTACTTTGCTTTTCTTGAGTGGCTGGCTAGGGTAGCCTAGCCGGCTGATCCGTCTGGGTCGGGTGGTTGGTTCCACCCGGCAGTCTTCTGCCTTTGCTTGTCTCATATGACTGATGGTTCTGCCGGTTCGCTCTTGGTCTGTCTAGCTCTATCCGACTGGCCTGGTCCAGCCGGCTAGCTGCCTTTGGTGATGATTTTTATCTGGCTGACTGGTTTGCTAGCTTGGTCTTCGTCTGGCCTTTCTTCTGGTCTATCTTTGAGTTTCTTACACCCGCTGCCTGGCCGGCTGGCAGGTTATGCCGCTTTGTATCTTGTCCAGCTAGCCTACCCGGGGGTGATCCCTCCAACACTAGCCCTCGAGCGCGCGTAGATTCCACCCTTAGGTGAAATGTGCTGGCTGAAGTTTGGCGGTTGAACTGCCCGGCTGCATCATCACTGACGTCAGCCATGGTGCAATGATGATCGTGGGAGGACGTGCGTCGAGGGGTCACATCTCTTGTTGACTCGGGAACCGCTGTCAGCGCCTCGTCTCCCGTGCGTGGGATCTTCTGTGTGTTGTGCGCCATCACAAAGGATTCGGCCATGGCTGGGGCTGTGGGGGGCGCCACGTGGCGAGTTGGCGTTTTGCCTCCCGACCCCTTTAAGTAGTGGACGCGGCGCCCCGACACCCCCGCACACCATTTGTCCCCTTCTTCCTTGCTTTCGACGCCGTGCCTCCGCCCTTCTCTCTGCTTCTGCCTTGCCCTTGCGCCGCCGGCGAGCTCGTGCTGCTCCATTCTGCCAGCGCCGTTAGCCATTCCCTTGCCGGAGCGACGGGTCATCAGCACTCCGCCACCGCTCCCCTTTCACCGTCCCCTCCTCCTTCTTCCTCTCCGCCGTGCTCCGCCGTCGTCACCATGGCAGAAAGCCGAGGTGCTTGGTGCGGCTCCTCCGTGACGGAGGCGCAGGTGGAAAAATACCGGCGGTCGCGCCTCCTGTCGATCGCCGGCGAGGTCGGGGTCCGCCTCGCCCCGGTTGGCGAAGTCTCGCCGGCTCCTCAAGTCGGCGAGCGCGTCGTTTTCCTCGCGCACCTGGCGCACGGCCTGGCCTTTCTGGCCAGCGCCTTCTTCCTCTCCTTCCTCGCCCATTTTGATCTCCGCCTCCACCATCTCGGGACAAATACAATCGGCATTCTGGCCCATTTTGTAGCATTTTGCGAATGCTACCTCGGGATCCAGCCGGATATAGGGCTTTTCTGCCGGCTCTTCCTGATCCGACCGCAGGTGCAATGCGCCAAAGGGCCGCTCGTGCCCTGCGGCGGCGCCTCCATCTCCTCCCACATGCAAACCGGCTACCCCAAGTTCAAGCTGCACGACACGGTTAAACTGTGGCAGCAAACGTACTTCTATGTACGGAACTTGGGGTCTGAAGACCACCTGAACTTCCCGGCCTTCCAGGACACGGAGTCCACCCAGACGCACTGGGAGGAGAAAGTATTCGGTGCCAAGGCGGAGTCGGACGAGCTTCTCCAGCGGATGAGGGGGCTGGTCACAGCCGGCTTGACTGGCGTCGATGTGACGCTCAGCTGGGCCAGCCGACTGATGATGCCCCTTCAGCAGCGAGCGCACAAGATGTGCTACTACTCCGGGCGCCTCGACCCAACCCGGCTCTCCCGTCGCGACCCCCCATTAGCCAATCTCTACGAATGGGTGTGGATGATCACCAAGGAGAAGATCAAGGCCAACTAGCGCTTTGGTCTGGCTCCTTACACGCGCGAGAATCGCGCACCCTGGGTAAGTGCACTTGCTTATTTTCTTATTCCTTTCGCTCTTGCCTTAACCGACTGAACCACCTTATCCGGCCCTGACTTCCATCTTTCCTTGCAGATTTTCCCTTGCATCATCCAGGAGGAGGGTGATGCACCCCTCCAGGTCTTCACCGCCGACCTCTTCGAGCGGCGCCCACGCCGGAACAGCGGCGAGGTCTCGGATGGCGAGGAGGGCTTCTTCCCCAGTCGGGGTGATGAGGCGGTGGAGTACCCGCACGGCCCCGCGCCAGAAGAGAGCAACGACACCGCTCCGCCCGAGCCTACCCGGAAGCGTGCGGGCGAGGGCGTGAGATGAGGCGTTGTGACTGCACTCCCCTGGTGGATTTCCATCAGCAGCCGGTAGCCGGTATCCATGTCGACGCACCACTAGAAGACGCCTGCGGCGCTGCGCTTGTACAACTCCTTGTTGATGATGGTGTACGTGTGCGCGCGGTGCCGGATCTGCCTTGCCTCCACCTTGTCATCCGGGAGCTCGTCGTTGAGGAGGTAGTTCATGAAGGGCTAGGCCCAGGATGGAACTTCCCGGATGGTGAAGACACCATCCGGCACGATCTGGAGCTCATCCGGAGGGTGGCCGGGTGGGATGCCCGAGTCGGCAGCCCCCGGGCCTCTCGCCTTGCTTGATGACGGCTTGCCTAAGGAGAAGGTAGCCCCCAGGTATTTCGAGCCGGAGGGCACATCAGCGGGGCCCGGCTCTTTCGAGCCGGTAGCCCCCGGGTCCGCTACCCAGATGATGGACTCGGATTCCGGAGAGAGAGAGATGCTGGGTTTGCGAAGATGCTCCAAAGATACTCCGGGCGGGATGGCCACTCTGGTGGATCCGACACGCGCGAGCGCGTCGACCGCCTCGTTGTTGGCACGGGGAACGTGATGGAATTTGCATCCCTCGAAGTCAGCACTGAGCATCTGCACATGAAATCGGTACAGGTCCATGTTGGCGTCCCTGGTGTCCCACTCACCGGATACTTGCTGCACCACCAGATCCGAATCACCGAAGCAAAGGATCCTGCGGATGCCGATGTCTTTCGCAAGCCGGAGCCCTGCGCGAGAGCTTCGTACTCGGCGATGTTGTTCGACGCGGTGAAGTGGATCTGCAGCATGTACTCCAGTCGGTCTCCCTTGGGCGAGGTAAGCACGATGCCGGCTCCCAAGCCCCCGCGCATCTTCAAGCCATCGAAGTGCAGCCTTCAGTAGTCAGAATTTGGAATCGGCGGCATGTACTTTCTCTCTGGCTAGTCGACGAAGAAGTCCGCCACCGCCTGGGACTTGATGGTGATCCGCGGCTCGTACCGGATGCAGTAGGCGGCCAGCCGATGGCCCACTTGGCTACCCGGCTCATGGTGTCCTTGTTGCCAAAGATTTCGCCCAACGTCGTAGTGGACACCACGGTGAGCGAATGCTCCTGGAAGTAGTGCTTGAGCTTCTTGCAACCTAGGTACACTGCGTAGCACATCTTCTGCTAATGGGGCTAGTTCTGCTTGGAGAGGGAGAGCACCTCGCTGAGGTAGTAGACGGGTCGCTGGACCGGTGGGCCTTGCCTTCCTCGTGGCGCTCCACCGATAGGACGACGCTGACGACCCGGTTGGTGGCGGCTATGTAGAGCAACTTCGGCTCCTTCGCAGTCGGCGTGGCGAGAACCGGTGCCGTGGATAGCATGTGCTTGAGGTCGTGGAATGCAGCGTTCGCCTGTGCAGTCCAGGTGAACCTGTCAATCTTCTTCATCAGCTGGTACAGTGGCAGGGCCTTCTCCCCAAGCCGGCTGACGAATCAGCTGAGGGAAGTTAAGCAGCCGGTGAACTTCTATACGACAAGCAAGCTCTTGGGCGGCTACATCCTCTCGATGGCCGCGATCTTCTTTGGATTGGCCTCGATTCCTCGGCTCGATACGAGGAAGCCAAGGAGCTGTCTGGCTGGCACGCAGAACACGCACTTCTCCGAGTGCAGCTTCATCTGGTACTGGCGAAGATTCGCGAATGTCTCGCCGAGATCTTCCAGCAGGGTCTGCTTCTCCTTCGTCTTGATGATGACGTCATCCACGTACGTGTGCAGATTCTGGCTGATCTGCGAGTGCAAGCATTTCTGCATGCAATGCTGATAGGTAGCACCTGCATTCTTCAGGCCGAATGGCATGGTTACATAGCAGTAAGCCCCATACGGGGTGATGAACGACGTCTTTAATTGATCATCCGGATTCAACCGGATCTGATTATAGCCGGAATAACAATCAAGGAAGGAAAGCAGATCGCAGCCGGCCGTAGAGTCAATCACTTGATCAATACAAGGCAGAGCGAAGGGGTCTTTCGGGCAGGCCTTGTTCAAGATCGTGTAATCTATACACATACGCTAGGTCTTGTTCTTCTTCAGCACCAGGACTGGGTTGGCCAGCCAGTCCGGGTGGTATACTTCCATGATAAAGCCGGCAACAAGTAGCCGGGCGATCTTGTCGCCGATGACCTTCCTCTTGTCCTCCATGAAGCGACAGAGGGGCTGCTTGACTGGCTTGGCATCAGGACGCACATGAAGCGAGTGCTCGACGAACTCCCTCGGCACACTCGGCATGTCTTTGGGAGACCATGCGAAGATGTCCCGATTCTCACGGAGGAAGTCGACGAGCGTGTTTTCCTATTTGTTGTCCAAGCTGGCACCGATGGTGACGCACTTGGAGGGGTCAGCCGGGTCGAGCGGGATCTGCCTAGTCTCCTTGGATGGCTGGAACGCCATGTCCCCATCCGGCTTCATGCCAGCCGGCACCTCTTGCTGCAGCATGCTGGCCACATTACGCATCATCTCACTCTTTTCCTCGGTGATGAGCAGGGCCTCAACTATCTTGGCGCCTTCCTTCACGCAGGCCATGGACTGTTTGTAGAAGCCGGCCATAGTGATCACACCATTCGGCCCCGTCAACTTCATTTTGAGGTATGCGTAGTGGGGGACCGCCATGAACTTTCCAAGGGCAGGGCGCCAAAGAAGGACATGGTAGGTGCTGGCGAGGTTGACCACCTCGAACCAGATTGGCTCGCGGCGGAAGTTTTCTTCCTAACCGAATATGACATCCAGCCGGATCTTGCCTAGCGGGACGCACGGTGGCCCAGGCGCGACGTCGTGGAACACAGTGGTCGAGGGCTGCAGGTCGCACTCCCGGATGCCCAGCTTTTCCATGGAAGACCGGTAGAGCAGGTTGAGGCTTCTCCCACCGTCTACTAGCACGCGCGAGAATCGGCACGTGCGCGCGTCGGAGATGACGAGGGGGTCTAGCACCATTGCGTAGCCCCCAGGATTCGGGAGTAGATCCGGCTGGTCTGCCTGGCTCCAAGTGATGGGAGTCTTGGACCAGTTGAGACGTAGGGGACCGGGGGAATGACAACGTTCACCTACACGCTATGCTGCTTCCGGCCATGATTGTCAATCGGCTCAGCCTCGAAGATGTGGTAGTTCTCATGTTGCTGGGGGTAGCCTCTGTTGTCGCTGTTGTTGTCGGCTGCCCTAGGCGGTGGTGGGGGACCGCTAGGAGGGGGTGGGGGGAGAGGGGGCAAACCAGCCTGCTCCTTGATCTGCCTGGTGCAGCTGCACTGCCGAGTGGTGTGCGTTGCCGGCTTGGCGCCATTGTGGTACTTGGATGGCCCGTCGAACATCTGCTTGAAGGTGAAGGCATTACTCTGACTCTTGTCGTGGTGGGCCGGTGCGCCTTGCACCGCATTGACCTGCCTCTGGTGGTAACACGGGCTCTGCTGCTCATCCGGACACTTGCCCTGGTAGCGGCTGTCGCTGCCGTGCCGCCTGAACGAGCCAGCATCTCTGCCTTGGCCGGCATGCTTCTCTCGAGCCGGCTCGGTGGGAACCGGCTGTCCTTCTATGTTTACTCAGAGGGGCTTCTTCATCGCCGCATCCGCGGTGGCGTACTGGTCGGCGATGGTCATCAGCTCTGCCATGGTCTTGGGCTCATCGCACAGCAGCCGGTGGCGCAGCATCGTGCCTTCGCGGCACCCCTCGATGAAGAAACTGATCACCTGGTTCTCCACCACCCCTTCACAGGAGTTGTGCAGCTCGGTCCAATGGGCGAGGTACGCGCGGTCCGACTCGCAATCTCCCTGGATGCACATAGAAAGATCGCGGGGCCTGCCTGGGCGCTTGTAGGTGTCGTTGAAGTTCCGGATTAAAACTTTCTCGAAGTCTGGCCAGGCGTTGATGCTGTTGGGAACGAGGCTATTGAGCCAGGTACTTGCCGAGCTGGTCAGCATGAGGGGGATGTAGCGGACCGCTACGCGCTTGTTCCCGTGGGCTATTTCGACTACGGTGACGTAGTCGGTTAGCCAGTCCTCCGGCTTCATGATGCTGTCGTACTTGGGGGTGTCCCGTGGCAGAGAGAACTTGTCGGGGAAGGGCTCCTTCCGGATGCGCTGCCCGAAGCACACATGGCCGGTTGCATCCCCTCCTCAGTGAGGCGAGCTTCCACCAGGAGGTCGATGCGGTTGCGCGCATCCGGCTCAACCAGATTGGGCGTTCCCACCCGGCCAGTGAGGCGGGATGGTGGTGGGGGTGGAGGGGGGTTCTGGCCAGCTGGCGGTGGATGGCTCGTGGCACCTTGCTCGCCGCGAGGTTGGCTGCTGCTGGACTGGCAACGCTTGGAGCACGAGAGTTGCTGACCCGGAGAGGCGGAGCACTCGGTCTGGCGAGGTCCTCCCCGATTGTTCCCAGCCTGGCGGTTCCCCCTAGAGCCGGCTCCTGCCTCGAAAGCGATCCGAGCATCCTCGGCCTGCTCGTCGGCCACGCGCAGCATGTGCTGCACCTGCTGGAACTAGCACAACATTTCCTCCCCCTACAGGTGAGGTATGTCTTCCGCGATGGCTCATGCCGCCCGGACATTCTTGACCGCGGTGTCGTACACGGGCGGTGGGAAGTACGTGTGGGATGCCGGCTCGGCGTGTTTCTCGAAACGGGCGCCCAGCTCCCCTCCGTGACGCTGCACGGAGCCCAGCCGGCTAGGATCTTTATTAGCCGGGTGAGGCCATGTGCGCGCTGATACTCGCGGATGTTGCTCTCCATCCGGTACTTGGTGGAAGCCAAGCCCTGCGCCTGCTGAAGCAGACGCTCTCGCGCCGCCTCAATCTTAGCCATAGCCTCCTACGGGTTTTCCCTGGGGTGGACCGGCTCGAGGAGTTCCTCACTGACCTTGTCCACTATGCCTTTCTCGCGCACCGGAGTGGACGGGCCACCTAAGTCGCTGCCGCGCTCGAGAGGGGGGCGGCGGCCATGACTGGAGCTGGCCATCATCACCTCCACGGTGCGGGGCGCGACGAGCGCACTGCCGGCTGAGGGAAACGGCTCGGTGAAGGAGACAATCTCCCGAGGGAAACTCTCCGGCATGGTGGCGACGTAGACATGCAGGTCACTAAACAGCAGGACGGAGCCACTAGCCGGAAAACTGGCACCGACGAAGCAGTGAGCATTGTCGATAACACAGTCAAACTTTCCCAGCGTGAGCACGAGGCCAGAAGCCACGTGCTCGCTGGATGAAGTGCGGGGTCCCATGCGGAACGTCACTCCAGTCGCCGCCATCGAAGCCCCACGGTGGGCGCCAACTGCCGCCGTTATGGAAACGGCAGAGCCTAAGAAGGCTAGATAGAGGTGTGGGAGCGAGCAGGGAAGCGAGCGACGGCGTCCGCAGGCAGGATTGGGCACAAGCAAGCGTCAAGGACACAAGAAGTACCCAGGTTCCGAGCCCTCGGGACGAGGTAAAACTCCTACTCCTGCCGATCTGACTATGAGGATGGACACAAAGAACCACAAGGATCCTTGAGCTGTATCTGGTCTAGCTAGCAGTGAATGGGAGTCCAACCCTTTCTATGTTGCCCCTGATGCCCCTTATATAGGCCGAGGCGGCATGGGCAACGACATGGCCGACTGGCAGGTCCCACAGGCAGGCCCCAGCCGGCTAGGTCATCTACAGTGGCCAGCATGGAGGGCATGTACCCACAGTCGAGCCTATGCCGCCACGCCGTCTACAGTAGCCTCTGTGCGGGTAGTTATGCACAGTACCACCTACTGTCCATCGTTACAACCGTCATCGGTAAAGTCATCGGTATGGGCCGAGTGTCTGAGTCTCTTTTCTGTCTTGTCCATCGTCCTGCGTGTACTGCGCACTATCCTCTACTTCATCTTGTACCTTGTCTGTCTTGAGTGGCCGACTAGGTTAGCCTAGCCGGCTGATCCGCCTGGGCCGGGTGGTTGGTTCCACCCGACAGTCTTATGTCTTTGCTTGTCTCATCCGGCTGATGGTTCTACCGGTTCGCTCTTGGTCTGTCTAGCTCTATCCGACTGGCCTGGTCCAGCTGGCTAGCTGTCTTTGGTGATGATTTTTATCCGGCTGACTGGTTCGCCAGCTTGGTCTTCGTCTAGCCGTCCTTCTTGTCTAGCAATCCTTTCTTCCTATTTTTCCCTATATTAAAGTGAAAGATACGATATTTCCAACGCGTCAAAGAAACCAGGATCCATGAACTGGATCCAATGCCTTTAACGACCAACTATACGGCCAGAATAAAATTCCCACCATATAGATCCGGCCGTATAGTTGGCACCGACATCGCCAGGTCAAACAGAACAACTTTCGTGAAGGGGCCCCTATATAAAAAGGATTCGGGTGACGAGAAAACCCTCCTTCTTTTCAATCTCAACACTACCTGCCACCAGAAGCCACCACGCCGGAGGAATAGATCTAGATCTAATCTCCAAACCCTTCTCCACTACCATAGCCATATTCCACAACTTGTAATAGTAGATCTCATCTCCGATTGGCGACATTGTAAGAATATTTTCTATAAATCTCATGATTTCCATTACAATGTTTATGATTGTTGATTTCATCTCTATGTGTGAGTAATTCTCCTTGGGCTAAGGGCTTCGGCCTAGCCATGTATCTTTTTGTGCATGTTATTTATCATAGCTAGAATCATGTATTAGTTTGTACGACGTGATGATTATTGTACCCTCCCTTGCCTCAATCTAAGGACTTGTCAGGTACCCAAGACCCCAAGGATTGATCTAGGTATAGGGAGTGTGAGTGATGACCGATCTGCAGGTTGGGAACCCCAATGACAGAAGGGGTAGTAGAGTTGTATGTGAGGGATTTACTTGGGATTAATGGTGATATCACTATGCATATCATTAGTTCTCTTTCTTATATGGATGAGACTAGTAGGTTATTGCTATAAGCGGTTGTGGAGGCAATAGCAATTACGGATGCACTGCTCACATATAATTATCTTGCTCTAACAATTACATGCATACTTTATTATTATCTTTTATTCCCATCTGATGTTTTGCATAGCTATTGGTGAAGTCGAAAGCCCCATGCCCTCTCTCTCCATCGTCAACAACAACAAAAAGATCGCAAACTCTTGGTCTGGTGAAAAAAAAAGGAATTCTAAAACTCCCAAAGGTCCGTTAAAGTAACTTCACTTTGATTTCTGCTTCCTGAGGATTCGATAAACCTAGGTCCACTAGGGAAAAAGAACTATACTACATTTGTAATCCGGATCGAAGGTATCAACCCCTTTTCTGGCATCGTTGCCGGGGAAGCAATAGCTAC
This sequence comes from Avena sativa, assembly GCA_916181665.1. Classification (NCBI taxonomy): domain Eukaryota; kingdom Viridiplantae; phylum Streptophyta; class Magnoliopsida; order Poales; family Poaceae; genus Avena; species Avena sativa. The sequence continues at coordinate 231,828,348 of OV702282.1, read as the reverse complement.
CCTAGTGAGGTTAGTAGGAACCTTGCTAGTTTTAATTCTTGTTTTTAATTTTGATAGTTTGCTTTCAGTCTTTATTTGAAAAACCAAAAAAAATTAGTTAGTCTTTTAATTCTTATTTTTACTATCATTAGTATTTGTTTAGGAAAATCCAAAAATATAGGAAATATGACTGAAAAGAAGCTTGGGGAGTTTGCAAATCCCAACAATGATTATTTGCATACTCCTATTACTCAGCCATCAATTACTGCTGAAGATTATGAATCAATTTGGAGGCTCTGCTGTTGAGGATGCAGGTATGCACTTAAATATTTATACTGAAATATGTGATATGATGCACATTAAAGATGTTGACCCCTACGTGGTCAAGTTGCGCTTATTTCCTTTCTCTCTTAGAGGAAGAGCAAAAGAAGGGTTGCTATCTTTGCCTAGAAATACTATTGCATCATGGGTGGAATGTACTTCTTTATTTACGACTAAATTCTTCCCACCTGCAAAGACTATGCAACTAAGATCTAATATTACTGGTTTTAGACAGGAAGAGCATGATCACTAGCACTTGCATGGGAGAGAATGAAAGAATGCATGAGAAACTGTCCCAGCCATGGGAGGGAAGATTGGTTAATTCTCCATTTATTTTATAATGCTCTTAACCCTGTGTCTAAGTCTTTGCTTGATACTATAGCTGGAGGAACATTTATGCGTAAACTAATTACCGAAGCAAAGCAGCTGCTAGACAATATGCAAGACAATCATGCCCAATGGCATGTGGAAAAATCAAACACGATGAAGGTGAACTCTGTCACACCACAAGAAAATGAAGAACTCATGTGCTAAGTTGGATGAGCTCATATTAGCCTCCAAAGGTAAGGAAACCCAGGTAAGAGCCACTCCCGAACCAAATATGGAAGAAATAGACTTCATAGCTCGTAATGATTATAACCCTTCTTGGAAGAAAAATTATAATCCAAATTTTTAGAAACACTATTCTAGTCCTGCAGGTAACTCTAACAATAATATGGCATCAAGTAATGGTAGTCTCCAAGAAACTCTTAAATATTTTATGGATTCACAAAATGAGCAAAACAATATCCTAGTTAAAATAACGAAGAACCATGATGCTATGCATGGTAAATTATCTAACCAAGTGTAAGTCTGAGGAATGATTTGCAGGCCCTCCAAGACAGAACAAGGATTGTTGAGGCACACCTAGTAAGATAACCAAGACTCAAAATCTCATTCTAGCTAAATTTGCAGGTAAAGCTGAGCCCCATCCAGTAGAAGACCTCAAGATGATAAGAATCCAAAGGAAGGAGCCTGAAGAACTTGACTATATCAATGCTCCTTCACCAAATTACACAGTTGAAGATCTTGTAAAAAGGATCAATATCAAGATTCTGGTGAGTGAAGGAAATGAGGAAGCCATGTATCAACACTTCGTTAATCAGGTAGCAATAAAGGTACGTGATCTTGAGGAAGAATATAAGAAAATTGCTGAAAAATTACCTATTAAGCTTGATGGTATATTTGAGCCTACTATTAAGATTAAAATTGGGACTGATGAAATAGCCACACTTTTTAATTTAGCTGCAAGTGTTTCAACAATTCCAAAGAGTCTTTTTAATAAGTTAAATCTTTGCTCTTTTGAAAGCAGCGAGTTAAATTGCATCTAGCAGATTCTACCTACAAACAAGCAGTTGGAATTAAAGAGAATACCTTAGTATAGATTAAAGGCTGTCCTGATCTTAATTATTTTGTTATTGTTGACAATCCTGAAGATGCTACTGCTCCTATCATATTAGGCCGTCCTTTCTTAAGAACTATTAAGGCTTTGATTAATATGAATGAAGGGAATGTGAAGCTCCAATTGCCTTCATGGGATCCTTTTGTTATTCATTTTCCCAGGAAAAATAAAGCCAAGCAAGATGAGAAGGAGGCCATCACTTTCAAGTTCAACTATTTTGGAGTGGGTGTTCCACTCATCTGGCCTAAGTGAGCAACATCAAGGTCAAGCTATTGACCATAAAAATAGCGCTCCATGGGAGGAAACCCATGTGAAATAAAGGTCCGAGTAAAGTTTTTAAGTTTTAGTTTAAGTTTTATGTTGAATAAAGAGTGCTCGAAAACTCCAATGAGAAGGAGAGATTCAGTGGTACTAAAATTCCTGTTTATACATGCTAATGTTGGTCGATAATTTAGTCTGTCATCTTTCTGTCAAAACATGGTGTTTTGCTAAGTTTCAGTCTAAAAAGTAATTCTTGAAGAAATAGAATTTTTTTATGTATACAGTATCTTTAATGACCAACTATAAGACGGGAATAAAAATTCCAGCCGTATAGTTCCGGCCCTATAGTTATTTGATATATGGACATTTTTTTTCTCCGGGTACAAAAGGTTTAATGACCAACTATAGGCGGGGCCATTTTGGTCCGGCCGTATAGTTCTGGGCATATTGATACAGACGCAAGGAAAGGAACCCTAAAACCCTATTTTTTGCCGTCAGACAAATTTTTCCGGCCATATAGTTGTGACCGTATAGTTGCGTACGACCACTTAAACACACGGTAAGCTACACAAAACACCAAAACTTCGATCCTTTTTCTCTCTTCTACCTCCAAACTCTCTCAAAACCTCAAGGGATCTTCACTTCTACTCAATTTCGTTCGATTTTCTCGCACACAAGTGATCTACATTATGTTTCTCCTCCGATCCTCCAATTAACTTTTGCAAATTCAGCTATGATCTATTGTCATTATCAATCTAGGGTGAGACTTAATTTGAACAAATTGTCATGATTCACTTGCCTAGATTATTATGTTGAGGAGTTTCTTTAGTGTGCTATGATGAGGAATATGATATGCTTATTATTGTTGGATCAAAAAGTTTTATTTTTGTCTTTCTTATTTATTTTTAAAAGATGAACACAAGGAGCTAAACGCGTGCTCCTTCCGCTGCGAGTTCTTCTCAGGCTACTGCTGCAGCTCAGGACCGCATGGAGATACGGTTCAGGAATGAGCTCCAACGTGATCGCTTCAATAAGATCAAGAACCGAGAAGTGAAGGCAACCAACTGGGCTTGTCCCGTTAGATTGAACCAACTCGGTATTTCTAATGACTTCAATTTACTTTGCAATAGAGTTGTCCTGCAAAACTTTGTATTTCATGATGTGCCTACTTATCACCGGTTAACTCTTGAATTTTTAAGTTCATTGCAAAGCACCGTTAGAACATGTCAAGGAGAGGACACTATTTCTTTCCTACTTATGAACCAAAATTATACATTGACACTTGATGAATGGTACAATTGCCTTAGTTTACCAAACAATGATGCTAATGCCCTGCGTGCATCTAATACCGACATGAACCCTTCCCCAGATCACTATTATAATAGAATGAGTTTCACCTCTAGAGTCAATAGGGGGAAGAATATTAAACATCCTGCTATCCGGTATTTGTTCTATGTCATCGCTAACACCTTGTAGGCACGTAATGAGTTTACAAGACTCAATGAAGAGGACATCTTGGTCCTCGCAAAAGCTTCTTTCAACAAGAACTTATCACTCAACTTGGGCGCAATTATTGTGCGCTATTTGGAGCACCAATACTCCCAAAGCCAAGGACCCCTCACAGGTGGAGGCGTCATCACCGTGCTTGCCATTGACTTAGACATCGACCTAGGTGAGTTGCAACCAGTGTTAGGTGAGCGACGTGTTGGTTTCCCTACTTTAAAAGCTTGTGGAATTCTCACTAGGAAAGGTGGTATTTATTACTTGCATATTGCAGGAGCTGGGCGTCTCTACCCCTCTCATTTGCCTAATGATCTCTTCTCTATCGAGGAGGGACGATTTCTATATGATGTGCAGGTTGAACAACATCAACCTGAGGAGGAGAATCCGGATGAGGATGAGAACCAAGAAGAGTAGAAAGAAGTTCCTTATCAAGGGGAGAAGCCACCGAACCGGTTCACTACATATCAAGACTTCCAACAATAAGTAACTTATTGATACGTCGGAAACGTATCTATAATTTTGATGTTCCATGCTTGTTTAGTATCTACTTTGCTTTGCTTTGTCTACACTTTGATGTGTTTTTATATGTTTTCTGGTACTAACCTATTAACAAGATGCCACAGTGCCAGTTGCCTGTTTTCTTCTGTTTTTGGTTCCAGAAAGGCAGAAAATCAATATTCTCGGAATTAGATGGGACAAAAGCCAAAGTCAATATTTTACCATGGGGAACACAAAGCCAGAAGACGAGACGGAGGAGGGCCTCGAGGGGAACACACCCCCTTGCCACACGGGTGGGCCCACCCCACGCCTGGGGGGGTGCAGCTGCCTCAGGCACCCCCTCGACCTCCCTCTTCGCCTATAAGAAGCCCCCGATGCCTAAACCCTAAGCACCCGATCAATATTCCATGAAACCGTCTGTAGCCGCCGCCACCATCGTCCCTAGATCGGGGGGATCTGAAGCTCCTCCCGACACCCTGCCGAAGGGGAGATCATCCCGGAGGCCTTCTTCTTCATCATGCCAGTCTCCGGTATGAAGCGTGAGTAGTTCCACCTTGGACTACGCGTCCATGTAGTAGCTAGATGGTTGTATCTCCTCCTTGTGCTTTCATGTATAGATCTTGTGAGCTCCGTTCATTAACAAGATCTAATCTATTTGTAATCATGCATGTTGTGTTTGCGGGGATCCGATGGATATTGAGATTACTATGTCAGATTGATTAATGGTTTTGTCTTATTGATTCTATCATGTCTGTGTTGTTTGTGATCTTTCATGCTCTCCGTTGTTAGTATATACCTTGGCCAAGTAGTTGCTAGTGACTCCAAGAGGGGGTATTTATGCTCGATAGTGGGTTCATGCCTCTATTTAATCAAGGGAAGTGACAAAAATCTCTAAGGTTGTAGATGTGTTGTTGCCACTAGGGGGGAAACAACAGTCTCTTGTTCATGGAACAAGTGGACTGTTTACCTTACACACTTTGCTTAAAGCAGTTGACTGTTGCTTGCAACTTAATACTGCAGGGGGTTCGGATGATAACCCAAAGGTGGACTTCTAGTCATAGATGCAGTTGGATGGCGGTCTATGTATCTTGTTTTATTGCCCAATCTAATCACATAGGATCTTTATGTCTAGTATTGCATTGTTATGCCTTGCTCAGTCCTGTCAATTGCCCTACTGCAATTTGTTTACCCAGCATGCCATGTTTGTTTATCTAAGGAGAACACCTCTATTGAACTATGGACCCCGGTCCAATCTTTACCATTGATACATATTCCACTGTTACTGTTTACTTGCTGCAAACCACTTTTACCTTCCACACCATACAGTTAATCCTTTGTTACAGCAACCGGTGAGATTGACAACCTCACTGTTAGTTGGGGCAAAGTCTTGAGTTTGTGTTGTGCAGGTTTCCACGTTGCTTGCAACACCTTTGAGACGTTTCCTTCCTCCTACTGGTTCGATAACCTTGGTTTCTTACTAAGGGAAGACTTGCTGCTGTGCTGCATCACACCTTGCTCTTGGGGTTTCCCGAGGAAGCGCTCCCACGTTGACGCAACGCCATCAAGATTTTCTGGCGCCGTTGCCGGGGAGGCTAAGGACGTCTTCACAAGGGAAGTCCTTCTCAACCTTCCGCTAGCCTACGAACGATCTTCATGGAGGAAACTCCTAGATTTCGGCTATGAGTTGTTTAAACATATGTAGAAGCAATGCTATAATGCGTAAGATTGTTGGCACTCCCGGTTAGCTGTGTTCATGATAGAATCACTCCTCTAGCTGATATGAGTAATCATTATGCAAAAGGAACAAAAGCCTTAGTGACTCCACGAGTGTCCATCACAGCCCGATAAACTAATGAAATTTTTTGGCATGCTCTCAATTACTTAAAAACTGAAATTCTTGAAGCACAGTGAATAGAAAAGTAGTGCTTGAAAAGTCTTGATTTATTGATGCGGGAGAATTGAGATACTTTAGTGTATATGCTTTTCATGACGAACTCTCACACTCTCAGTTTTACATGATTATACTTTATTGTTCAAAGGCAATCTTATGAGTTGATTACATGACATGGAATAAAGTTTACTCATTTGAATCATCCATGCTTACAACAATTTTGCTGTGCTATAAGGATTCATGAAACCCGTATGATATGCTTGCCATTACTCTATCTATGCTGAAGTTTTTCAGATTAATAAAGTGGAGGAAACATAAGACTACCAATCATGAGTAAGATCATCATCTCGTTATTTCAGTTAAATGCCGAGTTCCTTTTTGATTTTGGGATTTCTTGCTCGAGGACGATTAAGTTTAAGCTTGGGGAGGTTGATGGATGTGAGACATAGCCATCCACACTCATATTTAACTGGATATTATTCATATATTTGATAAAATATCTCTCTAAATCCTGCCACTAATGCCTAATAATCAAAGGGGTATGCAAGATTTTCTTCCTATTTTTCCCTACGCAGATAATGACACTTGATGATGGGAATCACTACATTAAAGTCAAAGATACGAGATTTCCAAAACGTCAAAGAAACCAGGACCCGTGAAGTAGATCCAGTGCCTTTAACGACCAACTATACGGCCGGAATAAAATTCCTGCCTTATAGTTCCGGCCGTATAGTTGGCACCGACATCACCAGGTCAAACAGAACAACTTTCGTGAAGGAACCCCTATATAAAGAGGCTTCGGGCAACGAGAAAACCCTCCCTCTTTTCGATCTCAACTCTCCCTGCCATCAGAAGTCACCACGCCGGAGGAATAGATCTAGATCTAATCTCCAAACCCTTCTCCACCACCATAGCCATATTCCACCACTTGTAATAGTAGATATCATCCCTGATTGGCGACATTGTAAGACTATTTGCTATCAATTTTATTATTTCCATTACAATGTTTACGATTGTTGATTTCATCTCTATGTGTGAGTAATTCTCCTTGGGATAAGGGCTTCAGCCTAGCCATGTAGCTTTTTATGCATGTTATTTATCATAGATGGGATCATGTATTAGTTTGTATGACATGATGATTATTGTACCCTCTCTTGCCTTAATCTAAGGACTTTTCACGTACCAAAGACCCCAAGGATTGATCCAGGTATAAGGAGTGTGAGTGATGACCGATCTGCAGGTTGGGAACCCAGTGACAGAAGGGGTATAACGGCTGTATGTGAGGGATTTACTTGGGATTAACAGTGACATTACTATGCATATCATTAGTTCTCTTTCTTCTATGGATGAGACTAGTAGTTTATTGCTATAAGCTGTTGTAGAGGCAATAGAAATTATGGATGCACTGCTCACATATAATTATCTTGGTCTAACAATTACGTGCATATTTTGTTATTATCTTTTATTCCCATCAGATGTTTTGCACAGCTACTGGTGAAATTGAAAGCCCCAGGCCCTCTCTCACTCCATCGTCAATAATAAAAAAAGATCACAAACTCTTGGGCCGGTGAAAACATAAAAGGAATTCTAAAACTCCCGAAGGTCTGTTTAAGTAACTTCACTTTTCTTTCTGCTTCCCGAGATTCGATAAACCTAGGTCTACTAGGGAAAAAGACCTATACTACATCCGTAATACGGATCAAAGGTATCAGTACCACGCGGTCTAAATGAGAAAATAGTTGCTAACCTTTTAGGACACTTGGAAACAAAGATGAGATAACTTAAGTGTGGCCCGGGCACCTCATATCATGTTTGTATTGTGTGAACTGAAGTCGCATCGCTCTAACCGACATTTCACCGAGCACCTCTAGTGCATATGAAGAAAAAAAAACTAGCACAAACTGTGCCACATCCCACCATGAAAAAAACAAGAGTGAGGGGAGAGGTTGTGCCATATATATAGGGCCAGACCATTTGTCCCGGTTTGAGATAGAAATCGCGACTAACGGGGCTGCCCGCAGCCCGCAGCAGGCCCCGGACCCATTAGTCCCGGTCTGTATCTCAAACCGGGACAAATGGTGTTTAATGGGCCGAGACAAGTGGTTTGGGGGGGTTCGGGCCATCCGGTGCGGACCATTAGTCTCGTCCCTAGCCACAGCCGGGACTAATGGCCTAGACGAAAGGGCTGTTTTCCACTAGTGATAGTTTGGTTTAATACTGAGGAGCTTCTCAGTAGGTGTCTCAAATTTAAGAGGTTTTCTAGGAAGCATATTTATTCAATATGTGGCTGTGAGGAAAGCTTCATCCAAAAAAATTAGAGGCATAGATGCATTTTCAAGGAGGGAGAGACCTACTTCTACTATATGGCGGTGTTTTCTTTCGGTGGAGCCATTTTGTTGATATACATGGGGGCAATAAACATGATGTGTTATACCAACTTTTTGGAAGAGAGAGTGGAGTTTTTCATATTCACCACCTAGTCTGTTTGCACGGTTATAATTTTGCGACCAAATTTCCTTTCAGCATATTGTTGGAAGTTTAGAAAGGCTTGATAAACATCAGATAATTTCTTAAGCAAATATATCCAGGAGAATTTGCTAAAATCATCAATAAAACTTACATAGTATGAGTTTTTGCCAATAGATTGTGGTACAGGCCCCCAAACATCAGAAAAAATTTGTTCCAAAGGAACGGTGGAAATACTAGTAGAAATATGATAAGGTAATTGTTTTCTCTTTGCTTTTTGGCAAGGATCACATACATATGGATTTATTTCAGGAGAGTGGGCAAGATTATTTTTGTAAAGAAATTGTTGAACAATGAATGAGGATGGATGCCCAAGACGACGATGCCACGTAGAAGTTGAAGGCTTGATGGTGAGGAAGGCGTGCTTGTTGGTCTCCATGGATGTAGGCATGAGAGGATATAGACCACCATGACACGGACCTCTAAACATGATTTGCTTCGTGTCCCGATCCTTAGTCAAAAAGAAATACGGGTGAAATTCAACAAAGACATTATTGTCTAGAGCAATTTTGTGGGAATATATTAGGATTTTAGAGGCATTAGGAACATGTAAGATATTTTGAAGACGAATGTAACTATGAGGAGTATGAATAATGGAATGGCTAACATATTTAATTGCCATACCTTGACCACTAACCATGTGGATTTGATCATGTACCTTGTACTCTTCATGTGTAGATAGCTTGTTCATCTCACCAGTAACATGAGTGGTGGTGCCCTAGTCTATTTACCAATTTGTATCAACCCCATAGGATGAAACTTGAGCACCCTTTTCTTCATGGTGGGAATCATCGTCGTGATCATCATCACCATAGCGCCACCAGCACTCACTTGCGGGGTGGCCATATTTCTTGCAAATTTGACATGTGACGTCTTGAGTTGGGGAGGGGATGCGGTTGCCACGGCCACAACCCCTTCCTCCCTTAGCTTGTTGACGACGTCCAACATCATGGCCATCCATGCGATGTGGAGGTCGCCCTTGTGGATGATGACGGTGGCCACCCCCACCACCATATCCACCTTGGCCACCATTATGTGGATGGTAGCCACCACCACCGCCATAGGCAGGTCGGTAGCCACCTCCTCCACCACTACCACGAGTAGCAGCGTTTGCCGAGGAGGTGAACGGGAAGCCTCTTCCTCCGATTCAGAGAGCATATTTTCGCGGTGATCATATGCGAGGAGCTGGTTGCATACATCGTCAGAGATAAAGGAGGGATTAGCACTAACTAAAACAACAAGGCCAGTGTACTCACTTGGTAAGGGAGAGAAGAGCTTCCTTCAGCTCATTGTCGGGAACAACTCGTCCTTCCGAGGCAAGTTCGGAGGCGACCGCCTTATTTTTGTTGATGTAGTCAACGGCGGAGAGATCTCGTTTCTTGGTGTTGATGAGAGCCGCCCGCAGCGACCTGACCTGCACCTTGGTTTGTGTGGAGAACTTGGAGTCGAGAGCCTCCTAGATCTCAGCCGCATGCTCCAGGCCAAGGACATCCGCGAATAAATCCGGTGAGATGGCCTTGACGAGGTAGCTTACAAGCTACTGATCCCGAGCAATCCAAGCCCCATAGGACGGATCTGAGACCATTACCTTTTTCTTCTCCAGATTCAACCTCCACGGTCTTGGCGGGCGTGGGTTCGGTGCCATCAAGAAGCCCCATGGCCTGCGCGCCACGCACAGCCGGCAAGACTGTGCCTTCCCGTAGAGGAAGTTAGCCAGTAAGAGTTTTTCCGACTGAGGGCCACCAAGGGCCACTACCAGGGAGGTTCCTGGGTCCGTCATCGTGGGAGGGAGGGAGGAATTGATGTTTTGAGTTTTTTTTATCAGTGGGAGACGTCGTGGAAGAGAAGGGCTCTTATTACCATGTTGGTTGAACGACTACCTCTTCCTGGCGTCGGTTTCATGTTAAATAGCGATGGGAACAGCCCCATCGTGCCTTTACTACATGGCTTGACTACATGGAGATATCAGAGGAGCTAAGAAAGGAAAAGGGACAGGCCCATGCCGTGGTGTACTACACCTTCGGGGGGAGCTGTTTATAAAGGCATTACAAACTTGTCTAAGGAAAGAAATAAAGCCTATTTATTGTCTAATAAAGATGAGTAGTTACCGTCTACAATGAGGTACTCTTTTTGTTGATTGGTGTTGACCACTATGATGGCCTTATCGCCTCGTTATGAGTAGTTGGTCACGATACATGCTATTGACAAGTCAATACAGACAATGATCCTCGGAACCACACAAATTTGCTTTCCAGATGCCTTCTATTCTCAGTTCGCAAGTGAAGTTCCTTGTATGTTGTGTGTACATAGCCTACTCTAAATACCTTCAACGATCTACTCCTGCCCTTTGGATTATTATCTATTTTGCTAACGGGCCATGAAGGCGTTATGAATAGAAGCAGAGATGTGAGATTCCATTCATGGTAATAAGAATGAAGCGATATTGTTTCAATACTCTTCGAATATATAGCAGCCATTTTTTAATGTCCTACTAGTTATTTTTGCAGAATAATGGCTTCAAAGCCACAACCACCTGTGATATATATTTCCGTCAATCAAGCAGTTGGTCCATTGTGAAATAGCAGTCCCCCATCAGGTTAAGCTTCTAAATTTGTTGGAGGTGTCATCTGTTTACCAAGGTGAGCAAAATGATTTGAATTAGTAAGAGATGCAGCTCGTGACTTTTAAGGGTGATTTCTTTCTATCAAGTAGGAAGATGCTCACCCCTCTCCCATTGAGGTTCAAGCAATGAAAGCTATTTATCTTCAAGATTCTTAGACCCCTGTAGAATAACAGACATTATGCAAGTTTTAATTTATTAATATCGTATGTCAATATGTTAAGAAGAATCATAACAGGATAGCAAGACAACTGGGCCCAGGATGAGCACTAAAATCTGTACAATATACTTAAAGTTGTCCAAACATTCCATCGCTTCATGCAGAGGCCGAAGCTAACCCTTCTCAAAAAACAAATGTATAGATCTAGTTTTGTGTTGCATATATAATATGGCCCCAAATGTTCTCTGGACCTATAGGTAGCTACAAAGATCTAGTTTTGTTTTGTTCATTAAAATAGGATTCATGGTCACCGAATTGATAGCCGGATGTTTTACATTTTTGTTGGATTTTCTTACATGTTTCTCTTTTGTAGTTAGCTCTTCATGTAATTTTAGCATAGAATTATCGATATATATATATATATATAGTCATAATAATGGAACATATCCAAAAGGATTCACGCATGGATACTGATTGTACTTCTGTTTAGTTTTTCTCTCCTAGTGTTCTCTCTCTCGAAATAGGCTTTCGCCCCGCTTTATAAATAAAGCAACCAGGTGAGACCGCTGCTGGGCCAGACAGCACAACGCCCAAAAGAACAGACGCAGCATGATACAAGAAGCACGGACAAACATGTCCAAAAAAAACACAAATGGCAGTGAGTCGACTAAACAAGGGCGATCCGAGACCGCTGCGCCCACCGGCTATGTCCCACCACGCTCCAAGCCCTCCGATGCACCCGTACCAAGCAGCACCCTCGCGGAGGGAGGCGCCGACGCTCGACGCAGCTACCCGGACCAGTGAATTGGTCCTAGGGTTTCCCCCGGTACTCGGGGCACATAGGGAGAGGGATCTCCACGACGCCCTCCAAGAAGGAAAGGCGCCACTCGAAAGCGGCACCACGGCAGTGTCGGCTAAGCCGACAAGGATTTCTCCCGATCCCCTCCCTACCAAGGCGCCCCGAGGCACACCGGAGCACCACCACCAACCTTGCCACCCACAAGCCTGCGCCACCACGCTCTCAAAAACACCCTCGTCGTCGCTTCGAGGACCTTGGAGTGTGTCCTGCAAGACGGAGAACAACGCCGTCGCGGGACGAGGTACCGCAGCACCGAGGCCGTGCGGGAGGGACCAACCTCCACCACCAAGAGGTGGTAGTCGACCGGACAGGGTATCCGGGGCACACCAGGCCTCGCCGGGCCCGACCGGGCCTAGAATGGACCCGTGAAGCCCCAGTCACCCCGCTGCAACAGGCAAGGCACGATAGCGCAGTCCCAAGTCCTAGCGGTGTCGCCGCCTCCATCTCCAGTAGGTGCAGCACCCGCCAGCAGGGCGGCCCACCCAGGCCCGAGGGGCCCAGATCTGGGTCGAGCCCTAACCCACGCCGCCGGAGCGCTCCACCTCGCAGCAGCCTGCGCCGTCACCCCGCCGCCCTCCCGGCCACGCGCCGGACCGCCGCCTACAGAGGAGCTGTCACACCGCGCGCCGCCAAGCCCGACCCAAACTGACCCAGATCGGGCCCAGATCTGGGCCTGCAGGGCATCACCGGCCGGCGGCCGAGCTTGACCAGCCACCAACTGGCGCGCCGCTGCGACCCCACCCTCCAAGCAGCAGCCTGAAGCCGCGCCGGACCGCCGCTAGAGCCATGGAGCACCACCCCCCGTCCAGTCTAGTGTTCTCTCTCTCTCGCTCATCGGTCATCTAGTAAATAATAATTGTGCATATATACTTTTGTGAGACTAGTCTAGTTACATAAAATAGATTGTTTAGGGTATATTCTAGTCTACACCGACCTAGGCCTAAGAATTATGTCGAATAAGGTGTAAAACGGATATTGATAGCTAAAATAGATTGTTTAGGGTATAGCCTAGTCTACACCGACCTATGCCTAAGAATTATGTCGAATAAGGTGTAAAAGGGATGTTGATAGAAATTAAACATTTTCTTGTATCGTGAACTATTGAGTTAAAAATACGTTTATACAAAAAAGTACTATTGCATTAGCAAACTGACGGAATAGATCCCTCTCCAACGCCAGGACCTAGTAGATCCAGACTCTTGATGCCTTGACCGTGGTGGCTAGTGGCTACCAACAAACGGAAGGATTGCCATATCGCCTCCAAAATCGTTCCACGCTGATGGTTCTAGATCCTCCACATAAACAGATGCAGAAAGTCACAGTCTTTCTGTGATGTTGCCTAATTAATCCAGCCTCGAGAAGTCCATGTTCAGAGCATCCCAATTATGCTTGATCCTAGAGCATCTGGAGAGGATATAAGCGGTGGCATCGTCAGCGCGAGTGCAAGTATGGTAGACCGATGGACGGTATGGTAGACTTATCGCGTATGTAAGAGTGGTTAGACGTCATCCGTTGTGATGATAGGTCAATCAGGCCAACATGAACAATAATTAGTTGGCACAGAGAAAACCTGCTTTCCCAATCCCTCCTATTCTCAAGTTTGGACGACAAGTTCGGGATGCGTATGTATGTAGCAAGCCTTTTTCAAGCCCCTCCTACCCAGATGGACCTTTTCTGTATTTTTCTAATGGGCCAAGCAGGCATTATAAATAGGCATAGACGGGATCCTATTTGTGTGGTACGAGTAAAGCAATACACAGTTCAATGCTCGACTAAATAACAATCACTGCATACCGGGTAAGAGCAATCAATATTTATGTACTTACTCCTTATGGGGATATGCCAATCTGAGTATTACCAGAGGCTGGAATCGATTGGTCCAAGACGATGTCGAATGGGCCAGCTGGAACGACGATTGGAAAGAAGGCATCAATAAAGACTGACGACTGGAAGCCGAAGGCCTAAGACCATAGCTAGGCCTAGTTGGATTAAATCAAAACCTCAGAAACTCTTACTGATTTGGTTGTAATCTTATAAAACCTAGCGAGGTATTCCTATATAAATCTTCCGAGGGTTCCCATCATACTCACGAGCTATTAGCTACCCCATCCTTACGACTTGCTGCCTTCTCGCCGAGCTCGCCCACCTTGTAATTCACTCGCCATTAATACAATCAAGAAGCAATTAGGTGTTTACCCTACGGGGGGCGAACCTGGGTAACCCCTTGTCTCCTTCCTCAATCTTGATCCCACAGATAGCGACTCGCTCTTGCCCTCTTTTGACTAAATTGCTACCCCTGCAGAGACTGTTGTGGCCATTCCCACCACAGTGGCGCCCATCGTGGGGCCTAGCCAGTCAAGGCTTAGATCTGCGGCGATACCCTACACTACCATTCGCCGTCCCTTCGCTACCGGTTGCATGTCCGCTACCAGCGGATTCTTCAAGATCATACAAACTAGCTACGTGTCGGCTCATGTTCTGCCACTAACTACGCCATGGTGCCAATCGGCTCCATCAACCTCTTTGTCGGCTTCACTGACGTCGTTGACCCGGCGGATCCCACAGGACTTGTCATCAACAACGGGTCGCCCCCACGCGATCTTCTTTCGGAGGAGCAGAGATCCGATCGATCACTCTCCTTGCCTCCAAGTACAACTTGGCCAGGAGCAGCTCGGTCGAAAGCAGCACCATCCTCTGCGAGGACGCCGACTCGGTGACCCCCGTGTCGGCCGTGAGCTCCAACACCCATGCGTTGAAGGCCGACTCAATCACATGAGGCGTTATGAGTAGAAGAGGAGGTGTGAGCTTCCATGCAAGGTAATAAGAATGAAATGATATGTTTCAATCCTCTTTGAATATATAGCAGTCAATTTTTAATGTTCTACTAGTTCTTTATGCAGAATGGCTTGAAAGCCACAACCACCTATGATATATATTTTCATCAATCAAGCAGTTAGTCCATTGCGAAATAGCAGTCCCCCATCAAGTTGAGCTTCTAAATTTGTTAGAGGTCTCATCTGTTCACCAAGCTGAGAAAAATGATTTGAATCAGTAAAAGATGCAGTTCATGACTATTAAGGCTGATTTTTTTGTATCCAGAAGTAAGAAGATGCTCACCCCTCTCCCATCGAGGTTCAAGCAATGAAATCTATTTATCTTCAAGATTCTTATACCCATGTAGAATAACAAAAATTATGCAAGGTTTAATTTATTAATATTCTATGTCAATTGTTTAACAAGAATCACAAAAGAATAGGAAGACAACTCGGTGGCATGAGTGCTTGTTCTAGTGACCGTCGTTGGATTGTACGGTGGACTTATCGTGCAAGCAAGAGTGGTTGGATGTCAGCCATTGTGAAGACGGGTCAATCCGGCCAACACCAACAATAATTAGTAGGCACACAAAAAAGCTTCTTTCCCAGTCCCTCCTATTCTCAGTTGGGACGAGTTCGGGTTCCTATGTACTCCCTCCGTTTTAAAATATAAAATATTTTAGCTTTGTGAAAGAAATGTATCTAGACTAATTTTAGTATATAGGTTCACTCATGTTTGGAGTGAATCTACACACTAAAACAAGTCTAGATACATTCTCTTCACAAACACTATGGGAGAGTATATTTTTAGGGGCATTTTGCCTGAGGCACATCGGTGAAGTGCCTCGAAAAATAATTTTTAGGGGCATTTTATTTTAAGTGCCTCTAAAATATAGGTTATTAGAGGCATTTTATTTAAGTGCCTATATAAATATCTTTTTAGTGGCACTTTTTTCAAAACTGTCCTAGAAAATGATGAATTTTAGGGGCACTTAATCAATCTACCTCTAAACAAAGAATTATTTGAGGCACTTTAGCAAACTGCTGCTAAAAATATTGATTTTTAAGGGCACTTACAACAAACTGCCCCTAATAATAATATTTTTAGGGGCACTTTAGCAAACTGCCCCTGATAATCCTCAAACCGCACCGCACCACACCGTTCTTCTTCTCTCCCCCGCACCGCATCCCTTCTCCTCTCCCCCGCACCGCACCGTTCTTCTTCTCTCCCCTCCCGCACCGCATCCCTTCTCCTCTCCCCCGATGACCAAGCCACCGGCGCACCGGATCGAGGTCCGCCTCTCGTCAACTATCAGGAGCACCGGATCGAGCCGTCGCATGGAGAAAGGTGGTCTCGTCCACCGGCGCCGCCGCATCGACCCTCCCGCCGCACCCACTGGCCTCGTTGCATCCACCGGCCCCGCCGCATCCACCGGCACCGTCGCACCCACCAAGTAGGCCTCCTTCTCAACCCTAATTAGGGTTCCTCCTTTCTTGTTCTATCTGTCAACGTTGATTCATGGCTAGGTAGTTCCTTGTAAGTGTCATAGAAAGACCTATTATTTTGCTCCACTTTCGTTTCTTGAGTTCCTTGTAAGTAGGCATCCACTGGTTTCACATTGAGGTCCAGTTCACCAGAAAGCCTCTTTTTTTTCTCCACTTTCGTTTCTTGAGTTCCAGTGACAACTATAATTCCATCGTCACCATTGGTGCAGCAATGAGCATCCTCTTGTACAATAGCCAAATAGTTGCAACAGACAAATCAGTCTAGGGGAAAAGGAGTGTTTGTATTATTACAAGGTAATATATTGTCTATCCAAAGTTAGTATATCAAAAAGTTAAAAAAAAACAGGAGATTGTACAAGAGTGTTTCAATTATTGGTTCAAGATTGAGGTTCCTTGTTAGATTACCTGGGTGTTAGATTGAGGTTCAAGATTGAGTGTTTCAAAAAGTTATTCTACATTTGTATTAGATTACTTGTTAGATTAGTTTCATTTGAACTTTCTGGCTTTGATATGATCTTGGAACTTTCCTATTGGTTTAATTGTGCTACTTGAACAAGATGAAATTAGACTACTATCCTGCTGTTTGGTTCTAGGATAATTCCCATGAGTTTGTACTGTCTACTGTTAACTACCGTGAGTAGTGGATCATGTTTAGGTTGCTCTTTGTGTTTAGTTTCTACTTATTTCTTTCTTTGTCTGTGGTTTTGAGATTATCTACCTCAAGCTGCTAAGGTTCAGGACTAATTCCTCAATCTTTATTATAGATTCTGATATTTAATGTGGATTCATTTCTGCGATGAGATGGCTCAGATCATAATAAGAGGTATGGTTCCCATTAATTGATGAGATGGATCAGATCATAATGATTATATGAAGAGGTTGCTTTGCATGATTATAACAAGAGGTACAACTTTGGCATGTAGGTCCTGGATATATTGGGGATGAGTCATTTGACAGGAACTGTGTTTTTGGCAATATTGTTGAAATGAATTTCCATCAGACAATGCAGCTTCGAAGCATTGTTGAGGACCTACCAAGACCTCCTGTTAAGGAGTACATTGTCACACTGACAAGAGACAATATCATTGCTGATGAGGGAACAATGGTGAGTTCCTCAACAATGTACATTGCTTTCCTTTTGTTTTTGGTTTCTTTACTATATGTGTAGTGATGATTACTGAATTACTGAATTAAGATGTTTTTTTGACTTGCTATTTTTCAGGAATTCAATCCACAATACACTAGCACTTATCTCTTACAGTTCATGATGCCATCTATTAGGCAATGTGTCCCTGCTAGATCTCAGGTTATCAATGTGGCTGTCACCACAGCATATCCTCACTTCTACCTGTCCTTCCGGCATTATGACATTTTCAAAGTAATCAAATTTGGATTCTTAGTGAATATAAGAGAACCAAACGTAAATATTCAGTAAAATGTCACTGCAATACTGTTCTACAGTGAGATTGCCACTACCAGAACTGGAAGACAATTTAACTGGTCAAAATTTTGATGTTGAATTTGGTCTGATTTTTCAGGTTTGGCCTATACTGCTAGGTATGACGTGGTCTCTTGGCACATTCTTGATGGTATCAGTAATTCCGCCAATACTGCCTGGTCCAAGAAACTTGGAAGTGAGCCACCGCATGTGTCGCTTATGCGTTCCTTTTTGTATCGCCGACCTTCCTGAATTGTTACCGTGAACAGTTACTGCGACAAACTATATTGCTGTTGTGAAAAGCTATATTTTCGCCTATATTGTTACTGTGAACAGTTAATTTAAATGGTTAAAAGCTACTGTTGTTGTGAAGTATGGTTAAAAGCCGTTGTTGTGAAGTTTGGTTGTTACCGTTCAAATGCGCTATATTGTTGTTTTTATTGTTGTGAATTGTGGTTGGTGTGAATAGTTACTGTGAATTCATCGTCTGAAAATGGTTGGTGTGAATAGTTACTGTGAATATTCATCGTCTGAAAAATAGTTAGAGGCACATTGCTAAAGTGCGGCTAAAAATAGTTAGAGGCACATTGCTAAAGTGCGGCAAAAAATAGTTAGAGGCACATTGCTAAAGTGCGGCTAAAAATGGATTGAGGCAGTTTCCAAAGTGCGGCTAAAAATGGGTTGAGGCAGTTTTCAAAGTGCGGCTAAAAATGGGTTGAGGCAGTCTCCAAAGTGCGGCTAAAAATGGGTTGAGGCAGTCTCCAAAGTGCGGCTAAAAATGAGTTGAGGCAGTTTCCAAAGTGCGGCTAAAAATGAGTTGAGGCAGTTTTCAAAGTGCGGCTAAAAATCATTTTTAGGGGCACTTTTTTCAAAGTGCGGCTAACATTTTTAGCGTCATGATTAAATTTGACACTTTTAAAAATGCCACTAAAAATAAATAAAGGCACTTTGATGATTTTTATGGGCACTTCTAAGTGCCCCTAATTAACAACTGTGACGTAGTGAAATATAAAACATCTTATATTTTAAAACGGAGGGGTATGTAGCAAGCCATTTCCAAGCGCCTCCTACCCGTAGAACCTTTTATGTATTTTTCTTATGGGCCAAGAAGGCATTATAAATAGAAGCATCGATGCGAGAATCCATGTGTGGTACTACGAGTGAAGCAGTATAGTTTGATGCTCGACTACATACAAATCACTTCATACTGGGTAACAGCAATCAATATTTATGTACTACTATTCTCTGTCAGGAATGCCTTGATAGTCCCCCCACCTAGGATATATATTTGTATCAATGAAGAAGGTGGTGCATTGCGAAATAGCAAGTCCCCATTAGCTAGGTTGGTTGTCTAAATTTGTTTCATGGTTCATCTATTGAACAAGCTGGGTCAAACAACTTGAAATGTTAAGAGATGAAGAACTAACTTTTTAGGAAGATTTTATATCCATAAGTAGCAAGAAGTTAAACCCACTGGTATTCGAGATACAAACAATAATGTGGGAAAGATTACTTATTTTAAATAATCTTAGGCCTTTGTAGCATAACAAACAATATAAAAGTTACTATTATTAATATTATGCTTGGTTCTGCTAACAACAAACATATAAAGAGAGCAAGCTAGTGTTTCCATTTGTCCCAGGACGAACACTAAAATTTGTAAAGTATACTTCAAGTTGTCACTCCAGGATCAATTGAACATTTATACAATTTATAGGGAATATATTGGTACATTTGAAGATCATCTCTTTTTTGTGTGCGAAAAGATATCTTTATAAGCAGTGGGGATTACATTGATTCAATTTCGCTGAACCTAAACATATCATAGTTCGATGTTCTGTTTTTGCCCAGTTGGGGCAAGACAGTGGCTGACCCTAACATACCCTCGATCCACTTACAAACTTGCGGACTCTCTCATTACTCGTTAGCTAATGCTTTAATTTCTGAAACTTGCCCAGTGAGCTTTAGCAATCCACAAGGTGGCTTAACCCATGACATATCAGGAGGCTTGCTCATCGTTTAACAGCTTGCATCGATGAACCAGCACTCAATGCTGGTTGTTTTCCTTTCAAAACTTGTTCAATAGGGATATCCTGAATATCCTCCAACAACTTCAATGATCTGACGAGGAAACGCTTTGAGACCTCCACTGATGGTAGAGTTTTATCAAGACTTATCTTGTTCCTCGCATACCATGCTCGCTAGGTAACAAGTATCACATTATCTATCACCTGATCCGAGATATCCACCAGCAGTGACTGGAAACCGATTGGTAGAGGTTTAATAAGCTCATCATCGATCAATTGGTAAAAACCAATGTCCTATCATCGCTTCCTATAGTTGTCTTGCATGTGGGCATCTGAATAATGCATGCATCACATCTTCACCCTGGCTGTTACAGATTTGACACAACCTAGTAACTCTCATATTTCTCCTCAGTTTGTTATCCAAGAAAAATTCTTCAATGTTGGCAGTACGCCCGAACTCCAGAATTTAGCCTAGCATGGGTTCTTGCCCAGATGGCCAGGACCAGGAGTAATCGTACCAAAAGATACTTGTGTGCTCAAGTTGCCATGCCACCACATCCTGCTGCCCCTGACTAGATGATTTGATCATGAGGATCGCATCGGCACCACGCGAGGGGGTCTAAGAAATGATCTCGTGATGGGGGGAGCCATGGCCCAAGCTTGCCCCTTCTACCTCGCTCTGTCGCTAGCTGTCAAGCATTTTGGAATAAATTACATGAACTATTTATCTCTTTTCTATGTTACAATAATTTGTGAAATAATATTTTTGTCTTGAACAAAAAGGGCGATGCTGTAAAAATCAAAATTCTAGACATAAATCATGCATTTGCACAAGGCACAAAACTCATCACTTTTCATGGAATTCTAACATAAAAAATCGTCCATATATGTGCATAATTACATTTTTGAAGTTTTGACATTCACAAAAACGAAATTTTACCTGGGACCACATGGTCCTCGGTGTACTGAGTATTTCTTGTGGCGACATATTTAAAACTAAATCTCGCTCTATTGTACAAATCCACGACGTGACAAAAAATACTTCGGTAGAAGAAAGAAAAGGTGCCCTTGGAAAGAAAAATCGGAGGTAGACGACCTTTTCTAGTGCACGACGCGCACTGCGCATTAAAGCTGCATACCGGCTCACTAGCATTATGGTGGAATAAGATAATCTAGAATGGCCATGCAACTTATTTGTATTTGACTAGTTTGTCTACTTTTTTCTGTTTTTGTTGCATTTCTCCACTGTGATTTTCACCCAAAACACACAATTCAACAATCATAAACTTAGGCCTTGTCCAACAATTTCTGCCGTCATAGTAGAAGAGCACATAGTCGAACCTGCTAGTTCGGTTAACGATGAGCATCAAAATCAAGAGTGTCTAGCCGACCAATTGGTCGAAGAACCATCAAGACGACGAGGCACGAGATTCAGAAGAAGATATCGAAGCATTGGAGAAGTACCTAGAGGTGGGATAAAATATTGTTCCAGTTGCACAACAAGTGTATCTTCCCAACGTCTTCAAAAAGGTATCTCTCCCAAATAATTTACTTGTCTTTCGACTCGGTCAGAATAACATTGTTGATGCATCCATTAGAAATATGTTCATTAACATTAATAGACCAATAATCGAGATGAATAATTTATTTGTTAGCAATAAGATTTTCACTAAACAAACCAGTCAACATATTATACCATTCAAGAAAGCTGATTGTGACAAATATTCAACATCAAAGTTTTACCCATGATTCTTACCGAAGTTTATATACATATGGATAGCTTTGCTTATTTCATGTCTAGCTAACATCTGGTCTCGAGGAGACGTATATGTTGTAATTATTTTTGTTGCAGTAACTTAAAGCCAGGTACAAAGTTCTCTAAGATATCCGATTCAAGAGCATCGCAAAAGGATCGAAGGAAAAAAGGTGATGCACAGCTAGCCGAGCAAGATATGATATTAAGTGGACACCGCTCGGTGGATAACTAAAGATGACACCATTTGGTGACTTAAATCCAAAGCCATCCCTGCTTGGTGGCTTAAATCCAAAGTTGTCACCGCTCGGTGGCTTACCGAAGTCGTCACCGTCTATGGATTTAATTCCAAAGCTGTCACCGCTTGGTGGTTTAATTCTAAAGCCAGTATTGCAATATCGGCTAGAATATATTCAATGTACCTTCAGTCCAGAGGCTAGCTAAACCTAGCATAATCACCGATCACCAAACTAAGACGTCAAGACAAGAGCAATTGAAAAAATGCCTTGAATGAAGTATTGGATATTGTGATATATTTTGTCAAAGCTTACAGTCATCCAGCAAAGGACGATTGCAGATCATTGAGATACAAGATGATCAGTCAATTTAGATTGATCTTGATGGCAAGAAGAAGCTGAATCGGCCACCTAAAGCCGGCTTATCTAAAGACGTACATGTACATATTGAAGATGATGAAGCCATTTTTTCAAGAAAGAAGACTGCTCAAGATTGCGTCAACAACAATCTTGAAGACAGTTATTCCATCAAATTTACAACAAAGACACATCTAGCACGAGGGGCAACAACAAAATCCAAAGACCGATGCTTCCAAAACTAAAGAGATCAAAGGCCGTGATAAGCACAAGAGTAATAAGAAGCCGAAAGTTACTTTTGAGGAACTCTTGGAAAAACACCAGAAGTTAAGTGATGCAAAGACTGCTTAACGGCTAACTGAAGCAAAAGCTTCGGAATCATCCCCGGTAAGGTACAAATCTAATAGTCGGGATTGGCTAAAGTAGGAGTTGGAAACTGAAACCATCAAATACCAAAGCCGGTCAAGGGAGCAATGAAGCCGACAAAGAATATGGAAAGATCTAAGCCAACCAAAGGAACAATGTTGGTGAAAGAAGCTAGAAGATTAGAGCCAGCGAGCGAGGAGGTTTAATAAGACAACACCACATCCTCCTTTTGGGACACCAATGTCGAAGTCATGTATACCTCCCTATGCCAATTATTATCCATATCAAACATGGGGCATGTACGATCCAAGGGTAAGCCATCCATCTTATGCTAAGACACCTCGTCGAGATTATGTAGCTCCAAATAGACAATCACATGTCAAAGAACGTGTCATTAAAGAAGAATCGGTTCGAAGCTCGGGAACAAGGACGGAGGTGATCAAGCAAGTTTATCAATAAAAAAGAGATAGCCAAAGGGATATTGTTGCAAACTCGACTCCAAAGAGTAAAAAGTCAGCCGAGTTGATGTTGGCTACTAAGGGAAGGGAAGTGAAGAGATTAACTTTCAAGGACCCAATTGTCGAGCTTACATCATCCAAGGTGGATGTGCCCAAGTCTAAGAAAAGTTTTCCATTGCACAAAACAAAGTCCCAACCGGAAAGCCTATCTAGATCATTGCTTTGGCAAGGGAAAAGGCTATACCGTCTTAAGGGCGAGGAGCTGGCGAAAGGAATAGGTGTGGGTTCCCAAGGGAAATCATGAAGGCAAGGAAGATGTGCAAGTTCATTTTTCTAAGAGAGCAGGCAAGATGAAGGAAGAAAAGACCGAAGCCGTGAAACGATTAAGCCAGAAGTGTCCATCATGTCATAAGAAACTTTGATCAGCACATCGTTCATATTCCTCAATGATGCTATGTGTGAAAACACAGTAGACGCCATCGCTGCTCAACACAAGCAGAGGAAGGAAGTGTGGGATCGCGAGCAAGGAGACTGATCCCTTCCCCTATTGGTTGTCCAATGCGAAATGTTTTCCTACGGTTGTGTCCTACTAGATGTTTGGCTTGCTGCAGCAAAAAGGAAGGGAAGATGACATGTCAAGGAAATTGATGGGACATTCCCACCGCACGGCTACGACGATCAAGTTTGCATTCAGCACACAAAATGTCTTTTTATGACTACTAGAGCATGACGTATAACGTCGAGTCCACACTCAATTTTCTTTGCATGCCCCACATTTTCAGCGGATCTATCAAAACCTGTTGGCAGCAAAGATCTGAAACCTAGTACTTATTATCCACATATTCAAACATGTTCAAATAATGTTTTCTTGCGTTCTTTCCATGTTTCCAAGGCTTGCGGTAAAACTCGTTCTTTCAAATGGCTGTATAGGTAATAGTGTATGTGTATGATTATGGAACATAACTAAAGAATTCACAATGACACATAGACATTATGTTTTTCCTCCTTACGTTTAGCTAGTATATTTGCGATCTTTATGTTCCCTACCATCACAAAAATACCTAGGTAATACCCCATCCAGCGGAGTACCGGGTCTTTTGTTCAGTTTTGGATACTACAATAATGTCATTATCGACTCTATAGGAATGGCATGACATGATCCCTGGCAAGGACACGTCAATAAGGCCAACATGAGCCGTTATTCGTCACCTCACACAAATGTTGATTTCCCGGTGCCTCCTATTCTAAGGTTCGGAAGTGAAACTTGTGGTATGTATATGCGTATCTGGGATCCCACTTTAGTTCCATTCAGCTGGCGAAGAAGCATAGTTTTTTTTGCGGGTAGGCGAAGGAGCATAGTTGCACGTTTGCATTCACAGTATGCATGAACAAATATGCTTCGCTACTCATTCAAATATATAGCAATGCTCTTCTTAATTGGCAGGGTGTGCGTGCGTGTGTTCATAGGGGTGAGTATATGTATGCATTGTGAAATATATAGCAATGCTCTTCTTAATTGGCAGGGGCATTCATTCTGGTTGTACTTAGTTCTTTTTATAGAATAGCTTGACAGCCACAACCAGTAGTGTTATAAATTTATGTCAATCAAACAGCTAACGTCTTAACGAGCAATGGCCTTTGAGTTGCATGTCTAAATTTATTTGATGGGTTATCAGTTCAAAACCATCGTAATTTGCTAGATATGCTCTAAGCTCAATCCATAGCTATTTGAGATTCATATAGTGTCCCACGTATTATTTTTTGAAGTTTCAACAAAATTTAATAATTGGGTATGGAATTAATATTAAGAGTCTATGTTCAGGTTAATTAGCAGAGTTTCTTAAATGCATCATTATACTGGTAGTCTTGTGAAGCTGCTTATAATTCGTGGTTTTACATAATTTAACTCTCGGAAACACGTGTTATGTTGCACCATCATTATTTCTCAACGGCCCTTGACTCTTGGCTGGCTAGCTTGGTGCATCCACATGTTTGTGGCTAAGGGGGTGTTTGTTTCCAAGCCAACGATTGACAATTTAGCATATGTTTGGTCGTTTCCATACTTTAGGGCTGTCACATTTTATTATTTGTAGGGTACACTTATCATATTGTTAATTTTTGCCAACTTTTGTCACACTTTGTGGGTTCAAATTTTGTAGCTGCACTTTTGTGGCAGCCATACTTGCCAAACTTAGGCTTGCTAAATTTTGGCTAGGAACCAAACATGCCCCAAGTCACTCAAAAGGTGACAATCATGTTAACATATCCTGTCATGGACATTCTAGTAACTGAGTTCGGTACTTCATCTCCTCCTAGGGCTTCATACAAATACTGCCATGCATAGCTTTTAATTTCCCACATGCATATGCATAGTCGTCTAATCATGAGAACGTCTACTCAAGGAGAACATTGGTTCATTGCACAGTTAATGGCGATACAAATGCACAAGAATGCTTGATTAAGGGTTTTTAATGGGGAACGAAGCTCAGCAAATAGTAGCTATATACCACTCACCACTATGAGTTGTTTATATTCTGATGTCTCCAATTCCGAAGTGTCTTTCCATCATTCCATGGCTTTCTTGTTTTCCTTCCACCCTCTCCTCTCGTTCTCACTAGTTTCTACACCATCTGTCATCTCGGTTTTAGAGGCGCTTTCGATAGGTTGTTGGTTGTTGCATTGAGTAAAGTGCGTGATACACCGGTGAAGAGTGATGACTACTTATGTATTGTGCTGCCGTTACTTAAAAGGAGAAAAGGTAGTCTCTATTTGTTTTGTTTTTTGAAACTAGGCAAGAGGCTTGCCATTCATTGATATAGTAGAAGTGAGATGGCTAGTTTATGAGGAAAACCAGCCGAAAACCGATACAACACAACACCACACACCGGTCCCGAGGCCGCGCACCACACGAGCCGAAGGACTAGCCACCCGAGTGGCCAAGGCCGACACTCAAAACACCTCAAAACGCAACAAGGAGGAGGCAAAGACTCGGAGCCGCCGCTCCAACAACCACGCCGACCCCTGGGGCCGCGCACCACCTAGCCGAAAAGGGGCCAATGACAAAACCGACAAGACAGACAAACCGAACACCAACACTTGCAGGAAAGGGCCTCCACAGTGATGCCTCCAACAAGGGGAGCGACAACCAAGAGCGCCACCATCACCGGCATCGGCCGTGGCCAGAGCAGGGTTTTCACCCGGAGCACACCAAACCGAAGTCGTGCCCGCCAGACCGCCGAGTCGAGGAAGCCCAACGGCCCGTCGATGCCAATAACCAACTCGTTCCGCAAGTCTCTCTAGCCGACGGAGCATCCAAGGCGAGGACCCAGGAAGCCAAATGACACAAGAAAGTGCCGCCCTCGCGCGATCCCGCGAGGGATCAGGGTTTCCCCAGGAGAACCCGGGCGGAGGCGCAAGAACACCACCACGACAATGCCCCCAAGGAGGAAACGATGCCAAAAGGCGTCGCTGCCGTCGGCTCCAGCCGCAGCTAGAACAAGACTTTCGCCTGGCAGAGAGTCGCAACCTCACACCCGCCACTCAAGGCCGGCCATACCACCATCACCATCCCGCACGTCCACCTACGAAGCCATCGGACAGGACAGCTAGACCCGGCCTCCTGCACACCGCCACACCTAGTCTCCCCATCGCTGCGACAAAAGCTGCCGTACAGATCATCACCGCTGCCCGCGAGTTAGCTACCGAAGCAACCAGAGCGAACCCGGCCAGCTGTCGCCACAGACAGGAACGAAGACCACATCCACCACCATCCTCCACCTCGCACGCCGGCAGCGCCAAATGCTGCACAACAGCCACCACCACCATCATACCAGACCGGAGAGCCCCACGACCACGGCCGCCACCAACCGCACCACACGGAGAAGATAGGCTGGGCAGCACCAGCCTGCCGCAGAAGACGCACCGCCGAAGAGCATCGTGGGTGCCACCGGAACGCCACGAAGAGGGGGGCACCGACTGACACTAATGCGGTCCTCGAGGACGAACGCCGAGGGCTGCAGACGCGAGCTCCCAGGACTCGCCGCCGCGCCGCCCACGCGGCCACTACCGAGGAAAACCAGCGCCGCCGCCCAAACTCCGTCATAGACGTCGCACCGTCCAGGACCTCCGTGCCGCTACGGCCGGAGCTCTCGCCGCCCGATAGGAAGAGGACCCTGCCCAGATCCCGTCATGCGAGAGAAGGGAGGCCAGCCGCCGCAGTCAGTCGCGCGGCCTTCGACCGGCGGCGTCCTCCGTCGACGACGGGCGCAGGTGGAGGGGGAGGAGGGGTGGCGGCGGGATTGGGGACGGTCGCCCGAGCCCCCCCCCCCCCCCCCCCCCCCCCCCCCCGCGGGAGCGACGCGGGACAGATCTGTAACTTTTGGATACGCGGTACCCTATTTGTTTTGTTGATGACTAACTAAAATAGGTAGCTACCCTAATGTACTTTATATGCTCTGCCATTGATCCATGTCATCTTACATTACTCCCACTACTAGATTAATCATTACCCCATAGTTTCTTGTCCTTTCGTGCCTCTTTGATTACAAATCAAAGCCTTTTTTACTATTTTCTTGTTTGAGATAAGTATTGACTCTCTCTTAGTTCCACACTGATCGAGGTGTTGTTTTCCATCATCGACTGCATCTACGTTGACTAGGATGTAGGATCTATCTACCACTAAGACACATCCAATGCCTATTAAGAAAAATTCTAAACGAAATGATGGGTTCCCCAGAGGATCAGGCAATCCTATCATCCCGGTTGACCCGTCATTGTCCAACCGAAGGAAAGAGAGAAGGAAAAATCTATACGGAGGCGCCCCACCAACTCTATCTGCGTGCGGCCCGCCACGATTCGTGCAAACCGTATCACCTCCCTAAACCAACCGTTCCCATCGCATCTTATCAAGTTGTACTCATCACCTTATCCCTTCGCTAGCTTCTCTTGACCGCACGCTCTCTCTCACCATGGGGAACAACACCGCCCCGCCGGATCGGAGAGGACGGGCAAAATCGCAGGCGCCGAAGAGCCGCCCGAGCGCCGCGCCGCTGCTGCCAAGCACGCCGCGGTGAGGGGTGCCGCCGAGCACGCTGCGCTGAGGGGCTCCACCGGCGCGCGCATGGAGGCAGTCGAGGGCTAGCGTGAGAAGGCCGTCGCCATGGAGAGGGGCGCCGCCGGCATGCCGCAGGTGAGGCAGCCGTCGGCTAGCGCGAGAAGGCCGCTGTCGAGCATGCAGAGGAGAGAGCGCTGTCGACAAATGCATAGAAGCAGAGGAGAGAGCGTTGTCGAGCATGCAAGGGAGAGAGCATGCAGGGGAGAGAGCGCAGGCGTTAGCTTCCTGGTTAATTAGGCCTAGTTGCCATATTAATCAGGCCTAGTTAACTAGCGTTAGCTTCCTTGTTAATCAGGCTTAGCTGCCCGGTTAATTACTCCTAGTTACCGGATTAACCTGTTACTTTGCCATATTAATTAGTCTAAGGATCTATAGTTAGTAGCCAGGTTAATTGTCTAACTGCCAACCTTAAGACACCTAATTGCCCCATTAATTAAACGTAATTGCCAGGATCAAACCGCCTAATTGCCAGATTACTAAATATGGCAATTAGCAACAATTGGTTCGACAACTAGGCCAACCAATTTTATAATTAGCAGAGGTAATAACACTCTTAGTCCCACAACTTGCACACTAGGTGCAGATTAGTCCCACAACTAGCAAAAGTCTATTCCGCGGTCCCACAACTAGCTAAATCCAAACAAACCGGTCCAATTATCTGAAAACCACGCCGATCAATTGGAACCCAGGCACGACTGCACGGGCCAAGCAGTTTTGCCGATTAGATGGAACCCAGGCACATTATAAAAAAGGCTGTGAAGGCTATTTGCATTGAGGCCCTTCCACACATTTTTGGGAGGTGGGGGCGTCGCGTAAGTATCCTGGCCGTCAACCGCTTTGCGCGCTCGCTAATTTTGTCGTGAGTTTCCTTCTCTATGATGTTCTTCTTCATGTGTGTCGTGGCCTTCAAGGACGTCGAGGGCTCCATCTCCTCCTCACTGTCGTTCATGGCGGTTTTCACGGTGAGATGCCACGGGATTTGTGCCACTATAGGTTACCACGGGATTTGTACCACTATATATTTCTTTATTTTGCCGATAATATTGCTTACGTCAATTCGTATGAGTTGGTTTAATGCTTCTCTTAGTTCATGTATGACTCTCTTATAAGCTTAAATTGTGTCATTTCCTCTTGTGAGAACTTGTCAAGTTGTCGGATAGGTATGTGTGTACTGCTGATTTGTAAATATATGTAGCCAATCTGTATACTCCAGTATCAAGCATCAATCTGAGATTATCTTGCAGCAAATATATTGCATTATCAGTACTACAACAAATATCTTGCATGACAAGTGCTAGCCTTTTTTCAGTGTCAATAACTTGATCATCTCAGAACTGTTTTGTAAATGACAAAAGTAACATTTATTATGATATATCACTGTACAATGATTCCATACAAAGGGAGCTGATACAAAGAGCAAGAAAAATACACTGATTTTGTACAAAGATCAACCAAAGTACAGTGGAATACAAACTGCATTATAAAGACCACATACGGCCTGACATCCTACTGATTTCACTACCAAACAACACTAGACAAGTTTCCTTCTTATCTGTCTCCTTCCGTCTTCTTTGTGTCTCCTTCCTTCTTCTCTGTAATTTCAGTCAAATACAGAAAAATTAAGATGGGCAAAATATGGACAAATTTGAGTAGTTAATTAAGCATTTGTGATCTCCATGCTATGCAGATTTGGTTTTACTCTGAATTCTGATCGCTTGTAGCAATTTTAGGAGAAGAAAAGAACCTCCCGGTTCTGGGAACAGAACTAGTCACCACACCCAAACAGAAATTTAGCTTTGTTAGGGGACTGATAAGAAGCATATAGATTGCAATCCAATGATCAATATAATAGTTTTACAGCTACATTCTTCAACTATGACAAGCCTACTTGCTCAAAGAGAACAAGTACAGGAACTGGAAGCTGAGCTCGCAAGCTTCTGTAGGAATTGGAAGCTGAACAACAACTACAACTACAGGAACTGATTTAGCCTTTTCATTCCTAGATTTAATCATTGTGCATATTACAAATTTCAATTCCTTCATGAATGCAATCAAACTAGTAGTTTCTGTTCTGTGAAGATAAAGGGAACAAACCTCACTGTGGCAGTCACCACGCCGGCACAGACGGCCTGGAGACGGATGCCTATTCCTAGCGCCGAGCTTGCCTTGCAATATGTGTGCCTGCATCTGCAGGCTCATGTTCGACGGGAGGGGTGGCCGCCAGCCCGTCGGCTCCAACATGCTCTCCATATCCTCCTCCGAAGCCAGAAAGAAGTGCAGGCAGATGACCTTGTGATACAGATGCGGATCGATGACCTCCCAAGCATCCTCCGCCATATCTATCTCCGCCGCATCCGGATGCCCCCGAATTGCCTCTGCCTCTGAAGAATCGCCGCCGCCTCGCCTGTGCGGCTGTGCCTATGCCTACGCGGCGCTGATGCGCAACAACCAGGATCTGGGGGCACGGGTCCACCGCGCCCCAGGGCGACGAGGTGCAGGGGACCTCCTCGTGCTCTGGAACGACGACTCGCTCAGCTCCGCCATGGGCTCCGTGCCGCTCGGGTTGAGACGAGATACGTGGATAAGGGGAACCTGGTGATGGGTCCAAGTGAGAGATCTGATTTGTCCTAGGTACCTTACTGCAAAACTGTCTAGCCCGTGCGGTCGTGCCTGGGTTCCAAGTTCCAACTGATGGCGCGGTTTTTTCCAAGTTCTAATTGACGGCGCGGTTTTCACATGATTGGACGGGTTCGTTCGGGTTAGCTAGATGTGGGACGACCAAATAGACTTTTGCTACTATCGGAGATTCAAACAATCTTTAAAAGATCTAAAAAATATTATTCCATGGTTTCCTTTAAGAATCTTAATTAGTTGCAGATATAGATCTATATCACAAACTAAATAATGCAAAATTTTGTTTTCTTCATATTTAAGATCTACTAAAGAGAACAAATGTTAAATCTGTAAAATATGCGGTACAAGTTTTGACATGCAATTATTGTGTTTTCCCACTTAGGAGCCAACATCGTCCATGTCTACTTTTTTGAGTTTTGCGTTGAGATTTATATGGTGAATGTTACCAAATTTAGTAATACCAACATAAAATGGTCGAGAGAAGAGGGGATAGAACCTACATCATTTTACCAAGATTCAAGTCGTTGTTGTTTTTTCAACTTCTCGGCTTAGGTTGTTTTAATAACTAATAGGCTTAGGTGAGGACACTACTTTTACAAATAATTACTTTATGGTGTTAAATTGTTCTTGTATTAATATCGATTAACTAACTTCATTCTTTAATTATATTTAGATAGGATAGCAAGCTATTAGCATTCAAAATCCACCATACATATCCACATGTTGCTATTGTGACGACTTAGTGCACTACATAATATACTTTTGAACTAAAAGTGTATTATGTAGTCTAAACAAAATGTACAATGGTGGTGATATGTTTTAGATTATATTTTGGTGATATCGCATAAAATTTTTGAAGCGAGTGTTAGCTTCAATGGCAAAAAAAATTAGGTCGGCCGTCCGATGACATAGCCGACTTAACAATATCTATTTGTCAAGTCGTGGGTCGGTTGCTTCTATTCCTCAACCAAAGACACCTTAAGCCATATGTAAGTGGTTATTTCAATATAACTACATTTAGTATGTTTATATGTAAGCATTATACTTACCATTGTAATATGTGAAGATTCACTTTGAGTATATTTTACATGGTTAGCGGTTTTGTTGATAGCAATTTTCACTCTGCCTACCACTAGTAGGAAAACACTTATGGCAGTCATTTTTCTAGTGGCGTCCCCTAAAAAACATGTAGTTGCTAATAGCAAAAATAGTAGTGGCGTCTCGAATATACAGAATGTCACTACTAGAGCTTAATGGTGTTGTTCAGTGTACTACGGACTCCACTACTAAAGCGGGTCCACCGATGGAACCGGGCGAAAATTAGGGATGGCATTCAGAATTTGAAAACGCCACTTTCCTGGCCCGTGCTAACCATACCCGTGCATCTCCCCCCACATCACTCCCTTGATCTCTCCCTCTTCCCCAACCTCCCCTCCCTCTCCCAACCACGTCGTCCGCCTCCGCACCCCGCCCCACCGCATCCGCTCCTCCACCTTCTTCCTTGTCCCCGTCTCTCCATCGCCGCCTCGTCCCTGTCGCCGCCTCATCCCTGTCCCCCATCACCGCCTCGTCCCCATCTCCCCCGTCGCCGCCTCGTCCCTATCCCCCATCACCGCCTCGAGCCATCGCCGGTGAGCCCGTCCCCCCCCCCTCTTTTTTATTTGTTTTAGTGTAGATGATTTTACTATAGATGATTGTACATGATTTAGTGTAGATGATTTTAGTGTAGATAATTTAGTATATATTATAAAATGTAGATCTAGTATATAGTGTAGATTTAGTAGATATTAGCAAATTTGAATGATTTTAGGGGTAAAAAATCTAGATAATTTTAGGGATAGATGTGGCAAATGTACATATATATTCATTTCTTATATGTTGACTAACAGTTGTATGAAATGTTGCTATTTAACTACTTAATTAGTATCATGTCGGAGCCGGAGCCGAAGTTTCGTGGTGTTCACCGAAAACCACGATTACCCGACTTGGGAAGGTTAGATCATAGTGGATAACATGAAGATCCAGCAAGGTACTTTTAGGTGCCCTTGGCAGGCGGCCCATGCCTATGACCGCGCCGCGGTCCAGCACTTTGGGGCATGAGAAGTCCTTAGCACCGGCAGGAAGAGAGGCGTACTTGTGTTGCCAGTGTCAGTACAAACTGTAGCCTACTTGTGGTCTGCGTACAATACTTTTCTGAAGATGAAGTCGATATGGAGCCATGGAACTACAATTCATTTGTTAAGAAGGCAGAGAAAAAACTGCAGAGGAAGGGACTGGCTGCATACCTGTCGTATGCTGATGAGCGCTACAAGTGCCCTTTCCACCACAACAAGCCAAGAGGTGGCCTGAGAGTGGGGCTTGTTGAGCATGTTCGACGTTTCACCACTCCTGGAGGTGGTAACGATATGCGCGATGAGGGTAAACATGAAGCCTTTTTGAGGGTGCTTGAGCCTGATGAGTTTGAGTATGTGGACTCAGAGCCTAAGGAGTGACAGAAGATCACCATGTGAATAAGCTCTTGGCAGTAGGCAGATGTTCATAGTATATGTTAGGTACATCATCTGTATAATGATGATGCTTCTGTCTAAGTTAGTATAACTAATGTGGTTCTATTTTTTTGGTGTTATGAGTACTGTTGAAGTAGGCATCTGTTGCTGGCAAACTGTCTGTATTAAGTTAACCATCTGGCACTATGGGATGTATGTTAATATCTATCTTCAGTACTTGTGTCATTTGTTTGTTTTTATTTTATCTTTCATTATTGCAGCATAATACTTGTTGTGTCACTTAGTAATATAATAACTTTTTAATGTGGTAGTTTGAAATGTATACATGTTTACCATATCAGTTGAACTATTTGAGATTCCTACCATAAAAAAATATTTGACGAAAAAAGGTAAAACCATGGCAATTCTTCTATGTTTATACTTGTCTGTACATGGAAGAACAAATTTGAATGGATATGAAATGTAAAACAAATTACAACCACTGTAATATGTACAAGCACCATTTGTATGGCCTTGGTGTCATATTTAGAAATATTTTGTAAAGAAATGAAAGAAATTTTACTTAATTTTGTAAACCAATAGGTATCCCCATATTGGTTTTAAAAATATTCAATTTGCATGCAATCTACTACAATATTTATATGAATAATTTGGACAATCCAAGTCTAAGTTTGTAACAGGCTTTTAAAATGTGTTGTTTGGGTAAAAATTGAAGTTTCAAAAATTTATATGAATAATTTGGACAGTCCAAGTTTAAGTTTGTAACCGTGATTTGAAATTTTCCTGTTTGGGTAATTGTTTTGAAATTTTAACAATTTATATGAATAATTTGGACAAACAAAGATTAAGTTTGTAACAATGATTTAAAAATTTGCTGTTTTTGTAATTTTTTTGAAGTTTTAAAGAAGCAAATTCTATTTATTTAGTAAATAGAAAATTGAAAGAAGAAGAAAAGAATAAACAAATCAGGCCGGCAGCAACGCGTCGAAGCCCATCTTTCCACGCCAGCCTCACCAGCCTCACCGCTGCGTCCCCCGCTCCGAGTCGCGTCGTCGTGGCCGGAAGCAAATACGGCCCGTTGACGCGCGTTGCACACGGTCACTGGTGGGACTTTTAGTAGCTAGCTTTGACACTTAATAGTAAATGGTTGTGGTTGTGGCAGTCCCTCACAGTGATAGGGATCTCGTGCTTTGCATTGGGCATTATGGAACATCGTGCTGCGGAGCATGAGGCGTGGAAATTATGCACCAGGCCATGTCACAATCAAGTTTGGAGGATTACAGGCATACAGTAGCCTAAAGATGGATGATCCTGGTGCTATATGACATTTCAGTACTACTTCCACTGATCTATTTTGGACAGTACGACCATCGTCCTATACAATTTGGGACAAGTTTTCTCCATGAGTCGTGTCGTGAAGAAGTCAACCACAACAACAAGAACAATGATCCACCCGCACACCCATATGCTTCTTTCCCGAGGCCTCCTATTCTCAGCTCGGACGACAAGTTCTCCGAGTTCTCCCTGCTCCTTCCCTCATGACCTAGAGCCTATGGGCCGAGATGCCATTATAAATAGAAGCATAGATGCGATCTTCCATGCATGGTACAAACAAAGCAATATGGTTTCAATGATCGACCAGATATAAAGGGGCGAACGCTCTTAGTAGGAGCAGTCAATCAATTATTTATGTACCATTCATTCTTTGCCCGGAATTGCTTGACAGGTACAACCGCCTGTGATATATTTGGGTCAATCAAAAGAAGGTGGTGCATTGAGGTTGGGCGTCTAAATTTGATAGATTGTCTATTAAAAAAGCGGAGAAAAACGATTTGACTAGTAAAGAGATGCAACTTTTAAGGAAGTCACTTTTGTCTTGTGAACAATTATCGAGAAATTATCTCTATGTATGCGTCTAGGGTTGCAGTACTTAATAATCTCTGTCAAACCTCCGACAGAAATTGCCACAAGTCAAGGGCTACTCTGAAATAAGTAAACCAGGATTATTAGGCCTTTGGCCCAAAAACGAAGTAAACCCGCTGATGCTCACTCTTTTAATAGATTAATGAAAATCACGGTGGCATCATGTTCATGTGCTTTGGAATCTCAAACGTAAGGCCCCGCTTGTTTTATCGTTTCAGTTACCGGTCAGATCCGAATGTTACGGAGCATGTGGGGGTTTTAGCGGGACCTCGATTGGTCCGTAATATTTACGCATGTTTCTGACTGAAATCTAGGGAACCAAAGCGGGGCCTAAGTCTAGAGATTAGGTGAGATATTCCAGTCTAGTCGGGTTGATAATATACATCTGAACACCGCAACGGGAAGGGAGGGCGTAATTTTGCACATCAACCGAGTGCTAAAGAAATGAACCATGGATGTTATTGGACATGGTCACGTGGCTACTTCTACCAAGTCCTTGTTAATCAACAATTATTCTTTTGCGGCGAATGTCAACTGCCTCCGTTTGGAAATATATGATATTTTAGATTTGTGAAGTAAATGTATTTAAACATCTTTTAGTATGTAAAATTTAGTTGAACCTATGCACTAAAAGTTTTATAGATACGTTAGCTTCACTAACCTAGAACATCTTATATTTCTAAATGAAGTATTCCAGGTTTCCGAGCAGCCTAGATATTTGTTTCAGCGTTCGCTGTCGGACACTACGTTGGCGTTACCTTACCTGGTTGGGCAGGAACCATGGTGAAAACAAGCCGATCACCCCAAGATGAAAAGTAACTCACAAACACAGACAAATATTGATTTCCGGGCGCCTCTTATTCTCAACCGCGAATTCTACGTTCCTTGTAAGTCTGTGTGTACATAATCCAGTCTATGTCCCTTGAAAGTTCTGCTCCGGCCGGCCATTTGAATCTTCATGTAGGGTCATGAGACCTTATATAAACAAGTCGAGATCCACGCTCCAATGCATATGGTGTGAACAGGTGCTCAATCGAATATAGAACAGTGCACTGTGTGGTCCTACAGTGGCGGCGCGGATGCGTGGCCCTGCATTGATGGCATAGTGGTGGCTCGCCTTCGGCGTGCTCGAAGTCATGAGGCCATTTGGCGAAGTCTTCGGCGGTGTGGGTCGACCGTGCCTTCGGGCTGCCGGTGGCGTTTGGGATGGCCAGTCCTGGTGGAGGCCAGCGGGCGACGTGTCTTTTGTTCCATGATGAAGTCAGTATGTGGAGAATGTTATGGATGTCGAGGTCTGATAACTAGTAATAGTGGTTCGAGTCCTAGTGGCGGTGAGGAATTAGCTTGGTGATTCGTGACTTATAACAACAGCAGCGGAAAGTGGATGCGATAGCATATGAGAAGTTCGGTGTCTAAGCTTTCAGGGCGAAAACCCAATGTCTGATCTCAATTGGTTGTGTTTGGCAATGGTCTTGTTAAAGACATTGTTTTGAGAGCGTGATTTTTTCTCTAGGGTGAAAACCTATGATTTATGATCGTGCGACGACATACTTGTACATTGTTTCCTTCTTGGCATGTCGCTTTTAGAGAAGTTGAATTTTTTGGTGATGTCTTGGTGGTGTTTGGTTTTCTGTTAAAGGTAATAGATCACTATGGAGGCGGGACTTTTATTTTATTTTAATTCCTTTTTATGTTTTTGGTTGTGTGCATCTGTATTGCCACTAGGACACTATGTTATTATAGAGACTGGGTGTAATTGATATCTTCATGATATGAATATATTCTTTTTTATCAAAAAACGACAATCACATATCTGGTAATTTTTTAACATTAATGAGGGTAGAGTAGATCTCTCTAGTTTTTTTAGGTTGCTGACCACATATATCATGTGGTATGGATCTCACTACTTTATAGTTACAAATAAAAGTCCGAAGACACAAGAGAGGGACTAGAGGATTTACAACGAAGTCTCAGCCATGGAAAAGGTGGGAAGAAAAGAGAAGTAGAAAATAGTGTGTGGAGTATGGTTAATTAAAAAGTTAGGCTTGGGAAGTGTCGAGAAATTTAGCTGTATGCCTCTAAGATTGCAGTACTTAATACTCTCTATCATATCTCTCAGCCAAGATGATGGAAGGCAAGAGCTACCTTGAAATAGGTAAATCTTGATTAGGCCTTTGGAACATAAACAAAGGAAGCCCAGAGATGCTCATTTTTAGTAGGTTATTAATGAAAATCAAGGGTAGCTTCCTTATACTTCCAGACTGGAGAAGAGGTGAAAATTGCAAGTCGTGTCGGGTTGATAGAAAACAGCTAAACGCAAAGGTATTGTTGGTTGTACAATATTTCTAGGGGAAAGTCATTCATTATGGTGTACAACCGTCTGCAGTTCAAACACTTCCTATAACTATAAGAAGTAACCTAATTAGCATCAACATAATGTACTATTAATTCTTAATCAATGGTCTCAACATTGGCACACATATACATCAAAATTTGAGTTCAACATATTTTCTACAATGTTTAATTTTTGCTTTTCACATGTGGCTCCACATCAAAGTTGACCAACCAACTACTACTTGGGCCTAGTTCTTTTGGAGGCTTCTCCAAGAAGCTGTCCTACCCTCAGCTTTCTAAGGTAGCCGGTTTAAAAATATTACGAGGCTTCCAACGTGGTGAAGGATAAACTAATTTGGAAGCCTCATAAAATTTTGGAACCGGCTTCCCTAGGAAGCTGGGGTTAGGGCAACTTCTCGGAGAAGCCATCAAAAGAACTAGGCCTTGTTATGATTGTGCGTTCAACATCATTAAGGTCCTCTCGTTCTATCCTTGCTCTGGTGGTGCGCGTAGCGCCAACGGAGAGCGCGTGAAGTCGTGTGTCGAATAGATATCTTGGCATCCGGTCGTTTTTCGTATTATTTGGTGTAGTTTGAGACCAGTCTCTTCCGATCTATGATTTTTCTGTTCGGTGATGGTTGCTGCTCTAGTGCATTGGTAATTCAGGGCCTTAACACGACGACTTGATGTCTGTCTATTACAACGACAAGTTTTGCCCGGTTCCGGTGATGGAAAGAAGAGGATGGCGGCGTACATTCGGTTCGTGCTAGTGTGTGTAGTCATACCTAGGTGGTTCATAGATCTATTTTTATTTTTATTACTTTAAGACTCATTTGTAGTTATCGATGATATTAATAGATTGGTGGAATTTTGCAAAAAAAAAATATTACACTAGATACCATGGATGGTTAAATATATAATACCAGACTGGAATGGAAGAGTATTCGAACAATATAAAGCATATCAGATATGTACGAGGGAATAAACACAACCTTGCCTCTGTTTGTCACCGACTGATATTAGGCTTGGGAGGGACTAAGGATATTACCCTAGGACTGCGCAGTACGAAATTAATCCCCGACTGGCCAGCTAGCTATAATTACCCGGCTGTTGCATAATTTTTGCACGCCTAACACTAATCTCTCCAACCTCACTGGCTAGCTCTCTAATACTCCCTCCAGCTTGCTAAAAAGGCTTATTACATTATGGAACGGTGGTAGTACAGAATAACAAAAGCCTGTGCGCATGTACCTCATTTTCTTGTGCTGATGTAGAGGCAACATGGCAAATTCTTTTCCGATGAGCTCTGAAGGATTTATTGTTGCATGCATATCATTTTTTCCTGCATGATAGCAAGAAAATATGAAATTCAAAAAAAATCTTTATTAAATCAAAAGCCTGAAGCGAACTAAGTCAGATAAAACTGAATCAATACTTTTGCTTCGGTCCCCCACCCCCTCCCCCTCCCCCTCCCCCTCTTTCAAATTTTGACAAACAAAAACTCGATTCCGGTTGTTTAGAGGACCGTACAAACCCACCCGAACTCCATATGGTCCTCTTAGACGTATACTCACCATATACGTATGCTCATGTGACTGTGGAAGGCGAAAATCAGAAGTTATATAACAACAACAAAAAAAATTAAAAATATGACATACAAAGACGTAGATCGCGATAATAGGAGGTGGGATCAGCGGATCGGAATGTGAATTATACCTAGTTCGACCGAGTACACATATACAGAGATAGACGTGATCTCGATATGGGTTTCGACCGGTCAAAAGAATAACAAGGCCCATGTAACTTAAGTTTAGGGGTGGGGGACCGAAGCACACCTCATCAATCAAATGGTTGGTACAATTGCAACAGAAAAGATCCCATTGTGCAATAAATACAAAAAATACGGGAGCCTGCTTCGCAAAAGCTATATACAATGCAACAAAAGGAACCATGCATGGACTTGTTTTTATCCTCTTCTTTTGGATATAAATGATACACTGGTGCTCACGTATGCATAAGCACAATAACCTAGACGAACCATGGAAAGAAACAAGGCTCGATTGTCATAATCTAGAGCTTGGCTTTCTCCACCTCACTACAGGAATGGGAAGCTACGCCGACGGCCGGTCGCTACGCCGACGGCCAAATATCGGGGCCGTCGAGGTAGCCATCGTCTAGGCCAGCTCCGCCAAGCAGTCGTCGGCGTAGAATTGCCCTCGGCATATCCTATGCTACGCCGACGGCTGCCCTCGGCGTAGCATACGCCGACGGCTGCCCTCGGCGTAGCTATTTTTTATTTTATCTCATTAAACTTTGAAAAATCATAACTAAATCATTCTAATTCGGAAAAATACAAATAATATATCAAAATTTGCAGAAAAATAAGACCTATCTATCTACACTCAAATATTACACATTTGTAAATAAAAATTAATTAAAACATAAGACATTATATATAGTTTAAAACGGGCATCAAAAATTCAAAAATGATCGAAACAATGCGAAACCTTCGCGTGGTGTTATATTATGTGACATAGTTAGAAGGAAAAAATATCAAACTTGGTATATTGATTATGTCTCA
Source organism: Avena sativa (assembly GCA_916181665.1). Lineage (NCBI taxonomy): Eukaryota > Viridiplantae > Streptophyta > Magnoliopsida > Poales > Poaceae > Avena > Avena sativa. The sequence goes on along the minus strand of OV702282.1, from coordinate 231,788,243 downwards.
AAGAAACCTTCACAAAATGACCTATCTCATTCGAGGTTTCTTGGCTTTCGGGTCAAATGACCAATGTTATGGCTAGAATCAAGGCATAGTTTATGATAATGTGCCCATATTGTGCATACACATGCATCATGAGATGGCGAACAATGTTGCAGGAGGAAGTTTTCCTTTTCGTCGCACCAAAAAGCCATTTCCCATTTTCCGAGCACAAAAAACGGACGATTTTGTAAAGCAACCACCAAATGGATAATTCAAAATGGTACCACCACATTTTACAAAAATACTATACCACCTTATATAGACAATGTCCCAATAGGGGAATCCGAAACCTTTCCGTCCACCTCTGGTGAAAAAGACAAATTCCTGCCGAATCGGTAGGAAGTGGGTCAGATATGAACTACAGGTACATGATCCGATGCTCATGTTTTTTTACAAAAATCATTTTTAGGTTCACAATATGCTATTTTATCAAAGATCCAATGCAAGTTTAGCGAGGCTCGGCCCCGAGCTAAGAATCTTCATGCCCGCCGTTCGACAAAGTTTGACGATAGTTTAAAACGGGCATAAAAAATTCAAAAATGATCGAAACAATGCGAAACCTTTGCTTGGTGTTATATTATGTGACATAGTTAGAAGGAAAAATATCAAACTTGTTATATTGATTATGTCTCAAAGAAACCTTCACAAAATGACCTATCTCATTCGAGGTTTCTTGGCTTTCGGGTCAAATGACCAATGTTATGGCTAGAATCAAGGCATAGTTTATGATAATGTGCCCATATTATGCATACACATGCATCATGGGATGGCGAACAATGTTGCAGGAGGAAGTTTTCCTTTTCGTCGCACCAAAAAGCCATTTCCCATTTTCCGAGCATAAAAAACGGACGATTTTGTAAAACAACCACCAAATGGATAATTCAAAATGGTACCACCACATTTTACAAAAATACTATACCACCTTATATAGACAATGTCCCAATAGGGGAATCCGAAACCTTTCCGTCCACCTCTGGTGAAAAAGACAAATTCCTGCCGAATCGGTAGGAAGTGGGTCAGATATGAACTACAGGTACATGATCCGATGCTCATGTTTTTTTACAAAAATCATTTTTAGGTTCACAATATGCTATTTTATCAAAGATCCAATGCAAGTTTAGCGAGGCTCGGCCCCGAGCTAAGAATCTTCATGCCCGCCGTTCGACAAAGTTTGACGATAGTTTAAAACGGGCATAAAATATTCAAAAATGATCGAAACAATGCGAAACCTTAGCGTGGTGTTATATTATGTGACATAGTTAGAAGGAAAAATATCAAACTTGGTATATTGATTATGTCTCAAAGAAACCTTCACAAAATGACCTATCTCATTCGAGGTTTCTTGGCTTTCGGGTCAAATGACCAATGTTATGGCTAGAATCAAGGCATAGTTTGTGATAATGTGCCCATATTGTGCATACACATGCATCATGGGATGGCGAACAATGTTGCAGGAGGAAGTTTTCCTTTTCGTCGCACCAAAAAGCCATTTCCCATTTTCCGAGCACAAAAAACGGACGATTTTGTGAAGCAGCCACCAAATGGCTAATTCAAAATGGTACCACCACATTTTACAAAAATACTATACCAAACTATATAGACAATGTCCCAACAGGGGAATCCGAAACCTTTCCGTCCACCTCTGATGAAAAAGACAAATTCCTGCCGAATCGGCAGGAAGTGGGTCAGATATGAACTACAGGTACATGATCCGATGCTCATGTTTTTTTACAAAAATCATTTTTAGGTTCACAATATGCTATTTTATCAAAGATCCAATGCAAGTTTAGCGAGGATCGGCCCCGAGCTAAGAATCTTCATGCCTGCCGTTCGACAAAGTTTGACGATACTTTAAAACGGGCATAAAAAATTCAAAAACGATCGAAACAATGCGAAACCTTCGCGTGGTGTCATATTATGTGACATGGTTATAAGTAAAAATATTAAACTTGATATATTGATTATGTGTCAAAAAAACCTTCACAAAATGACCTATCTCATTCGAGGTTTCTTGGCTTTCGGGTCAAATGACCAATGTTATGGCTAGAATCAAGGCATAATTTGTGATAATGTGCCCATATTATGCTTACACATGCATCATGGGATGGCGAACAATGTTGCAGGAGGAAGTTTTCCTTTTCGTCGTACCAAAAAGCCATTTTCCATTTTCCGAGCATAAAAAACGGACGATTTTGTGAAGCAACCACCAAATGGCTAATTCAAAATGCTACCACCACATTTTACTAAAATACTATACCACCTTATATGGACAATATCCCAACAGGGGGTTCCGAAACCTTTCCATCCACCTTTGGTGAAAAAGACAAATTCCTGCCGAATCGGCAGGAAGTGGGTCAGATATGAACTACATGTACATGATACGATGCTCATGTTTTTTTACAAAAATCATTTTCAGGTTCACAATATGCTATTTATCAAAGATTCAATGCAATTTTTCCTTTTCATCGCACCAAAAAGCCATTTTTCATTATCCGAGCGCAAAAAGGGAATTTTCTAAAGCAACCACCAAATAGATAATTCAAAAACGGAGGGTTTGTGATTAGTTGATATGGATATCATATTTGGATTCCTCTCATTTTTCTGATCAATTTAGACATATTATTTGTTAAATTCCGATTTATAGATTTAAAGATATTAATTATTCCATATTAAATAGAAAAATACAAAAAAGTAAAATTATTATATTTTTATTTGAATTCAATAATATTTTTACTTATTCATTAATGTTTATTTAAATAATTGTTTGTAATTTCAAAAAATACAAACATGTGACATGTTGATATAAGGGTTAATAGGATTGATATCATAGTATTGACAACAATGTATGAATTACTTTGCGGAAACAGATTCTGAAGGAACGAGGAAGTTAAGCGTGCTGGAGCTGGAGTAGTATTAGGATGGGTGACCTTCCGGGAAGTTCGACTAAGACTGCAATTTAATTAAATATTAAGTGTAATTAGTGTTAAAAATATTCAAAGTGAGAGATTAACAGGTCAAATAATTCAAAGATTCAAAAATTGAGAAAAAAAAGAAAATAAAAAATTTAATTTTTTTTAAAAAAATATTTTTGCAACATGTCGACAAGCTATGCCGATGGCCGCTACGCCGACGGCATTGCCCTCGGCGTAGCATACGCCGACGGCATTTTGATACGCCGACGGCCTCTATGTGCTCCGCCGAGGGAGCCCTTTGCCGAGGAGGCTACGCCGAGGGCAGCCGTCGGCGTAGCATACGCCGAGGGCATTTTGGCCTACGCCGACGGCTTTTTGCCCTCGGCGTAGCGCGCGCGTCCTGTAGTGCCTCACCATTCTGGTCCATTTCCGATCTGTTCAGTCAGAGGTCGATGCAACCAAGCAACAAAAATAGGAACGACAAGTGCGGGAAACCTATATCGCAACTAGACATCATGTATCTTCGTTGCAGCGTTCACGTAATAAACATTGACCAGTTAACTCAAAAGTAAACAGCAGTTTTTTTCTTTTGTTGTAGCGTATTACTCCAACTTGCCTCCTATTCATCTTGTTTACCTGGATTTAAATTTCTTCAAGAACAACTATATCCTAGTTCTAAAGAAAATTCTTGTTTCTTTGCATCCAGAGGTAGTATTGCATTATTGCAAGATCCTGACCAGCTTCTCACTTTTTGAGAGTCGCCAGCTTTTTCGGGTAATTAGATTAGCCGGTTAACTGGGTGTTCTACAACATACGAGCGCACTTGCCTCCTCAATCTGCATATTCAGTAGCGTGCACGTCCTTCCCTACCTGCACCGCGGTAGCGAGGAAATAGTGTGACACCGGTTCTCCGCGTAATTTCTTTGAGATCATGATTAAAACTTGTGAGTACATCAACTTGGATATGTGTATATTTCTCAAGACATTCGCGAAAATCGCAAGTTATATGTTTGCATGTCCTTCCTTGTTTTAATAGGGAGGTCATCCTTCTACTTAGTTTGGGTGCAAACATGTGAGGCACCGTTTCGAAAAAATGGGTTCCAAACATTAGACTTTCTATTCAGGTAAGTAGAGTTGTCTAAATGCATTGTGATGCTGACAATCTTGTGAAATTCACTTACATATTTTTGCAAAAAAGTCCACTGATCTATTGATAATCTTAAACTATATCAAAGAATCCTAAACATAATAAAAATTACAAATATGTCATTGGAACACCAGGTGACGACTAGAAACACTCAAACAAGCCGAAGGCGCGCCGCCTCGTTGCCCTGCCTCGCTAGAACTAGGAAAAGCTTGTCATAATAGAGCTTGTTGTAATAGACATGTGAGAAGTCGATGTGCTAATGCTCTGTAGGACCAGCGGACGAGAGCATCAACCATCGTCAATGATGATAATAATAGATTGAAAGAGACAGACCTGCGACCATAATAACGAACAGGAAAATAGATCGGATCCCATGAGATCCATTGGACACAAAACTCTATGCGTCCCTCGCCAAGTCTAGGTGCACCCCCGGAGTAGGATAAAGTGGGGAGAAACTTATTCTAATTTTAGGATGTCGCCACCTTCTCACCATTGCGAAGAAGACACTGATACTTTCTAAAAGAAGAACGAAAACTCTTCTTGCTAGCTGGGTGCCGTGCAACACAAACAAATCGCCTCTCCCCATGGATTTGCGATCACAGATTGCCATGTCTACCTTTTCAAATTTTCCATTCTTAGCATTCTAATCATGAGAGCAAGTAACAAGGGGGAACGTTGGTTCATAGTACAGCTACTGCTCGTGCAGGTGCAGAGGCAGCTTGCATTCTTTCTTGATTTTCAGAGAGAATGAAGCCAGGAAAAGGACGATACTTATGGAGATTTTGCAGTTGTTTATTTCCCGATGCCTCTACTTCTCAAGTGTTTCCCCATGGCGTTCTTGTTCACCTTACACAATCTCTCCCAAACCTGTTTCTCCGGATGGGAAATAGTAGCTGGGATGGCGGCATGTTCAGTAAAAGAGTGAGACTTGTGATGAGTATTTATGAATAGTGCTACTAATAAAGAAAAAATAGTGTCCTTTATTTTCACCTATACATGTGTCCGTGGATTCATGTTGCACAATTATTCATAAGTAGGTAGCTAGCACTATGTACTTTCTGTGTAATATAGTTCATCAGATCAATACCAACATTAAATGCATGCTTCACTACACCATGGAAGCAAGAATTGTTGGATTTCTCCCATGGATCGATCACATCAAACAACACGACCACACGAGGCACGCGAAAACTTGTGGCAAGGGTGCGTGTCGTACCTTATAATTTCTCTTGTATTTACAATCTCTTACAAGACATAGCTCTACACAGACAACACTTACACGTACAATTAACCTACCCAGTAGCACCTAAACCTACTCATGCTAGAACATAGCTCTACACAAACAACACTTGCAAACTGACTAGAATACACGGACGACACAACTGAACCCAAACCGGACTTTGACTGCTAACCTACTAATATTAACCAAGGTATACCAGCTAATTAACCTTGTAGGACACGGACTCAAACATTGATTACTAGACCTAACACAAGCCGACTGCATTAGAGGAAAGATTATTCTAACAATCTTCTTCTCTTGACTTATCATCTCCTTATAGTAGTACTCTTTGTCGTCTTGGCTCACTGATCACGGCTAGTCGACTCTATTTTTTTTAGAAAGGAGTATATATTAATATCATCGAGATACCAATTAAGTCGACTCTACTAAAACGCATGATCCGAATGACCAACGCATGCAACACGGAAGAGTGAACGCACCATCAGTCTTCTCATCAAACAAATTTAACTAGTCACGTTCTGGAAACCTACGCGTGAGCTGTAGCCTTTAGACGGCGGGCCTAAAACCATATTACCCATCTGGTCAGTTTCCTTTTCTTTGCTTTTTCAGGTCAAATAGATCGATCAGATACAATATACATACACGGTACACATGCACTCGCCCATCGCTGCATAGGTATATATAAAAAAAATCGGAAGCCAAGGTAGGGCGGGCGCCATACCTCGCCCTACCGAGAGGCTCGCCTCTGCTTCACGCACGTCAATCATTGCTCTCGAGGAAGTCACTGAAACGTGGCACGCTTCACTGCAATAGATCCTCGCAGAGACGAGCACTTTGGACACAACAACGACTCACACACACCGACTCAATCTGCCAACTTGCCTGATCATGACTTCTTGACTCTTCTAACTCCCCGGTTGACAATATTGATGAGTTTCCTGGCATCGCCTCGCCACCACCTTTCCCATTAATGATCATCTACTGCCTTGACAATGACATCTCCATGCCACCTCCTCCTTGTTGCTCCACCCAACAACAATCACCTGCCCAGAGACGCTAGTACGGGTCATCTTCTCGGGACAAGCGTGGCTTCAAATGAAGCAAGGCTGTAACCTATTCATTCGTGTGCTCTGGACTTCATGTTGCAAGAATCGTCCCCAACTAACTAGATAGCTACCCCAATATTCGTTTGTTCAGTGCTTTTTATGCTCTGCCATTCAGCCTTATCATTTTAAATTAAGGCCCCGATTGGGAGCTAGGTGGAAATTCACGGGTGTAAGCAAATCACGGGGGTATTTTTACTAAGCCCCTAAAAGACCTGTGAAAGTGTAGGTATTCCATTCTGGCTGTAAGTTGCTGTTTGGATAGCAAGTAATTCTAACAGGTTCTTACCTACTGCTTTGTACTCTATGTTTCATACACCTGGAAAACTTCAGAAATTTTGTATATCTAAGGCCCAGCTAACATACATGCAGCAACAATATATAAACTGATGTACAAACGCAGTTGAACACAAGTTTTGTATAGTCATCCATAGATAACAATATTGAGATAAACATAGTTGAAAATCAGCAACTTAAACTACAAATTATTTTGGCATCAAATGTGCTAGTCTTGTCGTCGTGCTACATGACAAGAGTTTCAAGTTGACAAAATTGTTCCTCGTAGACTCTTGGCAACATTCTGAAAAAGAGAAGGCCAAACATTTGTTAGTGCATCTAAAATTTAGCCAAGAAAACACCATTATAGCCAAGAAGCCTATATTTAGCGGAACTTCGGATAAAACATACAACAAAAAACCTTCTTTCCGTCACACAATGTATATGATCTAAATATATGTAAAAAATTAAATGCAAGGCACATCCAGTATATCAAGCTTAGTACTAGATCAGAGTTGTGTACTTAGTTCCTTCTTCGTATTTTCTCTTTCTCGAGCCATAATTCACGTCCCTCAAGCGATCACCTACAAGACATTAGAAACTAGGCCACAATTTAGAATTGTGTTGGTTGTACAGATCAGATGCACATGATAACCATGCTGGAAAAAATAGATGTGTTATTACCCACATTTTAAAATGGACGTGACAAAAAATTTAGATGTCAGAGAACAAATATAACATTGTCAAGATGTTCTTTGTGGCAATCTCCGCATCCTACTTCTTTCATAACCAGCCTACTTTTTTTGCAATTTCATCCCTCAAAGCATTGCCCATGTTTCTTTGACTATGAGCCGATGCCGAATCACGTCTGGAAGTTTAATCTCCGCTCGTTATATCAACAAAGCTAGTTGATGATATATTGGTTTCTTCATTGCTAATCCATTCTTCATCACCATTTTGGTTCCGAATAATGTTGTGCAATATAGCCGCTGCTGCAGGGATCTCTGCTTGATTTTCTATTGGATTATATGTCGCAAACCTCAATATGGGAAACCTCGTCTTAAGAATTCCGATCACACACTCAATATGGTTGCGTGCACGGGCATGAAGAAGGTTAAATAAATCCTCGTAATCATTTGGTCGAAATAATATGGTGCTTCTTTGTATGAACATTTTAACATTTTTTCTGGTGACCTTCCAATAATATTTACCAATATATTTTGTGCATGTAAGCGTAAAACCTGGTAGGGAGTCCTCCTTCTCCTAGAAGCTAGGAGTAATGAAGGGGATACTAGAAGCAACATTACGTCACTAAGAATTGCACGAGGTGCGAACAAGATATTACTATCAAATAGTGGAACACAATAGTATATGATGAAGGTCTAACGGACACTCTTTGGCTCCAAGGAGGGGGCGGCTGGGACGCCACCTTCCCCTCCGTCCTTATCCACCCTCCACTGCTGAAGGATGATGTTGGTCAACGACCGTGTGGCTGACGGCGGTGGCTAGCTCTCATCCTCTTGCGTGGCTGGTGGCGGGGGCCCCATCCTCCTTGCATGGTGGGATGTCTGGCTAGAATCTCGTGGCGGCCCTGGATGACGCATCTCTTCTAGAAGAGATGAACGCCAGGGCGGTAGCCCCGGACTTCTTTGACGATCTTGGCGGATGCCATGGCTGTGAGGGTGGCACATCGGCTGGTTCGGGGAGTTAGGTGCGCCTCAGCCCCTCATCTTCGCATGGTGCAGGTGGTGGCGGCGGTGCCTTCTGAGATCTCTGGCTACTGCAGGAAGCCGATGTACTTCTTTGTCTGTTGTCATCACGGTACATATCGGTGTTTTGATTTCCATGGTGAAGACAGTGGCAGAGATTGTCATGGCGGCTGAGGTCTAGTAATTGCTGACCTAGTCTTCAAGGAGGCAAGGACTTTCCTTTGTGATTCATGGCTTGCAGTAGCGGCATCGACCAGTGGGGGCGGCATCACATGAGGAGTACAAATTCTTATCTTTCAGGGTGAATATCCAAGTTGTGACATTAATTGGTTGTGCCTGCCAGTTGCCTTGTTAGAGGCATTGTTTTGAGACCACAAACTTTCTCTTGGGTGAAAACCTGAGTTGATGGTGCTTGTGTACTGTTTCCTGCTGGAGGCGTCACTTTTATAGAATTTAGACTCCGGTTGTTTTCATGGCAAGGGTTTTGTAAGGGTGCTTGTGTAACGTATTTTCATAATTAAGCACCCAGCGATAGTAAGGGTTTTCAGTCAATTCCTGCATTGTTCTGGTAGTGTTATGTTGGACCCAACATGAGATTAGGCATTTTTATTACAAGAGAAGTAAATACACATGGATGTTACTATCTCGGAGATTATCTCTTCTGAATATTTATAGATTAGGAACCATGAGAAAGAGAGAAAGTAGAAAATAAGAATAATGCAAGCCAAACAATCTGAGTTGGTTTGTGAAAAATTTCCTATCCTACGCAAGTGCAATCGGTTCCTGACAATTATCCGACTTCAACGAAAAGGCATGAGATCTCACTCATATATCTACACACTTGGTGTCAAACCTAGACGGTAATTAGGCATGTATATGTGTGCAAAAGAGAAAATGAGAAATAAAAAAAAAACATGCTGGAAGTGTCTTTGGCAACCGAGCTCAGAGTGCTCCCTTGATTTAGAAAAATCAAAAATCATATTTTTAAGTTTCAGAAAAATTGAAAATAATTCTAGTCGCAGTAAATATTGTACCCCATAAACATGCAAAATCGAAACACTGAATTCTTTGTATTGTGGGCTACATAAAAATGACGAAAACTTATAATGTTTGGAACTGATATTTTGTATGTTTGTGAGAAAAATCGTTTGCTACACCTAGATATTTTGTTCTAGTTTTTTAATACTCACAAATATGATTTTCGATTTTTTTGTAAAATAGCAGGAGCAATGGTGCTCGGGAGCCACCCCCCCCCCCCCCCCTCAAAAAAATGCCAATAGAGAAACTTAACTGACGCAGAGGGCATTGTTTAAGAAGAATTTGACAGCCATGGTTTTATCCTCCGGGTCCATACCGTAGATTTGTGGTCTTTTTATTCAAATAAAATTTATAGATCTCCAATCTATGAAATTTAATATTTTTAGGTTTATCGATGTATGGAATTAGATGAATTAGAGAATGTTCCAGTAGATCAAGGACAAATAGATCATTTTCTACTATGTTTATAAGGAAAATTTTGGGTATAACCTTTTGGAATAAAAAACAATGGATGATGAGTTTATGATGAAAAGTTGTGACCCTATGCGTCACTACAAAGAAGCATATGTTGATGACTTCATGGGATGAATTTGGTGTTGCCAATGACAAAGTTTAAGAGCATAGAAAAATCAATGATTGATTAAACACTCAGATTTTTCATGACTATTTCATCCTAGCATGTCTACTGTTTACTTATAAACCATTGAGATGTTAATAAGAGTGTAGAACATTTGCACATGATAGTGGTTTACATAAGCAAAAGAGTAAATGAAAGCATATAAACTTAAAGATACATTTCTAGTTTTCACGTCCATACAAAATATCGAAAAATATGAATTATTACCATGACATACATTTGTACTAAAATATAGTTAAATGATATAAATTTATCTCCAACATTTGTACTTTCCGCTGACCAGACCATTTGTACAAAAACAGTGGCCAAAATTGTAGTTTTTAGTTGTTGACTCCGTGTATTTTTTTGGACGAAGAAAGAAAATGGTCTGCTCAGCGGAAAGTTATGGATAAGCTAAATTATATTTGGTGTATGGATATAAATATCATGAATTATTTATATATTTATTTAATTTCTCATAGGTATCCGGTGAAGTCAATTGTTGTATTAACATTGTCAAGCAACGTTTTATGAACTTTGATAAAAAAGATTAGTTAAATATTCAGTTATGAATGGTCATAACTTTGAAATATTTGTAATTTCATGTGTATTTGCTAGGTTTCAACTGATCTTAGGTGATTGATATTGACACACAACGTTTACTATTCTCTCAAATTTTAATTCTCATGTACACGTAATTACATATCTATGAAAATGTGCATTCATTTTTGACAATGTTGACACGCCGATGAGGACAACTCGTATTTGCGACGGTCAGCATGCTAGTTATGATTAGTAACACATAAATCGACAATTTCTCCTAGAAATTATGATATTGTCCTAAGACCCAACTCTAACCCAAACAATATTGACCATTGGATATGTCTAATACTCCACGTAAAATCTGTAGTGTGATGTATTGTAAAATCTTTCTTCCTTTATCATAAAAAGTTATAAAGATCCCATGGTTATGTCTTTTTATTAAAAGAGGGTTCTCCGAGTTATAAAGATCAGAATTATGCTACCACTTCAGTAGACTAGGTAATAGTAATTATATATCTACACCTTTTGCCACACTAGTTTTTGTTGAATAAAACAGACTCTTTAGGCAATTAAGCCCTTCTGTCAAAATTAAAAATAGCTTGGACCTCTCCTTTTTCCCCGTCCACAGCCGAAAAAGGCGATTTGTGCATCCCCCTTCCACTCCACCCTCGCCGTCGTCGCACCATCCGATTCCTCACCTCCGGCGGCCGCTCCGGCGGCGGGAGGGTGGGGGATCGACGTGGCATTATGTGTACTACATAGAGTAGGTAGTGGTAGGTCGCTAGCCGGTGGCGCTGTGGGAGTGGAGGCGTGGCCGGAGTGGATTTTGCGAGCGGCGGACCTCTCCTCTGTTGCTGTGGCTCCGGTGGAGTTGGGCGACGGATTTGCCGGTCTCTTGGCGGTGACGGCCCTCTGGTGCTGTCTTTTGCTTGTTTCCCTCACCGGTGACCGTGGGACAGCGGAATCGGGTTTTGAAGATCCGAGAGGTGAAGATGGTGGAGAGCTGGGCGTCGGCGTCGAGGTTGCAGGTTGGAGGCACTTCGGTGCTGAGCTACGACGACTTCCCGTCCGCGGAGGTACTCCCACTCCAAGATTTGCAAGAAGGAGCAGCGGCGGCGCGCCATCGTTACGAGTTGTGCCTCGTCAACGGCGATGGGATCTGGAGGGATTTCATTCTAATTTTCTTTCTTTTCTGGATCTGTCTGTAATGACCCCCGTTTAATATCATCTGGCCTTTCTGCGCACAAAAAACATATTCTTTAGGCTACCGCCTGCTTTTACGCTATTTTTTTTAAAATAATACATTTTTTATTCAATTTCACAGACAATACACGATATGAAAATGTTGCAAATCTAACGGACCGTCGTATGCTCAAACGACGACCACACGAGTTCTTTATTTCAAAAGACGACAGCCCGGTCGTCTTTATTCTAAAAGACGATAGCGCTTGATGTTGTCGGCCGATAGGGGTGCAGCGCGTGCTGTCTGTTGGAAAGACGAAGGCCGGTTCGTCTGTTGAATGGACGACGCGCACATACATCATGCTAGTTTGCCGCTCGCCCCGACGGCCCTCTGCCGCTGTTCTCCTCGAACGAAGGAGTCAACGCCCCAGCTGCGAGCCTGTGGGTTGTGTGCTGGTCTTGGACTGCTTCGTTTGGCCCATGTTAAGCTGGATTGTTACCACTTGGGCTAATTCCGTTCTTCCGCTACTGATTAAAAACCTCCATCGTCTTTCCAACAGACGACTCTCTCCATCGTCTTTCCAACAGACGACAGCCGGGCCACTCGTCTTTTCAAACAAAGAAGCAGCGCGTCGTCTTTCCAAAAGAAGACCATCCCTCGTCGTCTTTTGAAAAGAAGACAGCCCGTTAGATTTGCAAATTCTCCGTTTCGTGTATTATTTTTGAAATCGAATAAAAAAATATTATTTTAAAAAAATTAGTTGGGTTTTACGGTGGCCTAGGCCAGATAAATATATCGAGTATGGCATAAGTTTGATGTCAATAGAAATTTTACTATTTACATGCATATCGCCTCGAAGTGAGTTATTGCGTTGACAAAAACCTCTACTGAAAAAAAAAAGTGGTGTATCCGCCCCCTCATAGAAGAGCTCCCTGTCCAGCGCTAGGACCTGGAAGAACAAGAGTCTTGATGTTTAAGGCCGTGCGCGGAGACTAGAAACACACACGCATTGATGTAGATCCTTCGGTGGTGCCGCGGAGTGGAAGGAACTTGGAGGAGTTTACGTTCAGAGTAGCCCATGGATCTTTGATCCTGGGACACTTGCAGAGGAGATGAACACTGACCCGCGTTAGACGCTATGGTGGCCTTATCAAATATGTAAGCTTCTTTGGACGGAAGACATGGTGAAGACAAGTTGACCAGGACATACATACTGTACACTGTCGGCTCTCACATATGATGCTTTCCTGGTTCCTCCTATTCTTAACTCCGACATGTTTGTGATGTACATGCGTATCTAGCCCTTTCCAAGCCCCTTCAACAGCTACTCACTGGCCCTTTACGATTTTTGCTTATGTGGCCGAGAAGGCGCTATAAATAGAAGCAGAGAGAGGCGAGAGCATCCATGTGTGGTACAAACGAATTGATTAAATCAATAGGGTCGGATGCTCGACTGAATATAGGTGAGTGCCACACCATGGTAAGTTGATTCAATGTTTTGTGCCACTAGTTCTTTGTCCGGAATGGCTTTGATATATACAACCACCAGTGATGATATATATTTGCGTCAATAAAGAAGGCTGTGAAATAACAGTCCGGCCGGGATTAGGTTGAATGTTTGGTCATCTATTAAACAAGCTGACCCAAACAATTCCAATTGTGTAGAGATCTTTTGTTTTGAGGAAAAACCACCATGACAACCTTATTGATACTTAAACACTAGTTAAATCAATCAGAAGATTGGTCATAATACATCGAGGGGGTTCATCTCATTGAAATGTTAACATAGGAGGAACAAGATCTTCCAGCTAGAACAGATATTGCACACAAAGTGTTAAGACCTACACAGACAATGTTCATTCCAGGGAGACACGTTCTCGAGGAAGTTCTGGTGCTCCATGAAACTATTCATGAACTTCATAGAAATAAGCTTAGATGGTGTGCTTCTTAATATAGACTTTGAGAAGGGATGTGATAAGGTCAATTGGTCGTTTTTGCAAGAAAGAGGAGTGTGGGTATTCAGGTTAATGATGATATTGGGCATTATTTCCAAACAAAAAAGTATTAAGACAAGGTAATAACCCACTCTCACCAATTCTTTTAAACTTAGTGGCAGATATGTTCGCCTATCTTAATTGGCGGAGCAAAGGAAGATGTTCATGTAAAAGGACTCCTTCCTCATCTAGTTGAGGGCGGAGTTTCTATTCTACATTAGTAGACGATACAATTATCTTCATGGAACATGACTTGCAGAAAGCTCTAAACATGAAATTAGTCATGTGCATGTTTGAGCAACTATTTGGCATGAAAATATACTTCCATAAGAGCGAGAGCTTTTTCTTCGGGAAATCTTAATAAGTACAAGATCAATATATGGAGCTCTTTGGTTGTGAGGCGGATCATTTCCTTTTAGATATTTAGGAATCTCAATCCACTATAGAAAATTAAGGAATGATCATTCAGTGGTGCCGCGGAGTGGGAGGCGGGTGAGAGTAGTCAACTTGGAGTTAAGAGTATCCCATTGATCTTTGATCCTGGGACACTTGCAGAGGACAATGAGCACTGACTCCTGTTGGATGCTATGGTGGCCTTATCAAATCTATAAGCTTCTTTGGACGGAAGACATGGTGAAGACAAGACCAGGCCATACATATGGTACACTGTCGGTGCTGTCGCACATGCAGCTTTCCCGGTTCCTCCTATTCTCAACCCATTCCATCGCGAAGGGGCACGAGGTCGGACCGTCATGCCACGCTAGGGACAAGGACGGCGACAACAAGCATTTAGAGCTCTAGACAGTGACATTGCCGTCGTATGGCACAAGGCGGCAAGCAAGTTTTTGAACAGTTGTCGTCATAGGGCGTAGGACGGCCAACAGATTTTTGAAGCGTTGTCGTCGTGGTTTATGGGTTGTTTTAAATCAGTCTAAACTTATTTAAATTTAATGTGCCACTGACATGCAATACCGGTTAGCCGACTCTCGGGCACACATTCCCAGTCCTTGGTGAAAGATATTGAGATGGTTTGCGTCTTGTGGCCTGTAGTTATGTCCTGCTATTGTCCTGGCCGCCCGGCTCACTGCAACAGGCATGAAGGGAAGAACAGAGCATAACAACGAACCGTGAATTAAAGTGTCTCACATTTTGATTTGAGGAAATCGTGGTGTCCTTAATAGGCGTAAATGAGCTAGGCGTGCTATAAGCCTATAACACATTGCAACGGGACAGGATGGCAGAATTGTGCACATCAAGGAACCCCCAAACGAAATTAAAGGGTGTTACTGTATCTCGTACTGTCGTTGTGGCTACGACTACGACTACCAAGTCCTCACTAGGCAAAAACTGGTCTTGTTTTGTCAATTTCAATTGGCTGCGTCGTATTTGGTAATTAGAAGTCCATACTCAGCTTCTTTTACGAACATAACACATTTCCTATCAAGCTAGATTGCTAGTAGTAATATCAAATGATCTGTCAGGCCTCTTGTCTATACAATCAAACGAGTTCAGATCACAGGTCCAGATCGAGACCCATAGTCTTGATGCCGTACCACAGCAGGAGGCAAGGGAGATGTGCACCAAAGTGATGTCACAATCACTACAGGACGCGCGCGCCACGTCGAGGTTAAAAAACCGTCGGCGTAGGCCAAAATGCCTTCGGCGTATGGTACGCCGACGACTGTCCTCGCTGTAGCCTCCTCGGCAAAGGTCTCCCTCGGCGGAGTACATACAGACCGTCGGCGTATCGAAATGTCGTTGGCGTATCCTACGCCGACGGCTTTGCCCTCAGTGTAGCGGCCGTCGAGCCTGTCGGCCGGCTGCAAAAACATTTTTTTTAATATTTTTATTTTTATTTTTTTCTCATTTTTTTTAATTTTTGAATTGTTAGAATCATTAATCTCTCACTTTAAACATTTTTAATACTAATTACACTTAATATTTGATTAAATTGCAGTCTTGGTCTAACTTCCCGGCCGGTCACCCATCATAATACTACTCCCACGCTTAAGTTTCTAATATTTGATTAAATTGCAGTCTTGGTCTAACTTCCCGGCCGGTCACCCATCATAATACTACTCCCACGCTTAACTTCCTCATTCCTTCAAAATCTGTTTCCGCAAAGTAATTCATACATTGTTGTCAATACTTTAATATCAATCCTATTAACTCTTATATCATCATGTCACATGTTTGTATTTTTTAGATTACAAATAATTATTAAGTAAACATTAATGAATAAGTAAAAATATTATTGAATTCAAATAAAAATATAATAATTTTACTTTTTTGTATTTTTCTAGTTAATATGGAATAATTAATATCTTTAAATCTGTAAATCGGAATTTGACAAATAATATGTCTAAATTGATCAGAAAAATGAGAGGAATCCAAATATGATATCCATATAAAGTAAAATCTAATCCTCCATTTTTGAATTAGCTATTTGGTGGTTGCTTCAGAAAATCCTCCTTTTTGTGCTCGGAAAATGAAAAATGTCTTTTTGGTGCGATGAAAAGGAAAATTTTCTTTGCATATTTGATAAAATAGCATATTGTGAAACTAAAAATAATTTTTTTTAAAAACACATGAGCATCGGACCATGTACCTGTAGTTCATATCTGACTCACTTCCTACCAATTCGGCAGGAGTTTGTCTTTTTCACCAGAGGTGGACGGAAAGGTTTCGGATCCCCCTGTTGGGACATTGTCCATATAAGGTGGTCTAGTATTTTTGTAAAATGTGGTGGTAGCATTTTGAATTAGTCATTTGCTGGTTACTTCACAAAACCGTCCGTTTTTTGTGCTCGGAAAATGGAAAATGGCTTTTTAGTGCGACAAAAAGGAAAACTTCCTCATGTAACATTGTTCGCCATTCCATAATGCACATGTATGCACAATATGGGCACATTATGACAAACTATGCCTCGATTCTAGCCATAACATTGGTCATTTGACTCGAAAGCCAAGAAACCTCGAATGAGATGGGTCATTTTGTGAAGGTTTTTTTTTTAGAACTAATCAATATACCAGATTTGATATTTTTTCTTGTAACTATGTCACATAATATGACACCACGCGAAAGTTTCACATTGTTTCGATCGTTTTTGAATTTTTTATGCACGTTTTAAACTATCGTCAAACTTTGTCGAACGACGGGCATGAAGATTCTTAGCTCGGGGCCGACCCTCGCTAAACTTGCATTGGATCTTTGATAAAATAGCATATTGTGAATCTAACAATGATTTTTATAAAAGAACATGAGCATCGGATCATGTACCTGTAGTTCATATCTGACCCACTTCCTACCGATTCGGCAGAAATTTGTCTTTTTCACCAGGGGTGGACGGAACGGTTTCGGATCCCCCTATTGGGATATTAACCATATAAGGTGGTCTTGTATTTTTGTAAAATATGGTGGTAGCATTTTGAATTATCCATTTGGTGGTTGCTTCACAAAACCGTTCGTTTTGTATGTTCGGAAAATAGAAAAATGACTTTTTGGTGCGACAAAAAGGAAAACTTCCTCAGGCAACATTGTTCGCCATCCCATGATGCACATGCATGCATAATTTGGGAATATTATCACAAACTATGCCTTGATTCTAGCCATAACATTGCTCATTTGACCCGAAAGCCAAAAAATCTCAAATGAGATTGGTCATTTTGTGAAGGTTTTTTTCAGACATAATCAATATGCCAGATTTGATATTTTTCCTTGTAACTATGTCACATAATATGACACCACGCGAAGGTTTCACATTGTTTTGATCGTTTTTGAATTTTTTATGCCCGTTTTAAACTATATTTAATATTTTATGTTTCACTTAATTTTTATTTACAAATGTATAATATTTGAGTGTAGATAGATAGATCTTGTTTTTCTACAAATTTTGATATATTATTTGTATTTTTCGAATTAGAATGATTTAGTTATGATTTTCAAAGTTTAATGAGGTAAAAGAGAAAATAGCTACGCCGAGGGCAGCCGTCGGCGTATGCTACGTCGAGGGCAGCCGTCGGCATAGCATAGGATACGCCGAGGACAATTCTACGTCGACAGCTGTTTGGAGGGGCTGATCTGGACGATGGCTACGCCGACGGTCCCGACGCGACCGGCCGTCGACGTAGCTTTTTATTCCTGTAGTGAATCCACAGCTTGGAAGGGCAACCTTGGTGCAGTGCAGCCAAGACATCTACGTTCATCAGGCTAAATGAGCAGTCACGGACTGCAAACCAGTACTCCTTTCACTGATCGGTGCTGGACACGACGATGGCCTTATCACATCGGTAACAATTGTTGGCCATGAGCCATGCCGTAAACTAGTCATTGACGCAAACACGAAGAATGATTCACCAGCATGCACAAAAGTTGATTTACTGGTGCTTCCTATTCTCAGCTCGAAAGTGAAGTTCGTGGTGTCTATGAGTATACATTGCCCACTCTTAAGTAACTTGAACGATTTACATGGTTATAAATGGAGCTTTTTTTAGGGAAGCCTAATGGAACTTTATCAGGAGTATTTTGCTTGGTTATAAATAGAAGCAGAGATGTGATGCATGGTAGTAACGAAGCACACATCTTGATAGAGCTTTCGAACAGTCGGTGGGCCTAGTAGTACACTAGTAGAAAAAAGGCTATCCGTTCGTGCCTGCTAACAGCATTAGTCCTGGTTCCGTCACGAACCGGGACTAATGCTGGCACGCGCCCCGGTTCGAGCAGGCACGGGGCTGGAAGGCATGCGTCCCGGTTGGTAGGAGAGCATACGTCTCGGTTTATAACATAAACCGGGACTAAAGGTTTTCTAGCCCTCTGCCTCCACTCTGTTTTTTTGGTGGAAGGTGTGAGGGGTGTGCTAGTTTTTTCTCCTATGCATGCATTCAAGGTGTTTGATGAAATGTTTGAGTGAATGATTCCGTCCAATTTCTCATAGAACAAAAATATAGAAGGTGTCCAAGACGCATTTGAGCTTTCTCCTCTTTATTTCCCTCGATCGAGGTTAGCAATCTTATCTTTTCTCTGTCATTGATACAATGCATGTGTCGATGTGAATTAGTCATTTTACTATTTATGATGTCCTGTTTTTGATAAACTTACTTATATGATGCAGATGAATGGTCAGGAATGGGTGTACGGTGACCGGCGTGTACCCGGGTATATGATAGGCGTGGATAAATTTATCGATGTGGCTACGACAAACAAAGAGAATGGTTTTATACGTTGTCCATGTGTTCAATGTCCGAACAACAAGGAGTACTCTTCCTCGAAAATCATTCGCGGCCACCTGATTATGAAAGGTTTCATATGTTCCGGAGTTTCCCCGAGTTAGGGTTTTCACCCCTCGGAACCCCGATTAAATCGTCGAGCATGTCTTAGGGTTACATTCCAATGCAAATTAACTTGTCATATCATCATACTTGCTTGAACATTGCATCGATGCCATGTGTTGATTGTTTCCCTTTCTTTCCGGTGTTTGGTTCTTCCCGGTGGAATACGATATCGAGATCGAGATCGAAGCCAGAGATCAACACCGTCGAAGCTCGAAGACAAATACTTGACCAACTGTAATCAAGTCAAGTACAAGGATCCTGAAGCTCTGCTTTCGGCTATCAACAGGCAAAGGCAAGCATATCCCTACCATGATATAATCCTATGATTTCGAAAGCATTTCAATTCTTGCCATGATGCATACAATTCTACTGTGGTATTTTATCGATAGATAGAGTGTCCTATCTGTTGCATTACTCCCTTTGAGCTTATATTACCTGATCCACTGCTCCTAGCATATTAGGTTTATTAGTTTGTATTATTAGGTTTATTATTAGTTAGGTATTATTAGGTTTATTAATTAGTTAGGTATTATTAGTCTTCGGCCCCACTGGTCAGTCACTGTGGGTAGCCCTAGACCCGATGAAAAACTACCCCCTGTGCTGATGTACATATTGATTGCGCATTGTATTATGCCATGTATTGATGGCCGCCTTTCTTTCCGGTATTGGTTCTTCGCGATAGGATCCGAGCCAGAGGGTTTCTCCGAATTAGGGTTTCTGATATTGTAAATTTATTTTTATTATTGTGTATGTATATATTATGGTTTCTCTGAATTAGGGTTTATATCTCTCAACACCGTACCTAACATTATCCCTTAGCCGCTTTGACTTATCCGTTTTTCCACCTACTATGCAGAAAATATGGACCCACACGACAGAGACGAAGAAAATGAAGAGTTGATCCAAGGTGTGATCCGCGGGGCAGAAAATTTAGATGTGTCGATGTTTCTGAACAACTCCGGTGAGGGTGATCCTCTTTTTGCCGGAAGAGACGACTTGTTTGAGGTTGAAGGTGATGCCTTCCGCGAGGGAGAAGGCGATGCCTTGTGTGATCGAGAAGACGACCGCTCCGGCGAGGTGCATGTAATATAATTAATTCATTAATTAAACATCTGCTATCTATATAGAAATAGTAACGACGATCTTTCTTGTTTTAGCCCTCCGGATCGAAGAAATCTACTGAAAAGAGCGGATGAGGCCCAACCAAAAAGTTGGAAGACCATGAGAGGTTCAGGATCGAATATATCGGTGAAGACGAAAAACCGATTGCTCCTGAAGTTGTCGCAAACAAATTTGTGGCACAATGCGGAGTAATCGTTAGGGACTTCATCCCGATCACCGTTCAAAATTGGAATAGGCCTGCTAATGCGGAAGAAGAGGGAACGTCTTTATTTCTCCCTACCGTGGCCAAAGATTTACTATGGAAGAGGCTCATGGTTAATTTCAAACTACCGAAGATAGAGCTGGATCCAAATGCGGAGGATCCAGTTGAGGACGCCTTAGAACATGCGCGAGCCATGGAGGCTAAGGTCAGGGAGTGGGCTATGAAGAAGATGGCCCAGTATTTCACCAACTGGAAGAAAAGATTGCACTTTGACTATGTCGTGAAAGAGAAGACTCCGGATTTCAAGAAGATCCAGTTTCAGAAGATAGAACCATTCTGGGCTGAGTTTGTGAATTACAAGACATCAGAAAAAGCTAAGAAAATGTCTGCAACGAATAAGCTGAATGCTGCTAACAAGAAGTATCACCATACTATGGGGCAAGGTGGCTACAGGGCTGGCATTCCTAAGTGGGAGAAACTTGAGCAGGAACTGCGTGCTAAAAAGATCATCCCAAAGACAGACGATTGGATCGAACGTGCAAGGAATTGGTTTTACGGGCATGGGGGCAAGTTAGACTCAGAAGGGAAGTGTATATATAACATACGACATAAAGAAGACCCCTTGCCAATCAAGAAGATGAGAAAAATATTAAAGGATGTTAAAGATGGGGACTTCATTCCCGATAGAGAGAATGATGAGCTCACACTCGCCCTTGGAAATAAGGAACATGATGGACGAACACGAGGCACAATAGGCTCCAAACCATGGAGGACTGGGTTTCCCGAAGAGAGGAAGAAATATCCCGATAGAAGCCCTTAGAGGAGAAAGGACAAGGCGTAAGTTGAAGCAGATATTCAGAAAGAGCACATGCGTATAATTGAAGAACGAATAAAGCAACAACAAGATGAAATTAACGCACTTAAAGAGAAAAGTACTACCGACCCATCTCAGCAGCACACTGCATTCGATGCTACCGGCCTATCGAATAATCGAAAAAGCAGTGTGGCTTCCACCGAGGTCCCGGGTGATGACAATGACGATGACGATGGTGCACCGACGATGGCTCCTGTTGGCTACCCAGTGGATGATATCACACAGATGACACACTGCGAGCTACATGTGAAAGTTGTGAACATATCAATGAAGGTGGCGGTCGTCTATTCCTTACCAATTGGACCCACACCAACTTACCACTGTCGCCTGATTCCAGAGGGCTACGCTATTGTTGGGGTGGATGAAATCATGCCCATCTTTGAAAGTTTTGAAGCTTGACTACCCTGCAGGTGAAGGGGATGTGACTGAACTGGGAGACGCAACAAACGTCACCATTCTATGGCCAAAGGAATGTATCGTGCTTCGAAATCACACGCCAAGGCCATCTTCGCCTCTGCCCCACCCGTCTCCAGCGAGGTCGTAGCCGCCACGGCAGCCGTCTTCGTCGCCTCACCCGGCTCCGTCGCCTCACCAATCTCCGGCGCAGCCATCGCCGGCGCCTCAGGATAAAAAGCGTAAGCGTACAGCTACTCTGCGTCGTGGTAAGCGATCGCCGAAACGTAAACAAGAGCCTCTTCCAAAAGTACCAAAGGTTCCTCCCAAGATAGCTTATGACTGTATTGAAGAGGAGACTACGGCTATCGTTGATGCGGAAACGACAGCGTTTTTCGCTAAGCTGAGGCGGCCGAAAGAGCTAGAGTTCCCCAGCACCAAAGAAGAAAAAGCCAGAGTTTTCAAAATGCTAAAGACTCTTCATCAACCCGAGCCAAAGCTGTCATCAGACTATGAGCGTTCTATTCTCAAGTCACATGCGGCACAACAAGCCTCGAAGAGCAGTACTGATGCAAGCAAGAAATATGTTGCCCAGCTTGGAGAACAAGCAAAACAGTCTTGCGCCCCTCTCAAGGTGATTTCCCATACCAATGTGGGGTCGAGCAAATATGGGGCCGAAGAGCAGTATGATCCAGAGGTAGTTGCACAATACGGATAAGCTGCCGCTGCTCAAGGTATGAGTATTGACCAGTACTTATCCCAGTTAGAGTACTTCTCCGTGAGTGAAGTAGCATACAAATACCAGTACGGCAAACCTCTCGTCAAACCTGAGGAGGTAAATAATCTTTCAACAAAAATGCGAAGATTGCATAACTGGTACATGCATGCCAAAAAGGCCGGGGCTAACTGGATAGTGCTGAGGGTTACAAAAAAGCATTATGGAAAAGAAATAGATGACATGATATCCATTGAATTTGATGAACTATTTCAATTATTCAATCAAGACGCCTTGGATAAATCGATCATCAGTGCGTATTGTCTGTAAGTACTAATTCTGTAATTAATTTAGTCTCTAGCTATCTCACCTCGTTTATTGCATGTATATAATCATACTATAATATGCAGAATGAAGATTCTCGAATGCAGCAGAGGACAAATCTATGACATTGGCTTCATTGAACCATATTGGGTTCATCAAGCTAATCTCAAAACAAGACCCCAGGATACAGAGGATAATATCGTACACGCGTTAAGATTTCAAGAAACCAGAAGGGAAATACTATTTTCTTACAACTTCTAGTGAGTGTTATTGTCTTGTATACACTTTCTATTTCACTTACTCGATGTTAAGTATAATTTTGATTAGTTATGCATTCGCAGCTTCCACTATATTCTGTTAATCATTCAACTTGACAAAGGGCATGTACTAGTCATGGACTCGAAACATAAACTCCTTGAGCAGTGGAAGGACATGCAGATGCTTCTCCAGCGGTAATTCTAATCATTACGACACTATATCGGCACCGTTCGTGAATTTTATGATATCCAGTAATTAATAACTTCTTTTATTCGTTTTCTTCGCCGGGCAGCGCTTGGAAACGGTTCACCAACAAGGCTAGGGGTGTTTGGAAAGAGGAGCTTACATTTCAAGCATTAGATGTAAGCACCATTAGCTATATCCACACATCTCTTTGATTCTAGTTTTGATACCGTTATTATCATGCTTGATTATTATTTTGATTGAACTATGTTCTCGTAAAGTGCCAAGTCCTGTTGATCGAGCACCATGCCGACAAAGAACGGAGGAGCGCTCGTGGCCCGGATCGTCCCACCTGCATCGGAAATCCTTTCCAGGTGCTTTTTTCCAGGAATAAGCAAAGACATCATGAAATTGAATTGGTCCATGCACATTCACGGCGGGAAGTTGTACGGGATGACAAAAAATGGCCACATACTATATGAACTACTCATGTTTCCAAAGGGGTTGAATCCATCAGTGGCAATGCCAAGCCTAATGTTACGAGCATCCTTAGCAAACCAACCATACTCACGGTCAAAGTGCTTCCATGCTTCACCATCGGCAACCTAGCACTTGTCGTATCCTTATTCTTTCCCTCAATCTCTAGCAGAGTCCCAAGTATATTTTCACATATGTTCTTCTCAACGTGCATTGCACCAATGTTGTATGCTAATTTCAGGTTTGACCAGTACGGAAGATCATATAGGCTCACCTTCTGACTCCAGTTTGGCTCATCTTTCTGTGTGCGCTTTATCTTCTTATTTCCTGGATACTTCCCTAGTTTGAAATCCTTAACTTTCTCTAACTTCTCCAACACTTCAGCATTTGTGAACTTCTGAGGTTTTTCTCGTTTCTCAACCAACCCATTGAAATCCTTGCTTCTCCTGAAATGATGATTAGTAGGCAGAAATCTACAATGCCCGACATACCCAATCTTATTTTTCAGAGGCTCATAGCAAGGGTTCTCATCACAATGTACACATGCATAATAACCTCGTGTGCTACGCCCTGATAGAGTGGCTAGTCCAGGGTAATCATGAATCGACCACAGGAACGCAACATGCAAACGGAATATATCATCTGTCAATGCATCATATGTCTCTACACCAGTTCCCCAAAGCTTCATCATATCTGCAATCAGCGGCTGCATAAACACATGGAAATCCTTTCCAGGTGCTTTTTTTCTAGGAATAAGCAAAGACATCATGAAATTGGATTGGTCCATGCACATTCATGGCGGGAAGTTGTACGGGATGACAAAAATGTCCACATACTATATGAACTACTCATGTTTCCAAAGGGGTTGAATCCATCAGTGGCAATGTCAAGCCTAATGTTACGAGCATCCTTAGCAAACCAACCATACTCATGGTCAAAGTGCTTCCATGCTTCACCATCGGCAGGGTGTCTCATGACACCTTTCTTGACAACCCTCTTATCCTTGTGCCACCTAGCATCTGCTGAGTGTTCCTTTGACACAAAAAGTCTTTGAAGCCTAGGAATTATAGGAAAGTACCTAAGAACCTTGTGAGGTACCTTTTTCCTTCCCTCAGCATCTTTCCATCTTGATGTTCCGCACTCAGGACAATGAGTGTTGTTGGCATAGTTCCCCCAATACAATGCACAATCAAACTTGCATACATGAATAGTCTCGTAACCAAGCCCAACTTCATGTAGAACACTCTTAGTTGCCGCATATGACTTTGGTATATCAGCATGTGGAAACGCTACGCTGACCAGCTCAAGAAATAGATTGAATGCTCTATTTGTAACCCTGCCATAAGACTTGACATGAAGAAGCTTAATACTGAACGATATCCTTGTGAACTCGCTGCATCATTCGTAAAGTTCTTTCTTGGCTTCCTCAATTAGCTTGGAATAGAGGTTTGGCTGACCCTCACCTCGCCTTCCAGACCTGGCAAGATCATCAACCAAATACGGAACATCAGCTCGACTGCTTTCATCAAAGTCGTCGTCATCAGACGTGTATGCAACGTCCTCCATCTTATCCCCTTCATCATCACTCAACGGTTCACCATGAAAGATTCACCTCGTATATGTGTTGGACATACCAGCGCATTGTATGTGCTCCTCAACAATCGACTGGCTTCGGTGTTGCAGATTCCGGCAGTCCCGACATGGGCATAGTACATCTTGATCTTCTTTGAAATTTTGGTGAACAACAGCCATAAAATCCTCAACACCTTTCAAGTACTCTGGTGTGAAACGAGTTCCATGTATCCATCTTCGGACCATTCTCCTATAACAAATTAATTTTCTTGTGAGAAAAATATGCTTACACCATAAACTAGCATGCATATACACTTTGATCACAACATGGTGTACAACTTTTATATCTACATGTAAGATGAATAAAATAGTGATTAACTAGTTATGTATCATATGACAAGTGATTAACATAACATGTCAACTACAAGAGAGTAGGATATCTTGGAAACTTTACCTTGGCAAATTATCTCTTACTTTATGGGGAAAAGTCATAGCACTAATAATAATCTAGTTTACAAAAATAATATTCCTGTATTGAATGCAGTAAGCTGATTATCAAGTCGATATGACAGATCAATGGATGGTTTGAAGATGGTTGTCTGCCATTAGGGTGATTATCACTTTATCAGGTATCATGTTGTTGCTATGGTGGCATTGGCCTGGCATTTTTTGGAGCAATATGATGATGCTATGGAAGCAGAGGCTCAGGTAGCACTAGAAGGAATCAGGATTGGGCTGAATCACATAGACAAGCGTCTACTACTTCAACCAGATTGTTCAGTGTTGTTGCAAACAGTGAAGGTCTCATATATGGATCGATCTATGCTGGCTTTTTTGAACAGGATGCTGGCCTTTATATCATCAAACGAGATTAAGCTATTGTCTCGTGGAAGTACAAGTTGTCACTCAAGAAAATTTACTGTAATTAAAATAGGGCTGCAGATCTGTACCTAACTACAAGATGTCTAATTTTTCTACTAGTAGCAAACTATGCTTGGGTTAATGGATGTACAATCTAATTGTGACATTGTGTACCTGACTTTGCGTCTGCAGCTATTGTTCTTGATTGTAATCCTATTTACGAGTAATAAAATGAAGTTTCCTTATTCCTCAAAAAAAGACGGATAGAAACTAGGTTCAGGCAATGCAACATATAAAAAATTGATGATTCAAACGCAACCTTTCCTCTGATTCATATTAGTTGACTCAACTTTGTCTAGATTTATACGTATCTATAGATACATCCGTATCTAGACAAAATTAAGTCAACTAATATGAGCCGGAGAAAATACTAATACTCTCAATTCAGCCACCAAGATTAATTCCCCGGAATCAATCTACGAGGCAAACTTCGGAAGAGCGACGTACCGCGACCCGGCAGCCGGGACGAGCAGCGCGCCTGATGTAGAGAAGAGGAGGCCACCTGCGTCACCGATGATCGCGCGCGAATAGGAGGCCGTATATCAGGCAGTAGTACCCAATGGTTAAAGTTACGTCGGTCTTCTCTCCTAATCTTATATAGCTCTCTTATATGACTCCATATAGAACTCTGTTTACGTACTATCTAGATTAAAACAAACTCTGTTTCTTATCTTCCATATAGTAAGTATACAACACTGATAAATCAAATAAACTCGTCAACGCAAATCTTGAAGAGGCCTACTGGTATCACTAAGCGTCGAAAATAGTTCCTTTCACAATTTTAGACTGATAATAACTTTTAAAAAGCAAGCTCGATTACTTTTTTCTAGTTACATTCAGTACAGCCTTATAAAAAATAAATTTATAAACCAAATTTATCAGCAATCTAACATTGACCTACCGGTAAAGGTACGCCGGTGCAGCTAGTATGGCCTAGGTTTGAGTCCTGAAAACATAATTTTTAATACCTATAATACATATCATTCTAATTTTTTAAAAAAATTCTGTGACCCCTCTGCATTCGTCATTGAGGCTATCTGATCGTCACCGAATGTACTTATGCGTGACGGTGATTGTGTGACCGTCATGGATTTCATGAATTCCATGACATTAGGGGTAAGACGTCACACATTACAATATTGTGTGACGTTACAGACCACCGTCATGAGGATTTTCGTCACTGTATATCACATCTCTTGTAGTGCAGGTAACAATCTATGTGGATACTATGTTTGCGAATTTATCCGACAGACGTGCTGTGAGAAGGGCAGAAATTTAAAGCAACTTCACGTACGTAAACAATTTCTATAGTTTTTAATTACCATCAAATTGTGTTTAGTTTCATTCATATAGGCTGACTCCTTTTTTTAAATCAGATCGAACGTCTACGGGACGGTCTTCTGCCAAAGGATCGCGTACGAGCAATTCAGGAGGAATTGGCGGGATTCTTGGATGCAGAAGTCCTAAACCCAAAAGGAGAATACTATTCAGGTGTGTATAAACAATATGGATTGTACAAAGAACAACTTTTGTATGTAGTGCATGAATTCGATCCGTGTATCGAATGTAATATTGTCATGATGATCTTGTGTAATATAATGGATCCTTCATTGATGAGTGCAAAACACTAAATAAACAATAAAACAACATAAATGAATTCTCTGTCACGGCACAAAAAGTGGCCAAAATGCTGCTGCGGCAACAAAAGTTGCCAAAATGAATTCTCTGCCGCGGCAGAGGGTTATTTGTCCCGGTTCGTGTTACGAACCGGAACGGTTGCTCCACCCCCCCTCGCCCTCTGCCGCGGCCACGTGTACCCTCCTTTTGTCCCGATTGGTGGGGCAACCGAGACTAAAGGTTGGGGCTTTAGTCTCGATTGCCCCGTCCCGATTGGGTAACCGGGACTAAAGCCCCTTACCAACCGGGACCAATGGGGTTGTTCCCACTAGTGGTAGTTACAAAGATCTACATGTTAGTATGTTTTGTTGATCAAAAGAGGGTTCACCTAATTCATAGCCGGACATTTATTTCTTGTTAGATTTTTCACATGTTTTTTTTTCCTTTTCTCCGGTTAACTCTTCATATACTTCTAGCATAGAGTTATCGATAATTAGAAGTGGTCATGATTATGGGACATATCTTAAGGGATTCATGGCCAGGGATTGTTCTTCTGCTTAGTTTTTTCCTTTGCTAGTGCTCCCCTCTCTCTCTCTGTCTCAGTGGTCCAGTACTACACAATTTTTCGTCATCCGAACACAGAAAATAAAAAAGGCGCCCGATCAACAATAGTATTGGTACGGAATTGATCCAAGACTATAAGCACTTATTGCATCCTGGTTTTACAGCGGCATAGGCCAAAGAAATGTGTTGAAAAAGACATGTATTAGATTTTGATATAAATTAAGCTCTTTGCTTCTATAAATATCATTGATGTATACCGAGTTAAAATACTTCTTTTATAACAAAACACCGTATCAGCTAAATCATGGCCTTCGTCGGGTTTTTTTCGTTACTCCCTCCGATCCATATTAATTGACTTTGATTTGTCAAAATTTGGATGAACCTATATACTAAATAGTGTCTAGATTCATTCAAATTTAGACAAATCAAAGTCAATTAATATGGGCCAGAGGGAGTAGATTCTTTTCAGTGTCTTCTTTGGAATTGTAACGCGCGATTACATCGTGTCGATTAATGTCATCTCTGACCTATTCTCGTTCCAGTGGTGCGTCTAGCGTCGGCAAACGATACCTGAAGCCATGTGTCCCTTGGATCTCATGGGATCCTGTTGGTTTCGTGTTCGGTGGTGTGGTTTCGGGTCAGTGTTCCGATCAACAGTTGTCATTGATGGTGGTTGTTGCTTTTCATGTGCTTTGGTACTTTGGGTCCTTAGTACGACTACTTTTCATCTTTCTACTACACCAACCTTTACTACGACAATTTTTACCAAGCTCCGTTGATGGCGGGACGAGGACTACGACGCACTTTCGGTATGTAGTCATGACTTGGTGGTGCAAGGACCTATTTATATTTTTATTACTGTTAGGTCTCTTTGTACTACTGTTGTTATATTTTGCGACTAAAATTTATTGACGGATGTTAGTTTTTATTTTGGAAGTGAAAGTGGGGATACATATATGTTTATTTTTCTAAATATACCTATATATACATTAGATTAGGGGGCCTTGCGGTCGAATTCACCTAAGGCCCCAAAAAACATAGAGCCGGCCATGGCTAGGGCCAAGGACGGCGACGGCAAGAAGTAGACCTCTAGAGGGCGACACCGTCGTCGTATGGCACAAGTGGACAACCAACTTTTTGAACTGTTGTCGTCGTAGTGGGGCGTAGGACGGCCAGAAGAATTTTGAAGCGCTCCCATCGTAGTTTAAGGGTTGTTTTAAATCAATCTAGACTTGTTTAATTTTTTTGAAACAATATATATACTCTAGGACCTGAGGATGAATGCCGATCCTGAGGACGGCGAAGCCGTCTCTGGCGGTGCCGCCGATCTCAGTGTCGAGGCTGGTCCCTCAACTTTGGATGGAGGACGATTCTGGGCGCTGGCTAGCGATGGAGAAGAGGTTCTTTCTGATGATGATGACGCAGGAGAGGAGATCTGGGAGGATGCATCTATCAAATATGGCCTGGAGAAGGATGAGATGGGCATTAATATGTCTGCATCTTCTTCTCGCGTGGCCAAACGGATGGAGCGTCGTCGGCAGCAACGTCTTGCGGCGATGGAGCTTCGGATTTCTCCGACACAGGTACGTTCTGGTTCCGATCGTTCTGAGTCGTTCTAGAATGATCGTATGTTGCGCAAGAAATCATACCGGCAACCAGTGTTGGAGGCTTCGGTATTTTCTGATCATGAGGAGGATATTGGTTCCGTGTGGACTGTGGTGACACGACGGCGTTCATCGCCGGCGAGGAGTCCTCAGGGTCCGATGGACAATGGATCTGGTGATCCGGAATTACCGCGTGCTTTGAATTCTCGAGTGTTTGGGCCTGGACGGGTACGTCCTCGAGTTTGGTGTGTACCAAACAAGTTGACTGAACCTACTTCTGACATCCCGTGTGGTAACGTGTTGTCGCCCTGCTTTGACCGTCGTGGACCCGCCTTAGTGCCGATAGACGCCTCGTTTGGGGTCGGGAGATCGCTGCGACACCTCTTCGGTCTGACCTGGTCTCGGTCCAAAACCCTAGGGCGGCGGACGGATCTGGGTGAGATGCAAGGAGGCGGTGGTGGTTCTCAAGGCCGGGGAGGACATGGCGGTGGAAGATTCTTCCACAACAATGGTAGCAGAGGTCGAGGTGGAAGGTTTGGTGGTTACTCAAACCAATTTAATGGTGGATCAGGGGCTAATTACGTGGGTGAATCAAGTGGCTCTAATGGTGGCGGTAATTTTCGTGGGGGACCCTTTGGAAATTTTCATGGTGGATCGGGTTTTAACAATGGAGGTGGTTCTAATGGGGCTGACATGGGTTATCAGAACCTGCGCCGGTATGAATTTAGAGCTGCTAGAGGCGAAAATTGGAACAGAGGAGGGTACTCTGGAAGAAGCAACGTCAATGATAACAAGAATTTCAGAAACAATAATTTTGAGGGATCAAATTCCAGGAACAATGCGAATCAGAGCTTGATTGATCAAGTGGGTGAGGCTGTTGCTGCAGCGATTCTACCTAAGCAGGCTACTATGGCGAGAGGGTTGGATGCTGCGGGTGTGGGCTCGGCAGGGGGAACGACCGTGGGCGCCTTGGGGCAGATGCCTGCTGTCATGACAGGGGCTACGGTGACACAGGTTACAGCGCCACCTAGTCAGACTAACGATGCGCCGCGGCAACCTGCTGCTCTTTTCCCTACCGCGACAACCGAGGTAACTTCAACTGTTACTAACATGGAAATTGTTGATGAGGATGGACCAAATAAAAAGGCAAAGAAGAATGACAAGCTGAGATGTTTCCGATGCGAACAAACTGGGCATTTTCATGATGATTGCACAGTTGTTATTTGTGATAACTGTGAATCACCGCAGCACATTTCCGCATCATGTCCATTATTGCATGCTCCTAAACCAACCATGGTTGTACATGGATTTGGTAGTGAGCAACTTATGTTCTTGGAGCTACCAGTGACTGAAACCTTCAAGCCAAGAGTGGAGAATTCTAGGGTTGGAAGGGTGTTTGTGGAGGGTGGATCTCTATCTGTGGCTCAAGTGATTGAGCAGCTAAGGAAGTTGGTCCGGTCTGAAAATTATGTCTGGGAGGTGGTTGAGTTCCAACAAAATATATTCAAGGCCAAATTTCCAACAAAGTCTGAGGTGGAGCGTATGAAAGAATTAAGGCAATACCAGATACCAGGTACTCAGATTGTTCTGAAGTTTGATGAGTGGGGAGTAGTGGAGGAACCGATTTTCTCTCTTCCTTTGGTTTGGGTCCAAATTAATGGGGTCCCCAAAGATGTCCGAAGGGATTTTTTATCCCTCTGGGGACTGGGGTCTATTTTTGGGAAAACATGTGCTGTTGATATGCCTTTTACTAGACAATATGGAATTGTCCGTGTGCAGGTGCATTGCACTGACCCAAAGCTTATTCCCTCACATCTAGATGTTTGGATTAAAAGGGGCTTTTTTCGGCTCTCTTTTATGGTGGAGCAACTGAACGTGCAAGCTAATCAGAGTGGTGGTAATCTGAATGATGATCAGCATAAGAGAGATAGGGAAGATGATCAGAATAAGAAGACCGATGATAACAATAGAATGGAAGAAGATAGATCTGCTGGCAGTTTAAACAAGAATTCAGAAAAGAAGTCGTGGAAGGAGGTGCTACCACATATAGTGGGATTAAGCAGACAATGTTGTCTCCTAGTCCGTTATTTCATGTGGGTGCATTTGGATTATATGGCAAAAAGGTACCGAGAAATTTGAATAGTAATTCTGATGCTTTTTATCAAAACTGTACTAAACTCACACCTAATTCACAGGAACTTGTTTTGCCTCTGTTGATTCATCCACGCACTGATGCGATGGGTGCAAATGGGGAGACAACGCAAGCACGTACAGGTCTGGATAATTTACGTTGTACTCAGGGAGGTTTAGCTAGCCATGAGAGCATGGACAACGATGCAATCTCTTGTCAGACTGGACTGTGCGAGAAGGAGCTGCAGATATCAACCTGTGTTGATGACCATAATATTGTTAGTCCAACTATTTCTGTCTCTAACGGCAACGAGTCCGGGAAGGGTCTGATCGATGAAGAGTCTTGTCCGTTTGTTGGTAGTAGGCCACATAATTCTGATATCAGCCAAGGGATAGATAAGTGTGTTTCTTTCTCTGCATCTCCGATTCAAAAAATTGGGGGATCAGTGCTGATGCCTAGACAAGATTCAGAGAAGAAAAGTTTTGTGAAAAAATCGCCACCAACACTGGCTGAGGTAAGCAATTTCGGTGGTATTCCTTTGTCTTCTGTTAATTCTATTCGAGCTAGTGAGCGACTTGAGTCTCATACCAATGCCGACGCTACACAGCTGGAGCGTGCAATGGAGTTGACAAGATGCCACAATGACGGATCAGGTAATCCACACAACTCGAAATTTTCAATTATGTCGGTGTCAAATGATGAAATTTTAGAGAAGGCTAAGCTGATTGGGGTATCTTTGGGGGAGTCAGAGGAAACAAGGAATACATCGGTAAATTTGCTTAAAGATATCGAATTTCATAGAACTTTGACTATTTTAGAACATAATACTCAAAAATCTGTGGAGGATAGTACACCAGCATCTCTGTTTGTTTCTAAGGTTTCGAATCTTTGTGAAGATCTAGCGAATGAAGATGACGATACTTTTGGTTGTTCTAACGAGTCGGTTTCCCTTGAGGGCAAGCGCACTCGTAAAACCAGGAAGAGAACGTATGATAGTACATGCGTTAGGCGGGGGACTAGGGTCAGGGTAAAAAAAATTTATTAAAAATGCAAGGTCTCAAAGGTTTAATTTGGAATAGTGATGGTTTTAGAGATCCTGCAAAGCATTCTTTCACAAGAGAAGCGATTAATGAATATAAGTTAGATTTTATTACCTTGTTGGAAACAGGGAGATCTAACTTCTCTATTCCGTTTTTGCAACACTTGTCAACTGGAATGGATTTTGCATGGTTCTGCTTACCTCCCCATGGTCGTTCTGGTGGTATCCTTGTAGGAATAAACACTAAAACCTTGTTGGTTAATAAAGTGGTTACTAGGGACTATTGTGTGAAGTTGTATCTAAAGTGCCGTAGTGATGGTTTTGAGTGGATCTTTGTTCCAGTTTATGGAGCAGCTCAGGATAGCCATAAACATGAGTTCTTGGCAGAACTAGTTCGGATATGCGAAATCGAAACACTCCCTATGTTAGTGGGTGGAGATTTTAATATCCTTCGGAAAAGTGAAGATAAGAATAACGATAGGTTCAATCTCCACTGGCCGTTTGTTTTTAATGCAATTATTGAGAACCTAAATTTGAGAGAGATTGCTCTCTCAGGGAGACAGTTTACGTGGGCCAACCGTAGGGACACACCGACTTATGAGAAATTAGATCGTATCCTATTCAGTGTTGAATGGGAACAAAAATTTCCGCTAGTTATGGTGCGGGCTCTTACTCGGTCTGGTTCAGATCACACACCTCTACTGATTGATTCAGGAATTAGAGCCCATCTTGGTAATAATTTGCGGTTTTCATTCGAACTATCGTGGTTAAGGCAAGATGGTTTCTTTAAAATGGTTAAGGATGAATGGGCGGCGGGTTCTCATGGGAATACACCCATTGCGAGATGGCAGAACAAAATAAGGCATTTAAGACGCTTCTTGCGAGGATGGGCTAAGAACCAAAGCGGTAAATACAGAAAGGAAAGAGATAGGTTACTGGCAATCATAGAAAGGTTAGATATTAAGGCTGAGACGAGTGCTTTGTCGGAAGCCGAGCGGAAGATGCTAAATACAGCTAACGAGCAAGTCACAAAACTGAGAAGGGATGAGGAGACCAAATGGGCCCAGAGGGCAAAAGTAAAACATGTGCAGGAAGGGGTTAATAATACAAAATACTTTCACTTAATTGCAAACGGTAAGCACTGTAAAAAGAAGATTTTCCAACTTGAACAAGAGGAGGGCACTATTGTGGGGGACGAAAACCTCAAAACGTATATTTCCGAATATTACAAAAAACTTTTTGGGGAGCCTGAACCTAATAGTTTCTCGCTTATTGAGGGGAGCAATTTGGATATTACTCAGGTTTCCTCATTGGAGAATACTATTCTAACGTCTGTGTTCTCAGAAAAGGAAGTGCTTGAAGCAATTTCTTCGATGGAACACAATAAGGCTCCGGGTCCAGATGGGTTCCCTGTGGAATTTTATCAGACATTTTGGGAAGTAATTAAGAATGACCTCATGGCTTTGTTTGCACAGTTGCAGACTGATGAATTGCCCCTATATAAACTTAACTTCGGAGTAATAAATCTTCTTCCTAAGAAAGAGAATGCAATCCAGATTCAACAATATAGACCGATTTGCCTATTAAATGTTAGTTTTAAAATTTTTACTAAGGTTACGACGAATCGCGTATCGGTGATAGCTCACAAAGTGGTTCAACCAACTCAAACTGCTTTTATGCCGGGTAGACATATTTTAGAAGGGGTGGTTATTTTACATGAAACAATTCATGAACTTCATTCTAAAAAATTAGACGGTGTTCTTTTCAAAATTGATTTTGAAAAGGCATATGATAAGGTAAAATGGCCGTTCTTACAACAAGCGCTCCATTTGAAGGGTTTCGATCCTTTATGGTGTAAGTGGATTGAAAGTTTTATTCAAGGCGGGAGTGTTGGGATTCGAGTGAATGATGATATTGGACATTTTTTCCAAACAAAAAAAGGCGTACGACAGGGGGATCCGTTGTCACCTATGTTATTTAACATTGTTGCTGATATGCTGGCTATTCTTCTAGCAAGAGCTAAGGAAGAAGGTCAGATTGGTGGTCTTATACCTCATCTTGTTGATGGGGGGATATCCATTCTGCAGTATGCTGATGATACAATCTTGTTTATGGAACATGACCTTATGAAGGCGGTAAACATGAAATTAATTTTATGCATTTTCGAGCAACTGTCGGGGCTCAAAATTAACTTTCACAAAAGTGAAATCTTTTGTTTTGGTAAGGCAAAGGATCATGAGCATAAATATAGGGATATATTCGGATGCGAGTCAGGATCCTTGCCCTTTAGATACCTTGGGGTGCCTATCCATCACAGAAAACTCAGAAACTCTGAGTGGAACCCAAAAGAGGATCGTTTTCAAGGAAAGTTAGGATGTTGGCAAGGAAAATTGTTATCTTATGGAGATAGATTAGTGCTAATCAACTCTGTGTTAACAAGCATGCCTATGTTCATGCTATCTTTCTTGGAAATCCCAAAGGGGGTTATGAAAAGATTAGACTTTTATCGTTCACGATTATTTTGGCAAAGTGATGAACATAAGAAGAAATATAGACTAACAAAATGGAATATTATTTGCCGTCCCAAGGATCAGGGGGGTTTGGTAATTGAAGTGTTGGAAATAAAAAATAAATGTCTACTGAGCAAATGGTTATATAAATTAATGTCTGAGCAAGGAGTATGGCAGGAACTTCTTTATAATAAGTATTTGAGAACCAAAACGTTGGCACAAGTGCAAGCTAAGCCTACGGATTCCCCTTTTTGGAAAGGCCTAATGCAGGTAAAAGATAGTTTTTTCGCCAGAGGGGTTTTTAAAGTCGGGAACGGGGCTATAACTCGCTTTTGGGAAGATATTTGGTTAGGGGATGTACCTCTTGCCCAACAATATCCTACTCTATATAATATTGTGCATAGAAAGAACATTTCTGTGCATGATGTGCTTTGTCATAATCCTCTTAATATTGGTTTTAGGAGGAATTTGCATGGGTCAAAATGGGATGCATGGCTGCATTTATGTCAGAGATTGATGCAAGTTACCTTAACTAATGAACCAGATGTGTTTTGGTGGAATTTGACCACAAATGGGGTGTTCACAGTTAAATCTATGTATGAGGATTGGATGAACGATCATCGAAATCCTCCTAAGAAATACCTTTGGAAACTTAAAATACCTCTAAAAATTAAGATATTTATGTGGTTTCTGCAGAAAAAGGTTTTATTAACAAAAGATAATTTATCAAGAAGAAAATGGAATGGTTGCAAGAAATGTTGTTTTTGTGATGGAGATGAGACAATTGAACACTTGTTTATTTCGTGCCCCTTTGCTAAAATTATCTGGCGTATTGTTTTCTTTACTTATAATCTTCCACCTCCGACCAATATTACTAATATGTTTGGGAATTGGTTAAATGGAATGGATAAGGCTAATAAAGCTAATATACGTATAGGGGTATGGCTTTATGTTGGGCTATATGGAAATGTCGCAATGATGTTATTTTTAACAAGGTTCGAGTTCCATCTTTTTTGCAGGTTATTATCTCGGCATCACGATGGATCCAGCTCTGGGCTTTTTTGCTCCCGGAGCAGTTACGTCCCATGATGGTTTCTGGATGCAGCCGTCTGGTGATGGTCGCTCAGGATATTTACTACCAGGCTATGTGGCGTCATGCTAGTAGATTGACAGATGTTTAGCCTTTGCTATGCTGTCCTTTTTTTTAGCGTCCCTTGATTGTTCTGAGGTTTGGTTGTTCCAATCTTCATGATTGTCCAATTGTAACTTCAATACTTTAGACTCTAAAGTAATAAAAAGGGCTGTGTGCATCCTTTGGATGCAGAGACCGGGGCACACCCCCATTTCGAAAAAAAATATTAGGCATACAAGCCGTCTCATTAAAACCTTCCAGTCCCCTTGGATACCCTGGTAAGGACAAAAAGCGCGTCTGAAACTTGCAGCCCCTCAGACAATTGATACATCATTTACAAGAGTTTGTAAAATAAAACTATGGGGTTCATCGACCCAATTACAAAAAATTTTATCATTAAAACAAGCCTAGCTAATGCATAAGCCACCTCATTTTCTTCCCTCGGGCAATGATGGAATTTGACGTTGCCAATAAGCGCCACTAGGTCAATACAATCTGCATAAACTGCTCGTCCCACCATGATTCTTCACCCGTGCAAGCTTGTATAATTTCAGTGGAGTCTGATTCAGCAGAGATGTTGTTACAACCCATCCTATTAGCCAGAGAAAGCCCTTCTCTCAACGCAAGTGCTTCTGCTGCTGTTCCCGAGGCAATATTCGTTAGAAATAAGGTGGATGCAGCAATAAAGCTTTCAGCAGAATCTCTAAGAACAGCACCGATCGAACATGTATGATAATCAGCATGATAACTTCCATCTCTCTAAGATTTGGTCTACTCCAGCTTGGACGTGAGATGTCTGGCTTCTTTAGAGCTTTAGAGGAATTAGGAATTAGATACTAACGCCAAGACAGACATTCTACATTTGAAAATTGGAGGGACTTGCTCATTGTATGTGCGCCGTCTTCGGATCCACCATAAATACCATGATGCAAATGCAATTGTTTCCTTCAGGCCCAAATCGTAACCAGGAAGAGGCTTGTCATCCTTCCTGAGCAAAAACTCAAGAACCACAGAACCAGAATGATCAACAGCCATCGCCTCTTCCATCATCTATTCTATCTATTATATACTAAAAGCAATATAAGAGTGTTTTTCGAGGCATCAGGTTGAGCCACATCACCTAAAATTATTTTGATAGTTAGATCTAAAATCTATGACTACGATTTTATTAGTTACGTAACCATATGTAATATGGTACGGCACGTTAATCGCAACCAGAGAACGACTCGGGCTAGCACCAACCACGTGCTTTGTAGAATCGACCGAAGGTGTATGTAAAAGAACTTCTACCGAGGGGTCCCGTTGCATGCATCCACCTAGGTCCCGTGCACATAGGCTAGGCCATGCACGCGTTTTTCTTTGTAACCCTACCGAGTCAGACCAGGTCCACACATTTAGGTATTGTATTAAAAATTGAGGACCACATCCCTTTAAAGCATTGCACTTAGCATATACTCAATGACAAATAAAACTGTATACAATTGACATGTATTTGGTCAAGTTGAGATGGCAATGTGGACTTATCAAATCTAAACTTCTTGTAGCCTTAATCCAACATGTATTAGTATGACTAGAAGTCAAGTAATCTAATCTGACAATCTCTACATTTTTGTGTGTGACATCAAAATGAAAATTGGTTATTATTTTTTTATGTGGCATCAATGCATCCTCTTCACAATCAATGTCTTCTAGCACATTGCAGTTGGATTGAAAATTGGTGTCATGTATTTTTTGAGCATTGGAAATATTATCCTTTTAATACATTTTATACTCCAATACATGATTTACGGGGAAATCAAGGCTCATGGCGTTGATGTTCGACTCACAGTAACATGTCAAGATATATACCAGGACATACAAAGTGCTACTACCCTAGGACATGGTGGTATTTAGAAAACGGATATGGTTGCAAGAAACATATATTAGAGGCTCCAAAAATTAACTGATTCATACGTTTATAGGACTATCTACATGCATCCACTTGACAAAGGTCTTATAGACAATTATAGTTGGATTCAAAATTGGTTTCATGTATTTTTTGAGCATTAGAAATATTATCCTTTTAGTCTATCTTAGACTCCAATATATGATTGATGGGGAAATCAAGGCTCATGGATTTGACCGTTCGACTCACAGTAACGTGTCAAGATATATATCAGGATACATAAAATGGTACTACCCTAGGACATGATGGTATTTATAAAATAAATAAAAATTAGCACTGAAAGTTGAATTTATCTGGCAAGTTATCAAATATTATAGAAGTAGAATTTGAATAGTAGGATCCTAGGATCAACAAACACACGTTTGCGAGTGATAGGCTGCTCACTAGACCTATGCCAAAGTTTTCAAATTTACCAAACTGACAAGGGAACCACTAGCTCCATTGATTATTGTGCGATAAGTGTGCCATACAAGAGCATCGAGATCTGGATAGATCCAATATACCGTCATTCTACATGGCACAATCTCCGCTACTAGGAGACTGTCGCAAATAGCACACTAAGCTAACATACCTAAACTACACCCTAGAAATTCTTCCAAAACTTAGAACGCCCACATTAACGTAAGAAAAAATGTATTTACAAACTCTAATGATAATACAAACTCCTCAAAGTATATTTATCTTATATCAAGAAACTATCCATAGTACTAGGCAAGGTGATATTTTTATAGAAAGCTGGTAAAAATCTTACATAATCTATGATAATCTACAGATTTGTGCATTTATCAATTACTCACTAAAAAGAAAATATAATATCAAAGAAAGATGCTTACTATCTGGGATATATTAATCTTTACTTTATTCAGCAATATTATTTCCTATTCCATCGGAATGGTCCAAACATAATACATTCATTGCTCAGGTTATCTAAACATGAATTGATCATTGTTCAAGAAGCCCCTAATTATTTGAGAATCTGATTGCTGACCTTACCAACTAGCTAAAAAATCTATAAAGAAATTGTACATAGAAATATCATGTCATGGAAAAATGACACGTCAACTCAATCTACTATCTTTGAAAATATCCTAATAATAGTTTACAAGAAAAATGATTAAATATGTTCTCTACATAGGTGATATACATATATATATCAAAAATATTGGCTATAACTATATTATTATTTCCCATCAAATAATGTGAATGCGCACAAAATCAAAAAATCTATTTCCCGATTAATTTCGACACTAAGTAGGAACAATGCTCATCTTTTTAAGAAAAATAAGATGATGCCCTCGCATTTGCGAGGGCCACCATGCTAGTTATATAGTAAAAGTAATATAAGGATGTGTTTCGAGGCACTAGGTTGATCCACATCATCAAAATTATTTTTGATTGTTAGATTTAGAATCTGAGGTTAGGATTTAACTAAATATTAATAGTTACGTAATTCCTAACAGTGTATTTGGCTGACATGATGCAATTCCGTCTGTCACGTCTTTAATGTGGGCACGTTATCAAGAAGTAGCCTGTGCAGTTTTAAAAAAATAGTCCGGGTCAATTGTTAACTGTTTCCAACTTAATGCTAAATTTTGGTGTCCGTGTCAACTACAAATTGGCAGCCTAGAAGAAATTAATCTAAAAAAAAAGACATGCACGTATCAAATCAACAAGTCATGTACTACCAACTATTTTATAAAACGGTTGATCGACACAGCTGATCTAGAAAATATCCTGGTTGGGATGTCATGCATGGTTTAAACTCTCATCTATAAGGTAAACTAATAAATACATTGGCACTTGATTTTACATCTTTATTTTATTTGTAAATTACTCAAATCATATATCCATTATAAACGGCTAGGTGCTAAACACAACTATGAACTTCGTATACTATTTGATAAATCTAATCAAGTAACATTAGGTAATTAGTCCTTTCAAGATTTTATGACTATCCAAGCGACAAACATGATTAAGCGAAGAATAAAGTGTTATAACAATACATCATCTATGTCAATACATAAGGTGTGGAAGTACATGCTAATATGTCTGACATGATATGGCAATACATAGGCATAAATGATGGTACGTTTAAAATTTATTAAAAATAATCATGTCACCAACATGTAAATAATATATATACAATCATCTGGAAATTTTATTTACGAAAACCTCCTCTCATAAGTGCATATCTTATTCTTACGGGAGAAAAGGCTTAAATTTGCACATTTATTCAATAAGTTGATAACCATAATCTCTACAAGTTGATTATATGTATATATGTAATTTTGAATATACATCAACAATGTATATTTGTCAACTTATGAACATATTAGCATCTATTTTTTTTTTGGAAATGGGCGCATTTATTAACCAAATAATTGATTCTTACACCCGGCCTCTGCATAACTAAGATGCACACAGCCACACGAAAGACAAACTAAGACAATAATGAAAAAAGCGTTACAAAAAGGCACTAAATTATAGCCTGGAAACTAAGATAGCTCAATCCTCAGATCACGCGGCCATCCATGTCGTGAGAAAATATTCCTCGCCGTGTCCTCCAATCGCGCACATCCGTCCAGAAATACGTCCCGAAACTCCATGCGTTGGAGAATATTCCATGATCGAAGGATAGCCGTGGCTCGATAAATAACCTGCAGAGGGGAAGACACAATGTTATTAAAAATCTTGTCATTTCTACAAAGCCATAGCGACCATATAATGGCAAGCGCTCCCACCCTAA
This sequence comes from Avena sativa, assembly GCA_916181665.1. Taxonomy (NCBI): domain Eukaryota; kingdom Viridiplantae; phylum Streptophyta; class Magnoliopsida; order Poales; family Poaceae; genus Avena; species Avena sativa. The sequence continues at coordinate 231,746,787 of OV702282.1, read as the reverse complement.
ACAAGGTTCTGTACTTATCAACAATTCCATGTAACCAATTGCCAAAAACATTGGTTACTGAACGTGGTGGAGATAAGCCAGAAGATATTTGGATGAATGACCATATAGACCGAGCAAATTTGCAGTGAAAGAATAAGTGTCGAATTGTCTCATCTTGATGACAAAAAACACATTGTGTACTTCCATGCCAATTCCTCTTTACAAGATTATCCTTTGTCAGAATTACCCCTTTCCGTAGATACCATGCAAATATCTTCGTCTTAAGGGGTATTTTCATTTTCCAAATTTTACTATTATCATCGACTAGGAGATCAGGTTGGACCAAAGCTTTATATAATGAACCAACGGAAAATTTACCACTTTCCAGTAATTTCCATTTGAACACATCAACACCGTCCGACAATTGTATCCTGGATAACCGTAATAGGAGATTGTTCCAAGATAATAGTCTAGGACCGATGAGACTTCTTCTGAAAGACACATTAGGAGGATAGTCCTCCATCACTGTGGAGATTGTATCTCCTTTATGTCTAACAATTGAATATAGAGCTGGGTACTGTTCGCGAAGAGTAGATTGGCCTAGCCATTTATCTTCCCAAAACCTAATTTGTGATCCATCCTTAATCTCAAAAGCACCAAAACGAAAGAAATGTTTCTTGGTGGCCATAAGACCTGCCCAAAAATGTGAATCTCCGGGTTTCCATACCACTTGAGACACAGCTTTGGAGCCCACATATTTCCTCCATAACATGGTTTGCCAAACGCCTTCCTCAGTAAGTAGTTTAAAAAGCCATTTGCCCAAAAGCGCGGTGTTTTTGACTTGCAAATCGTGTATGCCTAGTCCACCAAACTCCTTCGGCCGGCAAACGACATTCCATCGGGTCAGACGATATTTCTTTTTCTCACTATCCCCTTGCCAAAAGAATCTTGAACGGAAATAATCCACTTTGTTCAAAACCCCTTTTGGCATTTGGAAAAACGAGATCATATACAGTACCATATTAGTAAGAACTGAATTTAGAAGTACTAGTCTTCCCCCAAGAGATAACAATTTTCCTTTCCAACTATTAAGACGTTTTTGTATCCTTTCCTCAACGAGCTTCCATTCAGCAATTGTGAGACGCCGATAATGAATCGGTATTCCCAAATAATTGATTGGAAACTGACCCAGACCATAGCCGAAAAGTTCAGCATATATGTGGGCCTCGTTTTGGGCCTCGCCAAAACAATACAAATCGCTTTTATGGAAATTTATTTTAAGCCCAGATAAGAGCTCGAATGCTGATAATATTAATTTCAGATTCTTAGCTTTCTCCAGATCATGTTCCATAAAAAGAATTGTATCGTCAGCGTATTGAAGAATAGAAAGTCCACCATCAACGAGATGTGGAACTACACCTTCAATTTGGCCGTCAGCCTTAGCTCTCTCAATAAGGATAGCCAACATATCAGCCACTATGTTAAATAGTAATGGTGATAATGGATCCCCTTGTCTCAGTCCTTTCTTGGTCTGAAAGTAGTTGCCAGTATCATCATTTATTTTAATGGCAACACTACCCCCAGACACAAAAGACTGAATCAAAGCACGCCACTCCTCAGAAAAACCTTTCATACGGAGTGTTTGCTGGAGGAAAGACCAGTTAACTTTGTCATAAGCCTTCTCAAAGTCAATCTTGAACAGTACACCATTTAATTTTTTTGAGTGCAGTTCATGAATTGTTTCATGCAGAATCACAACCCCATCTAGGATATTTCTTCCTTGCATGAACGCAGTTTGAGACGGGCTAACAACATTGTCAGCAACCGAATTTAGTCTAATTGTAGCAACTTTAGTGAAAATTTTAAAGCTAACATTAAGCAAGCAGATTGGACGGTACTGTTGTATCCGTTCTGCATTATTAACCTTAGGCAGTAAAATTATGTTACCAAAGTTGAGTCTAAATATATCCAATTGTCCAACCTGTAAAAACCCAAACAAATTCATCAGGTCCTCCTTGATAACGTCCCAGAATTTTTGGTAAAATTCCGCTGGGAATCCATCAGGACCTGGTGCTTTGTTATGTTAGTTGTCATATGTTTGGTTCAATCGTGCTGATCTAAAGGAGATGATATACTTTTTTGAAAAAAGGTGATATGATAATTTAAATACAATATGAGAGTTCTCTTTGTTGTAATCAATTTTGGTACAATTTATGTTGTGCTACCAATAAAATGAGGGTAAGCCAGATTATTGCTGGATGGTTCAACTTTTTATAAGATTGTTCAGAATATCTCTCTTTTTCATAAGGACTAGATGGTAAACATTTAAGATTGATCGAGTGATTATATCCCGATTACATTATAATTTGGAGATATCCTAATTATATTATTGCATTAGTGTGCGCGCTCCAAGCTTTCTGCATTAAAATAAGGCACACAAATATGATACAAAAACTTTGGCTCCATGGAGTAAATCCCATCGTTGTGCTTGTACCATGAGAGATGATTTTATTGATGTGACTCGGGAACGAATCGTCCTAATAAGGACGAAAATATAAACTACATATAGGAGCAGTGGTAGACCCAGAAGATTCCATAAGCATGGGAAAACATGTCTAAAATATCATTTTTTGAACAAAATCACTACTGAAAGTCAAAAAATATAAGACATCGTGTTGCGACAAGCCTGGGCGACTGCCCGGGCTGTACGGATGGTGGGTCCGTCCCTGTATAGGAGGTTATTCCATTGTTACACTTCCTCCCCATTCCTTGGTGGATTATCAAGCTGACGCAAGTCATCAACATTAAAAAGGTGGGCCGTTGAACCGGTGTATATCTTTATTTTATGAGATAAAGAGTTAAAATGTTCCACACTTAAGTAAGCAAGTAAAAATACTTATAATTTCAATATCCGTAAATAAAACATTTTATTATCTATTTAAATAGATCAAGAGTCCTATCCGAGGAATATGCTTAACACATTTGCATATTGTAAGAGAAAATGTCAATAAATTACAAGTCAAACCATAACATGAAGTTCTCATATCTATCTATCTATCTATTTATGTGGACTACAGATCCATATTATTTACCTAGATTGATTCAAAGGTTATTTTCAAAAAGGTAAAGATGATTCCCTTGCATATGCGAGGGACACCCTGGTAGTTTGACTAATACCAAGAGAACTCCACATAGCCTGAGCTGTAGGACAACTAAACAGAAGGTGAAAAATATCTTTCGCTGCCTGATTATAAATGTGGCACTCACCATTGGAGCCGATGTGGCGATTTGCTAGGATAGCTTTGAGCAGAATAATGCCGTGGAGCCCACGCTAGATAATTTTTTTAATTTTACTAGAAACTTACAGCCAGGGGCGGAGCCAGGGTGTGAGCTTAAGGGGGGCAAAGTGTGCATGTTATTTGTTTGAGGGGGGCTGAGCTTGCTAATCTAGCACAAAGAACAACCTGCCATGGCTACTATTCTTAAGAAAACCATGAGCATAGGGGGGGGGGGCGTCGCCCCTGCTCGTCCCCCCTTGTCTCCGTCCCTGCTTTCAGCTGCCATGTAGCCTTCCAGACTGGGTTATTCGCTGAAGTGTCAGTTAGTGCAAGTTGGTTTGCTGAGGGACCAAAGCTATGTTTCCATTGCAAGTAATAACAAAATTTGAAAGTGTACCTTCCATGCTTAGTGAAGTTCCATGCAATAAAATCATTGAAGCCATGATTGTTAAGTGGGATCTCAAGGATGCGGTTCACATCCTACAAACAAAAGAGCTCACGTAAGAGTTGTTCATCCCATGTTCCTGTATAAGGATTGATCAATTCTGGGACTTTAGTGTACAACACTCCTTCTCTTGATGAAATAATTCTTCTATCCGGACTTGAGGGAATCCATGGGTCCGAGTAAATATTTATGTTTTCTCCGGTGCCGACCCTCCACATGTAACCCCTTTTGAACGCTGTCAAACTGGCTAAAATACTCTGCCAGGTAAAACTTGAACCTGTTTTCGGACCAGCTTTCATGATATCACAATGAGGATAATATTTAGCGCGTAGCACCCGGGCACACAAAGAATCTAGAGTGTTAATAGTCTCCATGCTTGCTTTTCTAACATATCTAGATTAAAAGAATGGAAGTCCTGAAAGCCCATACGTCCTTCACTTTTTGGATAGCACAATTTCCACCATGTAAATAAGTGCATCTTCTTACTATTATCATCATCCCCCAACCAAAATTGAGAAATGGCATCCGTCATTCTTTTACAAACTCCAATGGGAATAAGAAACACAGACATTGCATATACCGAAATAGCCTGAGCCACAGCTTTAAGAAGGATATCCTTTCCTCCTATTGATAGAAATTTTTCCTTCCAACCATTTATCCTGAGAATGATCCTCTCATTAAGGTGAAGAAAACAATCACTCCTATCTGCCCCTACTAAAGCAGGTAAACCCAGATATTTGTCAGAGAGAGCTTCTATGTCAATATGAAGGGTTTCACAAATATCCGCTTTCACCAACACATGAGTATTAGGGAAAAAGAAAATACTTGATTTGGCCAAACTCACCAATTTCCCTAAGTTTGCATAGTAGGTATCCAGAACTTGTTGTAGGGAAGTTGCATTGTTCAAATCTGCCTTCATGAGAATTAAGGAATCATCAGCGAATAATAAGTGTGAAACTGACGGTGCATTTATGCACACCCTAACCCCATCAATGCCACGAACTTATTCATCAAACGACAAGAGACTAGATAAACCTTCTGCACATAAAAGGAACAGGTATGGGGAGAGAGGATCTCCTTGCCGAAGCCCTCTGGTTGGAGATAACATCTATATTTCTTTGGAATTAAAGCGAAACTGGTACTTAACTGAGCTAACACAAGCCATCATCAACAAGATCCACCTTTCTTCAAACCCCAACTTTCTCATCATATTTTCCAGGAAAACCAACTCAACCTTCTTATAGGCCTTGTGCATATCCGATTTTACTGCACATGCACCAGAGGAGCCTGATCTCTTCTTCTTAATGGAATGTACACATTCATATGCCACCAGAATATTGTCAGTGATGAGACGACCAGGCACACATGCACTTTGAGTAGGGGAGATTATTTCTGGGAGGATAACCTTCAAACGAATGGCCAACATTTTTTAGATGATTTTAAATTTAATGGTTTGAAGGTGGAGACTTGTTTAAATTTAGTGTGCCATTGACATGCAAGACTAGTTAGCCGACTCTCAGGCACGAGGTCGACCAGACCATATTCCCAGCCCTTAGTGAAAGACATTGAGATGGTTTGCGGCTCGTGGCCAGCGGTTGTGTCCTAATGGTGGCCTGGCCGCCTGGATCACTGCAACAGGGCAGGAAGGAGAGAATGAAGCATAAAGAAAGAGCTCTGAATTAAAGTGAGGGGTTCAATCTTGTCAAGCCATACGGCGACCAAAGTGCCTCACATTTCGATTCGAGAGAACGCAGTGTCCTTAATTCTTGTATATAAATCTCAAACACTGTAAATGAGCTGGGCGTGATCCTATAACACTGTGCAACGGGACTGGAAGGCACAATTGTGAACATCAAGGAACTCCCAACGAAATGAAAGGGTGTTACCCTATCTCGTTGCGGTGACCCAGCTTACCACAACATGATGTAGTATACTATAGTCGTTGACATAACACCAATGAAACACCGTTCACTAGTATTACATCCCTCAGAATGGCACAACAGAAACACAGCGGATCCAATACAAGGCTTAAAGGTTACAACTCACTCTTTTACATAAGATCCAGAGAACACTCTAGGTTAAAGAGAGATAGAAAGAACTTCTTACGGAGAAGAATCAAAGATAAACAACGCAAGGATGATTAGACTATTAAGTCTAATATTTTGACTAAGAGGTTGGCATTGTGGCTATTGCAACGCACTACAGAAATAGGTTCTTTGGCTAGAGATAATATTCCTATCTAATCAGTAACTTTCGTCTTCACTTGAGTTGAGATATATGTTGACTTCCTTGTCTTCATTGAAGAGCTTTAGATGGTCTGGATAAGTCCTGGAGCATATCTTGATGTAGACATAGTTTTAATGGCTTTAGAATCTAGCAAGGGTTAAGAAGATACTTTGAGTACGAGCGTACTCAGCAAATTCTCTAGAAAAGGAGTGTTTCATGCACTATATCTACCGCCACAGACCGTAGGTCGTAGGCAATGCAAGTTTTCATAAACATTTCTTCAAAGGTTGCTTTTATTCTGAAAAGCTATGTTTGTCAGTCTTCACGGGTTTACCAGAACTTTCATGGAGTTCCTTTCCCGCCGCGTTCGCATCTCCTTCCCGGAACAGGGAGTAACAAGTTACAGTTCTTACACTCTATAGAGATGCGTTAGTTTACCCATGAGAGATCAACTCTTTGTTGCACAACCGGGCAGCTTATTCCCATCCACAATTCCATGATGTGGGGCCCAGAAGATGATCCAAGCCAATCACTGCCCCTTCGCGACCTCGCATGCCACCTTGGTGTACACCATGCCCACATAAAGAATTACGGCAATGGTTTGTACAAACCGTTAGATGCCAGAACTATCGTGGGACGATGAGGGTTCCCACCCATATGCTGCATATCCTCTACGAATTACCAATTAATATGCACGCTACGAGGATAACAGCCATGACCTGCACATTCGGCTTCATGCGAGAGGAAGAACATACAGTTGACTTCTCCGTCCCATTCCAAATCTCATGGTCAACGCGTAATATACGGCGCAAGAATCACTGGCGATATTGGTTGTTAAGTCCTAGGTGATATAGTTCTGAATAGTGGTCTTCCAACTATCAGATTTAATAGATTAACTGATCGCCCTGGATCAGTAATCAATAGTTCTCATTATTATTGAAAATTGTATTTTCTGACCTTTTTCAAATGCAGGTGAAGACAACACTGGATTTGTAAAATACTTTACAGAAAATAAACAAAGGACATGAGCAAGTGTGAACTTGCCTTTTGTGATTGCAAGATTATGCACTCACGGTCTTCGAGTCAGTATAAGATCCAAAATCTAAAATCAGCATCATTGGTCCGATAAGGACTAATGTTTAAAAAAGCAATATGCTTTTATGCATAAGTAATGTGATGCACGTTCTAAACGCAAATCCCAGGAATAACGTTGTCCTAGGGTTTGGATTTCGGAAATGTCTACCTTGGAGTATGTGGTCCTTTTAGATAGGTTTCACATTTGTGCTTTGCTTAGAGCTTGTGAGTGGTTGTGGGCAACACTTAAGTAGCAATAAAATACATATACTGATACAATGCTAGTTAAGATTGCTTATAGAAAATTTCTTGTTTGAAGTAGAAAAAAGAATAACCTTTGAAGAAAAGGTTTATATTCTAAGGTTTAGACAAGCTTTGGGGTTAGTTAGTGGTGGTTGATGTTATTTGTTTGCTCGAATGGTTTGGCTTGAGTTTCTTTATAATTTAACTACTTCAGACCAAAGTTAACTATAAAACATATAATAATATTTATAATGTTATATTTACATTCTTGGACTAAAGTTAACTTTAAAACAAAGATGATTTTGAGATTATAATACTTATAACATTTATATCTAGTGTATCTGAAATGTTTCCTTTAGGTTACTTAAGAATGGTCATTCTTTTTACTTGAATAATGGTTTCTTGATTTGATTATGGAGTAATATCATTTATCTTTTATAGATAAGTGAGTATAGTTTATAATCTACAACATACTATTACTTAATTAATTATGGGATTATATAATGTTGTGGTAGTTTTTGAAATTTGGTGGTTAATATAGATAGAAAAGGTTTGGTGTATTCATAAGTTGTTCTTGAAGGTTTTATTATAGATGGAAATCTTTTTAGAATAAATTCATCACTTAGGGGTGGTGATACGTTAAAAGATATTTATAATGTTTTAAACCATTTAAGATTCATTTATTAATATTTAAGACTAATACTTATTTATTAAACTTAATTTATTCATTTTAGGAATATTAATAAATTTTATTTATCCTTGTATGAATGATTAATGAAGTAAATAAGTTTAAATTTGAGTTATTAGAATTATTTGAATTTTTATTTAATTCAAAAGTATAATATTAGATTTTTTCATGTAGATATTATTTTTGTGATTATTTTGGTATATCACATTTATTTTTGTGATTAATAAATAATAAGATATGATTTTTATAATTCTTATTATTTTATAATTACTAAATGGATAATAAGTATTTACTTAAGTGAAATAATAATACATATTTATAGTTTTATATTGTAATTATTATTTTTCCAAGATTTTTGTTATCTTATTTATACTATTAACATTTATCATTTTAAAAAATATGAATTATCAAAGTTTTATTATTAATAAAACCTTTATTAAATAACATTTATTTAAATAATAATCATAATAATATTTGATAATAGTTTTAAGTTGTAGATTTTATTTTTCTGAAAATTTTCATATATTATACATGTTTTTCTGAAATATAAATCAAAAGTTATTGATTAAACAAGATTTAATCATCTTTTAAATTTCTGAAATATTATTAATTGGTTTATAACATTTTATTTGTTTCCAAACGGAAAATACTTTTTACACCATACTAAGAGCTAGCCCCAGTGACTGACTAGTGTGCCATTGTCCACCTCAGCTCTCAGGTGAAAGAAATGCATTAGTTACTGACCCAGTCTTTACCCCCAGTCAATGACATATGGGCCCTAGGCCAGGTCATCAACCACGTGAGCAAAGACCAGTCAAACTAGCTGACGTGGTGCGATCATGACGTAATGATGGCGTCAGCATCACCACCGCCGCCAGAGGTTGGTCGCCGGCGACGATCTACTGCACCCCAGCAAGCGAAATAGATCTAGTTCGAATCAGCACAACCTACTGAACCTAATAGTGGCAGCTCCGCTCGGAAATAGTCATCGGAGCTTCAGCTCTGACGAGCTCAGACGGTGGCCGACGGTGGCGTATGATGAAACAGCGATTTACAACGAGATCCGGCGATTGAATGTTACTGGAAGTTCAGGAACTCAGCGAGGACAGGCGCGTCGGAAACGAGCTTCCCGACGAGGATTCCGACGAACTGCTGCAAAGGGAAATGACCAAATTTACCCGCTCTAGTGCTTCCCTTATGCAAGCTTCTACCCAGAGGATCTACGGAGGAAGGCGCTTCTCCATGACGGCTCGGAATGGTGTGGGGAGACGTGGTTTGACGGCAAGAGGTGGCTCCGATGAGCTAGGGTTTCGGTCTCGTTCGTATCCGAGAGGATAAGGAGGAATTGGAGATAAGGATTGAGGCAGGGCGTCGCGGTGGCCTTCTTATCCCCTCCTGGCGAGGACGGCGAGTATCTTGGCGCAACGATGATGATGACGGCATCAGGCGGCGGCGAGCTCTGCCAGCGAGCTGCCTGTGTGCGTGACGGTGACGACGATGATCATTTTGCGGATAACCCCCTGGCAATTTCTTTAGCTCAACCCGCGGTCCTCTCCTGACCCCACTTGTCAGTCACAGATGAAAAAGGACTGGGCTGGTTACTGGGTTGTTGTGGGCTGCACATAGGCGTCATATGGGTGTAAGTGTGTTGGGCTGCGGCCAGGTTTGGTTTTTTATTTGTTTATCCTTTTTCTATTTTCTCTTTTCTTATTTAGATTTGAATTTGATTTATATATTTTGAACTTCTCTTTGCAGGATTTATTTGCTGGACTATTTCAATAATACTAAAACATAGTTAGTATTATTTGTGAATTTCTTTATTATATATATCTTATTATATTCCTTGTATTTTCTTAATATATGAACCCCTTTTAATATTTGTAAAAGCTCTCCCTCTTATTTTATTTTCCTCCTTTAGTTATGGATTTCTTGAATGATATATTCTTATTTGCTTATCAACTTAATTTTAGTTGGCTCATATTTTGAATAGAACTTTTATATGTGTAATGATCCTAAACCATTATTTGATGCATGAAATATAAAAGACATTTATATAGTTATTACTACTCCCATTAATTTGGAAAATGGCAATGTATATATCCTATGGTGATAAATAAAGAGGTTTAAGATTTTGAATTATGAATATTTACCCTAGGGTTTAGGGTTTTTAATATACTTATATTCCTTTATGGATATGAGTAAATAATTATTAACTAAGCATATCGTCTCCTGTTTGTGATGTTTGAGGACATCACCTTTTATAATAGAAAGTTATAATTAGAATGTATTATAGAAAGGAATTGGTAAAAATATGCTTATAGGATTTGCTACAGGAAAATATTCCTATGAAGTGATATGGCCATTAGATGATGGATCAATAGTATGAGATGGATATTATGTTGATCTGGGATTTAGAGTTGGTTGTTACCAATAATGTCTATTTTCCCTAGTTCATAATTCTGGATTTTTAAATAAGGAATTCCTTTCCTAGATATACTGCCTCTTCCTATTCATCATCATGATTAACATGATGAACTTTACTCATTTAAATCTTCTTATACATATATCATTCTTCTAAACTCATGGATGAATCCACAGAGTTTGATACTAAAATAGTTCATAACTTCTTCATATCCATGCTTGATTGCACCTACTATTCTACTGTTGATAAACTTCCATTCAACAAGTAGTTCCTTCAACTTCACTCACAATCTTCCTTAATATTCCATCACTGATATTTCTCTATGGTTGATTATCCTTTAAGATGAATAACACTACTTCTAAACTCTATGCTATAATAGCTTTAATTGAATAATATCAGCCTATATTTACTTAAATCTCAGGACTTACACTTCAATCCCTGAATTGTATTTATGTGGTTTGCAAAGACTACTCTAGGATCACTTATCTCTACTAAGGTTTAATCATGTTTTATCCACCAATACCACTTATTCATGACATAAGTACTCAATCTTGGTGAATAAGGCTTGATCATTATAATCTGTTGATCCATTATGATTTATATTTCTAGTTGGATAATCAAGGCCATCAATACAACCTTGTAGTTGTATTGAAATTATATTCTGTTTAGCTCTATTGGATTAAGAGATATAATTCATTAACTATACCTACTTGATCCAATAGGACTACTCCTAGTAACTATCTCCAGACCTCATCCTTGCAATCTTCTTTTCTATCAAGAAAGGATTTAGCTCCATCAACTATCTTATTGATTGGATTCTTTTCAATCATTCTTATCAAATAAATGACATCTAAAACTAGCATCACTATTTACCTCTTCTTAGTTGTTTCTTTGTAGACACTTATTTGTAAATTGTGTGATGATCAAATACTTGATACATTGGGAATGGATGAATCAATAGTTGATTTCTCAACATTGATTAACAACAAATATTGAAATATAACTCAATCGGGATGATAAGGATTGATATGTAAAGAAAGGTATAGGTGAATTATCTAAGCTTAGTTCCTTTCCTACTCTATAAGAAGTAGGGTTAGGTATCACCATGATACTCATGGTATATGAAGATGGGATTAAGATATAGTTGCTACATTCTTATTATTTGTGTTATATCCTTAACTTGGTACTTATCAGTGATTATAATGAATACTATAATATGATCACCTAATGATCAAATATATTTCACATTGTATTAAGGTTTAACTTATAGTACATTTGATCTACCCTTAGATCAAATCTCTCTTACCCAAAATGAGATTTTAACAAAGGTCTTATTGAAACTTATCGCAGTCAACTTTATGATCTACTTCAATTCCATCAAGCTAAGAGAAGCTTCAATCACTTTGACAAGTTTTGTTTAAAAGCGGGAAAATTATTCGGATTTTCTATGCATGAATGCAATGCACACATCTAGGTTCAGCTTATTTCTAGGCTCTAATGCTGGGATGTTACAGACTCTCCCCCTTAAAATAAACTTCGTCCTTGAAGTTCGCAAACTCTCATGTTTCTAAGTAAGGAATTGTTTTGTAGTGGTTGCTACATTCTCCCCTTCATGATGACCTTAAATGGAATTAATTCGAGTATTCCATAACTTGATTAGATATTCTAATCCAATTCTATTTATCTAAACTTCAAACTTTATTACTATTTTAAGTATAGTTTAGAGGTCTCCTTAAAAATAAGTTTTAAGTTTCTATATACTCGTGTTAGTAGTTAAAAGACTACCATTCTATTCCTGTCATAGTATAATTGATACTCGTATTCCTTCCAAGATTGGATTTGAACTCATTCAGTCCATACCCATTGGAATTCTTATTCTCTTCCTATGTCCAATTGGAAGTTCTTTATTATTTCTTAAGATTACTTAAGAGTTGTTTCTTTTTGGATTGGTTGGTTAAATGTGTCCTTTATCACCTTTAAGTTTTAGACCTTCTCACGATTTTTTTACTAATTTTCCATTTTTATCTATTGTACTTTCTTCATCCTTCATTCATAACATCTACTCTCCCCCTTAGATTTTACCAATAGTCTTTAAATTACATACATAGAGACCATTGGTTCTTAAACTCGAATATTGATCTCGGTTCAGCTTAAATTCTACTAGTTTAGGGTCTGATGAAAGATTATACAATGTATCCACACAATTGTGGATCTCCGAGACAATTTTTTAGCACTATATACCGTACTTACTATTGGATATTTCCGCTGGGTAGGTCTAACTTTGCGAAGCCTCTTGAAAAACAATCGCCTTGAAAAAAATTATACTTCCTTAGGTTTAACTTAACTTAGGACAAATTTAATGCTCTTTATGCAACTTTTAAGATAATTTGATTAACTATGTCAACCAAATACTAGCTGCGAACAGAATACTGACTGCGGATTAGAATGCCGGCAAGGGATTGGGTACCCAAGGCGGAACATTCTGATTGGTAGGTATTATCTTACCGTTTCCGACCTACGAGTTACATTCTCTCTGAATTGTCAGAGCTTGAATACCCTTTTGGTTCTAAGAGATCTTCTTGGTACTATTTCATGATACTTCCATGAACTTGATACAACTCTCCATTGACTTCTTAGCATCTTACCTACTTTGAATGAACTTTCAATTTATCATATCTTGTTACTCCTTAAATCTCCTCCACCATGCTTTCTTCCTAAACTGACCAAGAATGTGATTTATGTTCTATCCATTCTCCAAATGGTGTAAATACCCCTTTTATCATGCTACATCCTTCAAGTTAATCTTTCTTATGACCTTTGAAACTCATCACTCCCTTACACGAATTCTCGTTTCTATCTAGATCTATTACATCAAGTAATAACTGGGTGTTACATCATGCATTTGCACACCTAATTAAACTTCATGTACAGATCTAGTCAATCAAGAAGAATCAAAAAGATCCAAAAGTCAATAAACAACAAAACATATACCCTGTATCATACATAGGTTTTAGATAATTTACAAATGTACTGGATGTTCCCACGGTTTGTTCCAAACCTATTTACACAACTATCTTACAAAAACTTCTTGCTCTTGTGGATATATATACTCACTTATTTCGGCAAACTCTTCAAACTACAATACGCATTAACCTATATATACATTATTCAAGCTCGCATTCCTTGGGATGTTGTTTCTCTCTCACTTTCATCTTCCTCTAGTGCTTCCTGGAGTTCCGTCCATGATGACGTGAAGTCCTACGACTGCCTTCTGGAGAATAGGAGCATCCAGGAGGTGCGTATTCTTGATTAGAAGTACCAAGACTGAGATTAGTCATTGAAAAATGACTAGAGTTGGCGTAATCTTCCACCGAATAGTCCGGGTTTTCTGGCAACGCTTCCTCATAGTAAGTTGGTTCCTTAGATTTTTCTTGGATCCACTCATATATGTTGGTATAATATCTATTGGAGTACTCTTCTAAGTTGATTGGATTCGTATTACCCCCATATGGTCCATAAGGCTCTCTATGGTTATAGTTGGTCTCTTCTTCAATACCTGTATCACAAGGTATAGGATTCCCTATGGTTTTACCTTGAGATTCTATTTCCCCTCCATACTTGTTAGGCTCAGGTTTATTTGGAATAACTGTATTCCATTCCTGTTGTTCGGAATTGTACTTAGTCCATAGGTCTTCAGGTGGCTTGAAGTCATTCTGGTAATAGGCATAATTTTCTGAGTTTGGGTCATCAAACTCAGTTTCCTCAAACACCTCTCCAGAAGGTATGTCTTTGGGATGCCTAGATTCTTTATCTAGCTTCTTCCTACGAGCCATTGCTTTATCAGGATCAGTAAAATCTTCAATGACCGTATCCAGCTCCTGAACTAAGACTTGGTGAGTGTTATGATAAGTGTTTAGAAAAGACTAATAACGATCCATATACTCTATAGCTAGAGTAGGTTCAGCTTGGACTAAGGTAGAGTGATCTAACTCATGCTCTTAGTTTGAGGTTTCATGTGGTATAATGGTGTGGTAGTACCTTCTAGAGCTTGGGATTTATGTTCTCGGATCATGGTTATGGCTGCTGCTATGGCAATCTGATATGCAGATGCCATGCACCTTGCCTATCCTGCTGGCATTTCTCCCTTAAGTCCTAACTTCTTGGGTAACATGATCATGACACGATATTTAGCTAATACCTGCCCATCATAGTAACTGTAAATCTTGACCAAAAGTCTTGATTCACATTCCAAACTCCATAGAAGTTGTCGGAGATTGTCTGTCCAACCCCCTCCGTAGTCATCCAAAGTCCTGTTCATCACTTGAATATTCCGGGGTGGATATCGAGGTGCCATGTGGAACTGTGGATAAGAAATTATCATCAGTCACATAGAGTTAAAACTCTTGGGTAATGATTGTAATTGCAATCATATAAAAGAGTTATCGCACTAGTAACATAACAGGATTATTCTCAAGTGAATATCCCTCATATCACTAGAGAACTCATCATTATTGCTAGGATGTGTCCTATAGGTTCTACCCATTTACTAGCTTTCCAACCTAAGGTCAAAGCATATGCTCTGATACCAACTGCGGTGCCCCATCTTACCACTGCATGATGTAGTAAACTATAGTCGTTGACATAACACCAATGAAACACCGTTCACTAGTATTACATCCCTCAGAATGGCACAACAGAAACACAGCAGATCCAATACATGGCTTAAAGGTTAAAACTCAATCTTTTACATAAGATCCAGAGAACACTCTAGGTTAAAGAGAGAGAAAGAACTTCTTACGGAGAGGAATCAAAGATAAACAACGCAAGCATGATTATACTATTAATTCTAATATTTTGACTAAGAGGTTGGCATTGCGGCTATTGCAATGCACTAAAGAAATAGGTTCTTTGGCTAGAGATAATATTCCTATCTAATCAGTAACTTTCTTCTTCACTTGAGTTGAGATATATGTTGACTTCCTTGTCTTCATTGAAGAGCTTTAGCTGGTCTGGATAAGTCTTGGAGCATATCTTGATGTAGACATCGTTTTAATGGCTTCAGAATCTAGCAAGGGTTAAGAAGATACCGCCAACCGCCACAGACAACTAGAAAAGGATAAGTCCTTGTCTTTAATGGCTTTAGCTGGTCTGGATAAGTCCTGGAGCATATTTTAACGAGCGTACTCAGCAAATTCACTAGAAAAGGAGTGTTTGATGCACTATATCTACCGCCACAGACCGTAGGTCATAGGCAATGCACGTTTTCATAAACATTTCTTCAAAGGTTGCTTTTATTCTAAAAATCTATGTCCGTCAGCCTTCACGGGTTTACCAGAACTTTCATGGAGTTCCTTTCCCACCACGTTCGCAGCTCCTTCCCGGAATAGGGAGTAACAAGTTACAGTTCTTACACTCTGCAGAGGTGCGTTACTTTACCCATGAGAGATCAACTCTTTGTTGCACAACCGGGCAGCTTATTCCCGTCCACAATTCCATGATGTGGGGCCCAGAAGATGATCCAAGCCAATCACTTCCCCCTTTGCGATCTCGCATGCCTCCTTGCTGTACACCGTGCCCACATAACGAATTACGGCAATGGTTTGTACAAACCATTAGATGCCATAACTATCATGGGACGATGAGGGTTCCCACCCATATGCTGCATATCCTCTATGAATTACCAATTAAAATGCACGCTACGAGGATAACAGCCACGACCTGCACATCCGGCTTCATGCGATAGGAAGAAGATACAGCTGACTTCTTCGTCCCATTCCAAATCTCATGGTCAACGCGTAATATACGGCACAAGAATCACTGGCGACATTGGTTGTTAAGTCCTAGGTGATATAGTTCTGAACAGTGGTATTCCAACTGTCAGATTTAATAGATTAACTGGTCACCCTGGATCAGTATCAATAGTTCTCATTATTATTGAAAATAGTGTTTTCTGACCTTTTTCAAATGCAGATGAAGACAACACTGGATTTGTAAAATACTTTACAGAAAATAAACAAAGGACATGAGCAAGTGTGAACTTGCCTTTTGTGATTGCAAGATTATGCACTCACGGTCTTCGAGTCAGTATAAGATCCAAAATCTGAAATCAGCATCATTGGTCCGGTAAGGACTAATGTTTAAAGAAGCAATATGCTTTTATGCATAAGTAATGTGATGCACGTTCTAAATGCAAATCCCGGGAATAACATTGTCCTAGGGTTTGGATTTCGTAAATGGCTACCTTGGAGTATGTGGTCCTTTCAGATAGGTTTCACATTTGTGCTTTTCTTAGAGCTTGTGAGTGGTTGTGGGCAACACTTAAGTAGCAATAAAATACATATACTGATACAATGCTAGTTAAGATTTCTTATAGAAAAGTTCTTGTTTGAAGTAGAAAAAAGAATAACCTTCGAAGAAAAGGTTTCTTTTCTAAGGTTTAGACAAGCTTTGGGGTTAGTTAGTGGTGGTTGATGTTATTTGTTTGCTCGAATGGTTTGGCTTGAGTTGCTTTATAATTTAACTACTTCAGACCAAAGTTAACTATAAAACATATAATAATATTTATAATGTTATATTTAGATTCTTGGACTAAAGTTAACTTTAAAACAAAAATGATTTTGAGATTATAATACTTATAACATTTGTATCTAGTGTATCTGAAATGTTTGTTTTAGGTTACTTAAGAATGGTCATTCTTTTTACTTGAATAATGGTTTCTTGATTTGATTATGGAGTAATATCATTTATCTTTTATAGATAAGTGAGTATAGTTTATAATCTACAACATACTATTACTTAACTACTTATGGGTTTATATAATGTTGTGGTAGTTTTTGAAATTTGGTGGTTAATATAGATAGAAAAGGTTTGGTGTATTCATAAGTTGTTCTTGAAGGTTTTATTATAGATGGAAATCTTTTTAGAATAAATTATTCACTTAAGGGTGATGATAAGTTAAAAGATATTTATAATGTTTTAAACCATTTAAGCTTCATTTATTAATATTTAAGACTAATACTTATTTCTTAAACTTAATTTATTCATTTTTGGAATATTAATAAATTTTATTTATCCTTGTATGAATGATTAATGAAGTAAATAGGTTTAAATTTGAGTTATTAGAATTATTTGAATTTTTATTTAATTCAAAAGTATAATATTAGATTTTTGTCATGTAGATATTATTTTTGTGATTATTTTGGTATATCACATTTATTTTTGTGACTAATAAATAATAAGATATGATTTTTATAATTCTTATTATTTTATAATTACTAAATGGATAATAAGTATTTACTTAAGTGAAATAATAATACATATTTATAGTTTTATATTGTAATTATTATTTTTCCAAGATTTTTGGTATCTTATTTATACTATTAAAATGTATCATTTAAAAAAATATGAATTATCAAAGTTTTATTATTAATAAAACCTTTATTAAATAACATTTATTTAAATAATCATCATAATAATATTTGATAATAGTTTTAAGTTGTAGATTTTATTTTTCTGAAAATTTTCATATATTATACATATTTTTCTGAATTATAATCAAAAGTTATTGATTAAACAAGATTTAATCATCTTTTAAATTTCTGGAATATTATTAATTGGTTTATAACATTTTATTTGTTTCCAAACGGAAAATACTTTTTACACCGCACTAAGAGTTAGCCCCAGTAACTGACTAGTGGGCCATTGTCCACCTCAGCTCTCAGGTGAAAGAAATGCATTAGTTACTGACCTAGTCTTTACCCCCAGTCAATGACATATGAGCCCTAGGCCAGGTCATCAGCCACGTGAGCAAAGACCAGTCAAACTAGCTGACGTGGTGCGATCATGATGTAATGATGGCGTCGGCATCACCACCGCCGCCAGAGGTTGGTCGCCGACGACGATCTACTGCACTTCAGCAAGCGAAGTAGATCTAGTTCGAATCAGCACAACCTACTGAACCTAATAGTGGCAGCGCCGCTCGGAAATAGTCATCGGAGATTCAGCTCCGACGAGCTCCGACGGTGGCCGACAGTGGCGTATGATGAAACGGCGATTTACAACGAGATCCGGTGATTGAATGTTACTAGGAAGTTCAGCACCCTGATGATTGAGTGGTCGGCGAGGACAGGCGCGGTCGGAAACGAGCTTCCTGGCAAGGATTTCGACGAACTGCTGCGAAGGGAAATGACCAAATTCACCCGCTCCAGTGCTCCCCTTGATGCAAGCTTCTACCCAGAGGATCTACGGAGGAAAGCGCTTCTCCATGACGGATCAGAATGGTGTGGGGAGACGTGGTTCGACGGCGAGAGGTGGCTCCGGTGAGCTAGGGTTTCGGTCTCGTTCGTATTCGAGAGGATAAGGAGGAATTGGAGATAAGGATTGAGGCAGGGCGTCGCGGTGGCCTTCTTATCCCCTCCTGGCGACGACGGCGAGTATCTTGGCGCAACAACGATGATGACGGCATCGGGTGGCGGCGAGCTCCGCCAGCGAGTTGCCTGTGTGCGTGACGGTGACGACGATGACCGTTTTGTGGATAACCCCTTGGCAATTTCTTTAGATCAACCCGCGGTCCTCTCCTGACCCCACTTGTCGGTCACAGATGAAAAAGGACTGGGCTGGTTACTGGACTGTTGTGGGCTGCACATAGGCGTCATATAGGTGTAAGTGTGTTGGGCTACGGCCAGGTTTGGTTTTTTATTTATTTTATCCTTTTTTCTATTTTCTGTTTTCTTATTCAGATTTGAATTTAATTTATATATTTTGAACTTTTCTTTGCAGGATTTATTTGCTGGACTATTTCAATAATACTAAAACATAGTTAGTATTATTTGTGAATTTCTTTATTATATATATCTTATTATATTCCTTGTATTTTCTTAATATATGAACCCCTTTTAATATTTGTAAAAGCTCTCCCTCTTATTTTATTTTCCTCCTTTAGTTATGGATTTCTTGAATGATATATTCTTATTTGCTTATCAACTTAATTTTAGTTGGCTCATATTTTGAATAGAACTTTTATATGTGTAATGATCCTAAACCATTATTTGATGCATGAAATATAAAAGACATTTATATAGTTATTACTACTCCCATTAATTTGGAAAATGGCAATGTATATATCCTATGGTGATAAATAAAGAAGTTTAAGATTTTGAATTATGAATATTTACCCTAGGGTTTAGGGTTTTTAATATACTTAGATTCCTTTATGGATATGAGTAAAGAATTATTAACTAAGCATATCGTCTCCTGTTTGTGATGTTTGATGACATCACCTTTTATAATAGAAAGTTATAATTAGAATGTATTATAGAAAGGAATTGGTAAAAATATGCTTATAGGATTTGCTACAGGAAAATATTCCTATGAAGTGATATGGCCATTAGATGATGGATCAATAGTATGAGATGGATATTATGTTGATCTGGGATTTAGAGTTGGTCGTTACCAATAATGTCTATTTTCCCTAGTTCATAATTCTGGATTTTTAAATAAGGAATTCCTTTCCTAGATATACTGCCTCTTCCTATTCATCATCATGATTAACATGATGAACTTTACTCATTTAAATCTTCTTATACATATATCATTCTTCTAAACTCATGGATGAATCCACAGAGTTTGATACTAAAATAGTTCATAACTTCTTCATATCCATGCTTGATTGCACCTACTATTCTACTGTTGATAAACTTCCATTCAACCAGTAGTTCCTTCAACTTCACTCACAATCTTCCTTAATATTCCATCACTGATATTTCTCTAAGGTTGATTATCCTTTAAGATGAATAACACTACTTCTAAACTCTATGCTATAATAGCTTTAATTGAATAATATCAGCCTATATTTACTTAAATCTCAGGACTTACACTTCAATCCCTGAATTATATTTATGTGGTTTGCAAAGACTACTCTAGGATCACTTATCTCTACTAAGGTTTAATCATGTTTTATCCACCAATACCACTTATTCATGACATAAGTACTCAATCTTGGTGAATAAGGCTTGATCATTATAATCTGTTGATCCATTATGATTTAGATTTCTAGTTGGATAATCAAGGCCATTATCAATACAACCTTGTAGTTGTATTGAAATTATCTTCTGTTTAGCTCTATTGGATTAAGAGATATAATTCATTAACTATACCTACTTGATCTAATAGGACTACTCCTAGTAACTATCTCCAGACTCCATCCTTGCAATCTTCTTTTCTATCAAGGAAGGATTTAGCTCCATCAACTATCTTATTGATTGGATTCTTTTCAATCATTCTTATTAAATAAATGGCATCTAAAACTAGCATCACTATTTACCTCTTCTTAGTTGTTTCTTTGTAGACACTTATTTGTAAATTGTGTGATGATCAAATACTTGATACATTGGGAATGGATGAATCAATAGTTGATTTCTCAACATTGATTAACAACAAATATTGAAATATAACTCAATCAGGATGATAAGGATTGATATGGAAAGAAAGGTATAGGTGAATTATCTAAGCTTAGTTCCTTTCCTACCCTATAAGAAGTAGGGTTAGGTATCACCATGATACTCATGGTATATGCAGATGGGATTAAGATATAGTTGCTACATTATTTTTATTTGTGTTATATCCTTAACTTGGTACTTATGAGTGATTATAATGAATACTATAATATGATCACCTAATGATCAAATATATTTCACATTGTATTAAGGTTTAACTTATAGTACATTTGAGAGTAAATTCCGGTTTTTACCCCCTAGTTTGATAATTTTGACGATAGTTACCCCATTTAGCAAGTTTTTATCCTAATTACCCCATTTAGCCGAAATTGTGTCAATTTTTACCCCCTCTAATTTTTTGAGCCATTCGATAAGTAGGTTCCAGCCATTAGGTACAGGTTATATGTTACATAGACTGTTTTCATGTACCGTAGTACAACCTGAACTGTCAGATGTACCTGCTGCGGCTCAACATGGCGTTACTCTAAACATTGCTCATCATGTACCATGGAAATCATAGAGACGGCCACCAGGGATTCAGCGTTCGACCAGATGATGTATATCAAGGCGAAAACATGCTTTGGGAGTTGGAACACCAGCCTCAGCTATCGATCGGGTCCATGTCTATGTCCCGCTTGTCTTCTTGTACCATGTAATTTTCCTCTCTACTTTTCCTGAACGATTGGACCAATTATACTACAACAAGTTCAATAAAGGTTCATACATATGTGAGCTTAGTTCATCATGGCTTATTGGCTAGTCATTTGCGTTCCCAATCCCGCTCTCTTCCTCTGTTCTACACAGGTGAGCATGCTCACCTGATGTGGGCTGTCGTGCTCTACTCAATCGATCCTTTCCACTTCAGATTCAATTCCATTTCAGTGATATTTTTTGAACATATTCCAACAACAATTCTGGAACCGATGGCCCTAGGTGTGTATAATTTGTAGACTGTAACTCAATATAAATTTAGATGGGGTAAAAAGTGGCACAAGTTTTACTAAATGGGGTAATTAGGATGAAAACTTGCAAAAGGGGGTAATTAGCGTCAAACTTGTCAAACTAGAGGGTAAAAGTTGGAATTTACTCTACATTTGATCTACCCTTAGATCAAATCTCTCTTACCCAAAATGAGATTTTAACATAGATTTTATTAAAACTTATCGCAGTCAACTTGATGATCTACTTCAATTCCATCAAGCTAAGAGAAGGTTCAATCACTTTGACAAGTTTTGTTTAAAAACGCGAAAATTATTCGTATTTTCTATGCATGAATGCAATACACACATCTAGGTTCAGCTTATTTCTAGGCTCTAATGTTGAGATGTTACACTCGTCTGGCATGATAGATTGCTAGTAGAAATATCAAATGATCTGTCAGGCATGCTTGTTCTAGATATATGAATCCAGTGCCTGTTATCCATACAGTCAAATGAGTTCAGATCAAAGGCCCGGATCAAGACTCAGAACCTTGATACCGTACTGCAGAGGGAGGCAGGGAAGATATGCACCAAAGCGGTTTTAGAATCCAGCATGGAAGGTCAATCTAGGAGCAGTGCAGACAAGAAATATACGGTCATGAGGCTAGATGAACATTACGTACCTCCAAATCAGTACTCATTTCACTGATCGGTAACAATTGATGGACGTGAGCCATGCCGTAAACTAGACAATGACGCAAACACGAAAAATGACCCACCGGCACGCACAAATGTTGGTATCCTGGTGCCTCCAATTCTCAGTTCCAAAGTGAAGTTCGTGGTGTCTCTGTGTGTACATAGCCCATTCTAAGTCACTTGAACAATTTACTCCTATCAATTGGAACTTTATCTATTTGTCTTCCATGCATGCCATGAAGGCGTTATAAACAGTTTTAAATGGTAAGAGACTAAACGTGTCTGTTCATTGCACATGAATAAATAAATCCCCTCACTCTTCTAGGTTGCCACTTCTCTTTGCCACAACTGTAGATGGTGGTCATGTTGTCGACCAGTTCACGACGAAACCGTGATCAATCCCAAGCAATAAGTTTGGCCATCATACTATTAACACTTCGTTCATGATCCCCTTCCTACATGGACTTGTGATCTCGCAGACATGTAGTGATAGTGGATGCTACACATGTGTCAGTTAACACTCCGTACATGAGAATTATCTTTACACCGACTTGTAACTGCACAGACTTTTAATGATGGTGGAACCACCCTTATCTCATATACACTTGGTAAATGCCAGCCCCACACTCTTGACTCCTAGCACTGCTATACATGAACCGGGGTTGGCAAGGTCACCGTATCATAGGACAAAGGTCGATGATGATAAAAACAATGGATCGAATTAGGCAGGATGCTAGTTCATGACACATGGTATGTATTAGAGTCCTAGGCAACCTAAATTTGATCATATGATTCTAGATATTTTCAGGAGCATTCTACATCACTTGAACTAATATATCATTTGAGTCTCGGTGCAAAAATTCAGAACACACATACATCCGTTGTGATTTACGTGTTGAAGTTAGATATACCAATGTGAATGAGGACTAACCCATAAAAATTATGAATGAGGCATAGGCATGCTAAGATGAGATATTGTTTGGTGGGATATACCACATCGCACCCAAAAGAATACAATTAAACCTACAACTACTGTGTGCTGCTTGCTAACTAATTCGACAAAACAATAGCTAATTTAGGTCGTTAATTATTTGGTGGAAGGAGATAAAAACAGCACAATGATCCATCGTTTGTAACTACTGTCTGCTGCTTGGGCCTGCTAATTCAGAAAAAATCATAAGGATGGTCGTGCCTACTAATGCATCGGCAGGCAACAACTTGTTGTTCTGTCATGCACCGGGAGCACATCCGTCGCCCTACCACCATCAGCGGCTTATCCTCAAATACTCATCCCAAGAATACAGTAGTATGGTGAAAAGTTTTTAATCTAGGTAAAATAAGGGATATCTCGAGATTATCCTGTCCAAACCTGGCTTGGTGAACAGACTTTCGGGATTTTGAGGAATTTGGCATAATCTCCTCCGATCCCGTAAATACACTCTGGAATAAGAGAGAAGTAAAAAATGCCTAAGGAAGGCAACAGGAAGGAATGGAAGAATGAAGCATAACGACGAACTGTGAATTAATAACGTGAGGGGTTCATTCTCGTCAAGCCGTACAGCAATCAAGTGCCTCACATTTCGACTTGAGGATACGTGTGGTCCTTAATCCTTCTATACAAATTTCAGGTAATGTAAATGAGCTGGGTATGCTATAAGACTATAACACAGTGCAACGGGACAGGAAGACAGAATTGTGCACATCAAGAAACTCCCAACGAAATTAAAAGGTGTTACTGTATCTCTCGTGGCTACGGGCTACTGATACGAAGTCCTCACTAGGGAAAAACTGTTTTTTTTTTGGGGAAGGAAAAAACCGTTCTTGTTTTGTGAATGCCAACTGTGACGTATTTGGCAATTTTTGCAGTCCAAACTCAATTTCCTTGATCACGTGGCATTTCCTGTCAAGATAGATTACTAGTTGAATTATCAAATGATCTAGTATCAGGCATGTTTGTTGTGGATATCAGTATCTGGTGCCTGTTTTTCCACATGGTAAAACGAGTTCAGATCAAAGGTCAAGATCTAATAAGTATCGGCCCACTCCCGGAACATCTCCCTTTCCACCACCGCCCGGAGACTCGGAGTCTTGATGCCATACCGCAGCGGGAGAGGCGGGGGAGATATGCACCAAAGCGCTATGACAATCCAGCTTGGAAGGACAATCTAGGTGCAGTGCAGGCCAGAGATCTACGGTCATGATGCTACATGAGCAGTCCGTGACTGCAGATCAGTACTCCTTTCACTGATCGGTGTTGGACACGACGATGACCTTATCACATCGGTATGATTTGTTGGCCATGAGTAATGCCGTAAACTAGAGAAGGAGGCAAACACGAAGAATGACCCGCTGGCACGCCCAAATGTTGGTTTCCTGGTGCCTCCTATTCTCAGCTCCAAAGTGACGAAGTTCGTGGTGTCTATGAGCATACATTGCCCACTCCAAGTCACTTGAACGATTTACTCCTGCCTAATGGAACTTTCTTTTTGAGGGAAGCCTAATGGAACTTTATCAGGAGTATTTTGCTTGGTTATAAATAGAAGCAGAGATGTGATGCATGGTAGGAACGAAGCGCACATCTTGATAGAGCTTTCCAAGAGTCAGTGGGCCTAGTACTAGTTACAAAGATCTAAATGTTTTGTTTTGTTGATCAAAAGAGGGTTCACCTAATTGATAGACGGACTTTTAATTTTTGTTAGATTTTCTCACTTTTTTTATTTTATCCGGTTAACTCTTAATATACTTCTAGCATAGAGTTATCGATAATTATAAGTGGTCATGATCATGGGACATATCTTAAAGAATTCATGGCTATGGATCGTTCTTCTGTTTAGTTTTTTCTTTGCTATTGCTCTCCCTCTCTCTCTGTCTCAGTGGTCCAGTGCTACACAATTTCTCGTCATCCGAACACAGAAAATAAAAAGGCGCCCGATCAACAATAGTATTGGTACGGAATTGATCCAAGACTATAAGCACTTATTGCATCTTGGTTTTACAGCGGCATAGGCCAAAGAAATGTGTTGAAAAATACATGTATTAGATTTTGATATAAATTAAGCTCTTTGCTTCTATAAATAGCATTGATGTGAAATACCGAGTTAAAATACTTCTTTTGTAATAAAATACCGTATCAGCTAACTCATGGCCTTCGTCGGGTTTTTTTTATTAGATTCTTTTTAGTATCTTCTTTGGAGCTGTAACGCGATGATTACATTGTGCAGATCAATGTCATCTCTGACCTATTCTCGTTTTAGTGATGCGTCTACCGCCGGCGAACGATACGTGAAGCCATGTGTCCCGTGGATATCATGGGATCCTATTGGTTTCGTGTTCGATGGTGTGGAATCTTTTTGGTTCCGATCAACAGTTCTCACCGATGGTGATTGTTGCTTCTCATGTTCTTTGGGTCCTTAGCACGACTACTTTCCATCTCCTACTACACCAACCTCTACTACGACAACTTTTGCCTAGC
Organism: Avena sativa; assembly: GCA_916181665.1. NCBI lineage: Eukaryota > Viridiplantae > Streptophyta > Magnoliopsida > Poales > Poaceae > Avena > Avena sativa. Next base: position 231,720,851 of record OV702282.1, on the reverse strand, counting down.
TGCGGTGATGGCGGGATGAGGACTGCGACGCACTTTCGGTAAGTAGTCATGGTTAGGTGGTAGAAGGACCTATTTATATTTTTATTACTATTAGGTCTCTTTGTACTACCGTTGTTGATGATGATTGTTAATAGACCAGTGGAATTTTCGAAACACGGAAGACCTCCCTCTCCAACTGCCATGACCTAGAGGAACCAGGATGTTCATGTATTCGACCATGGTGACTACCAGCAAATGGAGGGACGGCCATATGGCCCCAACAATCATGTTTTTTTTGTACGGGAATAGGCCCGAAGGCCCCAGAATCTCCATTAAACGGTGGGTACAATTACAACGAGGACCCTAAGGTTCCAAGAAAAACCAAACAGGCCTCGCAATTTACAAGAAGGACCTTAGGCGAGGGGGAAAACAACAATCTGGCCCTTCTTCTCCACCGGCAGCACACCCAGATCTTGAACAACGGCCGCTGGCAACGACGCCGGGGACGACACCACTTGGATCGACGCCAGGATGGATTGCCGCAACAAGATCGAATAACCTCCGCATCTTCTCAACGTCCTGGAGGAATAGACTCCTTGGAGCAAGGACTCACGAGGTGCGGCGAGGCCCCCTTGGCCAAGGATAGCGACGGTGCTCCTCACCGACGCTTGGAATCAGCCGCAGCTTGAGCTTCTCGCGATCCTTCTAGCGTCGCAGAACCGCAAGCAAGACCAGCATCCATCTCCTTCTCCCCTCGCCACCTTGGCCATCTAGAGAAAGGGGAAGAATCAGATCCGGCTCGCAGTCCACAGCACCAGCGATAAGCTTCCATGCCGGTACAGGGCGCTAGGAACCACGCCGCCATCTCTCTCTGCCACCATGGCCAGCCAGAGAAAGCAGCACCGCTCGAAGCACCCTCACCAGAATAGATCTTGCCGCACCGCACCACCACCCCCCGCCTCCACGGCCGGCTAGTGAGGGATGCACCGCGACGAAGAACCGCACCTGTAGGAAGACAGCGACTAATTTATTGGGAGGCATGGTGGCTCCCGACAGCACCTCCAGCTCCAGCCATAGGAGCAAGAAAGGGGTAGAGAGGAACCCTAGACTCCAGATCTCGCTGCCTCGATCTAGAAAACCAATGCCTACGGGCATGAAGCCCACTACCGGCAAACTGCCAAAGGCCCTACTCCTAACTACTCCGGCGTCCCTCCTCCGCCCCCCGTCGGATACTCCGGCGAGAAGAGCTCGGGAGGGACCCAATGCTCTTTGCACGACTCTCAAAGCAAGGAAGGAGGAGGAAGAGAGGAATTGTGTCATTAGCTAGTATGCCTATCCCCCAACAATCATGTTACGTTTATGGTTACAGATCCTCCACATAAATAAATACACCAAGTAACACACACTTCTTGTGTTGTTACAGAGTGGGAGGCAGGTGAGAGATGGATTTTTTTGAACGGGAATAGGCCTGAAGGCTCCAAAAGCTCCATTAAACGATGGGTACAATTACAACGAGGACCCTAAGGTTCCAAGAAAAAACCAAACAGGCCTCGCAATTTACAAGAAGGACCCTAGACGAGGGGGGAAACAACAATATGGCCCTTCTTCTCCACCGGCAGCACACCCAGATCTCGAACAACGGCCGCTGGCAACGACGCCGGGGACGACACCACTTGGATCGACGCCAGGATGGATTGCCGCAACAAGATCGAATAACCTCCGCATCGGCTCAATGGCCTGGAGGAATAGACTCCTCGGAGCAAGGACTCGCGAGGTGCGGTGAGGCCCCCTTGGCCAAGGATAGCGACGGTGCTCCTCGCCGACGCTTGGAATCAGCCGTAGCTTGAGCTTCTCGCAATCCCTCTGGCGTCACAGAACGCAAGCAAGACCAGCATCCATCTCCTTCTCCCCTCGCCACCTTGGCCGTCCAGAGAAAGGGGAAGAATCAGATCCGGCTCGCAGTCCACAGCACCAGAGATAAGCTTCCATGCCGGTACAGGGCGCCAGGAACCACGCCGCCATCTCCCTCTGCCACCATGGCCAGCCAGAGAAAGCAGCACCGCTCGAAGCACCCTCACCAGAATAGATCTTGCCGCACCGCACCACCACCCCCCGCCTCCACGGCCGGCTAGTGAGGGATGCACCGCGACGAAGAACCGCACCTGTAGGAAGACAGCGACTAATTTATTGGGAGGCATGGTGGCTCCCGACAGCACCTCCAGCTCCAGCCATAGGAGCAAGAAAGGGGTAGAGAGGAACCCTAGACTCCAGATCTCGCCGCCTCGATCTGGAAAACCAACGCCTACGGGCATGAAGCCCACTACCGGAAAACTGCCAAAGGCCCTACTCCTAACTACTCCGGCATCCCTCCTCCGCCCCCCGTCAGCTACTCCGGCGAGAAGAGCTCGGGAGGGACCCGATGCTCTTTGCACGACTCTCAAAGCAAGGAAGGAGGAGGAGGTGAGAGATGGATGGAACGGTATCACAATCCTTCTTGGAAGACTCCACGTTCAAAGTAGACGGTTGATCCTGCTTGATCCCGGGACATCCGGAGAGGAGATGTGCAGTGCCATTGAGTATGTTAGTGCTTGTTCCATTGATCACTGTTGGATAGTATGGTGGCATTATCGCGTATTCAAGAGTGGTGGTACGTCGGCCATTATAAAGGCAAGTCGATGAGGCCAACACGAACAATAATTCATAGGCACACACAAAAGGTGCTTTCCCAGTCCCTCATATTCTTAGTTTAAAAGACAACTTCATGGTGGCAGGGTGCATATGTTATGTATCTAGCCCTTTCGAAGCCCCTCCTACCTGTTGACCTTTTATTTATTTTGAATATGAGCCAAAAAGGCGTTACAAATAGAAGTAGATATGTGAGCATTAATGCGTGGTACCAATGAAGTTAGATAATTCGATGCTCGACTAAATTTAAATCACTACATACTAGGTAAGAGCAATCAATATTTGTGTACTACTATTCACTCCCACCTGGGCTCTGACTGGAAATGGCTATCTGACCCCCGCTAACCCGGCAGGTACTCGCATAAAATGGAGGAGGGTTTGGTTGAGAAAGAAACCCATGGGTGTGCTTATCCGTAAAATTCTAGAACCATCATGCCATCGGATGCGGGTCTGGAGATACTAAATCCACACCCGCTAACCTGCAAACCCAGATTTGACCACTAGTGGGATACGCCCCATTGGTCCCGGTTGGTAAGGGGCATTAGTCCCGGTTACCCAACCGGGACAGGGCAATCGGTACTAAAGCCCCAACCTTTAGTCCCGGTTGCCCCACCAACCGGGACAAATGGGGGTACACGTGGCCCGGCAGAGCGCGAGGGGGGGGGGGGTGGAGCAACCGTCCCGGTTCGTAACACGAACCGGGACAAATAACCTTCTGCCGCGGCAGAGATTTGGCACATTTCTCTGTCGCGGCAGAGAATTCATTTTGGCAACTTCTGTTGCCGCGGCAGCATTTTGGTCACTTTTTGTGCCGCGGCAGAGAATTCATTTAGGTTGTTTTATTGTTTATTTAGTGTTTTGCACTCATCAATGAAGGAACCATTATATTACACAAGATCATCATGACAATATTACATTCGATACACGGATCAAGTTCATGCACTACATACAAAAGTTGCTCTTTTTACAATCCATATTGTCTATACACAGCCGAATAGTATTCCCCTTTTGGGTTTAGGACTTCTGCATCCAAGAATCCCGCCAATTCCTCCTGAATTGCTCGTACGCGATCCTTTGGCAGAAGACCATCCCGTAGACGTTTGATCTGATTTAAAAAAGGAGTCAGCCTATATGAATGAAACTAAACACAATTTGATTGTAATTAAAAACTATAGAAATTGTTTACGTACGTGGAGTTGCTCTAAATTTCTGCCCTTCTCATTGCACGTCTGCCGGATGAACTCGCAAACATAGTATCCACATAGATTGTTACCTGGTCCCTGCGTCAGGCACTTTACGAGAACATAGTTCAATCAAAATAATAATCAAGCATGATGATAACTATATCAAAACTAGAATCAAATAGATGCGCGGATATAGCTAGTGGTGCTTACATCTAGTGCTCCAAATGTAAGCTCTGCTTTCCAAACACCCCTAGACTTGTTGGTGAACTGTTTCCAAGCGCTGCCCGGCGAAGAAAACGAATAAAATAAGTTATTAATTACTTGATATCATAAAATTCACGAACGTTGCCGATATAGTGTCGTAATGATTAGAATTAGCGCTGGAGAAGCATCTGCATGTCCTTCCACTGCCCAAGGGGTTTATGTTTCGAGTCCATGACTAGTACACGCCCTTTGTCAAGTTGAATGATTAACAGAATATAGTGGTAGCTGTGAGTGCATAGCTAATCAATTATATACTTAACATAGAGTAAGCGAAATAGAAAGTGTATACAAGACAATAAAACTCACTCGAAGTTGTAAGGAAAAAGTATTTCCCTTCTGGTTTCTTGAAACCTTAACGCGTGTACTATATTATCCTCTGTATCCTGGGGGTTTGTTTTTAGATTAGCTTGATGAACCTAATATGGGTCAATGAAGCCAATGTCATAGATTTGTCCTCTGCTGCATTCGAGAATCTTCATTCTGCATATTACAGTATGATTATATACATGCAATAAACAAGGTGAGATAGCTGGAGACTAAATTAATTACAGAATTAGTACTTACAGACAATATGCACTGATGATCGATTTGTCCAAGGCGTCTTGATTGAATAATTGAAATAGTTCATCAAATTCAATGGATATCATGTCATCTATATCTTTCCCATAATGCTTTTTTGTAACCTTCAGCACTATCCAGTTAGCCCTGGCCTTTGTGGCATGCATGTACCAGTTATGCAATCTTCGCATTTTTGTTGGAAGATTCTTTACCTCCTCAGGTTTGACGAGAGGTTTGCCGTACTGGTATTTGTATGCTACTTCACTCACGGGGAAGTACTCTAAATGGGATAAGTACTGGGCAATACTCATACCTTGAGCAACGGCATCTTCTCTGTATGGTGCAACTACCTCTGGATCATACTGCTCTTCGGCCCCATATTTGGTCGACCCCACATTGGTATGGGAAATCACCTTGACAGGGGCGCAAGACTGTTTTGCTTGTTCTCCGAGCTGGGCAACAGATTTCTCGCTTGCATCAGTACTGCTCTTCGAGGCTTGTTGTGCCGCATGTGACTTGAGAATAGAACGCTCATAGTCTGATGACAGCTTTTCCTCGGGTTGATGAAGAGTCTTTAGCATTTTCAGCACTCTGGCTTTTTCTTCTTTGGTGCTGGGGAACTCTAGCTCTTTCGGCCGCCTCAGCTTAGCGAAAAACACTGTCGTTTCCGCATCAACGATCGCCGCAATCTCCTCTTCAGTACAGTCATAAGCTCTCTTGGGAGGAACCTTTGGTACTTTTGGAAGAGGCTTTTGTTTACGTTTCGGCGATCGCTTACCACGACGCAGAGTAGTGGTACGCTTACGCTTTTTATCCTGAGGCGCCGGCGATGGCTCCCGCGGCGATGGCTGCGCCGGAGACGGGTGAGGCGACTAAGACGGCTGCCGCGGCAGCGATGACCTCGCTGGAGACGGGTGAGGCGGCGGCGAAGATGGCCTTGGAGTGTGATTTCGAAGCACGATACATTCCTTTGGCCATAGAATGGTGATGTTTGTTGCGTCTCCCAGTTCAGTCACATCCCCTTCACCTGCAGGGTAGTCAAGCTTCAAAACTTCAAAGGTGGGCATGATTTCATCCACCCGACAACAGCGTAGCCCTGTGGAATCGGACGACAGTGGTAAGTTGGTGTGGGTCCAATTGGTAAGGCATAGCCGACCGCCACCTTCATTGATATGTTCACAACTTTGACATGTAGCTCGCAGTGTGTTATATGTGTGATATCATCCACTGGGTAGCCAACAGGAGCCATCGTCGGTGCACCATCGTCATCGCCATTGTCATCACTCGGGACCTTGGTGGAAGCCACACTGCTATTTTGATTATTCGATAGGCCAGTAGCATCGAATGCAGTGTGCTGCTGAGATGGGCCGGTAGTACTTTGCTCTTTAAGTGCGTTAATTTCATCTTGTTATTGCTTTATTCATTCTTCAATTATACGCATTCGCTCTTTCTGAATATCTGCTTCAACTTCCGCCCTGTCCTTTCTCCTGTGACGGCTTCTATCAGAATATTTCTTCCTCTCTTCGGGAAACCCAGTACTCCATGGTTTGGAGCCGCTTGTGCCTCGTATTCGTCCATCATGTTCCTTATTTCCAAGGGCGAGTGTGAGCTCATCATTCTCTCTATCGTGAATGAAGTCTCCATCTTTAACAGACTTTACTGCTTTTCTCATCTTCTCGATTGGCAAGGGGTCTTCTTTATGTCGTATGTTATATATACACTTCCCTTCCGAGTCCAACGTGCCCCCATGCCCGTAAAACCAATTCTTTGCACGTTCTACCCAATCGTCTGTCTCTGGGTGATCTTTTTAGCACGCAGTTCATTCTCAAGTTTCTCCCACTTAGGAATGCCAGCCCTGTAGCCACCTTGCCCCATAGTATGGTGATACTTCTTGTTAGCAGCATTCAGCTTATTTGTTGCAGACATTTTCTTAGCTTTTTCTGATGTCTTGTATTTCACAAACTCAGCCCGGAATGGTTTTATCTTCTCAAACTAAATATTCTTGAAATCGGGAGTCTTCTCTTTCACGACATAGTCAAGGTGCAATCTTTTCTTCCAGTTGGTGAAACACTGGGCCATCTTCTTCAAAGCCCACTCCCTGACCTTAGCCTCCATGGCTCTCCCATGTTCTAAGGCGTCCTCAACTGGATCCTCCGCATTTGGATCCAGCTCTATCTTCGGTAGTTTGAAATTAACCATGAGCCTCTTCCATAGTAAATCTTTGGCGTGGTTAGGGACAAATAAACATGTTCCCTCTTCTTCCGCATCAGCAGGCCTATTCCAATTTCGAATGGTGATCGGGATTAAGTCCTAACGATTACTCCGCATTGTGCCACAAATTTGTTTGCGACAACTTCGGGAGCCGTCGGTTTGCCGTCTTCAGCGACATCTTCGATCCTGGACCTCCCATGGGCTCCCAAATTTTTGGTTGGGCCTCGGTTGCTCTTTTCAGTAGATTTCTTCGATCCGGAGGGCGAAAAGAAGAAAGATCGTCATTACTATTTCTATATAGATAGCAGATGATTAATTAATGAATTAATTATATTGCATGCACCTCGCCAGAGTGGTCATCTTGTTGATTACACAAGGCATCGCCTTCTCCCTCGCGGAAGGCAACACCTTCAACATCAAACAAGTCGTCTATTTTGGCAAAAAGAGGATCACCCTCACCGGAGTTGTTCAGAAACGTCGATACATCTAAATTTTGTTCCCCGCGGATCACACCTTGGATCAACTCTTCCTTTTCTTCGTCTCTGACGTGTGGGTCCATATTTTCTGCATAGGTGGAAAAACGGATAAGTCAAAACGGATAAACCCTAATTCAGAGAAACCCTAATATATACATACACAATAATAAAAATATATACATACACAATATATACATACACACTAAAAGGGAAGGGGCGGCTAGAGCGCGTGGCGATGGACGGAGACGGAGGCGCTGTGGCGGTCGGGGCGGAGGGATAGGCCGAATGCTCAAGCAAGGATGATTATATGACAAGTTGAGTTGCATTGAAATGAAACCCTAAAACTTGCTCGGCAATTTAAACGGGGTTCCGAGGGTTGAAAACCCTAACTCGGGAAACTCCGGAAACACATGAGAGGGGTTGATTTAGTTCTCTAATTACACTTGTCATTAAAGTTAATTATCAATGCATGATTATAACTTAAAAAGGTAGAACTCATTTTTCTGAACATTTTGATATATTATTTGTATTTTTTTGACTTATAAATAATAAGATATGAATTTTACAATATTTAGTCATTTTCTAGAATTATAAAACAATTTATCACATCAGGCGCGTCGTGTATAAAGCGAAGAACCAATACCGAAAAGAAAGGCGGCAATCAATCAACCCTTGGGTTCGGGATGCCCTGGCGAGGACACACCGGCTAACCCTAGGTGCAACATCGATTCAAATAGGGTCTATGACAACTAATATCATATACAAATAAAAAATATGATAATATACATATACATATATATATATACAAATACATATACATATAATACAAATACAAAATATGATAATATATAGGACACTCTATCTATCGATAAAAGACCACAGTAGAATTGTATGCATCATGGCAAGAATTGAAATGCTTTCGAAATCATAGGATTATAATTATGGTAGGGCTATGCTTGCCTTTGCCTGTTGATAGCCGAAAGCAGAGCTTCATGATCCTTGTACTTGACTTGATTACAGTTGGTCAAGTATTTGTCGTCGAGCTTCGACGGTGTTGATCTCTGTCTTCGATCTCGATCTCGATATCGTATTCTACCGGGAAGAACCAAACACCGGAAAGAAAGGGAAACAATCAACACATGGCATCGATGTAATGCTCAAGCAAGTATGATGATATGACAAGTTGAATTGCATTGAAATGTAACCCTAAAGCATGCTCTACAATTAATCGGGGTTCCGAGGGATGAAAACCCTAACTCGGAGAAACTCCGGAACACATGAGAGGGGTGGATTTGTTCTTCTAATTAAACTTGTCATTTAAGTTGTTGAACAATGCATGATTATATCTTAGATAGCTAGGTTTCATTTTTCTGAACATTTTGATATATTATTCATATTTTTCTGACATATAGATTAATTGTAACACTTTAGTCTCCAATTTTTTCAGCAGACCAGGGGGCGCGCGCAGGGGGTCTTTAGTCCCGGTTGGTGGCTCCAACCGGGACATATGACCCTGTTTCAAAAAAATTCAGGAACTTTCTCTCTGTTCCTGCCTAATTTTTTATTTTGGGGTTTAAATTTGTAATGTTTTTTAAATGATAATTACTTTGGAATTTAGAAAAACTTTAAACATAAAAAGTGTTTGAATTTGAATAACTAATTCAAAACCATTTACTGTTTTTAAAAATAATTAATGTAACCATTTAAACTATGAACCATTTAAATAAAAAATGAATTAACTTATATTTTTTGAATATTAATTTGGAATTTTGAAAAACTTTAAACATAAAAAGTTTTTGAATTTGAATAACTAATTCAAAACCATTTTCTATTTTTAAAAAATAATTAATGTAACCATTTAAAATATGAACCATTAAAAATTAAAAATGAATTAACTTATATTTTTTGAATATTAATTTGGAATTTAGAAAAACTTTAAACATAAAAAGTGTTTGAATTTGAATAACTAATTCAAAACCATTTTCTGTTTTTAAAAATAATTAATGTAACCATTTAAACTATGAACCATTTAAAACTAAAAATGAATTAACTTATATTTTTTGAATATTAATTTGGAATTTAGAAAAACTTTAAACATAAAAAGTGTCTAGATTTGAATAAATAATTCAAAACCATTTTCTATTTTTAAAAAATAATTAATGTAACCATTTAAACTATGAACCATTTAAAATTAAAAATGAATTAACTTATATTTTTTGAATATTAATTTGGAATTTAGAAAAACTTTAAACATAAAAAGTTTTTGAATTTGAATAACTAATTCAAAACCATTTTATATTTTTAAAAATAATTAATGTAACTATTTAAACTATGAACCATTTAAAATTAAAAATGAATTAACTTATATTTTTTGAATATTAATTTGGAATTTAGAAAAACTTTAAACATAAAAAGTGTCTGGATTTGAATAAATAATTCAAAACCATTTTTTGTGTTTTAATTTGGATTTGAATTAACTTATATTTTTTATATATTAATGGGCGGGAAAAAAGGACAGGAAATAATGGGCGGAAAGAAAATTTTATTAGGATAGAACTAGAATTAAAGTACATAACGCAACTAACACAAAGTTACATAGAAGAACTGAAAATTAAGATACATGGCCAGATTAAGCCACAATCGGCCGAACTTGTTTTGCAATGTTGGAGTGATTCAGGCATGCTCCTGCCTACACCTGTAATACTCGCCACTGTAGTCGTCGTACTCGCCGCGGCCGTCGTTGTTGTCGTCGTCGGGGTCGCCGTAGTTGAACCTTGAAGGCTGAGTACGAGTGTGCTGGACTTGAGGGTAGCGCAGGCGGGGGCTAGAGTCGGCGGCCGTGTCGTAGGCCATGACGCTCTGGAGAGTCCGACCGCGCCACCACAACCGACGGCCGGCCTCATTGAAGTTCGGAGGAGGTGGGCCATCCTCCTCGTGCCTGGTGAGCGCCCTCTCACGCCGATCCACGAAGAAGGCTTCCAAAGTCGGGAAATAGTCGGGATGCCATCTGGGATTCCTCCGCTGCTCCGGCGTGAGCTCGAAGTAGTAGTGGTTCGTGATGGCCATCCAACGCGCCACACCTAGAGGGACAGGAGGAACCGGCACGCCTTTGGCGCTCAGCATCCAGCCGACGGGGACACAGTAGCCCGGCGGGCAGGGGTAGTTCGAGGCGCAAAGCGCCTCCGCCTCCCTGGGAGTTAGTGCTATGGTGGAAGTCATGGGAAAGAGTGATGAGGTTGCAGATATGAGTCTAGAGATGTGCAATGACAATGGAGGCCAACCCTACATATATATATATTTATATATAGTGAGAAATAGCAGGAAGATAATTGAAGGGAAGAACTGGCGGGAGAAATGCCGGGAAAAAATGGCGGGAAGAAAAATGGCGGGAAGAAAAATGGCTCATTTAGAACTTGCATTGGATCTTCTGAAGAAACCACATATAGCGAGTCTAAAAATGATTTTTTCAAAAAATCACGGGCGATAGATCATGTACCTGTAGTACAAACCGGACCCACTTCCTACCGATTCGGCAGACATTTGTCCTTTTTACCCGGGATGGACAAAAAGGTTTGATATGTCCCTGTTGGGAGATAGTCCATGTAAGGTGGTCTAGTATTTTAGGAAAATGGGACGGTAGCATTCTGAAACGGCATTTTGGTGGTTACTTCACAAAATGACCCGTTTTTTGCGCTCGAAAAATGGAAAAGGGCTTTTCCGTGCGACAAAAAGGAAAACTTCCTCCTGCAACATTGTTCCCCATACCAATTTCCACATGCATGCATAATATGGGCACAGCATCACAAACTATGCCGTGATTCAGCACATAACATCGGTCATTTGGACCAAAATCCATGAAACCTCGAACATGATAGGTCATTTTCTGAAGGTTTTTTCGTGACATGATCAATATACCAAGTCTGGTATTTTTCCTTTCAACTATGTCACATAATATGACACCACGCGAAGGATTTTCATTGTTCGTATTTTTTTTGAATTTATTATGCCCGTTTTGAATTTTCTGAATTTCTAACTATGGTCGAACCAGCGTGCATGAAGGTAGGGGACGAGCATCGTTAGAACTTGCATTGGATCTCTGAAGAAACCACATATTGCGAGTATAAAAATGATTTTTTCAAAAAATCACGGGCGATAGATCATGTACCTGTAGTACAAACCGGACCCACTTCCTACCGATTCGGCAGACATTTGTCCTTTTTACCCGGGATGGACGAAAAGGTTTGAGATGTCCCGGTTGGGAGATAGTCCATGTAAGGTGGTCTAGTATTTTAGGAAAATGGGACGATAGCATTCTGAAACGGCATTTTGGTGGTTACTTCAAAAAACGACCCGTTTTTGCGCTCGGAAAATGGAAAAGGGCTTTTCTGTGCGACAAAAAGGAAAACTTCCTCCTGCAACATTATTCTCCATACCAATGTCCACATGCATGCATAATATGGGCACATCATCACAAACTATGCCGTGATTCAGCACATAACATCGGTCATTTGGACCGAAAGCCATGAAACCTCGAACATGATAGGTCATTTTATGAAGGTTTTTTCGAGACATGATCAATATACCAAGTCTGGTATTTTTCCTTTCAACTATGTCACATAATATGACACCACGCGAAGGATTTTCATTGTTCGGATTTTTTTGAATTTATTATGCTCGTTTTGAATTTTCTGAATTTCTAACTATGGTCGAACTGGCGTGCATGAAGATAGGGGACGAGCATCATTAGAACTTGCATTGGATCTCTGAAGAAACCACATATTACGAGTCTAAAAATGATTTTTTTTAAATCACGGGCGATAGATCATGTACCTGTAGTACAAACCGGACCCACTTCCTACCGATTCGGCGGACATTTGTCCTTTTTACCCGGAATGGACAAAAAGGTTTGATATGTCCCGGTTGGGAGATAGTCCATGTAAGGTGGTCTAGTATTTTAGGAAAATGGGACGGTAGCATTCTGAAACGGCATTTTGGTGGTTACTTCACAAAATGACCCGTTTTTTGCGCTCGGAAAATGGAAAAGGGCTTTTCCGTGCGACAAAAAGGAAAACTTCCTCCTGCAACATTGTTCCCCATACCAATTTCCACATGCATGCATAATATGGGCACAGCATCACAAACTATGCCGTGATTCAGCACATAACATCGGTCATTTGGACTAAAATCCATGAAACCTCGAACATGATAGGTCATTTTCTGAAGGTTTTTTCGTGACATGATCAATATACCAAGTCTGGTATTTTTCCTGTCAACTATGTCACATAATATGACACCACGCGAAGGATTTTCATTGTTCGGATTTTTTTGAATTTATTATGCCCGTTTTGAATTTTCTGAATTTCTAACTATGGTCGAACCGGCGTGCATGAAGATAGGGGACGAGCATCGTTAGAACTTGCATTGGATCTCTGAAGAAACCACATATTGCGAGTCTAAAAATGATTTTTTTCAAAAAATCATGGGCGATAGATCATGTACCTGTAGTACAAACCGGACCCACTTCCTACCGATTCGGCAGACATTTGTCCTTTTTACCCGGGATGGACGAAAAGGTTTGAGATGTCCCGGTTGGGAGATAGTCCATGTAAGGTGGTATAGTATTTTAGGAAAATGGGATGGTAGCATTCTGAAACAGCATTTTGGAGGTTACTTCAAAAAACGACCCGTTTTTTGCGCTCGAAAAATGGAAAAGGGATTTTCCGTGCGACAAAAAGGAAAACTTCCTCCTGCAACATTGTTCTCCATACCAATGTCCACATGCATGCATAATATGGGCACATCATCACAAACTATGCCGTGATTCAGCATATAACATCGGTCATTTGGACCGAAAGCCATGAAACCTCGAACATGATAGGTCATTTTGTGAAGGTTTTTTCGAGACATGATAAATATAACAAGTCTGGTATTTTTCCTTTCAACTATGTCACATAATAGGACACCACGCGAAGGATTTTCATTGTTCGGATTTTTTTGAATTTATTATGCCCGTTTTGAATTTTCTGAATTTCTAACTATGGTCGAACTGGCGTGCATGAAGATAGGGGACGAGCATCGTTAGAACTTGCATTGGATCTCTGAAGAAACCACATATTGCGAGTCTAAAAATGATTTTTTCAAAAAATCACGGCCGATAGATCATGTACCTGTAGTACTAACCGGACCCATTTCCTACCGATTCGGCAGACATTTGTCCTTTTTACCCGGGATGGACGAAAAGGTTTGAGATGTCCCGGTTGGGAGATAGTCCATGTAAGGTGGTCTAGTATTTTAGGAAAATGGGACGGTAGCATTCTGAAACGGCATTTTGGTGGTTACTTCACAAAATGACCCGTTTTTTGCGCTCGGAAAATGGAAAAGGGCTTTTCCGTGCGACAAAAAGGAAAACTTCCTCCTGCAACATTGTTCCCCATACCAATTTCCACATGCATGCATAATATGGGCACAGCATCACAAACTATGCCGTGATTCAGCACATAACATCGGTCATTTGGACCAAAATCCATGAAACCTCGAACATGATAGGTCATTTTCTGAAGGTTTTTTCGTGACATGATCAATATACCAAGTCTGGTATTTTTCCTTTCAACTATGTCACATAATATGACACCACGCGAAGGATTTTCATTGTTCGGATTTTTTTGAATTTATTATGCCCGTTTTGAATTTTCTGAATTTCTAACTATGGTCGAACCGGCGTGCATGAAGATAGGGGACGAGCATCGTTAGAACTTGCATTGGATCTCTGAAGAAACCACATATTGCGAGTCTAAAAATGATTTTTTTCAAAAAATCATGGGCGATAGATCATGTACCTGTAGTACAAACCGGACCCACTTCCTACCGATTCGGCAGACATTTGTCCTTTTTACCCGGGATGGACGAAAAGGTTTGAGATGTCTCGGTTGGGAGATAGTCCATGTAAGGTGGTATAGTATTTTAGGAAAATGGGATGGTAGCATTCTGAAACAGCATTTTGGAGGTTACTTCAAAAAACGACCCGTTTTTTGCGCTCGGAAAATGGAAAAGGGATTTTCCGTGCGACAAAAAGGAAAACTTCCTCCTGCAACATTGTTCTCCATACCAATGTCCACATGCATGCATAATATGGGCACATCATCACAAACTATGCCGTGATTCAGCATATAACATCGGTCATTTGGACCGAAAGCCATGAAACCTCGAACATGATAGGTCATTTTGTGAAGGTTTTTTCGAGACATGATAAATATAACAAGTCTGGTATTTTTCCTTTCAACTATGTCACATAATAGGACACCACGCGAAGGATTTTCATTGTTCGGATTTTTTTGAATTTATTATGCCCGTTTTGAATTTTCTGAATTTCTAACTATGGTCGAACTGGCGTGCATGAAGATAGGGGACGAGCATCGTTAGAACTTGCATTGGATCTCTGAAGAAACCACATATTGCGAGTCTAAAAATGATTTTTTCAAAAAATCACGGCCGATAGATCATGTACCTGTAGTACTAACCGGACCCATTTCCTACCGATTCGGCAGACATTTGTCCTTTTTACCCGGGATGGACGAAAAGGTTTGAGATGTCCCGGTTGGGAGATAGTCCATGTAAGGTGGTCTAGTATTTTAGGAAAATGGGACGGTAGCATTCTGAAACGGCATTTTGGTGGTTACTTCACAAAATGACCCGTTTTTTGCGCCCGGAAAATGGAAAAGGGCTTTTCCGTGCGACAAAAAGGAAAACTTCCTCCTGCAACATTGTTCTCCATACTAATTTGCACATGCATGCATAATATGGGCACAACATCACAAACTATACCGTGATTCAGCACATAACATCGGTCATTTGGACCAAAAGCCATGAAACCTCGAACATGATAGGTCATTTTCTGAAGGTTTTTTCGAGACATGATCAATATACCAAGTCTGGTATTTTTGCTTTCAACTATGTCACATAATATGACACCACGCGAAGGATTTTCATTGTTCGGATTTTTTTTGAATTTATTATGCCCGTTTTGAATTTTCTGAATTTCTAACTATGATCGAACCGGGGTGCATGAAGATAGGGGACGAGCATCGTTAGAACTTGCATTGGATCTCTGAAGAAACCACATATTGCGAGTCTAAAAATGATTTTTTTCAAAAAATCACGGGCGATAGATCATATACCTGTAGTACAAACCGGACCCACTTCCTACCGATTCGGCAGACATTTGTCCTTTTTACCCGGGATGGACGAAAAGGTTTGAGATGTCCCGGTTCGGATATAGTCCATATAAGGTGGTCTAGTATTTTAGGAAAATGGGACGGTAGCATTCTGAAACGGCATTTTGATGGTTACTTCAAAAAACGACCCGTTTTTTGTGCTTGGAAAATAGAAAAGGGCTTTTCCGTCGACAAAAAAGAAAACTTCCTCCTGCAACATTGTTCTCCATACCAATGTCCACATGCATGCATAATATGGGCACATCATCACAAACTATGCCGTGATTCAGCACATAACATCGGTTATTTGGACCGAAAGCCATGAAACCTCGAACATGATAGGTCATTTTGTGAAGGTTTTTCGAGACATGATCAATATACCAAGTCTGGTATTTTTTCCTTACAACTATGTCACATAATATGACACCACGCGAAGGATTTTCATTGTTCGGATTTTTTTTGAATTTATTATGCCCGTTTTGAATTTTCTGAATTTCTAACTATGGTCGAACCGGCGTGCATGAAGATAGGGGACGAGCATCGTTAGAACTTGCATTGGATCTCTGAAGAAACCACATATTGCGAGTCTAAAAATGATTTTTTCAAAAAATCACGGGCGATAGATCATGTACCTGTAGTACAAACCGGACCCACTTCCTACCGATTCGGTAGACATTTGTCCTTTTTACCTGGGATGGACGAAAAGGTTTGAGATGTCCCGGTTGGGAGATAGTCCATGTAAGGTGGTCTAGTATTTTAGGAAAATGGGACGATAGCATTCTGAAATGGCATTTTGGTGGTTACTTCACAAAACGACCCGTTTTTTGCGCTCGGAAAATGGAAAAGGGCTTTTCCGTGCGACAAAAAGGAAAACTTCCTCCTGCAACATTGTTCTCCATAGAAATGTCCACATGCATGCATAATATGGGCACAACATCACAAACTATGTCGTGATTCAGCACATAACATCGGTCATTTGGACCGAAAGCCATGAAACCTCGAACATGATAGGTCATTTTGTGAAGGTTTTTTCGAGACATGATCAATATACCAAGTTTGGCATTTTTCATTTCAACTATGTCACAT
Source organism: Avena sativa (assembly GCA_916181665.1). Lineage (NCBI taxonomy): Eukaryota > Viridiplantae > Streptophyta > Magnoliopsida > Poales > Poaceae > Avena > Avena sativa. The sequence continues at coordinate 231,704,198 of OV702282.1, read as the reverse complement.
AATATGACACCACGCGAAGGATTTTCATTGTTCGGATTTTCAATATACTAAAGGTTCATCTTTAGTCCCGGTTGGAGGGATTTCGGCAGGCTGGGCCAGGCAGCACTAATGATAGGGGTGAGTGTCGACATTATGTCGTGCGGCGTGTACCTTGTCCTGGATGGTGTCACCAACCGGGACTAAAGATGAAACTTTAGTCCCGGTTGGAGACACCAACCGGGACAAAACACGACTCAGCACTAATAATAAGGGTGAGTGTCGATATTATTTCGTAAGTGTCGACACTATGCCGAGCTGCTTGTACTATAAATAGGCATCCTTGCGAGTCCAGTCCTCCAGCCAGTTTGAGGCATCTCCAAGATGGTTTTCGAGAGCAGGGACACCACTACGGCCAGTTTCAGGGAGATGCCGACGGAGCCCAGTCCTCCGGCATCTCCGAGAAACTGGTCATAGAGGCACTCCCAAATATGTGAAATTAGTTAGCTCCCAGGCGTATTTATCTAGTTAGAGAAGTTACAAGATGCAAGATGGTTTTCGAGAGCAGTGACACCACTACGGCCAGTTTCAGGGAGATGCCGCTGGATCCCAGTCCTCTGGCATCTCCGAGAAACTGGTCATAGAGGCACTCCCTAATATGTGATCTCACGCCTTTGGAGATCAGATCTTAATGGTAAGTATGAATCGGGACTAAAGGCCCTCCTTTAGTCCCGGTCCAGCCACAAAACGGGACTAACACACTCAAGATTGTTTGCAGACAACACTATAAAAATGGACACATGCATGGAGCATCTTCACTCATAAAATGTTACAATTATTACATATCATTTCTTTGCGTGTGTTCCTTTCTGATCCCGTCGTATCCATGGAGCATCTTCATTCATTAACATGATGTGTGGGTCATCCTTCACCGTGAAGGGAGGAATTTCATGAAACTTATCACAATCTTCTGACATGTCTGTCTTGTCCTCCACTCCCACGATGTTTCTTTTTCCTGAAAGAACTATGTGGCGCTTTGGCTCATCGTCTGATGTATTCTTTTTCTTATTTTTTCTTTTTCTAGGTTTGGTAGACATGTCCTTCACATAGAAAACCTGAGCCACATCATTGGCTAGGACGAATGGTTCGTCTAAGTACCCAAGATTGTTGAGATCCAACGATGTCATTCTGTATTTCTTGTCTACCTCAACCCCTCCTCCTGTCAGCTTGACACATTTGCACCGAAACATGGGGACCTTAAAAGTAGGTCCATAGTCAAGTTCCCATATCTCCTCTATGTAACCATAATATGTGGTCTTTGACCCATTGTTGTCTGTTGCATCAAAGCGGACACCACTGTTTTGGTTGGTGCTCTTTTTTATCTTGGGCTATCGTGTAAAATGTATACCCATTTATCTCGTACCCTTGGAAAGTCGATATAGTCGAAGATGGTGACCTGGACAACAAGTATAGCTGATCTCCAAGAGTGTTGTTTTTGATGAGATGTTGCAACCAACCGCCAAAACTCTTCATGTGTTCATCTCTAATCCAAGAGTCATGCTTTCTAGGGTTGTTGGAGCGTACGATTTTCTTGTGTTCCTCGATATATGGGGCTGCCAAGATAGAATTCTGTAGAATGGTGTAATGTGCTTCGGTGTAAGAATGTCCGTCTCTACATATTATTGATTTCCTTCCTAGATTACCCTTTCCACTCAGTCTCCCCTCATACCACGATTGAGGAAGACCAATCGGCTTAAGGTCAGGAACGAAGTCAACACAAAATTCAATGACATCCTCTATTCCATAGCCCTTGGAGATGCTTCCTTCTGGCCTAGCACGGTTACGAACATATTTCTTTAAGATTCCCATGAACCTCTCAAAGGGAAACATATTGTGTAGAAATACAGGACCGAGAATGGAAATCTCTTCGACTAGGTGAACCAGCAGGTGCGTCATAATATTGAAGAAGGATGGTGGGAACACCAACTCAAAACTGACAAGACATTGGACTACATCATTCTGTAACCATGGTAGATCTTCAGGATTGATTATCTTCTGAGACATTGCATTGAGAAATGCACATAGCTTCACAATGGGTACTCGAACATTATCTGGTAGAAGCCCCCTCAATGCAATCGGAAGCATTTGCGTCATAATCACGTGGCAGTCATGAGACTTTAGGTTTTGGAACTTTTTTCTGCCATATTTATTATTCCCTTTATATTCTACGAGAAGCCAGACGGGACCTTAATACTGCTTAGGCATTCAAAAAATATTTCCTTATCTTGTTTGGTAAGAGCGTAGCTGGCATGACCTTGAAACCATTCTGGATGCAGGCCATCTGGGTCTTTCATACGTTGATGGTCCTTTCGTGCTTCCGGTGTATCTTTTGTCTTCCCATACATGCCCAAGAAGCCTAGCAGGTTCACGCAAAGATTCTTCGTCACATGCATCACATCGATTGCAGAGCGGACCTCTAAGAATTTCCAATATGGTAGCTCCCAAAATATAGATTTCTTCTTCCACATGGGTGCGTGTCCTTCAGCATCTTTCGGAACAGATTTTCCTCCAGGACCCTTTCCAAAGGTTACCAGTTGATCCAAATCTTTGACCATATCAAATATATCACACCAGTACGCTCCTTAGGCTTCGTCTGGTGACATTCCAGACCGTTGAAATGATTGCCTTTCTTTCTTAAGGGATGCTTGGCCAAAAGATATCGACGATGCTCATTGTATACATTCTTCTTACAAATATATACTTTCAATCTCATCTAAATAGTGTGTGCATGCATTGTATCCCTTGTTTGACTGTCCTGAAAGGTTACTAAGAGCAGGCCAATCATTGATTGTTACGAAAAGCAATGCTCGGAGGTTAAATTCTTCCTGCTTGTGCTCATCCCACACGCGTATCCCGGGTTCGTGCCACAACTGTAAAAGTTCTTCCACTAATGGCCTTAGGTACACATCAATGTCATTGTCGGGTTGCTTCGGACCTTGGATCAACACTGGCATCATAATGAACTTCCGCTTCATGCACAACCAAGGAGGAAGGTTATAGATGCATAGAGTCACGGGCCAGGTGCTATGACTAGAGATCTGCTCCCCAAAGGGATTCATGCCATCTGTACTTAGACCAAACCTTAAACTCCTTGCGTCATCTGCAAAGTCTGGATACTTTCTATCGATTTTTCTCCATTGCGACCCATCAGCGGGGTGTCTCAACATCCCGTCTGACTTACGTTCCTCTTTATGCCATCGCAACAACTTGGCATGCTATTTGTTTCTGAATAAGCGTTTCAACCGTGGTATTATAGGAGCATACCACATCACCTTCGCAGGAACCCTCTTCCGGGGGGGGGGGGGGGGGGGCTCGCCCTCAACGTCACCAGGGTCATCTCGTCTAATCTTATACCGAAGTGAAGTGCATACCGGGCATGCATCCAAATTCTCATACTCCTCACCGCGGTAGAGGATGCAGTCATTAGGGCATGCATGTATCTTCTGAACCTCTAAACCTAGAGGGCAGACAACCTTCTTTCCTTCGTACGTACTGGCGGGCAATACGTTATCTTTTGGAAGCATATTCTTCATCATTTTCAGCAACTTTTCAAATGAGGAGTCAGGTATAGCACACTCAGCCTTCCATCGTAGCAATTCCAGTGTGCTGCCCAGCTTTTTCAGACCATTTTTGCAATTTGGGCACAACAACTTTTTGTGATCCTCTAGCATGTGATTGAACTTCTCTCTATCCTTTTCAGTTTCACAATCTCTTCGTGCATCGGCAATGGTCCGACCAAGATCATCGGCGGGTTCATCATGTGTCTCTTCTTCATCCTCCCCTTCAACATCCCCCATGGAAGTATCTCCGTACTCAGGGAAACCATGATAGTTGTCATCCTCCTCCTCTTCTTCATTGTCTTCCATTATAACCCCTCTCTCTCCATGCTTGGTCCAACAATTATAATTGGGCATGAAGCCGGACTTCAACAGGTGCCTGTGAAGGTTTTTTGAGTCAGAGTAATCCTTCTGATTCCTACATCCATTACATGGACAGAATACAAAACCATTGCGCTTGTTTGCATCAGCAACACGGATGAATTCATGCACGCCATTAATGAACTCGCCAGAGCGTCGGTCAGTACCGTACATCCATCCACGGACCATCTGTATTATAGTAAAAGTATATCAAAAACCATTACACAACATGATAAAATTATTACAAGTTATATTGAGAGCTTCTAGAGCATTAATTTTGAATTTTGAAAAATTTACATGCACCAGTTTGTGAATTGGAGAAAACAATCAACATGATAAATGTGGAGTTTTTTATTATTGTTCTATCAGTGCAAACCTCATTCCATTCTAAGCTCTGAAACTCTAAAATTACACATTTCAATTTTCAATAACTATGTGCCTAATCAAAATTTGTTACATGTATATATCAAAATCCTTCTAGCTACTTCTAGAGCATGCATGGATTTGATCCATATCTCTATACTTCTAGAGCATTATAGAGCTAAAGTAGAAATAAGAGATGAAAGAATGAAGTTCTAACCTTTTAAAGCTTTGGATTTAGGTGTTGCAAACTAAATCTTGATAAATCTTGAGAAAAAAAATGGCATGAACTCTCTTGCTTCTTTGAGAAAAATGGCCACCATATGCTTTAGGGCAGGTGGACAGGAAGCTGTATATATACTGATGGACAATTAGTTCCGGGCCGTGATACTGCTCGGGACTAATAGTCCCCGAAAAGAGCAGTTGGCCCGCTCCAGGTTATTAGTCCCGGGCCGTATTACGGACCGGGACTAGAGCTATGGTCCGGCCCGAGACTAGTGTCTATGGCCATTTCTAGCCATTGGAGGCCTCACGGCCCGGGACTAGTGCTAGCACTAGTCGCGGTTTCTGACGGACCGGGACTACTGGCTTTATTCAGATCGAACCGAAGACATGTTTTCCACTAGTGATTAGTGCAATTTTTAACAGGCTGCCCCACGATTGGAAGATTTTTGAAAAAAAAATAGCAAAAACAGTATTGACTTGTTATCCTAACCTCCAATTGTGGTAGTTCTACACAATTTACTCACTTATACAAGTGCTTGAGGGAAAAAAATGATGGCACTAAAAACATATCTACCTAAGTGTTCGTCGCCTCCAACGCAATCGCTAGCCTATAGACGATTGCAACTAATATGATTAGTTCTATGCTTCCTCCAGCATGGGTAATCTGGCCGAAGCATCAGAAATATACTAGGTCGGTGATGACAAACGGACACGAGGAAACCTATCCCTAAACCGAAATTCACACATGATTTTTCCACTAGTGCATGTCCTTAGGGTGTGCGTTGTGTATGCACTTAAGGCTAAGCATACATGAGTATGGGCAGCCTATCCCTCTTGGCCCAACCAAAAATAGGCCCATGGACCAAGACTAAATCATTCTTGTGGGCCAGGCTTGGGCTGCAGATTTAGGCCCGATGGGTGGTCTGGGCCGTCCTTCACAAAACAACGATTTAATGAGATGGCCTGGCCCAAGAGCTGATGAGGTTTTGTATGCTCGGGCCGGGCTGGGGCTGGGTTTTTAACATTGGACTTTTTTCACCCGCTTTGAGAAATGCCTAGCTTTTTCTATAAAATGTATATATTAATAACGTGAAGATATCAATTACACCCGCATATGTAACAACGTAGTGACTTAATGGCATTACAGATGCACACACCAAAAAATGAAGAAGAATTACAGAAAAAGAAGTCCTGCTATAGTGACCCATTCTTTATAGCAGTAGTACTAACACCATCAAGACAGCACCAAAAGTCTAGTTTCTCCAATAGCGACGTTTTCAAGAAGAAAACAGTGCACACGTGTCGCGTCACCCGATTATAGACCATAGGTTTTTAGCTTGGAGAAAGTCCACGCTTAAAAAACAATGCCATTTACAAGACATTGCCAGGCACAAGCTTTTAATCCTAGACCTACCCTGCAAGGTAGGACTTTGAATTTCTCGTCTGTTGCCGCCCCCACTTACCGATTCCGCTGCTACGAGTCATGAATCATTAAGCCAGTTCCTCATCGCCACAAAGACTCGAACCACCATTGCTAGTCCTCAAATCTTGGCTTTCATGACATTTCTGCCTATGAGTTCATCATGGATCGAAAGATGTGTTCCATGATGGTAAAAAACATCAGAGCTTCGTAACGCTCCATATCAAACCAAAAGGTAGTAAAAAACATGGGTGCGCATGATCAGATCCCATTCGATCCAGCAATATCCAAGCATAAGGCGCCCATGAGAGTTCGCTGATGGAGCCTTCCGAAAGTCAACACTTCCGCCTGATCAAGGAGGATAGAAATCAAGCAGATCTTCGTCTTGGTGCGAGAGGAACCAAGAAACACCTCCATTATTCATGCCGATCCAGTATCCCCCACGCCACAAGTCGGCTGATACGTTGGGAACGTATCTATAATTTTTGATGGTCTATGCTTGTTTAGTATCTATTTTGATTTTCTTTGTGTACACTTTGAGGTGTTTTTATATGTTTTCTGGTACTAACCTATTAACAAGATGCCACAGTGCCAGTTGCATGTCTTCTTCTGTTTTTGGTTCCAGAAAGGCAGAAAATCAATATTCTTGGAATTGGACGGCACAAAAGCCAAAGTCAACATTTTACCGTGGGGAACACGAAGCCTGAATACGAGACGGAGGAGAGCCACCAGGGGGCCACACCCCTGGCCACGCGGCCAAGGTGGGCCCGCGCCTGGGGATGCGGCCGCCCTGGCGACCCTCCTGCCTCGCCTCATCGCCTATAAAGACCCCCCGATTCCTAAACCCTAAGTACCCGATCAATATTCCACGAAACCGTTTGTAGCCTCTGCCACCATCGTCCCTAGATCGGGGGGATCTGAAGCTCTTCCCGGCACCCTGCCGGAGGGGAGATCATCCCGGAGGCCTTCTTCTTCATCATTCCAGCCTCAGGAAGCGTGGGTAGTTCCACCTTGGACTATGGGTCCATGTAGTAGCTAGATGGTTGTATCTCCTCCTTTGTGCTACCATGTTTAGATCTTGTGAGCTCCATTCATGATCAAGTTCATCTCTATTTGTAATCATGCATGTTGTGTTTGCGGGGATCCGATGGATATTAAGATTACTATGTTAGATTGATTAATGGTTTTGTATTATTGATTATATCATGTCTGTGTTGTTTGTGATCTTGCATGATCTCTGTTTCTAGTAGCTATCTTGGCCAAGTAGATGCTAGTGACTCCAAGAGGGGTTATTTATGCTAGATAGTGGGTTCATGCCTCTATTTAATCTAAGAGAAGTGACAGAAATCTCTAAGGTTGTAGATGTGATGTATCCACTAGGGAGAAAACCACGGTCTCTGAAGGGTTTCGTAGCATAGTAAATCAAAAAAATTCTACGGATGCGAATGAGAAAGCCAAGATCTAATCTAGGAGATGCAATCAACAAGAGGGATAGATGAGATCTTCATACCCTTGAAGAAATCGCACAGCGGAAACGTTCAACAGAACTTGGTTGATATAGTCGTACTAGCCATCTCCTCCTCGCGATCTGATCCGATCCTACGCTGCAAATGGCGGCGCCTCCAAGAGATGCACACGTAAGGTGCCGCGACGTCTCCTCCTTCCTTGGTCCAGCAAGTGGGGTGGAGAGATGGATTGGATTTGCAGCACGCCGGCGTGATGCTATAGTGGAGAGTTTCTGCAGCAGGGCTTCGCCTACACGCAATCGGGAGAGAGAGAGGGAGGAAGGGCAGCAGCTGGCGGCTAGGGTTTGGGGTGAGGAGAGGGTGCACACGCACCCCTCCGACAAGTGGGGCCACGTTGGTCCCACTTCGGAAGCTTCTAGAACCTTCCGGTACAATACCGAATACTCCAAAATAATTCCGAAATCCAAAAACTGCTTTACTTTATATGAGTCTGTTGGAATTATGCCCTAGAGGCAATAATAAAGATGTTATTATTATAATTCTTGTTTATGATAAAGTTTATATTCCATGCTAGAATTGTATTAAGAGGAAACTTTAATACTTGTGTGGTTTGTGAACAACACCGTGTCCCTAGTATGCCTCTATGAACTAGCTCATTGATTAATGATGGTTAAGGTTTCCTAACCATAGACATGAGTTGTCGATTAATAATGAGATCATATCATTGGGAGAATGATATGATGGACAGACCCAAACTAAGCGGAGCAATTAGATCGTGTCATCGTGTTCATCTTTGCTAAGCTTTTCTTATGTCAAATATTGTATTCCTTAGACCATGAGATAAAACAACTCCCTAGTATCGGAAGAAAGCTTTGAGGTCATCAAACGTCATCCTATGAGAGGGTGATCATAAAGGTGTCTCTCAGGTGATCGGAAAGGACCTGTTGGGTTGTATGTATCGAGATGGGATTTATCCCTCCCAAGTCGGAGAGATATACTTCGGGCCCACTCGGTAATCGATATCAACACCGCTTGCAAGCATGTGGTTAAGGAGTTAATCACAAAGTGATATCGGATTACGCAACGAGTAAAGTACTTGCTGTGAACGAGATTGAACTAGGTATGACGGTACCGACGATCAAATCTCGGGCAAGTAAAATATCGCGAGACGAAGGGAATATATATGGGATTGATTGAATCCTGGCATCGTGGTTCATCCGATATGATCATCGATGAATGTGTGGGAGTCAATATGGGTTTCCAGACCCTGTTGTTGATTATTGATAGAAGATCATGTCTGCATGTTCTCGAACCCGAAGGGTCACACACTTAACGTGTCTCGACGCAAGGATAGATTGGATAATTGGTTTATGAATTTTTGTTCGGAGTCTCGGATGGGATCCGGGACATCACGAGAGGTTCCGGAATGGTCCGGAGAATAAGATTCATATAAGGCAATGCAGTTTTTGGAGTTCGGAATTGTTTCGGGTTAATCGGTATTGTACCGGAAGCTTCTAGAACCTTCCAGAGGGGGACCAACGTGGCCTCACCTGCCGGGAGGGGGCATGGGCCTATGAGGGAGTGCCCTGGACGCATTGGGCCAGGGGAACAAGGCCCCATAGGGCCCAGCCGGCCAAACCAAGGGGAAACCCTAGGGGAGCTTCTAGAAGGAGGGGGGGGGGGAAACTTGCCCCCCACTCTTCCCTCCTTGGCCGCGGGCCTAGGCTTGGGGGAGGGGCTAGGGTTGGCGCCCACCCCTCTATATAAAGAGGGATGGGGGCGCACCACCCCCTACACCTCCTCCTCAAGCCCTAGCCGCCCTGCTGCCCTCCTCTCTCTCTCCCTCCCGACTGCACGTAGGCGAAGCCCTACTGCAGAAACTCTCCACCACTTGCACCGCGCCGTCCCGTTGTAGATCCAATCCGTCTCTCCACCATACTTGCTGGACCAAGGAAGGAGGAGACGTCGAGGTGCCGCACGTGTGCATCTCTCGGAGGCATCGCCACTTGCGGTGTTAGATCGGAGCGGATCACGAGGAGGAGAAGCGAGTACGACTACATCACCCACGTTCCGAAGAACGTTCCGCTGTGCGAATCTTCAAGGGTATGAAGATCTCATCTAATCCCTCTCGTTGTTTGCATCTCCTAGATTAGATCTTGGCTTCCCCTTCGCATCCGTAGAAATTTTTGATTTACTATGTTGCGAAACCCTTCAGTGGTATCAGAGCTAGATCTATGCGTAGATGTGTTTCACGAGTAGAACGCAACATGGTTGTTGCGGGCGTCAATGTTTTCTATTGCAAGCCTCTTGTTTGTGTTCTTCTTATGACGCGGGATAGTGAGATTGAAGCGGTCCAGGCCAACCTTACGCGACGTCGTTCGCGAGACCGGCTCCGCACTTGACGTGTGGCTTGTTCCACACATGCGGCTGGTGGATGCCAGTTTCTCTCACTATAGTTGTCATGGGATTTACACCGGAGTTTGGCAACCATAATATCACCGTTGTGGCTTTCCGTAGATAAGAATCGTTCTTAGCTTGTTACTCCCACAAGCCACGTAAAACATGCAACAACAAAGTAGAGGCGTCTAACTTGTTTTTGCAGGGAGTGTTTTCTGTGATATGGTATGGCCCAAGATGTGATGTGTGTATTGTATGCGATGATCATGTTTTGTAATATTTCACGACTTGCATGTCGATGAGTACACAACCGGCAGGAGCCATATGGTTGTCTTTATAATTGTGTATGACCTGTGTGTCAACTTCTTATACGCCATGTAATAGTTTCACTTTATCGCTAAATAGTTAGCAATAGTTGTAGTTGCTATTCGTGGTGGAGGCAATCATGGTGGAGTGATGGAGATCATGCCGACACGCACAAGATGGAGATCATTGCGCGAAGATTGGCTATACCATGTCACATAAAGTTATATGCATGTGATGTTTATCCTTTTATGTATCTTATTATGCTTAGATCGCGACGGTAGCATTATAAGATGATTCCTCACTTAAATATCAAGATAAAACTGTGTTCTCCCCATGTATGCACCATTGAGAAAGTTCGTCGTGTCCAAGCATCACGTGATGATCGGGTGCTATAGACTCTACGTTCACATACAACGGGTGCAAGCCAGTTTTGCACACGCGAAAATACTTGGGTCTAAGTTGACGAGCCTAGCATGTACAGACATGGCCTCGGAACACATGAACCAAAAGGTTAAGCATGAGTCATATGAATGATATGATCGACACTTCGTTGTCCACCATTGAAGCCACATCTCTTCTCGTGAAGATCGGATTAGGTGTGGTGAATTTGGATCGTGTTCACTAAACAACTTGAGGGATGTTGAATTTAGTGGGAGTTCATCTAGTAATTTGATTAAAAGTTGAACTAGTTATCATGAACATAGTCTAATTTGTACTTGCAAATATTGTAGATCAAATGGCTAAGTCCAACTTCAACTTCAACGTTTTTGCTGAGAAGGAAAAGCTTAGAAACAATGGGTCTAACTTCACCAACTGGTTCCGCAATCTGAGAATCATTCTCTCTGGCGGTCAAAAGGACTATGTCCTTCAGAATGCACTAGGTGACTGTCGTGGTGGTGGCACGGCAGATGCCATGGGTAGGCTAAAGTATGGGGCCAATGAATGCTAGTGGGATCTGGGGAGGGAAGAAGCAACCGTGTACACACTCAAGTTGTTATGGTTAGGGTCTTTATTCCTCTCTTGTTGGGTTGCAAGCGCTCCTCGAGCTGTATACAGGGGGACAAGATGAATCTCCCCAGCCTAACGGTGCTCAAAGAGTCGATCCATTCCTCAGGGTCCAAGCCTCTCCTTATAAAGGAGTCCCTTGGGTCCCCTTAGGGATGACAAGGCAAGCATATTCGTGGAATATGCTTGTCCCAAAATAGTAGTTCGGCGACCTCCTTTTCCTGTCGCCCTTCTAACGACGGCAAGGCTCCAGTGGCCCCCTCCTGCGTGCCTCGGGCTCCAGGACTGTCACCTCCGTGACCTCCTTCTGCCCCTCTGACGCTGTGCATCCTTGTCTCTTGTGCTTGGCTCCGCTCTGATTCCTTCTAGCCTGCAGCTATAGTTTGACCTTGGGCTTCTCCTTCTCCTGCAAGCTTCGTATCACTCGGCCTTACCTTACCTCGTGTAACTCGGCTCGTTCTTTACCTGCATCAAGATCACTTGGGCTAACCCGGCCGACCTTCTTGATAACTCGGTCGGGTAACTGCTTGATACACATTCACGGGCTTCTCGCCTCCGTACCTCGGCCGACATATTCATGATTCGGCCGACCTGGACCGTAACTCGGAAACTAGACGGGGATTGTACCTCTGTCTTTCCCCGTCTCTGACCTACCCGAGGTCAACCCCCCGACATTAGTCCCCGAAGCTGGTGTGGCCCTGTCGATAGCTTTGGCTGGGTCATATCAGCTTCATTATATTTTTCAGTTTTGTTTCCGAGTTATATCTTCATCCGAGGTTTCCTCGTTCCTTCCCTCGTACGCCATGTCCCACGTGTCATACCATCATTGTTCGTCTAGTTTTTAGGTCCCTCTACAGTACTTACTGACAAGCTACAGTTAACTTTGTACTTGCTGCGCCGCCGCTGCAACGCCTCGGGTGCTGTTCCCCTTGGGGATCGTAACGCTCTTTCTTCGTGTGTGGCCGTTGGTGTGGCTCCGCTCACTGTCCTGCGTTCGTGCCGCACCCACGATCCACACGGGCAACCGCCGCATCCACGATCCCACTTCCCTGTTCATGGCTCGATTATAAAGAGAGGGGCTGCGTTTGGGGAATTCACTTTTCCCCTTATCGCTCGCCTCCGTCCTCCTCCTTCCTTTCGCCGGCGCGTCCTCTTGCAGTTCCGCCGCCGCTCGCTTGCCAGAGCCTCCGTCGGTGAAGATTCCGCCGCGCTGTTCTGCCTGCCTTGCCCGCGCTCCGCGGCTTTGGCTCCGTCGCCGGTGAGTCCTCTCTGGTCGCCTTGCCCTGATCTTTCCCTAGATTCATCTGCTCCGATTCCGTGCTCGTGCGGCGGTTCCTCTGTTTCTTCGCCATTGTTCTCGTGCAAAGTCCCGACGGGGCCTTGCAGCTCCAAACTCCCCTCCGCCGCCAGTTTTTCCTCCGGCGATCTTTCCGGCGCACATATGTCTAGTTCGTTTAGCGGCGCTCTGGTTGAGGACGACGACGCTGGCTCCGGGCCCGAGCGAGGCTCGTGGCAGGGTTCTTCTGTCACACGCCGTGAGATTGAATGGCTCATCCGGACTCGAAGAATTCCCGCCGAGGTTTCTTGCCGTTTACCCGGCAGCGAATCCTCTCCGGATATCAGAGAGGGCGAGTATGTGGTTTTCATGTCGCACTTCGCCCGTGGCTTCGGTCTCCCTCTTAGTGATTTCGCTAGAGAATTCCTCGACTACTTCGGCCTTCAGCCGCATCATCTTCCTGCGAACGCCATAGCTTCCCTTTCTGCTTTCATCTCCGCTTCGGAGGGATACTTCGGCCTGTGGCCGTCAGTGCATGTCTGGTCGAAGTTCTTCCAGATCCGCTCCAACGTTGTCCCTGACAAATCTCTGCACCCTTCCGAGAAGTTGCTCACTCAATGTGGGGCAGCGTCTATCACACCTCGGAGGAAATCCGTGTTTCCTCGTGTCACCGGATTGGAGTCGTGCAAGAAGTGGCACAAATCATTCTTCTATGTTAAGAACAGAGGGGCGGAGGACAAGATTCGGCTCCCTCCATTCTCAATTGGCCCACCTTCTAAAGTGAACTGGCTCTACAATCCGAAGAAAACTCATGCCTTGGCCGAGGCCTTCGAGATTCGGCTTAAAGAATTGATCCGGGCCGGGTTATGTGGCGAAGACCTGATGGCAACTTTCATTAGTAGCCGGATCTGCCCCTTCCAGAAGCGGACCCACAAGCTGTGCTACATGAGTGGTCCCCTTGACCCTAATCGAGTCTCGACCGTGGAGCTGGACAACTACCTTATTTATAAGCGCGTCCGAGCTATCTTTAAGACTGAGATGCCTGAGGATTGGGCTTGGGGATTAAAACCATTCACCCGCGATCATCCGCCTCCCGAGGTGAGCTTAATCTACACCGCTCTGCTATTCCATTGTTTTTGTAACGAGTTTATCTAACTTTCTTTCTCCTCGTCTTGCAGAGGTTCACAGAGCAAAAGAACGAGGACGCCGAAGTTCTGCTGCTCCCTTGGCCCGCGGACAGGAGTATTCCGGATACTGGTGAGCCGGACTCCGAGGAGTTCGTCCCTAAGTCGGATCCTGCCCCGGCTCGAGCTCGTGGCAATACTCCGGCGCACGATGAAGAAGGTGATTCGGACGAGGTCCAAATTCTTGAGGTAGTTGCCGCTATGCCTATTTCTTATGCATTTCCGGCTTCTACCTTCCCATCTAATCCGGCCGGTCAGGTTCACGACGCCGAGCCAATTGCTTCTTGACCCCCTGTTACCTCGGGGAAACGCGGGGCTCCCGCTAGTGCCTCGGAGGCGGTTCCCAAGAAACGAACGAAGAGATCCGCTCCGAATCCTCCCAGGCGCAAGACTATGCCTGGGGTCGCCGGGTAAGTACCTTTTGCTTATATTTCTTGTTTCTTTCTTTCTGTTTTTCATACTGACGATTCTCCTTTCTTTTTTTGCAGTGCTCCTCTTTCTGTTAAACCCGGCGGTCCTAGTATGACTAGTCGCCCGATTCAGCCGCAGTCTCCTCCTCCTGCTGATGATACTAGGATTCCTAGTCCTATTCGTCCTGCTTCTCCTCCAGCTCCGAATACGTCGCCTCTTCGTCACGAAGTGCCTGAGACCCCTTCCATTGACCCGGACTCAAACCGGCCCTCCGAAGTTTTTGTCGAACCCGCCGCCCCTTCTATGGGCCCCAGCGCTGCTACTGAGTCTCTATCTGCCCCGGCAGTTTCTATAGCCACTCCGACCTCAGCCGAAAAGGTCGTTATCTCGGCGCCCTCTGCGACCATAACCCCTGCTGCTCCTAAAGACGCCGTTGCCACCTCCGAGGCGTCACTTCCTGCCGATGCCTCCTCTAAGGCGAGAATAACTGTTGCCGCCAAGACTTCCTCTTCTCAGAAAGGTCTTGTCGGCTCTTCTCAGCCGAGTATTGCCGACATGCTACGTCGGGGAGCTGCGCCTACTAAGGTCTCCGTTGCCTCGGCCGCCGGCACCCAGCTCGCTCTTCATAAGAGCCCTGCGACCGCCGTGGTTGATCAGCCTGTCCGGGGTAAGGTCTTAACTCGGACAGCCAGTAGGCACAGCCTCGGAGCGCTGGTGGAGTATGCGAATAATTGGAACGCTGCTGATCAGTTTGAGGGTAATCCTATGAATCAACCCTTTCAGCTTTCTGATATCAGCGGCCGTTTTGACCATGCTGCCAAGTTTATCGTTGATACCAACAAGATGAATGAGGTAATTACTGTTTCTCTGAGTTTTAAATTATTCCTCAGATGTTACTATATGCTCTAGTCCCCGAAACTTGCAAGGGAATTACTTGTTATACGCTTGTAAGTTTAATGATCTTCTGACTTAATTTTATTCCTACGGTTCGTTAATCCGGCCATCCATATCCGAGTTAAGTTTTGTTTGACTTGGATATGCTGTAGCTTTGAATAACTAGCCGCCTAAATCCGAACTAAGTTCTGCTTGATTCGGATCTAATTTAGCTTCGGATATCCAGCCACCTAGAGCCGAATGAAGTTTTGCATGATTTGGATCTAATTTAGCTTCGAATATCCAATTACCTAGATCTGAGTTAAATCCTGCTTGACTCGGATCTGGTTTAGCTTCGAATATCCAGCCACCTAGAGCCGAATTAAGCTCTGCTTGATTCGGGTCGAATGTAGCTTTGAATATCCAGCCACCTAGATCTGAGTTAAGTCCTGCTTGACTCGGATCTGGTTTAGCTTTGAATATCCAGCCACCTAGAGCCG
Source organism: Avena sativa (assembly GCA_916181665.1). NCBI lineage: Eukaryota > Viridiplantae > Streptophyta > Magnoliopsida > Poales > Poaceae > Avena > Avena sativa. The sequence continues at coordinate 231,688,822 of OV702282.1, read as the reverse complement.
AATTAAGCTCTGCTTGATTCGGATCGAAAGTAGCTTTGAATATCCAGCCACCTAGATCTGAGTTAAGTCCTGCTTGAATCGGATCTGGTTTAGCTTTTACTGTCGATTTATCATTTTGCCTCATTGTTCAGGTTGCACATGACCGGCGGACCGCCGAATTCCAGAGGTTGCTTTTTTCGCACCGCAAGCTGGAAGAAAAGTACGAGAAAATTCTTCCAGTGGTGAAGAAGGCTGGTATGTCGATAGTTCCTTTTCCTTATTTTCAATGTTCTCATGTATTCGTTTACGGAATGCCGGCTTAGTTCTTGGTGAATAGGTAATATTAATAACCTCAATATTCGCCTTGAGAAGAAGGTCAAGAGCCTGGAAGGTTAGTTTCCTTTCTGTTTTACACCTTCTCCCTTTTAATATATGTGCTAAGTTTCCTTATTGCGTTTGGCTCTGGTAAAGCCGAGTTGCAAAACTTTGCAGTGTCACACCAAGATTGCATGCCCATGCCTGACGTGATGCTGCATTTATTAGAACAAGACGCTATTCATTCGGCGCAACTTCAAGAAAAAGATGATGAAATAGCTCGCCTGCGATCCGAGGTGGAGACCCTCAAGCTTTCTCAGAAATCCGAACTGGAAAAGGTCGACCAAGAATTTTCCGAGGAGAAGAATCGGCTGACTTTGGAGCTGCAGAAGAACAAAGAACTTCTCGAGGCTGCCGAACTTAAAACTCAGGGTTTGAGCGAGGAAGTTGCTCGTTTTGAGAAGAGTAAGGTCGATTGGACCAAAGACCTTCAGATAATGATGAGATACATTCATCGTAAGCTACTTGGCATGGCCGAATTATATTTTTCTTTTTTGTTCCCGTTACCATCTGACACGTTCATGCTTTGCGTAGATCATTTCCCCGAGGCCAAACCCCGTGAGTTCTAAAGCGGTTCTTGCAGCTCGAGTGCGCCGAGGTGAACCTGTCACCGTTGATTCGGAATATTCCATGGAGGATTACTTGGTTGCCGTTGGTGCTGCAGTTGGTCCGATGAAAATTATGGGCCGGGACTTGGTGCAAGCCGCTATCCGAGCTTACCATGTGCTTTGGCCGAATACTTCGGGGACTCCTGATATCAACGAAGTCAAGTTATTGGTGAAAAGACTAATGGCATCTGAGAGGCAGCTGAGTCTTTGGAGGGAATCTGCCGGGCGTGCTGGTGCCGATATGGCTCTTACTGTTATCATGTCATGGTATGAAGACATTTCTCTTGACATCCTGAGAAATTTGCGCACTGGTTCCCGCTGGGTTGAGGATCCCACCTTTGTCGCTCTTCGGCAAGCTCGGGCCTTCCAACTTGTCGAGTACGCCGACGTGCACACTTGGAATGAAGGGCCGAGTTTTCTTCCAGACCCGGATGAGGAGGTTCAAATACATAACACGAAATAGATATAACATACGGCAGTTCCCGAGTTACTGTTCCGGGCGCCGAGGTTCAAATACATAACATGAAATTGATATAAAATACGGCAGTCCCCGAGTCACTGCTCTGTGCGCCGAGGTTGAAATACATAACATGAAATTGATATAAGATACAGCAGTCCCCGAGTCACTGCTCTGGGCGCCGAGGTTCAGATACATAACATGAAATTGATATAAAATACAATAGTCCCCGAGTCACCGCTCTGGGCGCCGAGGTTCAGATACATCATTAGATCTTGACTTTGAGAAATAATGTTACGAGTAGAATGGCCGTAGTAAAGCCACATTCCAGGGACGCTTCGTTTCTTCGCCAGCTTTGTCTGCCTTGCTCCCTCCGGGGGACTGAGCGTCGATTAGATAATATGCATCATTGTGCAGCGCTTTGCTCACAATAAATGGTCCTTCCCATGGGGGTGACAACTTGTGCATGCCGGCCCTGCGTTGCACAAGTCGGAGGACTAAATCTCCTTCTTTGAATACTCTTGGATTCACTTTCTTGCTGTGATACCGCCGCAAGTTCTGTTGATAAATAGCCGATCGTGATAATGTCAACTCCCTAGCTTCTTCCAGCAGGTCTACGGCATCTTGTCGAGCTATCTCATTTGTCTCTGGGGTTGTGTACTGAGCCACTCTTGGCGAGTCATATATTATGTCGGCTGGAAGTACGGCCTCTGCCCCGTACACCAGAAAGAATGGAGTATAGCCTGTTGATCTATTCGGAGTAGTCCGGAGGCTCCATAGTACAGCTGGGATTTCTTCAATCCAACATCCTGCCGACCTTTGCAATGGTTCGACAAGTCGTGGTTTTATTCCTGATAGCACCAGTCCATTAGACCTTTCCACTTGTCCATTGGATGCTGGGTGAGCCACAGAGGCAATATCTAGTCTTATGTGCTTCTCTCGACAAAATCTAGCGAAAGCTCCTTCTGCAAAGTTTGTGCCATTGTCCGTAATAATACTGTGCGGGTATCCATATCTCAGGATGATATCTTTGAGAAATTTCACTGCTGTGTGCCCATCACACTTTTTAATTGGTTTTACTTCAATCCATTTTGTGAACTTGTCCACCATAACCAATATGTGGGTCATTCCTCCTCGCGCCGGCTTGAATGGTCCCACCATATCTAAACCCCATACAGAAAATGGCCAGGTGATGGGTATTGTTTTTAACTCGGCCGACGGCATATGTATCTTGGTTGCGTATCTCTGACATCCATTGCATTTCTCAACTAACTCTTTTGCTTCTTTCAATGCCGTTGGCCAATAGAATCCATGCCTGAATGCCTTGGCTACTAAGGCGCGAGATGAGGCATGGTGCCCACATTCCCCTTGGTGTATGTCTAGAAGTATTTCCTGCCCTTCTGTCGAGCTTACGCATTTCTGCAATATGTTTGTGACGCTTCTTTTATATAGCCCATTGTTTATGATTGTATAAGCTTTTGCTCTTCTTACAGTTTGTCTAGCTAACACTTCATTACTCGGCAACGTTGCGTCTTTTAGGTAAGAAAATATGGGCTGCGCCCACATCGGTGTTACTTTTTCTGATGTGATCTCACTGTCTATCTCCATGTTCTCTGCCGACATATATATCTCGACTCTCTCCATGATTGCGCTTACCCCGGCTGTCCCCCTCCTTAGGGGTTCCGAGTCATTCTGCAGATCTACCTCCATTGGCGTGTGATCTTCTGCAGAATTCGCTGGGATAAAGATAGATTCTGATTCTGGTGATGGGATTATTGATGGTTTCCTGAGATGTTCCAGGGCAATACCCGGAGGAATTGATTGCCGGGTTGATCCTAATTTTGACAATGTGTCGGCGGCGTCGTTTTCTGCCCGGGGTATGTGATGGAATTCACATCCTTCAAAGTATCCACTGATTTTTTGCACATGGAATCTGTATAAACCCATATTAGCATCTAATGCGTCCCAACTGCCTGATACTTGCTGCACTACTAGATCTGAGTCACCATAGCATAAGATTCGGCGTATACCAATTTCTTTTGCTACTTTCAATCCATGGACAAGCGCTTCATACTCGGCTATATTGTTGGACGCAGCAAAATGTATTTGCAATACATATTTCAATTGGTCTTTTTTAGGCGAGGTTAACACTATTCCTGCTCCCAAACCATTTCTTAGTTTGGAACCATCGAAATGCATTGTCCAGTAATTTGGATCTGGCAATGGTGGCTCATACTATACCTCGGCCCAATCCACGAGAAACTCGGCGACAGCCTGAGATTTGATTGCATCTCTTCTATCAAACTGTGGTGCGTATGGAGATAACTCGATCGCCCATTTTGCTATTCGGCCACTTGCGTCTTTGTTGCTCAATATGTCGGCTATGGGTGCCTCACAGATTACTTTGATGGGATGCTCTTTGAAGTAATGTTTAAGCTTTTTTGCCGACATATATACTCCATAAGCCATCTTCTGATAATGCGGGTAATTCTGCTTTGAAGTGGATAACACCTCACTTAGATAATATACCGGCCTCTGAATTGACTTACCATCTTCAAGTCGTTCCACTACGACTACAGTACTAACAACTCTATTGGTAGCTGCTACATAAAGTAACATAGGCTCTTTTGATAATGGAGAAGCCAAAATGGGTGCCGTAACTAACATCTTTTTCAACTCACGAAATGCAAGGTCGGCCTGTGAGGTCCAAATGAATTTATCCGTCTTTCTCATCAGCTGATAGAGCGGCAGTGCTTTCTCCCCTAGCCGACATACAAATCGACTAAGCGAAGCCAGGCAGCCCGTGAATTTTTGTACATCATTCAAACATTTTGGCAATTCCATTCTTTCTATTGCTCTTATCTTTGTTGGATTAGCCTCGATACCTCGGCTAGATACAAGTAAACCGAGTAATTTTCCTGCCGGTACGCCAAATGTGCATTTTTCTGGATTGAGCTTCATTCGGAACCTTCTCAGGTTCGCAAAAGTTTGCCGTATATCTTCTAATAATGTTTTGCTCTCTTTAGTTTTGATGACCACGTCATCCACATACACTTGTACATTTTTTCCTATCTGATCATGCAGGCATTTTTGCATGCATCTCTGATATGTTGCTCCTGCATTTCGCAGGCCGAATGGCATTGTGCGATAACAATAAGCCCCGTACGGGGTAATAAATGCAGTCTTTATTTGATCAGCCGGATTTAACGGTATCTGGTGAAAGCCAGAATACGCGTCTACAAATGATAATAGCTCACAACCAACGGTCGAGTCAATGACTTGGTCTATTCTAGGCAATGGAAAAGGATCTTTCGGACATGCCTTGTTCAGGTTGGTGTAATCGATACACATTCGCCATACGATGGCTACATTTGGATCATCTTTCTTCTTTTCTACTAGCACCGGATTCGACAACCAATCCGGGTATAGCACTTCCAGGATGAACCCGGCCGCGAGGAGCCGAGTTATTTCATCTCCTATCACCTTTCTCCTGTCTTCGGCGAAGCGGCGGAGAGGTTGCTTCACCGGCCTTGCTCCTGGTCTCACGTTCAAAGAGTGCTCAGCCAACTCCCTCGGGACACCTTGCAGATCTTGAGTTGACCATGCAAATATGTCCCGATTCTCACGGAGGAAGTTGGTGAGCTCGCTTTCCTATTTAGCGTCCAAGCCTGCACCAATGGTAACAGTCCGCTCTGGGAATTGCTCATCGATCTGAAATTTCTTCGTTTCTTTAGTCGGCTGAAAGGAGACACTGCCATGTGGGTTGGCCAACGCCGGCATATTCAGCTGTGCCGACTGAGCGAGGGCCGCTACCTCTTGAATCCTTCTCTTTTCTCTCGCTATGACCAATGACTCGGCCAAATTTGATCCGGCTGAAGCACATTCCATTGATTTCTTGTAATCCCCTGCAACTGTTATTACTCCTTGTGGCCCGGGTAACTTCATCTTCAGATAACTTATATGACAACTGCTCATGAACTTGGCCAGCGCGGGCCTTCCGAGTAGAGCGTGATAGCAACTTTCCAGATCTACCACTTCAAATTCTAAGTTCTCTGCTCTGCAGTTATCTCTCGTGCCGAATAACACATCAACTCGGATTTTGCCGATGGGCTCGCATGAAAGTCCCGGCACTATCCCATGAAAAGTGGTTCTTGTGGACTGCAACATGTTCTGCGATATTCCGAGTTTATGCATAGTATGCTTGTACATGATGTTGATACTGCTTCCATTGTCGATGAGGACTTTTGAAAATTTTACATTGATGCTTGGTCCAATAAATGTCGGATCTAATACTAGTGCGTATGACCCTGGATTTGGCATTATCTTAGGGTGGTCTTTTATGCCCCAAGTCACCTCCTGATCTGACCACGGCACATATCTGGGTATTGCCGGCATGACTGCATTTACTTCCATATGCCGGCGTTGCACACTCTGCTTGTCTTGCTGTTCTGTCGTGAATATGCAATAAGACTGATGATGCTCTCTGTAATCATTACGTCCTATATTTGCTGGATTTATCCTTCCATCCTGGACTTGATTCATTACTTGATGCACCGCATCTCTCCGATCCGAGTTGTCATACCTCGGTGGAGGAGGTGGTAACATTAGTTGCTGTGTATTTGCTCCGGTCAATTGTGGTTGCTGCTGCTGATGTGGTTGATGGGGGGCCTGAACTCCTGCGGGGTTCCCCATTGCATTTTTCATCCATGCACATTGGCGGGTCGTATGATTGGCTGGTCTGGATGGATTTGATGTGTGAAATTTGCATGGCTGATCTAACATGGATTCGAACGTGTATTTCGGCCTCTCCTGCCACTGCTTCTTTTGTTCTGGGGTCCATTGCCTTTTTCCTTCATTCCTTGGTGTCCACTGCTGAGGTCCATTCTTCTGTCGCTGAGTTGCTCCATGACTCGGTTGATCTTGTGTTACTGCTGCCACTTGGGCCGAGTTATATCTATAATCCGGCCTTTCCTCTCTTCTTCTTCCTCTGAAATCATTGCGCCTGGATGACCCGGCCAAGTCTCTTGCATAATGATCCTGTTGCTCGCGATGATCCGCCGACATTAGTTCTGGTTGTGTTGGGTCCCCTAGTGCATAGGAGTCTGCTATTCTGATAGTTTCTGCCAGTGTGGTCGGCATATCTCTTTGCAGACGTTGCCACAGCACGCTGCCATAACGGCAGCCTTGGGCGAACCAAGCTATTGCTTGTGATTCTATAACCCCTTCGCATGAGTTTCTCAAGTTACACCATCGAGTTAAAAACTCTCTATCTGTTTCATTCGGCCTCTGTTTGCACATGGCTAACTGCTGCGGCCTGTTTGGCCTCTTGTATGTGCTGGTAAAGTTGCTAACGAACATTTCTTCAAAATCTAACCAACAATTGATGCTGCCTGCTGGTAGATTATTCAGCCATACCCTGGCTGGTCCTTCCAACATTTGTGGTACATACCGTACTGCCCATCGTAAGTTCCCACCCGCTATTTTCACAGCGGTGGCATAGTCGATTAACCAGTCCTGTGGCTTGGTGCTCCCATTATATGTTTTTGTGCCTCTTGCTAGTTGAAAATTTGGCACGGGTGGTTCTCCCATTATCCGTGGTCCAAAACAAGTCGGGCCCGGTGGACCCTGTTCTTCCAACAACTCGGACCGGTATAATCTGTCCAGCTTCACTCTTGCATCATTTGATGGCAAATCTCTGTACAGAATTCTGTCTTGCATTCCATAATGGTTATTTCCACCATGGATCGCATATTCCATCTCGGAATAGCCATCATTATACCTTTCATTTACTTGATTATGGCGAACTGACCTCGCTTCTCTTTCCTGCCGGGGTTCATGCCTTGGTTGTGGGTTGAGAGGCTGCTCTCTCCTTAGTTCGGCCGGGGTATTGTTCTCATGATTGCCCCTGGCGGGTTCTCTTCTCCCGAGATCTCCATTACCTCGGCTTCCGCCGTCTTTCTCCACACGGCGGTGGTTCCTCTCCCCACTATTACCTCGGCTTGCATTGCCACCATTCTCGTTCGCCTTTACAGCTATCGCCGGATCGTACGGAACAATTTGCTTATTTCTCTTTCCTGAGGTTACTGCCTTGTCTCTTCGTGCGTTGTTTCCGGGTGAAGAAGCTGCTGCTGCGGACAAGGCAGGTGCTGCTCCTGCTGAGTGAACCATCCGCGAGGCTCCTGGCCTTGCTGGGTTTGCTCTGAATATTTCCTCATTTTGCTGGTTTGCGATGCGCACCAGCTCATTCACTCTTTCTTGTTGTCTCTGCCGGGCTTCCCCGGTCAACCCCTCTAATTCCAATGCTGCGGCGTTTGCCGCTCTCAAGTTCTTCGCCGGGGTATTGTACCTCGGCAAACCCAAATCACCTGATACTGCTCTGTGAGCTTCATGCTCTCTGTTAATATCATCTATGAGGTTCTTTCCTCTCAATCTTAATTCGTCCACCCGCTCGGGTGCGACATCAAGCTTATTGGCTTTAGCATATTCCCTCAGGGTCCTATTCAAGGATTCCCGCAAGGCCGATACTTTCTTTGCCTCTACCAGCACCTTTTGCCTGGTTTCCTCTAACTCTGCCTGAGCATTTGCCGGATCGAGTATCGGCGCTATAGGCGTAGTCAAGTTTTCTATTGTTGCTTGAAGAATGTTCTCTGGCCTTTCTAGAGGCGGCCCTCTTAACCTTGGTGCCTTTGGTGTGGTGTCCTGCAGCTCGCTCTGGTGAGTCACTGGTGGGATTACCTCGGCGGGTTGAGGTGCGGTCTGCTTTGGCGCGCCTTGCGTGCCCGCGGCGGGTTCTCTGCTTGGCCCGGCTACTGCTGCTTCCGCCTGTGCTCCTGCCGCAACCATCACCTCGACGCTGCCTGCGAGACGCGCTCTGGAGCGACGGCTTGCTGCATTAAGAAATGGCTCTCCTGCAACCAGAACTTGGTGAGGATAAACGTTGGTGATGTCGACGCCGACGTAAACCTTGTGCTCGCCCAGGTTGACGAAAACACCATTTCGCGGGGGAGCTTTCCCCTTGAAGCTCCCTGCATTGTCACTGACATAGTCGCAGAGACCAAATCTCTGGACTAAGCCAGAAACAACGCGCTCGCCCGTGTTGATGAAGTTTCCCGTCCGGATCATAACTCCAGCTAGCACCACTTCAGGCCCCACGGTGGGCGCCAACTGTCGTGGTGGTGGCACGGCAGATGCCATGGGTAGGCTAAAGTATGGGGCCAATGAATGCTAGTGGGATCTGGGGAGGGAAGAAGCAACCGTGTACACACTCAAGTTGTTATGGTTAGGGTCTTTATTCCTCTCTTGTTGGGTTACAAGCGCTCCTCGAGCTGTATACAGGGGGACAAGATGAATCTCCCCAGCCTAACGGTGCTCAAAGAGTCGATCCATTCCTCAGGGTCCAAGCCTCTCCTTATAAAGGAGTCCCTTGGGTGCCCTTAGGGCTGACGAGGCAAGCATATTCGTGGAATATGCTTGTCCCAAAATAGTAGTTCGGCGACCTCCTTTCCCTGTCGCCCTTCTAACGACGGCAAGGCTCCAGTGGCCCCCTCCTGCGTGCCTCGGGCTCCAGGACTGTCACCTCCGTGACCTCCTTCTGCCCCTCTGACGCTGTGCATCCTTGTCTCTTGTGCTTGGCTCCGCTCTGATTCCTTCTAGCCTGCAGCTATAGTTTGACATTGGGCTTCTCCTTCTCCTGCAAGCTTCGTATCACTCGGCCTTACCTTACCTCGTGTAACTCGGCTCGTTCTTTACCTGCATCAAGATCACTTGGGCTAACCCGGCCGACCTTCTTGATAACTCGGCCGGGTAACTGCTTGATACACATTCACGGGCTTCTCGCCTCCGTACCTCGGCCGACATATTCATGATTCGGCCGACCTGGACCGTAACTCGGAAACTAGACGGGGATTGTACCTCTGTCTTTCCCCGTCTCTGACCTACCCGAGGTCAACCCCCCGACAGTGACGCCCCTGCTATAGATGCGCCGGCTGACGAGAAAGTTGTCTATCAGCCGCGCATAGAAGATTATGGTGTGATTAAGAGCACCATGTTGTTTGCTATGGAATCGGACCTTCAAAATCGTTTTGAAGACTATCCCGGGCCCTTTGAGATTCTCGAGGAGCTGAAAACTATGTTTCAGACTCAGGCCCGTTCTGAGAGATACGAGATCTCTGAGAAATTCTTTAACTGCAAGATGGAGGAAGGGATTTTCGTTAGTGAGCACGCCATAAAGATGTCGGGCTACACTCAACGCCTTGAGCAACTGGACTACAAGATTCCATAGGAGCTCAAGATTGACAGGGTTCTGCAATCACTCCCTCCCAGCTACAAAAGCTTTGTAGTGACTCATAATCAGATTGGTTCCACTGATACGATCACCGAGCTCTTCGCAAAGCTGAAGGCTGCGGAGGTGGACATCAAAAAGGATAATCATGTGTTGATGGTCAACAAGCCCCCCACCTTTAAGAAAGGTAAGGGTGCAAAGAAGCCCTTCAAGAAAGGTGGCGGCAAGCGCGTTGCCCCTGCTGAGAAGAACCTCAAGTCTGGACCTAAGCCGGACACTGTGTGCTTCTATTGCAAGGACAAGGGTCACTGGAAGCGCAACTGTCCGAAGTACTTAGCGGACAAGAAGGCTAGCACCATCAAAGGTATATTTGATATACATGTTATTGATGTTTTCCTTACTAGCCCTCGTTGTAGTGCCTGGGTATTTGATACTGGTTCAGGTACTAATATTTGTAACTCGAAACAGGAGCTACGGAATAGACGGTGGCTTGCGAGGGATGAGGTGACGATGCGCGTTGGCAACGGATCAAGAGTTGATGTGATGGCCGTCGGCACGCTCTCCTTAGTTTTACCTTCAGGATTAGGTTTAAACCTTAATAAGTGTTATTATGTGCCTGCGTTGAGCATGAACATTATTTCTGGATCGTGTTTATTGCAAGACGGTTATTCATTTAAATCGGAGAATAATGGTTATTCTATTTATATGAGTAACATCTTTTATGGTCATGCACCTGCTATGCATGGTTTATTTCTTCTGAATCTCGAAAGGGATGAAACACACATCCATAACATTGAGGCTAAGAGATGCAAAGTAGATAGTGATAATACTACTTATTTGTGGCACTGTCGTCTAGGTCATATTGGTGTAAAGCGCATGAAGAAACTCCATTCAGATGGACTTTTGGAGTCTCTTGATTTTGAATCATTTGACACATGTGAACCATGCCTCATGGGCAAGATGATCAAAACCCCGTTCTCCGGAATGATGGAGCGAGCAGCGGACTTGTTGGAAATCATACATACCGATGTATGCGGACCGATGAGTGTTTCGACGCGCGGTGGATATCGCTATTTTCTCACTTTTACCGATGACTTAAGTAGATATGGGTATATCTATTTAATGAAACATAAATCTGAAACATTTGAAAAGTTCAAGGAATTTCAGAATGAAGTGGAGAACCATCGTAACAAAAAAATTAAGTTTCTACGATCCGATCGTGGAGGTGAATATTTGATTTATGATTTTCTCACGCATCTTAAAGCAAGAGGAATCGTTTCGCAACTCACGCCACCCGGAACACCACAGTGCAATGGTGTGTCTGAACGCCGGAATCGAACTCTATTAGATATGGTCCGATCGATGATGTCTCTTACTGATTTGACGTTATCATTTTGGGGTTATGCATTAGAAACCGCTGCATTCACTTTAAATAGGGCACCATCTAAATCCGTTGAGACGACACCGTATGAACTGTGGTTTGGTGCTAAACCTAAGTTGTCGTTTCTTAAAGTTTGGGGATGCAAAGCCTACGTCAAGAAGTTGATGCCGGACAAGCTCGAACCCAAAGCGGAGAAATGCGTCTTCATAGGATACCCTAAGGTAACTATTGGGTATACCTTCTATCACAGAATCGAAGGCAAAGTGTTTGTCGCAAAGAACGGTTCCTTTCTTGAGAAGGAGTTTCTCTCGAAAGAAGTGAGTGGGAGGAAAGTAGAGCTAGACGAGGTTGTTGAACCTTCTCTTGAGTTGGAGAGTAGCACAGCACCTGAAATTGTTCCAGTGCCGCCTGCACCAACAATAGAGGAAGCTAATGACAAGGATCATGAAGCTTCGGACGATGCTGCTACTGAACGTCGCGGGTCGACAAGGTCGCGTGCCCCTCCTGAGTGGTACGGCAACCCTGTCTTGACTGTCTTGTTGGTAGAAGACAGTGAACCTACGAACTATGAGGAAGCGATGATGAGCCCAGACTCTGAGAAATGGCTAGAGGCCATGAAATCTGAATTGGAATCCATGAGCGAAAACCAAGTATGGACTTTGGTGGACCCTCCTAGCGACCGAAAGGCCGTTGAGTGCAAATGGATCTTCAAGAAGAAAACGGACGCGGATGGTAATGTTACCGTCTATAAAGCACGGCTTGTCGCAAAAGGTTTTCGACAAGTTCAAGGTGTTGACTACAATGAGACTTTCTCTCCCGTAGCGATGTTTAAGTCCATTCGGATTTTATTAGCAATTGCTGTGTTTCATGATTATGAAATATGGCAGATGGATGTCAAGACTGATTTCCTCAATGGCAACATTGATGAAGAGTTGTATATGATGCAACCCAAAGGTTTTGTCGATCCTAAGGATGCTGATAAAGTATGCAAACTTCAGCGCTCCATTTATGGACTGAAGCAAGCATCTCGGAGTTGGAACCTTCGTTTTGTTCAAGTGATCAAGAGCTTTGGATTTGTTCCAAATTGCTATGAAGCTTGTGTCTACAAGAAAGTGAGTGGGAGCTCGGTGACATTTCTGGTACTATATGTGGATGACATATTGATTATTGGAAATGACATTAACATGCTTAACGATGTGAAGAGTTATTTGAACAAGTGTTTTTCAATGAAAGACCTAGGTGAAGCTGCTTATATATTGGGCATCAAAATCTATAGAGATAGACAAAGACGCCTGATAACCTTAAGCCAGAGTACATCCCTAGACAAAGTTCTGAAAAGGTTCAGAATGGATAAGGCAAAGAAAGGTTCAGTGCCTATGTTGTCAGGTAAGATATTGAGCAAGGCTCAGTGTCCAGCTACGGTAAATGATAGAGAAGCTATGAGAAAAGTGCCTTATGCCTCGGCCATAGGTTCTATCATGTATGCCATGCTGTGTACTAGACCGGATGTGTCCAATGCTCTTAGTTTGACGAGCAGATATCAAAGTGATCCAGGAGTGGAACAATGGACAGCCGTGAAGAACATCCTAAAGTACCTAACTAGGACTAAAGAAATGTTCTTAGTCTATGGGGGTGATGAACAGCTCGTCGTAAAAGGTTACGTCGACGCTAGTTTCGACACCGACAAGGATGATTCTAAATCTCAGACAGGATACGTTTATATTTTGAATGGAGGAGCTGTGAGCTGGAGAAGCTGCAAGAAAAGCGTGATCGCGGGATCTACAGTAGAAGCGGAATACATGACTGCTTCAGAAGCGTCAAGTGAAGGAGTTTGGATCAGGAACTTCATCACTGAGCTTGGCGTGGTTCCAAGTGCATTGGACCCACTGGAGATATTGTGTGACAACACTGGCGCCATAGCACTCGCTAAGGAACCAAGATATCATCCAAAGACCAAGCATATCAACCGCAAGTTTCATATAATCCGAGATTATATAGCAGATGGAGATCTGAAGATTAGCAAAGTACATACAGATCTGAATGTCGCAGATCCATTGACTAAACCTCTTCCACGTGCAAAACATGATCAGCACCTTAGTGCCATGGGTGTGAGATTGTTGCCAAATGTAAACTAGATTATTGACTCTAGTGCAAGTGGGAGACTGTTGGAATTATGCCCTAGAATAATAAAGATGTTATTATTATAATTCTTGTTCATGATAAAGTTTATATTCCATGCTAGAATTGTATTAAGCGGAAAATTTAATACTTGTGTGGTTTGTGAACAACACCGTGTCCCTAGTATGCCTCTATGAACTAGCTCATTGATTAATGATGGTTAAGGTTTCCTAACCATAGACATGAGGTGTCGATTAATAATGAGATCATATCATTGGGAGAATGATATGATGGACAGACCCAAACTAAGCGGAGCAATTAGATCGTGTCATCGTGTTCATCTTTGCGAAGCTTTTCTTATGTCAAATATTGTATTCCTTAGACCATGAGATAATACAACTCCCTGGTATCGGAAGAAAGCTTTGAGGTCATCAAACGTCATCCTATGAGAGGGTGATCATAAAGGTGTCTCTCAGGTGATCGAAAAGTACCTGTTGGGTTGTATGTATCGAGATGGGATTTGTCCCTCCCAAGTCGGAGAGATATACTTCGGGCCCACTCGGTAATCGATATCAACACTGTTTGCAAGCATGTGGTTAAGGAGTTAATCACAAAGTGATATCGGATTACAGAACGAGTAAAGTACTTGCTGTGAACGAGATTGAACTAGGTATGACGGTACCGACAATCAAAGCTCGGGCAAGTAAAATATCGCGAGACGAAGGGAATATATATATGGGATTGATTGAATCCTGGCATCGTGATTCATCCGATATGATCATCGATGAATGTGTGGGAGTCAATATGGGTTTCCAGACCCCGTTGTTGATTATTGATAGAAGATCATGTCTACATGTTCTCGAACCCGAAGGGTCACACACTTAACGTGTCTCGACGCTAGGATAGATTGGATAATTGGTTTATGAGTTTTTGTTCAGAGTCTCGGATGGGATCCGGGACATCACGAGAGGTTCCGGAATGGTCCGGAGAATAAGATTCATATAAGGCAATGCAGTTTTTGGAGTTCGGAATTGTTTCGGGTTAATCGGTATTGTACCGGAAGCTTCTAGAACCTTCCGGAGGGGGACCAACATGGCCCCACCTGCCGGGAGGGGGCATGGGCCTATGAGGGAGTGCCCTGGCCGCATTGGTCCAGGGGCACAAGGCCCCATAGGGCCCAGCCGGCCAAAACAAGGGGAAACCCTAGGGGAGATTCTAGAAGGAGGGGGGGAAACTTGCGCCCCACTCTTCCCTCCTTGGCCGCGGGCCTAGGCTTGGGGGAGGGGCTAGGGTTGGCGCCCACCCCTCTATATAAAGAGGGCTGGGGGCGCACCACCCCCCTACACCTCCTCCTCAAGCCCTAGCCGCCCTGCTGCCCTCCTCTCTCTCCCTCCCGACTGCACGTAGGCGAAGCCCTGCTGCAGAAACTCTCCACCACTTGCACCGCGCCGTCCCGTTGTAGATCCAATCCGTCTCTCCACCATACTTGCTGGACCGAGGAGGGAGGAGACGTCGAGGTGCCGCATGTGTGCATCTCTCGGAGGCATCGCCACTTGCGATGTTAGACCGGAGCGGATCGCGAGGAGGAGAAGCGAGTACGACTACATCACCCACGTTCCGACGAACGTTCCGCTGTGCGAATCTTCAAGGGTATGAAGATCTCATCTAATCCCTCTCGTTGTTTGCATCTCCTAGATTAGATATAGGCTTTCCCGTTCGCATCCGTAGAATTTTTTTGATTTACTATGCTACGAAACCCTTCAGAATCTTATTCGCCGGACCATTCCGGAACCTCTCGTGATGTCCTGGATCTCATCCGAGACTCCGAACAAAAACTCATAAACCAATTATCCATTCTATCCTAGCGTCTGGGCACGTTAAGTGTGTGACCCTACGGGTTCGAGAATATGTAGACATGATCTTCTATCAATAATCAACAGCGGGATCTGGAAACCCATATTGACTCCCACATATTCATCGATGATCATATCGGATGAACCACGATGCCAGGATTCAATTAATCCCATATATATATTCTCTTCGTCATGCGATATTTTACTTGCCCGAGATTTGATTGTTGGTATCGGCATACCTAGTTCAATCTCGTTCACAGCAAGTACTTTACTCGTTCCGTAATTCGATATCACTTTGTGATTAACTCCTTAACCACGTGCTTGCAAGCGGTGTTGATATCGATTACCGAGTGGGCCCGAAGTATATCTCTCTGACTCGGGAGGGACAAATCTCATCTCGATACATACAACCCAACAAGTATTTTCCGATCACCTGAGAGACACCTTTATGATCATCCTCACATAGGTTGACGTTTGGTGACCTCAAAGCTTTCTTCCGATACTAGGAAGTTGCATTATCTCATGGTCTAAGGAATACAATATTTGACATAGGAAAAAGCTTCGCAAAGATGAACACGATGACACGATCTAATTGCTCTGCTTGATTTGTGTCTGTCCATCATATTATTCTCCTAATGACATGATCTCATTATTAATCGACAACTCATGTCTATGGTTAGGAAACCTTAACCATCATTAATCAATGAGCTAGTCCATAGAGGTGTACTAGGGACACGGTGTATGTTTATAAACCACACAAGTATCAAAGTTTCCGCTTAATACAATTCTAGCATGGAATATAAACTTTATCATGAACAAGAATTATAACAATAACATCTTTATTATTGCCTCTAGGGCATAATTCCAACAATCTCCCACTTGCACTAGAGTCAATAATCTAGTTTACATCTGGCAACAATCTAACACCCATGGCATTAAGGTGCTGATCATGTTTTGCTCGTGGAAGAGGTTTAGTCAATGGATCTGCGACATTCAGATCCGTATGTACTTTGCTAATCTTCATATCTCCATCCGTTATATAATCTCGAATTATATGAAAACGGCGGTTGATGTGCTTGGTCTTTGGATGATATCTTGGTTCCTTAGCCAGTGCTATGGCACCAGTGTTGTCGCACAATATCTCCAGTGTGTCCAAGGCACTTGGAACCACACCAAGCTCAGTGAGGAAGTTCCTGATCCAAACTCCTTCACTTGACGCTTCTGAAGTAGCCATGTATTCCGATTCTACTGTAGATCCCGCGATCACGCTTTGCTTGCAGCTTCTCCAGCTCACAACGCCTCCATTCAAAATATAAACATATCCTGTCTGAGATTTAGAATCATCTGGGTCAGTGTCGAAACTAGCGTCGACGTAACCTTTTACGACGAGCTGCTCATCACCTCCATAGACCAAGAACATTTCTTTAGTCCTATTTAAATACTTTAGGATGTTTTTTACGGATGTCCAGTGTTCCACTCCTGGATCACTTTGGTATCTTCTCGTCAAAGTAAGAGCATTGGACACATCCGGTCTAATACACAACATGGCATACATGATAGAACCTATGGCCGAGGCATAAGGCACCTTGCTCATAGTTTCTCTATCGTTTACCGTAGCCGGACACTGAGCCTTGCTCAATATCTTACCTGACAACATGGGCAATGAACCTTCCTTTGCTTTATCCATTCTGAACCTTTTCAGAACTTTGTCCAGATATGTACTTTCGCTTAAAGCTATTAGGCGTCTTTGTCTATCTCTATAGATTTTGATGCCTAATATATAAGCAGCTTCTCCTAGGTCTTTCACTAAAAAACATTTGTTCAAATAACTCTTCACATCGTTAAGCATATCAATGTCATTTCCAATAATCAATATGTCATCCACATATAGTACTAAAAATGTCACTGAGCTCCCACTCACTTTCTTGTAGATACAAGCTTCGTAGCAATTTGGAACAAATCCAAAGCTCTTGATCACTTGATCAAAACGAAGGTTCCAACTCCGAGATGCTTGCTTTAGTCCATAAATGGAACGCTGAAGTTTGCACACCTTATTAGCATCCTTAGGATCGACAAAACCTTTGGGCTGCATCATATACAACTCTTCATCAATGTTGCCATTGAGGAACGCAGTCTTGACATCCATCTGCCATATTTCATAATCATGAAATGCAGCAATTGCTAATAAAATCCGAATGGACTTAAACATCGCTACGGGAGAGAAAGTCTCATCGTAGTCAACACCTTGAACTTGTCGAAACCCTTTTGCGACAAGCCGAGCTTTATAGACAATAACATTACCATCCGCGTCCGTTTTCTTCTTGAAGATCCATTTGCACTCAACGGCCTTACGGTCGCTAGGAGGGTCCACCAAAGTCCATAATTTGTTTTCGCTCATGGACCCCAATTCGGATTTCATGGCCTCTAGCCATTTCTCAGAGTCTGGGCTCATCATTGCTTCCTCATAGTTTGCAGGTTCATTGTTGTCTAACAACAAGATGGTTAAGACCGGGTTGCCGTACCAATCAGGAGTGGCACGCGACCTTGTCGACCTGCGACGTTCAGTAGCAGCATCATTCGAAGTTTCATGATCCTCGTCATTAGCTTCCTCTCTTGTTGGTGCAGACGGAACTGGAACAATTTCAGGTTCTGCGCTACTCTCTAACTCGAGAGAAGGTTCAATAAACTTGTGTAGATCTACCTTCCTCCCACTCACTTCTTTCGAGAGAAACTCCTCAAGAAAGGATCCGTTCTTTGCAACAAACACTTTTCCTTTGGATCTGTGGTAGAAGGTATACCCAATCGTTTCCTTAGGGTATCCTATGAAGACGCATTTCTTCGCTTTGGGTTTGAGCTTGTCCGGCATCAACTTCTTGATGTAAGCTTCGCATCCCCAAACTTTAAGATACGACAACTTAGGTTTAGCACCAAACCATAGTTCATACGGTGTCGTCTCAACGGATTTAGATGGTGCCCTATTTAAAGTGAATGCAGCGGTTTCTAATGCATAACCCCAAAATGATAACAACAAATCTGTAAGAGACATCATTGATCGCACCATATCTAATAGAGTTCGATTCCGGCGTTCAGACATACCATTGCGCTGTGGTGTTCCGGGTGGCGTGAGTTGCGAAACGATTCCGCTTGCTTTAAGATGCGTGAGAAAATCATAACTCAAATATTCACCTCCACGATCGGATCGTAGAAATTTAATTTTCCTGTTACGATGGTTTTCCACTTTGTTCTGAAATTCTTTGAACTTTTCAAACGTTTCAGATTTATGTTTCATTAAATAGATATACCTATATCTATTTAAGTCATCAGTAAAAGTGAGAAAATAGCGATATCCACCGCGCGTTGAAACACTCATTGGTCTGCATACATCGGTATGTATGATTTCCAATAAGTCCGTTGCTCGCTCCATTATTCCGGAGAACGGGGTTTTGATCATCTTGCCCATGAGGCACGGCTCGCACGTGTCAAATGATTCAAAATCAAGAGACTCCAAAAGTCCATCAGAATGGAGTTTCTTCATGCGTTTTACACCAATATGACCTAGACGGCAGTGCCACAAATAAGTTGAATTATCACTATCTACTTTGCATCTCTTAGCCTCAATGTTATGGATGTGTGTTTCATTGCTTTCGAGATTCAGAAGAAATAAACCATTCATAGCAGGTGCATGACCATAAAAGATGTTATTCATATAAATAGAACAACCATTATTCTCCGATTTAAATGAATAACCGTCTTGCAATAAACACGATCCAGATATAATGTTCGTGCTCAACGCAGGCACATAATAACACTTATTAAGGTTTAAAACTAATCCCGAAGGTAAAACTAAGGAGAGCGTGCCGACGGCCATCACATCAACTCTTGATCCATTGCCAACGCGCATCGTCACCTCATCCCTTGCTAGCCGCCGTCTATTCCGTAGCTCCTATTTCGAGTTACAAATATTAGCAGTTGAACTAGTATCAAATACCCAGGAACTACAACGAGCGCTAGTAAGGTAAACATCAATAACATGTATATCAAAAATACCTTTAATGGTGCCAGCCTTCTTGTCCGCTAAGTACTTCGGACAGTTGCGCTTCCAGTGACCCTTGTCCTTGCAATAGAAGCACTCAGTGTCCGGCTTAGGTCTAGACTTGAGCTTCTTCTCAGCAGGGGCAACGCGCTTGCCGCTGCCTTTCTTAAAGGATTTCTTTGCACCCTTACCTTTCTTAAAGCTAGGGGTCTTGTTGACCATCAACACATGATTATCTTTCTTGATGTCCACCTCCACAGCTTTCATCTTAGCGAAGAGCTCAGTGATCGTATCAGTGGAACCAATTTGATTGTGAGTAACTACAAAACCTTTGTAGCTAGGAGGGAGTGATTGCAGAACTCTGTCAATCTTGAGCTCTTCTGAAATCTTGTAGTCCAATTGCTCAAGACATTGAGTGTAGGCTGGCATCTTAATGGCGTCCTCACTAACGAAACTCCCTTCCTCCATCTTGCAGTTAAAGAACTTCTCAGAGATCTCATATCTCTCAGAATGGGCCTGAGTCTGAAACATGGTTTTCAGTTCCTCAAGTATCTTAAAGGGCCAGGAGAACTCACTACACCACAACACTAGATTCCCGACCGTTGTTAGTCGGCAAAAGTCTTGGTCGCCAATAGATTGTCGGTCGGGAAAAGTATGTGTCAAATAGTTGGTCGGTATAACATATATATAATGGCAGACCGTCGGTCGGCAATGGATGACACTTTAATGTCGAACGGTCGGTGGATAATGCGTTCATCCGCATTCGCTTGTCGGTCGGTAAATAATGCCGACCAACTGTGGGTCATTAAATGGGCCGATGCGTACCAGTTTTTGGCCCAGCGCGCGGGCTAAAAAATATTAGCGCCAAAAACTTGGCCTAGCGCGCGCAAGTTTTACCCTTATCCCTATCTCCACCACAGAGCAAACCCTAAATCCCCAAATCCGTTCTCGCGGACGGTGCACTCTCTCCCCGCACTCTGCTCTCCACCACGTGCGTGCTGCATTGAAGTTCCCTCCGGCCAGCGGCGACGCTGCCCGTCCGGCCGGCCGGCGGCGACGCTGCCGTCCTGCAGGCCGCTGAATTACGCCAAGTTCCGGTGAGTTCACTTCTCGCGTGTGTAGTGCACGAGCCTGGAGGACATGCATGCTCTGCTCCCTTGCATCGTCGACCCCCATCACGCGCGCGGAGCCATCCACGGCGGGCAGATGCATCATGGGCTTGATTGTTCCAGCCACCCAGCGTCGGGCAGCCTGCCCTGCCTGCCTGCATCAAAGCCATAGGAAACGGCCGATGACGCCTCCGTCGTGCGACTATAACTTGGTCAATCGTCATGCGCAGCAACTGCTCTTTAGAAAACTAATTTGATTTTGTTTTTTTATGGATTGATGTGTTGCTAGCTGATTTACCCATTGTGATTCAATCCTCTTTTTTCTCTATAGTATGACGTGCGCATGAGTTGGTAGCTGTACTTAATTGGATGGATTATGTTGGTACTTCCTCTGACCCATTTTAGTTGACTTAGATTTATCTATATACGGATGTATCTAGCCAAGATACATCGTATCTAGACAAATTTGAGTCAAATAATATGGGTCGGAGGGAGTACTACTTAGTTGCGGTGAGTTAATTTCAAAGCTGTTAGATCTGGTACTAGTTAGTTTTATATGCGATAACTTGGACTCACTATTGTTCATATAGTCAATGTGTCTGTTAAGATTATTTAATCTAAGAATTCTAGAAAAATAGGAAATTTAGATAAATAAGTAGATTATCGGCTAAGAGTTAAGAAGTGACTTCTTACATATTCTTAATTCTTAAAAATATGCGATCTATGAATTGTTTTTTGTTACTGATTTTTTCTGTAAGTGAAGCCTAGATTTATAATATCTATTTTGTTAGGTTTTTTAGGTTTCTTGCTACCGCCAACTAACGAGCTCTCAGGGAAAACACAGCGACGCCCCCTCACTGCTTGTTACTATCGTTCCCTGCCAGTTTGTGAGTTCATGTACTCCTTGCCTTTTGTTCCCCAATTCGGGATTTTAGTTTATGATCTCCGTTATCTTACTTTGGTAGTTCCTAGTATTGGATTAATATATAGTGCATCAGATCATGTGTGTATTTCATTTTAGGGAGTAACTAGTATAATCAGAAGTAGGCACCATCTTCTCCCAAGATTTGACACTAATTTATAACCTGCTATATTTTCATGTTTAGGTAGTTTCACATCTCCTTAATTTATATGCAGCCAATATTCTATTGCTGGTCCTTGCTTACTAGAACATTATTGTTTGGCACTATTTTCATAAAACTACCAGAGCCTAATTAATATTGCCTAATTTTATGGTTATTAGGATTCTTGCTCCCGAAGACTCACGAGTTCATTGGTGTGGCACAAAGATCATCCTCCCTGTCTATCACTATCTGCCCACTAGTTGGTGAGTTGACTTACTACTTCGGTCTAAAAATAAATCCATCCTTGTCCTTACCCTTTGATCTGTTTTGTTTATGGTGGTATCTATCTTTATTATGTGTACAATTGTATGCATGCTTTTTTTTTGAAACACGATAAGATCTATTTACATTACTTCCAATTATTCCTTGTGTTCTATGGTTCTACTATTATTCTGCCAGGAATTAGTATTGGTAGTAATCAAGTGCGCAATCAACATGGATAAAAGTTGGATGGATGCCCCTAGGTACCAAACAAATAATTTTAATTTCTGAGATGTTACTACTTGCTGAACTCGGATGTAACACGATGCATATATACGCTTGCATATAGGCATACAGAGGAGTACTTACAAGGGCTTGCTAGATTCCTGGGCTTTGTGTTTACTAAATCATCGGTTGAGAACAAAATATTATGTCCTTGCAAAACATGTGTGAACTCGTACTGGAGAGAAGAAAGAGTAGTTCGTGAGCACCTGGTATGTGAAGGTTTTGTAGAAGGATACAAACAATGGATATTTCATGGAGAGCGTGGCTCTTTGTTGAATCCACCAAATTATTATGATGTTGAAGAGAGGGATGAGGGTGACGATATTTCTTATTTGCTAAGAGAACTAGCGGGAGGTTTAGATGGGAGGGGTGATTTTGAAGATGATGGCAGTACAGATCAGGATAGTTCTTTCTTAGAATCTCTTCACAAGTTGGAAGTTGATTCTAGGCAGGAGTTATATCCAGGATGTAAAAACTTCTCAAAACTTCGTTTCCTAGTGAGACTTCTTCACACCAAATTGCTCGGAGGATGGTCTGATAAAAGTTTTAATCTGCTATTAGATCTATGCAAAGAAGCTTACCCTGAGTCTGCAATACCTAAAATCTTCAATGAAGCCAAAAAACTAGTCATGTGCCTGGGACTTGGATATGTTAACATTCATGCATGTGAGAATGATTGCATTCTGTTCTGGAAAGACAATGCCAATGCCAATTCATGCCCAAAATGTAAAGCTTCACGATGGAAATCTGAAAGGAAGTATGCAAATGGGAAACGTGTCTACAAGGCTCCTAAGAAGGTTCTTCGCTACTTCCCAATAAAGAAAAGGCTTCAAAGGTTGTTTGCATGCTCTAGAACAGCAGCTCTCACACGATGGCATGCAGAACAGTGCACGAAAGATGGTTTGCTTACGCATCCAGCAGATTCTCAAGAGCTGAACTAGGGGAAGATAATGATGGTGAAGAAGATGGCGAAGAAGACTATGTCCAGAGAAGGGTTGCAAACCCAAAAATCTCTTCAACACACCAGGATGAAAGCCTCGTAATCTTCTCATGCATTCTTACTAGCTGCATGTTTAAATGTTTTTTTCATTTTCATGGTTCTGAACTATTAATTTCTCAGATTGGGATGGATGTGCTTCTATACGCATGGACTGGTCCTGAATCTCCTATTGCTACGGCAACAGTTCTCTCGATTGATCCAGACACAATTGTGGGTGGGGAACCCCTTGGACCGACAACTTATGGGGTTGTTGTGAATGTTGCAATTAGAAGGGATGCTACGCTACCGTATCAGTATGATGATTTACGATATATCAGCGATGCTGTCGCAAGGTCTATTGCATGGCCATCTAGCAAGGTAATAACCATTGCTGTGTGTTTTCTCCACACAACTTGTTTTGTTTTACGCGTTGATTATGCTGAATTGTGATAATTTTGCTAGATGAGGCCCTACAAGCCAGGGGCATCTACATCATCCCGGCACTGAGGTATTTGAATTGATCCTACCATGATACTCTAAAATAAGAGACATAGTTATAGTATGATGTTATATAGTTCCAAAATACACAACATATATTAGTCTCAGCAGTGTTGCTCTTTCTTTCTACTTCTTGTGCGAACTTTCAGTAGTGTTGTTTAGATTAGTCTCTGTTTTCTAAGTCTTTAAAAAAAACATAAATCTATACACATAGATCGAAAAGAAAAACATAGCTAAGAGGCTGAGAACTATTCCAGGCCAAGCATATTACATGTTGTACCCAATTATTTTCTAGCGGTTGAAAATTGATAGGTGCATCAAAACTATGCTTAATTAGTATGTGCTTGTTATAACTGATTGACAAAATCAAGATGGAAATGTCTACCGTGCTTCATGCCAGTTCTTAATTTTAGAGTATAAAATAATATGAATTAACGCTAAAATGCCTCCATTAAATCTATGTGGATTGTGAAGACAGAAACATATTAAGCACGGATAAGACTATTTGTTTACTGGTCACATGCCACTATCAGTTATTGTATCTAAGTTTGCCACAGATAAGCAATCTAAGACATAGGCTAACAATTTTTACATACACTGAAACTTCACTATATAATGGCATGTTATAATGTTATGTAACAATTTTTACTTACTGAGACTTCATGAGGGCAATAGATATACATCATAAACACTCAGACTTCCCGAGGGCAACCCATATTTCATTGTAAAAGAAGAGGTAAATAGTGGGTCAATTAGGACATGGGGAATAAATCAAGAGAACCATCGTATCTAGTTGGCGAAGAAACTACAATAACCACACCATAACACACAATCTGTAAGTCCAGTATACAACTAGATTCTTTTTTTTCTGCAGCTCAAAACACAATGATTTCTACTGGAACTTCACATCAATGTTCTAGACATGTGTGTGTATTCATAGAATAAATTTTATATTTTATTGAAACTCAAAGTACTCATTTCAAATACTATGAGCACTACCACTCTGGTGCTGCAAAATATGTGTTCCCTCAAATCTGGCTATAAATTTCTTCTTTATTTGCTGATTGCATCGCTTTTGATCTCTTCTTTTCTTTTGTCCTCTTATCATATGTCTACCATATGTGATGATTATATGGCCAATTTAGCACACATATGTTTATAAAGGTTTACTGCATGTATTTCTCTTGAAGTGAAACAATGGCCAATCATCTGTTTGTTTGTGTTTGTGCAGGCACCTCAAGTATGAGTTATCATGTAGAACTTGCGTCACAATCCACCAAGTAGATGTCGGTTTCACATCAACATGATGTCTTGTTATGGAGTGAATTATGTCTGACTGAATGCTTTTTTGCTACTATTTTGTAAACTTGGTAATGTGGAAACATTTATCTATCATTTTGCAGACCTGATTACGTGGTAATCAGTTAGCTATCATTTTGTAACCAGATTTGAATGTTACTGGTGGTTTGTGGATTAATGCATATGTTATTAGTGGTAGTTGTGGATTAATTCCTCTTTATATTTTACAGGATATGCTTGTGTACAGTTACGTTAAACTTGTGGTTTTAATTGATTTTTGGTTCTCAATTGTCTAAAATGTACATTTGAAACCTTTTGATGGCAAAATACCAACATAAGTTGGTCGGCAAAACGAACGCCGACCAACAGTCTGACTGGAAATCTTTGTGAAAGAACCAGCGGTACGTTGGTCGGTAAAAGGTACATCGGTCGGTTGTTCGTCGGTAAACAAATGTTGGTCGGGAATGAAATGTCGGTCGGGAAACATATGCTGGTCGGGAAAGATTGACTAGGACCGTCGGACTATCTGTCGGCAAATATAAATTGGTCGGGTAAGCTCTTTGCCGACAGGACTTACGGTGACAGACAAGGTCGGTCGGCAAAACTAATTCCCGACAGACCTTCCGTCGGTGAAAGCGGCTTCCCCGACCAACATGTCTGTTGGGAATATTTTGCTGTGGTGTAGTGACTCCTCAAAACGATTTTGAAAGTCCGGTTCCATAGCAAACAACATGGTACTCTTAATCACTCCATAATCATCTTTGGCGACTGATAAACAACTTTTTCATCAGCCGGCGCATCAATAGCAGGGGCGTCACCTAGCGCTTTCTCAAGGACATAGTCCTTTTGTCCGCCAGCGAGAATGATTCTCAGATTGTGGAACCAGTTGGTGAAGTTAGACCCATTGTTCTTAAGCTTTTCTTTCTCAGCAAAAACGTTGAAGTTGAAGTTGGACTTAGCCATTTGATCTACAAAATTTGCAAGTACAATTTAGACTATGTTCATGATAACTAGTTCAACTTAATCAAATTACTAGATAAACTCCCACTAAATTCAACATCCCTCAAGTTGTTTAGTGAACACGATCCAAATTCACCACACCTAATCCGATCTTCACGAGAAGTGATGTGGTTTCAATGATGGACAACAAAGTGTCGATCATATCATTCATATGACTTATGCTTAACCTTTCGGTTCGTGTGTTCCGAGGCCATGTATGTACATGCTAGGCTCGTCAAGTCAAACCCAAGTATTTCTGCGTGTGCAAAAACTGGCTTGCACCCGTTGTATGTGAACGTAGAGTTTATAGCACCCGATCATCACGAGGTGCTTGAACACGACGAACTTTCGCAACGGTGCATACATGGGGAGAACACAACTTTATCTTGATCTTTAAGTGAGGAATCATCTTATAATGCTACCGTCGCGATCTAAGCATAATAACATACATAAAAGGATAAACATCACATGCATATGATTTTATGTGACATGGTAATAGCCAATCTCCGCGCAATGATCTCCATCTTGTGCGCGCCAGCATGATCTCCATCACTCCACCATGATTGCCTCCACCACGAATAGCAACTACAGCTATTGCTAACTACTTAGCGATAAAGTAAAGCTATTACATGGCGTATAAGAAGTTGACACACAGGTCATACACAATTATAAAGACAACCATATGGCTCCTGCCGGTTGTGTACTCATCGATATGCAAGTCGTGAAATATTACAAAATATGATCATTGCATACAACATACACATCATATCTTAGGCCATACCATATCACAAAACACTCCCTGCAAAAACAAGTTAGACGCCTCTACTTTGTTGTTGCATGTTTTACGTGGCTTATGGGAGTAACAAGCTAAGAACGATTCTTACCTACGGAAAGCCACAACGGTGATATTATGGTTGCTAACATCCGGTGTAAATCCCATGACTACTATAGTGAGAGAAACTGGCATCCACTAGCCGCATGTGTGAAACAAGCCACACGTCAAGTGCGGAGCCGGTCTCGCGAACAAGGTCGCATAAAGTTGGCCTGGGCCGCTTCGATCTCACTATGCCGCGCCATAAGAAGTACACAACAAGAGGCTTGCAACAGAAAACATCAACGCCCTCAACAAGCATGTTGCGTTCTACTCGTGAAACACATCTATGCATAGATATAGCTCTGATACCACTGAAGGGTTTCGCAGCATAGTAAATCAAAAAATTTCTACGAATGCGAACGGGAAAGCCAAGATCTAATCTAGGAGATGCAATCAACGAGAGGGATAGATGAGATATTCATACCCTTGAAGAAATCGCACAGCGGAAACGTTCAACAGA
The DNA here is from genome assembly GCA_916181665.1 of Avena sativa. Taxonomy (NCBI): domain Eukaryota; kingdom Viridiplantae; phylum Streptophyta; class Magnoliopsida; order Poales; family Poaceae; genus Avena; species Avena sativa. The sequence goes on along the minus strand of OV702282.1, from coordinate 231,661,909 downwards.
ACATGGTTGATGTAGTCGTACTAGCCGTCTCCTCCTCGCGATCCGATCCGATCCTACGCCGCAAGTGGCGGCGCCTCCGAGATATGCACACGTATGGTGCCGCGACGTCTCCTCCTTCCTTGGTCCAGAAATTGGGGTGGAGAGATGGATTGGATATACAGCACGACGGCGTGGTGCTATGGTGGAGAGTTTCTGCAGCAGGGCTTCACCTACACGCAGTCGGGAGAGAGAGAGGAAGGGCAGCAGCTGGCGTCTAGGGTTTGGGGTGAGGGGAGGGTGCGCCCCCTGCGCACCTTATATAGGGGGCTGGCCGGCCCCCTTGGCCCCTCCTCCAAGCCCTAGGGAGGCGGCCCCAAGGGTGGAGTGGGGGGCAAGTCTTCCCCCCTTCTAGAAGGTTTCCCCTAGGGTTTGGCCGGCTGGGCCTATGGGGCCTTGTGCCCCTGGCCCAAAGCAACCAGGGCACTCCCTAGTAGGCCCACGCACCCCTCCGACAAGTGGGGCCACGTTGGTCCCACTCTGGAAGCTTCTAGAACCTCCGGTACAATACCGAATACTCTGAAACGATTTCGAAATAAAAAAACTGCTTTCCTTTATTCCGGAACCTCTCGTGATGTCCTGGATCTCATCCGAGACTCCGAACAAAAACTCATAAACCAATTATCCATTCTATCCTAGCGTCGAGGCACGTTAAGTGTGTGACCCTACGGGTTCGAGAATATGCAGACATGATCTTCTATCAATAATCAACAGCGGGATCTGGAAACCCATATTGACTCCCACATATTCATCGATGATCATATAGGATGAACCACGATGCCAGGATTCAATTAATCCCATATATATATTCCCTTCGTCACGCGATATTTTACTTGCCCGAGATTCGATCGTTGGTATCGGCATACCTAGTTCAATCTCGTTCACAGCAAGTACTTTACTCGTTCCGTAATCCGATATCACTTTATGATTAACTCCTTAACCACGTTCTTGCAAGCGGTGTTGTTATCGATTACCGAGTGGGCCCAAAGTATATCTCTCCGACTTGGGAGGGACAAATCCTATCTCGATACATACAACCCAACAAGTACTTTCCGATCACCTGAGAGACACCTTTATGATCACCCTCACATAGGATGACGTTTGATGACCTCAAAGCTTTCTTCCGATACCACGGAGTTGCATTATCTCATGGTCTAAGGAATACAATATTTGACATAGGAAAAAGCTTCGCAAAGATGAACACGATGACACGATCTAATTGCTCTGCTTGATTTGGGTCTGTCCATCTTATCATTCTCCTAATGACATGATCTCATTATTAATCGACAACTCATGTCTATGGTTAGGAAACCTTAACCATCATTAATCAATGAGCTAGTCCATAGAGGCGTACTAGGGACACGGTTATTGTTCATAAACCACACAAGTATCAAAGTTTCCGCTTAATACAATTCTAGCATGGAATATAAACTTTATCATGAACAAGAATTATAACAATAACATCTTTATTATTGCCTCTAGGGCATAATTCCAACAGTCTCTTGTTCATGGAACAAGTGGATTTTTTACCTTACACACTTTGCTTAAAGCAGTTATCTGTTGCTTGCAACTTAATACTAGATGGCGTTCGGATGATAACTCGAAGGTGGATTTCTAGTCATAGATGCAGTTGGATGGCGGTCTATGTATCTTGTTGTATTGCCCAATCGAATCTCATAGGATCATGAATGTCTAGTATTGCATTGGTATGCCTTGCTCAGTCCTGTCAATTGCCCTGCTATAATTTGTTTACCCAGCATGCCATGTTTGTTTATCTAAGGAGAACACCTCTAGTGAACTATGGACCCCTGTCCAATCTTTACCATTGATACATCTTCCCCTGTTACCGTTTACTTGCTGCAAACCACTATTACCTTCCACACCATATAGTTAATGCTTTGTTTTTAGCAAACCGGTGAGATTGACAACCTCACTGTTCGTTGGGGCAAAGTCTTGAGTTTGTGTTGTGTAGATCTCCAAGTTGCTAGCAATACATTTGAGTCGTTTCCTTCCTCCTACTAGTTCGATAACCTCGGTTTCCTACTGAGGGAAAACTTGCTACTATGCTCATCACACCTTTCTATTGGGGTCTCCCAACGAGGCGTCAATAACACATCAACAAGCTTTTTCTGGCGCCGTTGCCGGGGAGGCTAAGGAGGTCTTCACACGGGGAGTGCTTCACAACCTTTCTCTTTACTTTATTTTTGTTTTACTTAGTTTCTTTTGATTGGTTTTGTTTTCCTCTTTTTATCAAAAACTCCAAAAAAATTAGTTTAGTTTGGTTTGCTTTCTTTTATAAAAAACACAAAAATTTTAGTTCCTACTCTAGTTGTTGGTCTGTTATTGCCTTGCTTGGTCATGCTTTCTATCAATGGATGGTTTCTTTGAAACTAGTTTTTATTGGCAAGGTGGGTTCATGGAAGAACAAAAGTATTATTATAAGAAACACCGTTTGTCACAAAAAGGGAAACACTTATGGAAACAAATTAATAAGTTGAATACTATTGCTAGAGACGTGTGCTCTACTTATAATGTTACTTATTGCTTTGATAAATCTTGTTGCTGTAGGAGGTATTAACACCTTCCTTTTCAATGTGAGTATAATGATAATGTTACCATATCTTCTTATGTTAAGGGAAATTATGACTTTTATGATATGGAACAAATTGAAGAATTTATTGCTTTCAAGGGTGCATTTGAACTTGCTAGTTTGCTTGAGAATACTGATGATGCACCTTATGAATATGAGGTTTATGAGATACTTAAATTTTGCTTTGATAATTACAAGGAAGCAAATGGCTATATTCTTGAATATTATAATAGATGCTTTCCACAAACGGAAGAGACTAATGCTTTGCAGGAGCCTATGGAAGAAGAAATTGCTGAAACTGGAAGCTCATTAGATGAAAAATAGGAGGAGAGTAATGAACAAAGGGAGGAAGAATGGATCTACCCATGTCTACCTTCTAATGAGAGTAACTCTTTACCTCTTACATTATTTGATTGTCCCCCATGCTTACCAAAGGAGGATGAATGTTATATTCTTGTGGATTCTTTTGATAATAATTATGAGCCTGTTATGCATGGTACTAGAGAGTTTTGCTTAGAAAATGTTTATGATAAAGCTCTAGATGATGGTCCTATATTGAATGATCAGTCTTCTTGTTATAAAATTGTTTAAAGTGGGTTTGAAGGTTTTAATCCCACTATTTTTGAGCTTGATAAAAATTATGTGTTTGTAGATCATGAAAAGCATGCTTTATGTGATAGTTATATTGTTGAGTTTATTCATGAGGCTACTGAAAATTATTATGAGAGACGAAAATATGGTTGTAGAAGTTTTCATGGTACTGAAACACCTCTCTATGTGCTGAAAGTTTTAAAGTTACCCTTATCTTATTTTCCTATGTCTGTCACTTTGTTCTTTGTGAATTTATTTGCATACAAGATTCCTATGCATAGAAAGTGGGTTAGAATTAAATGTGTGTTGAATTTTCTTTTTGATGCTCTCTTTTACTTCAATTGATATTTCTTATGTGAGCATCTTCTTGCTTCTTGTGCCTAACTTAAAGGCGTTAAAGAAAAGTACTTGTTGGGAGATAACCCAAGAGTTTTCTTGAGTCCTGGAAGTTATTACTTTAGTAATGAACTCTCCTTATCCTTTTTGTTTGCTTTTTGTGCCAAGAATAACCTCTAATGAGAGAGAAGTAAGATTTGGGGAGTTGTTGTTGTCCCGAAACAGATTTTTGTGCTCCACCATAAAAATTTGTGAGGAATCTCTATAAGTCGGATTGAGCTGATATTTTGCGAATAAATCCCCCAGTATGTTATCTAACTTTCGTTAGATCAACAATTTTTTATTTGAGCAACAAAAGGTCTTCGAAAAAATTAGTTTCTACCTGCTGGTCTATTTTGACAGATTTCTGCCATTATTTGCATTTGCTTATTATTGATTCCTTTTTGGGTTCTTTTTGGGAAATTGAGCTTTTTGAGGGAATTGCTACAGTAGCTTGTGTTTTTAGTGAAAGTTTTTCTGTTCCAAAGCTAAGCCTAAAGGTCTATTATCTTTTGAATACACTAATGTTGCTAATGAAGAATGTGTGGAGTTTTGTATAAAGGAAAATCTCCAGGTGTAGAGAGAGAATGATGTAATGAGATGAAGAATGGACAAAAACTCAATCTTGGGGATGCCACCCCATGTCACCCCAAGAAATATTCAAGAGGTACAAGCGTCAAAGCTTGGGGATGTCCAAGGCGGGCATCCCCTTCTTCATCAATAAAAAGCTCAGGTTTTTCTAGACATTTTTTTTATTGTTTCATGCACTCTTGTGTTATTCTTGGAGCGTCTTAGTTTTAGTTTAGTTTGCTTAAATAAAGTAGTTTGGACCCCCGTTCTCGTTGTGTTGTTTCAAATAAGTTGATTGGTGTTGGAGAGGAGTAGAAAGTTCTTGCTTAAATAGTACAAGAGGAGCTTGCTTTGACTATGACTTAAACTTTAGCATGTCATGCTAGATGTTGTTTTGACCTTATGCTTAGTTATTATTGTTGTAGCATGACTTGTTCCAAACAACTGGGATTGCTTAGTGTGCCTTGAAGGAATCATGCGTTGTTTTAGCATACAAAATCATAGTATTGGGGCATTCTCCTTTGATGCTTTGTTTGGGTTGACTTGGCACATGCTCACACCATGTTATGACTATGAACAAGTCACGATAGCCTCTATGATCATTTAGTCCTTGACTTGTAGTACCACTCTATGCTTTGATTAGTAATGTTTTGTTGCTCTGCATGATTATGGCCATTATTGCTCTCTTAGTTGGTCGCTCCCAGTCTTTTGCTAGCCTCCACTTGTATGAGTAAGCTCTACTCATGCATCCAACTGTCAAGAAATCTTGTTATTCCAAAGTGTCCACTATAAATTGCTATGTATGATGTGTTACACCATTCCAAATATATTCTTGTTTTCATATATCTTCCAATTAAAAAGTATTTTGTTATGAGAAAACTTAGTGATTAAAGCTCTCACAAACTTGATGGCACACTTTATTTTTCGTGCCCCTAATAAACTTGAACCATTGTGTCATCTATGTTGTATATGCTTGCATTTATACGTTGAAATTAGCAGAACTGTGCTGTCACGGGGAATGCTTTCAATATTGCACTTGTACTTTGTACACAATTGATATTATGCTCTTTTGTCTATGGATGTCGCCGGTGTGAAATAAAAGGGGAGCTTGTAAGTCCATGAAGTTATGTATATGTGTTAGAGAAACTCCTAGGCCACTAGCCTAAGCCATGCCTAATCACGGTGGAAACTTGCAGCATCACCATAATGACATCTATGAAGCTTTCTTCTTATAAAAAAGAGACATATTGAAAAGAGGAAAGAGAGAAAAAAGCACCATATTCCCATGGTAAATAAGAAGATTGCTGAGATGCTCATTGTCTGCTTGCTTTGTCATTTTGATTATGGGATAGCTCCTGTATCATGTGCAAGGGGTACCCTGTTGGCGTTTCGCTATGATACGCATGTACTTACTATGACAAGAACTTACAGGTGACTAAAGTTGAGTAGCATGAGGTGCGGTCCTCATATTCAAAGGACATGAGATTGCCAACTTATAATTTGTCAAGCATATACTCCATAGTTTGTTCACTTTAACCTTAATCACTTCAAGATGCTTATATAGGGGCAATGAGAGCTGAAAGCTAACAAGTACCATAATTTTTGAAAGCTCTTTTTGAGACTTGAAATCCCTGCTTCCCTTTATGAAGGGCCTTTCTTCCACTATTATATTGAGTCTTCACCTTCTATCCTTAGGCACCAGTTAAGAGAGCATAGTTGCCATTCTTAGTTCTGTGTGCATTGTCCCAAAACTTATTGATCGATGCATATTGTTGATATCACTTATTCTTTGCTATTTGTATCTAGTCAATCTTATAAACTTTGAAGGTGTCCTATGCATCTATTTTCTACTCCATGAGGGACAAGCTGAATGCCACTATGCCATGTTTTTGGTATGTGAAATAAACAAACTTTTTCAATGAATGTTATTCATGATCTTTGTTTGTAGCCTTTCATGTTGCATGCATAGTTACTTTGTCTTACTGTTAGAACTCCATCTTTCATGCTCATGTTTAGAGTTCTTTGATCCCAACTTTCAATGCTTGCAAATGGTTTGATCTTGATTTTGATGGTGCATGTTAGCTAAAAAATTATTCTTTTTATCACTTACCAACTCGAGGACGAGCAGGAGTTAAGCTTGGGGATGCTTGATATGTCGAAAACGTATCTATAATTTTTTATGTTCCATGCTTGTTTAGTATCTACTTTGCTTTGCTTTGTCTATACTTTGAGGTGTTTTTATATGTTTTCTGGCACTAACCTATTAACAAGATGCCACAGTGCCAGTTGCCTGTTTTCTTCTGTTTTTGGTTCTAGAAAGGCAGAAAATCAATATTCTCAGAATTGGACGGGACAAAAGCCAAAGTCAATATTTTACCGTGGGGAACACGAAGCCTGAATACGAGACTGAGGAGAGCCACCAGGGGGCCACACCCCCTGGCCGCGCGGCCAAGGTAGGCCCGCGCGTGGGGGGGGGGGTGCGGCCACCCTGGCGACCCCCTGCCTCGCCTCTTCACCTATAAAGACCCCCGATGCCTAAATCCTAAGTACCCGATCAATATTGCACGAAACTGTCTGTAACCGCCGCCACCATCGTCCCTAGATCGGGGGGATCTGAAGCTCTTCCTGGCACCCTGTCGAAGGGGAGATCATCCCGGAGGCCTTCTTCTTCATCATGCCAGCCTCTGATATGAAGCGTGAGTAGTTCCATCTTGCACTACGGGTCCATGTAGTAGCTAGATGGTTATATCTCCTCCTTTGTGCTACCATGTTTAGATCTTGTGAGCTCCGTTCATGATCAAGATCATCTCTATTTGTAATCATGCATGTTATTTTGCGGGGATACAATGGATATTGAGATTACTATGTCAGATTGATTAATGATTTTATCTTATTGGTTCTATCATGTCTGTGTTGTTTCTGATCTTGCATGCTCTCGTTTCTAGTAGCTATCTTGGCCAAGTAGATGCTAGTGACTCCAAGAGGGGGTATTTATGCTAGATAGTGGGTTCATGCCTCTATTTAATCTAAGTGAAGTGACAGAAATCTCTAAGGTTGTAGATGTGTTGTTGCCACTAGGGAGAAAACAACGGTCTCTTGTTCATAGAACAAGTGGATTGTTTACCTTACATACTTTGCTTAAAGCAGTTATCTGTTGCTTGCAACTTAATACTGGATGGGGTTCGGATGATAACCCAAAGGTGGATTTCTAGTCATAGATGCAGTTGGATGGCGGTCTATGTATCTTGTTGTATTGCCCAATCTAATCTCATAGGATCATGAATGTCTAGTATTGCATTATTAGGCCTTTCTCAGTCCTGTCAATTGCCCTGCTATAATTTGTTTACCCAGCATGCCATGTTTTTTTTATCTAAGGAGAACACCTCTAGTGAACTATGGACCCCGGTCCAATCTTTACCATTGATACATCTTCTACTATGACCGTTTACTTGCTGCAAACCACTATTACCTTCCACACCATACAATTAATCCTTTGTTTTCAGCAAACCGGTGAGATTGAAAACCTCACTGTTCGTTGGGACAAAGTCTTGAGTTTGTGTTGTGCAGGTCTCCAAGTTGCTAGTAACACCTTTGAGTCGTTTCCTTCCTCCTACTGGTTCGATAACCTCGGTTTCTTACTGAGGGAAAACTTGCTGTTGTGCTCATCACACCTTGCTCTTGGAGTCTCCCAACGATGCGTTAATAACATGCCAACATCGGCTGCAACTACCACAAGACGACTACAGCCACCACGACCATCCCACAGAGCTCAACAAGCACCGCCAAGGTTTACGCGGGCTCCAATCAGCTGATGGCTATAAGCACGAGCACCAAGGACCAGCCACCACAACGCCCTCTCGATCATAGAAGCCGCTGAAAAGCAGGATCCTGGGGCTGCCGCCCCGACACCCGTCTACGCCAAGATCCCGGGGCCGCTGCCCCGGCTACCTTATCCTCTAGCCACAGCTTGCCGTCCCAGGCCACCACGCCGCACTGTCTAGGAGTTCCCACCGCATGAGTAGACGAGGCCCCCGCCGACACCCTCGTGCAATGGAATGAGATCAATCCGCCGTTAGCCGCACAACTAGGTGGATGGGGGAGTGGGTGGGGATGGGCGGAGGTGGATGGGGGAGTGGCGGTGGCGGCTAGGTTTACCCTGAGCCTCTCCCCTGGGAACGGCGCAGGGTCCTCTGACTCCGCAAGGGGTATGCTGATACACATCAATGCCTAGTATAGCTAAGCCATTCTTATTTAAGAAACCTCTTTTTTGGCAACGAGAGGTAGTATTGCAAAACCCTCGTCCAGTTATTAACTCTAATTTTTCTTCGGGCTCAATGACTCTATCGCCCAGCATAGGGCCAGCTTACGGTTTGTAGTTGGTTAATTTAGCTATGTGATGAGGACCAGCTAATTAGTTGCTGTACGCTGCTGTCCCCTGGTCATCTGTGGTTGTGCAGCAGCAGCGTAACGTGCAGCTCATTGCTTGAGGCTCATGATTCAAAAAGCAGACAATTCAAGGCATCAACTTAATGACCCCACATTATTTAACTTAAGATCTTGGCTTATTCTGCGGCACACGCATTAAGTGACTCTATGGGAGCTGGCGGTGACTTATCAGCCAAAATTGAACAACTATAAGACGTCACCCTGACCGGTAGCCAATGTTGAGTTACTTCAGTAACGAGTGTTCATTACAAAACGTTCTTTTTTTTGCGAGAATACATTATAGTACAACATTGTCTATAGTCGGTCGGTCCATGGTATATGGCATCTACTTATTACATTGACAAATTATTGCACTGGGTACTAGGAATGTCCTCGTATCCACGATATATAGAAATAGAAGAGCAGATTGCAAGAACTGGCAAAGAATGTAATGAAAAATAGACACACGCGAAGATATAACACGGTGTTTCCTTACTCATCTATTGACAACTGGTGCTTGTCAAGTCAACCCGTTCATCTCATTTCTCTCTCCCCGGCGATCCCCTGCGTGGTTGCCCGAGGGTCTACCTAGTGGAAACTTATCGAGTGAAACGGTTGAATCTGGGCACCTAATGCACCCATGTTAAAATTAATATATTAAGTTTTTATCAAGTTACAAATACAAAACATAACATGGGTTGATTTTTATACAATACAAGGTTCTTCGTACAAAAAACTTAGTCTACATCTTGGCCATTGTTTTTTCATCCAAAGGCTTAAAACATCCCAGTTCATGGGTGCATGGGTTCACTAGATACTTCCCCTCTACCCATTACCTACACAGCATGCTTTCTTTGCCAAGGAGCAATTGGGCACTACAAATGTTCCTAATTTTTCCTATAAAACTGAATTCATGGATTCAGTTCTCTGCCATATATTTGTTTTCTTATCTATTTTTCTCGGAGGAGAAGAATCCAACCCTGATTTTTCCTGATACGAAACTGAAAATAGAGTTTGTGTCATGTCCACAACACACTCATTCCTATGGCTCTGAATTCAGAAAACGTCGACACACTCCCAGCAACCTAGACAACACAACCATGTAAGGCAACATCTGCAGACGAAACAACAACAAGGTCTACCTAAACAAAATATCAAACCCAAAATAGCTTAAAAAAGTACCTATATCATTTTTGTATGTGCAGGTTACATGATACTTCTCCCGTATTTACATGTGTGTAGTTCAATCAATGCTAGAGTTTCATGAAGGTGAATATTCACAAACAATGATTAAGCTACATATTCGTGAAGTACATGCATGATCTCACAAAAACCTTGATTGGTGCACCTAAAGACTAGTTCATCTTCTTCTGCAACATCTTCTCGTGCAAACTCTTCTTATGTAGGGCATTGTCATTCTCCTGCATTTCTCAAAAGCTCTGCATACCTCTAATAATATGGAGCAATAAAGCCAAGTAACATGGGTTTTCAAGTCTAATAGGACATGCCAAGTATGAATCGATAATGAAGCTGAACAAACATTTATCATTGTGGATCATGTCTTCTTAGCCCACTTCTTCCTCTAAAGAAACAAGATGATCTATCGTGTTGCCCTCATCGTGATTTTCGTATGTACGACGACAAGATTTTGCTTTAGACACACTACTTTTGAGCCCAGTTGCTAAATCAATAAATTAACATGGTAGAGTGCATCGATATGGAAAACTGGAAAAACACATCTAAAACCTAGTCTAATATCCTTAGCGTCTCCGCAGAAGGACAAAAACTCTATCCGATAGATTCTACAATCATGTTTGTATACAGATTCAGAAAATTAGTTGAATGCTCGATAGTTAGCTGAATGCCTAAATAACCAGCCATTCTACTTTTAGTATAGAAGGTCAGTTAGATGAAACTACTGACACTACAAGCTAAAACATCAGAAAGTGATAGGAGTGCATCCAAGCTTTGCACAAAAAAATTCTAGATGAAACTATCGATACAGTTCAAAAAAAGGAAACTACGGAATTATGTGGTCCCCCATGTCAAACGTTGATGCAAGAAAGGACCAACCTATTTCCTAATTTTCCATGTAGCTTCAAATACTAGAGAAAATAACAAATCAAACAACTCCAAAGAACCAATTCGAGATTCATCAAGCCCAGTAAATAGACATTAACTTAATGTATCAAACTTTCCAAACATGTGCATATTTACATGGTTTTTTCACAAAAAATGAGTACAACATGTACATTTACATTGTTTTTTTAGCAAAAATAAAATTTTGAACTTATTAAAAATAGCCATGAAAAGTTTATTCTATCTAAGTATGTATATTTGTTGCCAATACATTACAATCGATGATCCAGTAGTTACTATCTTGTTCATGACAATGTAGCAATAAATACATATATGTTTTGCTATTCGGGGTAAACTCGACATAATTTTCCAAAGTCATTCATTCATAACAGTTTACACATATCCACAAAAATTGAGAACAAGATCATAACCTACGAATCTTCTCTAAGGTATCACAACAAAATTCATAATAAACACTCTAACAAGGAACAAACAAGACTGATTTCTAGGCTACATTAGACAAACAAATGCCACTTGCATCCTAGCAGGAACAAAACCACCCAAACATGTTAAGTTCACTGAAATTACAGAGACTAGACCAAGAATACCGGACAGCTAGCAGGCACTACCTCTTAACATCAGCGACGAGATGGAGGGCAATAAGTACCAAGGAAGACGATTAGACAAATGCCCCCTGATAGGATCTAGTCTTGCAACAACAGCAGATCAACCGCAATATACATGTCCTTAGAGGATGGGCTTCGAAGGGGAGGGTACGCGACGGCGGTACTCTGGTATGAGTCCTTGGAGACGTGGCTTCAAAGGGGAGAAGCATGTGGTGTTAAAAATATGCCCTAGAGGCAATAATAAATGAGTTATTGTTGATATTTATATTTCATGATTAAGTTTATTGTTCTATCTTATAACTATATTAGTTCCATATAATGAGTATCTGGAGGAAAGTACTCTGGCTCTAGTATTCCACCATTTCCTCCCCACATATTCACTAGAAACTAGGTTTGGCACAGATCACAAGGACAACACTTAGGGTCACGGTACCAGGTTCACTAATACTCCGGTGCCATGAATCCCTATCGATGATACACTTTCTCGTTGTTGATTGAGATGTAATGTTAGTGTCCAACGATATTTATATTTATCTAGGAAAATGATAAGAAGACGATATAAATACAGAGTTGATAAGTACTATTCTTCCTATACAAAATTAAGTTATCTATGAAAGTAAGTCTTTTCAAGAAAAAATGGAAGTAGATAAGATAGTCAAAGTGACATATATACTCAGTCACGTGACCATTGAGTTGCAAGTAATTGATAATTTATTACTCACGGCATTAAGGACATCAACACAATACATATAGAAACATAGAGGATTCATGAAGCAAGACAAACTAAAACACAAGGAAAACTAGACATGTTCCTCGTGTATTACTCGTACATGGTAGGCTTGGGAGTCACTTGGAATATCAACAGCACTGCAAATATGAGACTAGCTCCTGTTGTAATGCTTGTATCTTTTTTTCTTTATGCACCGACATGCTCCATGAGTGAGCGAGGCAGAGATGCCACCTTGCTTAATTTCATTCTCTAAGAGCAACACCAAGTTTGCTGATTTCCACACTTAAGGGGGTAGTTTAGGACACATTCGCTGCTAATGCAAGGTAATATTGAGTTCTATAACTTTAGAGTCTAGTCTACTTACGTACTGGTTGCCCACCTCCTCCAGCTAACATGGAGCCGCCTCCGCGAAGCTAGCTAGCACGCTGCAATTATTGCCTCCTCTCACTGTCCTAATTGAGCTGCCCTGATCAAGGATACTGAGCCCTCACTTACTCATCTTGTTTATGTGATTTATGTTTTTGTTAATGGAATCTAGGCTAAGCCCTTCCTCCAAATAAAATGCTTAGTGCCTTGCATCGAGTGGTAGTATCGCAAGATCTCGATCAGCATCTCAATTTTCTTACCGTTGCCAAGCTCAAAACACCTTATGGGCACTGCTGGACACAATGAATCGTGTGCCTAGCCTTAGTATTGCCTTCCCCTTTCTAGTAATTCAACCAGGTGTCAGCCACTCGGCCACCTGCATGGCTGCATCGTGTGCACTTCAATTCTAGTATCATGCATGTAACATTAGCGCGCATGCATCGTGTCGCCATTGCTTAATTGCTTTGGGTTATTGTTCCAAGCAAGCGAGATTCGGGGTCCCTCCTCTCTCTCAAACTGGACTGATGGGTGGTCAGAATCCCATATCCCTTCGGTTCGGATGGCAGGAATTTTCAGTTTAAAAGAGGAGGGACACTTGAGCAAAATTCAATACTGAATAAACCTACAGTATGCAACCACTTATAATTTACTAACTTCTTAACTGCTTTCCTAGAGCAACATATTACTGCTCTCATATTTCTGTAGTTAGCAACACACTTAAGCATACCAATAAATCAATAATCTAAGCTCTCATTTTGCTTATTCTGTAGTTCAAACTCAGAGATCTGTATGCGCATGTGCTGTCAGTGTCATCCGGACCTATGGCTAATCACATGTATGTAGAGTGAGTTCGGTTTTGAGCGTACAACATTATTGCTATTAGCTGCGTATTTATGGTAGATAAGGATATGATATGACATCGCGTTATTTGTTTGGCAAGTTATTGCACTAGATAAATAGGTCGCCAACAGTATATAACAAGAAGACAGAACGCAAGAATGGGCAAAGAATGGAATGCAAAATAGAGAGACGGAATAATGCAGCAAAATAATTTTAGTTACTTCAGCCCATGTCGATGACATATATTGGGCTTGGGAGGAAATTAGGATTTGCTTTGTTATCCAAGGGAGATACACAATGCGAAAGAGCATCTGGCGCGATAGCAAGGGTTGGGTAAATCGAGCAGATTTCCTGATCCTGCCGCCCGACAGATACACAAAAATCATCCGGCTGCATCGATTTGCCGGTATCTTCTCCACCATCGAACAACCCAAACCCTCCGCGCACACAACCAGCGAGCGTATTTCTTTTGTTTCGCTATTTGTGCTTTGCTACAGCTCGTTCTCTTGCTGTTACCTCTCTGAAGCAGAATGACACTTTTCCACTCCTTGTCTGACTAACTGCTCTTGTGTCTTGTGAGGCTATAGAGCAGAGACAGGCATAGATGCCAATGAAGATTTAATTGTTGCATCGACTTAGCTTTGTCTCTAAATATGTTTATGGCTACAAAAATAAAATATTTTAACTTCAAATGCATTTGGCGGAAGCCTGAAGCAAACCAATTAGCTGGTAGAAAGAATAGATTTGTGCAACAAATATAACAAAAATAAGAAGCCTTCACAACATCCATATGAATTGTAACAGAAAACCCATGGACACACTTGCTCATATCCATAATTTATCTTTTATCCTCTTTTCGACATAAAAGAGTTGTTGAAGCACAGATGCATATGAGACTGAGCTGGCAAAACTTTGTCAACTAGGTATGTTTTAGCTTCAATGCAATGTTCGCGTAGTTTAGTTCAATTGACACATGTTAGCACACTAGTGAACAAACTTGTTTGTATGGTACAATATTACTCAGACATGCCTCTTATTTATCTCGTTTACTTTGATTCAAATTTCTTAAAAGGCTATGTGCTGGTTTCAAAGAGAATTCTTCTATGCATTGACATGTAGCATTTCATCACCATGATCAGATTCATCTCGTAGTCTTAGAGTCGCCCATTATTTGGCTATTCTACACAGACACCGCAAGCTGCCGCCTCTATCTACCTGTTCAGCAGTGTGCACGCAATTGGCACAGCAGTAGAGTGACGCCTCTACCTACTGGTACGGTGGCCAATCTTCTATCTTCTATATTTAAACTAGGAGTCTCCCACTATCTTATTTTCCAGCCTTCTCGTGCAGCCACGTCACCCTTTATTCGTCTAGGCGTTGCACTCTCGATCGTATCTGTCCCCGTGTTCCCTCCCTCTCTCCCGTATTTCCTTTACAGGGGCTGGGCGTCAATTCAATTAATGTCCCATTATTCTCTTTGATTGAATATCATTCAATCAATCTGAGAAACCGTCCGCTCTCTCCAGCTATATCCCCTTTATTTCCTCGCAACATTGATTTGCTTCATGTCTTCAACTTCCAGGCACTATCAAAAGTAATCTCGTACGTATCTATTCCTCGCCCTCTCGTGCGACTTCCACAAGTAGTGCAGCGACAGTGCCGACGAATTCCTCTTCCACGTCGATGCCTTCTTTCTTGGACACGACGATCGTCACCTCCGCAGATCTCTCCACACCAATTGATTCCCTTTGATTTCTGAAACACTAAACCCCTGCCTATTCAATCCTCGCAGGTGGTAGATGTACGATCCAGCAACGGAGCTTGATGAAACTCGCCCTGCCGTGGAGGCGGTGAGCCGTGAATGTTGGGCTCAGCTACATGTGTTGTAAAGGTAAGCCACACGCTAAGGCTCGATCTTGAAATATTTGATTGATGTTGAGTGACTTTGAGGGTTTTTAGCTAACTATTCTTACGTTGGATGACACACAGGATTAAAGCAGGAGATGGCTTTCTTTCGAATCTGAATCTTCTCCTATGAATTTTGGTACGTTATGGATGATAAGAGAGTTTTTGGATGATGCGCAAGACAAAGCAGTATATTCTGATAGTAGGACATTAACCAACAATTCATTTTTTTCTTTACACCTTACTCGCTCTCCTTTGTAATATCTCACCTTTCTTGGCCAAAAGGAACTGATTTCGGATTTTTTTTCCCATACAATACAACAACGTAATTAAAATGTCCTTTCCACCAATTCAAATTCTTTCATGAACCAGTTAACCGTGAGTATCTAACATATGCCCCATCTTTCCCTGCACATTAGACTGACCCCTCTTCTTATTTGTTTTTTGTGTGCAGACGGAGGTGTCTCCTCCAGGTCACACTACAGGAATGGGAAGCTACGCCGACGGCCGGTCGCTACGCCGACGGCCAAATATCGGGGCCGTCGGCGTAGCCATCGTCTAGGCCAGCTCCGCCAAGCAGCCGTCGGCGTAGAATTGCCCTCGGCATATCCTATGCTACGCCGACGGCTGCCCTCGGCGTAGCATACGCCGACGGCTGCCCTCGGCGTAGCTATTTTTTATTTTATCTCATTAAACTTTGAAAAATCATAACTAAATCATTATAATTCAGAAAAATACAAATAATATATCAAAATTTGCAGAAAAATAAGACCTATCTATCTACAATCAAATATTACACATTTGTAAATAAAAATTAATTAAAACATAAGACATTATATATAGTTTAAAACGGGCATAAAAAATTCAAAAATGATCGAAACAATGTGAAACCTTCGCGTGGTGTTATATTATGTGACATAGTTAGAAGGAAAAATATTAAACTTGGTATATTGATTATGTCTCAAAGAAACCTTCACAAAATGACCTATCTCATTCGAAGTTTCTTGGCTTTCGGGTCAAATGACCAATGTTATGGCTAGAATCAAAACATAGTTTGTGATAATGTGCCCATATTGTGCATACACATGCATCATGGGATGGCGAACAATGTTGCAGGAGGAAGTTTTCCTTTTCGTCGCACCAAAAAGCCATTTTCCATTTTCCGAGCACAAAAAACGGACGATTTTGTAAAGCAACCACCAAATGGATAATTCAAAATGGTACCACCACATTTTACAAAAATACTATACCACCTTATATAGACAATGTCCCAATAGGGGAATCCGAAACCTTTCCGTCCACCTCTGGTGAAAAAGACAAATTCCTACCGAATCGGCAGGAAGTGGGTCAGATATGAACTACAGGTACATGATCCGATGCTCATGTTTTTTTACAAAAATCATTTTTAGGTTTACAATATGCTATTTTATCAAAGATCCAATGCAAGTTTAGCGAGGCTCGGCCCCGAGCTAAGAATCTTCATGGCGCCGTTCGACAAAGTTTTACGATAGTTTAAAACGGACATAAAAAATTCAAAAATGATCGAAACAATGCGAAACCTTCGCGTGGTGTTATATTATGTGACATAGTTAGAAGGAAAAATATAAAACTTGGTATATTGATTATGTCTCAAAGAAACCTTCACAAAATGACCTATCTCATTCGAGGTTTCTTGGCTTTCGGGTCAAATGACCAATGTTATGGCTAGAATCAAGGCATAGTTTGTGATAATGTGCCCATATTGTGCATACACATGCATCATGGGATGGCGAACAATGTTGCAGGAGGAAGTTTTCCTTTTCGTCGCACCAAAAAGCAATTTCCCATTTTCCGAGCACAAAAAACGGACGATTTTGTGAAGCAACCACCAAATGGCTAATTCAAAATGGTACCACCACATTTTACAAAAATACTATACCAACCTATATAGACAATGTCCCAACAGGGGAATCCGAAACCTTTCCGTCCACCTCTGATGAAAAAGACAAATTCCTGCCGAATCGGTAGGAAGTGGGTCAGATATGAACTACAGGTACATGATCCGATGCTCATGTTTTTTTACAAAAATCATTTTTAGGTTCACAATATGCTATTTTATCAAAGATCCAATGCAAGTTTAGCGAGGCTCGGCCCCGAGCTAAGAATCTTCATGCCTGTCGTTCGACAAAGTTTGACGATAGTTTAAAACGGGCATAAAAAATTCAAAAACGATCGAAACAATGCGAAACCTTCGCGTGGTGTCATATTATGTGATATGGTTATAAGTAAAAATATTAAACTTGATATATTGATTATGTGTCAAAAAAACCTTCACAAAATGACCTATCTCATTCGAGGTTTCTTGGCTTTCGGGTCAAATGACCAATGTTATGGATAGAATCAAGGCATAGTTTGTGATAATGTGCCCATATTATGCATACACATGCATCATGGGAAGGCAAACAATGTTGCAGGAAGAAGTTTTCCTTTTCGTCGTACCAAAAAGCCATTTTCCATTTTCCGAGCATAAAAAACAGACGATTTTGTGAAGCAACCACCAAATGGCTAATTCAAAATGCTACCACCACATTTTACTAAAATACTATACCACCTTATATGGACAATGTCCCAACAGGGGGTTCCGAAACCTTTCCATCCACCTTTGGTGAAAAAGACAAATTCCTGCCGAATCGGCAGGAAGTGGGTCAGATATGACCTACATGTACATGATACGATGCTCATGTTTCTTTACAAAAATCATTTTTAGGTTCACAATATGCTATTTATCAAAGATTCAATGCAAGTTTTCCTTTTCATCGCACCAAAAAGCCATTTTTCATTATCCGAGCGCAAAAAGGGATTTTTCTAAAGCAACCACCAAATAGATAATTCAAAAACGGAGGGTTTGTGATTAGTTGATATGGATATCATATTTGGATTCCTCTCATTTTTCTGATCAATTTAGACATATTATTTGTTAAATTCCGATTTATAGATTTAAAGATATTAATTATTCCATATTAAATAGAAAAATACAAAAAAGTAAAATTATTATATTTTTATTTGAATTCAATAATATTTTTACTTATTCATTAATGTTTATTTAAATAATTGTTTGTAATTTCAAAAATACAAACATCTGACATGTTGATATAAGGGTTAATAGGATTGATATCATAGTATTGACAACAATGTATGAATTACTTTGCGGAAACAGATTCTGAAGGAACGAGGAAGTTAAGCGTGCTGGAGCTGGAGTAGTATTAGGATGGGTGACCTTCCGGGAAGTTCGACTAAGACTGCAATTTAATTAAATATTAAGTGTAATTAGTGTTAAAAACATTCAAAGTGAGAGATTAACATGTCAAATAATTCAAAGATTCAAAAATTGAGAAAAAAAAGAAAATAAAAAATTTAATTTTTTTTTAAAAAATATTTTTGCAACATGTCGACAAGCTATGCCGACGGCCGCTACGCCGACGGCATTGCCCTCGGCGTAGCATACGCCGACGGCATTTTGATACGCCGACGGCCTCTATGTGCTCCGCCGAGGGAGCCCTTTGCCGAGGAGGCTACGCCGAGGGCAGCCGTCGGCGTAGCATACGCCGAGGGCATTTTAGCCTACGCCGACGGCTTTTTGCCCTCGGCGTAGCGCGCGCGTCCTGTAGTGTCAAGCATGCATCAGGAAATGCACTCGCTATCTCTCAAATATTAAAGGATAGCATCGATGATTCCTGTATTATATTATTCCAAGTTAGTCGACAGGAATCCCAGCATGTGTACTATGTCAGTGAACTAGACTGAGTAAGACATGGGCATTTTGCTTGCAAGCCATTGCCAGCAATACATGTAAGCTTTCTCTTTCTATCTCAGTCTCCTAGCAAATGTTTGATTTCAGAGTACAGCCACTTATATTTTATTTGCTCCAGGCCTGCTTGAAAGATCTTCAATGTCTTGCATTTTCCATTGATCTGTACAGAACCAACCATTGTAGTCTTTCCTTTGATATAAAATTCAGAATCCATGGGTGCAAGAAAACATGTATTTCTACTTTAATTGCTCTGTATAATTATTTCAAAATTTCCACCTTTGATTTACAGAGAACCACTTCTGTTAGACACCAGTAGTATTGTTCAAGTTTGATTTTTCGGAACATCATTATATTAGAGTTATCTATCTCGGAAATATCTTCACTCTTAAGGTTATTAGCCAGACTCATACTCTGATATTAGATTCTAATTTAGTACATTTGTCTGCCATATGTTAATTTGCATTTCCTTCCACTTGGTAGAAGAGTTTGAACAAGTTTGTAGAGATTATGTTGCGAAGTGAATCTGTGTATTCATGTTCTGGCCATCATGATATTACATTATTACTTATTTATTTTTCTTGCAAATATTAAGTTTTCCCTTTTCCCATATGCTTATTGGTTACTATTTCATTTCCATCAGATTATTGTGTAAATTTAGAGTACCTAGAATAGTATCTGATTGATAATTTGATTAATTAATTTGTAGGATTTTCATGCAGCTTTAGAATTATTTACGACACTTAATCGTATATAGACCGACTAAGTTTTGAGATCTGCCATCTCAACAGTCAACAGTTAGATCACAGATTAGAAGTGCACTCCTCTTTTGTCATTTATCTAAACTTCAGGTATATTGTCGAATGAAAAGCGTTTGTATTTTTGCTGCAAATTGGCTTGATGTATATACTATAGTTACATGGTTTGTGATAGAGATTTCAGCTTGATTTATATCTAGCAGAATCACCAATCATGAAAGCTGTTTGATTTCCTTAGTAATCTTCATTCTCGTCTTGGATTTTATTTTGCCAGATAGCTATATCTTATATGGCACAATTTCTCTCTTAAGAAAAACCACAACAGCCCACCACAAGAAAAAATGTTACAAGTCTCCGCCGCAACGCGCGGGGTATCATCTAGTTTATCAAGTGATGAAACATTTCGTCTTATAAGGCGGTGCAGCTCTTTTCCAACTTTTCAGGTAGGACTAAACTTAGCTTTCACTCATTTTTCCACAGACATATGAGATGCCACCAACATGAGCTGCCTCAGATATGGGTTTTCACACACATGGGCTTTGAGATTAAGGTAAAATCTAGAACCTTTTATGGACCAAAGATTTGGCCAATTATTGGGGTAGACGACAACGAGATCAATATTTGCACTCATGTCCGGAAGCAGTACTTATGTCCCTTAGAAATCTAGATTCACACGTGGCTTTCAAAACCAATTCAATATAGGGAAACTTTAGTTTTTGTTTGAAATACATGTATCTAGACATCTTTTAGTGTGTATGTTCACTCATTTTTCTCCAAACTTACACACTAAAATATGTCTAGATAAATAAGTTTCGGAAAAAGCTAAAACATATTATATTTTAAAACAGAGAGAGTAGCACAACCCGAATTAGATGTTGGAAGAAATACGATGATGGATACGGTGATACGCAGCACAACCCGAATTAGATGTTAGAAGACCCGTGACGAAGACACGAGCAGTCACACAAAGCAATTCTTAGAAATCTTATCCATCCTATCTCGTATATGTAGGGTTCGCAGTATAGAAAATAAAAAAAATTCTACGATAGAAACAACTATGTACTAAGATCTATCTATTAGATACAAGCAACAGGTGGATATACATTCATAGAATATATACCCTCGAAGACCGAATAGCATTAACGAGGTTGTACTCGTGGATGATGTAGTCGAACGCTTGCCGATCTCAAGATCAAAAAAAAGTCCATCCGGTCCAGCAGGTTCAGCACCGTATAGTCCAGCACCGCAAAGCAGTGGTGCATCAGTGATCGTACACACGTCCGGATATCCCGACAACCTCCGCGCTCTTGCTCCAGCGAAGCAGCAGAAGCAACAAATTCTTCCAGAAGAAAGCCACCGAAAATATGTATCTCGCTGATCCAGGACCATGGGGAAATTCTAAAGGGGGGGAGAGATCCTTCACGGGGAGGTGTGAGAGTGGAGGAGGAGGAGGGGATCCTTATATAGGGTAGGGGGCAGCCCAAGGAGGCATGGCCGCTGGCCATGGAGGGTGCCCCCACCTCTCCCTCATTCATGTGGTGGAAGCTCCACTCACATAAATATGTCCCTCCATTTCCTTCACTCAAATTCCCATTAAATTTCCACCAAATTTAATGTAATATCTCATTAAATTAAACTCTTTTATTTATTTATTCAATTTTTTGTTAATTACTTGAATTAACAAACATTCTCATAAAACCTCTTACAACATTTCAATTTCACATGCAGAACCAGTTTCAGCAATATCAACCGAAACAGTTCCGGTGTCTAGTGAAATAATTCCTGCGCTTTGTAATTATTTCTCTGGCATATTATTTGCTCCAAATAGTGTCGGTATCCCTTAAGTGTGTCATCCTACGGTTTACGAATAATGCAGACATGATCGAGACCCCTCTTCGATCATTAATCAGCAGCGGGACCTGGAGATCCGTACTGACTCCCACACATTCAACTATGACTTTTATGATCGTGTGAACCTTATACGCATGTAACTCAATCCCTTTGTCTCGCGATATATTACATGTCCAAGATTCGATCATCGGTATCTCCATACCTAGTTTGATCTCGTTACCGACATGTACACTTTTCTCGTTCCTGTGATATAACATTCTAGTGATCAAATCACTTGCCTCCAAGCTAACTAATATGATATCACCGAGAGGGACCAGAGTATATCTATCCGTTATCGGGATAGACAAACTCCACTCTTGATCCATGAACCTCAACATAACACCTTTGTAGCACTGAACCCATCTTTATAGTTATCCTGTTACGGTGTGACGTTTGATGTTATCAAGATACTCTTCCGGTGTTAGTGATTGACATGATCTCATGGTCTAAGGACTAAGATTACTTCGTATGATGTTATAGCAATATAAACACAATGACATTGATCGTAATGCTATACTTCGGATGAATGTTCATCACACCATTCCAATAATGTTGTGACCTCGTTATTAACAACATCCAATGTCCATGATCAGGAAACCTTTGATCATCTTGTTAATCAACGAGTTAGTTTATAAGAGAGGCATAACTAGGAACTTCCTTTTGTTTATTAAACACACATGTATTAATATTTCCATATTAATACAATTATAGCATACAAAATAAATATTTATCATAAATAAGGAATACGATAATAACCACTTTATTATTGCCTCTCGGGCATATTCCCTTCAGTATAGGATCACAAAGGCGAGTAGTTCAAGAGACCTGCTCTCGTATTCACCAGTACATGTCGGCTCAGGATGGAATAGGGTATATGGTGATGACACAAGTAGAGAGGAGGTAAAACCCTAATGCTATATGTGTCAGTGGAAGCCAAACATGCACTTATATAGAGCGACTCATTAAATATCACGATCCAGAAGTGACCCTAGCCGACTAACTTTTGACAAGTGTCAAAAAAATTGGAACAACAAAAATAAAATCGGTGCACTTCATGTCTGGGCGGGCGTCGAAGGATGGGCACACATGTATCACTTTTCTTCTCACTCATTTATCAAGTGATGAAACATTCCGCCTTATAAGGCGGTGCAACTCTTTTCCAACTTTTCACGTAGGACTAAACTTAGCTTCCACTCATTTTTTCCACAGACATATGAGATGCCATCAACATGAGCTGGCCAGATATGGGTTTTCACACACATGGGATTTGAGATTTAGATAAAATCTAGAACCTTACATGGACCAAAGATTTGGCCAATTATTGAGGTAGACGACGGTGAGATCAATATTTGCACTCATGTCCGAAAGTAGTACTTATGTCCCTTAGAAATATAGATTCACATGTGGCTTTCAAAACCAATTCAATACATGTATGTAAACTTCAGTTTTTGTTTGAAACACATGTATCTAGATATCTTTTAATGTGTAGGTTCACTCATTTTTGTTCAAACTTACACACTAAAATACATCTCGATAAATATGTTTCAGAAAAAGCTAAAACATCTTATATTTTAAAATAGAGAGAGTAGTACCGATAAGAAGGAATGGGTTAACACGGGGGCGGAGATAAGCCTGGTGCTACTGGTGCTTTAGCACCGGCCTAGTAGGTGCTTGATTTGCTAAAACTCGTTCAACTAACGAGCTAGCTCGGCTCGGCTTGTTTACACAACGAGCTCAAATTTGAAACTCGGCTCGACCCAGTAATCTCGCGAATAGCTCGTTTTTCTCATTATAAGTTGTGACCCATGCGCATATATTAGGAAAACATGTAATTTTTCCTACTAATCAGAATAAGAACAAAGATATTACTTCCATACTTTCACAAAAGCAAGATCAATGAAAAATATAGTCTCTACAACATTATAGTTGCAGGAATCATTAATAGTTTGACATTCATTTATGAAAATTTTAAATCGTGTATTTGAAAGATTTTAACGATATATCTCGCAAGTAGCTCGTTTAGCTTGAATAAACAAACAATCTCAAATCTAAAACTCGGGTCAACTCGTTAGACATCGAGTTCGAGTCGAGTCGAGCTAAGTCACGAGCTACTCGTTTAGCTCGTGAGTTTCGAGTTATAATTCCAGTCCTAAGCATGCATTAGATTCAAGGCTATATACATGAAAGTCCTAATTATTAGCACCACTAAACCAATATTAGCATCATCCTTGAGCTATTTACGGCTCTGCCCCTGGTTCAACAGGGAGAAGATGGCCATGTTCGCGTCACAAGTGTCGAGGCTGGTTGCAAACCTGGTGGAAGCCATCCCAGTGAGCCTTGGGACAGCTACAAGCCATATTAACCAGGGATTCAAGATATCGATCGTGCCAAGACATCGGCGACACCGTCTGCTGCGCTCTGCACACGGACTACACTGGTGTCATGACGATGATAGATCCTCCATAGAACAAGGAGAGAGAGTGCCAGTAGTGTTTGGAGTGGGAGCCCGGCCCAGGTGGGATGCAATGCACCCATCGTGTCACAATCCAACATGGGAAGCCTAGAGGCCCATGATCCTCAGGCAGATAAAGGGAGGCGAGTAGTGTCGTCTTGTACTATTGTAACCCTTTCACCGGACGATGTTGGGCACTATGGTGGTATCTCTAAGAACTCTTGGTCGTCAGCCATGCCTTGCAGAAGTCAATCACGACAACATGAACCATTATTCTCAAACACACACAAATGCTGCTTTCCCGATGCCTCCTATTCACATCCCGACGACACGGTTTGTGACCAGCCCACTCTATGTCCATTTGAAGGTTTACTCATGCCATTTGCATCTTTATCTATTTTGCTTATGGGTCGTGAAGGAGCCCTTCAATCAATGGAATAGAAGACTTCCAACCATGGTACATAGGAATATATGAGGATCGATATATGGTGCTTTGGTAGTATTAATTAGTTCTTTGCTTGGAATGGCTTCAAAGCTACAACCACCTGCGTTATATATTTGCATGATGAGTCAAGCAGGTCATCCATTGAGAAATAGTGATCCCCCATTATGTTAGGTTATCTAACTCCCTCTGATCCATAATATGTTTCATTGATTGAGTACAATGGTTCACCATAATAAACTAGCTCGATTTGGGTCAAACGCTTTGAATTGGTAATTAAGAGATATTCTAGGTACTAACCTCTAAGCAAGATTTCCTTCTATCGAGGAGTAGGATGATGGTCAACCCTCTATTAATTAAAATTCAAATAGTATTCAAAATATTATTTATTCTAAAAATTCTTAGATCTGTGTTCTACTGTAGTGTGTTAACAAGAAACATTAAAAGGTCAGCACTAAACTCAGTAAATTGTACTCCCTCCGGCCCGAATTAGCGTTCGCGGCTCAGTTCAAATCAGTTTTTACCAAAAAGTCCAAAAAAGATTTCAATCGTGGCAAACCAGCCCACATTCAAAATTCGAGTTTGGATCCGTGCATCCGCCCGCGATCTCCGGCGTCCGCAATCACCGGCGCTCCCCGCGTCCAGCTCCCGTCCCCGCAGTTGTCTAGGTCCAGCTCGAACTCCTGTTCCTGCCCCGTCCGGCTGTGAGGATCCTCGCCGTTCGCCGTCGGCCGCGATTGCCGCTGCCCCTTGGCGACGAAGTCCAGGAGTCGCCAGCGACCTTCCTGCCGGTCGCCGCTCCGCATCCTCCGCGTCCTGCGCGTCCTCACCGGAGCTCCGTGACCTCCGCAGCCTTGCCAGAGCTCTACCTCCGCCGTCCTCGGGAAAGGGAGGAGAGCCACACCTCCAGGGAGTGCACCGACGGCCCCAACTGCACCTCCACGGACGGCTCAGACGGTCCCAGCTGCACCTCCAGGAACGCTAGCGACGCAACGCTGCTGCGCTCTCCATTGGAGGAAAGCAGCTCGCCGCTTGGCGTCGCCGCCGCAGCCACGGCAAAGGGAGGAGAGCCGCACCTCCAGGGACGGCTCTGACAATCCCAGCTGCACCTCCAGGGAGAACACCGACGTCCCCAACTGAATCTCAAGGGACGGCTCGGACGGTCCCAACTGCACCTCCAGGAACGCCAGCGACGCAACGCTGCTCCGCTCGCCGTCGGAGGAAAGCCGCTCACCACTTGCAATCGCCGCCACAGCCTTGTCAAAGGGAGGAGAGCCGCACCTCCAAGGACGGCTCTGACAGTCCCAGATGCACCTCCCGGGACGGCTCCGACTGTCCCAGCTGCAAGGTTTGCTCCATTTTGTGTTCACTGAAATTGACAACAAGTTCAAACTGAAGTTCATATAGTTCCAGAAGTGGTGAGAAGCAAAGCAGCAATATAGAATGTCATTCAATCCAAATGTTTGGTTTATGTCCAGGCTTGCCCTACCAAATATTTGGCCATGCCAAAATTTTGGTTGATGCTTGCTTGCCCATGAATTGGCTAACATTGGATAAAAAACTGAACTAGAGTTGGTAGTGGGGCATTGGCAAGCCAAAAAATTGGCAACCATCTAATCAATAGTTAAAGAACCTGAAGAAAAAATCATTGCATAGTTCAGTAACATAATAAATACTAGGGCATAAATTGATGTTTGGTCGTTTGCTATACACAAAACTATGATGAAGAGATAAAACATGTTGTAAATACTGGCTTGAACATTTTTTTGGTGCACTAAGTAGTTTGATAAAACATGCTGTAAATACTGGCTTGAAGACTGCACCAAAGAATTTAGGAAGGTAAAAGATGGTGTTCACAGTCACATTCTTTGGTGCACTAAGTACTTGGATAAAAATGAATTTTCAGAGAGGAAACAAACTTCATCTATTCAATAGAAATTCTGGAACATGAGTTTTACCAGCTGATCTGCTTGCTGCTGCATGTGATAAGCAGCTCACAAGTTCACTTCAGTTTAAATTTGAACCATTTTATCCTCTTTACAACTATCTAACAACTAACCAACTAGGTGTATGCTCAACACATATGTATGTCCAAATATGGAACCTCATGGAGTACTATAGAACCTGTAGTTAGCAGAATATTTTTTAGTAGATTACACATGTATACAAACGCACAAGGCCAATGCTCCTTACAACATATTGGAAGACAAGCATGTTCCTTGCAGCATATTGGAAGAAAAGCACAAGGCTAATGCTTAGTCAGTAAGAAACTAAGAAACTAGATAGGATCAAATATTCAGAGGCATACACTTGCTTAAAAAAATCAAAAAGTGTCAGACATGCGTACATCTGAAATTGGAAGTGGAATGGAGCAATGACTTACCCATCACTTAATCACACTCTTGAATGTCTTGCCCTGTGACTCGAGATTGGATCGCCATTTGTGCACCTCCTGATCTCAATGCGCACATCCAGTGCCTGGAACCCTGACGATTTCTGCAGATGAACAACAAGATGAGAACACACGGAAAATGTTAGAATCCGATCTAGAAATTGGTCAGAGTCGTCGTGGAAACTAGCTGCTTCCTGTTGCTCGAAACCATTCCGGCACTCGTGGACGTCTGGGGGTACTAAGCATACTCATTCTACCATACCATGATTATATCCTTTGTTCCATAAAGGAACATTGGCATACCATGATTATATCCTTTGTTCCAGGACAGGATACTAAGCATACTCATTCTACCATTGAAATTTCAGTAAGAAACACTAGCATACTAAGATGGAGTCCATGGTAATTGACATAAAATATGGAGTCCTCTACATAAAAACCATTTGGAAAAAATGCACTGGTATTTCCAGATTATCATGGAAATAGTTAAATAGACAAAACATCATCCACGTGTGGTACAATATAAGAAACACCACAGAAAAAAGACAAAACATCATGTAATTGACATAAGTGGACAGAGTAACACTTAATCTAAGACAGTTACCTTGATGGAAATTATACACGGCCTGCTCCGAGCTCCCTCCATGGCCTGCTCCAAGCTCCCTCTAATGGCCAGCCTGCTCTCCTGACTAGGTGATCGATGCTTTTGCAACTTGATTATTTCAGTCCTGCAATCAGATGCGCAATCACTGATATGATGTATCTTGAGAGGTGCTACTCATATATCCAGGAGACTTGTATGATTGTGTCACTGTTACACTGAAAAAATATGTAGGTCTATCTAGATTAAACTGCCCAACAAATGTTGATTACTCCCAACAAATGCTTTTCCACCCTGGGTTCAAAAAGAACTGTGTTGATGGTTGAGCGTGGATATTGCCCAAGCTAATGGACAAACCTAACAGCTACTGACAGTCCCAACAGATAGTTTTATTCAACATAGAATGTGATTGGGTCATTAAATCTGAATCATTCATACTCACCACAATATGTGGATGTTTTGCAATGGATAACACTTGCTACATCCAATCAACTCCTCCAACAATCTGAAAAAATGAAAAAGAAAAATCATCAATTGAAATTAATTTAAGTACTCTGCAGCCAACAGCACGTCAACTATTTTTGATCCAGAGTCCAGACACACTGAGCATTGAGGAGAACATGAGAAAAAAAAGAACACGCGGAGTACAGTATTGACTATTGAGCATTCAGAAGACCAGTGGACAACCTCTTAGGAAAAGAAACAAACTTTGATAAAACTGAAACATACATCTTCGGTTCTTTAGCAGACATCAAACTATAAATTGGAATCTGAAATCAGTGAGGGAGAAGGTGATCCTCACCAGCATGGCAAGCGAATGCAAGCTCGTCTGCAACATCAACGGCATGGACGAGGACCGGCCTCCATCGTCCCTCCAGCCGGCGAGGACGCGCAGCATTAGACCAACCACCGGAGACCGCCGCTGCA